>OW121717.1:13522998-14876873 GCA_933228805.2 Hipparchia semele
CTACCGTCAAAAACGTGCCGCCAAGGGATTCAGCGTTCCTAGTTAGCTATCCCTTCCAAGTTAGTCCGCTACCATCTTAGACTGCATCATCACTTACCATCAGGTGAGATAGCAGTCAAGGACTATTTTGTCATTGATTAAAAAAAACTAACTTTGAATAGAAACCAGATTACGCGTAGGTTCGCTAGTCCGCCATAAATCAATTTCAATCTTGAATTAAAAAAAAATCTCTAGGCCAGAACAAAAATATCTAGAATTTTCCCTACAATGAAAGTTTTAGGTCACTGCGTCAGTAATTTAGTTTCGGCTGACCGTAATTTTAGACCAATCTCCAAACATTTTAGCGCGTGTTAACGTTGCGGAACTGGGCCGCTCTTATAATTCCAATCAAGAAGCTATAATGAAGTGTAAATCATAAAATCAAGGGCATTACAATTTGACGACCTCCCTGGCGCAGTGGTGAGCGCTGTGGTCTTATAACTGTGAGGTCTCCGGTTCGATTCCCGGCGGGGGCAGTTTAGGAATTTATAATTTCTAAATTGTCTCTGGTCTGGTCTGGTGGGAGGGTTTGGCCGTGGCTAGTTACCACCCTACCGTCAAAGACGTGCCGCCAAGCGATTTAGCGTTCCGGCAGGATGGCGTGTAGAAACCGATAAGGGGTATGGGTTGAATTTACACTGCTATACCCCTTCCAAGTTAGCCCGCTACCATCTTAGACTGCATCGTCACTTACCATCAGGTGAGATCGCAGTCAAGGGCTATCTTGTCATCGAATAAAAAAAAACGTTTAAAAAAACTGTTTAAGAAAAAAATTTAGATAAATGCAAGTATTTCTTGACCAACCAATAGTTATCTCATTATCATTCATCTTACAAGCATTTTAAGGTCCATGCCCGTAATACGAAATTAAATAAAATTGATACAAAACGCGCATATGATAGGACGTTCTTAGGACGTAGGATATTTTTTATATAAAATATCATCATCATCATAACAAATCGCATAGCCTCAATAGCCCAACGGTTAAAGGTGCGGACTGAAATCTGTAAGGTCGCAGGTTCGAATCCCACCCGTTGCACTATTGTCCCACTCCTAACACAAGCTTTCCGGTTATTTGATATATAGGAGGATATTAATACATAGACAACCTCAGGTTGCCTAATATTCTTTAAAAAAAAAATCACTACGTAGCGCAGTTCTCTTAGAGAAGGGTTATAACTTGTTATAGGCCATAGTTCATCACGAGAACACTATGGCTCTCAGGGGTGCAGAATTCTTATAGAATGTTTTCCTTAATCGTGCAGAATATAATATTTTAATTACATAAATGCACATAACACCGACAAGTCTGAGGCGATTCTATCCCTCTTATTGTTAGTTTATAACCCTTTTCCTTGAATCCTTAAGTACTCAAAGCTTTAATCACATAATGTTTAGAGTTTTCTTGGGATAAGAAAGCGGTATGTTCCCAGATGAATTCGCAAAACTGTTCTATGCCATTTAAACCTCAATAGCCCAACGGTTTAAGGTGCGGAGTTGCGAACTGAAAACTGTCGCAGATTTGAACCCACCCGTTGCACTATTGTCGTACCCATTTCTAGCACAGGCTTTCAGCTTATTTGGAGGGGACAGGAGGATGTTTGTCAACTTCAGTTTGGCTGACATTCTTTTTTTAAAATAAAAAAAGTACGGTCTCCACGGTCTTCTGCTTCTTCATCAACTAAAAGACGTCCACTGCTGGACATAAGTCTCTAGCATGCACAGGCCTCGGTCTTGCGCCGCCTGAATCTAGCGGCTCCCTGCGACTCGTTTGATGTCGTTTGTTCACCTAGTGGGGGGTCTGCCAACAGTGCGCTTCCCGGTGCGGGGTCGCCATTCCAGCACCTTGGGACCCCATCGACCTATCAGCTGATCAGATCAGCTCTTCGAACTATGTGCCCCACCCATATAGTCTCCACGGTCACTTAAAGATAAATAAAAGTTTTCGACAAAATGTCAAAAATGTAAAATGGCAGGCAACTGCCGCCATAATTATTGCAAATGGCGAAAGTTGAGAACAGGTACAATACTATCATTCTTGCAATATTTCTTCCAAATACGTGGAATAAATAACGCCAATTACGCGATACAGTTACGATTTGTCTTGTAAATGATTTTTCGCTTTTTGGCTCGAAGCCAGCCGCTAACCCAACTCCTGAACTAAAGTTCTCTGAGAACAGTTGACAAGACCTTCAATTTGAACGTCAGTAGTATTTTTGGAATTTAATTTATTTCCTTACCACTCGCTTCCGAAGTTTTTACGGATCTTACTTTTTTTCTTGGTAGATTCATTTGACGATTCGAAAACACTTTGTAAACGTTTATTTCAATAAAAAATTATTCTATTCTATTCTTCTGACTTTTTTAATATAAAATAGGCTAGTGTTTGTATGTTGCTATGATGAGGTCTAGGTTGGTGTGCGCATGCTTAGAAAATGCATATTCATTTTTCGCTTTGAATAGGAAGGTAGGAAACACGGTCGCCGGAAGGGCGTCTGCACCTTAGCGGTTCGTTTCAGAAACGTTGAACTAGTAACAAGTTGATTGTATTTGAACCACATACTTCTAGAATGCCAACTCTCGTGAATTCTCGCTGGTAGAATCATCATCATCATCATTATCACCAGCCCAAAAGCTAGAGGCCTAAGTCCATTGTTGGACGTAGACCTGTCTCAAGTAGCGCCAAGTAGCTATCGTGGGCCTTTCGCATCCCGTTACATCCCGTACACATTCACACTGTTTGCCGAGTATGCTGGTAGAATAGTGAGAAGGAACATCTTGTGATGTTCTTGACTTTTTCCAATAAAGTTCTCCTGAACTCGGTTACAGAAACCAATCTAACGGAAACTATTTTTACGACGCAAAGATAATATAGAGCAGAGGCGTGTGATAGATGCACTTTCTATTCCCTTACTATCATAGTTCGAACTATCAATAAAACGAAGCAGCCAAAATAGATTCCTCTAATATTGAAGCTTTAAAGTCTAAGTGAAGCTATGTCCATAAGAATTCCATTATTATTCCCATCGCTATCATCTAGGTACGGTCAAACATTTCCTTAAAATCCTTACTATCAAGTACAGTTCTTGCAACTCACGAGGGCGCGTGGCTCATGGTTGTATGTGTGTCGTATCTCTATAAGTGTGAGCGAGGGCTTGCTCGCGCCTGACCGCTTCCACCTAGGCTCCTGACAGGCACGCACACTTACGCAATTTGCACGTACATGACGTAACCACAAGTAAAGCGCCCGTAACTTCGTGAGATAAACGTTCATCACACTAATATCACACTAATATTATAAAAGCCAAAGTTTGTATGTGTGTGGTGTGTGTGTGTGTGTGTATGTTTGTTACTCCTTCGCGCCACAAAGAATGAACCGATTTGGCTGAAATTTGGAATTGAGATAGCTCATACCCAGGATTAAAACATAGGCTACATTTCATCCAGAAAAATTACAGAGTTCCCATGGGAATTGAAAAACCTTGATCCACGCGGACGAAGTCGCGGGCATCGTCTAGTAAATCATAGATTAATTACTAATTCATGGTATGAAAACAATTGCACGCTGAATTCTGGGGACTACGGGCAAATGTTCAAAGAACTGTTGGCTTGTCAGCTGCGATGCGACGGCGGCGCATGCGCCGGCTCGTCAATGTGCGCCAACCTTAGCGCCTTGGCCAAGGGCGTACGCGTAACGCGTATTTTTAGCGTGCGTTTCGGATCGCAACAATGCGGGACTTATTTTACATTTCATTAGTCAAAACAATCGCGTTTTCAGCTAAACGATCTGTCATTTTTCTGATGTCCTATTCATGTAAGTACTATTCTGTGATCGACAGTTGTATATTTTTGTTGTAATTAATGGCTTTCGGTTGCGCCAAAGTTGCGCCATCATTTGTTGGAGTGGAGAAAGCATGAATGGGTTTTATCGATTTACCTATCCCTAATTTTACACACCCCATATACTTAACATAATTAGCAGGGTTGTGGTGTTAATCTAAATATATAAAAAGAAAAGGTGACTGACTGACTAATTGATCTATCAACGCACAGCTCATATAACTGGACGGATCAAGTTGAAAGGCATACAGAAAACTACATAATATCGTCGGGGATAGTGCAAAACCGCGTATGTACCATTGGTAAAAACCGCGGATCTACACTAGTCAAAGTTTTACAGGGGAAGGTTAAAACTTTATTTTCTTATTTCTACGGCTATTGGTCTAATTTTTATTATTAAGTTTATTAATAATAAGACCACAAACGTATGAAAATGGATTTTAATGTATTAATTTTGGTATTAATGCTAGTTACGTGGATTTGCACTATCCCCGACGATATATCGCGCTCTCTCACAGGATCATCACACTCGATGTTTGTTAGAAATGTAAAATTAGCGGTCGATCATCAGTGATGTCTGTGCAACTGGAGTGATTTCTTCGTCTATATTCGTCGATTGTATCACTAGATACTCTAGCAACAGAGTTACAAGCGCTAATAATAACTTCGACCTATTGAATTTAGTACCGAAGACAGGAAGTCTAGAACTGCAGATCTTTGGGTATTAGATTTAATTTTAAGTTCAAAATGATGACAAGAGGAATGCAGAATTTGTTGTATATACCTATGTGTTGGCAAGGAAATAATTATTTTTTCTTAGAATAATATTCTAGCAGCAAACTTCAATTTAATATTGAAAAGCTAACTCATGCGCAGCATAGTACCCAATTTAGTTGGATGAGATGTGCGGGCTGCCATAAGTCACTTGCCTATTAGTATACTCTGCGATTTAGTTGTCCAGTGATTGACTTCTGAGATTAACTTTCTTATGAAGCCCATAGTTAGCGTTTATTCCTCGGCGCCGTAAACGCGCGTTGTAAATAAAAACATACAGCACGCATGATGTATTACGACTCGTAAATAGAACGACAATAGTACATTTGTTTATAAATACTATTCGTGTGACCCATTTCTCCTTTGGTTGGCAATTTGGTCTGTTCGTTGTATGTACCCGCCCACTGCTTCGCCTACGGTGTCTTTAAAATTCCAAGTTAACAATCCGCCTATCGCTGTATTTCATCAGCTTCGGTAATTTATGCGTTGCTTTTAAATTTTCGTATTTCAGTTTCAGGATTATCATATATCACTGTTTGGTCAACGTGAATTAGCGGGCATTTAGTATACGAATTAGCTGAAGCCGCGTATTTAGCGTAAAAGTATTGAAAATTTATTTATGCCTCAACATCTTCCTCCTCTAATCCTCAACTCTCTCCTCCAAGTCAGTTTTAAGAGTCAAGAGTTTTTCCATTTATTCTACCTTTCCACATTAATGTGTGTATAGTTTATATTTTATTAAAATCAGATTTATTTTTTAGAGGCAGGGTTTCACAAATAAGAGCTGTATTCTAACAGTAGAATGTATATTGTATTCTAATACGCTTAAAGCAAGTTAAGTACAAGCATTTTCGGTATGTTGAAGTTCTGTAGGTACATTTGATTTTAACATTCATATCTCATCTACTATTATCGTTGATACTCCTATTCTGCAAACATTTCTGTTTTGTTTTTATTTATAATGGGGCAAGGACTTTAGATTTAGTAGTAATAATAATTAAATAAACATTAGCGAGACGACTCTCTTGGATATTATTATCTGCTTCACCTGTTGTGTCTCTGTCATCCTGATTGTATGAGACTTGGCAACCGGCTTTCCAGGCTTAATTCTATGCTTGGGGTTATGAAATTGAGTGTTATGTAATAGTGTTACGTTTGCTCAATGAGCTATGTTCTTACGTCAAAAGGGCGATTCCCCAAATTCAATTAAGAACAATAATTTGCTGATACTGCCAGCATCTTGGGTTGGCCGCGCTGCGCTGATATCAATGAGGTTTTAGATTTATATTAGTTTAAATTTTAGAAATAATAATTATAAATTAAATTAAATATTAATTGTTCATTAATTTAGACTGATATTAAATTGACCATATTGCTCCTATTTGCTGATTGATATATATTATTTTTTAGTTGCTAGTAAATAAATACATTAGTATATATGTATTGCTTATTTATTTTCTAATTAGATGTTTTCAGGTTTTCTGATATGTTTATGCGAATAAACAGATTAACGCAAAATTTTATTTAATAACACACTATTATATAATCTTTTCTCTTTTAGTTTATCGAATTTATTTATATCCGTAACTACTCAAAATTAATGAATTTTGTTTCACGTCCAATCAGATTCCTGACTCTATGTACATGCTCATCTGGTCTAGTATTGACGTCGTGGGGTTGTCCCCTTGTCACAACGTGGTTGGAGTAACGCCAGAAAGTCGTGTGCTACTCCAATAGTTTTTTGCGAAGCTTGTGACTGTCTGGACCGGAGCCATATTGAGGCAGTCTATAAAGGTCGTTGACTATAGAGAGATCTGTTACGTGGTGTGGACTATTAAGGCTTGAGAGACCGCTGTGAATCTGAAAAAATCAATATCATGTCATATTGGGTGAAGTAGAGAAGAAGAAGGCTCTCAGTAGGTAACTTAAGTATGAACTTCGATATGCTAAGGACAGAGAAGAATGGTGATCTGTTATAAGCAACAGTCCTATAGTAGGCACATCAATACCAATACGACTTTCAGGTACATATAAAGAAGGTTTACGAGGCTTTTACTGGGACCTTACACAAAAGAAGTAATATAGAATTTCCAAGGATAAATTAGGAAAAAAAGGTGGGTAGGGATCATAAAGAGAGGTGAAAAAGAGGGTGAACGACGTGCACCCACTGGCTGCTAGTGTTAGCGATGGACACATAGAAAAAGCTGAAGCCACAAGTAAAAACTTTAAACCAAACAAATTATTATTATTGAACTATATTATACTTGCAATTCGTAAATTGGTAAAAGTATTTTATAAAAGTATTTTATACAACAAGGCTCTATTGCTTTCACAATAAAAACAAACGGCTTTTGTTTTCATCCAATTTAGTGAAAAGGTCGTATGGTTTTATTATTAATGGTTTATTTTATGGCCTGTAATAGGGCAATAAATTTCCCTTAATCGCTTATTGCTCTTCCTTGTACAAGTTCTGCCAATAAACAATTTTTAATTCGTCCCATCTGAAGAAAATGATATTGTTTCGGAACTTTTAGAAGTCAGTTTTTAAAGCTCTGGCGTGTATCCAATATAATTTATTTAACAGTTATGTCTTTCAAACTGTCGATGCAATGGCTGCAGCTTCAAGGTTACATCTTCAGGTCCGCTATTTTTAAAATTGTATGTAGACTTACTTGTTTACCAGTTCTTCTCTATCTACCTATAACAACTACCACGAAATATTAGAGGTAAACGCTATTAGAGTATTTTTAATATTTTAATATACCTAGTTACCGAAGTATTCTCCAAATAATATACTACGCCTACAAATTTTAAATTTATAAACTTAGGAAAATTGATGCAAAATGTGTCCCTTGTCTTACTACATAAAAACATAAAAACCTTTTTCTATAGATTACGTACATTATGTTCTGTATACGAAAATATCGCTTTTTCCAACTTTTTCAATAGCTTCTCCTTGTAAAATTTTCTGTTTAACTCGTTTACCCTCGTTTAACTTTTCAAGATTGTGCTGCAATTAATATGGACAGAAATGTATGTATGGACTAGCTCTTGCCCCCGCGACTTCGTCCGCGTGGAATTAGGTATTGGGGTGGAATTTTCAAAAACTGTGACACACGTACTTCTTTATTTTTAACTGAAAGCCTAAAATTTGATGAAAACAGCTTGAAAAATGACGGAGTTTCATATAAACTTCCATCCCCTATTTAAACCCCTTAGGGGTGGAATTTCCAATAATCCTTTCTTAGTGTGCGCCTACGTTATAAAAGGAACCAACTGTAAAAATTTCAAGTTTCTAACTTCAGTAGTTTAGGCTGTGCGTTGATATCTCAGTCAGTCAGGACTTTGAATTTTATATATATAGATAAAATAATTTTCCGTAACTTTCTCTTCCATACGTTTTGTAAAGTTACACTAGACCCAAAAAAAGCTTTTATAAATCTAAGTACACAATTCATTCAAACAGATCCAAAAAATAAACCAAATCGGACGTAAATTACTAACCTGCACGATAACCTTATTGATACGAGTATCTGCAACGATGCACTTAATAACCAATTTGAAGCTCGTAAATGTAGGCATCTGTTTTGTGTGAGTACCAGTTTCGTTCGTAAGGCAACCCTTTTTCTTAGGGTTGCTTAAAATAGCTATGGCACGCGATCATCGAGCTACTCGATGTTGGGAACTCAACACAGGACCATTCAGTGGTTCATTTAGCTGTGCCAATGAACGCTCTCTTGCCTTCGAACTGCCACGGTGTAAAGACGTACCTATTCGCTTTCTGTAATTGTTAATCTATATACATAATAAAATTCAAAGTCCTGACTGACTGACTGACTGACTGAGATATCAACGCACAGCCTAAACTACTGAAGTGAGAAACTTGAAATTTTTACAGTTGGTTCCTTTTATGACGTAGGCGCACACTAAGAAAGGATTATTGGAAATTCCACCCCTAAGGGGTTTAAATAGGGGATGGAAGTTTATATGAAACTCCGTCATTTTTCAAGCTTCCATCAAAGTTGGTATTAGAACTTTCAGTTAAAAATAAAGAAGTACGTGTGTCACAGTTTTTGAAAATTCCAGCCCAATACCTAATTCCACGCGGACGAAGTCGCGGGGGCAAAAGCTAGTTTTCCAATATTCTTAAGTGCTGTGCCAGAAGCCGTTGTTTTGCTTCTAAAATCATCGAGCACGAACCATCACACAGTCTCCCACACTCGCTAACAGAGGGTACATGCCATTTAGTGGGATACAATAATAAAATAAGGGCGAAGTTGTTGATTTATCATTTTTTGCATGAGGGAAGTGAGCTCTATTATGTGTTATACTTAGTGTCCGTAGAGATATTTCCGTCCGATAAGTCCGTAGGCACTTTCTGTACACTAAAATGAGCCAGTCATAATATAATAAGTAATCATAACTGACTCGAGCAAGAAATTGAAAGCAGAATACCTTGCAGAAATATACGAATAGCATGACGGCAGGTCATTAAAGGTTGCGTATGTCATCTCCTTCTTGAAGGAGCCGAGTTCCTTATTGCACGCAATCGAAGAATTTACTACTTCGTTTTTGCTTGTTGTATCTTTGCTACACGCACGAGCATCCATAAAAAATGGCCGGAAAAAGTATTTGTGACTGAAAATGGAATGAGGTTTACCAAAGTAGCTGATATACCTACTATTTATTATTGTTTGGAAGTTACTTACTTAATTTGGTGAACTTTATAAATTTTATTATGCTTACACTTCATTAACTTCGTTTGTTTATAAAGTCCTTGATGTAGAAACCTTTTCAAAACTCTTTCGATTCTGCAATGACTTTGAGTTTTGATTTATTTAAGATCAGTGATTAAGTAGTAACAGAAGAATCTACTTGTAGGTTTAAAGAGTTGCGTAAACAGTTTTCCGACATTACCATTATAAACCTACAGATTTATTTTTTTGTTATGGGGCAACGATCTTTTAAGGATCTCTTTTACCGACTCATGGCGTCCACTGATAACCGGACGCCTGCTAACCTCGGTGAACATAATATTTGCCCATAGCTAGTAGTCTACCGTTCTGGGCACTCTTGCTTATTCCAGTGGCTTAGATAATATATATGACATATATGTAATTCTTGAGAGAGGCCTATGTCCAACAGTGGATGCATTTGGGCTGATGACTAATTTCGTCCTGGTTTCCACTTAGGGTACAACTTTAGGTACCTAGGTACTTTAGAAACTCAAGGTTACTCTCTTTAACGAGATGTTCTCTTGTTACAGCGATGCAGATTAAGGCGTGACACACCGGGTTGACAGGAATCAATCCGTGATATGTCGCAGCCACCGGGACGCGGTCGCGCCCGACCGCCGGGTCCCCCTTCCCCCCTCAACTATCGTCCTCCATCACCATGGGCGCCGAGCCCGCCACCCCTCATATCTGGACCTAGACACTCCACAGCCTTGGTGTCCCCTCCCCCAGTCCAACCATCCCCTAAACCGTTCCGTCCACTACACTCGCCGCATTTGAGACACCACTCTCCATCACCGAGCTCACACTTCTCTATATCCCCTTACCCAATGTCCCCAACTTTAGGGCTGAGTCCTGAGTACTATTACTCCTCCCCGTATGAACCCGTCAGAGAGTACGATTACGCCGGAGTGCCCTTAGAACCTCCTCCGCCACCCAGACCGATGATTTACGAAGAAGATGAGGAAAGAGGTCCGTCGACAGCTGAAATAATTGCGAGCCAGTCTCAGGAAGGCTATGTGGACGAGAAACTTGCGGAGTACCAAGCGACGATTCAGCTGCTACAAGGTAAGATACTTCTATTTATTTATTGACTTAAATACACTTACGATATAGGTACATATGTATGACATTCACAAAAACATTTATAGATATGTATGTATTGTATATCAATAATTACAAGTGTAGGTACATAACATTCGCGGATTGTCATGCAAACAATAATGATAATGATAGTTACTAAATGTTAATAAAAATGATAAAAAATGAAAGCTAATGCGACTAATATAGATATAGAAAACAATAACAAACAAAAAATAATGGAAAATGAAAGTTTTACAATTAATAAAGACAAACAACGTATATTACATTATCTACAAAACTCATTACATGGTACATAAATAGTCTTGAATGCTCCTCAAGAGAATGCTCGCCAATGAGGAAAATTTAATATAAATTAGGTATACTTTCAATCAGATAATATGAAGATGCTATATTAACGAAGAACTCACCAATACAAGATCGGTGAGTTTTTTCTTTAGAATGATGAAAGAGTTATGAAAAATGTTCAAGCCAGGTATCTTCTAGGTAAAGTGTTACCCACCCACACGACTAAAAGCGTTTCGTTTATTTATCTCTAACCAAGGATTTCGCATATTATTATCATTGTCTGTAACATACAATAAATATATCTATTTTCGAAATAGGTGGCGCCATAATCCATTAAGTAAATCCATACTTCCACTTGATAAAACAAATGCAAAATTGTATTTGTACTTATAAGACATACGATCAAGTTTGCCGTCAAGCCCTATGATATAGTAATCTGTGGTCAAGTCTGCATACCCCTTCCAAGTTAGCCCGCTACCATTTTAGACTGCATCGTAACTTACCATTAGGTGAAATCGCAGTCAAGAACTATCTTGTCATCCAATAAATAAAAAGACCACGACTTCGATACTGTCCTTTTTAAAATAGACTTTTAGTAAGTATTTAGGTTTAAAAGTCTAGCAATCTATGTAAAGCAAATCAGGCCTTGGTCCGAAGCCAAAAGCGATAATTTCGGAGGTGTCACGAGGTGGGGACGCCGTGTCAATTCGAGTCGAACACGACAGAACTGAAGTGCGCTTGTCGATCAACTATAGTAATTGCATTGGTTTTACGGGAAAGTGAGAAAATGCCGTTGCTGAGGGCAAAAATACTTGTAGTTACAACGTTATAATTACAACATGGGGTTCTTCATCTTCTTGTGTTGCGGCTATGGAGGTCCCGAGGCCCTGTAGCACGTTGACCGTCGCCGATCTATTGTGCTCGCCACTATTCATATTTCCTCGCCGATACTCGTTGCCGCCAGGAACAGCAGCACTTTCTTGGCTGGAATGAGTATAGCCTCCTCGGGGTGTATAATATATCTTTCTCCAGATAGATGCGTTTATGCTTTATAGCAGGGCAGTAACAGATGATGTGCAACATGGGGTTATTCAAGGGGCGGAACAATAAATTCCTAAAAAGCCGGCAACGCATTGGTGGTGGCTCTGGTGCTACAAATGTTTATAGGGTAGACTTTTTAAATGCCAACAAGGTGATAATTATTTACGAAAAATAAAAACTAAGGCTTATGAAGCATCGAGAAGTAAAATATAGATTTCATAATGTTGTTCAATATTTCGAAGTATGTAGTTGTATTTAAAGAAAATTTTTAATTTAAATCTTGTGATTATCTGGCTAGTCGCCATCTCGTCGCAGAATTAAATCAGGTCATTGACTATACTCGAAGTTTTGATTAAACTGCTAATATTTGTCTCGTAAGATTTTGTACCACCCATCTCTAAAACTTTCTAAATTATAAATTTGTTTGCTTTATGAAATCTAATTATTAATTTATCAAAAATGCGTTTAAAAGTCACGTTCAATATTTGTGACTTTTCAATAGATAGTTACTATTAATCTTTATTAATATGTACTTGTTTTTAGAGTTTTTATTTACTGTTGTACAACTGTCTATGATAAACTTTATTTACATAAATGCATATCTTTACGTAAATGCCTTATTTTACGTATACAGTTTCAAAATCTGCTTTCTTTCACTTTTCCATTTTATAGCAAGAGATATTCATTATTATCACATTACTTACGCGTTTGTGATGTTTTTTATAATTTTTTAGTCTATATATTAAATTATTTTCAAGGGCTTCTTTATTGGTATCTATGTTGTTGATATATTTTTAATTTTAAACATTCTGTAGTTCACTTTAGAAAAAAAAACAAAATTATTGGTAACGGTGTTTTAATATATTTCTAATTTTAAATTTAGATACAGGATGTATCTAAATTCTAAACGTTTATTCTCTCAGAGGAAACAAAGTTCAGATAACAAAATCCTGATTCCTGGTAGACCTCAATACCACAAATCGGATACTATATCTGAAGGTTGTTCACGTTTGAACACTCTATCCGTTATAAAAACACCGGGAACATTGTAGTGGCGGTCCAAAATAAACATCGCTAATGTATCGGGATGCACACGTAAGAGTTGTAACACTGAACTGATGAGATCAGCCACCTTGCTCCAGATTGGGCCGCGGTCACCGCTTCCTCTTGCGAAATCCATTTCACGCAGTCACACTTGCATTGTATTCCGCTTCTCATGTTTACTTTTACCACTCTCTGCTTTAAATTCCTTATTGACGAGGGCATGACCCTTTCCATCAAAGTTTTCAATGTTCCCTCAAATATGGTTGAGCGAAGCAACGGCTGGATCATGCTCGTGAACGGGTGCCACCAACAAGAATGGGTCTACTTTATGGCTGCCCGTCTTAACATGGATTGTAACTTGCAAATGTAGGTCTTATGCATTTTTGAAACTTCATTGTGGAAGCACTGTGTACATAGCATAGTTTTGTTACCTATTGTAAAAAAAATTTTTTTGAAAAGAGCAACCGCCGAGTTTATTGCTGGCTCATCTCGGCAGGAACGGCATTCCGAACTAGTGGTAAATTCATCGACGATTCAAAAGCACTTGTAAAAGTTTATTTGAATAAAAAATATTTTTATTCTATTCTAATGTTTGCTAATTGTTCAGGACAGGAAGGTCGCTTGTTTGGGATGCCATCTGTGTAGATTTTTTTTTAAAATCCGAAATAGGCCTGCGCTTGACGACAATCAATACTGGATAACACTGATGAGGTCTAGGTCGGAGCGCGCTTGCCTAGAAGATGCCTACTCACTCTTACCTTGAAGGTACTCAAATTATAAGTAGTAGGAAACACGGATGCTGGAAGGGTGTTCCACACCTTAGCGGTTCTTATCAGAACCGTTGAATTAAAGCGTTTCGTTCGAGTATATTATTATTGAACGAGCGAAGCGAGTTCTCTGAGTCAACTAGGGCGCTTGCCTACTAGACAGAGAAGTGTGTCCGCCTAAATATCTGTCAGAGCCCTATAACTTCTGAATTACTGAATATTAGAACGTGAAACTTGGTTGAAAATTCAGTTATATCCTGTACTTGAACAACAAATACTAAAATTAGATAAATGTTATAAAGAAACGAAATTATTTAATTTTAATGCGCCATCTATTAGCATTATTGTGAAGCTAATAGCTTCACTATAATGCTAATAGATGGCGCTGTGTCAGTAAAACAGTTTTATGTCAACTATTATTTTTTTTTATTACGTCTAATGTTAAAAGTTAATTATTACAATATATAATTAAAACTTTTGGGAATTATGGGATATCGCGAGGTCTCAGTTCGGGGCGAACCACTAGTTATATTATTTTTGCTTGAATTTTTAATTAATGAGCAAAAATAAGTTTGTAGAGAAATAATATTTTTACCGTAAATGAGATTCAGAATATACTTTTTGGCAACGGCGCCCTCTCGCCTTCTTCTACCCTACTGGCCGGTGGCCAAGAAGACGGAGAAATTGTTATTTAATTCAGAAAAATTATAGCACTTCATAGTCTTTATAGCCAATATCTGTGAATGAGGGAGGTTAATGCGGCGACGGGATTTAATAGAGATGAGAGATGTGATGTTTTCCTTACAATAATCAAATATCAAAAGTCTCAATAGCAACGTTTAAAGGTGCGGACTGAAAAATGAAAGGTCGCAGGTTCGAGCCTCAGCCGTTGCATTATTGTCGCACCCACTCCTAGCACAAGCTTTGGAGGGGAGATTAGAATATAAGTCATGTTCAGCAGCTAATATTCTTTAAAAAAAAAAAGTTTTTTTCTGTGATATAAAATGACTTCGTGAAACTACCTAAACAGATTACCTAACCCATAAAATAATAATTTCCTCCCGACAGAATTCGATCACGGTAGACAATCTACTGAGAATATATACCCATCTGCATGGGAGATATTATAGTGCGTAAGTGTGAGCGCAAACACAGGTGCTATTCCATCACTCTCATAGTCCGATGGGATGGAAATCCTACACAACCGGAGAAAGAGCATGGCTTTACGTGCTCTCGAGTTACGAGGGTAACACACTGTCAACTTTTTAACTGCGGGATAATACTAAGAATTTCTTGATAATATAATCCAATCTGGGAAGCGCAGCGTTGGCAGACCTGCACTAGGTGGACCGACGACATCAAATGAGTAGCCGGCAGCCGCTGGATTCAGGTGGCGCAAGACCGAGACCTGTGGCAGTCCATACAAGAGACCTTTGTCCAACAGTGGACGTCTATCGGTTGATAAAGAAGAAGAAAAAAAAAACCAAGAAGTTCCTGGTCCGCTCCGGGATTCGAACCCGCGACCTCGTCGCTGCAACCGAACCTAACCACTTTACCAATGACGCAAAACACTTAAAGGATACCAATCACTCAGTGCGCTACGTATTGAACTCCGAGATATGCATTTGTACATTCCTCGCTGACGAATCCCGCGGATCTCGCCAAATGGGTCACATTCACACATGTGTGCGAGCGGTGGCGTTTCTCCACATTCACTGCCCTTACGAAATCTGGAAGCCGTTTTAATGCATTCCCCCAGTAATATTGTCGTAAACGTATTTTTATCGATCGACAGCAATATATTATTTTAAATACAAATATAAATCATGCTACCCACCACAGCGCGCCTGCCCAGCTTCATTTCAGGCTGATCTACGTCGCATTACATGAACATGCTATATAAGAAGTCCCGGATGTGAATGGAGCGTCTCTACGAAACTTACGCTGGCGGAAAGTTTTGTTTCCATTGTGTAATATTTACTCCAAGGTATTGTAAACACAGTACCGTATCAACCGAGATACTTCACCAGTAGCAACACATCAACTGCTCACTACTGAGCACTGTAGACCTCTCGGAGAAGGGTCACAGCCAGACCCTGCTAGAAGGCAGAAGTCCGTAGGGATATTTCCCTCATCAAAATCAATCAAAAAATCAAAATCAAAATTTATTTATTTCATGTAGGCCAACTTGTAGCTCTTATGACACGTCATAAATCTACCACCGGTTCGGAATGCAGATTCTGCTGAGAAGAGCCGGCAAGAAACTCAGCAGTTGCTCTTTTCAAAAAATCAAACAACGAAAAAAAAACTCAAGATAGAGTTAAAACGAGACAGATTTATATCAGAGCATACTTGTGTCTCGTTTTAACCTCTATCTAGAGTCTGAGCTGAGTTAGAGCACGCTCTATAGATCTCAGCATTGGACTTGCAGGATTCCACACGATGTTTTTCTTGACCGTTGAAGACCATGAGATATTTATTTGCTTAAACGCACAGAATTCTGATGCTGAGATTTATAGAGTATGCTCTGACTTAACTTGTACTTAAGATACAGTTAAAACGAGACACAAATATGCTCTGGCATAAATCTGTCTCGTTTTAACTCTGTCTTGAGTCTGAGCAGAGTGAGAGTGCGGACTATAGACTTCAGCCTGAGAAGTTAGAGGAACT
This sequence comes from Hipparchia semele, assembly GCA_933228805.2. Taxonomy (NCBI): domain Eukaryota; kingdom Metazoa; phylum Arthropoda; class Insecta; order Lepidoptera; family Nymphalidae; genus Hipparchia; species Hipparchia semele. Next base: position 13,539,296 of record OW121717.1, read on the forward strand.
CAGAATCAAACCCACGACCCCTGAATTTGAGAACGGTCCTAACAACTAAGCTAGATAGTTAGATAGGAATAGTCTCCTATATATTTACGAAAACGAAAATCATAAACATAGTAACATAGCGCCAGCCGTCGTTTTCTAGAAACTAAGAATGCTTCGCATACTTTTTATCATAAATTCATCACTATTTATAATACCGCGTGTGTTAATCGCGATTTCGTGAATACGAGTAGGTACCTACCTACTACCTACATCTAATCCAGATCCAGCTGATTCCGTGCTGACGTCATCCGCCGACTCAGTGACGTCATCGCAGTCGTAATAAATGTCACTAATAGCCATCCCGAAGCAATAGATCACGATCTTTTTGTTTTTTGTATTTTGTCAGATATAAAATATCTAGTTACCTACATAAATTATAATTTCTGCACCGGAATTCATTAATTCATCGATGTCAACGATTGTTTAGTCAGTTGCCGTTTTTGATTCGTCTTCTTTCTCTTGATTTTCTTTTTTTTCTACTGCCTCTCCGATTAACGAAGGTTGGCAGTCAGCTTTATATAGGGTTAATTTTAAAATGCCAACAACCTTCTACAGACAACTTGTACGCATCAAAATAAATAATTTTTGTTCCACAACTTTTTAAAATTCCTAAAGAAAAAAATTTTTTTACTCCCATTATTCGAAGACGCCTGGACCGATTGGGAAAATTCTTTTTTTGTTTCAAAGGCTATACTTCCCAGATGGTCCCATTATTATCATCAGATCAGAATCTAATGATGGGATCCTGGAGAAATCGAGGCGCAATTGAAATACTTTGTAATGGCGTTTGAAGTCGGTTTTGTAAAAAGAATTTTTACGTTTGTATTGCCTGTATGGAGCACACGAGTCCACTTATAAGAGTAGAGTTACTCATTGTGCAAACAAAGATATCCGATTTCAAAATTGCACGTTGAGAGTTGATTTCAGGAAATCCTTCATTCATTCAACATACGATCGCATATAGGTCGGCATTCCCCAAAATAACAGCAAGCGTGCCTTTCATATATCAAAAGTCAGAAAATTATTGGCACACAATGTTGCGTTCGTAATTACACAGTAGTAATTATGATATAATGATTATGATCTGGCGCTTGACGGTAGGTGCTCGTACTTTTTTTTTAAAGAGATAGACGCCGAAGTGGCGATGACCACCACCCCTATGCGTCGGTCCAATAGTTCAATAGTCTGTTAAGAACCGTAGGGTTGTGAGGAGCTGGAATTGGGGCTCCAGTCGTTCACCATCATGTACATGACTCTGGGAAGATGGCAGCTTAAGGCACAAGGCTATCTCCTCCTCAGAGACGAGTCCAGTGGACGTCGCGCTAGGAAGGCCCTGGTTGTGTTCTTTAAGATATCTCGGAGCCTTCCAATATTATATTCGTGAGGGTGGCCATCAAGGGGGTTTTAGTGGGTAAAAACTCCACATAACCCGGGACTCTAGACTCTACCTCAGAATTTCAGGTATCTCTTACGAAAATTTCCGGTAAAACGGTATATTAGTATTTCGATAGTAAAACATCCACCATTGCTTGCTCACTGTTGAGTTCATTTTATCCTCATTTAACCATTTACTACATTCTTTCTTCCACCAAATAGCAGGAAGCCTCTGTACACAAACATCAGTTTTACATTTTCATAATGTAAGTGATAACTATGAAGCTAGATAAATTAAATTGAAAACAACTACCGTTTGATAGTCCTCTAAAGTGAGGTTATTGTGTAGTTTATAGCCTCAATGCTCACGTTTTATCCTATAACGATGTGGTCTACCTTGTCTGTGCACGCATGATGTCATACTTCTACAGAATGCGCGCTGAATGCAAAATTCCGACATTTAGGTAATTGGAGTGCTAATTTACCATTTGAAATGTACATAACTAAGTATTGAGTAGGTATACATATAGCTCTATATTTGAGATTGACTTAAGGCCCAAGACACGGAGCTGCCCGCGAAATTCAAATTTAATTTGGTTTTTCGCCATTTATAAACGAATACGACAAAGTAGGCTTATGGTATTCAAATTGCGCCAATGGCAGTATCATCTTCACAGGTTTATATACTAATATTTACGTAAAAGTATCCAGTTTAAGAAATTAATCAAAATAATGACTAATTTGTGAGTAACTCACGTCAAACTCATTATTTTGACTAATTTCTTAAACTGGATACTTTCACGTTAAGATTAGTATATAAACCTGTGAAGATGATACTGCCATTATCGCAATTTGAATACCATAAGCCTATTTTGTCGTATTCGTTTATAAATGGTGAAAAACCACATTAAATTTGAATTTCGCGGGCAGCTCCGTGTCTTGGGCCTTAAAATAGAGATTCGTAACCTTACGTTTACAAGTCCCACTTGTAGATCTCGTCGGAACTTTTTGGTTTACTTCTAAAGTAATTCTACTGCCTCACCCATTTTCTTTCACTACTTAGGGCTTAGCATCTCTTATCTATGCTAATAAAATAAAATAAATTTTCTGGAATAAAATAAATTTTACGAAATTGGTTCAGTGGTAAAAACGTACCAGACAGGCAGAGTGTAGTTTCGCATTTCTGAAAATAAGATTTGAAGTACCAACGGTGATAAAAGTTAAAATGCAGAATATAATAAAATTAATCTTACTTATGTACCTGCCGACTCGTATACTTTCATCAACACATCTTAGATTTTACACACAAATTCATTTTCGCTGACAAAATTCCTTCGCGATGTGGGGATAGTAAAATTTAACAATAAACAATGAAAGTAGGAACCTCGAGGTCAATGTCCCTATTCTTGGAGACGGTCTAATTCCGAGGAGGAAGCACCGGGAAGATGCCAAAAGTGTTGATGGACGGAACGGCTACACCGACGCAGTTTTTCGAAAACTGCAGCTGTTAATTGTAAAACCAAAAAAAAGCTGCCTATTACTTAACAGTTCTTCCGGAAGCACTCAAAAAATAAAGCGAGATTAATTACTTTGAAATGCAGATTTTAAGGCATTCTTCAGGAAGCTGGTAATTTCTTAATAACAAAGAAGAAGCAATCTATTTTCCTTCAGCTGTCCGTGAGATAATTATAAGCTACAAATTGTTACACTTGTTTTGATGAGAGCATCGCTGAATTTCTTACCGGCTCTTTTCAGCAAAATCTGCTTTGCGAACCGGTGCTAGAGTCTAGACTTGTCGAAAGAGTCAAGAATGCTCACCATGTTAGCTCAATGGGAATCGGCAGACTTCACACACCTTTGAGAATATTGAACATGGAGAACTCTTAGGCGTGTAGGTTTCCTCACGATATTATCCTTTACCGTTGAATCAAGTGGTATTAAAATGCTTAAACGTATATAACTCCGTAAAGCAGCATGCCCGGGACTAACCTGCAACCCTCCGAATAAAATATTTTTTTTTAAATATATAGACTAGCGCTTGACTGCGATCTCACCTGATGGTAAGCGAAGATGCAGCCTAAGATGGTACGCGCTTACCTAGAAGATGTCTATTCACTCTTGATTTAAAGACACCCACATTCCTAACCACTAACGCTGCTCTAGAGTTGACATGAAATTTATAGGATAAGGTAGGGTAGGGAATTGAAGGGCGAGGGACCCAAAGATCCCCTGGTGTCATGAACAGTGTAGAATCAGTAAAACCATAAGTCGAGGTCGAGCTAACAGGTGATATGCCCATATGTTTGAACATAACGTATCGCAGACGCTAGAACAAAATTAGCCATCGGTTCAACCCACGTATTACGTGCCGCGCGTTGCTACTGTATTAAACATTTATATTTAGGATTCACTCATCTTTATTTAAAACGTTTCAATGCCCGTGTGCACTGGGCGGGTTACAGCGTCATGTTTTATAGCAAATTATGGTGTCATTATGGGATATTTTTGGAAAGAAAGTTTTCTTTTCTCCCAGAAAAAAGTATCATAGAGATGCTCTGATTATTTCTGGGGATCAGGGCCCGAACTTTTAATAGTAGTAGGGTTAAAATTTCAATGGCGCAACAACCTCTATTAATTTAATAGAGGTTGTTGCGCCATTGAAAATATTATTAGTTCTAGAGACAATTGCATGTCAAAATATGTGGCGCTTCAAGTCGATCCAAAATAATTACTGTCATTTGTATAGGGTCAACAAATCCAGTGTTAATAGATTAATTATAGAGATCTTCTTCTTCTTTATCAACTGATAGACGTTCACTGCTGGACATAAGTCTCTTGCATCGACCTCCACAGGCCTCGGTCTTAAGCCGCCTGAATCCAGCGGCTCCCTGCGACTCGTTTGATGTCGTCGGTCCACCTAGCGGGGGGTCTGCCAATACTGCGCTTCCTGGTGCGGGATTGCCACTCCAGCACCTTGGGACCCCATCGACAATCAGCTCTTCGAACTATTATAGAGATCAGTGATTTGCATTCCTAAAGATTTACCATCCATTCAAATAGCTCTATAAGATAGTACTCCTTAAAGGTAGGCTAAACTCGGGTGACCTAGACTATTCCGGTCGCCCCATACAATAGCAGCTCGGGTTTCTAGCTCGCCGGACCGGTTCTAAGTGGCTTGGCGTTTTCTTATTCTGGACATTCCGTTTGCGTGTAGGCGTTATGGTGCCTCTCCTGAGGCTTTATGAGGTTATTGTTGATGCGAAAGCTATAGCTGTTTATTTTGCATAGATTTTGTCACTGGATCTCTCTGAAGCCCGACACATAGACTTAACGCCATAGTGGTGTTCTATATACGAGTTGGTGGGAATTTTGGGTCTAGTTCTTCTTAGACTCTACCCGCTTGTCACAACTAAATTCTTGGAAGCATAATGTAAATTTTCAAATTCCAAAAGAAAAATATTATTTGCTAGAAACAGTACTGTAACAGTACACTGAAGGAACGATACACAATTTTTGATTTAAGTTCGTAATTTTTTTTTTCGGAATGTTTTGTTATAAAAAGAGCATCTACTGAGTTCAGAGTTTTTTGCCGGCTCTTTTAAGCAGAATCTGCATTCTGAACCGATGGCAGATTCTTAACGTGTTAAGGACTCTACCACTGGTTCCACAGGTCTTACATCTTCTTCTAAATATATAAAAGGCAAAAGTGACTGACTGACTGACTGACTGATCTATCAACGCACAGCTCTAACCACTGGACCGATCGAGCTGAAATTTGGCATACAGGTAGCTGTTAGGACGTAGACATCCGCTAAGAAAGGGTTTTGGAAAATTTCAACCCCAAGAGGGTTAAATAGGGGGTTAAAAAATCGAACCTAACGTGAGCGAAGCCGCGGGTTAAAGCTAGTGAAATAAATAATTTCAATTTTTTTTTTAAATTTTAATGATTGATGCAGCTTTTCTGCAATCGATTTGCGGATAGGTAGGTAGGTATGATGACCAGGTTTCCGCTATTGGTTTACCTTCTAATTTAGCTCAAGAAACGTAGATTATTTATTATTAGAAAATTTAGAGTCGTGCTCATTCTTTGAATTAAAGTGGTTTGCTCAAAACTCATTTACTATGCTGTACGTGTGACGATTTATGACCTTTTCATGATAATTAAATTACGAAATAGCAGAGCAAAACCTCGCTAATATAATTCAAGATGGTCGGCGCTCGCAAACAATGCCGCGTAGCATCGGACCGGCCGGACCGGTTGCCTTTATATGTAAATATTATGTACCTATATATCGGGCAAGATTCCCCGCGCTACATAATCGTATGTGATTCGAGAATTGAATTTTTGCGGATGCGATTTTGTCCAATGTTTTGGACTCGCAAATAAGACAAGGATGCAGTAAAACGACCAACCAATCAAGAAAACGAAACGCTTTAATTCAACTTTTCTGATATAAATAGCTAAGGTGTGGAACACTCTTCCAGCGTCTTTGTTTCCTGCCACCTATAATTTGAATACCTTCAAGGCAAGAGTGAATAGGCATCTTCTAGGCAAGCGCGTTCCAATCTAGACCTCATCAGTGCTATCCAGTACTGATTGTCGTCAAGCGCAAGCCTATTTCGGATAAAAAACTCTGTTTTTTGATACCTAGCAAATTACAATTTACAAATGCGTTTGTTTATAGGTACATATATCTGTAAACAGCAGGAAAAGCCTGGTGATTAAGTTTGTGGCCTCCTTGATGATGCAGTCTAAGATGGTAGCGGGCTAACTTGGAAGGGTTAAAGTAGTGTACCTACATTATACAATGTACATTCAAACCATAATCCTAATCTGTTTCTACACGCCATCGTGCCGGAACGCTAAATCACTTGGCGGCACGTCTTTGACGGTAGGGTGCTAACTAGCCATAACCTACCCCACCAGACCAGACCAGAGACAATTCATATAAATTCCCAAACTGATCCCGCCGGGAATCGAACTCGAGACCTCCCAATTGTAAGACCACAGCGCTCACTACTGTGCCGGGCGCAGAAATTGATTTTGTAGTCTGGAATAACACATAGGCAACTTTTTATTCCGGAAAATAAGAAAGCTCGAGCAGTAATTAAAAACCTCACTCCAGCGAACGAAGTCACGGGCATCAGCTATACATAAATGAAGATTAATTAATATTTAAGTTTGTAAATAACCACTAACCACCACCAACAGTTCTATCGAAGACAACGATCAATAAATACCTCAAGCAAAATATAAGCAACCATAATACTGAACTTGTTCCTTACACCCACGACTTTTGATTACCGTACGCGAAGATATGGCTCTTATCTTATAACTTTACAAATTTGAATCTTGTGTCATGATCGATTAAGTGCAAAGTCGAACGCATCGAGGTAACTCGCTAGATACGGTTCAGTGAACTCTATAACACCATAGTTTATGCAGATTCCTCGTGAAGTTTATCAGGAATACTTCGTACATGGTAATAATATTATGAAGTTATGTTATCTTTAGGTAAAAGTCTATATTTATAACTCGCCTGTTGATATTCATTTATTCGTATCCCGGTAGGTAAATTCACGAAGTTTATTTTTATTTGATTATTTATTTATTTATTTATTTAGGCAAACCAATACAATATTAATTCTAAACTGAATTCTTGCGACCACGATCTCACTTGATGGTAAATGATAATAGGATCTAGTTGTTAGACAATGGACAGATGGAAGCGGTTTCTAAATAATATAGACGTAAAAATTATTTTTACAAAACCGACTTCAAACGCCACTACATAGTATATCAATTGTGCCTATAAAATTTGAAGAGTTCCCTCGATTTTTCCAGGATCCCATCATCAGATCCTGACCCGATGACTATGGGACCAGCTGGGAAATATACCCTTTCAAACAAAAAAAGAATTTTCCAATTCGGTCCAGGCGTCTTCGAGTAATTGGGGAACATACATAAAAAAAAAGATTCCAACGAATTGAGAACCACCTCCTTTTTTGGAAGTTGGTTAAAAACTTGTAAATATCAGCGGCGATTTCGGTGAATTTAGTATTCGAGGGGTCCCAAATAGGTCACAGTCTGTCAGGCGCACTAATTGTAGCAGCCAAGCCAAGGTCACTAAACATGAGGGTCACAACTTCACACTGCACGTGCACTGCACGAATGCATACATACATTAAAGAAAGAGTTGTTATTTGCTAGCTTATGCCCGTGACTTCGTCAGCGTGGATCAGAAGGTAAGGCTTTTAAAAATCCCGCGCGAACCCTCTATTTTTTCGGGATAAAAGATATCCTATGACTCTCTCCAAGTCTTCAACTATACCCATGCAAACCAATCACGTCAACCAGTTGCTCCGTTGGTGCGTGATTGAAGGACAAACCAACAAACAAACACACTTTCGCACTTATATTATTAGGTAGTACGGATTTGGGTAAGATAGATATAAAAAAACTTTGTATAAACTAAAAATTTACATTGTCCCAAAATAGTCTTCCATCAAATATCTATAGTATAGCTATAGCATTAGCTGTGCCTTAGGATTCCTGAAAGCTAACTCCTAACTTAGGACACAGCGCTGATCTTTACCAAGCACTAAACAGCAAGACGTTTTATCTTAATGGTAACTTAACTTCTACCTGATGGGCACCTGATACTAGACTTAACGAAGTTCAGAGGAAGTCACCCATCTAGTTACCGACAAAGGTCAACGTTGCTTAACCACCTTTGATAGGCCCTTTTAATAACTAAGTAAGACACACCCCGCAGGTATTTCTGAATTGAATATTGATAGAATAAAAATAATAAACTGTATCCTTTGAGTAAAGAGTTAAAGACTATCATTTAGAAAGAAAGAAAGAAAGAAAGAAAGAAAGAAAAAGCATTTATTTGAGACACACACATGCACATTTAAAGACAGAACATAATATGTTAGACAAAACAAAAAATAAATAAATATGTGTGATCCCAAAATGGACTCCACTCAGCATATGCTATCCCTGTGGTGAAAGCACAGGCACAGCGCTGGTCCAGAGGTCGGATGACTGTAAGTCACAATAAATAGTACTGCGTAGGAAATAGTTAACATAATAATAAAAATAGTAGTGCGTTTTAAATTTAAATAAAGATCGAATGGTTGGAAGCAGAGGCGTAACTATACCGTTTGAGGCCCGTGGCAAATTCATCGGATCGGGCCCTCCCTCCCCCAATATAAAGAAGCTCACCCAATGAGATAGTATTTTTTATTTTTTCATAAATCACTACGTGAAATAGGTACATACAAACGCAATTACAATGACTTGATTTTCTAATAACCTTTAAGTCGGAGCGTATTGTATTTATACTAAGTGCCGTAAAGTAATATTACGGCACTTAGTAGTCCGTTCTTAGCACCTACAATAGCAACGTAAAAGCGACATTTTCGCGAGCGAAGCGAGCGTGAAATTTTTTATGATTGCATTACGGTACTTAGTAGTCCATTCTTGGCACCTACAATAGCAACGTAAAAGCGACATTTTCGCGAGCGAAGCGAGCGCGAAATTTTTTGTGATTACATTACGGCACTTAGTAGTCTATTCTTGGCACCTACAATAGCAACATAAAAGTGACATTTTCGCGAGCGAAACGAGCGCGAAATTTTTTATGAATACATTACGGTACTTAGTAGTTCATTCTTGGTACCTACAATAGCAACGTAAAAGCGACATTTTCGCGAGCGAAGCGAGCGCGAAATTTTTTATGATTGCATTACGGCACTTAGTAGTCCATTCTTGGCATTTACAATAGCAACATAAAAATGACATTTTCGCGAGCGAAGCGAGCGTGAAATTTTTTATGATTGCATTACGGTACTTAGTAGTCCATTCTTGGCACCTACAATAGCAACGTAAAAGCGACGAAATTTTTTGTGATTACATTACGGCACTTAGTAGTCTATTCTTGGCACCTACAATAGCAACATAAAAGTGACATTTTCGCGAGCGAAGCGAGCGCGAAATTTTTTATGAATACATTACGGCACTTAGTAGTTCATTCTTGGCACCTACAATAGCAACGTAAAAGCGACATTTTCACGAACGAAGTGAGCGCGAAATTTTTTATTCTGCACTACACCATATCTAGTCCTGTACTTTTGGCGCTTGAGACACTACGCTTGTATGCGCCGCACACTCGGCATCGTAGGTAAAGTCGGCCCTACCAACTATTTAGTTATTGTTATTGGGGTTATTTTAAAATGTGTTTGTGGACCTAATGACATTTAGGTATTACAAATATGTATCTTTTTAATTTCTGTAAGGCATAAATAAAAATTTTGGCCCCAAATTCGCCGCCCCTAAAATCTGCTGCCCTAGGCTCCAGTCAAATCAGCCATTTGGTAAATTTACCACTGTGCGTAACCTTTCTTGTCCCAAAGAGTTTAGTTTATATCAATTTTTATTTTGAAAATGATCGCTCGGCACTAGCAGTAGTCACAGGAATGGCTATAAATGTTATGATCATCTTGAGCTTCCGGCCCTCTCTGACCAGGGGCCCCTGCCGGCTGGGGCCCGTGGCATTTTGCCGTCATGCCACCCTGTAGTTACGCCTCTGGTTGGAAGCCATAACGACTTTCTTCGGAGATTATCCAACTAAAATTGCACAAGGTTCTGTGATCGTTGATGGATAACAAAGCTCTATTGAGTAGTCAATGTATCAACCAGTCTATTGTACTTATTCCTACCCAAGCACATACATTAGATTTCACCATCGCAAAATGTGATGGTGTGCAAATACGTACTAGTCAACTTTCACGTCTAACGGAATAATGGCTGACAGGCTGACAGGACAATAAATAAATATCGGAGGCAAGACCGTGTGTAACGAGGACACCTATCTATTTAGACCTGTATCTTTATTGCACAGAAGCACAAAATACATGAATAGTACAGGCACAGAAGATTTACTCCGCAAAATCATTTAAGTCACTCTTGCTACCACACAAAAAAGTGCAATTCAGATAAGTGAAATTCAGGCAAGTGCAATTCAGGTAAGTGCAATTTAGGTAAGTGTAGTTCAGGTAAAGTGTAATTCAGGCTGAACAGCGCTAGCTTACCTACGGTATATTTATTTGGAAGTTGCCTCTCTTTCTATCGCTGCCTATTTGTCCTGTGCAATCCTGATGCTGCAGGGGTACTGCCCCCCTAAACTGTGGGGATTTAGGAAATGTCGATTGTGAATTGAAGAAGGGGACGAAATCGCCGGCTCCGCTAGTTATTTTATAAATTACTGATTTCGTCTGTATGGATTTAAGTCAAAAATAACCTAATTTCGGGGAGAATTAAAGGTTTGTAAAATCCCGCGGGACCTATTTGTTTTTCCGGGACAAAAGCTTGCATCACTCTCCAGGATCTCAAAAAGTCACGTCGATCTGTTGCTGAGTAATTGAAGGAAAAACCAACAAACGCACACTTTTGCATTTTTAAGATTAATCTGGACAAAATTTTTTTTTGCCAATGCACTTACAAAAATTACAGCTACCAGATTCATTATGATAACGGTTATCATGTTGCGTAGGTATTAGCAATTGATAATATTACGCTTTAGCGCTTGATAACAACATTAGCATTTTCTACACAGATAATCTCATCAGTGCCGGTCTTATTTCAGTGTATTTCAGTATGATTTTATATTACCAAGCGTGACTGTGCACTAGCTGTTATCGGAACTTAGGTAGGTACCTATGTACCTACTTCGGAATGGGTATACGCTTTGATTAGGTAGGTACCTACCTACTACGTAAATACAGGATATAATAATTATTATGAGTAGGTATTAAGTATTCAAGTTATTTCCTCCAGGTAGGTACCTACTCAAAATAGGTAAATACCTAGGTACTTATTGAAACATTCAGTTAGGCGCATTGAGTGAAATTAAGATAAACAATAAACTGTCATAGTTTTAAATCTTTCACGATAGAGGTATGAAAAATGAAAATCTAGGATGCTGGTCTTGCGGGTCGACTGCGCTTGGCTGATTTTTCAGTACGTCACAGTAATGTTAAGTACTCACAAAGCAGAATAAGGTTATTAAGGCAGTGGGGTAATGAAAAAAAGTAACAAAGCTCCGTGATCTTCAAAGTGCTGAGCTTTGTAAGCGTCCAGTCGTCGTCTGGGCGACGTCTAGGAGCCAGTCACATGTGGGCCGCGCGCATGCTTACAGGCCTTCACTTAAGTTTTAATATCAGTATCGAGCGTTCCTCCGCGTGAGGAGGTCATGTCGCTATGTCGGACGAGCGCGACTCCCCGTCGCACAGCGGTCTACGCGACCGCGTCAGCTTCTTCGAGAGGGTCTGGTCTAGACGCAACAAGACCGACTCGGTGGACGCAGCAAGTGCCCCCCCAGATGTAGACGATATAGAGAGGAAGATAGAGCAGAATAAACGCCGGCCGGAATCCCCCAAAATTGACGTGAAATTGAAACACACAAGGGACACCCAGTCGCCATCGAAAACCTACGAGACATCTTTTCCGAGTTTGAAGTTGCGTCGTGTAGAGTCTGAGGAGTCGGAGCGAGTTGAACGCCAGGTCGATGAGGGCGACCTGGCTTCCGGCATCCGGTTCGTCAAGTTCGAACGCGTAACTGTCAAGAGGTCTTCGGAACACGGAAGGTCTCTGGAAGGCGAAGATCGTCCGGACTCCCCCCAGCACGAGTGGTACTCGGAATACAAGAACCACACTTTGCATACAGCGCCCCGTAAGGACTATGTGCGCAGCAGATCGGAATATGACTCCCATATCGCGGAAATACGAGGTAACCGTTTTTTTTTTAAATATTATGTTCAATCGAAGTAGGTAACCTAAGTACCAACATAAAGAATGGGGAACGATATACAACTTTTTTAGAGAAAAGGTTTATTGCGTATTAGGCCTTCTCGACATCACCTTAAGTTAAAATTTAAAGACCTAATAGACGGTTTTGCTACAAAAAATTAAACTAGCATATGCTTATTTTTATAGTTATACAGGTTTTCAATAAAAAAACTAAAAAATCAATTTTACTCATCAGTTGAACCGTTTAATTATTTTATGTGGTAAGAATGTAAATTACCTACAAAACTAATATGCAAAAATAAAAAAGTTACAAAAAAGTTTCGCCAGGTTCTCAGGGAGATGGTTCTCTAGATTTCTGGGGCCACTCAGTAGAAACGTTGTACGACTGAGCGGCTCCGTTTCCGAGTTTATAACTCTTATTTTTGCTTCTTTAAATTCGATTAGTTCTTCCGATTTCTGTATAGCAAATCCTAGGTATAGTACGATCACGATACCAGAGTTGGGCCGCTCAGACGAATCGGTAATATAAATGAAGCTATGCGAACTGTAATAAAAGTCGCCGCTCTCGGTGTGACTGGATGGCGCCTAAACCTCAAGTTGGTAGGTAGGTATGCAGTTCGTACGTACACGGTTGATACATGGTTGATGTCATCGCTGCTTTCGTTTATCTACATCCTTAAAGAAGCCTGTGTTTAAAATGCTGAATAGGAAATTAATAAGTAACAGTATCCAACTTAAGTTACAATACTTAAGTGATAAGAAAGTTGCAACGAATAAACATCGAATGGAATACTAATAAAAAGTCGGCAGGAATTGATAAATAATTCTGGCCAACCAATATTCATGATTTCCTTTTCTTCTTCGTCCTCTTTTTCAACCGACAGACACACTGCTTCGTTCGTCTTTTACTCCACAAGTCAAGGTCTTGCGCCACCTGCATCCAGCGATCCTGCGTCTGATGGCATCGGTTCAACTAGTAGGGGGTCAGCCAATACTGCTCTTTCCGGTGCGGGGTCGCCACTCCACCATCTTGGACCCCAACCACCATCAGACAAGACTATTAGAGATTATCATCAAACCATAGGAGATCTCAGAAATTGCGATACACGAAATAATATCACTTTACAAGTCAACAATAGACACTCGAACGTTGCTCAAACGCAATGAAATATAGTGATTCGAGGAAACGTCACAGAGTAAATTTATGTAGAGAACGACCGTCTCCAATATTTTTTTGACCTTGACTTAGCGTATTTGCATACTTATCTCAAATACTATGTAAATCTTGCTGCACGATGCTTGTTTACTTGGAAAAAAAGATAAATGATTTTACTATAGACGTTGCTTGTAAGGACAGAAAACAACACACACAACAGAAACAGAAAGGACATTTTATACTGTGGGATGTTTTTTAAAGTATTTTTTGAACATCATTGAAAATCTCAAAATTCTACATCAAAAATTATTGTGACTTTAAAAGTCAGTCGTATTTAAAAAAGTAAAAAAGGGTAACCAACGGGATCATGTTACTAGCCTCCGCTGTCCGTCCGTCCGTCCGTCCGTCTGTCTGTCAGCGGGCTGTATCTCATGATCCGTAATAGGTAGAGAGTTAAAATTTTCAGAGAATGTGTAATTCTGTTGCCGCTATAACAACAAAAAATAAAAATAAATTAAAAATTAAAGGAAGCTACCCTATTAGAAACGTGTTTTTTTCGGCGTTTTTTGACCGCATTTGACCGGTTCTTGATTTTCGCTTACATTTGGGATTTCAATTAAAATACAGAACGCTGATTTGGGTGAATAGTGATTTTTTTAAAGTGTGCGCTAAAAAAAATTTTTGAAAAAAAAAAAATTCACTCACATTTTTCCCAACTAATATATTTATTCTGTTACCTAAATAACTCCTTATCCTAGTATCATAAATGCAAAATTCTTATGCTATGAATGTGCCACTACATAAGAGGTTTTTATCTTATCTCGCGTCCAACTTCGACCAAACTAATTATGTATAAACATTTATTGTTTTAATCTAGTTGCTTCATACTTATCTAAACGATGAAAACAGATTGTGTAATAAAATTGTATTTATATATAAGGACAGGTTCTAAAATACATAATGAGTGGAAAACAAAATTGTGATCTTCTCGTAACGGAAAACTTTGAGAGCCAGTTTACATTTTACATCCCTCTCTCTCGCACATTCTAATATTTTCAATTATTGTAAAAGTCTCATTATATTTTTCACCAAAGTGGATTATTACTATACTTGACAGTAAAATTACATATAGAGCAACTAGTTTTTGTCGCCATTTTTCTCTATCAAAACCCTATATGATGAACCACTTTGGTCAAAAGTATACTGCGATTTTTACAATGATTGAAAATATTAACTTTAACTTTATAACTTTATTTAAAAAAGAAAACACACAACAAAGAGTAATAATAATATACATAAATCATAGAACATAACATAACATTTTGATCAAATTGCTCTGAACCCCCAAACTAGGATGACCCGTGACTTGGGGGTCAGTCTCTTCCCAATTGTACAGGAAACAATCCATCATATTAATCATATTATCATGTTCATGGTACATTGGAAAAGTTACATAGCATATTGTGAAATATCTGTTTTTTGTTGTGTGTGTGTGTGTGTGTGTGTGTATGTGTGTGTGTGTGTGTGTGTGTGTGTGTGTGTGTGTGTGTGTGTGTGTGTGTGTGTGTGTGTGAGTGTGTGTGTGTGTGTGTGTGTGTGTGTGTGTGTGTGTGTGTGTGTGTGTGTGTGTGTATTGGGGTGGGTGTATGTGATGCGATGTACCTATGAAGTGTATGTGTTATGCATTGTTTTGGTGATTGTTTGGGCTTGTGTGGTTAGTTATATAATACCTGTAATAAACACTACTAATTTTTTATAAAACATTAGGGCGAATTAATTTTTCGATGGCTTCATAGTTTAATTGGCGTAACAAATTATTAAGTTTATTTTTAATACCATATCTGTTAGAATGCATGATTTTAAGTTTTTTATTAATACTTTTGTATAGAAATTGTCCTAAATAGCAAAATTGCCGTTGTGCAAATACCGTGCTTGTGCGGGGAACATGCATATCAGGTCTTCGTCGAGGAGTGCTGTTAGGAGGTAGCGGTGGGTGTGTCCGGTGATATCGAATAACACTTTTTTCAATAAATAGTTGTCGTACTGTGAGTAAATTAGTAATTTTGTATAGTTCTTCTGTGGGGAATCTGCGAGGTTTGCCAAGCATGACCTTTATGATGGCTCTTTGGGCTCGTTCTATTTCGATCATATGTGTGGTTGCTGCACCACCCCATGCTGGTATGCAATAAGTAACAAGGGATTGGCATAAACATTTATAGACCTGTCATCAGTTTATTATCAGCAATATCGCGGAGGTTTCTAAAAATCGGGATTAGCCTTCTGACTTTATTAGCAAGGGATGTAATATGGGGATGCCAATTTAAGTTTTCGTCGATGACTACTCCCAAATACTTCAAAGTTGTCTCTTTGTCGAGTACTTCGCAGGAACAGTCAGTTTGTGGAATTTCAGATGAGTTGCATGGGAAAGTGTGTAATCGAATATGTGTGTATTAGAATATGTGTGTAAAAAATTATTCTATTCTATTTATTTATACCTATAGATTAGCAGTAGCTACTACTAATGGCTGTCCTTGTGCTTTTAAACTATTTTTATTGGTTCTCTTTTTTATGTAGAAGTGATATAATTATGCAAATATTTATATCGCATCGTAACATTTTGTTAATTGAACATAATTAATAGTATTCCAGCAGGTTGTCTTTTTTATAAGGAAATAAAGATGGTAAAACTAATCGTAATACTAGTGGTTCGCCCCGAACTGAGACCTCGCGATATCCCATAATTCCCAAAAGTTTTAATTATATATTGTAATAATTAACTTTTAACATTAGACGCAATAAAAAAAATAATAGTTGACATAAAACTGTTTTACTGACACAGCGCCATCTATTAGCATTATAGTGAAGCTATTAGCTTAAGCTTCACAATAATGCTAATAGATGGCGCATTAAAATTAAATAATTTCGTTTCTTTATAACATTTATCTAATTTTAGTATTTGTTGTTCAAGTACAGGATATAACTGAATTTTCAACCAAGTTTCACGTTCTAATATTCAGTAATTCAGAAGTTATAGGGCTCTGACAGACATTTAGACGGACACACTTCTCTGCCTAGTAGGCAAGCGCCCTAGTTGACTCAGAGAACTCGCTTCGCTCGTTCAACAAAATCTAGTCGAATCTTTTCAATCTCTACATTACGTATTACTTCATTAAGGCAACAAAAGTCGAAATAGTTCATATTGCTAGTATTGGGTACGGGGTCCATAAAAAATTACCGATTATCCTTTGCCGCCCCTAAAATACTGGTAAATCCGCCACTGTCACAGCCTTTAGGTCACAGCTATTGAGCTCTCTGCGCGACAAATACTCTTTGTTAGTTTGAGGGTCACACAAACAAAATGACGTCACACTTGATGTGATGATTAGTGGGCGTGATGTCATCGACACTCGCATATTGCAAATTATGTTCATATATTCCGTTCCACGCTCATGTGAAAATTATTCAATGTCCCAGCTTAAAAAACCGGCCAAGTGCGAGTCGAAACCGCACACGAGGGGCTCTGTACCACTGTACAAGATATAACACCAATTAGCGGCAATGGAAATAGAATTCTGTGAAAATCACCGTACAAGATATAACATCAGCTTGCGGCAATAGAAATAGACATTCTGTGAAAATTTCAAGTATCTACGTATTAAGGTTCATGAGATACAGCTCGCTGATAGACGGACGGACGAACGGACAGCGGCTTAGTAATAGGGTCCCGTTGGCACCCTTTGGGTGTCTCGAAAAAGTAATTAAGTACCTTCATATCTGAAAGTTCTTCATAATGTTCTCAAAACTTATAATTCTAATATGAGATCATGAGATGCCTAGCCAGCGGGTGCGATCTCCTCTCCGTTCCATCGGATTATGAGAGTGAGAGAATAGAGAATACACTTGTGTTTGTGCACATCCCAGTGCACTATAATATCTCCCGCGCAAATGGCTAATCTCTGAGGAGGTTGGCCGCCGTGGCCGGATTCGGTCGGGAGGACATTAATTAGTATTCTGTAATAATAAAAATACGAAAATTAAGATCAAGATATCATACTTGCTTACTTATTAGCAATTTTGATTAAATTTTATCACAGATTCTGATAAAAATGCTATTCTCATTTCTGATTATCATAATCATCATTTTGCTAATATAAATAAATTATTATCTGCTAAGCAGTGTTAGTATGAAAATGTTAGACGATTTTATTTTTCGTATCTTTTCATAATAAAGTGAACGTCACGGAAATATTATGGAATACCTACTAGTTGATGCCCGTGGCTTCGCTCGCGTAGATTTAGTTTTGAAAAATCCCGAGGGAACTGTTTGCTTTTCCGGGATACAAAGTAGCCTATGTCACTCCCCCGGTCCTCAACTATACCCGTGCAAAAAATCGATCCGTTGATTTGTTGTGGCCTGATTGAAGAACAAACACACTTTTATATTAAGAATTTAAACAATAAAGATTTAAAGATATATAATATGAAGTATGTATGTATTTTCGAAATTAATGTACCAACAATAACCGATGGTTACTGGTTTGATATACGAATAATTAGGTTCACCAAGCGTACCAACATAATGAAAAAATTAATGGTAGAGTCAGTTATCCGGTTTTACAAATATAGTGTACCTTATTTTCTGTCATTCTATCATTTAATCTAAGTTTGTCTATTGAGTGTTTTGTGCGGACTGCGGTTTATTGCAAGCTCGTATTTTCTCAATGCGTTTGTAATAAATCATTGAGACATCTAAGGTCGAGGTCCAAGTGTTGTGGACTTGAATTTATCCTCTTACGGTATACCAATGCAGTTTGATTAGTAATTACTTTACTTAGGTAAAATAATAAAAATGCCTGAAGACCTCGGAAGACCTATTTGTAACTTACAAGGTAGGTATACTATATCATAGGGCACGAGGTTTTAGCTAATACCGAACCACTAGTTTATCATCATGATCCTTACGACCCTTATGACCCTTTTCTGACAGGAGGCCTGCGTTTGGTAGTGAGTGATGAGTTACTGATGTTGAAACGATGAATTCATTCAAAGTGCGTCCAATTTAGTCATTTTGTCATTCATTATTGCCAGCGCGTCTTTTGTATCGAAATTCAGCGAATTGAGAACGTAACCGAACGCGGGCGGCTTGAATATCGATGACAATCATGATGCTAGCACTAGTCACACACCACCGAACACCTGTGGGGTCTTTATATTACACTAGGTTATGCCCGCGACTTCGTCCGCGTGGAATTAGTTTTTATAATGACGCGGGTTTGATTTTCCGGGATATTAAGAGAATAGGTATCGACAAAAATAAAAACTAGTACAAAAATTATTACAAAGTGATTACCGCCGCCCATGAATATTTGTAGCACCAGAGGCACCACCAATGCGTTGCCGGCTTTTTAGGAATTTGTTGGTCCGCCCCTTGAATAACCGTCGCAGGAAGTTGGTTCCACAGTTTCAAAGTACGTGGGAAAAAGATCTGGCACATCGGATGGTCGAAGTGCTCCAGGCA
Source organism: Hipparchia semele (assembly GCA_933228805.2). NCBI lineage: Eukaryota > Metazoa > Arthropoda > Insecta > Lepidoptera > Nymphalidae > Hipparchia > Hipparchia semele. The sequence continues at coordinate 13,558,199 of OW121717.1, forward strand.
CCCAGGTGGTGAGGGTGAAATTGTGTTCGGTGGCGAGCGGTGCGACTGTAGAAGAAAGACGGTGGAATGAGGTCAAATAGCTCTTCAGAACACTCCCTATTATATAGCCGACAGAATACGCAAATTAATTCTATGACCTGGTGCTAAAAGGGCCAATATTTAAAGTCATTATTTTAGGTAATGAGCATTTTAACAATAGACCAGCAGTTATAGTTAGCACCTTACATTGTCTTTTTTTACGTCGTAACTTTTGAAAGACTATATCAATATACGTACGCCCTAACACAAAAAATTTCATACTTTTTCAAGAATATGGCTTTAAAATCTCATTTTAAAAAAAACGTACTTTGGCCCTTTTAGCACGGTCACAGAATTAATGTTTGACAAAACTAAATCCAGTAAGACGTATTCTATAAGTGTGATTTATTAGGAATGACGTTCGCTTCGTGTAGTTTAAATGCAGATTCACAAAGTCATCTGAAAGTGTGTTCAAATTCCAGATACCTATTATGTAGGTAACTAATCATTATTATCGTTGAGAAATGATTTCATAGCAAAAGTTTTTTATTTTTTTATTCGATGACAAGTTATTCCTTGACTGCGATCTCACCTGGTGGTAAGTGACGATGCAGTCTAAGATGGTAGCGGAAGCGGACTAACTTGGAAGGGGTATGGCAGTGTACATTCAACCCAAACCACTAACTTAAGCCATTGAGAGGTCTTTTGTTTAGAATCTGTCTGCAGTTATCCTTACCTCTATTTGTTAATTGAATAGTCATTAATTGAAATAGAGTTATTTATGAAGGTGTGAGATATGTAATGTCTGACAGCTCAGCGCTCTGTGGCGACAGAGTAATTGCAATGATGTCATCGTCATTGACGAGATAATTTGTTCGTGTTTATTTATTCGCGCTTTGGAATCGTTGAATTTATAATATTTCGCATTCGAAACTCATTCACGAATTCATTAACCTATAAACACAGTCATGGGTGTACCTCTAGGCTCAACTGTTAGAACAGTTTTTCGTGTTTTTATACGTACAAGCCAGTGCCGGCTTTACCTATGGTGCAGGGTGTGCAACGCACACGGGCGCAGGGTTGTAGAGGGCGCCGCGCCGAGCCGTGCTTTCTTGCTTCCCGAAATTATTTAAAATTGCACCATTTTTTGCACCTGAATTTCTTTTGACTGGTGAAAATATAACTGTAAGCCAAACGGTCCATATTGCCCGCGTATCTACTAGAGGGTGCCAAGATATTGATTGCACACGGGCGCTACATGGGCTAGAGCCGCCTCTGGTACAAGCTTTTATTTACCTTGCAACGTATGGTTGTTGGTTAGGTCTAATCTTGCAAGCTGAATTAGATCAACTTCCTGGTTTCAGATTGAGATGTTAGTGTTGGTTAGGTTAAAGGGAGGCAGGAGGGAGGAGTTGAGTGGTGGATTCTCAGTTAATTTCATCAAAAAAAAAATATTTTTTTTTTGAAAAGAGCAACCGCCGAGTTTATTGCTGGCTCTTCTCGGCAGGAAGGCATTCCGAACCAGTGGTAGCTTCATCGACGATTCAAAAGTACTTGTAAAAGTTTATTTGAATAAAAAATATTTCTTTTCTATTTCTTGTGAGTTTTATTACTTTTACCAAAGACAGATGTTTATTATTAATAATAACCGATAAAAGTGATGAAACTCATAGTTTTTATCACATTCACTAAATCATGAGAAAATTATTAATAAATACCGCAATTATCACATTTATCGTAACATAAATATACCATTACATATAAAAATACATTTATGTACGTGTATAAAACTAGGGAATATTGTGTGATAATGATGATGATACTTAGTGCTGATGACTTTTAAACGTTTCAGATATTAATATCTACCTATTGCTTAATTGGATAACGACTTACGAAATATTATGACACCTTCTGGAAATATACTGTAGGTACTGTACTTAGATAGCGAAGGGAACTTTTTTAACTAGTTCCCTGTTCCCTGTACCTAGTTGTGCGCGAATCTGTCAATTAGTATGGGTGGAAAAGGGATGGAAATTCTTCGTCTCTCTCCCTTCCATACGAAATCCATACTTAGATATAAAATGACTTTTCCTGACTGATTGAATTGATCTAGAGTGCTATAGGCTATCCAGGAAAATCAAAGAGTTCCCGCGGAATTTTTAAAAAATTAATCTACGCGAGCGAATCCGCGGGCTTCAGCTATTCATATACCTACTTCTAGTATCTGTAGCTATGTCATTTAACACCATTGGTTGCCTGGAAAAGATCGCTATGTAGCGATAAGGCCGCCAAATTGTATGCTATTTATTAAGCTCATTGTGTATATTCTTATATTATGTGTGGTATACAATAAAAGTATATTCATTCATTCATTCATATACTTAAAGTAGGTATTATCCTCCCGAAGTCATCCTACTTAGTTCTTATATCCTTCTTATAAACCTTTGGTCGGCTATACCTATTCCTTAAGAATAGATCATAATAATTCTTATTCCGACCTCCATCCTAAAAATAAACCACATCGATCCTGGATTTCATGGTATTAGTACATTATTCATATTAATCCTCACGCGCTTATATTATATTGAAGCGACGAACCGTGACCACCTGCGGAGAATCCGAGACTCACTCGCACGGAACCAAGCACTCTACCAAACTACTTCAAACCCTCTGCGCAGAATGCCAGAAAAAAATCCCCGCGATAGATGAAATGTTCGACAATTTAACGCTCTTAATCGTCCAAGGATGGAATAAAACATAGGATTAGATAAGCGTTCCGACTTCCGGTACAATAGCGTGTAAAATTCGATTAGGTCTAGGTAGAGGCTAATTTTACACTGCCATATCCCTTTCATGTTAGCCCAGTATTGCATTATGCATTGCAATTGCATTGCATGCGTTACAAACGCAATGATTATATTCTCTTGGATTATCACTTGCCACCAGGCACCAGCAGCGGTATTCACTAAAATAAAATTCACTTCGAAACCGAACTCGCTTTTTAATTAAGTATGTAAAAAAGCTAAAATAAGGGTTTTTTTTTTGATAACACAGAACTAAATGATAAAGAGAATGGATAGGCATTCGCTCCTATTTCGTATTAGGACGAGTGTCATAGCTCATAAACATAAAGGTTGCATAAAGGACTATACTCGTAGAAGAACATAACAAACCCATTTAATTATCTACAAAGACAAGGTTAAAAGCCATTGAATACTTTTAAAAACAAATAGAATTAGTTATAGTTATATATAGTCTCAGAATTGAGTAGCATAGAATAGAATTTATTTACCAGAATGTGGTACAACTATTTGGTCTTAAAACTATTTTGTCCTGACACATTCAACTAATAAATTAGTGTGCAAATTATGAGATGAAAAGAACTTCCAAACGCAGATATGGAATGATGTCATTCCTGTTAACTCGATAATCGAGGAGGTCAAGTGCGGGACCTCACGCTGATATTTGGGTCAAGAGGGACACCCACCACATTATTTCGAGAACATTTTTGATTGCATGTAGTCACAGATCAGCATAAAACGCCGCATAAACATAACGCATGTGGTTAAAGTTTTTTTTTTTTAATATTTTTAGCGAGCAAACGAGGCGGAACACCTGATGTAAAGTGATTACCGCCGCCCATGAACATTTGTAGCACCGGAGGAACCACGAATGCGTTGCCGGCTTTTTAGGAATTTGTTGGTCCGCTCCTTGAATAACCCCATGTTGAAAAGTGGGAACAACGTCGCAGGAAGTTGGTTCCACAGTTTCAAAGTACGTGGAAAAAAAGATTATAAGTACTGTATAAATACAACAAGCAGTGAATTTGGTTTCAGTTGTTTCTGTTCATTCCACTAGAATCTATACTAATATTATAAAGCTGAAGAGTTTGTATGTTTGAACGCGCTAATCTCAGGAACTACTGGTTCGAATTAAAAAAATATTTTTGTGTTGGATAGTCCATTTATCGAGGAAGGCTTTAGGCTATATAACATCACGCTAATCATAATAACAGAAATTGACGCGGACGAAGTCGCAGGCAACAGCTAGTATTTTATAAGTTAGGTTACGATGGGGCTGGCGTCTCCGTATTGGACGAAAGTACGAAACTACAAAAGTACTAAACTACCTAAAACTTGAGATAATAAAAAAAGAAAAAGTATAAATACTAGTTAGTTTCCGCGGAAACTTATTCCATGCGGACGAAGTGACAGGCAAAAACTAGTTAAGTAATTGGGTACTGTTTTAAGAGATAAAAATAGAAACACAGAATTAGCTTCCGTAATCTGATCTTTATAGGTACGGCTTGAATTACGATAAGTTCCGATAGTAGGTACATATATTACTTTTTTGTACACATAATTTACATGTTATTACTTCTTATTCATCGATGCTTCTTATGCATTGCCAAGTAAACAATTAGGTACTTTATCGCGTAGTCTCTATTACTAAGTATTCTGTGGTAGTCTCTACAATTACTTCGATAGAGCACGGATATTCTGTTTCACAAAACGCTGAGTCACAAAAAAAGCAACGGATCGACGTAATTTTTAACGAAAGAAAGAAATTAATATACTAATATAGTGGTAGATTTATGACGTGTCATAAGAGCTACAAGTTAGCCTATATGAAATAAATAAATTTTGAATTTGAATCTGAATACACAAATTAGTTGATGCCCGCGACTTCGTTCGCGTGGATTGAGGTTTTTTTGGAGTCCCGCGCGAACCTATGTGCTATTCCAGTCTATAATCCAACTGTATGTTCAGCCAAATTGGTTCAGTCGTAGCGGCGTCATTGAGTAACAAATATACATGCAAACTTTCGCATTTATAATATTAAATTATTAATAAATTAATTAATATAGGATTAATTTAGAATTGGCTTTTGCGCCCATTTGTCTCATTTTGCATGGGTATTGGCTTGAATTGTATGGGCTACGCTCTATCCCGGAAAAGCAAAGAGTTCCTGCGGGATTTATAAAAAACCAAACTCCACACGGCTGAAGTACTTAGTGGGAAAAATCTAAAAAGATTAAACTTTCGAACGTGCTAAAATGCACGTAGCCAGGAGCTAAGAGGCTACCTAGTACCTACCTATTTCATCTTATGAATAAACATTTACCTATTCTAAGAGCCAAAGGCGTGCGGGTCATTTGTAACTCACGTTTTTCAATCGTAAGCTATGAAGTAATCATAGTTTTTATAGCAAAATTCCAAGCGTTTTTTTTTTCTATAAAAACTATGTAGTAACCTAAGATGCGTTGTTCACAAACTGTACAAAATACGAGTACCTACGTAATAAAGGTTTAAAAAATATGAGTTGGTTTTAATTAGAATAAAGAAAGCAAGTAAGTATCTAATTAAAAACAAAAAATATTTTAAAAGTAACAATAATTACACTGCGTGACACGGTTTCGGTACCCAAAAAACTGATTGCTATTTTAGTTTTCTATTAGTCATAGTATGTAGTATTTTTATTTAATTGTTAATTTCAGTACTAGTAAATTGTTTATTACCATGTACCTAAAAAACAAGACGTGATAGAGAAAAACTAAGTATGCACTCTTATTAAGCAATGTGTATGAATACATAAACAGGAAAAATTGAAATGGGTACTCAATTTTTTTCGAAATTTGTTGCGCAGTGTTATATTAAGTAGGTACCTGCAAGAAACCTAAATAAATAGATAGTTTGATGCTCGATTTATTCCATTTGCGGCATTCTTTAACCGACTTCCAAAAAGGAGGAGGTTATTGGTTACACTACACTATAAACTTTTAATCTCTAGAGTGCCTTGTGGCACTCTCTAGAGTGCCACAAAACAAACAAACCTAACCTCTGAAAAAAAAGTTGTAAAGCGGACATCGATCAATGATAACCTCAATGCTTATACAGTCGCTTTATTTGAAATTTAAATGCCTATTATTGTGTCGGTCTCGTTAATGTACCTGCTATTATGTATTCTGTGGTTTAGTTTCAAAGCCCAAATTGCATTGACCTTGACCTTGAGTCTTTGCATCGGCGCACAAGGCTCGCTGGTCCTGTAGATTACGAGCATTATACTTTTTCACCATAAATTTTTTAATTCGATGGCAAATTAGCTCTTGACTGCGATCTCACCTGATGGTAAGTGACGATGCAGTCTAAGATAGTAGCGGGTTAACTTGGATGCAGTTTAAGATAGTAGCGGGTTAACTCGGATTCGATTCCCGGCGGGGGCAATTTGGGAGTTTATAATTTCTGAATTGTCTCTGATCTGGTCTGGTGGGAGGCTTTGGCCGTGGCTAGTTACCACCCTATCGTCAAAGACGTGCCGCCAAGTGATTTAGCTTTCCGGCACGATGGCGAGTATAAACCGATTAGGGGTATGTGTTGAATGTATACTGCCATATCTCTTCCAGGTTAGCCCGTTACCATCTTAGACTACATCATCACTTACCATTGGGTGAGATCGCAGTCTTGTCATCGAATAAAAAAAAAGCTTTGAGCTCACAATGGGCGTTATAACGACTAATATAACATTTAGCCAAAACTTTGTACCGGTTTTAAACCAGCAGTCGGTCGTTAGGCGCATGTTTGTCGACTCGATTCTTATCTTCAAGGCAAGGCTGGATTTATTTTGTGCCGAATTTGGTAAACACTTTCCGTTTCAAACTATACAGGCTCTATACAGGTTTAGATGATGTCATACCTTACACGAGCCGACTTCGGGTTTTTAAACCACACGACATTCAAAATGTAAAGCAGAATTTATTCTGCTCTACTCTCTTTTGGTTCACCAAATTTTTTGACTGCAATCTCATCTCACGGTAAGTGAAGATGCAGGCTAAGATTGAACAAGCTTGCCTAGAAAACGGAAAATGCCTATTGACTCTTGATTTAAAGTTACCAATGTTATATAGATACTTAGTTGGAAAAAAGTAAGTCAGAAGGTCATTCCAAATAGCGGTACGTACCGAGGAAGCAAAGCGCTTTAGTTAAGTTCCCTCGATTTCAGCCAGGATCCCATCATCAGGTCAGGATCTGACAATGGGACCACTTGGGAAGTATACCCTTTTAAACAAAAAATAATTTTCCTAATTGGTCCAGGCGTCTTCGAGTAATCGAGGAACATACCTAGATTAAAAAAGATTCCGACGAGTTGATAACCTCCTCCTTTTTTGGAAGTCGGTTAAAAATAACCTAATTATATTATGCAAATTGTATCTAATTTTAGAGCTTGTTCATTTTGACCCCGAGGTAGATATTTTTAGTTCATGATTGTCAACAAGCCGGTTCAATCATCGGTACATTATACGTTTCCCCTTCAGAAAGTCGTTGCAGCAATCTTCGAGAATATGTTTAATTTGAAATACGTGGGTGTTAATTAATGTATTCGAATTTGTTTGAAAAATATAGTTATAAAACAAACATAAATCCAATGAAATATTTTTCAAAAAGCCTAATAAATGAAGAAAGCGTTGAAATTATGATGAAAGATTATTTTTTTATGATCACATACTCGTATTTAACCGATTTTCAGTATGTTTGTGTGTATATTTCTACTAGCTGATGCCCGCGACTTCGTCCGGATTTAGTTTTTAACCAACTTCCAAAAAGGAGGAGGTTATCAATTCGGCCGGTATCTTTTTTTTTCTATGTATGTCCACCGATTGCTCCCGGGTTTCTGGACCGATTCACGCGATATTTTTTTTAATCGACAGAGGAAGCTCGCGAAATGGTCCCATAAAATTTTTTACCTTCAACTCCTCAAGCCTGATGCTGCAGGGGTTCTTTTCCCCTAAATTATGGGGTTTTAGGAACTGTCGTTTACGAATTGGTATGCTTGGCCTAAGCATATACTAGATCTTAAAGCTCCAGGTCCTACTCCTCAATCCTGATGCTGTAGGGTACTGCCCACCTAAATTGTAGGGATTTAGAAACTGCTGACAATGAATTGTTTTTGTATGTAATAAACATAGACTACATCATGGATTTCTAGGTTCTATCTCCTCAATTCTGATGCTGCAGGGTACTGCCCACCTAAACTGTTCGGATCCCTCCCTTTCGATTAGTTATTAATTTGGCCGATTATATATAAAGTCTCCTTTATCTTGTTTACCGTGGTTTGTTAGCCGCTGACTCAGCGTCGAGATATGCAGCCGCGACTCCAACATAATGAGGACTTAAAAGGCATTAAGTTGATAAGTTATCTATTCTTCAGAGAGCGTCTTAACAACTGAGCAAGCAATCGTTTATAAGTTTTATTTTCATTCTTCACATATTTCGAAGAATTGATGGCCGTTGGAATCCTAAGGTAGTGGCGACCCCGTAGGTACCGACTACCGAGTAAGGTAGTGTTGGTTGACAGACCCGATGATATCAGACGACACGCAGGTAGACTCTGAGTACAGGTAACGCAAGACCGAGGCCGGTGGAAGGCCATGCAAGAGACCTTTGTTCAGCAGTGGACGTGATGAAGAAATAAGATTCGTGCAGTTAGGTTCCCGGAATAAAAAACATCCGAAATATCCCTATTCCTGGCAACTAGCCTATGTACCCATGCAAACCACAGATATTCAAGCAGATTAAAAAAAAAAAAAACTGACTGCTCTAAAGAATATCAACATAACTTTCAGTTGTCATAGATTGCAAATCGTCATTCGAAATGAAAAATGAGAAAGCCAACAATGATTTTCAAATAGCTATTCAATGATACAGACCTACCCCACTTAACATAGTTCATCGACTTTAATTTTTTTCTTTTTCACAACATGGTGTCTGGTGGTCGCCATATTGATGGCATGTCTTTAGTGACACTCCCAGGATTAACATAAATCGATTCAAATTCAAAATTTATTTATTTCATGTAGGCTAACTTGTAGCTCTTATGACACGTCATAAATCTACCACCGGTTCGGAATGTAGATTCTGCTGAGAAGAGCCGGCAAGAAACTCAGCAGTTGCTCTTTTCAAAAAAAATTTTTTTTTACAAAGCTATGCTATGTAGGTATACAGTGCTTCCACAATAAAGCTTCAAAAATGCAAAAATTCATTAGGTAGATACCAATCCAACGCATGTCAAGACGGGCAGTCAAAGCAGACCCATTCCCGTTGGTGGCACCCGTTCACGAGCATGACGCATGATCCAGCCATTGTATCGCTCAACCATATTTGAGGGAACGTAACAACCCGCACCACACGACACCACCACAGAAATGTTTAAAGAGAGCATGACTACTCTGGGTACCCATGTTGAGGCATCGAATTGAGTATTAATATTAAACTATTCATTTTAAGACATGATTGACGTAAGAATCATCAAAATCGGCCCACGCTTTTGATCTCCAGAGCGTCACATACCTACATACATACCTACCTACATAAACAGACTGACAAACACTATACCTACTTGTCCTTTGTGTCGCGCAGTCGGGTAAAAATTGCGTCGTTGCTCCGTTGCTACGTGATTAAAGGACAAATCAACAAATAAAGACACTTTCGCATTTCGATACCTCCTACGTAAGTTGTTGTATCCCCAAAACGCTTACGTGACGCGTTAATTGTTGCGAAGGTCAATACAATGGTTTAGGCCGTCGTTTTTATAACGATACAACTTTATACGTCTTGAAAGTATGTAAAAAATGCCGTTTTTAATTTTTTTTTTTAAACGAAATCTATATATATATAAAATTCAAAGTCCTGACTGACTGACTGACTGACTGACTGAGATATCAACGCACAGCCTGAACTACTGAAGTGAGAAACTTGAAATTTTTACAGTTGGTTCCTTTTATGACGTAGGCGCACACTAAGAAAGGATTATTGGAAATTCCACCCCTAAGGGGTTTAAATAGGGGATGGAAGTTTATTTGAAACTCATTTTTCAAGCTGTTTCCATTTAAGTTGGTATTTGAGCTTTCAGTTAAAAATAAAGAAGTACCTACGTGTGTCACAGTTTTTGAAAATTCCACCCCAAAACCTAATTCCACGCGGACGAAGTCGCGGGGGCAAAAGCTAGTAAGTAGATAAAAACAAATGAAATAGTGCACAAAACCTAAAATGCCAATTTTGTGGGATACCAGTTTACGTAGGAGGTATCGATTTATGTCAATACGGATAAATCCTATAATATTTGAATTGTATATATATATGTATCTAAAGCTAACCTTTTTAACCTTTACTCTCATATAAGATGTACATAAACGCACATGTAGTAAACATGCGCGTGTGACTACGTTCGCTTTAGTCCATAAAAGGATCACTATAATCTTAGCAGAGCTGATATTATATATAAATTTATCAAAATGCAACTTTAAATCTCTAATGATAAGGTTCGTTTTGCAAATGTTAGGCTATTTTTAAAATCCTGACGGGGCGAGGCTGGAATCCAAATAAGACTAAAAGGAATGGGAGAGTAGATATAGGTGCTTGTTATACTCATACTATTATGTATATTGTATAGTATAGAAGTAAGCGTTTTATTACTTCAGCTTGTTCCTAGGCTACGGAGAAGTTGAGGCTTTTGGCCAAGCTGAACTTGCCTAATGTTCTCCTCTCCCCTCCAAATAAGCGGAAAGCTTGTGTTAGGAGTGGGTACGACAATAGTGCAAGGATGGGGCTTGAACCTGCGACCTTTCAGTTTTATATTTAACCATCTGTGCGGGAGATATTAAGTGCACAAGTGTTCGTAAACACAGGTGCACTTTCTATTCCCTCAATCTCATAGTCGGAAATCCGACTCGACCGGAGAGAGATCAGGCGCAGGACTGACGGCTTTACGTGCTCTCCGAGGCACGGGGGTGACTTACCACCAACGTCCTAACTCCGGGCTAGTACTGAGAATTTCATAATCTTGACAGAAAAACCCAATACATTTTTTGGCCCGACCCGGGAATCGAACCCTACATGCTAAGTTATCACATTATACTTAGCACATCAGTAGTTTTCTCAGCTTCTATTTCAGTGAAAGTATTAATAAATATAGTATAAACAAGAGAAAATTGTATTGTTAACACATAAGGATATAATGTAAGGGGAGAGAATTGGTGCCTATATTACGAGTTCTGACCTTATCTTAGACAACAGCACAGGGCAACAGTGTTTCGACCTAATAAAAGATGGATCCATAAAAATTACTCATACTTTCCTGCACAATATTAGGTACCATGCATACTTATTACTGAGTGCTGATACATAGCTACATACATACGTGTTAATTTCTTACGTAAAGTTAACTGAAGCGAGGTGACATCATGTTTGTTTAATAGGTACGAGGCGCGCAACGAACGAGAATAACTTTTATTGCCTCACTTTTAACGATCATTTCAATAATTAGCATTCAGCATTTCTAAGTAGAATCGTAAATAATAATCGCGGCATTAAGTGATATTATGTTTCTTGAGAATCCGCTCAGGTCCTTAAGTGATCCGATTATATTTACGTTGGTAGGAAGGTCGATATTACAAAACAATATTAACAAGTGTAAGTTGAAAATTTAAAACACCCCCGACGTGTGAATTTAAAAAAATATGTATATTTAATTCGCCATTTTGTGGTGGCGGCCATCTTGGGTTTGAAAATTAAGTTACTATAGTCTGATTTTTAATTGCGTGGAATTCTGACGTATCTTAATGTTACCAGAGATTTAAAAAATCCCACAAAAAGGATATCAAATTTAAACTTAGAAAATTAAATATCAATTGCCGCACATAGATATTTATGACAAATGCCTGACAGATAGTTTGGGGTAAAATCGAACTACAGGTGGTAATACCGTTTTTCATACAAATAACTCGCTCTATTTATAAAATGACAACTGTCAGAATTCCACCGAATTAAAAATCAGACTATAGTTAAGCCTTTTCATTTGATACCCATATTAAGGGAGTTGTGAAAAAAAGTAATCCGCCATTTTGTGGCGGCGGCCATCTTGGACCGATTTTCATCAAACATAGCTAAGAACACTCCCAACTAATGCGTCGGGGGTTAAAAAAAGAAAATTCAATGTGATCACGTAGGCCAAAGGTATAAATTACGGTTTAGAATTAGGCAAACTAACGAGCTGAGCCCACCCTGAGAATCAAAATTATAGGAACCGGACTGGCTCTATAAGCTCTAGCACCATGTCTTGGGACCGTAGGTACTATTTTAGCAACAATACACTGTTCTAAACTTTGTTATTTAGGAAACGGTAAAACCTTGGTCTATACATTGAGGGATTTCGGAAGAGATCTTTGACATGGCGCATGGAAAATGCGCTATTTTCCACGAACGCCTGATAGGACTATATTTCATCTATAACTATACTAGCGTTTGCTCGCGGCTTTGCTCACGTTAAGTTCGATTTTTCAAACCCCTATTTTACCCCCTTAGGGGTTGAATTTTCAAAAATCCTTCCTTAGTGTGCGCCTACGTCATAAAAGGAACCAACTGTAAAAATTTCAAGTTTCTAACTTCAGTAGTTTAGGCTGTGCGTTGATATCTCAGTCAGTCAGTCAGTACTTTGAATTTTATATATATAGATATTGTAATTATATGAGACTTATACTGTGTTGAATATGTTAATAATTTAAAATTTTCGATCTTGAGACAGAATTATTGAGTACATTAAGATAACATCAGCTGTTATTAATACCTATATCAGAATCGTCAATATTTACATCTACATACCTACCTACTTAGATTTTTATCACGAACTCAATCAGCAACTTTGAAATGTCAGTCTTAATAATTATCACTCTATAGTATGTTATTAATACAATACAAGCTTTTGCCCGCGACTTCGTTTGCATGGAGTAAGCTTTTTCAACTATTCCGCTGGAATCCTGCGTTTCGAATCTTTCTTTATCTTCCGATGGAAGAGGGCACGAGATTGTTAGTTGACCGGTATAGCCGGATTTTTTTTATTCTGAATTTTTAAAATGTCTTTGGGTCTCTTACAATAAATGAGATTATGCGGATTGAGATGATGAGACGAGAAATTCCGAAAATCAGATTGTTTCAAAATAAACACAATTAAAATAATTTCACTTGTATTTATTGTATTTTAGACAATTTACAGTAACTGGGTACCTACTTCTCGGATGATTTTAGGGAAAGAGAAAAATGGCTGCTAAAAGTGTTGCTAGCTCATCTTTAGGGATACCAGTATTATTGTGTAATTACCCCTTTAATTTTTATCTTTATTCTTATATGTTTATGTTTTATGGACACAGATGTGACAATAGATAGGTAGATGCACTAGGTAATTGAAGTTTCCAATAAAATTTCACTAAGTCGAATTATTGAGAACGTCTTCCTTTTTTAAATCGGCTAATTAAACAAATACTGATTGAAGTTACTTGGCCGCATGTTGGCCGCTGAATTAGCCTTTTGGCCTTTTCTAAGCTGAGAAACCTTATACATTCACCTAACCGAATTATTTTTGCCAACTTTCCACCCGCGTGAAGGTCACAAGGCTTGGATTTGTCATGGAGAAGTACCTACGCTAGTTTTATTAAAATAATATTTTTACGCATACTAATTCCTACAACCTAGAACATAATATAACTTATATTATTTCTTTTTAACATGACTTTCAAAAAAGGAGGAGTTTCTCAATTCATCGGAATCTTTTTTTTTTTAATTTTTTATGTATGTTCCCCGATTACTCGAGGACGCCTGGACCGATTCGGAAAATTCTTTTTTTGTTTGAAAGGGTATAAATTCCCAGGTGGTCCCATTGTCATCAGGTCGAGATCTGATGATGGGATCCCGGAGAAATCGAGGGAACTCTTCAAATGTTATAGGCATAACTGATATTCTTTCAATTGACCATGATTTGCTTATTTTATGGTCAGATACGGTAAAAAAAAATTAAAAAAGGTACAAAACTATTAATGAAAATATGTTCTTCTAATGATATAGAACCACCAAAAAAAATTTGTGGACTACCAAAAAATCACCCTGTATACCTTCGTGAGCTATAAGACTTTTAGCACCGTCTCGAATCACTTGAGAGCTAAGAACACATTAAGTTTTGCAACCTCCGTAATTCATAAATCACCTCTGTAATAGTCTTTGTAACAACTTTGTATTATTAAGGCCACACAGGCTTTCTACCTTTTCTCTTCTCGTATAATGATCGTTAAAGATACCTAGCCTAGGTCCTACTTTCATGAACGATTTGTTTTGGTGTCGTTTATCAAGCTTGACAAAAAAGAATAGAAAAAAAGGGTCTTGACACACTGACAGACAGACGGACAACTTAGTGAGCCAATAAGGGTTCCGTTTTTTCCGGAACCCTAATAATAGAGCTATCACTTTATCTTGACTCTAGAAGCTCAACCCAAAGTATGTCGGTCTGTCAGCGGGCTGTATCTCATGCTCCCTAATAGCTAGAGAGCTGAAATTTTCAGAGAATGTGTATTTTAGTTGCTTCTACAACAAATAATAAAAATAAATTAAAAATTAAAGGGGTTCCCCCCCTTGTAACTTGTTTATTGGTATACGGAACCCATTTTATGCGAGTCTGACTCGCATTTGACCGGTTATTTAAAATTACCTACCTTGCACATTCGTTTATCTACCACCGCCTTTGGCTCGGGTAGGTAAACGCCTCGGATATTGTGGCTCGTTTTATGCACTTATTGTACAATTTACTGTGTAATATGTATATTGCAATTTATACCTATACTGGTGTACTTATATATCTAAGTATTTGCGATTCCATTCGAGGTTAACGTGTCCCATCTTAGGCTGCATCATCATTTACCATCTGGTGATATTCCGTGATATCATGGTCAAATTGAAACCTTTAATCTATTTTTTCTTAGCTGTCCTAAATGGTAAACAAATCACTAAAAACGCTTCGCCTTCACTTTTAGCACGGTAAATTATATAATAACTAGCTGATGTCCGTGACTTTGTCCGAGTGGAAATGGCGCATTTTTTATCATGGCGTTGATAAAAAATGCGCCATCTAGCGGCTCACCGTAGAGGAGTCCCGTGTCAGGTTATTTTCGTTACGGAATTTCTGAATTCGGTCTCCACGCTGGCCCACGATAGAAGCTATGCAATAGCTTAAAAAAAACAGTGTAAAAGAATGTTAGTTGGTCGATAGGTACCTAGTAATTCATAGATCCTGTGACC
The DNA here is from genome assembly GCA_933228805.2 of Hipparchia semele. Lineage (NCBI taxonomy): Eukaryota > Metazoa > Arthropoda > Insecta > Lepidoptera > Nymphalidae > Hipparchia > Hipparchia semele. The sequence goes on from OW121717.1 coordinate 13,573,330, forward strand.
ACACTAATCAAAACATAACGAATAGCCGGCAAGGTCACTTCGCGTCGCCGCGCGCCGTCCGTAAACACGCTCGTTCGCTGGAAGTGATGTAGCTTCACTTTCCATCGACGCGACGCGGTTACGAAATAGGTAGGTATTAGTGACAACGATATTCGATACTCGTATAAAGCTATTAATAATGGATATTTACACAAAAACTAGTCAGGCAGGTATAACGCAGTAGGGTGTCGTGTTTAAAAGAGTAATAGCGCAATACTGTACTGAAAACGAAAGGTCGACTGTCCAAACTCCACGTGTAGCATTATCGTTCACAACTTCCAATTCTAACACAACACTAAATCTATGATATCATTGCTGTTGTTGTTGTTGTATGATTTTATAGATTAATTACTTATAGAGGCTGGTGCGCCATTTGCAATATTATTAGTACCAGAGACACTCGTAATGTCAAATGTGGCGCTTCAAATTTATCCATAATCATCGATTTTTTTAATTCAATGACAAGATTGTCCTTGACTGCGATTTCACCTGATGTTAAGTGACAATGTAGTCCCTTATTAAAAATGAGAATTAAAAAAAAAAAGAAAAAAAGTGACAATGTAGTCTAAGATGGCAGCGGACTAACTTGGAAGGGGTATGGCAGTGTTAATTCAACCAGTATCCCTAATCTGTTTCTACACGCGATCGTACCGCAACGCTAAATCGCTTTTCGGCATGTCTTTGACGGTAGGGTGGTAGCTAACTACAATTCAGAAATTCAGAAATAATAAATTCCCAAAACGCCTTCGTCGGGATTGAACCCGATTTCTCCCAGTTATAAGACCACAGCGCTCACCACTGCGCCAGGGAGGTCGTCAAAAATTATTCAGTAATTATTATAGAGAGATCAGTGCACTGCATTAACATTAGCTAAAAAGGCGGTACTTACCTATTACAAGCTGCAACGTACAAACATGGCTACTTGATACGTGCCAAGGCTGTTCGCATTAGATCATTTGGCTTGCGGTCAAAAGAAGGCTATTGCACACAGTCGATAGGCACATAACATGACTTATCCAAGCCTGTAACTTACTTTCAATAACATTAAGTTAACTGTTGTGTAACTAGCTTTTACCTGCGACTTTGTCCGAGTGGAGTTAGGTTTTTGAAAAACCCGTGAGAAACTTTTATTTTCATTGTTAAAAATGCCTGTATGTCACTCTCCAGATCGTCAACAATCGACAACAATTACCCATGTAATACCCATGCGAAATATCACGTTGATATTGCTCCGTTGATGCGTGTTTGAAGAACAAACCAACAAACAAACACGCTTTAGAATTTATAATCCTACTAATAATATAAATCGATGGTTAACCGCCAAATATCCTAACTCAAAATTTCAAAAGTTTACACAAGGCACGAAAAACATTTTTATATGTTGTATTTGAATGCAGAAATGGTTAAAACAAAAATATATTTCGTTTGAAATATTTACAATAGGTATTAGGCTAGGAGGACAAACACAAAATTTTTTTTCCTCCGAGGTATTAGGTATTAATTTTATGTAAGAGAATTTTCTATACCTAGTGAAAGGTAGAAGATTTTTGTGCAAATCAGTAAAAAAAGCAGTTTGATTAAGAATATCAGATAGGAACTCTTGTTGGTAAACCGTCAAAATGCGAAAATTTGGATGAACCGGTTTGGCTGAAAGGCACAAAGATAACAGGTAGGCAGGCTACTTTTAATCCTGGAAAATAAGAGAGTTCCCGTGGGAATTAACGTAAATCCACGCGAACGAAGTCGTGAGCATTGGCTAGTGTTCGTATGATAAGGATAGATCTAGGCGTAGAGCCTAGGTAACTAAATAATGACCGCCAGCGAGTTTTTAGCCTTGAATCTTGATTCAAGACTTTTGTTTGTTATGATATTTTTTATTCGTAAAGACGAGTGCACACAAAATACCTGAACTGCCGGCTTATTTGCGGAAAACTGGATTGGCAAATTTATTTCAAGGTTAATTTGTGGTAAACATTATCGAGTTCCAAGAGGGAAGTTAACAATTACCTACTATCGAACTTTGACTGGTTTCTTTGACTTACAAATGTCTCGATGATTTTTTTTCTGAATTCGGAAAGATTGGTGCTAATACATTTAAGTATAGAATGATTTAAGACTAAATAAGTTAATATGTTTCATTTACAATCGCCGAGTTTTTTGCTAATTCTTCACGGTTGAAACAGCATTCCGAACAAGTGGTAGGTACCTACTTAGATTCATTTGACGATTCAAAACTTGACCTTGTAAATGTTTATTCGCATAAAAAACTTTTGTATTCTATTCTATTGGGTATGAGTATAATTATTGGCAGACCAAAGACCAATCGTAAAATTGTAGGTACGTGACATACCGGAAATTCCGGGATATTTTAACAAGCGCTGCAGTCAATCCGGGCTCATTTACTTCCCTCACTTAGCTAATAAAGCTATACCTATTCGAAGAAAGCTCGTAGTACCAGGCACTGCCTTGCGTGCTGTTCCCGGGAACCTTAGCACGCACCGAAACGCCGCCCTAAGGAATTTAATTGACGTTTTTATGTACAACCCGGATGTAAAAGCAAGGTAAAAGCGGAACCATAATTTCGGATTCATGAATTGCGTTTTGCAATACGTAGGTAAGTATCTATTTTTAGGCTTTTGAAGAAAACGGAAGCCTTATGGGATCACTTTGTTTACCTACCGTCTGACGGAGAGGTGCTAAGTTGAACAGCCATACAAAATTTCCAGTGGCGTTTTTGACACTTATATAACTAGGCATTTTAACTTAAATAATAAATCATTATAATTTTATAATGCTATTTTAAAATGTATAAAAATTGCATGAAAATTACAATGCAATAGAGTAGCGGGAAACTAAGGAACCCTACATTGCGCGTAGACTGAACACATTTGACACGTTTATTTTATTGAACAAGCGAAGCGACTTCTCTGAGTCAACTAGGGCGCTTGTCTGTACTGGACAGAGAAGTGTGTACGTCCAAATGTCTGTCAGAGCCCTATAACTTCTGAATTACTGAACGTAATTACTTCAAATTTAAATAAAATATGTAAACTGATGGCCTTCAGCCGAACATTGTATAAAAAAATATAAAAAGCTTTATTTCAGGGGGGCTCTCATAGAAGCGTGTTTGAAGTAAAATTTTGTTTGTTGCGTTACATAGACTAGCAATATATCTTTTTAAAGACGACTTTGATCAGAGTACAAAAATATATTTTTTTTAATTTTTCCCTTAAAATTGACGAAATGGGGGGCTTTCAAAGTGCAGATTTTAATTTGAGCCATATGTCAAGAATTACTGAATATTAGAACGTGAAACTTGGTTAAAAATTCAGTTATATCCTGTACTTGAACAACAAATACTAAAATTAGATAAATGATATAAAGAAACGAAATTATTTAATTTTAAATGCTAATAGCTTCACAATAATGCTAATAGATGGCGCTGTGTCAGTAAAACAGTTTTGTGTCAACTATTTTTTTTTTATTGCGTCTAATGTTAAAAGTTAATTATTACAATATATAATTAAAACTTTTGGGAATTATGGGATATCGCGAGGTCTCAGTTCCGGGCGAACCACTAGTTTATATATGTACCCTATATGCACCCTTCATCATCGTCTCAACCTAACGCCATTCCAGAATGTAAAGTGTTTAGGCCATAGAAAACCATGCTAGGCAAAATATCTACAAGTACCTATTATACGCGCTGGGCCGATATTTAAGTACCTACTAAATCAAGAGACTGATTAATGCTTTATGTCATCAACATAAAAAGGTGTTTGTTTTCGTAAGCAAATGACAATCAACATTTCGCATAAAGCGCTGCATCGCTAAATAAAGCGCTTGTCGTGAAGCGTTTAAGGCCGATACACATTCTGCCTAGTATCACTCTGTGCTAATACTAAATGGAAAATTATTGTGAAAAGGAAAGCGCTATTCGAATTTTAGAGTTTTGACAATTTATTGTCGTTTAGAAATAGAGATTACTTACAGTTGAATAATAAAGTTCACAGAATATTTTTTTAGTGGATTTAATTAAAATAGTTGCTAGTATAATTTGTAAAAACTAGTTCAACAGTGGAAGAAAAATATAATTAAGTAAATAAAGTCATATAACAAATTTTATAATAATATCCGAGCCCGATTGAATCCGGTCACGGCGGCTAATCTCCACAGAGATTAGCCATCTGCGCGGGAGATATTATAGTGCATAAATGTGTGCGCAATTTCCAATGTGTGCTTTACGTGCTCTACAAATATAACAAATATTTATGGGCATAAATAAAGGTATCACATTGCGACGCTCGATGGATCTACACGAAAGTGAAACCACTGAAAAACGCAGTTTTAAAGATCTATTTACTTATCCAGAATTTCTGGAATTAAATTTCAAATGGGGTTATTCAAGGGGTGGACCAACGAACTCCTGAAAAGCTAGCAACGCATAGGTGGTGCCTCTGGTACTACAAGTGTTCATGGGCGGCGGTAATCACTTAACATCAGGTGACCCGCCTGTTCGTTTGCTCGCTATCCATTAAAAAAAAAACACTTATTACTTAAGCTTTGGTCTATATTTTATAGCTCAACTAAAATTTTACAAAATCAACAATAAATCCTATTTATTAGCCCTTAATTGCAACTAAACACTAAACACTTGTCAGAATGTGTACCGGCCCGTCAGTCAATGGGCGTGAATCACGGCGCTATGCTAGTTGCCAAGTCGCCAAGTTCAGTGCACTGGCGTTGTTGCTTTGTGCATTGTGATCGCATCTGCCAAACATCGTGTAATCGCTGTAATAAGCTGTAATAGGATGGTAATCTCTATTTCTGGTTTATGAGTTCATACACTCTTATATTGGTACTTGGAAGCTGCTAAATTTGATGCACCGAATCATGAGGTCAGATCATGTGATCAATTCTAATTACAATTGAAATTCATATATTTTGCTGGATGATGCCCGCGACTTTAAACGCGTTGATGAAGGTTTTTTAGTTCCCGCGGGAACCCTTTAATTTTCCGGGTTAAAATGAATGTCTATGAGCTAATCCTGGGTATGACCTATCTCCATTCCAAACAGCCAAATCGGTTCATTTTCGTTGTGGAGTGAAGGGGTAATAAATACACGTACACACACTCACACACACACACACACACACACGTACGCACGCACACACACACACACACACACACGCACGCTCTATTCAGAATTTCAAATAGGCTCGTGGTTCTGTAGGTAAGCCTCAAGAAAGTCCGACAGTCATATTTTGTGGGAAAGGGCGTAACGTTCATAACGTTACGCCCTTTATTAACGTAAGAAATCTATTAATATCTCATGAAAAAAGCATAATATATAATTGAATATTATGTAAAATTTAATGATAAAAAGCATTCAAATTATGGCAATAACTAGTGAGCAGCCGAAGCTATAAATAAGCAAATCCGATTCTTTCATGCCACTCTGTCATAAAGAAATTCATGACTACTCAATTTGCATTGCAGAGTCAATGTTTAGGAATAATTTGCATTTATAGACGAGATATGTACCTATGTAGATCTTTGCGACTAAATTAAAAAAAAAAATTTTAATTTTTCAATTCATACATGAGAGTATGAGGTAAGAACGTTTAAGTTATAAAAAATGAATACGATTTTCTTATACAATCCGGTGCAGAACATTAACAAGTAATTATAATTAAAGCTAAATAAGCAGTAGGTAGTTCTCACACACAGTTAATATAATATTTTTATTGCTTTGACGTGTTATTATAATTAAATTATTTATAGGTACATTGGAGAATTTTTCTCATGATTCCCTTACTATTTATTTCAATACTTCGCAACTTAGATTCGGTACTCAAATTGTAAGTTACTCACTTAGGTACAAAATATAAATATGTACTTACAAAACTATTTTTATTTGTTACAGATGAACAGGAAAGAGTGCAAAAGAAGACATTTGTTAACTGGATCAATTCACACTTATCAAAGGTAAAGTAATTTTATATTTTCCTTTAACATTTATCAATCTGTATAGGTACTGTAAACAATGTTGGAGTTCAATTGCAATGTTATCTTATTAACTTTACTATATTAAGCATTTAGCAATAAACAGTGATAAAAGCTATGTAACCAAGATGTCTACTTTAACCTTAAGATTTTGACCCAGATATTTTAAATTCATTTTCTATTGTAAGAAGTATGTCACGTTTTTTCAAAGCAATACCTTCAGATTTCTTAGGTTCATTGTTCCTCTGAGGGTATATCCTAAACATTTTTCTATAACACCTCCGAAACAACGGTTGGATCTTGCGTCGTGCTCATGAACGGGTGCCACCAACGGGAATGGGTCTGCTTTGTCTGCCCGTGTTGACATGCGTTGGATTGTGTACTTACGGATGCATTTTTGAAGCTTCATTGTGGAAGCACTGTATACATAGCATAGTTTTGTTACCTATTGTAATATTTATTTTTTTTTGGAAAGAGCAACTGCTGAGTTTCTTGCCGGCTCTTCTCAGCAGAATCTGCATTCCGAACATGTGGTAGATTTATGACGTGTCATAAGAGCTACAAGTTGGCCTACATGAAATAAATAAATTTTGAATTTTTTGAATTTTTTCCCTCTCTGTCCAATACCTGAATACTAATAGAACAATATTTTGCAGCGCATACCTCCCATGCGGATCGACGACCTCATCTACGACCTCCGAGATGGCACCAGGCTCTTGGCTCTGCTCGAAGTGTTGTCCGGAGAGAAATTGGTGAGTACAAGGAACTACTACAGAACTGTAATTTTTCAAGTTAGCGTCCATGATCACTTGCAAGCCATAGACGGGTCCCTATTGAATTCAGATCTCCTCTCAGAGGAAGGCCATAGATCATGAATGTAATTGCTAGTCCAATCCAAATCTGCAGACTTCGCACACTTTTGAGAACATTATGGAGAAGTGGAGAACCCTCGGTCATGCAGGTTCCCTCACGAGAAACCTCACTGTCTCATGCCGCGGCTACATTAGCATATAAAAATTCGTGTGGCGTTGTCGCGATAAAATTGTCGTGTTCGGTTATACGTGATGTTCTTGTCTACATTAGCATTCAACTTGTTATTTACATTACCAAGAGTGCCGCAATAAGGCTACATCGCGATTCAACTAACTACTCGGCCACACTTGTCGCGATAATGCGAATATTCGCCGAATCCTGGTCAAAGACGTGCCGCCAAGCGATTTAGCGTTCCGGTACGATGGCGTGTTGAAACAGATTAGGGGTATGGGTTGAATGTACACTGCCATACCCTTTCCAAGTTAGCCCGCTACTGTCTTAGACTGCATCGTTACTTAGCAGGTGAGATCGCTATCAAGACTATCTTGTCATTCAATAAAAAAAAGGTTGTGGCCGCAGTATCAGAGATTCTAAATCTCAGATTTGAACAGCGCGATTGTAGACAATAGCCTAGAAAGAAGTTAACCTAGTACAGGCAAATGAAAGGTCAGGGACAAAACATTGGCATTCTGGAGAGAGACACGAGGAGAGTGCAGGTCTTAAATCAAACGAGCAAACTGTCAAAAGATAAGTCGGGGCAATATTGTTTGAAGTCAGTACACGCGCCCACCAATCATCGAAAGGCGTTTTCACTGTCAAGTGGGCGATTGAGACGGAATGGAAATGTTATGGCTGGTTGCCAGACGAGAGGCATGAAGCGGCTTCCGTGATCGGGAACGTGAATGAAATCATAGGTAGAATATTCGGAAATAAAGGTGAGGCATCGGATTGTAACGCTTAGAAAGGAAGTTTCTACTAAAACAAAAAGTAATATTTTGCTGTGATCCGCCAAACCAGAAAAAATAAGTATGTACACCGTCGTTTCTCCGGAATACAAGAAATGCAAGAACACGAAGCGAGCATCATCAGATGTTAACTCCAGAATGCACAGTTGCAAAGAAGTTACTAACAAAAATCTGCTCTACACTGTGCTCCAAGCTGTTCCTCTTCTGTTACTCATAATTATGTTTTTGACGGTTATTGTGATGAATTATGACACCCTTTCACAGCACAGTATGCCATTTTTTTAGGCCGATGCCCCGTAATAATTTTCTGCGAGCTCGTCGTACTAACGCGACGATAGTGCATAGCCGGCCTTTAAAGGCTTACAGCCTTTTCACCGCGTCGACTATTGCGCTTCTTGCGTTATAGTTTGATGAGGTGAGGTTATTCTGTTCCGAAACAGTAGCTAATGGCAGATTTCCGTACAACTAACGTTAACCAAGCGTTTAAGTAAAAATATGACACTTAAACTGTGAAGGAATAGGATAACATCGTGAGGAAACCTGCACATTCAACAGTTATCCATAATGCTATCAATGTGGTGTGAAGTCTACCAATTTGCGTTGGGCTAATGTGGTCAACTATGGCTTCCCAAGATTGGTATTGGAAGGAAGAATTGTAGGCAGGAGAGCACCAGGTCGCTAAAGACGTTGGATGATGTGAGGGAGTGGACTGGGCTTAGCTATCCTAAACTGAAGGAAGCTGCCTTGAGTAGAGAAGCTTTTTGCATGCTGACCGCCAAACTTCATTTCAAAGAAGGCACGCGATGATTATGATGATGGCTTATAACCGTGTAGGGAGTTAAATATCACATGCTATGAGAAACCTGCATACCCAACAGTTTTCCATAATGTTCTCAATATTGTGTGAAGTCTGCCAATTTGTGCCTGAATTTGTGTTGGGCCAGTTTAATGGATTATGGTTTATAACCCTTCAGTAGTTTGTGGTAGGGAGTCGATGGTGGGTTGCTGCTGCTGATGATGATGATGACTGATCTCCTTTTTCCCTAGCCAATGGAACGCGGCCGCGTCCTCCGCCGCCCGCACTTCCTGTCCAACGCCAACACAGCGCTCCGCTTCCTGGCCGGCAAGCGCATCAAGCTGGTGAACATCAACGCCGCAGACCTGGTGGACGGCAGGCCGGCGGTCGTGCTCGGCCTGATATGGACCATCATCCTGTACTTCCAGGTATACATACAGATTTTATCATCTAGGACGCCAAATACTTTCAAAAGCTATATTATATGGTCACAATAACCTTAGACTGCAACCTCACTTACCATCAGGTGGTATCGCAGTCATGAACTAAGATTACTCGTATAAATTATAGGGACAGCTTTTTACCTTTTGGAGTATTTATTGTCCCATAGCTTTTCTATCTAATTAAAGAGACACGATTTTGTCTTAATAGGATTTGCCTTACTTTGCGGTAGGAAGATCCAATTTAAATATATCTAATTTAGGATCCAAGGTTCATTGCTTCTATATTTTATTCCTTACCCTAGTCTTTTTGGTAATTATTAATTCCCAATCATTTATTACGAGTTAAACATAGGGATCATAATATTTTCTAGGAGTGTTAGAATTTAGATTAGTCTTATCGGTTTTAAAGTGTATTACTACGGACGTGATTTCAGGCATAAAGGCATTATGTACTATCGTTTAGTGCAGTTCATGTAACGATCTGATAGCATCTAGTATAGAACAGTTTACTTTGGTACTTTCTAAACAATCCTACACGCCACTAGTTAGAAGTTAGAACTTTCACTACTTTCCAAATATAGCTCGCTGTTTACCCTGATTTTGTTAGAGATGCAATGTCATTCCAATTTTAGTGTAAACTTAGTGTCAGTTAAGTTGGATGAAAAGTTGTTTAGTTTGACTCAGTTATTATTGCAATTTTCACTGAAGTTTAGTGTAAAACTTAGTTTTATATTTTATATAAAATTGTATGTGTGATATAACACTGCACAATTTCTAAGCCTTTTTGACGAGGATACATCGTGATAAAAATTCATTACCAATGCAAATACAAGGCAAGAAGTAATTAAGAACTCTTTGCTCCATAAAAAAAAAAGATTAAGAAAAAAAAGATAAAGAAATAGTATTATTCAGCCCCTTTTATACGTTACCCCTTCTTACCCTGTAGATTTATTCTCATTTTAATTGGCTTGAATATATTTTGTTTGCGCAAGCTTCGCTCAATGTATTGGACCCACAGGACAAAAGACAAAAGGTGGGTGAGATGCGAGCTTTTTAATCCTATCTATCATCCTTGTATACTAACGGACGGTATTAATAACCTATCTTATCTTATCTAAAATCTAAAGATTGAAGAACGAAAATTTGTTCTCCCGAAACTTCGTCCGGGAGTTAGGATTTTATAACAGGACAGCATAGACGTTTAAAATCGGTCGGAAAATCTTTGTTTTTCCTAAAAGTAGCCTATGTCACTCTCCAGGTCCTCAACTATACCCATGCAAAAAATTGCTCCGTTGCGGCGTGATTGAAGAACAAACCAACAAACAACACACTTTTGCATTTAAAATATTATTAAGGATACATAGAATCATACTATGTAATTACTTTTATTGTACCTAATTTACATTTTGCTTTTCATAAAATTGTTCACTGTAGATAGTAGAATAGGTATACAATATACGTATAGAAAATGATCAATATTAATATTTAGTTGAATGTTTAGTCTGAACTAGTAGATAGATAGTTAATGAAAGTGCAAAAAGAAAAACAATTTTTTTTTGCGAGTTTATAAAGATAGATATCCACTGCTGGATAAAGGACTCTTGCGGAGATCGCCACAGGATACGATCTTGTGCCGCTTGAGTCCAGCGGATCCATAACGCCGCTTATGCCAGTGGGAGGTCGTCATTCAAGCATCCTAGAGACACCAACGTCTATCGGTTCTTCCAACTATGAGTCCCCGGTACATCGCTACTTTAGCTTGGCTTTAACTGCCTCATTGGCGCAGTGGTTAGCATGTTCGACTGCAGATGACGAGGTTCCGGGTTCGATTCTCTGTCAGACCAGAATGTATTAGGTTTTTCCGCAAAGAAATTCTCTGTACTAGCCCGGAGTTAGGAAGTTGGCGGTGTGTCAACCCCGTGCCTCGGAGAGCACGTAAAGCCGTCGGTCCTGCGCCTGCTTCTCTTCGGTCAAGTCGGATATCCGTCGCATCGGACTATGAGAGTGAGGGAACAGAGAGAGCACCTATGTTTGCACAATAATTCCTCCACGCAGATGGCTAATCTCTGAGGAGGTTAGCCGCTGGATTCGGTCGGGAGGGCATTGTTATCATTACTTTAGCTTTACAACTGACTGACTGTAACCTGACATAGCTTGTGAGTAGGGTTGCCAGATTTTTTTTCAGCCTATAAGGGAAAAATGGTTAAATAGCCAAAAAATACGGGATTTCAGTTTTTTACCCGGGACAAATAAAAAAAAAACGAAATTATTTAGTGTCATTTTTTTTGATAATTTTTCGAGGATCGAGTCAGTTTTAACATATTTTTATTCGTTTTAACATATCTGTAAAAATCAATATAATTTATAATCGTAATTAAAAACGGTGACCAACTCGTTATTTTACGAACGTTGCGTGTGTGAATACTTGGATCGATTTCATAATGAAAAACGAAGTACGGTTCAAATACGGGACAGAGTCATCAGACATTTTAAACTATGCCTAAAATACGGGATGTCGCGGGACGTCTGGCAACGCTAGTCACAAGTTATGTCAGGTTACAGTCAGTCACCCTAGAGTCAGTCACTGACTCTAGTTCTTCTGCGGACCTCCCCTTTTCTGGTTTATCAGTTCATTATGATTTATAATATGGCTGATGAAGCAAGTTTCTTAGAAGCAAAGTAGGTCGTTTATATTTGGTTCAGCCTGATTACATTACTGAATTACGTACTCGTACTTAGTTGATTATGAAATCATAAATTCCTTTTGTTTTATTTACACTGATTTGATACACTATGTCACGGTAACTTATACGATATGCCTACTTTAAGTAAATAAAATGGGTAGGTACATATTTGGTATGCAGGAAAAATATTTTTTTATTCAAATAAACTTTCACAAAGTGCTTTCGAAACATCAAATGAATCTAGCTTTACTCAGTCAAATCGTCTTTGAAGTAAAATAAAACAAAAAAAAATAGTTTTGTGCTCCGTTTAAAAAATTCTTTTTCATTACTCATACACGGAAAGTAGGTCTGAAGTTGCCTGAGAAGCGGGTTGAAAGTAATACTTTTCAGCCCTAGGGAGAATCGTTTTCAACTGACAGCTGTCAAATAATTAAAAAAAACTACAATAGTTGTCACATTTTTATTGGAATTCAAATGAAACACGACATACCCGAGTGCATCCATAGACAAGAAGAAAGATAGACTTTATTCATAAAGTAAAGACAACTGATTCATAGACATTCATAGACAATCATAGACAATACTTGACTATTAAAAAGCTAAATGCATAGCCCGCCGGCTAGGCCAAAGAAAAAAAAAAGGCGGGAAAGTGGCAAGCGGCAATCCGATCTTCATTTGTTTTTCGAGTTGTAGAGTTTTGTTTAGGCTTCTGTTTAACAGTGATCTATTTTTATTTTGACTTTCCTTATATTCGTAATGAAAAGCACAGTGTTTACCTCGGGATAAAGACTTATTTAGTCCCTCGAACTATAGGCCCCCTCGCTACGCTCGGGCGCCAAACCCCGTCTCGGGACTAAATAAGTTACTTTCATCCCTAAGGTAACAATGTACTATTTACTACCCCACAAGCCTATGTAAAGCAAAAAAAAAAATACAATAGCACAACAGTTAGCGCCCTAATTTTTTTGAATAATAATTATAGTATTATTATTCTTTCTCCAGATCAAATAATATATGTACGTCTTAAAAACCGAATCGAACCGGGCGGTGGTAGAGTCTTGACTTTTCATTTAAAGAGGGATAAGTTGGCCTACGTGAAATAAATAATTTTGAATTTTTAAGCTATTGCATAGCTTCTATCGCGGGCCAGCGTGGAGACCGAATCCAGAAATTCCGTAACGAAAATAACCTGACACGGGACTCCTCTACGGTGAGCCGCTAGATGTCGCATTTTTATCAACGCCATCTAGCGGCTCACCGCTATAAAAAAAAAGCTATGCAATAGCTTTACTGTGGCAGTCCCCGAGTGCCACACGTCTTTTTTTTTAATTTTGAAATTTAATAATATCCGATTTTTCCTCCAGATCGAAGAGAACAGTCGGGCATTGGAGTACCTGGGCGGGTCGCGCTGCGCGTCCGTCATGTCGCAGGAGTCGGGTGCCGCAACGCCCACGCACCGCGCCGAGGACCGCTGGAAGCAGGGCGCAAAGAAGACCTTGCTGCAGTGGGTGGCCAACGCCTTACCCAAGTGAGTAGCTAGCCAAATCAACGAGTAATCTCTACCTTTCTGGTACAAGAAAACAAAAACATTTCACGTTTCGTCATAGCAGTAGGATTAGTATCAGATTTAATTCGATTAATCGTATTCGATGATGTTAACGTCACAGTAAAATGAACCACAAAAGCACTTTTTTAGAGCTCAATTTCGTGCTGGCATTCTTATACGTTCACGGATGCGAAGACGCTCGAAATTAAAATCGGTTGTACTGAACTTAACTGTATTGATTTAAAGTCAAAGGTTTCAATTTATGAAAAATATAGCAATCTTTGGGCATCCCCCTTTGGAATGCCTTTGCGGCTTTTGAGTTTCTGCTGTAAATGTACCTACTAATTTAATAATTAATAGTTTCGAAAACTTTTCATACACCTTTAAAGACAGTCATTTTATGTACCTAGCTATCTAACATATTACACTGAAACCAAAATTCTGTTAAAATGATCGTCTGTTCACTCAAGGGACTCGAACATCCAAGTAACAGACTTCGGTCCATCATGGCGCGACGGCATCGCATTCCTGGCTATCATCGACGCCATCAAAGCGAACCTCATCAACCTGGCTGAGATGAAGAGGAAGACCAACAGGCAGCGTCTGGAACACGCCTTCGACGTGGCGGAAAGCGAGCTGGGTATTGCCAGGCTGCTGGACGCCGAGGATGTGGATGTGGACAAGCCAGATGAGAGATCCATCATGACTTACGTAGCACAGTTCCTGCATAAATACCCCGAACCTAAGGTAACCTATTTCAATTTATTTGTGGCGATTAGAAAAGTTTTTTTACTTGAATTTACAAAGTGCTTTTGAATCGTCAAGTGAATCTAACACTGGTTCGGCATGCCGTTCTAACTGAGAAGAACCAGCAGGAAACTCGGTAGTTGGTACAGTGTCATTTCACAAATACTGGAGCGAATCATATCCACGCTTTTCTATCGTTTATGTAATCTTCAACAGTATTATGGTTTTTCATGATGAGCACACTTATAATGGATTTCTTAAACTTGTGTAAAGGCAAGTCTAAAATTGAATTTAAAATGTTATTATAGAATGGCACGCTAAACGTTAAACTTAATTTTTTCATTATCCAGACAACAGGCCCAGATGCCGTCGCAGCGGTGCAAGAGGAATACGAATCACTTCGCATGTGGCTAACAGAGCGCGTCACTCTCATCCAACGGCAGTACAACACAAGGACTCTTTCGAGAAACTACGAAGATTATGTGCGCGCCGAAAACGATCGCCTCAGCAGAGAACCCATCTACCAGAAACTTGAAAAACTCATGTACACCCAGAGTCTAGTGGCTATCGCGCCCAAATCCTGGCGAGAACTCGTCGCCCTATGGATCGAACTAGAAAGGCTACACAGGCGATGGCTGTGGCTCCTAGATACAGATCTTCCTGGAGATTTCTGTAATGTAGGTGAGTGGCTGGGACGAGCCGAATATTTATTGTATTTCGACGAAATACCCACAACTTTGGACGACAGAACCGCGGCTATCATCAGCGAAAAACTGGAAGAGCACACCCAATTTTTCGCCGACTTACCGGAAGTGATGGAGAGATTCGAATCGGCCTTGAGATCTCCCGACGCTTCCAAGATACCCCCGGAGAGATTGCAAGATATGAAAGATCGTTTGCAGACAGTCGAACGCAGGGCCCCACAGAGAAAAGCCAGGTTAAAGTACCTCGAGCACAAGTGCTGTATTGTGGCCTTCACCGAATTGACCAAGGCCAAGCTCGCCGTGTGGACGGGAAAGTATGGCCGCATCGATCACGTTCGTGCCTTATTAGATGATTATGATAATTTCGTTACAAAGAATAAGATTTTCCAGGAATTCGATAAAGCGTATATTGATATTAAGCAAGTAGCAGAGGAATATAAGAGAGTATGTGAAGTAGATAGGACTGAAGCGAGGGAAATTGATGCCTTCTTGCGGGACGTTGCGGAGAATTGGAGAAGAGTAGCCTCCGATGTGAGATGTGCCCGAAGTGTTTTGGAGGAGGTAATCGCCCATTGGGAAAGGTGGACGACGTTGGCAGATCAATTTACCAGTTGGTTGGACAAAGCCCAGCATATGTTACGGGTTTCGGAAGACGAGAGATTGGAATTCTTCCAGGATTTGACTGTTTGGAAAGAAAAGCATCAGTTGCTAGGTGATGCTGCTGGATTCTTGGCTGCTACCTGCTCGGAAGAAATAACTTCTGAGATAAAGAGAAAATATGTGGAAATCACCGAACGCTGGGAACGAGTTTGGGAAGAAGCTGAATGGTGAGTGTTAATAACATTAATATGTAAATGAGAGGGTACATTAATATACTACGAAGAAAAAAATATAATCTTGATAGAAGGTAGCATAATGTTTAACTGCCATTATGAATTTGGTTCATTCTAATACCCATATTCAAGCAAATAAAATGTTTTTATCTTATAAAAGAAAGCATAGTAACTTTTACTTTTTCTAAAAATTATGCAAACTTGTCTGTGATGACGGTTTGTATGATAATGAATTAATTACATAACTACTTAATAGCGATATAAGCATTTTCTTCACATAGAGTAATAACAATAAAACGCTTATTGTACTCTTATTTGATAAGTTAATAAAGCCTCTATTCAATACCGGCATATAAAGTCGGCAACGCATTAGTGGTGCCTCAGGGGCTACAAATTTTCATAGGCGGCGGTAATCACTTAACCTCAGGTGACCCGCCTGCTTGTTTGCTCGCTATTCATAAAAAAAGTATAAAGCGCGGGCGATGTGTTTTACCATACAGGTTTTATTCTGGTTTGGCAGATAAAAGCAAAATACTTTCGTTTTTCCTTGAGTCTTTTGTCTGGTGGGAGGCTTTGGCCGCCTTTAGTTACCACCCTACGTGTAGAAACCGATTAGGGGTATGGGTTGAATTTACACTGCTTTACCCCTTCCAAGTTAGCCCGCTACCATCTTAGACTGCATCGTCACTTACCATCGGGTGAGATCGCAGTCAAGGGCTATCTTGTCATCGAATAAAAAAAAAGAGTATGAGTATACTTTTGTTTTTATATTTTCATAGTCATTACCATACTCTCACGTTTCCAGTTACGTCCGTGGGGGTGACGCCCTTCGCCACCGCCGAGAGCTGGCTCAGGGCATCCAGAGTCTGGACTCCTGGCTGGTGAGCGCCGAAAACCTGCTATCCAGGCAGCCCAGGGCCAACACCGCGGACATACAGACATACATCGATCGATTGCTACAGCTCAACTCTGAGATCGAACAGCACGAGGAGATATTCAAATCTATCAGCAGGTATTTTAAGAGTATACTTATTTAACACTAGATGGCGCTGGGCATACTTAACTCGCGATAGAGCTCGGGTTTTCTGAGAGATATTGCGCTGCTTGTATCAAGTAATAAGTCTTGCATAGCGCAGACTATTAATTTATTACTTCAATTAATTAATCGTCTGCGTTAGACAAAACTTTTCCTTATTTACTCATCGTAGAAAACGACATGAGAACAATTATCGTAACCACTAACCAAACAAAAATAAGTAACTAATTTAAAGTTAACAAAAACATTTAAAGCGTAACAATAACAAAACTTTGAAAAAATTTGGTAGTGACAATTGCGAGCGGTATGTTGCTATCTGTACTAAGCGGATCTGACTTGAGGTGCGGTGTGGGGAAGCGCGAGGCGAGGTAGCGGCCAACTTTCTTTAAACGGGTAGTACCTAGTTAGAATTCAAAGAAAATATGAAATCGCAATTTTAATTTTTGTTTTCTAGAACGTTCCAAAACGCAATCGCGGAGCTGCCGCGCGATGATGTAGAGAATAACATGAAGAAACTTAAAGAGCAGAAGGAAGCCCTAGTGAGGGTGAGGGCGACAGTGCCAGTGAAGCTGCACCAGTACAGACAGCTGCTAGTCCAGCACGAGTCACTGGAAAGCGGACAGAAAGAGATCGGCCAGTGGCTGGACAGGGCTGAAGAGTCCCTGAGGAGCACCACTGAAACTAGACGGTACGTAATGTCATTTTTCAATAGAAGATTGACTTTTTGCTGCAGCATTGGTGAGCGCTGTGGTTATATTGGAAGGTCAGGCCAGGAGCAATTTGGAATTTTTAATAGCTATTTGCCACCCTACAGTGAAAGGAGTGCCGCCAAGCAATATAGCGTTTCTTTCCATTTCGATGGTATAATGGCGTATAGAATTTGTTTTTTTTTTTTTTTTTTTAAAGGAATATAAGCCAAGTTGAACTTGACTTATATTCTCCTCTTCCCTCACAATAAGCGAAAAGCTTGCTTCCAAGTTAGCCCGCTACCATATTAGACTGCATCGTCACTTACCATCAGGTGAGATCGCAGTTAAGTTTGAAGCCTCAATAGCCCAACGGTTAAGGGTGTGGACTGAAAACTGAAAGCTCGCAGGTTCGAGCGCCACCCTCTGCACTATTGTCGTACCCACTCCTAGCACAAGCTTTTCGCTTATTTTGAGGGAGAGGAGAATATTACTCAAGTTCAGCTTGGCTAATATCCTTTTTTAGAAAAAAAGGCTATCTTGTCATCGAATAATAAAAAAAAAATAATTAAGTTAACTTTTCTATTGTTGTGTGGGTTGAATCATTTTTGCGTAATTACGTCCAAATAAGGATAAAATTTCTGTTAAGGCACAGGCTACTCCATTTATGCTCACATTCCTTTAATATATTTTAAGTTAATTTTATCTTTTGTTTCTATGTAATGTGGTGTACAATAAAGTGTTTTCGTTTCATTTCTACTCTGTTTTTCAGCGAGGTAATAGAGGAGCGCTACGAGATCCACCGCAGCTTCTTCTCGCGGACGACGTACTACCGCTCCATGCTGGAGAGCAAGAACAAGGTCTTCCAGAACATCGTGAACGCGGCCGACGCGGACAAGAGCGCTGACGTCACCGACCAAGTGCGGATGATGAGGGATCTCAACGAACGGTGAGTTGTACTCCGTGTCACGAAAGTCTTATACTAGCCCGGAGTTAGGAAGTTGGCGGTGAGCACGTTAAGCTGTCGGTCCTGCCCCTGATCTCTCTCCGGCCGTGTCGGATTTTCATACTATCAGACCATGAAAGTGATGGGATAGATACACTTGTGCAGTATAATATGGCTAATCTTAGCAGGTCGGCTGCCTTGACAGGATTCAGTCGGGACATTATGGCGATTAACATCCTTATTAATATTTTACATAATTTCGCATTTATAATATTGATAGTAAATAGGGATTAACACATTTCATGTAGGCCAACCTGTGGCTCTAATGACATGTCAAGACTATTAAACCATAGACATCCACAGCTGAACAAAGGTCTTTCGCATGGACTGCCATAAGTCATGGTCATGCGCCGCTTTTATCCAGTGGCTCTCTGCAACTGGTCTGATATCGTCGGTCCAGCGGGTCCAGACCCCCGGTCTGCCAACGATATTTTAATTTGATTTGAAGTCTCACCCAGAAATGTTTTGTCAGCTTCGCCCACGTTTCATCGGAGGCGACTCGCAAGGAAGCCGAACTGCAACGTCTCGTCCGGGCCTGGGACGAGTTCGAGACCAAGAAGCGAGCGGTGGAGGAGTGGGCCTCGCGGGCGGAGGCCTTGCTGGCCGACAACAGGGTGGACTCCAAGCAGGCCGTGGACTTCCACAAACGGTTCTTCCAAGGAGCCGACGAGAGGTCCGTGTCGGAACTTGTTCGCTCTGGAAGAGAACTTATTGAGGTAATCGCAAAACACTTAATTTCGTTTTCATCCATAATCCCTGAATTATTCGTAAGCATCTAATTACACAGTCCTACAATGAAATTCCTTTTTGAGCTTTAACTAACGTTTCTCATAGATTTTTGTGTGCTCATTAAGAGAAAAATAGTCAAAAAATTCCATCACATCAGAATTTTAAGGATTTTATTATTTTATTTTTGCATAATTTTTCTATTATACCTTGAGGGTGATTTTCATTTAGTTAAACTTATCATTATGATATATATCATATAAAATGAAGGTTGTCTGATCCGTTGGATAATTGCCCTGTTTATTTAATAAAAAATATATAGATTTCATTGAGTTCTTAGAAAACCTTCGACAAAACGCAGCTACCATGCGCGTATACGTACTAGTACTCGTAAGGATAATAAGGTAATGCGGGAATTAAACTCTTTTTTCCGCTATCTATATTAGGTTAAAAAGCTCCTAAAAATAAAAAAATTCTCTTACTTCCTTCGAAAAAAGTGATTTTGTAAAATTTCTTTTTCATTACTCATACACGGAAAGTAGGTCTGAAGTTGCCTGAGAAGCGGGTTGAAAGTAATACTTTTCAGCCCTAGGGAGAATCGTTTTCAACTGACAGCTGTCAAATAATTTAAAAAACTAGTTGTCACATTTTTATTGTAATTCAAATGAAACACGACATACCCGAGTGCATCCATAGACAAGAAGAAATTGTTCTAATTTTAACATAAACTTTAAATAAATATCTCACCAAAGTTGTTGATTTATGTAAAATAAAGTTCACTCAATTTTTCTTTAGCTAATTTCTATTTTTATTTTGACTTTCCTTATATTCGTAATGAAAAGCACAGTGTTTACCTCGGGATAAAGACTTATTTAGTCCCTCGAACTATAGGCCCCCTCGCTACGCTCGGGCGCCAAACCCCGTCTCGGGACTAAATAAGTTACTTTCATCCCTAAGGTAACAATGTACTATTAAACCCCTTCACCTTTTTACCACCGCACTGCAATATAGATAATTACATAAGGTGAGCTTCCATCCCTACGTCGTTGATATTCCACCTACGCGCACCAAGCGCTTTAAGTCTTCATTCCTGATTCGCACGGCTAGGGTCTGGAATGCTCTTCCAAGATCTGTGTTTTCAAACACGTACAATTTGGGTATCTTTAAAACAAGAGTGAATAGGCATCTTTTAGGCAAACGCGTTACGCCTTAGACCACATCATCGCTTTCCATCAGGTGTGATAGTGGTCAAGCGTGTGCCTATAATGTACAAAAAAAAAAACATTCACCAGCTGGTGAACGAGGAGGACCGGCCCCGGGTGGTGCAGACGGTGGAGGAGCTGCAGCGCCGCTGGAAGGAGCTGCTGGACCGCGCGCCGCCGCACCTCATGCGGCTGGAGTTCCGGCTCGACGAGGCCGTGTTCCACCACTGCATCAAGGACATCGAGAAGGAGATCGTTTATGAGGAGCAGGTGATTATTCTCTTAATAAAATTGTTAATTTTTTTTATATCCTACTTTTATAAAGGCGAAAGTTTGTATGTGTGTGTGTGTTTGTTACTCTTTCACGCAAATCCTACTGGACCGATTTGGCTGAATTTTAAAATGGAGATAGATTATATCTTAGATTAAAACATAGGCTACTTTTTATCCTGAAAAAAGTTATAGTTCCCGCGGAATTTTGAAAAACCGAAATTCACGCGTTACTTCTTCATGCCATCCTACTATACTTCCTACTAATATTATAAAGGTGAAAGTTTGTATGTGTACGTGTGTGTGTGTGTGTGTATGTTTGTTACTCTTTCACGCAAAAACTACTGGACCGATTTGGCTGAATTTTTAAATGGACATAGATTATACCTTGGATTAAAACATAGGCTACTTTTTATCCTGAAAAAGTTATAGTTCCCCTAAACATAATGTCATTTTTGTTTTTTTAATATTTTAATGAGTCTCAAAAATATAAAGCTTTTAAAGAGATGCTGTTAGACAGCGAGAGCGCTACTGACATGTGGCGTCACAAATTCAGTACCTCTGTACACTGTCCATACAAAATATCGTTTTAGAAAGAGACGGATGCAATTGCAGTAAAACAGCTTATATAACTTATTTGTTTTAGACCGATTTATTTTGTTTTTACAAATATTATTCTTACATGTTAAATTTTCGATTGTAATTAATGAATATCCACATTTCGACAACAGTAAAATACCCAATTGTTAATATTATGTTACATTGCGTAAATATGTGTGTCTGTGTAAGTGGGAGCACTTATATAGATACGACACACACACTACCATGAGCCGCGTACCCTCGTGAATTGAAAGAACTATACCATTACTTTTTCCTTGTAGTGTAGTTACCAGCCAAAGCCAACAATTCCCACCAGTTATGTAAAATTAAATTCCTTACTTTTGCTCCAGGCCTATAACCAAAGCGACGACGCTGACGGCATACTAATAAGAAACGAAGAGTATTTCCGTAATCAGGGAAAGGTCATGCACGTGGAACAATGTTTACAAAATCTCAAGAAAATATCGGAGAGCTACACGCACCAAACTGGAGACAGGACCTTGGAAGATTCTCTGAGAAGATGCGAACAGGAATGGGAAACCACTGTGCACAGAGTGGAACAATTCAGACAGCAATTGCAAAGGATACCGGCTAAATGGGACGCTTATAGAGGAAAATTCAGAGAGATGGAACAATGGATGGATCATGTGGACCATACAATGGACAGTATAGTGAGGGAAGTCGATTCGGCGGAGGCGTTCGAGAGAGAAAAGACTATCTTCCAGGTAAGTACACTAATTTTTTTAATAATAATTGATTTATTCTATTGATAGCTTAAGTTGTGTGACTGATGATTATAAAATTCTTTTTCGTGCTTGCTTTGGAAAAATAGTTAAAAGAACTGATGGTAACTATATTAGAATTTCATTGATTACCTTTATCCTTTTTTGTTATGCTTGGACTAGTATCCGTTATCTTACTGTCGTTGTATTACTACATAATTTCCTCAAAATTCCTAATTTTGTATATCCATACTTTAACGTTATTGTAAAGTTTGTCTGTTTGTTGCTTTTTCACGACCTAACTGCTGAATCGATCTTGAATAAATTTTGCACAGAAGACTTTACATCCCGGAGACAACATAGAGAAAAATCGCATGGAAAATCTTAGATCAGCTAAGAGTTCCCTTGGGGTTTTTTATGATACCAAAATCCACGCAGTCGAAGTCGCGGGTACCAGCTAGTATTATATAAAAATAGTGACATATGTTATGTACTTATGATAATCTCAAATCTTATAGAATATCTGCCGCGAAGCTGACCGAAAACGTGAAGATATGAAATGGCTAGTTCAAACATTAGACATGCTTTCTAATCACTGTTCCGATACAGAAGCACAAGAAGAACAAGTAAGATTAGAAAACCTTATTGCCAGATACAAAAACCTGATTCCAACTATTGAGATAACTATGATAAAGACAGAAACCTACACGAGATGTTACACGTATCGCCGAGAGGTACATGAAGTAATATGTATACTAGAAAGTGCCAAAGAGCAAGCAAAGGTCGAACCGGATCTTCAATCACTGCAACACGTCGAACAACTTGTATTAGAACAACAAGCTGCTGTACAAAAATTAGATAGACAGCGACCATCGGTAATGTCAATGTTGCATAGAGGAAAAGAACTTATAAAAGACGCCAATGCTCCAGCGTTTGTCAGAGAAGACGTCAGAAACCTTGAAAGTGGATGGAACACCGCTTATGAAACAAACACAGAACGACTTGATAAACTACGTGATACTCAAAAAGTATGGTCAAACTATGAATATCAAAAGGAAGATTTGCTTTCTGATATCAATACTATTGAAAGCTATGTTGCTCATCCAGGCTTAGAACTTGGAGTAGCTAATATCAGCCGAGAACTACAAGAAACGAAAGCTGTGAGTACGGACTTGGAACGAGCAAAGGCTGAAAAACTACCTCAGTTGCAGAAAACATACGCAGAATTGCAAACCTTAACTTCAAGTAAACCCAAGCCTGTGATAGAAAAAGACTTAGAAACTATAGAACGTAAATTGGGAAGGGTACAAGATGAAGTTCAAACTAAGGTAGAGCATTTAGAAAAGTTCAATGAAGAATGGGTTAAAATTGAGCGCAAATTAGAGCATGTTCGAGATTGGATAAAGAAAGAGAGCCCTATTTTAATATCTCAAATTCGGTCAGAAAATATAACACCGGAAGAACGCGTTGAAAAATCTCAAGCTTTACAGAAAGTAATCTCAGAAAAATTGGATATAGTCAGAAATATTGCCGATCAAGGAACTAAATTAGCTGTTGAACATCGTGTCCAAGATGCTAATAGACTGAAAGGGGAAGTAACTTTATTAGAAAAAATGATGGCAGATCTACAACGTTCAATGGAACATCAAACAAAGGTAGTTGAACATGACTTAGCGAGTTGGCAGAAGTACCAAAAAGGCGTTGCGGAAATCAAACCATGGATAGAAGAAATGGAGTTAAAATTAGGCAACTTTCCCAAGCCAATGACCCTTCCTGAAGCGCAACACTTACAACAACAGTCCAAAGCTTTAATAACTGACTGTGATAAACAACTTATGAATTTACAAATTTTGTCAAGTGTCAGCCATCAGTTATCTGGAAAGACGAGTGCCCCAGATGAGGTAGATGCTATTCATTCCAGATGGGCAGTTGTTCATGATCTAGCTGATCAATGGAATAATAAGCTAGACAAATTAGTCAGTAACTGGGAAAACTTCGAAAATGAGGCTCAGAAATTAGAAACTTGGGTTGAAAATGGTGAAAAGCTTCTCAGCTCCCGTACCATCAACATAGACACACCGCAAATAGAGAAACTTGACCGAGAACTCAATAAACTTAAATCTTTCGGAAATGAGATTTCCCAGCAACAAGCTAAAATAATAAGCCTCTCACAAATTTGTGATAATATATGCCACAACATCCAACCAGAAGGAGCAAATGTACTTAAAAATAAAGTAGTCAATATCAAGGATCGCACAAATACATTAGCTGAAACAGTAAGGACAAAAGTGAATGAACTTTCTGATAAAATTATTATTAAGCAAGAGTTTCTTACTAAATTACACAACTTTGATAACTGGATAACTGATTTTAGAAGAAAGACTGAAAGTTATGATCAAATTGGCACAGACAAAGTAGAGCCCACTCTGCAGTCCATGCACGTACTCCTTCAAGAACATGCAGCAAAAGCTCCAGAATTCGCTGATATATATAATGAGGTTAAGAACATGACGTTAGCATCTCATCCTGAAGAATCGCGATCTCTAAGTGACACTTATTCTAATATTGCTCAACATTATCAGATTATTGAATCAAATATTCAGCAAAATAAAGGAGTGTTGCAAAAGTGGTCAGATCTTCTGAACTGGTATGAAGATAATAAGCAACAACTCAATCATATACAATACCAAATTGAAGGCCCAAAATTGACTCCTGAAAGCTATGAGGCCCTTCGCCAAGAATTAGTAAACATTATTACTAAAATACCAGAATGGAAAAGTAATACAGCTTTATTAGATGGTCCTTCCAGAGTAAAAGTGACCGACCAAAACACTGGGAGAATTATACCTCCTAATAGCTTGGTTAAAGAAATTGAAATGAAAGCGGATTCTTTACTAAATCTTGTAACATCTAAAAGGGATTTGGTACAAAAAGTTGGCGCTAGATGGGATAAATTTAATGAACAAAACAATGTATTGACACAAGTTTTACAAAATGTCCAAACTATTTTGAATGAAATGTCTCAAAAGCCTGTACCATTGACGGAAGCTACAATCCAAGAAATGCAAGAAAAATTAGATAATCTGGATATGGAATTAAAAGAAAAACAATCTGTTAGGAAAGATTTACGAGAAGAAGGTTTACATTTAATGAGAGAAGATCAGCCAAATATGGGCACTATTCAAAATGCTTTATCTGCGGCTGATAATAGCTGGGACCAAATTGTGAACTCTGTTCGTGACACAAAAAATAAGTATATACTTCTTTCATCGACGTTGCAGGAACTTAAAAACTTTACAATTGCATTTGACCGAGAAATGAATAGAGCTGAGCAACTGTATAATGAATGTAAAGATGCACCTAATGATTACATGCAAACTGCTCAGTTTTTGGATAAAGCGAAGAAATCGTATGAAATTTTGAAGCGGTCAAAAAGTTTATTAGATCAAATGGATGTTATTAAACAATCGGTTCTAAAACAAGCTTCTACTTTAGGTGGGTTTGATACTAGTCCCCTAGAGGATGCATTTTTAAATTCACAAACACATTGGGAAAAAGTTAATGATGCCACAATAAAGAGGATACAAGATTTGGAATCTCAACTTATAGTATGGCGCCAAATTGATGATACAAAGAACCAAGTAGTTAGTTGGTTGAGTGAAACGGGGCAAAATTTAGCAAATGCCTGTGATAACTTAGAAATCAGATTTGGTCAAAATCACCGTATAAAATACAAGGAAGAACTACCGTTGTATCTGGGTCTGAAGAATAGTATTAAAGCTAAATGCGAACAAATAACAAACTTGAATAAAAATATTCCATTAGGTCAAGTGTCCTCTATTATTGATTACTTGGAAAATGAATTTGATGCATTACAAACATTAGCAGATAATTTAGACTCTGCCGTATCTTCTTTAGAAACAAAAGAAAACAAATTAAAGGAAAATATTAAACGTCTTTCTGACAGCATAAGTAAAATACGGGATGATATTATAAAATGCGACGATATGTCTGGTGATAACGCGAAGATTCTCGATCGCCTAAAAAAATGTCAATCTTGTAAAGTTGAACTCCAAAATCTAAGTGATGAGATTGATAATCTTACTCAAAATGTGTCGGAAATGAATGCAAACTATCCAGGATTTTATGAATCTTTAGTTCCGAAAGAATTAACTACTTTACAAAAACGTTTTGAGAGTGTTTTACTTCATGCTAATAAAACCGAAACGACTTTGCTCACATTCCTACAAAAATTATTTACTGATAAATTAAGCATGTTTAATAGAAATTTAAAAATATTAGACGATAAAACGAGATGGTGTATGCCTGATGTTAATAGTGACAAATATAACTTGGAAGTTAAAAGTGCTTCCCTTGCCGATGTGGAAAATGGAATAGCCGACTGTAAAAAGAAGATTATCGAACTTAAAGAAGCACGCGAAATATTACGTGCAGTAGCTGAACCTGCATCTGTTGAAGAAGCTACTGCTCAAACAGAAAAAGCTGAAAAAAATTTGGACGTGCTTACTTCTAACTACGATGAGATAAAAAATCGGTTGCATGAAAATATTGAAGCTTGGCAGGAATATGAAACCCTCTTAGAAAATGTTTCAATTTGGCTTAAAGAAAAAGAAAACCGAGTCAGAGAAGAAGCGGCAAGTCTGCTAGATGTCAATCAAATTGATGCTAAAATCCTTGAACTTGAAAAAATGAATGAGGAGGTGAAAAATTTCAGCACTGAAATGAATAAACTTGCGGATATTGGTGAAAAAGTATTAGCTTGTAATCCAGATTCACGCGTTTCCCAGTTTATTAATCATCTAGAGGCAAGATATCAAACTGTTACGAAATTTATTGACCACCAGCTAAATAGGCTTAAAGATTTGAAAAATAATAAAGTCAATTATGACAAATCGATTGCAGACTTTAAAGACTGGCTTAAACAAACTAACGCTAAAATTGCAGAGATAGCAGCAATGAGTAAACATGCAAAACCCTCGGCTGCCGATTTGGAACAAGTAAAAAAATTAAACGAGAATAAAGAATTAGGTCAGAAATTACTTAATAGTGCCATCGAATCTGGTGAAGCCCTGTTTAGTGGTGTAAATCCTGAAGGTCGTGAACATATCAGGAATGAATTACGATCATTAAGAGATTCCTTTGAGAATTCAGTAGACTCACTAAATAATGTGATTAAAGATATTGAAACCACAATTAATAAGCGTTCTTCTTTCGACGATACGTTTAATCAAGTACAAAAATGGATAAGTGACAAAGAAGCAGAATTGGGAGAATTTAAATTGTCACCGACTCTTCCTGAAAAGAAAGCTCAGCTTCACGCTAGTAAAATCTTATACCAAGAAATTGAACTGCATCAGTCAATGTTATCTCAGCTCTCAGAGAAATTAAAACTTATACCAGACGAAGAAGCAGAAAAGAACCTCATTAAGATTGTTGACAGATATAGTAACATATCCGCAGAACTCAGTAAAAGAATTTCAACATATGAATCTCACGTAGCAGACCATGAAAAATACGTACAAGCCTTTGAAGAAATTCGAGATCGCTTGAATCATGTTCTTGCTGATAACAGTTTAGTTAGTTACGCAGTTATTTCTCAAAAAGCAGACGTCGATTCGAAAATCGCTGAGATCGAAAAGGTTATATCAAAATCTCAAGATATTGATAATGCACTGGACGGTTTAAAAACACAACTTCACACTGTTTTAGAAACAACAAGTCCAAAAGGGCATCCGGTTCTTATTAGCGAGTTTGAGCAGTTAAGAACTACTTGGGATCAGTTTACAAAACAATGCAAAGAACACGACAAAAAACTAAAAGATACCTTAAAACAATGGACCGAAAGCCAAAAAACTTTAGATGAACTTGAAGAATGGTTAAAAGTGAAAGAAAATCAGCTTAGAGATCAAAGTCTTAAAAGTAACCTCGAAGCTAAAGTTGCTCACCTTCAGAAAGTAAAAGAGTTGCAAAGTGAACTAGCTGCAAAAACAGCCGACTTTGCTGCACTTACAGATACACAAAATGTGAGTGGTGATTCGGAACTCAACTTTAAGACATCTAAATTAGCGACAAGATATCATACTTTAAACAATCTTGTAAATGAAATCATATCTAAATACGAAGTATTTGTATCAGAACACCAAGACTTTGAGAATGAATATGATTCTTTGGAAAAATGGCTTATGGGAATGCTAGGTGATCTGCAAGATTTGAATGAAATCGTAGGTGACTATGCTGTTTTACAAGAAAAACAAAATAAAGCCAAGGAACTGTATGAAATTAGGAACAAGAAAACGCCTGTGTTTGAGGAGTTTCTAAGTCTAGGCGAGAAACTTTATGCTCATACTAGCCCTGATGGTAGGGAACTAATACGTCAGAAAATAAGAAAGATAAGAACATTATGGGATAGCTTCGGAGACAGCTTCCAAGAAACAGTTAATAAATTAGATCAGTGTCTGCTCCAATTTTCTGACTTTTCTTTGGCTCAAGAACAATTAACAAAATGGTTAAAAGACGTGGAAAAGGCAATGCAGCGGCATACTGAGTTAAAAGCTTCTCTTGAAGAAAAGAAAGCACAATTACAAAATCATAAAATTATGCATCAAGAAATAATGTCACATCAACAATTAGTTGAATCAGTTTGTGATAAAGCGCAGCAGCTTGTAGATCAAACTCATGATGCTTCTTTAAATGTTTATTTGCAATCGATTAAACAGTTATTCCAAAATATTGTAACTAAATCTCAGAATTTGCAAGATAATTTAGAAGACTGTGTGAAAAGGCATGAAGATCTTGTACGCCTTATTCAACAATTCCGTGAATGGCTAGGATCTCAGTCAGAGAAATTATTGGATATTGAAAATGCAGTAGGTGAAAAACCTGAAATAACAAGAAAACTTCAGTCTGCACTAGCTATGAAAGATATTGAAAAGATAGGTTCTAGTAAGTTAGATGAAATACGGTCAATATTCTCTGCTGTTAGCAAAAGTACATCAGAAACTGGAAATGCTGCTATTAAAACAGAAATTGACAATTTACATAAACAGTTACGAACAGCAGTTGATAGTATTGGGTCATCCGAAGAGAAATTGAAACACACCTTAGATATTTGGAATAAATTTGACTCTTCTATTGAAACAATATCTGAATGGCTTAAAAATATGGAAAACAAATGTCGTGACCAAACCCTTTGCTCTACATTAGCAGAAAAAGAAGCTCAGTTAGAGAGATATCTTAAACTTCGTGATGAAATTTATGCTAAGGAAAAGGAAATAGATGCATTTGTTGATGAATCTCATAGCCTTATATTATTGAGTGGTGTAGAAAGACTAAAACCTCTTGTGACACAAGTTAGTAGTCGTTACCAGCAACTTCATTTAATATCTAAGGATATAGTGAATCATTGGTCTGAATTAGTTGCTGATCATAAAAAATATGTTCAGCTTAGAATAGAATTTGATACATGGCTAAAACCTCTAGAAGAACAATTATCACAGATGATTACGAAAGAAGATAAGATGAGTATTGAAAGCAAAGGCAATAAGTTGCAAGTATTTTTATTAGAAAGAGAAAATGGTGAACATAAAGTTGGTATATTAAGTACGGCTGCTGATAAAGTTCTACCTGAAACTGCTGCTAATGGAAGAGAAAGTATACGGTCTGAGATAAGAGAACTACGAGAACGATGGGATAAACTTAATGATAGTATTTTACAACAGCAAAAAGAATTTGAATCACAAACATTGCAATGGTCAAGTTATCAGGATGTTTTACAACAGACGCTGTCTTGGCTAGATGAGAAGGAAAAAACTGTTGAAAGCGAAGAAAAAGTTGTAGTAAACTCAGCTCAAGAGATCAAATCTAGGTTGCTGAAAAATAAAACACTATTGCAAGAAATATATTCTCATAAGAGAGTAATCGAAACGGTCACAGAAAAGGCCAAAAGTATCGCTGCTAGTATTGCTTCTAGTAAAGGAGAAAGTGAGGAAATGACACCAATAATTCAATCAATTTGGGATAGATACAATGCTCTTACAAGTAGATTATCGGCGATCATAGACAAAAACGAAGGAGCCTTTGAAGTATACCAACAATTCAATGATCAACAGAAATCTCTTCAAGATTATCAGAAGCATTTGTGGGATCGTTTGCATTCACTATCAGATTTCACAGGTAATAAGGCAGCTTTACAAAGCAAGCTGGCGAAAATACAAGAGCTTTTGGATGCTGTCCCCACAGGCAACAATAAGCTGAAAATATTATTAGATCTTATTCAAAATAATGGAACCAAATTATCACCACGCGGAAAAGAAGGCATGTCACGAGAACTAGGTTTGCTGAAAGCTGACTTAGAAAAATTTACAGCTACAGTGCATGATGTCAAAAGAAGTATTGAGGAGAAAATACAACAATGGATCGAGTTTGATAGTGCTAATGATCGATTGCAACATTGGTTAAGTGATACAGAAATGAGTTTAAAAACTTATACGCCTAAAGCAACTCTAGAAGAAAAGATTGACCAACTTAATAAATACCAGGTAAGAAATTTTCTTTGAAATTAAAAGATTTTGTTTTCAGTTTTATTAATATTAATTATGTTAAACAGGATTTGATTAAAGCAATCGATAATCACGAATCTGATCTGAGTGCAGTTATAAATTTGGGTGAAGCCTTGGATCAAGTAAGATTAATTAAAGAACAAAATTTGACTTATGAGCACTGTAGGGAATAGTCTAATTTTCAGTAAAATACAATCTAATCTCACAAAAAAATAATAAAATCCTAACAAAAGGGTAACTTTTGAATATTTACCTGACTATCGTGTTTATGTATATGTATTTATGGAATTACTAATTTTATAAAGGGGCAGTGTTAGAAGGGTATAGATAACGATAAAATATTTTTTTGAAAATTAATAATACAAGTTATTTTAATGGTACTAATGGTAGATGTTGTAGATTTACCTCACAGAATAACGTCTTACTCTCTGAAACTATGAAATTTTTATAAAGATATTTTTTTACTTTACAGGCTATTTTAGCGAACTTAAAGAAAACAGAAAATGACGTTGACAAAGTAACCGATGAATTCAGTGATCTTATTGAAAATTGCAACGACAGTAGAATAGCAATGAATTTGCAGCAGTTAACTTCGCGTTTCCAATCTGTACATTCTACTGCAAAAGAGTTGGTCAAAAAATGTCAGCAAGCAGTGAATGACCACAGTGCATATCAAGAAAAATACAATCAAAGTATGGATTGGGTCAAAACAGCTCAACATAAATTTGAAGAGTGCCAGAAGAATGCGTCTATTACTCCGGAAGGAATAAATAGTAAACGAGAAGGCTTCAATGATTTACTAAGTCAACGCCGCAATGCCACTCTTTTAGTGAATAATACTTTTGAATTGGGTGAGAAACTATATCCATCAACATCACCTGAGGGCAAAGAATTGATTGAACAACAACTTCATGATATGCAACAAGCAGTTGAAAACTTATATGACAATATTACGAAAGCCGAAAGAGACTTAGATTCTGAGCTCAACAAATGGTCTTCGTTTGAGGAAAATCTTAAAGCTGTTAATGACTGGTTGACTTTGGCTGAGAAAAATCTTCCAAAAGAACTTGTACTGAAAGCAACGTTAGATGAAAAACGAAATCAGTTAAGTGTATATAGAAACTATCTCCAAGATGCTGTTGCCCATCAACAAGATATCTCTGACTTAGAAATTCGTTCACAAAGCTTGCCTGATGTTAACAAAAATATTTCTAAAGAGTTAAACCAACTCAAACAGAGACATAACGATATTCTCGCTCGGGCAAAATCCTTTGTAGAACAGTATGAAGCTATCGTGAATAACCATCAACAGTATAGTAAAGCTGTAATGGACTTGCAAGAATGGGTTGAAGCTACTCATAACACAGCTCAACTATGGGGTGATATTAACTTAGAAAGGGTGGCCCTAAGCAGTAATTGTGAAAAATTAAAATCATTACAAATAAGTTTACCCGAAGAAAAGAATCGCATAGACAAAATAAGGTTACTAGGTGAGAAAGTTTTGCCAGGAACAATAAGTCATGGTCAAACTAATATACGAAATCAAATTGATGCTTCACATCAAGAATGGGAAGGATTAGTAACTTTTATAAATAAAACTATTGAATCTTTAGAAAGTAAAATACAACAATGGAATGAATATGAAAGCATGAAAGATCAATGCTTGGCCTGGATTAGAAACACAGATAATCAAGTACACGCAGTGGATTTGAAAGCAACGTTACCTGAAAAACAAGAACAGTATAATCAATTCCAAGAGTTACAGGGTGAAGTTCGTGCAAAGGAGCTTGAAATCGATAATATTACTGAAAAAGCACAACAGCTATATACTGGTATTTTAGGATCTCGGGGTTCTCAAATTTCTGATTTAACCGTTAAATACCAAACTTTATCCCAAAAAGTTAAGGATTTGACAAACAGGTGGCAGCAGTATGTTAAAACGCATCAAGAATTTACGAGCAACGTCGCTGAATGTTCTCAATGGATCGAAGAATTGAGAGATAAATTGGACTTCTGTGCAGACTTAAGCTCTTGCTCTCAAGATGACCTAGAAACAAAGTTAGTACTGATTCAAAATTTGCTACTCACTAAAGACGAAGGGTTCACTAAAGTACAGTCATTAGTTGAACTTGCTCAGAATGTAATGGCAAATACAGCACCAGCTGGACACGAATCCATCAATAACTCTTTGATAGCTTTACAAGAACAATGGTCAGCCTTGCTATCGAGGATGATTGAAACAAAGAATTTATTAGACGATTCTGTAACGAAATGGGCTGGATTTTTAGAACAGATACAACTGATACAAAAAAGTAATGTATGGCTTGAAGGTATGTTAGCAGAGTTAACACCGTTTGAAACTTCAATGTCAGAAAAGCGTGCACAGCTTGAAAAACTAAAAGAAGTTGAAGAAAAAGCACGTTGTGATCGTTTGGAGGTAGAAACATTGAAGGCTAAAGCAGCCGAAATGTTAGCTAGTGGGCAACAAAATCAGGCAGCTTCTCATGCTCAGGAAACTCTTAATAAATTTGATTCACTGTATGATAAAATCAAAAAGTTGTTAGCAGAACGCGAGGAACAATATAAAGACCATAGGTTATATAAGGAAGCACATGATGAACTTATTCAGTGGTTAAGTAGGGCAAGAGAAAAGGTTCCATCTTTAAAATCAAAACCATTAAGTGACAAACTAGCAATTGAAAACTCAGTGGCTCCACTTGAAGCTCTGATAAACAAACAAGCACAAGGTGAATTATTGCTAGAGCATTTGCAACACACTGGACAAGTTCTTCTAGCGAGCACTTCACCAGATGGACAGGCTATAATAAAAAATGAAATGAAAGCTCTTAAAGAAAGCTTTGAACAATTATTTAATGAAATAAAACAACAAAAGAGTCAGTTAGAAGATATCGTCAGTCAATGGCGAGAGTACAAAGATGAATACGAGAGGCTGTCAGACTGGTTACAACAAAAAGAAATCCTTATTAAAAATCACAAACTTGCTTTACTCGGAACTGCTAAAGAAAAGGGAGGCCAAGTAAATGAAGTACAGGAAATAGTTGATCAGCTACACAAGGGGAAGGCTGATATAGATAATTTTAATACCTCGGCTTCTGGTCTCCTTTCTTCACATTTAGATACTTACGTTACCAATCAGTTAAGGCATTTAAACTCTAGGTATCAAGTTTTAGTGAATATGGCTAATGATGTACTTAAAAAAGTAGAAACTAATTATGAGCAGCATAAAAACTATGATGACAACTATGAGAAAACTAAAAAATGGATAAATGATGCTTGGGAGATTACTCGCAGTGGAAGTGACACGGGCAGCAATAGCAGTAAGGATGCTTTACAAAAACGTTTAGATCAAATTGAAGACTTACTAAAACGTCGCGAAGAAGGTCAAAATCTTGTGCATGCTACTGTAAATAGTGGAGAAAAAGTTTTGAGAAACACTAGATCGGACGGAAAAGACAGAATTAATACAGAATTGAAAGAGTTACAAAGTGAATGGGAACGTTTGGTTAAAAAGATGACGACGGCAAAAGTGCACCTCGAAACAGCTCTATTGCAGTGGGCAGACTATAGTTCAAGTTACTCTCAGCTGCAACAATGGATCTCCGATAGAGAAGCAAAACTACAAGAAGTGTGTGAACAGAAAGTAGCCAAGTCAAAGAAGGGCCAAGACCGCCTTGCGGGTCTTACTACAGGTCTTAGTCTTGGTGAGAGAAAGGCAACACTTCGTCAAACAAACAATATTGTTCAGGATATCGTTTCGTTTGAACCCATGATTCAGTCTGTAACTTCTAAGGCTTCAGAACTTATGCAACAAGCTCCGGCATCTGAAATTACAAGCAAATATGAAAGTTTATCAAAACAAGCAAAAGATTTGTACGAAAAACAAAAAGAAACTGTAGAACAACACCAAGTATTTATTGATGCTGGTACAGATTTTGTCCAATGGATAAGAGCTGCAAAAGAAAAATTAGGAAAATGCTCTGATGCAACTGGGGATAAAGAATCTTTAAGCAGTAAAATATCGCAGCTTAAAGTGTTAGAAAGTGAGTTACCAGAAGGGCAAGCGAAATTGCAAAAAGCTCTAGAACAGGGAGAAATATCCTGTGCCCTTGCTGATGACGAAGATAAGGAGGACATTGAAGAAGAAGTAGCTTTGATGCAAGAGGAATACGATACATACGTGTAAGTATTATTTATGCTTTCGCCTGCGATGACGTCCACGTCAAGTAAGTTTCATAAAACTCTATCGGGAAAACTTTATCCATTTCCTTTGTCCATTTATTCCATGCTTTGTTGCTGCGTAATTTTATTTGCGTTTTGAAATCAATATAAGGAACACACATTCGCATTTACAATTTTATGCTGAATAATAATTAATTAAACTCAACTACTCTGCCATTTGTTCTCGACTATTATAAACATAATAAAGCAAATGTTTAACTTTATTTAGAGAGCAATTAAACAACACCAAGGCTCTTATTGAGGGTGGTATCGTGAAATGGACAGAATACGAAGAACAATACAAAGAAGCCTTAGATTGGTTGTCAAAGACTGAGAAGCTGGTGCAATCCTTCAACAAACTACAGAACAGCTTAGAACAAAAGAAAGTTGTATTAGAAGAATTCCAGGTGAGGCTTATACAGATTTACAACATCGTCAAATACCCAAATTCCAAACTTTACTCCAAACCTAAGTGAATTCGAATATCTAAACAAGTCCACATTATCGAATGCGAACTCCGAACTTCATTATCATTATAACTAGTGGTTCGCCCCGAACTGAGACCTCGCGATATCCCATAATTCCCAAAAGTTTTAATTATATATTGTAATAATTAACTTTTAACATTAGACACAATAAAAAAAATAATAGTTGACATAAAACTGTTTTACTGACACAGCGCCATCTATTAGCATTATAGTGAAGCTATTAGCTTCACAATAATGCTAATAGATGGCGCATTAAAATTAAATAATTTCGTTTCTTTATAACATTTATCTAATTTTAGTATTTGTTGTTCAAGTACAGGATATAACTGAATTTTCAACCAAGTTTCACGTTCTAATATTCAGTCATTCAGAAGTTATAGGGCTCTGACAGATATTTAGACGGACACACTTCTCTGTCTAGTAGACAAGCGCCCTAGTTGACTCAGAGAACTCGCTTCGCTCGTTCAATGAATCAGTCTCGCTGTGTCTAATGGGTAAATGATATCAAAATCGTCTCTATGGTTTTCGACCATTCCAAATTCAATCAATTCATCCTTTATTACTCTAACATCATCAATGCATCAGATTCATTGCTCACCTCAGAGTTCAGCTATTCAGGAAACAATTAAATTGGCGTCATTATAACAGAACATTTTCACGATACGTGGAGGGTTGGTATGAGCGAGTTCGCAAACATACCCAAACTTTTGCAACTGCTGGAGCGATCTTGGTTACATCCGATCGCTCTCTACCCATAAAGTCTAAACTTTCTCGGTCAGATTCGACGATCAGTTGGTGTGTTGGACAATCTTCAAGAGACCGTATTAGTTTAAATAATATAACGTAACTGTATTTAACTATTGCTTATTACAGGGACACCTCCAAACTCTATTTGATTGGCAAGCAGAGTTAGATAAACTAAACATGCGAGCGCAAACATTACTCGAAACATGCTCGGATACGAGAGTGTCCAATGGTATTACACAGCTCACTACCAAATATAACGCACTCCTGTCGCTTGCTAAGGAGGTTATGAAGAGATTGGAGCTGCATTATCAGGTAAAGAGGTTAAGATTTTATTTCAGGAAAAGGATTTAATATGGATTTTCTCTAAAAAAAAATGTATTTGAAATTAATTAGGTATATAATTTCCATATTTCGATTTCCTTGATAATTTTACTTGTAGGAACACCAGCAACATAACGCTTTATACGGAGAATGCCAAGATTGGCTCGATAGAACGCGAGAGAAACTAAATCAATGCGCTGAAATTCCAAATACGCTTCAAGAAGTCAACAGCAAAATCAACACTGTGAAACTTCTACGCCAATCTTTAGAACAAGGCCAAAACAAATTAAGGTACCTTCTAGAGCTGAAAGAGAAGGTTATGATGAATACAGAACAAACTGGAGCGGCCAAAATTCAAGAAGACACAGATAACTTGAAGCAAGAATTTGACAAATTGATCGCAGATTTACAAGATGTCCGTAATAAATTAACCAACAGAGCTTCACAGTTTGATGATATTTCGAAGGTAATGTTGGAGTTATAAAACTTTAATTTTAGCACTACCGTAAAATTATTACAAAATTGTTTTAGAATTATATTTATGATTATTATAAGTATAGATGTCCATAATATCTTAAAAAAATTTCAGGTTCATAAATTACTGGTAGAGTGGCTAGATGACATTGACCAGAAAATACAATCAGACGACTCACTTCTAAATGATCTCTCTGAAAAGAAAGCTAAATTAGAGAAATTCAAAACCTTTAATCGAGACATTGACTCTCATAAAGATTTAGTGAATAAACTAAAAGAAAAGCTTCAAGAAGATTCATCGTTAAAATCTAAAGATATTGAAGACACTTTGAAACGATATGATGAGATAAGAACAACTGTTAATGATATGATATCCGTAAGTGTTAATTACATCTTAATTAAGATTTAATTTTCTTATTCACGTATTTTACCTTAAATGATATTTAATCTTTTATTTATGCTTTTTAGAAACTCGAAGACTACGTCAACACTCACATTCAGTATAAAGAATCCTATGATAACTTCTATGACTGGATTCGTAACTGTAAGATTGAAATTCAACAATGTTCAGATTCACATGGTGCTAAAGAAGATGTACAAAAGAAACTAAAGACGGTTAATAAAATTATTAATTCATTACCAAAAGGAGAGGCTTTACTCCAGAATGCCATTAAATTAAGTGAAGCTGTTTTAGAAACAACTGGTAATGAAGGAAAAGATAATATTAATCAAGAAATAAAACAATTAAAGATAGAATGGGAAAACTTACAGCAAATTTGCAAAGATACTAAGAAATTATTGGAAAAATGTTTGGCAGCCTGGTCTGACTTCATAGAAACATTGGATAAGATGACCGCATGGGTAAAAGACTTTGATGGCAAGTTGAATGCTGTGCAAAAAGTGGATAAAATAACGCCAGAGTATTTAGAGAAGTGTCGTGTAAGTTTACAAATATTTCCATTTTTTTCAGGTAAATTGTTATTTTATTTTATTAACTTATTAATTTTACGTTATCATTTTTTTTAAGGATCTCCTTGCTCAAGCTTTGGCTAATAAACACGTCATGGAAGAATTAAACGATAGATGTGAGAACTTAATGGAGCTTAGTGCTTGCGCATGGGTTCGTGAAAAGACAGTTAACTTGCAAACTGAATATACTTCTCTACTTACCAAGATACAAGGACTAGTGTCCAATGGAGAGAAAAATCTGTCTGATCACACTGAATTTATTAAAGCAAAGGAAGAACTCCAAAAATGGTTAGAAACAGCACATGGAACCGTGCATGATTCGATCGGTGTCGGTGATATTGATACTACGAGAGATAAATTAGAAACAGTACAACTTGTCACTAATAGGATGACTGAAGGTCACCACTTACTCCTCATTTTGCAAGAGGCTTTTAAGAAGGCTGTAAACAATACTCCACCTGAAGAACAAGACGGCTTAAGGAATGACGTCAAAGTTCTTCAAGAAAGCTGGGACCAACTTAAAATAGATCTCAACTCAATAACTGCTCAACTTAAGGCTGCAATTGGAAAATGGGAGGACTTTGAAGATTCAAAGAATAAAATGAACCAATGGATAAAAGATACTGAACAAAATCTAGATAAGGTACCTCCAACTGGAGGTGAACTTGGACAAATGAAAACTTTACTAGAAAAATACAAGCACATAGAAGATGAAATTAACAACAAATCACCTGAATTACAACGGCTTAAATGTGAATGTAACGAACTTAGCAGTTGGGCAAGAAAACCAACTGTAAAAGATGGTGTAAAAGACATAGAAAAGAAAATTGATGCGTTAAAAGCTAAGTGTGCAGCAAAGAAAGCAGAACTTGAATCTGAAATTAAAGATTACAACCAGTATCACCAATCGCTGCAAGACACAGAGAAATGGTTATTACAAATATCTTTCCAACTTATGGCGCACAATTCTTTGTATATCGCAAATCGAGAACAGACAGAGGAACAGTTAGCTCAACATGCTATTCTATTGGATGATATTCAGAAATACCAATCAACTTTGGACGATTTAGAAGCAAAGGGTCGCGCCCAAATTGAACGATATGAAGCTACAACGCCGTCAATTCGTGATACTGTTGGGAAGCAACTAAAAAATGTTGGTGACAGTCATACCAGTTTGCTGGCAACAGCATTACAGATTGAACGGCGACTGAGAGAAGGACTCGCGAAGTTCAAGGAATATGAAGACACACTGGAGAGTATTTTAATCAATTTAGATGAGTGCGAGCCAGCTATCACTGAATTGGATGTGCCTGTAGATGGTCTTTCTCATGGTCGGGACTTGCTTGACAAAGCTAGGGTGAGTACACAGAAAACAGTAGATTTACAAACATCTCATAAATATCATTAACTCTCGAAGGAATCTGTGGACGATTAATAACAGACATATTATAAAGGCGAAAGTTTGTATGTGTATGTTTGTTACTCTTTCACACAAAAACTACGGAACGGATTTGGCTGAAATTTAGAATAAAGATAGCTCATACCCTGGATTAATACATAAGCCACATTTTATCCCGGAAAGAGTTCCAGATGGAATTAAAACAACCTTACCCACGCCGACGAAGTGGCGGACATCATCTAGTTAAATATAAATATAACTTGTTAAGGGTGAAGGAAAATCGTGACAAAACCTGCATGCGTAAGAGTTCTCCATAATTTAGAAGTTTGAAGTCTAGTTAGCATGGTGCTTAGCTCTTTTCATTCCAGATGAGACACGTGCTCTTTCAGGAGCCGGCGATGAGTTGAAATGAATGAATGAATGACTTATCTCTTAATATTTTGCTAGGCACTCCACAACCGTCTTCAAACGGAGAAAAGTCGTCTTTCTGCAGCCGTGGCGGCATGTTCTGCAGCAGCCGCCTCCGTGTCACGTCCCTCGTCCCCCGCAGACACCGCACCGCTCCCGGTGCCGCCGCGTGAGTTGCACGTGCGAGCTAGGCTGGAGGATCTCATTGACCAGGTATTAAGGCTTTCAGGGGCAGT
This sequence comes from Hipparchia semele, assembly GCA_933228805.2. Classification (NCBI taxonomy): domain Eukaryota; kingdom Metazoa; phylum Arthropoda; class Insecta; order Lepidoptera; family Nymphalidae; genus Hipparchia; species Hipparchia semele. The sequence goes on from OW121717.1 coordinate 13,613,015, forward strand.
ACTTGCTTCGGATGTGCTTACGTCTTTCTAAAGTATATCATCTGTGCAACCAAGGATTTTTTTTTATCCGAGGAATATTTAGTTCCCAAGCAATTTACAGCCTTATTGTATCTATAGATATGTAATTGCACAGATGAGATCAACGTTTGTATACTATTAAGTGTTTGTATAACTTTGTTTGTATGGATTTGACTTGAGATGATCGTTGTAATTTTCTTCGGATAAAATGATGTGTCTGTTATAAAAGTGTGTATATTTTGTAAGTATATAATTATTATAGAATATTGTGGTTGCCTTTTGTTTTATCATAAGCTTTAAGATTGCCAGGTCCGAAAAAGAACGAAACCAACGAGTTTATAGAGCCCTTGTAAAAGTAAGATTCCTTTTAATTAGAAAAAAGTTTCAATGGAAGTGGTAGATAGTATATTGTAGTTAGAAAATAATTGTACAGGCTTTCGTTGGCAATGTATTTTTTTGCACCTGGTTTCTTAAGCAGTTGTTTTACCAAAATGTCCTCAAAATTAACAAAATCATTTTGAATTTTTGAGACATTTTGGTATAAGTAACTTAACATCTGAATCAAGATGTATAACATTAGTTATCTCAATCAAAATTTAGGGCTGCAATTTTTGCATATTTTTTTACAATGTTTTGTGCTAATATTATTTATCTACTGGAGAAATAAATTTCAAAAATGGATCATTTCAATGATTGAAAGCTATGAGAATATTTTGATAAGTAATATCTAATATGTGAAAATTAATATCTTCATCTGCCTCAGTAACAACTCGTTTTTTATTTGAACCAGTTCTGGATTTTTGGTAACCTAAACATATTTTTTAAACAATATCTTGATTCAGAGAAGTGACTGCTATAAGAGTAAATATAAATTAGCACTGAAACGTGTGATTTCACATTGCTTTGAGTGGCTTCACACGTGTATACTACATACTACGAACACTAACACAATGATCACGACCTGTTTTGTAATTATTGGTGCGTGAGATAGTGTGCAAAATTTTGAGGTAAATGGAAATAAAACAAATTAAGTTAGCGAAAGTAATATTGAGTAAGTTATGTGCAATTCGAAGTGTATCAATACTAACACGGGATTGATACCTTATGAAATGAAAAAATCCAGCTGACGCAAATAGTCTTACGATGGTGATTGATTGATGGAGATAGTTGTTGCGACAAAGTAAACCATTCTATAAGAATTTATGTATAATGTTATAAAAGTTTTCATTTACTACCAAAGTTTCGGCATCTATCTCACATTTGATACGATTTGCACCGCCCACTAACCCGCACTTGTGTGATGCATGGTTTGTTGTAGAAACATGTAAGCGAGGTAGGCAGCGCGAGACTTGATGCCTTAATTAAGACACTCGAAGCACCTGAGTTCAGCCAGAAATTCGTGGCTTTTGAGAAAAGGGTAAGGCTTTGCTTTATGCACAACACACTTGAAAATAATGTTTATGAATATTGAAAGCATTTTTCATAAGCATAAGGACACGTTGATATTAATTCTTATCCAATGCAATTAATAGTCAATTTTGAATGCTTAATAACGATTTTGTACTTATTCAAAGCATTTTTTAATCAAGAGACACAAAATCACATCGTTAGATTTAGTAAAGTATAGAATAGAGTTCAGTAGTACTTAAAAAATATTAGAGCCTATCCCATCTCCACTCTGTTGTAAATATTTATTCAACTCATTTTGGGCTGATTGGTAAGAATTAAGTCTTTTACGAAATATCTTAATATTCCTACTCTCTTAGGTACAAAGCCACCTTGAAACATTACGGGACGCTGTGAGTGGCATGGAAGAAGCCATGAAGCAAGTGACAGAAATCCAGGAATGGATTAACGTTCACAATGCCTTAGCACACGACTGGCTCTCCAATCCATCGAAACTGCGTCCCGAAGCCGCTAAACAAGATATGGCGGCAATGAATGACGCTCTTGCGTCTCTGGCTGAAAAGAGGAACAGGCTGCTAACAGAGATACCTACTGAAGGTAAATTTTAATTTTCAATACATTTACATATCCACTCTTAATCCATATAGGCTAGGCTCTACAGTCTACATACTTCAAAATATAACAATTTACTAATTGTACACATTTATGTAGGTCTAGAAGATGAAATAAACCTCGAAGAAGATCTTGACGAGCTAGAACAGACGATACTTAAGGCTATAGAAAGGGAGAAGGGCAACCAAGCTATCATTGACAATTTCCGACACAAATGTCAAGAAATTCATGATTGGTTTGACTCAGTGCTTAAGAAAATGTGTTTGGCTGATAAAGGATCTGGGCTGCCTTGCCCGCAAAAATTAAATGCTCTGAAAGAGTTGTCATCGGAGTTTGGCCAAGCGGGGAAAGAAAAAGTAGACAGTATTAAAACCGTAGGAAGTGAAGTTATTAACATTGTTAGCAATTTGGAGTCACAACAGGTGGAAGAACAAGTAAGTAGATAAAAATATTTTAGGATTATTTATTAATGCTTGACAACAAAAACTAATAAAATATCTTCTTTTCAGATGAAATCTGTAGAGAGAAGATATAATGATATAGCTAAGCGTATTCAGCGTAAACTACAAATGCTGGAAATCACATATAAAGCAATAGATGGTACAAAAAGCGAAGTCGCTGCTCAAAATGAATGGATGCAGAAAGAGATTGAAAATATGGTTCATCCTGAACCACTTGGATATGACAGTAAATCAGTAAAAGAAAGACAAAAGAAGGTGGCCAATTTGCTAAAGGAGACTGATGGTAAGAAAACTGTGATTGATTCATTAGAAAAGAAGGTAAGTAATATCCAATCTGAACTTGAACCTTCTGAGCAAATGCAATTAGAGTCCGAGCTTTCTGAACTAGCATCCAAGCAGAAACAACTAGCTTCACTTATAAAACAAGAGATTGAAAGATTAGGTGGATGTTCTGAAATAAGGAAAAAATTGGAGAACGACATTGAAAGAGCTAAGAATTGGCTTAAGACAAAGCTTGCTGAAATTAAGAAACTAGGAGGTCCAGTTCCTCTAGAAGTAGCAAAAGTAGAAAAAGATATCGCAGTGCATAAAAAACATCAAGCTGAACTATCAGATTTCCACAACGATTCTCTCACTGAAGTTATGCGTCAAGGTAACGCTGTATCTAAGGACTGTTCAAGTGAAAATAGGGCTAAATTACAAGCAATGCTAGATGAGCTCAATAAATCTTACACGACTGCTAAAATAGATATCGATGAAAAACTCGCTGCATTAAACAAACTTCTACAAGGCAGAAACGAGTTTGAAGCAGATGTAGCTAAGATTCAGAGTTGGTTGAATGAGGCTGAAGTAGCAGCGACTCCTGAATTACGTACAACATCTCTGCAACTAATGGAAGAACAACTAGCCAAATTTGAAAAACTTAGCAAAGAAGCTGACGACGTAGAGAAGAATCTTAATAAAATTAAAGACAAATCTAAAGACATTATGGATACCTTATCTGACTCTAATAAGTTGCAACTCAAAGAACAAGTTAATGTACTATCTGATAGGTTTGCTAGAATTAAAGCTATTATAAACGATAAAAAGAATATCTTACTAAAACATATCAAAGAATATAAGGACGCGGTTGCAAAAATAGCTGCTGCCTTAGAATTTTTAAATGAAATTCAAAATAAACTTAAGGCATTAAATAAACCAATCGGTAGTAAAGTTGAGGATGTTATACCTATTATTCAGGCCTATGAATCTATCTTAGATGACCTTAAAAAGAATAAGACAATGCTCAATGAACTACAAGGCGGCAACGTTCACGACCTCCAGGACATTATGTCCAAGCAAGATGAATTAATGAGTACCATCGAAGATCAAATATCTAAATTGAAACAACTTCTGCTGTTGCGAGAGCAATTTTTTGCTCTGATAAAAGAAATTGAAGATTTTATATCTAAACATACAGATCTTACATCTGAAATTGAAAAATCAAATGATTCCCTAGAAGATAAAATAAAGCGATACGACGAAATAATCGTCAAAATTCAAGGCTGTGAAGCTTTGCTTGCAACTGCAACTGACAAAGGTCAACAGATTGCGGCGGAAGGCACAGTTATTGACAGAAACAATATCACTGAACTACTACAATCCCTTAAACAACAATTATTGACATTAAGAAGAACCGTCGAAGCGAAACGTCAAGAACACGAGAGAGCTGCTGCGGAACATAAGAAGCTTGCAGCAGATCTTTCTGAAATACTTCAATGGCTCCACGACAATGAAGCTGCAGTCCATTCACGACCACTTCTAAATAGAGATGTTGCTAGCGTTGATAGAAAACTTATAGAGCACGCTACATTAGTAAAGAACGTGCAATCATACTTGGACAAATTAACGAAGATAACAGATATTATTAAAAATGACGACGGTGTTCCGGGCTCATTACTAGAAATGGTATCAGACGGCAATTCTCTTAAAACATCACTACCCGCTGAATTGGCAAATAGAGAAAAACATCTGCAAGACAATAAGAAGTACAGGCAACAGTATCAACAAATGGTTGAAAAATTGAATATATGGGTAAACGAAGCGGGTATTAGGCTGGGAATGGGTAAAAACGGTACTGATTTTGAAAACATCGAAGCTGACATGGAAGAACATAAGACATTCTTCAATACATCAGAACCCGAAATGAAAGACTTAGTTGGAAAGCGAATGCAGGATATAGTAGATAAAATCTGGCCGTCTCTTACTGCTTCGGAGCAAGAAGAGTTATCTAAGGAGCATCAAAAGCATAATCAGCTTCTGAAAAACACACTCAATTCCGCGAAATCACGGCAGGCGCAGTTGGAACAAGATTTGGAAATATGGAAGGACTTCTGCCAACTTGTGGAGAAAATTAAAGCCATTTTGGACAAGAATGACATTGAACGTGAACCTGTGACGTCAGTGGACGTCCTTCGCATGTATGTTCAGAAGCTGGACCACGCCCAAAAAGACTTAGAGGTAAGCATTCTTATTTTCTACTACTAACTAGCTTCTGCCCGCGACTTTTAGGAGGTTTTTAAAACTGCTGTGGGAACCCTGTACTTTTCAGGGATAAGAGGTATCTTATGTTTCTTTCCAAGTCCTTAACTATACATTAATCCAATGCTTTGCTGCGTAATTAAAGGTACAACCAATAAACTAACGAACCAACAATTTACAATTTTGGCGGCTATTCAAAGGTTGATGTTTTCGGAAACAGTGTTGTATGAACCCATTATTGTTTCGTGTTTGATTTATGTTCGCTGACTGATTTCACTGACGAACTGTCAAATTCCCGAAGTTAAAATAGTTGTTGAGTTTTCTGAAATTATCTAATTTCATGAGCAGTTTTCTTAACTTTTCTTTTCTTCATTTTAGTGTTCTCCCATTAAGGCTGGATCTTTTTTTCGGCCCACTTTATTTTATTTTATTTATTCAGGTTTACAAACAACATCACATAAGTTAGCATTACATGTATGAATGTAATTTTTTATGTGTCTAATATTATCTATTTCGATTAAGTATATACTTTTCTAATCAAAATCAAATGAGATATAGTCATTGGCCTTTGCCTTATTCCTACTTATGCTAGACTTGGACGATTTCCCAAGAAAATAGAGATGTTTGTTTAATTTTTCGGAGGAATCAAAAACGGAATGAATGTCACCGATAACTTAACCAAATGTTTCTGACTATTCTTATTTTTTGCTATCAAAATGCCTCCCGTTATTTAAGTAGATAGTGCCATTTTATTTATACTCATTGGTATTGCATTGAACCGGGTCACTGCCCTTCCATTGTCGTCCAGTTAAGGCGAAAACTGACCAATAAATATTCCAACTTTATTAGTTATCCCAGTGGGGAACATCCTCTTTAAGACTTATAGCGTCACGGTATCTTAAAAAAAGAGAGAGGTAAGCTGATTGCTGACACTTTTGCAAGTTAGACGTTTAGTACCTCTTTGAAATAAACGGCCAGTGATGCATTAGGTATCGATTTGATTAAAAAATTTCACTTCTGATGGTAAGTGAAGATGCAGTCTAAGATGGTAACTGGCTAACTTGGAAGGGATATAGCAGGGTAAAATAAACCTCAATACCCCTAATCGGTTACTATACGCCATGGTACCGGAACGCTGAACCACTTGGTGGCATATTTTTGATAGTAGGATGGTCGCTAGCCACGTCGAAAGCCTCCCACCAAACCAGACTAGACCAAAGGCAATTCAGAAATTATAAATTCCTAAATCGTCCCCTCCCGGAATCGAATCCGTAGACCTCCAACTAATACCACAGTGCTCTCTACTGAACTTGGGAAGTCTTTTCTTTATCACCCAATAGACGTCTGCTGCTGGACAAAGGTCTCATACAAGGACTTCCTCAGAGCTCGGTCTTGCGCCGCCTGTATCCAGTGGCTCCTTGCGAGTTGTTTGTTGACTTAGTGGGGGGTCTGCTACACTGCGTTTCCAGTGAAGTCGTTAATATGAATTTGATGTTAGAGTGTGCGTAACTATTTGACAAATTAATTAGGCATTCAATGAATGTGTAATTTCTGTTGACAATATCTTTGCGTTAAATGGAGATAGAATCAGTCGCAGATGTTTCAATGTTGCCAATTTACGAACATAATGGCGTCTAGAGGAGCACTAAATTGATTTACCGACTCATATTGAATTCACTTCGCATCCTATTGTATTAAGGCGACGGTATGAAAAATATATAAGTATATTATACTTATCATAAAAATTTTGAGTGTTATCATTAGTAAAAATATAATAACTGACTATAAAATAGACTTTGCTGTCGCTAAAAAAATAGAATTTTTATGTCGATTTCGACAAAGTTAATTAAAAAAAAAATACGCGACGAATTGAGAACCACCTATTTTTTTCGACCGTTAAAAAGAGCGTTTTAAATAACTACAACTTATTCAAACAAATATTGTTAAAACGTTTGATTGTTTGTCCTTCAATCACGCAAAAACAGATTTTTGCTTGGATATATTTAGCCCTGGAGAATGACATAGGATACTTTGAAATCCGGGAATGAACGGATCCCCAGGAATTTATAACTAACCTAAATCCACGCGAACGAAGTTTGGCAGAAGCTAATAACTATTACGCTACAGACATACATTTGTATTACATATATTACTGGAATTTGCCCTGCGACTTCGTACGCGAATTTTAAAAACTGTGTTAAAGCATTCTTTTTTTATTTCTAATCGAAAGCTAATTTCCATAGATTAAACTTGAAAAATAAGACTTTCATATAAATTGCCATCCCCTATTTAACCCTTTTAGGAGTGCAATTTCAAAAAATCCTTTCTTAGTGGGTCATAAAAAGAACGTACTATCGAGATTTGAAGTTTCTAATTCCAGTAGTTTAGGCCGTGCGTTATATATCAGTCAGTTGATCAGTCAGTCAGGTCAAATCTGTTTATAAATATAGATACACAAAGCAAGACTACTGTTTACCGTAATTGTGCTCAATTTCGTTACGAACGCACGTAGCATTAGCATTTTTATTAAATCTGCGATTTACGTTGATCAGCCATGCGGATCTATGAATAGCATTATAATTCTGCAGTCTACCTCAAAAGGTTTTATATTTCAATAGATGATGCCCACGACTTCATCCGCGTGGATGGTTTTTTAATTCCCGCAGGAACTCTTTAATTTTCCGGGATAAAATGTAACAAATATACACACGCACACACACACACACACGTCCGCGTGGATAGATTTAAAATCTCGCAGGAACTCTTTGACTTCCCGGGATGAAAAGAAGTCTATGTGTTATTCCAGAATATAATATATCTCTGTGCCTTTCTCGCAAATTGGTTCAGTCGTTGCGGCGTGATTAACAAAATTCCATTCATCCATCCAAATACTTTCGCATTTATAATGTTAAAGGAGGATTAGTAGGATAAATACGGATATTAGTAAGGATACTTAGCCTATTTTGATTTTTTGTTTACCTTCTGTCGACAGGCGTTGATTGTTGACTTGGTAGTTATTTGAAGAATTATAAGGGCACACAATCCGGGTATTCCCCGCATAAGTTTGAAATTTTGTTATCGTCGTCATATTATCATCGATCATTATGATTTAATATTGTGTAAAGTCCCTTCTCTATATTCAATAGTCGTCAGTGTTGCACGCTAAGTTTTTAATATTTTTTAAACCGATGAAAAAAGGAGGTTCTCAATTTGTCGCGTATATTTTTTCTATTTTTTTTTTTTTATGTATGACCACGCATAACTTTTTTCAATCTTCGCTTTAGATATTTTGATGGATGGGGATGTAAGTGTATCGTGATGTGTGGCACAATTTCTTAAATAAATGCCTTTAGGTTTTTTAAACGATTTTCTTACCGATCCGTTGATTTGTTGATTTATTATAGGCTAGGCAGCAAAATATATAACCATATATGAGTTAGTGAGATAGAGTGGGTAAAGTTTCACTGCTGTTTGGGTGATCCATGAAATTTTTTTTTTACTTTTTTAGTTCATAACAAAATAATCGAAGATGCTCCACATAGTAAATGCAATTTTCGCAAGTACCCAGTTCTAAACATTTCTTATCTTTCATTATATATTTTCTTTCGGTATATATTTAATGAAAAATTTAAGAAGAAAAGTGCATTTTTCAGTGTAGAGAGTAACTCTACCATAATTTTTAACCGACTTCCAAAAAGCACGAGGTTATCAATTCGACCGGTATCTTCGTTTTTTATTACTCAATACTTTTCAATTAAAAAAAAACTCATCATAAACGCGTTATCACGGTATGTTGTACTATAGCGTCTTAAAGTTAATTTTTAAAGAAGTCACAATTTGAAACTCGCATCACACGATACGTGCAAAAGTAAAACCGAAAGGGTCATACAAATAATTGCAACATTTCCGAGCGAACTCCCCTTAACAGCGTGATGATGTCATGCAACACCCAGCCAAGGCCTTAACCGGCAGTCGTAGTTCGTAGCCACAGCTATGAGAACGTACAGCAAAAAAGACCTAAGTTCACTTAATACTTTCTCATTGTGCAAGTGCATTTTCGTTACTACCTAGTTTTATATAATCCATACTATTTATTGTCCGTATATTTTCCTATTTATTTGTAAGTAGAAGTGTCAAAATTCCGCGTAAAAGGAAGGTGAGTCAAGCGCGACACGTGTGGTAAAACGCCGGTTTGTTTATGATTAGATGCCGGTCGCGAATTTTCTTTTGATGCGGAATAATGCAATGGTTGCGCAAATTAATTTCGATTGACATTTTTCTTGGTGATATATAAAAATATCGAGCCATTACCGCCGACTTATCGTAAGCGACATTTTTGCCTAAATTTAGTGTTTCATTAAACTAGGGCACGTCGGCATTTCCTAGGAAAATAACATCTTTTAATGTAGGTAGTTATTTCGGTGATGCTTATTTTCAAATTAGATAGAGGCAAGTTACAAAGCGTGAGTCAGTCAGCTAATTACATTTTAAATATTAATTGTATAGGTACTAACTTCTAATTGCAATTTCCTCATTCGTTAAAAGTTTTGTTATGTTAAGATTTTCGGTAGTCTTTTTTAAAATTCGGACTTTGTAAATCGAGTTTTTAAATCGAGTAAGTACCTATTTGATATTTTAGGTAGGCTAACTGATGCTTGTTAGTTGATTCGCATTGATTTAGTTATGTCAAATCTCCTGGGAATTCGTTATTTTTCTAGATTAAAATATTCTAAGTTCGTAACCAGATTATAGGTTGTCCTGTCCCAAATTTATATTTTATTTAGCAGTTGAGCCATGAAAACATAATAGACAGGCTCACTTTCGCATTTATAATATGTACTAATTGATGTCTGATGATGAATTTAGTTTTTAAAATCCCGCGGGAGCTCTTTGATCATCCGGGATCATCGATCCGTTGATTTGTTGCTGCGTGATTGAAGGACTAACCAACCAACAAACACACTTTCGTTTTAAAATATTAGTAAGGATAGTAAGGAGTTCATATACGAGTAGTATTTACTGTACTAAATTATTTCGCGTGTAGAATCGATTAGGTCACTGGGTTCTACTTCAACTTATGCCAAATTAAGCTCAAACGCATATTTGCACAAATAGAGCAGGAAAATTTCTTATTGTTGATGAATTATTTAATAGAGAATGGATGGGACATAGTTTGAGTCATTTTTTTATTTTTTTATTTATTAACACCGACTTCCACCCAAAAAAACTTATTGTACCTACTAAATTATTTCGCGTGTAGAATCGATTAGGTCACTGGGTTCTACTTTAATTCATAATTAAGCTCAAACGCATATTTGCACAAATAGAGCAGGAAAATTCCTTATTGTTGATGAATTATTTAATAGAGCATGGATGGGACATAGTTTGACAGTCATACTATTCAACTATTTTTTTAAATTTATTAACACAAACAACTTCTATCCAAAAAAAACCTGCCAAGTGCGAGTTGGACTCGCATTTGGCGTTGGAAAGAAATAGGTGACTAACTGACTGATCTATCAACGCAAAGCTCAAATTACGGAACGTATCCAACCCTGTGATCCAACCGTTTGGCATGCAGATATCTATTATGACGTAGACATGCACTGTCACAGGGTTCTTGTCAACCACTAAGGGAGTAAACTAGGGGTTTGAAAAAAGAACTTAACGTGAGCGAAGCCGCGGGGATTAGCTAATCTTATTATAAAAAAAATGTCAACATAAACATAACGCAAGTAGTACTTAAGTACATGAATGTCAAGTTTGCCTTAAACTAACCGGCGCTATAAATAGCACCAATGCGTTAACCATACGAGGCGCAAGGTCACGGCCGGTGATGCCATGCTGGAAACCGTTTTCCTTACCAAAAACTTGAACGGTTAAAATAAACTGTGTATCCGACAGTTTAATTTATTTGCAAAGTAGGCATAGGATTGACTCGATTTTTAAGCAATTGCATAGCTTCTATCGCGGGCCAGCGTGGAGACCGAATCCAGAAATTCCGTAACGAAAATAACCTGACACGGGACTCCTCTACGGTGAGCCGCTAGATGGCGTTGATAAAAAATGCTATGCAATAGCTTTACCGCGGCTGTCCCCGAGTGCCACACGCCTTTTTAATTTTTTTTTTGTAAAAAAGAATATTAGCCAAGCTGAAGTTGACTAATGTCCTCCCAAACCCTCCAAATAAGAGGAAAGCTTGTGCTAGGAGTGGATACGACAAAAGTGCAACGGGTGGGATTCGAACCTGCGACCTTTCAGTTATCAGTTACCTTAACTTTTCTATATTAAGAAGGTTATTATGCACACTATATTTTGTTCTTTATTCGATGTAAAGGTACGATCGTACCTAGTCAAGGGCTAACCCTTGACTAGGTACGATCTTACCTGAGCTTATTCGACGTGTCGATGCAGTCTAAGACTGAAATCTAACCTAACCTAACCTAATCGATTTCTACACGCCCTCGTGTCGTTTGGCGTTACATCTTTATAGCACCTATCTTAAATAATTAAGAATTTATTTTGTTTTAAAACAAATAAAGTAATAACAGTTGAAAGCTGTGGCGGGCCGTCTTGTCAAATAACAGAAAAGGGATGCACGTATCATAAACATTGACGTCACCGACATTTAGATGCGGGCGTGGGAGGAAGATAGCGAGATGTTCCCACCATGCCCCATTCTACAATTGTACCTAATCATTTGCAATAATGTAAATGAAATCTTGATGACTTTTATTCATTTTTATCTATATATATAAAATTCAAAGTCCTGACTGACTGACTGACTTTTTTTTTTTTTTTTTATTCTATGACAAGATAGCCCTTGACTGCGATCTCACCTGATGGTAAGTGACGATGCAGTCTAAGATGGTAGCGGGCTAACTTGGAAGGGGTATAGCAGTGTAAATTAAACCCATACCCCTAATCGGTTTCTACACGCCATCGTGCCGGAACGCTAAATCGCTTGGCGGCACGTTTTTGACGGTAGGGTGGTAACTAGCCACGGCCAAAGCCTTCCACCAGACAAAGACTGACTGAGATATCAACGCACAGCCTAAACTACTGAAGTTAGAAACTTGAAATTTTTACAGTTGGTTCCTTTTATGACGTAGGCGCACACTAAGGAAGGATTTTTGAAAATTCAACCCCTAAGGGGGTAAAATAGGGGTTTGAAAAATCGAACTTAACGTGAGCAAAGCCGCGAGCAAAAGCTAGTTCAAAATACTTTTTCACAGAAAGTTTTTATTTTGATGTTTCACATAAATGTGAAAGTGTGTGTGTGTCTTTGTTGATTTGTCCTTGAATCACGAAGTAACCACATAACAGATTGAAGTAATTTTTCGCAAACTACGCATTTAATATACCAAGCTGTACTTTTTATCCCGGAAAAACAAAGGATTTTCAATAAACTCCACGCTGACAAAGTCGCGAGCAGTAGCAAGTAAAAAATAATTTCACAATTGCACACATTTTACTTGTTTATATACAATTTGGCGCAAATTATAATCATGATAAGTTCCCAAACTGCCTCTACGATACTGCAAATGTGAGCGCTATCAAACGTTATCAGCCATCGCATTCCGTGATAACATTGTAAACACTGATACCAACTCGCGATTTGATTCCACAAAGTTTCAGCATTTTCATAGTAAGTGCTTATACTTTCTATGTGTATTTAATATAAATAAAAACCTAGACACTTGAATATATATAATTAGAAATCTTCAAACAACACGATGATTTTCTTAATATACATCGCTACTTCTTATTTTAGTCATAGTGAAATTCATTATAAGTAAACTACTTTCACTTGGAAATAATAAGTTTCATAACTTTCAAATGATATTGATCTCTGTTGTCCAAACATGTGTCTTATTTGATTTTCGTAAGAGATTCTTTCATCTTTTTGATGATTTTGTATTCAAGCCAGATTCAAGCTCACTTAGAATTTGAAATGGAAATGTATAGGTATAATAGCGTTATAAAAATCTACCGTCCTATAGCAGAAAATTATTTTTCTATACTGTATCATATCACCTACTTACTGCCACTCTTCTAGTGGTAAAACAAATAGGTACAGAAACAACGCAACTACCAACACAAAAAAAAACACATACACAAACTTTCGCCTTTATTATATTACTGTGATAATTATCACGATAATTATTATTGGAGATAGATTATACCCTGGATTAGGCCACATTTTATCCCGAAAAATTAAAGGGTTTCCGCGGGAATCAAAAAACCTTAGTTCACGCAGACGAAGTCGCGGGCATCATCTAGTCAAGAACTTTTACATTACGCTGGTGATGGGTTGATGATGATGGTGCTGATGATGATGTATTGTCTCAGAACCAGCAGCCACTGCTGGACGTGGTCCGGGAGCGGGCGCGGGCGCTGTGCAGCGGCGCGGACGCGGCCAGCGGCGAGCGCGTCGAGCAGCGGACCAGGGACCTGGTCGCTGACTGGAATGTGGCCTTGGAAGGTATTTTTTTTCTTTTAATATTTTTAGCGAGCAAACGAGCAGGCGGGTCACCTGATGTTAAGTGATTACCGCCGCCTGAGGCACACCACCAATGCGTTGCCGACTTTTTAGGAATTTGTTGGTCCGCCCCTTGAATAACCCCATGTTGTAATTCATGCTATGTGGTATGCTGTGAAGGATATGAAAGTCCACTGAATTATTATCACAAATTCTAATTTACTAATTTGATTTAGGCCAACTTGTAGCTCTTATGACAAGTCAAGACTATCACCGCCGAACACCAAGCCGATTGTTCCCATACGACTGTCATTAATTAAAGTGATAGAAAATTTAATAATTCCTTCACACAAACCTCTTCTTTCTTTTGGTTAGTGGCTTTTCTTAGTGCTAAGCACAATGCACCTCGCCAATGTCAAGTAGCAGTTACTTGACTACTAATCCTCATAGTTTATGATACTAATCCGATATGAATTAGAAAAAATTCCTGCCCTAATAACCGTAGTAGTAAACTTATCCAAATTAAATCAAAATTTTTCGACCTACATCTACTCGTCGTCTTAAATTTTTATGCTAAAGTTAGTGATGATTAAGTAATCTACGATATTTCTTAGAAAATAAATTGCTCCATTAATATAAGAAAAAAATATCACGCAAAAGCGTTGAATTCATCAATCTCATTGAATCTTTTCCAATAACTTTGAATCTTTTCCAATAACTTTGAGGCTACAGCAAATGTTCGGCCAATGTAACCAATGTTCGACTTCACCAGGTCTAGCGGAGCGTGCAGTGGAGGCAGACAGCCAGCTGCAACGTTGGAACCAACTGTTGGACACTCAGAGGACCCTCGGCTCAGCGGTCACTGCAATCGGTGACCGGCTGCGCCAGCTGGACACCAACCCTTCCACGCGAAGACGCGCGTTGGACACACGGCATGCTCTGCAGGTAAACCTTATTTAATTTTTAACCGACTTCCAAAAAGGAGGAGGTTCTCAATTCGTTGGATTTTTTTTATGTATGTTCCCCGATTACTCGAAGACGCCTGGACTGGTTTGGAAAATTCTTTCTTTGTTTGAAACGGTATTCTTCCCTGGTAGTCCCATTGTCATCAGGTCAGAATCTGATGATGGGATCTGATGATGGGATAGGAAATCGAGGGTACTCTTCAAATTTTTAGGCATAATTGATTTTTGTAGCGGCGTTTGGAGTCGGTTTTGTAAAAAGAATTTTTACGTTTAAATTATTGTGACACAATATGTCCTAACCATAATATAATGCACGTGCACAAAGTTAGCTTATCTCTAAGAAAGAAATTTCTTCCAGAAGCCCTCGTATGTGAAAACAATGAGAAAAATGTGAAAACATCCTCCATTTATGTGCATGTACTTAGTTATCTCTTGGAATATTTGATCCATAAATTAACTTTATTATTTATAATTTCGTACGTAATTACGACAGCATTTACAGCATTTTCCTATTAAGAACGTATTTAGATTCCCTTCTTAAATATCTAGTCATTATTTTCGGTTTGGTAGAGTTTAGAAATTCGATAAAGTCTCTATTACTGTATAATTTATTGCGAAAAGAACGCAATTCAAATCTGGGAATTCAACCGGCTTTCTTGAGACTCTAGAGGTGCCTAAGGTACCCACTCCTGTTTACTGCAGGTACTTTAACGAAATAATTTGGATTGTGCAGGAACTGCAAAGCGAAGTATCAAGCCTGGAAGAAACGAGAGACGATCTGCTGGAGCACGCTGACTTCGTCGTATCCCTGCTCAAGCCTAACTCCAAAGAGGTCGCCGCTGATACTGAGAAGAACATCAAGGAGTTAGTGGAGGCTTATGAGAAGTGAGTATTAGTGGTGTGGCATGTGTAGGTAGAGTTAGTATTTATCTGCTGTGACGTCTTCAATTGGAACTTTAACCACAAGGTTTATAAATGATCCTAGAAATTCTAACGGGTTCATTTCCTTTATAACTCTTGACTCAGGTCTGGTCTAGAAGAACTTAAACCCTGTTTAGTTAACCCATTACATCATCAGGTGATTTAATGTTTCGATGCTATGCTCTGTACCCTTATAGATATATAGTTCTCTATGTCTATGATGTCAGCCCATGTTAGAATTATTTTTGATACAGGAAGACGTCCTATGACATCTTAATTATAACAATTTCCTTACAGCTGCCTTAATTTTCCAATAGATATTATAGCAAATTATTTTAGTGATACAAGAACTAAGGTACAAGATGTGAGCTGACCAAGAAATCAAGGTAGGTAAAACAAATGAATAACAGCGGTATATGGACCCCATAGACCCATATTGTATGTACTTACAACTTTCTGTAGAAGTAAGAATTGAGCTTCTGGCAAATTCAATTTTTTGGAGTTGCGAAAACATGACTTTATCTACTTATATCCGTACCGTTTACTTGACTCTTAAAACGAGCTTGCACATTTCGACAGCGTTGATTTTAATTATCGAAATCGTGTATCGTAAAGACGAGTAAAACGTAAAAGTAAACGAATGCAAATCGTTGCAGTAATATCTGGGTTCAAGAAAATTTTGCTAATAGGGTTTAGTGGTTAACAAGTTCGACTGCGGATGCCGAGGTCCCAGGTTCGATACCCGGGTCGAGAAAATGTATTGGGTTTTTCTAATTAGAAATTCTCAGTAGGTAGGTAGTAGGCTCGGACTTAGGAAATTGGTGGTCTTTTTTTCCACGTACTTTGAAACTATGGAACCAACTTTCTGCGACGGTGTTCCCCTGTGTTTGCGCACACACTTATGCACTATAATATCTCCCGCGCAGATGGATAATCTCTGTGGAGATTGGCCGCCGTGGCCGGATTCAGTCGGGAGCACGCTATTTAAATATAATTTTTTTTTCAAGTACGTTCAACATTGAAGTACGTTCTTTGTCCAATAAAAATCAATAGCCTTTCCTGTACCTACCTACTCATTTTTATCTCGAATACTTACAAAGTAAATCGATGACTACATGAATCGATTGTTGGAGAGTTTTTACGAGAATCTGTCGAGGTCCCCAATGTTAGAGCGTGTTCACACTATACTCACTGTTTGCGTTTTTGCGGCTTACTGAGCCCACCAGCGTCCAATACTACGAACTGGACACAGTTCTCGGCCAAACTTTCCGACTCGTTCGTACAGCGGCTGAATAGTGATATGTACCGAAATAACGTGCACATATTGACAGTGACGTAATAAAAGGGTGGCAAGACGGCAAAATGTCACGGGCCCCCAGCTGACTACCGCTATCAGCTTATTTATATTGAGGGAGGGAGGGAGGGCCCCATCCGATGAATTTGCCACGGGCCTCAAACGGTATAGTTACGCCACTGCATAATATTGATCCAGTACAGCAGACGGTGATAGGTGGGCTAAATCAGCACTCGAATAACATCTTTCAAAATGACTTATTGATATATAAATTAACTTAGCTACAGCAAATTAATAACTAAGAGAGCTGCGTTACCCTGATGCATGGCCAAACTTACAATATTAAGTTAATCGAGGTAACTACCAGCCCTCCGGTTATCAGTGGATTCTATGAGACGGGTTGACCTGAACTGCTGCTTTGACTTGACTTGGACTTAAGACTGAGAAAAAAGGAGACACAAGTATATCCTGGCATAATTATCTGTCTCGTTTTAACTCTAACTGAGCAGACTGCGTTTGCGATGTAAAGCTTCCATCCGAAAAATGGGCGTGTGTGACTTGCGGCTGCTTGCGGTTTATATGCGGCTGGTAAAAAGCACGCTGCGGAATTTGAGCTGAGTGTATACACGCCCTTAGGTACACAAGTAAAGAACAGCTTCAAGTTACTTACCTAAGCCCACGGAACATTCGTTATTACATGTTCATTACTTTATAACATCGGGGACGTAAGGTGTTTAATGTTTTGTTAATCTGTGTTTTGAAAACCTCGCGTCTCGGAGCGAAGTTCTTAAAGGTACGAGAGTAAATTGAAAAATGATAAGAGACTCAAGAATTAAGTTTTTCACGTATTTTTTATACTTAACTTAATGCTTACGTAAATAACGTCTCCATAATAAAATAGGACACGTTATTAATTAGTTATTTAAAAATCGAATTAACCATACGTATTCAGATAAATTAGTTAAAAAAAGAATCAAATTCTTCTTCATCTTCTACCTACAGAGCGTCCACTTTTGGACCAAGGTCTCTTGCATTAACTTCCACAGGCCTCGGTCTAGCGCCGCCCACATCCACCTCTAAAAATTTAAAAAGTCTAAATTAAAAGCAAAAATTGAATGAGTGATGACCTGGTGATGACCAAGTTTTTATAAAATTCTGAATTCTAATATTACCTACATTCAATTTGCACTTTCTTCTGTATGTATATTATTTGTAATTCGCATAGCTACTGCACTTTTAAATATATTACTCGCCTAGTAAGTTTTTAAAATAAATAATCAATAATTATTAATTTTATTATACAATTCTAGCGCACTGTGTTATGAAATAATCGTGCATTAAAAATTTATTTGCAATATTTACTTGTACGCATTTCGTGAAAAAAATGTGTGAATCATTGATAGAAGTGTAAAAATGTAACATGTTACATAAGAATGTCCAATCCGGAAGGTATTTTTTGGCAAAGGTCCATTTTGCTTGACATCTCGTAGGTCTTGCAAACACACAATCGCGCCCTTTCTTATACCAACGTGATAGAGTTCAAAATGTGAAGTCAAACATGAATTCTTCATCGTGAAAAAAAAAATTGTAATAAATATGGTGACTGAAATTCTGGGAGGAAAGGTAAACTGTCATTGATGGATGTTGGCGATGTCTTCGCGTTTTTTGCATTTTTTTTCTGCGGTTTTTTATAACCTTTCGCTTTGTTACTACATTTTTCATTCAAATTATTAGGTACGTTACTAAGTTTTACTCTCAGTTATGTCTTAAAATGAGTATCTTAATATTAATATTTAATTCGATGCCTTAACATGGGTAGCCTAAGTATGTCATGCTCACTTAAACATTTCTGTGGTGGTGTCGTGTGGTGCGGGTTGTTACGTTCCCTCAAATATGGTTGAGCGAGGCAATGGCTGGATCATGCGTCATGCTCGTGAACGGGTGCCGCCAACGGGAATGGGTCTGCTTTGTGTCTACCCATGTTAACATGTCTTTGGTTGCGGTAGGCGTACATTTTTGAAACTTCTGTGTGGAAACATTGTGTGCATAGCCTAGTTCTTTTTAACAATTGTAAAAAAAAATTTTTTTTTGAAAAGAGCAACTGCTGAGTTTCTTGCCGGCTCTTCTCAGCAGAATCTGCATTCCGAACCGGTGGTAGATTTTTGACGTTTCATAAGAGCTACAAGTTGGCCTACATGAAATAAATAAATTTTGATTTTGATTTTATTAGCGTCGCGTCGTCCGCGTGAAATTGGATTTTTAAAAATCCCGCTGGAACCCCTTTTTTCCGGAACAAATAGAAGTCTATATCAGTCCCCAGGTCCTGACTTCTGAACTATCCTTTAGAAAAGAAAAGAATAGAATAGAAATTTATTTTATCCAAATGAACTTTTACAAAGCGCTTTCGAATAGTCAAGTGAATCTACCACTAGTTCTTAGTAAAAAATCACGTCGATCTTGTGCTCTTTTACTACGTGATTGTAGGATAAACCATCAAACAAACACGCACTGGTGGGAGGCTTTGGCCGTGGCTAGTTACCAACCTACCTACATGCCATCAAGCGATTTAGCGCTCCGGCACGATGGCGTTTAGAAAGCGATTAGGGGGTATGGGTTGAATCTACACTAATATACCCCTTCCAAGTTAGCCCGCTACCATCTTAGACTGCATAGTCACTTACCATCAGATCGCAGTCAAGGTCTATCTTTGTAATCGAATAAAAAACACTTTCGCCTTAGGACTAAGTAATATTTAGCTGATGATGTGAGTTTAGATTTTTTAAATGACGCAATTCATCCGGTTTTGAGGTAACTTGGCACAGAGATAGCATCTTGATTTTTCGTGGAAACTTTTTATCCCTTTTCATCCCGGAAACAATTATCTGGGCAGCAAATTGTGGTCACCAGCTCGAAAAATATAAAATTTTATCTTGGGTTGTTGAAATACTTGTTCCTTTGCAATTTCATCGGCAAGTTTGAAGGCAAAAAAGCTTATTAAAATTCTATAGGTGCAGGGCAGCTTGACTAGTTTATAGCCCATTCAATGCATGTTCTCCGAAAACCTACCAAATTGAACCTTTTCCCGTTGACATAAGAGGCTATCCAGGCAAATGTGAAAAAGTAGGGGTCCAGGTTGCACGCTGAATTAAATTTTTGCACACAATTAGGGTTGGCAACTTTGCAATAGTATTTTATTTGGACAAACTAAAATATCACCTGTTCGCGTGAATATATAGTGTTATTTCAATAATTTAAACGTAAAATTCTTTTTACAAAAACGACTTCAAACGCCACTACAAAGTATATCAATTGTGCCTATAAAATTTGAAGAGTTTCCTCGATTTCTCCAGGATCCCATCGTCAGATCCAGACCTGATTACAATGGGACCACCTAGGAAGTATACTCTTTCAAACAAAGAAAGAATTTTTCAAATCGGTCCAGGTGTCTTCGAGTAATCGGGGAACATACATTTAAAAAAAAACCGACGAATTGAGAACCTTCTCCTTTTTTTGGAAGTCGATTAAAAAACTTGACTTTTGTGAAAAAGCATAATATACCTAAGGATTTGCAATGACCGTACTTAAATTACTTTCATTTGAGTTTACAATAACTCCTAGATAATAACTCCATCAAGGTTTTCCCGCGATAAAAAATCATCTCATCTCTCCAAGTACTTAATTATACTCGTGCAAAAATCACGGCGATCCGTTGCTCCGTTGCTTGCTGCGTGATTCAAGGATAAACCAAGAAACAAATACACTTTTGCATTTATAGTATTGTTCTTTCAACTCACGAGGACGCGTGGCTCATCGTTGTGTGCGTGTCGTATCTGTATAAGTGTGAGCGAGACCTTGCTCTCGCCTGTCCGCTCCCACCTAGGCTGCTAACAGGCACGCACACTTACGCAATGTGCATGTACACGACGTAACCACAAGTAAAGCTCACGACTCTCGTGAATTACAAAAACTCATATTATTAGCAATATTATTTCCTTATTTCACGAACAAGTATCAGATATATTGTTTCAAAAAGATGTCAACCCTGAAAAAATGATTGGTTTGAACTCTTTGCCCCTTCAAACAAAGTCATTTATTGCTTGATTGGCTTAACCATTCTGCTAAATTGGTAATGTATCACGTATGAGACATACATGGAGCGGTGAAGGACGTCTGTCTGTCGGTAGGCACATTATAACTACCAATAACTGTGTTAAGAGACAAGAATAAAGTAAACGCTCGCTACGGTCGATTAATATTATTGATAACTAGCTGTGCCCGCGACTTCGTTCGCGTGGAATAGTGACTTTTCGGGCAGCATATTTAGAATTACATATATACCGTCGACGCTCAGGCGCGAGGCGTGTAGTACGTACTCTGTACGTTAAAAATGTTCACCGTGATTCTTTAAATTGACATAACTTTTTTATTTATGAACCGATTGACATGAAATAAACACCAAATGTTAAGTGAAGCTTATTACAATATATTAGTGAAAACCGTATCTAAATCGAATAAGCCGTTTCTGATATTAGCGTGCACAAACACACAAACACACAGACAAACAGACAAAAAAAATTAATTACAATTTCGGGTTCGGCATCGATATAATAACAACCGCTGCTACTTTTTTTTTATATATTTCCATTGTACAGACACAACTTTTCTACAATTTTATTATATGTACATATATAGATAAATGAAAACACTATTTCCATTTTCAACTAAAACGTACGCATACATAAATACTAATTTTATCGTCTTATCGTATCGTTTTAATCCAATTTTATTCATTTGCAAATTGAATAAAACATTACATTTTTTTTTCTAAATATATAGACTGGGGCTTAACTGCAATCACACGTAACGGTATGGAGCGCGCTTGCTTAGAAAATGTCAATTCAGTTCAACAAGGTTAATTCTCTAGTCTTGATGTAATTGGTTGCTCGAAATTTATAAAGTTAAAGCTAGATATAAAATTAGAGCTAACTTCTACTTCATCGTGCTTGTATTAAAATAACAGCGTTACTCAGTTACTTTTGAATAATATTGCG
Source organism: Hipparchia semele (assembly GCA_933228805.2). Classification (NCBI taxonomy): domain Eukaryota; kingdom Metazoa; phylum Arthropoda; class Insecta; order Lepidoptera; family Nymphalidae; genus Hipparchia; species Hipparchia semele. Next base: position 13,634,746 of record OW121717.1, read on the forward strand.
GTGGTGCGTGTAACATTAAACGGTTCGTGCGGCCTGATTATATTATTAGCATCTAGAATTCTAGACCACACATATCAAAATACTATCTATTGATACTTTATTCAAGTGTGTCTACTTTTCTGCAAGGGAAATGTGCCTTACAATGGTGCTATCCGCACTAGGTATTGTTGTAACTGTTTGATTGCGACAAAAACCTATTAGGGGTGTGTTAGGAGTTTGCAAACTTTTACTGTGATATAATACCTGATAGCAAACATGACAAATTATAGTTCACCTCGCAGTAAAGGCGCTTTATAATAATTTATCTTTGTCTTACACTAGATTTGTCACCACTATCTGTCGACAAAGCGATAAAGTTTTCGCGCAGCTTTTTCGTCGCAAAACGAGCGAGATAAATGTCTCGCACAAGTCAGAATACGATACACAGAAATCTATCAAGATAGAACGGAAAAGGAGCACATGTGCCAACTATCTGCAATATAGTGAAACAGTTTTCAAATAAAACCCGTGAAATTATGTAGTGCACTCTTCCTAATTATATTAGAATAGAATAGATTTATTTGCATGATTGTAAATATACGATATTACAAATTATTCGTATTGACTTCACAATCAGCCATATAACTGGATATTGTATAGTTCATGACACGGTCTAGTACCTACTAGGTACCTACAAACCACCGCTTGCGACGCGCAGTAGGTACTTCACGTGTAGGTATCATTGTTTGTTGTTCGCAAGTCATTGCGTGCTCAAATATTACAATACTGGTGAGCAATAATTTCCGAGATAACTGGCATTTGTCATTTTCATTATAGGCATTAAATGTTTGTAAACTATTCATAAAGTTTTCATTTAGCCTTACACCCTGTATTTTTCCAGTAGGTACAATAATTATTGTACCCTGGACACCTGGCGTCAGTTATTTAATTCTTCTGTCACCTGGGACACTTTTAGGTAATGTTGTTTTTAAAAAGTTATGCATTAAATTATAAATATTACAAAAACACTACAAAGAAATATCGTATAGGTCTATACTCTATAGGCATCACTATGTTTAAACTCGACTATCCTTGACATACTCTCTAGAATACATTCTTGATGGAAACAACAATGTGATAAAAATGTTACATAAAAGCGAATTATCTAGCCAGCTGATGCTTCGTAAACGTGCATTAAAAATTCCGAAAATTGCAAGTAAAATGATTGAAGAGATGTTTCAGCTTTTTATGCATAAATGTCATTGGTTGCACCTGTCATGTTTTTAAGTGGTGCAAGCACGGTGCAAGCCTTTGGGTTCATAATATAAATTACGAGTCTGTTCAATATATCCAAAATTTCACCTTTTTGGATGACATGACAAAAATTAAAGTTATAAGCATTGTCATAAAATGTTCTCAGACTTAAAAATAAATCTGAACAAATTAATTAGTTTTTAGTAACTTTAAAAAAATGTAAGTACTTATCATAAATTCAATAACTAAGTTCATTGTGATTTTTATTAATATTTTAGCATTGACTTACATATTACTTACTAGCTTTACCCCGCGGCTTCGAACTTAACGTGAGCGTTAAGTTCGATTATTCCAACCCCTATTTTATCCCTTTAGGGGTTGAATTTTCAAAAATCCTTTCTTAGCGGACACCTACGTTATAATAGCTATCTACGTGCAAAATTTCAGCCTGATCCATCCAGTGGTTTCAGCTGTGCGTTGATAGATCAGTCAGTCAGTCAGTCAGTCAGTCAGTCACCTTTGCCTTTTATATATTTAGATTTAGATTTTAGTTAATTTTTTTCTGTAAACGTTTTCAAAATTAAGTTATTACTAGGTATGTACCCATCTTTTACTTTTATATAGGTAGACGTATCGATTTAAGGGTTCCCTAGTGAAACAAGGAAAAAGTTTTGCCCTGACAGTCCATTACTACTATAATACATTTTAATATTTTTATTAGCGTTTTCGCTATCACATAGCGCTAATATTAAATAGCCAAAGCCATATTAATAGCGAATAAGAAGTCGCAGAAATGACGTCACGAAGGCAATGACAATATTTTTATCATTAGGTCATCGGGCCGAGATAATTCCGGCCTCCGATGATGTCAGCGACGGTCTTCAGATTTATATTAGACATCCATAGAGTCCTTAGGCATAGCTTTACAGTCATACAGTTGAGATCTCGAGTATATAGTATGTAAACACCCTGAAAAATATCCATACTTTTTTCCAAATTTTAATTTGAAGTTTGATGGGAGGCTTTAGCCCTGGTGGTTGCCTAGTGGCTTCCATCAAGGTAGTGCCGCCAAGCAATTTAGCGCTCCGGCACGATGTCGTGTAGAAAGTAGAAACCGATTAAGTGTATGGTTCTAAATGTCTCATTAGGAGCGCGTGTAATGGTAAATGTTCAGATGCAGGTTTGATTTTTACAGCACTAGATCAAGTTTTAACTATCCGAGAAAAAGAACAGGCAAAAATTACATCATATCATTTCCCAGGGATGATACTCGTAATGAAAGGACGATAAAATATAAAGAAAGTTCGACGCAAAAATCGCAAAAGTTAGGTCTAATTTTTAACCAATTTATCTTATCTTATTTATCATAACCAATTCTATTTCTATTTCTATATTTCTATTTCATTTGACGCGGGGATTTTTTCTGGCATTCTGCGCACTGTTACTCTTCCAAAACTGGCAGAGACTATAGAAGAGGTGGTAGTGGAATATCTAGTCCACTACCACCTTACAGTCTGTGCGGCATAGACAATGATGGTGTGGGTGCAGAAAAAAATTCACTTCACTCTAGTTCGTTGCCGTGATTTACGATTATGGCTTAATATCACAGTCGTAAAATATGGAATGTGAAATAACTGTGTAATTAAATTAAATAAGTATGTAAGAGTGTAGACTACATCGTCACTTACCATCAAATGCGATCGCGGTCAAGGGTTAATTTGTCATTGATTTAAAAAATATATAACTGTAAGATATGACGGATACCAGGGTATAAGAAACAGAAAGCAGTTATTGATTTAACAGATACATTTAGCTATCCGCCGCGCCGCTCGGATCCCATTAGCTGTGTGCTTTACTTTCTCCTTTCTCTTTGATTTCTCAAGGGCAGGTTCCAGTAAGCCTATTGTCTAGACAGATCTCAGCAGGAACTTTCACGTTAAAACACATGCCACAGTGGGAACCTGGTTAAATGCATTCCTTGCTTGTTGGAAATCGTAAACCCAGATTTTCCTTTTGAATTTGAACACAAGGTTTCTTTGCTTTCAATCAATTCCACTATTTTTTTTTATTTCATCAGTCAATTCCAAAAATATACCAAAAAAGAAATTGTCATGCAAAAAATTAAATACTTAAATAAGATGTTTTTTTCTGAGATCGACTTACCAAAGCGATAAAAGCCAAGAAAATTTGGCTATTTGGCATCTTCTATCTATCATTATATCTATTCTCTCTTACAAATTACTACGACACTTGTTCGATTAGCCACTCTATGGTTTATATTTATAAAAAAATTCTCTATGGGTGCTCGCACCTGTCAAGCATGAGATGACGTCATCAGAGAAGCCAAAACGATTCGAGAAGACATCGGATTTATTTTTGGGGCACATTTTTGTACACTTGTTCATATTTCGATCTCTCTATTTCTATCATTTTTACCCGAATGACGAAGGAGGGTAATGTTTTTCCAGCGAAATGGACATTTTAATGTTTATTTCTGTGGGCATGTAGTTTAACTTCTACAACCGCACCGCACGCCACTGAACGCAGTTTCACCCTCACCACCTGGGTGCCTGGAACACTTCGATCATCCGTTGCTCCAGATCTTTCTTTCCACTTACCACCAAATTGTGGAATCATCTCCCTTCGACAGTGTTCCCACTTAATTACAATATGGGGTTATTAAAGGGGCGGACCAATAGATTCCTGAAAAGCCGGCAACGCATTGGTAGTGCCTCTGGTACTACAAGTGTTCATGGGCGGCGGTAATCACTGTACATAAGGTGATCCGCCAGCTTGTTTGTCCGCTAGTCATATATAAAAAAAAAACTTGTGCTACCAGATTTGTACTAGTGTACACAAGAATGAGCGGTGGCACTCTTACGCGGTTGGAATGCAACCAAGGCATCAAGTTCATCGTTTCTGAAACGATATGTATCTACGTAGATACGACTAACATTCGATTCGAATGTGTGACCTATTTCACAATTTATTCCTCGTTGTACACGACTACCCCACAAAAAGAAGTGTAATGTTTTCAGAGTTCATGTATAGGGAATGCAAATCTCGCGAGATTGGGGCTCAAGCGAGATCTCGCGAGTTTGTAAATAACAATACTGCGAGATCTCGCCAATTTCGAGATCTCGCGAGATTGGCAGTTGTAGGTGTTTTTTTCCCAATAATCACAATATTTGTATAAATTAGAAAAAAATAATAATAAAAATTACAAGTTTTTATAAGATAACATTTATTAATTCAAAAATAAAAATTAATTCGCGCACCGAACGAAACCGACCGGTCGCAACTCCGTCCGTGTCAGTCCGCGCTTCGAAGACTTTTTTATGCTCGAATGCAATCTCGTTAATCTCGCGAGATCTCGCCCTTTTTTCGTCCGAGATCAATCTCGCTAAAAAAGGCCGAGATCTCGCGAGATCGAGATTGCATTCCCTATTCATGTATGTATGTGAGTTTCCCTATTCTACCATAATTTCTAAAAGCTTGAACAGACTTGGTTGTATGGGGTACCGCTAAAATCCTTACATCATCCCGTGTGTCACTGGCTGTAAATTTTCGGTGGGTTTTTATTCTAATTGAATAATTTGCTTGTTATTACCGCTGAACTATTGAGTCAAAAAGCATTAATTACTAATAGATGTAAATTCCATAAAATATGCTGACGGCCCTTTGAACCATTGCTAACGTGGATTTCTTATAAATGAGGGAGGACTTTCCGGGGGTGCATAAATTAGGTACATAATATCAAAATGTTTACATATGTCAAAAACGTATACAAGTGTGACGTCACCGAAAAGTACAAGCGCAGGTCGATTCAATAATGGCTGTTTGCCTTCACATTGTTCGCACCATCGTTTGCAGATATACGTACAGTACAATACTGCAAAAACCTTAGACTTTCGCATAAACAGATTATACCAACTATAGCTAATAATAGAATCTATCAGACAGCCGCTGTTCACCGGAACAAAAAAGTAATAAGTGCGAAGGCTATGAAGGGTCACTGTGGAGCTTCCCGCCATCTACAATAGGGGTTACTTTGAATCGATAGCTCTCCAGACGCGGCTCGGGGGACGGACGCGTCTGTGATCGTTACGTAGTGCGCCCGAACCCGACGGCCGGCCCCGCGCAGGCGCGCCGCGCGCCCGCGGGTCAGGGCCTCGCAGTGTGCAGCGGGGACTTATACTTAGCACGTTCGCCCTCACCGATCGCTCTATAGATTTTCAAGATTTTAAAACGTAAGCGATGCACCGCACGGTGCGTCCGCAGCCCTATCGGGTCACCGGCCGCGCTCGTCTCGAGATCTCTGCCGTGCTCCGCGACACCCGACGCAGTGCTTGGTAACCGCGTCGATGTGGCCGTGTGCTGTAGCTCGGCACACGAGTGACTATGCATAATACTTTCCGGTGAGTCATCCGCGCTCGCGTTTTAGTGCCGTATTATTGTGGAGTTTTTGGAATTCGGGCGTTCGGCGACGCTTGGCAGGCGCTCTATAAATGTTTACGTCGCCCACTTGCGGCGCGGCGCCGGCCGGTCCGCGCGGCAGGCTCTCGGCGCATGTCCCTCCGTTGCGCAACACGCTCGAGAGGCTCCGCCGCAGCGCTGTCGAGTCGAGTCGACGCAAGGTCGCCCGTGTCACGTCACCGCGATCCGCGCACCCCGTGCGGCCGCTGAACGTAAACACGAATGCACCGAAACTCCGCTGATGTCATCGCAAACGTTATAGCGTGGAACGAAATTAGAAGCGACGCGATCGTGCGGAGCTCGGCGGCGGTTCATTGAGCGACGGGCGGGCGAAGCGAGCGGAGCGGCGCCGCCACCGACGACGAGGTAAGGCGCGCTGCGCCACTCGCCTCGCCGCGCGACCTTGCGGCGTCACCGCTTGCGGCGCGTCACCGCCGAATTATTTTGGTCTCGTTTTGGCAACTCTCCCGACCGGCCAGAAGCTCCGCCGATGCGATTCCTTCTAAACGTTCCCTAAACGTCGTTTTCTTTCGCAGATTGCGACAGACCCTCGCGGCGAGACTCGCGGAGATCGACGACATCGTTTCCGAATTCGATCGCGTGTCGGAGAAGATCGAACAGCTTCGGCAGCAGATCGAAGTTTACGTCGCCAAGGTCGGCACCTTCTACGCGTTCGGCGAGGACGACGCGGACGGCGTGCGGCGGCTGGGCGAGCAGGTGGCCGAGCTCGCGCAGCGCACGCGCAGCTTCACTGACGAGAGCCGGCGGCGCTACGGCGGCTCGGCGCCCGCGGACGTGGCGCAGGAGTTGTCGGCGCTAGAGCTCGCAGCGGAGGCGCTGGCCGCGGCTATGGAGGAGAAGGAGCGCGAGTGGAAGCGCGCGCGCACGGCCCGCGGCGACTACGCGGCCGACGTGGACGCCGTGCAGGCGTGGGTGCGCGCGGCCGAGCACGCGGCGCGCGAGCGCACGCTGCCGCCGCGGCCCTACCGCGAGCGGCTGGCGGGCACGCGCGCCGAGGTGCCCGGCGTGGCCGACCGCGTGGAGCGGCTCTCGCGCAACGCGCGCGCCATCGTGGAGGGCAGCCGCGACGCCGCCGAGCGCCAGCTAGTGCAGTCCACGGTGGCGGCGCTGGCGGAGCAGTTCGCGGCCGTGTGCGCCGAGCTGGAGGCGCGCCAGGCGGCCGTGGAGGACGCGTGCGACGCCGAGGCGCGCTTCTCCGCGCTGCTGGAGAAGGTGCTGCTGTGGGTGGAGACGCAGCGCGCGTTCCTCGCGCGGCCCCTGCCGCTGGCCGACCTACAGGAGGCGCAACAGAAACAGACGGAATACGGGGTACCCGTCTCTCTATAGCGATACCGTTACCGTTTCTTCGATCGACAGTTGTTATACTTTACGTCTTGTTTCAGAATGCCCTCAAGAGTTGTAAACAGCAAGCTAAGAATTTAGCAGACATGGCCAAGGAACTGGAAGCGATAGAGCGCGTCACGAGCCCGGGAGACCTTCCTTCGAGACTCGAGGCGGCCGAGAATGCGACTATCGACGTCGAAAAACGTTTGGCGAAAACGGTCCGAGTTTCTACCTTTTTAGTGGACAGCGAAAACTTGGTGCCCGATTTACTCATTAAATTAATAATCGCATTATTTTTTAGAATGGCTTACTACAAGAATTGGCAGAGGAGTGGGAGCGGTGCGAGAAAAAGCTTAAGGACGTCGGCCACTGGCTCGAGGCCACGGCGCGCACGCTGGAGGCGCCTCAGAACGCCAAGAAGCCACTGAGGGACAGGCTGGCGTTCAGAGAGAAATTAATCAACGATATTTCCACACAGAAAACGAAGATTTCGTACGCGGTCGAGAAGCTCAACGTGAGTGAAACTCGTGTTTCTGTTCATCGTTGAGAGTCTTTCGATACAGTTAGTATCGAGCGCTCACTGTGGTTCCGGCGCAGGTACACTTCGGGCCGGACGGCGTGGCGGCGCAGTCGCGGTCGCCGGAGGGCGTGCAGGCGGCGGCGCGCGAGCTGTGCGCGGCGCTGGACGCGCTGGCGGCGCAGACGGGCGCGCAGGCCGAGCAGCTGGCGGCCGCGCTGGCGCAGGTGGAGGCGTACTGCGCGGACGTGGCACGCCTGCGCGCGCAGCTGCTGCAGGCCGAGCAGCAGCTGCGCCACGCCGCGCAGCCCAACTACAGCCCGCGGGACCCCGAGCGCGCCGCGGCGCACCAGCAGGTAAGCCTCCGCTCCCCCCGCCCCTCCACTCGACACTCGCGCACACTCGGTAGGCTAGCGTTCTAGTTTTGTTTGTCGGCCGGGCACTCCGGCCGCCCGGCGCGACGCTTGGCGGTAGCAGCGATAGTCCGACCCACAGCCACATGTACATTATCACCGACCACGCGATTCATTTTTTGTTTTCTTTCTGTTGCTCCCTTCCCCGACCACTAACCGACTCTGCCGCTATCCTCTGATAGGAATGTCGCGAGAGAGTTAAGTCGCTTCAGAGCAAAATACAGGCGCGGAACGAGAGGGTTAAGCTGCTCGTGCAGCGCGGCGCGCCGGACGCCGAGCCGCTCCGGGACGCGTAGCCGACGCGGCGACACTTAGCTTTAAGTCTCGATCGTCTATTCCTATTATTATATATTTTTTAACGAATACGAAATATACGTACTCGATACCGCTATCACTGTCGTTTCCTTTCACGAAATCAGCTTTCATCAAACATTCTTAACACCGAATCCACTCTAAATCTTGTATGTCCGTACTTGCGTATCAGGAGGTCGTGCGGCGTATCGAAGAGCTGACTCGCAACATCTACGAGCTCGACCCGTACTTCACGATGCCCAGTGACGAAGACCCGGCCGCCACTCTGGCCATGCTCGTGTCGAGCGGCGACCGCGCGCGTGCCAGCCGGCGCCCGCGCTCACCCGAGCGGCGCCCGCGGCCCGCGCTGGCCGTGCCCGCGCGCCCCGCTCGCGCGCGCAGCCCCGCCTGGCTACCGGGGGGCACCACCTACGCCGAGATAGTGAAGGGACACGGCTCCCGCTCCGCCTCGCCATCAGAGCGCCCCGAGAGCGCGCACACGCTCCCCATGCACAGAATGCCCTATGAGCCCGAGCCGAGAGAACGATCCCGCTCTGGAAACACTACGCCGGAGGAAAAGTATCCGAGTGAAATAATAAGTGTGGTGCAACCGGTCGAAGAACCGGTCGAAAGCAGTGAGCCAGTGCAAGGCTTTAGTGAAATCGTATGCGAAATAAGTGAGAGTGATGCGTTCGCGAGTGACGCTGATATTTATTATGACACTGACACGCGTGATATTTCCGAATGTTATTCGCAACAGTCGATTGAATATGGAGAAAGTGAAATCAAACCGATGCCTCCTCAAATCGATGAAATTCTGCCTCAAACTGTAAAAGAAGAATTAGATCTTCCGGATCCTTTTGATAGGTCAGTGAGCCCAACGACAAAAAATCGGTCTCAAGATTTGTCTTATGCGGAAATACTTGCTCTTGGTTTACGTAAACAAGCAAAGACCCAAAGCATAACATCCTTACCAAAACCGCAAGTGGCACAAGTAGAAATGACTAAAGAAATCATTGTAGAAGTGGAAAAATCTCTACCTATGCAATATGAACCGAAAATCCAACCGATAGATTCATCTAAATTAAAAACCGATAAACAAGAAAGGCCGTCTCAACGCAGTCGCTCAAGAGATATGCCAAGACAACGCAGAGCTCCTGATAAACGATCAACAAAGGCACATGATGTTCAAATGCCAAAGAAGAAAAAAATTGCAAAAAAAGTTATTGAAGTTCAAGATTTTGACGATAATCCTGAATCAGAAGTAGAAAAAATATGTACGCGTACTTCACCAATTAAAACAAAGGACACGAGTCCTACTGCAGTGATTATCAAAGAGATCAACACAGCCGTTCATAATATAACTCCAGTTTTAGAAAATATTTTATTCACTGACACGCCAGAAAAAGAAAATACAGCAGAAGTCGAACAGAAAAGAAGTAAGAAAAAACAAAAATTAAAAAGAAACAAAGATGTAGAAGATGAAATTGAAAAGGCTATTAAAGAAATTGAAGAGTCTGATAAACATAAAAAGAAAAAAGCTAAAGAAACTAGAGACAAAAGTAAAGAAAGTAATTCGGGATTAAGAGAAATAATACCCACAGCCAGCATAATTGATTCCAAAACAGAATCAAAAGAAAATGACGACTCTACTTGTAATAAAACTCGAAAAAAGAAAGCCCAAAAACTTCCACAAGACAAAACTAAAAAGTCTGCATCTGAATTTCTGATAGACGAATCATCTGTAAAAACAGAAACGTGTGTTGGGAAAGCTCATGAAAATCTTATATCATGCGCAGATGATAAACTTCTCAAATATGAAAGTTCAACATATGGCACAATCGGGTTACATACCCCTGAAATACGTGAAGTTTTACATTCCACCGAAACTGCATTAGAGAAAATACATCTTTCAGACTTAAGTGATAAAGAAATTTATAGTTCAAATGCCCCAGAGGAAATAATATCTCAACTTAAAACAACTTCAAGTTGTGAAACTGATATTGAAAAAGGAAATGCTTCATTGACAAAAAACATAGAATCGGAAAATGTAGAAAAACAACCGAAGAAGCAAAAACAGAAAAAACAAGATCCAACCCAAACTCTGCCTACATATAAGGAAAATATGTCAACACAGGATTCTAATGAATTTAAATCTGTAATATCGAGTAGCTCTGTTGGGAGACACGCGCATGATTTTGATATGCATGTTGACAAAATTGATACGAATGTCGAACTACTCCAAGACAAAACTTTAAGAAAATCTAAAGTAGAAAATATACATGAACGTCAAAAAAAAGTAAAAGCAAAAAAGATTGATACTAAAGATAAACAATCACCAGAAAAAAATACTGTTGATTCTAATATATCTGAAGCACCACTTGTACAGGATAGTCCAAATAGAGAAGCTAAACCTCATAAAAAGAAATCGAAAGGCAAGAAAGTGAAATGTCCTGTAGAAGACGATATAGATAGAGCATTAAAAGAAATTGAAAAAAGTGACAAAAACAAACGAAAAACTAAAGATAAAACTCTTGAGAGTAAAGATGAACATGATGAGGAGCATCAAATTGATTCTCAATTACACAAATCCTCACTTGAGAAACCTCCTGAAGAAAATCTTTTAGAAACTGTTAAAAGTAGTATTATTACGATGGATTGGAATGCATTAATGGCAGAAGAAGATACAGAATCTACTTTTGAACCAATAACAGAACCAGTGCAAGAATCCAAAATTGATGAAAGCCCAGAACAAATTGCCTCTGAGGTTACAATTTTATCTGAGGCAACTGTCCCAATTAAAGATACGATTTTAGAAAATCCTGTAAAAAAACTAATTGATTTAGAAACACCTGTTGGCTCTGAAACAGAAATATGCCCTGCACAAGCAAGTGGATTCCAAACAGAAAACTCCCAACATATGGGTTCTATAAATGAACAGAATAATAATGATAAATTCTTTATTGCGGATTCTCATAAAGAACATGAAGTTAGTGTTGTAGAAGAAATTACTCTATATACGCCTATTGACCAAGTTCCAGAAACTCGCACAATATATCTTATTACTCATGAAGAGAAAAAGCTTCCCCCTATTAGAACTGTGAAAATATTTAGCAGTAAGAGTAATTCACTAGAAGATTCTTCCATCGAAGAAAACACATCAGCTGCAGTTTTAGATACTAATAATATTACTTGTAATATTATTGACTCAGAAGTTTCTTGTAATACAGAAAAAGAAATAGAAAGTACGGATATGAGTATTATTCAGAGAGAAGAAGTTCAAACAAGTAGCGTACATGTTCTTGAAGGAAATCAAGATAATATAGTGCAAACAAATATTTCAGATAAAGAAGACTCCTTATTGCAGGAAATGAAAGAACGTTCACTGGATCTAGAGAATGTTTCGCAAAGCATTTCTGTTATTAAAAACAAGCCTGAAATGTCTCAGGAAGCAGACATCAAAGAAGTTAAAGATTTTAATTTACCTGTTTTATCTGAATCTAAACAAAGTGAAGGTGATGATGAAATTCTCGAGCAAGCTATATTTGGTTCTGTTCAAGAAAGAAAAAAACCAATAGAAAGACTCAAAGCTATTTCATATAAAGATCTTGCCGATGAGATTAAGGCTTATTCAATTGGTTTCGATTTCGATCAGCTAGATTATGAATATTGTCAATTAATTTCAAATAATCGTGAAAAATCTGTAAACATGGAGGAAAATAAGGTAGAAAAAATTTGTACTGGAATATCACTTTATTCCATTGAAGAAAAGAATACAACTCAAATGCAAGAACTATCTCCCAGTACGGATAAAAATCAAAGCCCTTCTCGTGAAACTGAATTTATATCAGAGACGAAAACTCAACAGCTTGCTGTTGAAATTCAAGAACCAAGAAATTATAGAAACAAGAATGTTTTATATGAAGTAGAGAGTCAACCGGGAAATATTGATTACCAAGATTTAGCTGATGCTGAGTACAAGTTTGCTGAGCTAAAAACTTCAGCGTCTGTAGAAAAATCTAACATGCAAGAAAATAAATTACAGGGTAGCTTAGACTTGAAAGATGCCGTCCTTATGGCTAAAGAATCACATAGTCAAGCAAATATGCTTAATAACGAAATCACAGATTTAAAACTATTGATTGATGCACCACACGCTGGAGAAATCAGCAAGTTCCAAACCTTAGACAACATCAAAGACAATATAACCAATGAAATTCCTAACTGTAATTATCAAGAAATAGCTGCTGCTGAAAATATTTTAGGTAATTTGAATTCTTTAAAATCAAAAAATAAAAGTCTGCTATTAGAATCGGAAATATGCAGCGACAATAGGATTTCTGAAAATTTATCGGAAAATATAATTCATGACAAGAGTGAAGATATAGAGGAAAAGAGAAACTTAAAAACTATTAGCTTTGAACCTACTTCTTATAGCTATCAGATTTCAGAAGTAGAAACTTTGTCTGATTTAAGTAAAGATCAAATAACAACTTCAAATGAAGAAAGAATCTCAGCAAAAGATAAAAATATATCACATTTAAGTTATGAAGGACCAACGAACTCAAATATTACGACTACAATATCAAAATTTTCGGACAAATCTGAGATAAAAGCAAGAAATATTGATAACTATAAAGAGAAAAATACATATGATCAACTTCCTTCTCAGAATTATCAAGATATAAAAGATGCAGATATTCTCTTGGCTACTATTCTGTCCAAACCAAATAAGAATAATGAAGAATTTCATGACAAATTTGAAGCAATACAGCCCGTGCTTTCAAGCATTGAGTCCGATGATCAAATTTCCACGCATGTTATCTGTAACGTCAAAAATAATTCAGAAAATGTAACTATTAATGACAAAAACAAAACAAATATAATCACAAGTGGTGATTTTATGTTTCCTGGCCAAGTATTTCTTACAAATAAAGACATTATAGCTGAAGTTCCAAGATTTTGTTACCATGAAATAAATGATGCTGAAAAGTTACTTATTTCTTCTCAGACGTGCAAGTCTGAAAAAAGCGTTATGATTTTACCTGAATTTCTTTCTCAAGTGGCTGACCAACCCAGCATATCTCAAACAATTTATTCTATAGAAGATGTTATTGAAAGTAATGAAAATGTAGTAAATAATGAAAACCAAAAACCAAAGAATATAGAATCTATCTTCGAAATTCCTCAGAACACTTATCATCAAATAGCCGATGCTGAACTCCTGTATGCATCTTCAATAAGCAGTAAACCTGTCGGTACTATAAAAACTGTGGAACATTCACTCATTGATGATTTAACATACCAAAAAGAGGCAGTATTTGCAGAAAAACCTGAAAATATTTCGAATAAAACCGAAATTTCTTTTGAAAATGATATTCCAAAAGATTTACCACGCCAGGATATTGATAATATACAACCTATAAGTATAGCAGATGTTCTATTAAAAGAAATAAATCAAGAAAATGCAATGTGTACAAAGATGGAAACAGAATGTACTCGTGATATGATTGATCGTGAAATGGAACAACTTGAGCAAGATAATACTTATAATTATGAAATTTTAAATGAGAAAGATAACATTAATCGAGAAAAAGCAGAACTTGAAGAGAAAGGTGACACATCTGTTGACGTATCTGGTAAATCCCTTTTGCTCGACGTAAAAAGTAGCTCGACAGAAAATAAAGGTTCATTATTAGAACAACAAACCGAAGACAACCTCTCTATTTTGAAAATAGACGATATTAGTAAATCACTTGTACCCGTTGTATTTACTAGCTCTGCAGAAAATGAAAAATCGTTATTAGAAGAACAGACTGAAAAATGTCAAACAGTTAAATCCCTTGTCGATGAAAGATTTTCAATAAAAGACGATGATGATGAGTTTGTATTAATAGACGTCATAAATAATACTACTAAATTTGATGAAGATACATATGTAGTGGCAAGTGGCGATGATTTAGAAACTAAAAATGAAAATGAAATTAACTTGCCATCAGAACTTATAGAAAACGCAATAAGGTTAATTAATGATACAATTGAAGATGTAACTCCAAAATCTATAAGTAGAGATGTTAAAGAAGATAAAGTATTTGTGACTAAAGAAACTATAAAGATTTCTGACACGTCAGAGGAACAAAGCACAAATAACAAAGAAAATCCTTATGACTTAGATTTCGAAAATGATTTTGAAATAATTCCGGAAACATCAACAATACAACAGGAAGAAAATATTAAGCAACAAAGTTCAAAAAATATTGAGGTTTTAGATGAGCCCGATTCTGCTGTATCGGCATTTAAAGACAGTGATAATATTAAATTATCTGAAGCAATGCCTATTGCGCAACCTATTGATACGCATACACGTCATACTGAAACAATAAGTACGGATTCTAATTTAACAGATAAACTTACTCTTGAAAGCATTAAATCTGAAAATGAAACCATTACTAACAAAGATTTTAATGTAACTGACGCAGATGCTAATACAACGCGCCCTGAAAAGTCACCCATACATAGTTTGCATGATCTCCTTCCCGAAATTGACTCCATTCCTGAATTCAAACCTTCTTATACAAACACAGTTTTGTACTCTAATTTATCAGCTGATGCACCTGAATTTAGACCTTCTTATATGTATAAGCCGCTTGAAATAGCTCAGAGTGACAATATATTAACTGCTGTAGTAGATGCCACACAAGAAAATAGTAATAATAAGGTTGAAACACTGACTCTATCCCATGAAGTTGATAAATCAGAAACTCAATCACCGACGGAAGATGTGACAGGACTACCATCTTATTCATCGGTGTTAACAAATAGTAAGAAGCAACAAAAAGAGTTACAGGTATTGGAAAATATTGATGTAAATACAAAATATTCTGTAGATGTTTCTCAAACTGAGCAAAAAGAGACAAAATCAAAGAAAAACAAGAAGAAGAAAAAGGATCAAGATAAAAAGAATATAGCCATCAGAAATATTCCTAGCATGGAGCCTATTATTTCTGAAGTTCCGCATGAAGACAATATATGGACTAAAATGGCTGAAGATGGAAAGTCTTATGCTCATGTTCTTGCTGAGGGGTTGATACCAACTGATGAGAAACCTTCTGAAACAATACAAACTTTCAACAAGGAAAACATTGAACAGAAAACAAGTATAACTATTCGCGATCAAATAAAGGAACATGATGACTTTCAAGGCTCTTGGGCTGAAATAGTAGAAGAAAGTGCGCAGTTTAAAACACCAGTTATATTAGTAGATGAATCGGACAGTGATAATAAAAAAGCTGAAATTCAAATTGATGCTGATGGGTTTATAACAGTAGACAGACATAGAAGATCAAGGTCTAGGTCCCGTGATACCCGCTCTACATCTGTATCAAAATCTGAATCATTGCAGCGTGATAAATCTGAAAACAGGTTTGATGCGTTAACAAGTACTTTAAAACCGGAATTAGAATCCGTTGAAAGAAACTCATCTAAAGAAGAAAAAGGAAAAACTAAAAAAAGCAAAAGAAATCGTTCTTCGAAGTCTCGAGAGAAAGAAATCACGTCTCCATCAATACCTATAGCTCCAAGTACTTCAGATGAAGAAAAACAGCCTGTGAAAAAGGATAAAAAGAAAAAATCTAAGGCAAAGGATAATGCGATCAAAAGTATTGAAAATACACCGATTCAAGTGGTAGAAGGACAAAAACTTTTAGAAAATACAGATTCAGCGCAAAAAGCACGAGAACCAAATCAAAAAAAGAAAAAGAAAAAAGATAAAAATCTCGAAACTATATCTGTTAATACTCCAGATACTACTTCCTCAAAAGAACTAAGTTCATTGGAACAAGATAGTACAGAATTAGTCAATGAATCCCTAAGAACAGAGAGAACGCCAATGTCTACACCAGAATCGCTTCAAACGCCGGTTAAAGATAGGTTTTATGCTGAAGCTCAATTTTGGAAAATCGATCCGTCTGAATTAGAAGATCTTAGTAATCTGTCTGAAGTTTTAGCTATTGAATTAAATGAAGATGATATTAAACAATCCGTATCTGTATCAGAGGAAGTTAATGTAGAAGAAATACAATTTCATGAAGAAGTAAATGTTGAAAAACTAGAAAATTTCAATGAAGATATTGAAGTTAAACAAATTAAAGATCATAAAATAACTGAAGAACAATCTCTAGAAAATAAAATGGCAGATTTACAGAGAGAAATCGAAGAAATGTTACTACCAGAAAATGATAACTCTGGCATAAGTGATGAGATACCAATAGAACTAGCTGAGACAAATGTATCTGATGTAGATGATGAAATATTTGATAATATGAGCCCTTTGCTTGCATCACCTGAAACTGATGAAGTTAATGAACTAACTGAAACCAATATTTGTATGACAAAAGAAAATGATAACGTTAAAAAGGAAAATTCTCCAACTGAGTCTAAACTAGAAAAGTTTTTATCACCACTAATGGCCGATGATGTTACTAAAGACATTGTTTCAACCGAAGTGGCGGAAATCTGTAGTGATTTGCAACCCTTGCCGACTTCATTAAAACCCGATGAACAAATTGAAAGTATACCCGCGGATAACGAATCTTCGGATGAAGATGAAATGTTTAATAATATGAGTCCTTTGCTTGCTTCACCGATATCAGAAAAACCAAATGTTTCAGCCAAAGAGGATAAAGTTTTTGATGATTCAGCTCCTTTCCTTTTATCAGAGATAACACAAAAATTAATAGAACACTCAGACAATTTGAAAACCACAGATGAAGGCACAAATTTAGTTGTAGATGACCATATTATTGTCCGAATGATTGATTCTGTATTAGAGGATTCAGAAATAATCGCAACTGAGGCTGTAAACTTTGTGCCGCTGCAACAGAAAACGACATCAACAGTAGATACCTTCCACGAGCATGCAAATGTTTTAGAAAGCTCATCTACTAACGCAGATAAACATCCTACTAACATTTCATCTAATTTAAAATTAGATAAATTTTGGCTTGATAAATCAGTGATGGATGATGCGGAAAAATCTTTGAGTCAACAAAATTTTGTAGAAATAACAACACCTCTAAATATACTTACACAGCCAAATGAAGACTGTGCAAAATTAGAAAACAATCTTTACAAGGATAAATCATTTTGGCTTGAAAAACATACTTATCATGACGCCGAATGTCAATATTTTAAATCCATTGCAGATAAATCAAAAAACGCAATAAATGTTCAAACCGAAATTAAAATCAAAGATCAAAACGATAAAGACGGTGACCCTGGTAGTGGATCTGGCAACTCTTCTGATGCAGAAGAAAAGAATCCGCGCCAGTCAAATGGTTCTCTTTCAGATTCCAATTACATTTCCATGGATCTTCCAGGTGGAATATGTAGCTGGAAAGATCAGAGTTCTTATTTAAGCTTGGAAACACCAAGTGATTCGTTGACGGGTCCGATTAGCGAGGATAAGCTTCGATTAGGTTTTGATACCCCAGAGGATACACTAACAGCCCCATCCCTCAAGCCCGATATCCAACCCACTCCCAAGCAGGAGGAGCCCCGCGAAGAGAAAATCCAGAAGGCAGCCAAGGTGACTGAGCTACAGTCGTATTGTAAAACTTTACACTTTTTAATTTATGTTTGGCATGATATTCTCACAAAATTCTTAATTTCACTGATTACAAAAATTTGTATTATGTATTATTGTCGTCTGCCAAATCTGCCGATCGTCTTGTAGTAGCGAAACCCTGTCACGAAGTTTCTTTTGGTTCCAGACATTTTAAATGTTGTTTATAAGTTTTGAGTATTTCGTTAGAACTATTGTGCTATCTATCTATGAATCTAGTCATGTCTAGTCAAACGATATAGAAGCATGAGCTAATATTATATTAATTTGTTATGCTGAAATAAACATTGTAATAAAATGTTGCTAAGGTTGTTTTATTTAAACGACTTATTTATTTTTACCCTCGAAGTAAATTCGCAGTAATTATTTAAAAATTTTACTTCTACAAGACGAAAGACAGTAACGACGCTTTCATTGTATTTTAGATGCTTTTTTGGGCTTAAAATTACGCAGTCACATTATTAGATAAAACTTTAAAAGTTTTGATTATTGCAAGATTGCCAATTCTTATAATTTGGAATCCTCACTCAAGAATTAGTAGATGGAAAGGTTCTACTAAAAGTCCCGAATTTAACAAGTCAAACAGAGGTACTAAATACGAATTGTTTGATTAAGAGTTAATGTATTTGTTTTTTACGTTACTTGCTAATTGTGTTGAAAAGAATTTGATGCCATTTATGTTCCGTATCGATTTATTTCACTGCTTTTATTACAATGTGTACAATAGCTTCTTAATGTAGCACACAATATTGCACACAGAAGATCAACATTTTTGCTTATGCATTTTTTATGTTATACTGTAATGAAATTAATTTTAAAATGAGTTTCATTTTTGGATTTTAAAACTTTTTGCGGAATGATTTTCGTAAATGTTTTGAGATCAAAATAAAGTTATCTAACTCATCGATGCGGAATGTTTTGAAGTTTTAAGCCTAAATTATGTTTAACAGAATGATTCCCCACGAATGCTAAGTTGTGATCCAAGCATGTCATGCCAAAAATTAATATTTTTTTTTGATGTTGTTTTCGATGTTGTTTTTTTTAAAATCGATTACAGGAACTAATTATTAAAAATTTTGCAGTGTTATAATACTTCTTGCATATTTTACTACCCGATTTAGTTCCTATTTTCGATTTTAATTTTTCGCATATGTTGGAATGCTCTTTTACACCCTTGTACCTACCGCTTGTAACACAGATGCCAAAATAGATTTTGCTAGTGATTAGGTCAGACGTCTCTACAACTTTAAAGCTATTATATTCCAAATAAAAATAAAATAACAATTAGTTAATACTTTAACGAAGCCATAATTTAACGATCAAAATTTTAATGAGTAATTTTGATAGCGAGACGGAGTAAAATTATTTAGTAGAATTAATAATACAGTAGCTCTTGCTAGAAATAGTATCAAAATCTATTTTGGTTCTCGTCAATCAATTGGACAATGCACTAAGTGTGGCTAATCTAGAGGTGTGTTCTCAGGATGACTTGTCTAACGATATTGAAACGCTGCTCCAAGAAGTCACAATAGTACAAGCGAATCTCTCAGACCTCCCGAACGAGAGTCTGGACGCGATGGAGGATGGACTTAGGGTGAGTTTCATTGTAAATAATCCATGTTACACCGAGCTTATTACATTTACATAATTACATTTACGTGTTAATTTACACAATTCATCAGATCCATTGTGTTGGTAGCAAGATTTTCCTCTGTAGGTAATTGAAATGGTAATCTATTTTGGGATGAATGATACATGGCCAGGTTTTCAAATCTTTGAGTGTAAATTCAATAAGTTAACGAAGTCGTGAATCTGGGCAATTGTATGGAATTATCTCGGTCAGTTTCTTGATGTAGGTATCAGGCTGTTCAGCAATCCTTAAATTGGGCGACTAACGCCATTTTCAAGCTTTATGACAATTTTATTATAATAAATTCAAACATAATCCTCGAAGTATTAATAACTAGCTCGCGTTCCTTAAAAACTTAGATTTTCCGGTAGTTATAAAAAGTATCCTATATTCGTCTCTTGAATGCAAGCTATCTCTGTGCCTTTCGTCAAGATCAGCAGTTAAGCTATAAAAAAGGTAACAGATAGAGTGAAGTTATTCTTACTTTCGTTTGTTTAGTACCCGTAGTTTTTATAACGCCAAGGAGTTTAATGTTTTGATGAAGTGACTTCAGAGTTTACTCTATTTTAATATAGAACAGGCGTTCGGCTTGTGACTGTGAGCTACTTGCTACAGTCGCCACTATTCTCGTACACGCTATTTGGGTCTCGGAACATGTTGCTTTCATATCTGACATTACTAATGATGATCTTGTTAAAATGTCGTACACCCAATAATAAATACATATAATTATGTTAATACTCCTTGTGTCTCTGATTTATATAAGGATCTGCAAAAGATATCAATGTCAATAATAACGATACAATTGCTTTTCGCAATTGCGCTCGATACTTTCTTTCTAACGAAAAATACTTTCTTGTACTTTTAAAATAACGTTATTCAAATACATTCTTTTTGATAAGATACTACTGTCAATTTAAATAAACTTACTTATAAAGTTATGTTTATTTTAATGATGGATCGGATACAAAATACCAAACTCCATTATGCCAAAACTTAAAACATACCTAAAGGACTTTATTGAATAAACATTATCAAACTCTTTTGGAATATAGATTTCTTTATCGACACCCAAAAAATCGAATTGACAATGTTAGTTATATTTTTTCTTCGGTGAGTTAGAGAAACATTAATAGATTGATATTTTATATTTTGAACACTAAATAATACAAACGTAAAATTTATTTTTACAAAACCGACTTCAAACGCCACTGCAAGGAATATCAATTGTGCCTATAAAACTTGAAGAATTCCCTCGATTTCTCCAAGATCCCATCATCAGATCCTGACCTGATGACAATGGAACCACCTGGGAAGTATGCCCTTTTTAAAAAAAGAATTTTCCAAATCGGTCCAGGCGTCCTCGAGTAATCGGGGAACATACATAAAAATAAAAAAATAAACATTCCGCCGAATCGAGAAAATTTTTTGGAAGTCGATTTAAGTGCAGTCAAAATATCTACTGTTATTATAAAAATTACAAATGATGTGAATAGTAAAATGTACAAATAGGCGTCCCATCGCTAAGAAGCGATTTCTTCCAGGTAACATCGCAAAAGACATTCCATAACCATATTATCTATAATTTCATAGACCCCTTACCATCACCAGCTATAATATGCCATTACAATCGACATTCTGCTACACACTCAAGCCTCTATGTAAACAAAACTAGAATCCATCACTGCTCCTACGTCAGACACATAAATAACTTCGTACACTATCATCGTCTGGTTTACATTTATTTATATTTCCTGCACCTTTATCCTCTGATGCTTTTAAAATTGTTAAACACGTTAGTTACCTTACCTGCTGCAACGCAATTTTTGGACAGTTTCCACAAAATTTCGTGGAGCAAAAACATTGAACCACTCTATTAGATTTGTTAGTGATTCTCTCAAATTGATATAGTTATATAGGTAGTTCATTTTGTATACATTAATTGTATTATTGTAATTGTAATATTTTGTGAGTACCGATGGGGCTGACATGAAGGTCACTTTTGACTTTTTCACCAACCACATCTAAATCATCCCCTAAGTAAGAGTCTCTTTACATAGGTAGCCTCTAAATACAATTCCTTACTCAATGGCATTTCCACCTTTTGTTCCTAACACATTATGTAACTGAACTAAGCATCCAGGTGCGACTGAACTGGCATGTTTGCACCTACATCCATGTAAAACATCGCGATATCGACATCGAAATATCGAGCAGCGACCGCGATCGCGAGGCATCTTTGGTATGTTCGTACCTTTAGTACATTTCAGTCTCAGTAAACAGAAAGTCGGAATGTGACAGGCATTGATTGCATTCGAAAGTCAAACAGTGGGGTGGTTGTAACTGGACGTACCGGAAATCGAACCTAGAACTTAACGTTAACGAAGCGCCAGTGCCAATAGGATCTTACAGAGGTGACCGGACTATTGTTACAATTTTAGACAATTACGAGATAACCCCATGATAGCAGTGACTTTATGCCATTGCATTTTACTCATAGAGTGATGTCATCCTAGTGGGTTACGAAATGGATAAATATATTGTATGTTGTGTTTGGCACTATTCAGTAGGGCAGTGGTACGCGGTACGGCCTAGTCTACTCCTGCCTCCGAATCGAACTTATTAAACGAAACGAGTTATCGATTTTATAACGATTGATTTTTGCGAATAATCGATTTTATCAAGTGTCGTTAAGTGACTTGTGACTAGTGCTAGTGGTAATTAGAATTACTGAGGATCGTGAGTAACTATAAAAGCTTTTAATTATAAGGATAGCTCATGGTTTTTTATGGTAAAGTAAAGACTCGTCTCTTTCAGACTAAAGTATTAGATACTAACTAGCATAACCTCTTGCATATGGATTTAAATGGTTTCAAAAGCGGTTATAGCGTAGTGGTTAATACTTCGGCCTGCTTTCTGGTGGTCTGGGGTTCGAACCCAGGCGCGTATCTCTGAATTTTCAGAATTAAGTATGTATGTTTAAAGCAAATACGAGTAAAATATCGCTTGCTTTAACTTTATGCCTGAGAGTTTTCCATAAGGTTCTCAAAGGTGTATAAAGTCTGCAAATCTGCACAAAGCCAGAGTGGTGGTCTACGGCCTAAACCCTTTTCAGTCTGTGCCCAATAGTGGGCCAGTGGGAATTTAAAAAAATATTAAATTCTGGGAACGCTTTGATTCCCTAAGTTAAAAATTCTGTCTGTCTTTTTGTCCGGACTCATTGAACCGAACTTGCCTGGTCTTTTACATACAAAATTTTTCAAAGACTTCTAGGCTTCGTTTTGTTCTGGAATATGAAAAAGGAGTTTTGTTAGGACTTTAAGAAACTTAAATCCGCGTGGAATAAGTCTTGATCATCACCTAATATTAAATTATACTTACGTCTAAAATAACGGTTCCAAAATCCAAAATTTTTCTCCTGTAACCAAAAAGTAATAATTAAAATATTTTATTTATTTGCGGTTATTAGTCACAATAAGTTTACATAATTTGTTTTGTGCGGTGAGCTCATACATAGGCAGTAAAATCTAAAAGCAGCACATAGTATCTTTAATGAGCCGCAATTACCGATTTTATTATTGAACGCACCTTAATCTTAATGGGAAGATGCTATAAAACTATGAAAGAGTATAATACTTATAAGATCAGCGATGCTTTTAGCGTTTACTTTTTAACCGACTTCCAAAAACGAAGGAGGTTCTCAATTCGTCGGAATCTTTTTTTTTTATGTATGTTCCCCGATTATTTGAAGACGCCTGGACCGATTTGGAAAATTCTTTTTTTTTTGTTTGAATGGGTAGATATACTTTCCAGGTTATCATTAGGTCAAGATCTGATGATGGGATCCTGGAGAAATCGAGGGAACTCTTCAATATAGGCACAATACAATACACGTTTGAAGTCAGTTTTGTAAAATGAATGTTTACGTTTATACTTATGACGAGCCATTTTTATCCAACTAGAAGCCAAAAGGAAAAGTTTTAGCAGTTTTTGGTTTTAGTAGTCTTTGCAAGAATGTCTGTATGTTTGTATTTACGTATTTTCGACCGTAGCTCCTGAAGTACCTACTGAGCCGATTTAGATGAATGAGGTGTCAATTCTGTTACTACGGTTCGAGTGACATAGGTAAATTTTTTAAGGAACAAAATCAATATGAATCACGTCTCCAAAGTAAAAAACATAGATAGATAGATATATAAAAACTTTATTGCACTTAAGAAAGAAATAAAAATTAACACAACTTAAAACTACGCATGCAAAGGCGGCCTTATTGCTACAGAGCAATCTCTACCAGGCAACCATTGGTGATAGGAGTGAAAAGCTGTGTGAGGGTAGTATAGTGCAACATAAAGGTATATTATTAAAACATATTTCGAAACCTTTCAAATTCATGCAACCTGTGGATCAAAATATTCTAAAAATAGTCGGATGACATAATATTATTGCACGTAAAACATCCTCTTATCTGACTACCACAAATGCTAACATTACTCATATTTATTTATGATGAATAATTAATTTGTTAACCAAACAAGAGCTGTTTTCCCTTTTGAAATATTCTTACCTTGATTTCTTTTGTATTCGTAAAATTTATACTTGTATTAAAATGTCTTTGCATTGGCAAATTATTTCGGTACATATAAACAGTTAACAATAGCTCAAGAATTTCACAGCAACAATAATAACAAATAGTTACAAAATTTACAAATGTATAAAAAAAATCTTACGCTATCTATTGTGAATATCAGAAACATAATTTTAATATGAATAATGTTTATACGCGATCATCTTCGAGATGACTGTTATTATATTTTACTTAAATTCATGATATTTAACTTCTACGTTGGTATTGTCTACTGATTTGACAAAATACTTGCTTGAAATTAAAAAATAATAACGCAAACTAAAGGTCAGTTCACACCGAGACGCGATGAGACGCGACGTTGCTCGTACTTTTGTCGATAGCGATATCAATATAGAACCTCTCTACCAAACAATAAGGTACGAACAGTGAGAACGCGAAAGCGATGTAGACTTGATCTAGATTACGTGTTGAAGTATGGCTCGTTACGCCGCGCCGCCCTACGCTGCGATGCGTAACGATGCGCCTTGCGGCGCCTCTACGCAGCGCGGTGTCTCGTGCCTCTTCAAGCATCTGCGCGCCTCGTCGTGTCGCATCAGTTTGAGCTGACCCTTATGCTTAACGAAAAAGATTAAAAAAGCTTATTTCAAACAAATAAAAACTGCAACCTGAAAGCAGTCTTTAACCAACTGACCAAAAGAATTTCTTAAAACAAAGCAAATAATAAAAATACGCTTCGTAATGAAAAGAAGTGGTGAGACATGATCTTAATATACAAAGTCCTTGGTAGGTATCTACTACTCTATAAATAAAAATAGAAATGCTGTTGGAAAGGATTAACATACATCAAATAACGATTTATAAATAAACGAAATAAGTAGGCTAACACCATCTTTTTTATTTAAATTATATGAAGCTTCCCCTAAAATATAAACATATCTGACGATCAGTTTCTGCAACTGTTTTATCTCGAAAAAGTGATAGTTATTTTAATTTATAATGTAGAAAAAAATCGCCATGCTGTATGAATAGAATAGAATAGAATAATTTTTTATCCAAATAAACTTTTACAAAATGCTTTCGAATGACAAACTACATACGCTGAAAAATAAACTCACAGGAGACTAATATAAAACAACAAACAAAGATTTTATAAATTTAGTTTTAGACACGTTTTGAAAAACGGGACTTTTGAGGTTAAACAGCGTTGCAGCAAACAAGCGAAATGTATTAACCAAAAACATAAAATTTACAGGAGGGAATATCAATTCTAGTCAAGTGTGACGAGGCGGCGGTGCTTCTAGAGCAGAAGATAATGGAGTTCCGCCAAGAAGCGGAGGTGCAGACGCTACTCAAGGAACTGGTGATGATCAAGGCGAGGATAGCCCGGCTGCTGCTGCAGGCGCGCCAGGGGCTGACCACCATCCAGGTAAGCAAGGTAACTCGGATTTATATCTTATTAATATATTTAAAGTTTGTAAATGTTTTGCACCGGAAAGCGCAGTGTTTGCAAACCCTTTAGTGAACCGACCACATCAGATAAGTCGTAAGAAATTGCTGAATACAGGTAGCGTAAAACCGAGGCTTGCAAGAAACCTATGTCCAGAAGTGAACGTCGATTGGTTGATAGAGAAGAAGACAAATGTTGGGTACCTTAATTGCCTTGAGTGGTCTAGATTCTAGACTTCTACAATTCTAGACTTTAGAAGACAAACATATTATATAACATGAATTATGATATTTTATTTTCATAATTTCATATATGGATTATATTTGTACTTCTTTAAAAGTAATTGACATTTTATTACACAGGCAGACTTAGGGAAAGCTATTCGTAGTTCTCAAATTATTAAATCCAATTCACTTTCATTAATCTGCCACGTAGGTTTTACTTAGTTAGAAGGTCAAGTGTCTCAGTATCGATATCCCAATTTTGAAAAGAATCAGGCGTGTATTGGCTTGATGCCTTACCATATAAGAATCCGGTTATAAATTGTATTGGTGCTGAAAACTGATCTTGCGTCAGTGTTGGTAACTGAACTCTATGACGATATTCTTATTAAAATTGTATGAACTTTCTTAAATGTACTGTAAATTATTTTCAGGACGCAAAAGTGGAGTTAGCACGTCAGACCAAAGAAGTAGAAGAACAGAAGGAAAAGATTGCCAAGCTTGATCATTGGCTCGAATCCATAAACAATGAACTTAAAGAATCTACAACACAGTCTGACGTACTTACAGAAGAGGACATCATTAGATATATTGAGATTTATGAAAGATATTTAAGAGAGTACGAAGAATATGAAATTATTATTAGGTCAGTCATCATAACAATTCGTGATGATTCTAGTCAGTTAAAAGAGAAGTTATACACAACAAGTAAAACATTAGAACAAACAAGAAATCTAGTCATTACTGAAATAGAGAGGTTAAGACAAATATTGATTCATTTACGGACAGTGCCAGAAGTAGAAATTCCGTTAGAAGAAGATATTTCACAAACAGATAGAACTATCGATTCTACATCTATGCCAGAAGAAATAGTTACGCCACGCGAACCCGAATTAGTTAAACATGAGGGTTTAACTGTGGAAAGTGCGGTATCACAGAAATCAGTACCAGCTTCAGATCAAGAATCTATACCTAGCCAAATACAATTAAAGATTAAAGAAGCTGAGCCTAGTAAATTCGATTTACAAATCAAAGAAACTGAACCTATTCAAATCAGTTTTCAGACTAAAGAATCCACAACATCACAAAAGAAAGAGATAATGCCTAATGTCACTATCGAAACCCAGACAGGTAAGAGCCTTATGTCAGATGCTCCTTCTCTTGTAGACAAATCTGTTATATGTAAACCAGAAGAAAATAAGATGATTGACGTGTCTATTACTTGCGCACCACCACAAGAAGTCGAGGTGCAGACAAGTGATTCCAAATTATTGGATAGAGAAATGCTTGAAAATATTCAAGTAAAACAAACCATATCTGAAGGTCACGAAACAATTGAAATTGCTAGTCGTCCATTTACAAGAGATCAAACCGGTGAACAGTCATTATTTGTCGATGCTCATTACAAAGATAACAACCTATATAAAGATTCACAACTCAACATCACTCATTCCTTGCCACAGTCGTTTGAAACTGTCATGGTTGAGCCTGATGAAACCACTACTGAAGTAGTCGTTGATGCCGATGGTACGAAGAGAATAATAGTCAAAAAGGTAAGGAAAACACTTGTCACACGACAACAGGTTCTTCAAACTCAAAAACAACATACTCAAATATTATCCTCTGATAGTATTCCTCAAGATCAATCTTTCAATCAATTAACACTTCACGGAGACCAAGGATCTAGTTCAACAGCCTTAGACGACAGCGGTACAAGACATATTCAATATCAAACATATGGAGGCCAAATGATTTCAATGTTTCCTGGTAGTGAAGTTTCTATACAAGAAATTACATCCAAACCCGACATGATAATTACAATGGAACAAGGAATGAAACCTGAAGAAATTCTTCAACTTGCTGAAGGTGAGATACCACCACTTGTACAAACATCCTCTTCGAGTGTTACAGCAGTTGTACAACAAGTAACAAAGAGAATAATTAAAACAAGACGTCGAATAATCCGACGAGTTGTGATAATTGATGGGAAAGAACATGTAACTGAAGAAGTGATTGAAGAACCAGATAGTGTTGAAATGATAGAAGAACAAATTCCAAGAGTTTCTATTAATGTAAAAGATAGTGCCTTTACTTCTGAAGTAGGTGATGATGCCGATGATAAAGGTCAGCCTCCGAAAAAACTTTTAGATCAAGAGAAAGATGATAAATCATACGGCGGAGATGATAAATTTGACAAGGATGAACAAGATAAGCTCCAAAAATTAACAACTTCTGATTTTCATAAAAATGACTTGGAAACCTTAGCTGATGTTGAACAACCTTCAGAATCTAGTTCACGGATATCTCAAGTACAATATCAAACAAAAGAATTTTTGCAAGGAGAAAGTTTGAATGAGAACCAGAGTCAAGCGATTCCACAGGAAGAAACAATTACAATAAGTAAATCTTATTTACCTGACGATTCAAAACAAATGTATTCTCCGATGTACGGTGTTGAAACTCCGTTCGTAGGTCAGACAGGTATATATACAACCCAAATAACGTCAAACACGGAAACAAGTTCAAATATGGCCACTGTTGTACAAAAGGTAACACATAAATTAACAAGAACTAGAAAACGCATTATAAAGCATATACAAATTATTGATGGCAAGGAACACGTCACTGAAGAGGTAATTGAGGAACCAGAAGAAGTAGAGATTGTGGAGGATGAACCGCAAATTTCGCATTTTGTGCAGAACCAGGGTAAAACTAGACGTATTAAATTAATACGTCAAATTGAGATGATTGATGGTAAAGAACATATTACAGAACAAATGGTAGAAGAGTCTGATGATGAACCAGATGATTCAATTGTACCTGATAAATCAACTATAAAATTGGATCGACCTGATATTACAGAAATTGTTACTCAGGAAACTAATTCAAAGAATGTCAATAAAATTGATGCCTCAAAACTCTTAATTGAAAGAGAAACTGGTGGCGAATCAAAGTTGCAAATATCACCTGAAACATCTGACAAAACAACAACTAAACCTTTTACAAAAGTAACAAGAATAAGAAAACGTATCATAAAACATATTAAAGTTATAGATGGCAAAGAACATGTAACTGAAGAAGTGATAGAAGAACCAGATGAAGAGAATGTATTCATTAAAGAACCAAATGTGGCACATGTTATTCAAGAAGAAGGTGTTAAAACAAAGCGAATTAAAATAATACGCCAAGTTAATATAATTGATGGTAAAGAACATGTTACAGAACGAATATTAGAAGATACAGACGATGAATATGTGCCTGATTCAACTGTTATAGCTGAAATTAATGTTGATATTAATAAACCAGACCAAGAAAATTCAGGTCTGAATCAAATTACTTTGGATAAAGCAAATCAACATCTCATTAATATCACAAAAAGTTTAATAGGTAATGAAATTGATCAATCAACAGTACTCAAAAGTGAAGTAAGTTTGACTGAAGCTATGACTCCTATTTCTGAACGCAGTGTACAGGACAAGCAAATAACAGAAAAGCCCAGTGTAATTAGTAGTATTTATGATAGCGCAGGAACAAAAAAGTTGAATGAGCAATCCCTTATTTATACGGAGGAGCCAGTATTAAAAGAACAACATGATATTGAACAACCTGCGGGAACAGATATAATAACTTTAAAAACAATTGATGAATATCCCTTAACAATGGAAACAAAAACACGTGATAAAACTGATACAAATGAAAAGATGGATATTATTCACAAAAAAGCGCTGACTGATATCTTAGATCAAGACCAATCACTTATTGATTTGACTAAAAAATTAATACAAAGTGAAACTATTCATGGAACAACTTTACACCCATCGGTAAAAGCTCCCGTGAAAATTTCAAAAGAAGTTTTGTCGTCAGAACAAAGAACTGTAATAGAACCCAATAGTCCAACTATAGAAATCTTAGAAACAAAGGGTCAAACTGATAACTTACTCGAAACAAAAGCTTCAAAAAATCTAAATGATCCCATAAAAGAAACAGTTGTTTCCGAAGATGTCAAATTAAAAAAGGTTATTAAATCGCCTTCTAAACTTGAAACTGAAAAAGATTTAGTTATTGACACTTCAGAAGATAAAAAACCTGAAAAACTGGCCAAAGACAAAGATTTAAAAGCTTCCGATCATTTTGTAATTAGCATGAGTAAGAATTTGATCGATAACTTAAAATTAGAGCAACCAGCAAAATCCAGCGCATTTGAAATTACTGAGAGTGAAGTAAATAAGACGGATATGACAGGTATTGAACCAAATAAATTATTAGTTCATAAAGATTTGGTTCAAACTGGTTTAGATCCACAAACTTACTCACTACTCAAATCTGAAGAGCAGACAACCACAAAAATCTTAGAATCACAATCATCTACACCTGTCAATATAGAGAATTCTTCAGTAAGTGAACAAAAACTCACTGAACTATCGGAATTAAATAAAATTACAGAGGAGCCTAAACAAACAGAGAATGTTATGCCGGAGATAATTCCTGCTGATGTAAGAAAAGTACCGGAAGATACATCTATTGACATATCACGCAGTTTAATTGAAAGTGAAATTGATCACTCAATGGCCATATCGCCAAAGGTATACATTGCAGCCAAGAAAGATACTGTTGCTCCTTTAGTCCAGGAAGATAGATCTCAAAATGAAACTTGTATTGCTGCGGAGCAAACAGACATACTTTTACAACATTCGGGGCTTAAAAACCAAGATGATACAGAAGATCAGCAAAAAGTCTCAACTACGCCTACGTTTGATGAAACAAAATATATTAAATATACTGAAGTTGATAAAGGTGTACTTTTAGAAAAACCAACAGTTCTCTCGGAAGATAAACCGTCACAGTCATCGAATAAACAGATTGAAGATGAATCAATTCTTACTCCTTCAGTAATTCTACATCCAGACATAAAATTAACAAAAGAAACAGCCACGGTTATAACAGATATACCAAAAATACTACCATCTGAAACTGAAGCAGAAAAATATAAAGCTATGATAGATACTACCAAAGACTTATTACAAAGTGAAGTAGATCGATCTTCGTTTGAAATCGCTAAAGAAATAAAACCTTCAGCTCCGTCTCAAGAAATATTTGAGAATAAGAAAAAGGAATATAACGTTATAAATCCAGAAATTGTTTCACCAAAAGTAACAAAAATAGTAACCAGAACTAAAAAACGTTTAATAAAACATATACAAATTGTTGATGGAAAAGAATATGTTACTGAAGAAGTTATTGAAGAACCGGACGAAACGGAGATTTTTGAACAAGAACCAAGTGAATTGATGACTTTGCAAGAGCAAGGTGTAAGAACTAAACGAATCAGGATTGTGAGAACAGTGCAAATAGTTGATGGTAAAGAACATGTGTCAGAACAAATAATTGAGGAACCAGATGATGAATATGTACCTGACTCGACAGTAACAGCTGAAATTAATGTACAACTAACTCATGAAGCACCATCTAAATCTGGCGTTCAGGCAGAATATGTTACAGTCGTTGCACCAGATATAAAAACAGACGTGAAAGATATTGAAGAAATAAAAGATTTTCCCAGGCCATTTTCAGAGGCTCCTATTCTGAACGTAACAAAAGAATTATTGGAAAACGAAAGTAATGATACACAACTTCAAGAACATGCACTGATAGAACCAAGTGAGAAAACAATTTCAGCAAATGAAATGTTATTGAAGGCATTAACTGTTCAAGATGAACCTTTTATCGGTAAAAAAGATGAAAAAATTAACAAAGAAATAGATTTGGTTGATAAACCACTTACTTGTGATAAAGACATTAAAAAATTAAAAGAAAGTGCAGACATAATCGAAAATAAGCCTTCTCAAGATGAAAAAGATTACGGACAATTTGAAAGGGACGAACATCACAATGCAAAAGATCTATCTAGTCAGGTACCCACAGAGGTAGAGCTTGTTGAAGCTGCAACAAGTTTGAGTAACATTAATTCCACATTAGAAGCCAAAAAGCTTGAAGATGTTCAGCAGTTAAAACCTGTTATTATATATTCAGACGATCAAAAATTAGAAAAACAAATGTTGTCAATTGGATTACCTTCTGAGCATTCAATGATTCCTGCATCTATGTCAAGTGATGGTACCATTTCAAATGCTGTGAAACCAAAAACAGAACATAGTACCGCATTCATTGAATCAGAGCGTCTAGATACACATTTGCGAAACACAGTTCTCAAAGATTTGAACAAGGTTCGAGGTGAAATACAACAAGAAAATGACCAAAAATCATCTCAAACATCTCCCAAAATTGAAGAGTTGGATAATAAAATACAGATACACGAAATATCAATGACTATTGCCAAAACAGACAGAAGTAAGAAAGTTGAACCTAAAATTGAAGTTGGTATTAAATTTGAAGAGCTTGATAAGACTCAGCCCACAGTAATTACGTGTAAAAAAGATATTCAAGCTTGCTTACCAACAGAAATTACAATTATAGAAGAACAATTTAATAAAAATAACAAGTTTGATGTAGATAAGGTAAAATCTGAAGATATACGCAGTTCAGCTGAATTTATAAAAGAGGAACTTACTAAAGAAAGTCCACTAACAGCTGTCATAGAGACACCTACATTATTAGTAAAAGACCAAGAAGTAATTCAAGAACTTCCTAAAGAAAATTTTTCTGTAGAAACTTCTACCGAGTTCACAAAAGACCAACTGCAAAAAGATCATTTTGAAGAATATGTTCCTACAGATTCTCCAGTTGAATTAACTGAAGACCATCAAATCCTACAGGAATACACAGAAGAAAATATTCAAGTAGAAACAAAAGATAAAAAAATTATAAAAGACCATTCAGATGAAAGTGTTTCTGGAGAAATGCCTGCTGAAATGCCTTCTGAATTAACCGAAGACCAACAAATCTTAAAGAACCATTCAGATGTTTCTAAGGAGACTCCTGTTGAACCAAAAATAGACCAACAAGTCGAACAAATTGTTCCTAAACAGACTTCATCTGAATTGACAGAAGACCAAGAAATCTTAAAGGATGACTCTAAAGTTAGTCTTTACCTAGAAACTCCTGTTGAATTAACGAAAGATTCAAAAATAAAAGAGGATCACTCAAGTCAAAGTGTTCCTGTAGATACACCTGCTGAATTGATGGAAGAGCCAGAAAACATTCAGGAACTTTCGACAAAAAGTGATCATGTTGAGACTGACGACGTTGCGACGTTGTGTATGGAAACAGATAAAAGTATTTCAGACACAGAGAGTTCATCTTTGAAGAAATATGTGGAACTACCGACGCCAACGTCTACTGAATCACCAATACCTACAAACGTTATTTTAGAAACGAAAGAAGGATTTGGAGAACCTTTATCAATTTCAACACAATCCGAACCTATCTCAGAGAAAGGTTATGAAGCAGAAGATGCATCTATAGTTAAAGAAGTAATTCCTGAAAAGAAAAAGAGGCAAAAGAAAAGAAAATCTCACGCAGTAAGTGAAGAAACGATATACCCAACGCAAACTTCGACAGAAGATGAAACTGCAGTATCTACGCCGGTAGAAATGGAAGAGCCAATTCATCAAAGGAAAATTAAAACAAAGAAAGGTAAGAAGAAAGTATATGTTGACGATACCTTTAAAAAGCCAGAAGCAAGCCCAATACAATCTCCTGAAAAACCTCAGGCTGAAAGTCAATATGTTGGGGAAGAGATTGTTACATTGTCACCTAAAGATGAGTCTTATCATACTATTAGTGAAACCTCAGATATTAATACTGTAAAAATTGTTGAAGAATGTGTCGGAAGTAGTCCAGAAATTCATAAAGAAATTACTACTACCGTAACTTATCCAATTCCTGTAGTTGAAGAGATTGCTACAGCTGAATATTCAGTTCAGACGTCCCCAGAAATACAGGATTCACTTATTGATGATAAAATAGAAATTCTAAAAGAAACGACTGATACTGAATTACAAACTTCACCCATTCATGTTAGTGAAATAGTAATTCAAACTACACCTACTCAAGATAAAGAAGCGGAAACCCAAACTTTAGAAAATCTTACTGTCTTTGAGAAGATTGAAGTATCGAATTCTCAAATTCAAACAAGTAGAGCTGAAACACCGGAGCAAATTATCAGGTCAGAAGTAACTACACAGGTTTTACCAAGTGACATAGTAAAACCTGATGACAAATTTTCACAAACGTCATCTCCTATTATGGAAGAAGTTAAACAAATCGTAGAACAGGATACCCGAGAAATACAAACTTCACCACAACCAATAGTTCCAAAAGAAGAAAAGAGTACAGAAGTTAGAGTTGAAACTACTGAAAGTGATATTCAGACCATGAAGCAAGAAACAACAGATCAAGAAACACTAACCTCACCTACAAAGTCTAAGGAAGTTACAGAAATAAGCATACAAACGCCTGAAGTTCCTCTTGTTCACACTTTCACACAATCTGATTCAATCGAAACTATTGTGGAGCCAAAACTTGACAAACAACAAACCCCTCGCTTACCAGTATTGGATACAAAAGTTGTAACAGTTGACAGTATTCAACAAACATCACCAAGAATTTACGAAGAGGACTCTAAACCTGATACAAAACAAATTAAAATGATCGATACACTACAACAGACATCTCCAAGGGAAGAAACTGATATCAATGCTGTTGTACCACCGTTAGATTTAAACCAAAAAGAAGTAATTTACACTGACAGTGTACAGCAAACCACACCCAAAGATTATATCGAATCACCAGTTTTTAAACCTGTAAAAGACTCTGGTGAAGAAAGGGTAACAATGGCCGACTATACTCAACAAACATCTCCGGTATTGTATTCTGAAGATTCCATATCAACATCTACCGAAGAGCCCTATGAAGTGCATCTTCGGGCTCAAATTTCTATTCCACAAGCAACAGATAGTTTTATTGAAAATGAACGTCGCACTGAACAGATATCTATACTAGGTGATACATATAAACAGAAAAGAAGAAAACCTAAAAAGAAAACTGAATCACCGCTACAATCACCTGGAAGCTTATCGGATCCTATTAACGCTGAACTATCTCTCTCTGTAACACCAACGAGTGAAGATTTCTCTAGCAAAGAAACTTCCTCAATAGATGAAGGTATTTCTCAGTTAGCTAGTCCGGTCTTACTTCAACAAGAGAGCTATATAATAACACAAAGACCATCATATTCTGATGTCGTACAAAGATCAAAGTCAAAATCTCCTTCGCCTAGTAAAGCCATAATTGTACCAAAATCTGGGAAAGCAAGATTACTTAGTACTCTTGAAAAACGGACACAGTCAATACAGGAGCCTCATAAAATAACAGAGGATACAATGACAGTAGCACTTTTTGAACCCTCCGTTGAAAAATCATATGATCTACTGGTCAATAAAGAATTAGATGGATTGAAAAATGCTGTCAACAGCAATAATGCTGATAAAACTGAAAAATGTATAATTACAATCATTGAAACTATTTCCATTTGGTTGGAAGAAATTCAATACAAAATTCAAAAAGATATTATTTCTGGGTCAAAAGCATCTATTAAACCAGAACGAATAAAAGATGTAGAAAACTATATTGAACGTCTTAAAGAAATTGTATATATTACAGAGGTAAATGAAGAAATCATTACATTGATAGAAACATTGACGCGTCAAGTTCATGCCGTTAATAGTAAAACGAATCAAAGTATGGTAAAAGTAAATGAAGGAGAAAATGAATGGGACAAATTTTTAGGAGATGCTAGTAAATTAAGTGAGACTGTGGAGAAGGTTAAATCTCAAGTAGATCAATTTATTGTGAGTGAAGCACCTACCCAGCAAAAGCTTGATATTTTGGACACAATCGAAATAGACAATGTCGCAAACATTGAAAGCATTAGAAAAATGTTCCGAATCTATAGAAATCTTTTGGAAACCAACCCTAAAAGAGAATGTCCTTCAATATTATATAACTGTAACGATGATAGTAAACAAATTGAGAATACAATAAATACAGAAAGGGATCGCCTATTGCAATTGTCTTCATTAGCCGAAGAATACGAACAAACATTGCAAGATTTTGGTCAAATTACGGACGTTGCTGAAGCGTTACTTGATGGAAAGATCATTGTATCTAACTTAGATCATTTACATGAAGAAATTCAGAAGCATCGAAAATTTTTTGTAAACCTTAGTCACTGTAGAGCTATTCTAGAATCACTGGAAGATAACTTAGATAGTGAAACGAGAGCTAAATATTCATCTTTACATCATTCCTTACACGATAGAGCTACTATTATAATTGACAGGGCTGCTGGACGTGCTCAGCAAATGACTTTAGCTGCTTCAAGGTGGAGTGTCTTAGACCAGGGTATGAAAGAAGAGCAGCAGTGGCTTGGCGTAGCTCAGCAAAGAATTCCAGATCTCACAAACGTTACTTCTATTGATCACGAACAATACATTAATTTATACCAATCCATCAGCCTCGATGTTTCACATCACAATGCAAAGATGCTTCGACTACTTTCTATAACTGAAGGACTGCAAGGTTTGATTGTTTGCTCTGGGCTGGAAACGGAATGTTCAATAGCGCTAGATACATTACTCAGGCTTCAAGAAGACATTGACTCTAGACTGACACGTCTCACTGCTTTTAAAGAAAATTGGGTCACATACGACTACCTAATTGACAGAATTGAGGGCTGGATGAAACTCGCTAACAAAGAATTAGAGCAAATCACTCCTGAAAACATAACAACTACAAGTAACCTCCGTCGATTCTGGGAACTCAAA
The DNA here is from genome assembly GCA_933228805.2 of Hipparchia semele. NCBI lineage: Eukaryota > Metazoa > Arthropoda > Insecta > Lepidoptera > Nymphalidae > Hipparchia > Hipparchia semele. The sequence goes on from OW121717.1 coordinate 13,671,309, forward strand.
GCACAACATGAAGTTCACAATAACTTAAAAAATGAGTCAGGAATCCAATTCGAAAAGGCATTAGAAATTCTACCAATTTCCGATGAAATGGTACAACGTCAATTCTTCTCTAAAATTGAAGATAAGTGGCGAGATTTATCGTCGAGAATAAGTAATATTCATGCATCTGCCATTCAAAATATTTCTGACCGAGATGTATCTTCGGGTGAAAAACTAAATATCCTCGAAGACGAGATGAGAGAACTACGTGCGATGTTGGAAGGATTGAAAGGAGTAATTAAAAGTGATGACGAACTAAATCTGTACATAGAACGTTTGCAAGTAATGACCAGTCGGATTGATCGGATACAGAATGAACTTGGTCGATTAAGTTTACTGCCAACAGCGGAATCCGAGCGTCTTGGAGCACTACTGACTCAGTCCGGTTTGTTGGACGATCAAATAGCTGAAGAATTAGAAAGGAGCCTGCTGTTGAAGGAGAAGATTGACCACGTTCAGGCCGGCATAGCTCGTTGTCAGAAGAACCAACGGCGTGCGAGATTGACATTAGAAGAATGTGAAGCAGCTGAGCGCCTCGGAAGTGACGTTGTTGAGAGGGCTTCTCAGAACTGCCAGAAGCTTCTGGAAGATCTTTCAGCGCAATGGAGAGATATTCTGGCGTTGCGACAAGCGCTGCACACGCTCCCTATCAGTCTACGCGTTTGCGTGTCACCGGTCAGCGTGGAAAGAGACATCTCTGCTCTACAGGTGAGTTTTATTTTGTGCCAGCTGATGCTCGAGACCATATCGCGCTTTTCAATGTCATGGTTTTTTTGTCATGGTTTATTGATTTTTTTGTACATTCCTGTACATTATTAAATTAGGTTTTTATGGCAACATCGACGATACATACTCGTCTGAACATAATTTGGCCAAGTTGGTACAACTTCAATCCAATCCAATTTTGCCAAACAACTTGAGACCATTCCAAAAGTAGCGGGGCGGTGCGGGTGTGGTCATCGATATAAATGCACTACGTACTAGATATGGCGTTCCGAACACTTGCCTTGTTCAACTGACATGCACAGTCGACCGTGCATCAGCTAGTTATTATATATATTTTGTGTCCAGGAATCGCACGCGGAGCTGGAACGGGCCTGCAACGAGCTGAGCCTGCGGCTGCGCAGCAAGCTGCAGCTGTGGCGACGCTTCGAGCGGCAGCTGGAGCTGGTGCAGGGCGCCGTGCGCGAGGCGGACTACATGGTGGAGCTGCTCACGGTGCAGGGGCAGGTGGACTACGACCGCCTGCTCAAGGCCACGGAGAAACTCGAGGTGCAAATTCACATTTACAAAAAAAAATTAAAAAAAAATTATTTCATGTAGGCCAACTTGTAGCTCTTATGGCACGTCATAAATCTACCACCGATTCGGAATGCAGATCCTGCTGAGAAGAGCCGGCAAGAAACTCAGCAGTTGCTCTTTTAAAAAAAATTTTTTTTTTACAATAGGTAACAAAACTATGCTACGCATACAGTGCTTCCACAATGAAGCTTCAAAAATGCATACGTAGGTACAGACAATCCAATGTATGTCAAGACGGGCAGACAAAGCAGACCCATTCCCGTTGGTGGCACCCGTTCACGAGCATGACGCAAGATCCAGCCGTTTCGAGTTTCGAGTGACTTGCTACTATCCGCGAGAAGTTATGTCCTCTATCTCCAATAATATTTAGAAGATCTGCACCAAAGTTGAACAAAATATTTCTAATAGTACACAATTTATAATAAAAAAAGAATTACCAAATTCTGTTTAGATTTGATGAAGTTATGGAGCAAAATCAATAAAAACTTTCAGCCCCTATCTCGGATAAACCTTAGTGTTTATCAGGATAAAATGTATCCTATGTATGGACCCGGAGTATAAGCTACCACCATACTCATTGAAATCCCTTCAGTAGTTTTCGCGTGATGCGCGCACAGACAGACAGACAGACAAAAAATTCAAAAAACAAAAAAATAGTTTTGCGCTCAGTATCGATAATAAAGTATCCTCCGATTAAAATTTCCAAAAATTCGTCCCGTTACAATTTCATTAGGTATAAGTATAGATATTAAATATACGCGGATGCGGATCAACCGTTGAATGAATGATGGGCGACCGCTAGTACTCCTTTATTCTTGGCACGATAAATCCACGCTGGTTTAGTGGTATCACAGCACTTGTTTTGCCTCAGACGCTGAGCGAGTCGCTCTCGCGGCGGAGCGGCGAGCTGGTCGGGGAGCTGCGCGACTGCGCGGCGCCGTTGGTGGCCAGCACGGAGCCCGGCATCGCCGCCAAGCTGCGCAAGGAGCTGGACGACGCGGCGGCCGCCTACGAGCACACGTGCAGCAATCTCACGCAGCTCTGTGACAGGTGAGTGTCCGGTGATTTGAACTATTCGGAGAGCCATTGGCCATTTGGTATAAAGCCTCCATGGCCACCGAACTACGCAAAGAGCTTTACAACAAGGCGGCAGCATTGGAGCATTGCTGTACCGTCCTGTATCGTACCCACTGACCTGTATCTTTAATCTATGATTAACCTAATTGATTGGCGCCATTTTGGATTTGATTGACGCCATTTTGGCGTTTTAAGCATAGGTATGATTGTCTCTGGAACTAATGGCGCCCCAACTTCTATAACTTATCTGTGATTTCATAAGCAACCTCTTTATTTAATCTATAATTTCTATAGAGGCCAGTGTACTGTTTGCAATATTATTAGTTCCAGAGACACTCGTATGTCAAATGTGGCGCTTCAAGTTGATCCATCATTAAACTGTCATTAATAATAGATTAAATATCAGTGAGGCTAGCACAGATCCTAGCATCACTGCTTAACTATGTAAAGTATATGCGTGCCTTTATTTTAGTAAGTAATACCATTAAATTAATTCGTAAGAAGATCTTTACGAATTAATTTAATGCACAGCTTTTAATAGAATAGAATAGTTACTCGGAGTATTGTACAGAAATTTCCCTTATGCTTATTTAATAGCGTCTCAGTCATAGATCTTCTATGTTTCTGCTCAGTATCGTCCCTTGGAAATATGATGTAATTTTTGCCTGGTTTTTTTTTTCGGATAAATAGTTAAAACTTGATGTACTGCTGTAAGAATCAGTGAAGATTTACCATTACACGCGCTCTTAACTGGCCGGTTATGATCGTTTGGATTTCTACTGACTTGAGCGTCTCTTGCATCAGGTACCACAAAGCGGTGGACCTCTGGAGGAGGTACCGCGAGGCGGCGGCTGGAGTGCGGGCCTTCGCGGACCACCACGAGGCCTTCCTGCACGCCCTCAGGCCTCACGACGCGCCCGCGGCGGTTCAGGTCAGTCTTAGCCTATTTTTTACCGACTACGACTGCGAAACGCAATAGAGCCATGCGTTAACAGTCTTTTTTTTTTATTTTTTTTTTATTGTAATCAACAGCGTTACACAATATAATTTACAATTTAAACTTAGTACTAAACTATATACTAAAATAAGGTCAAATAGGATTACAATTTGTATGAATGTATAAGTATTTATAACAATAGTGTGTGTGTGTGTGTATGTATTAACTAAAGTAAAGCCAAAAAGAAGGGTTATTATATGATTTTAGCAGTGTACAAAGTGTGTTTTATTACTAGCTTTTGCCCGCGTCTTCTCTCACGTTAATTTCGATTTTCAAAACCCTCTTTTACCCCCTTAGGGGTCGAAACTTTTCTTAGCGGTTGTCTACGTCATAATAGCTAGCTATATGCCAAACAGCCTAATCCGTCCAGTGATTTGAGGTGTGCGTCGATAGATCAGTCAGTCAGTTAGTCACCTTTTCCTTTTATAGATTTAGGCTAGCTGATACCCGCGACTTCGTCCGCGTTTATTTAGTATTTAAAATCCGGAAACTCTTTGATTTTCCGGGACATAGAGTAGTCTATGACACTCTTCAGGTCCTCAACTATACCAAAGAATCAAAGAATCACATTAATCCATAGCTCTGTTGCAGCGTGATTGAAGGACAAACCAACAAACATTGTATGTATTAGTAACATTGGTTCAGGTTATGTTTCTTCTGAACCCATGTGTTGTGACCAGATTTAAATGACTTTTGCACAAAACTATAGTTTTGTTTTAAAGTTGCGTGGATCATTAAACAAAGAAGTAGTGGAAAAAGGCGTCCACTAGATGAATATTAAAAATAAATAAAAAATTGTTTGTAATTTAGCCGTAAAAGTTGACCTTAAAATGCCTTTAACTAAAAACCATAAAATTTTCGTTCCGTGTAACCATTTACAAGATGGCGTTACCAATCCATATCGGTAACGCCATCTTGTGACAAAATGCGGTACACTGCAGAACATGATTTGCTCATCAAATGTTGCGTATAGAGTCAATGACTTTTTTAACGGCCGTAGGTACGTACTGGCAGGAGTAATCAAAATGGAATGCGAATGCAAATTCAGCGCAATACTGTTTGACAAAAAACAGACCGACAATGAGTCATTAAAATTTACTGTAAGCAGCGTCGTCTCAATAAGGCGACATTTGGAAATAACAAAATGTTTGAATTAGCCATTAACTTATAAATAGGTAATGTACCCACTCAGTGAGTATGGACCGGCCCTTCTTCTTCTTAATCAACTAATAGACATCCTCTGCTGGACATAGGGGTCTTGCATGGACCTCCACAGGCCTTGGTTTTGCGCCGCCTGAATTCAGCGGCTCCCTGCGATTCGTATAGTCGTCGGTCCACCAAGTCCTTGGTGCTCCTACGGATTTTCTTATTTCTGATTTGATCTCGCAGGGATAGGTACTCCGGCTCTAGACCGGCCCTTGCATACTAGTAAATGGCATCAACTTGGTGCGACTTCTTAATAAAGGCAAGTCAGTACTTACTTGCCTAGGAACAATGAATTGTTTCTTGGAGGTTGCTCAGCGATGGCTATCATTGAAATGTAAAGTAAAACTTAGAAGCGTGGAAAAATTTGTTGTTTGTATAGGCTCTTATAGAAGAGCTGCTAATACCCATTGAAGACTTCAATTAGCAGCTTCGTCCGCGTGGATTAGAGTTTTGTATTTCCCGCAGAAACTCTAATTTTCCGGGATAAAATGAAGCCTATATGTTAATCCTGGGTATGCGCTATTTCCATTCCAAATATCAGCCACAATTACACTGTTACAATTAGAACATTTGGCTCAACAGTGCAATACTCATTTCGCAAGAATGATTTTTTCTAGGTTTGATTTCCGGTTGAGTCAATTTCAGGAATCGAGTGGGTTTTGTTATAAAAAGAATTTTTTACCAACCGATAGGCCACTGCTGGACAAAAATCTCATGAATAGACTTCCACAGGCTTCGGTTTTATGCCGCCTGTATCCCTGTGCCTCGTCTGATGTCGTCGGTTCCCATCAGACGAATTGAAAAAAATATTTTTTTTAGGAATATTTAATACTAGACGATGCCCGCGACTTCGTATGCGTGGATAAAGGTTTTTTGATTCCCGCGGGATCTCTGTAATTTTCCGGGATAAAAAGTAGCCTATGTTTTAATCCTGTGTATGAGCTATCTCCATTTCAAATTTCAGCCAAATCGGTTCATTCGTTGTGGCGTGAAGGAGTAACAAACATACACATACACACACACACACACACATACACATACAAACTTTCGGCTTTATAATATTAGTGTGATGTGATAGTGTGATAGACTTCCACAGGCTTCGGTTTTATGCCGCCTGTATCCCTGTGCCTCGTCTGATGTCGTCGGTTCCCATCAGACGAATTGAAAAAAATATTTTTTTTAGGAATATTTAATACTAGACGATGCCCGCGACTTCGTATGCGTGGATAAAGGTTTTTTGATTCCCGCGGGATCTCTGTAATTTTCCGGGATAAAAAGTAGCCTATGTTTTAATCCTGTGTATGAGCTATCTCCATTTCAAATTTCAGCCAAATCGGTTCATTCGTTGTGGCGTGAAGGAGTAACAAACATACACATACACACACACACACACACATACACATACAAACTTTCGGCTTTATAATATTAGTGTGATGTGATGTGATGTGATGTGATGACTCTTAGCTTAAGCTTTAAAAAGTACTAATTATTATTTTTGCAAATAATAGTAAGGTTATAATATATGAGTAGATAGAAATCTCCACAGAGATTAGCCATCGGTGTGGGAGATATTATTGTGCACATCTGTGTGCGCAAACACAGGTGCTCTATTCCTTCACCCTCATAGTTCGATGGGACGGAAATCCGACACGACCGGAGAGATCAGGCGCAGGACCGACGGCTTTACGTGTTCTCCGAGGCACGGGGTGACACTGACAATTTATTAAATCCAGGCTAGTACTGAGAATTTCTTGACAGAAAAACTCAATACATTTTTGGCCCGACCCGGGAATCAAACCCGGGACCTCAACATCCGCAGTCGAACATGCTAACCACCAGACCAACGAGGCCGCTCCTTACCTAACCGTTGAGTAGTTAAAGGCTATTGAATTCATGACAAACTTAACTAGTAAAATTGATTAGAAAGTTCTCCGATGCCATAACTAATGAATTTTTGCAGCGATCACCATCCAGAGCTTCCGTGCGTGCCTCATACAACAGAAGATTTTTTAGTCTTTTCTATATATAAGTAAATTAATAAATCGTATCTGTAGTAAAAATCAGTAGTTCCAAAGTTACACAGGTAAAAATTTGACATTATGTAAGTAATAGTATTTTTTTTTAACTTGAGAAAACAAAGAAATCCCATAGGAATTTCAAAAACTGAAATATAGTCATCGCGAGCATTATGTATATATATTCTTTAATATTTAAATAAATAATATTTTTTATTCAATTGAACAAATACTCCCACTGAAACGTTAAATTCGCAGTTCGCAACCATAATCCATACCAGAAATTATCAGCCGTTGGTATAAAACGAAAACTCGTAATTAACTCCGACGAAATAGCGTTTACTTAATTACTGATAACAGTGTGATAACGCCGCCCAGCCAACCACGGACCAGTAGCTCAGCCGACGTCCTGCCGGCTGGACGTCGATTAGCGAGCGAAACTATATAATATAGCATTATTCCGAAAAACATTACACAAAAAATCTGAACTCAAAACGAAAACCTTCGACCAAATAAACGAATAATTTAAAAAAAAAAACGAAAATCCGCCATATTGGAAAACGAAACGTCAGTTTTCCCGCACTGGTAGATAAAAAATCGCGCCAAAATTCAAGGTCGTTACAGTGACATCAGTTTGCCTGAATGCAGCCAAGTTTTGTTGTCGTATGCATAATTCGGTTTGATTATAATTTATTTATTTGTCGTGTGAAAATGCGCGTTTAGATTCGAATATTTCAGTAACTCTCATAAGTGATGAACTGAGCTTAGTGTTTGCATATTTTATAGTCTGCTCTTTAAGACTTTACTTATAGACGCGGAAAAGCGATGTGATTCTAAACATTACCTTAGATTCCTGTAGCTTCTGACTTTCAGTCAAACTTCTGACCTTTCAGTCAAATCTAAACTGTTAATGAACATATGATATATCTAAAACTTATACCAATCTTTATTTAAATAAGTTTGAAACATGTAATTTATAATACCAATAATATTAGTTAAATTGTGTTAAGATTCAAATAATCCTTAACTGTAACAAGACAGTTCTCTATGCTAGTTTGCTTACTCAAGCGACTTACTTAAATCAGTTCCGTATTAATTAACCTCTCCCTAATTAAAATAAGACTATTTCATTGTACATAATAATTAATTCTAACGCAATAAATTTTACTGTTGATCGTCTATTTATTATCCATTAAATCGATTATCTTTCAATTTAATTTACAGTTCAGATAGTTACGATTATTATTTGTAAAAGTTTGTACCCAGTTAAACGTGACGCGCTGTTTGTTTAGCTGTTTTTACTTCCTTAATAAATGTTTTCTATGACCAAATAATGTTTTAGGTTAATTTTTAATAATAAATAATAGGTACATGTTTTGTAGCTATTTTAAAGAGAAAATATTTTAGGAAAATATGTTAATAATATTTATTCAGCTTTAATATAGAAATCTGAACCGCAAGTCAAGCAAGTAGTTTTAGTACAGAATACCTAAGTTTTAAAATATTAAGCACATACCAAAAAAATTCTGAAAAATGGTCTAGGCTTTAAAAAGTAAGCAAAAATAAATTCAAATACTTATCTAATTGGTAACCTAAATCATTGGACTTCAACAAGTTAGTTGCAAAATGCAAGCTGACCTTTGGAAAATAATATGAAAGAGATAGCTACGTTAGTGATACGTTCGTGGTTCACCACCCTTGACTTATTAAGGGAGTTAGTTTATACTAGATTTGTCCTAGTAAGTAACTGGATCGAGTTACTGGACAGATTGCAACAACTCAACAACCTTCGAACGCGGCCGTGAGTGCATGTGCAATGTTCCGAATTTGAAATATACAATTCCGCATTTAGGAGCAGTTGATTGTTTATGTCAAGTGTTGGTTAGAGGCGTCAGTTTGCTAATAAATTGGTTACTGTTAGCACGCGTCGGGAGAACCCAATACCGATATACCTACACGCATTGCAGACTTTAGGTACTAATCTACTAATGGTATTTAAGGCATTCGACTAAAAATACCATCTGAACGATATCTAATCCGTGGTTAACTTCTTTTTTTTCGTTTACCTTTTTTTATGATGAGCAAAGATCGAAGACCATACAGCCGTAGAATTATTAAGTATATAATAGGTAATATAAAGTCAGCGCAATTCGTTATTTTTTTTAAAAGTTAAAGCAATAAGCAACAAAAATACCTAGTTAATATCAATACTTACTATATTATCAAATTATTTCATTTTTTGTATACATTTGTTTTTTTAATGTACTTTATATAATATTTTGCTATTACTTGTGAAAATACTATGAGTTTAACTTAATTTATCGAATATTTATTTTAGCCATTCATTTTTTACAAAAGGAATGCAAATAAATACATACGCTACAATGTAAAAATATATATGCACATGATTTTTTGCGGGTAACTAGTGTAAAAATAAATTTTAAAGAAGTGTAGTGGTAAAAATGCAGTGCAGTGGCGACGTACTGTCAAAGTGACACATTGTTTTTTTTTAATCTTTTTGTGCGTGATAAGTGATAACTGATAAGAAACATGTGGCTGGAGTGCTGCAAGTGATTCGCAATATGTCACTCCAAGAGGTGAGTGATATGATAACGGATTTTCTCTGAGGTCATATCTTTTTTTTTTATATAACGGCTTGCATATGGACTGCATTGATGTCGAATAAGCAATTCAATTTTGCTAGTTTCTTCTCGTTAGCTTTAGGTTGGTACCAATGTTAGATAGACTACCAACTGCGAAAGCTTTGACATAACTTTTAAAAATCTAGAAAAATATTAGGTAGGTACCCACCTATTTTCTTTCAACATTTTAAGCTAAGAAGAGTGAATCTAGTAGGTGTATGAGACAGATTATATTATGAAAATACCTTTCGACAGAATGTACTGTGTTTAAATTTTATATTATACGAAACCCAGAGTTACTTATTAGATTTTAAAATGTAGGTTATCTTATCATTGATAAACAAGTTTATATTTTTCACTACTCTTGACAGTGAATTTGTAACGTTATCTACGAATATCTACACACTTTGTTATTATGATAAATTAGTGTAGTGAGTTACTTTGGTGCCTAACATTTTAGTTATACATATAGAATTTGTAAGTATTGTTACAGCAGTTTTACATAACTTAATAATGGTACCTACCTATTTAGTTTTGTTATTTGCCTAACGAAAATATAATCGTATTTGTTTTGGTGGGCTTAATACCTTTTTAATTAATATACCTAGCTAATTACAGGGCATCTGTTTGCATTTGGTTTTAACTCTAACCTGTCTAAAATCCAAAAGATTAATAACCATAAGTAAATAAAGTTTGTCTAATTACCAGCAGTTTATCATTGCCACGGTCATTTATAATTGTCGTAAATATAACAAATTAATCAATATAGGTATTACATAATGGTATGTTTTTCAGTGGTTTTCCGTGAACGGTGTATATGTATAAATATCGCTGCTCCCATGACATCACCCACCTTTATAGATGTTTTTAAACGACTTGAACGCAGTTCAAAATATGGCTATAGCAACTGCGTATGTAAATTATTGTAAATGCTACGTGGAACTGAGATCTAGGAAGGCTAGTTACGTTATAAAATAATGGTAAAATCAGAATATAGAAAAATTGTTTTGGTTAGTAAAATATGTGTACAGGATTATGTATGTATTTCCTATTATATTAATATTATAAATGCGAAAGTTTGGATAGATGGATGTATGGATGTTTGTTACTCAATCACGCCGTAATGACTGAACCAATTTGGCTGTAAGTCACAGAGATAGATTAATAACAGGCTACTTTTTATCCCGAAAAATAAGAGAGTTCCTGAGGGAATCAAAAAACTTTTATCCATGCGATCGAAGTCGCGGGCATCAACTAGTAAGTTAATAAATAAATAAAAATAAATACTTAACTTTTTTCCATCTATCGATTTTTCGATTCTCCCACTGGATAGGGAAAAAAGAGGATTGTATTCTCACTATGAAATTGCATTATTTCCCTTACTATAAATATTTAATTCTATGACGTAAGCAACATAATATAGTTCGGAGTGTTGTTAAATAGTCAAAGTCAGAGTGTGATAAACAAAGCCGATGTTGTGTAGCTCAGGTAGTGTTAATTGTGAAAACAACTGAAATTCGTCGGCTCATAGCAACGCCCATAATTAGCGGGCCTCTAACTTCCCAAGGGCATCTTTCCTGCCTTTAAAGACCTTAGAAATACAAAGAACTGGCATTTGTACATAAACGTGCCAGTCAGGGCAGTAAGTAAACATTGAATAAAGTGATTTCCTTTTTCTCTCAACTTTCCTGCTTTTACAGACCTTAGAAATTCAAAAAACTGGCATTCACAGATGTGAATGCCAGTTTATCTAAACGTGCCAGTTAGGGAAGTAATTTTTCTCTCAACTTTGCTGCCTTTACAGACCTTAGAAATACAAAGAACTGGCATTCGTAGATAAACGTGCCAGTCAGGGCAGTAGGTAAGTACTTAAAAAAGTGCTGCCCTTTTTCTCTCAACTTTCCTGCTTTTACAGACCTTAGAAATACAAAGAACTGGCATGCATAGATAGACGTGCCAGTCAGGGTAGTAAGTAAGCACTTAAAAAAGTGCTTTCCTTTTTCTTTCAACTTTCCTGCTTTTATAGACCTTATAAATACAAAGAACTGGCATTCATAGATAAATATGCCAGTCAGTAAGCGCTAAAAAATATTTCCTTATGTACACAACATCAAATAGTGATACGAGTGACAGAGACGACACTCTACGAACCGAAGCTGATTATCTCTTTTATGTTATTGTAGAACAAAGATACGACGTGAAAATTTTTACTTTTACACGTCCTTAGGTTACTTTTTTTGAAGGTTTTTGCATTTCCAAATTCTATAAACTTTCTTTTATAATGAGTACTTATTATGTACAAATTCGCTATTTGCCTGTAACCGGCTCGATAACAATTCAATGAACTTTACTATCTGACGCAGACACATTCAACAAGACCTGTAACCTCGTAACACTTGCAAATTGCTATTCTATACATTTTCTTTAGTTTTCCTAGTATGAATTTCTCGAGAGTCATTTTGACTAAATTATGCACTATCTATAAAACAATATGCTAGTACAAAAATGATTGAATATAGTAACTACTTATGTTTATTCAATTATTTTTAATACATGAAAGCGAAAATTTATTTTTCGTTGTCTTCAATCACGTCCAGATTGATATAATTATTGCACAGGCATAATTGAGTAGCTGGAGTGTGTGATAGGCTAGTTTTATCCCGACAAAATAAAGGGTTCCATGGTCCATCGAAATTTCGAATTGAAATGAAATAAACGTTATTAAAATAAGGTTACCAATTTTGTAATTTTTCAGCATGCAATGTATCGCGAATAACGAACGCCGATACATACACGTGTTTTTTTATACATTATAGGCAGACGCTGAACCACTATCACACCTGATGGAAAGTGATGATGTAGTCTAAAGTTTAACTCATTTGCCTAGAAGATGCCTATTCACTCTTGATTATACCTACTGCGCGTTGCAAGCGACTTTGTAAGTACTTAGGCCGAATGCTTTGAACTTCTGACAAACAGCTGATCGTGCGCGTATCGTAAATCGCTGTTTTGTTTTAAATATTCTCATTTTTTGTTTTTTTAATTAAAATAAAGTTGAGATAACTTACACTCGATTCCATAAAGTATTTAAAAACTAAAAAAAAAATTGTCAAAATCACAAAAAGGCCGATGAAAAATTCCAACGCTGAACGATTCCGAATCATGTACTGAATCCCTAGTTTATTTCCTTAGCGTGTCCCTTACATCCTGTATTGAAAATAAATTACATCAGTTATATCTATAAAATCTTCAGTACATTTTTATATTTTAGACTAGCTTTTGCCCCCGCGACTTCGTCCGCGTGGAATTAGATTTTAGGGTGGAATTTTCAAAAACTGTGACACACGTACTTCTACCATACGTATACCAACTTTGATGGAAACAGCTTGAAAAATGACGGAGTTTCATATAAACTTCCATCCCCTATTTAAACCCCTTAGGGGTGGAATTTCCAAAAATCCTTTCTTAGTGTGCGCCTACGTCATAAAAGGAACCAACTGTAAAAATTTCAAGTTTCTAACTTCAGTAGTTTAGGCTGTGCGTTGATATCTCAGTCAGTCAGTCAGTCAGTCAGGACTTTGAATTTTATATATATAGATTTGATTGCGGCGTGTGCTTGCGGTCGGTAACTTTAGTACTTAGGTATAATCAAACTTTGAGCCTTGGTCGATAGCGACTAGACGTGTGGCAAACTTCCCAACAACTCCTTGAAACTATCATGACACTGTGTTTAAGTTTCCTTATGACTTAATACACAAGGAAAAATTAACTGAACAAGAAACGTAGCTATTCCGCAAAGTAACGCCAAAAATGAGTTAATGTTCTTAATTGCTTAATTAAAAGAATAATTACTACTTAATTAAAAGAGTAATTTAAATCGGTACTGTCTAGTCATTCATCAGTCTGCGTCAGGGGTGATAGAATAGTTTTAATTGCGGCGCGCCCTGCGGCGGCAAACATTTAAACTTCCGTGGTCGATACCAACTACACAGGTGTGGCAAACTTCCCAACGTTTCCTTGAGACCAACATGAAACTGTTTAAGCAGTAGAATAGAATAGAAAATTCTTTATTACTACACGTTCACAATAATAATATCTTAGAGTTAATAAACAAAGGTGAGCAAAGGCGGTCTTATAGCTTTAAGCGATCTCTTCCAGATAACCTTAACATTTAAAAGAATCCTATTGAGGGATATGGGAAAGTGCAATTTTAATGACTTAATTATTTAGTTAAATGAAGTAATTTAAATCGTTCCTGTCTATTCATTCATCAGTCTTTGTCAGTAGTGATAGAATAGTTTCAGTTGTGGAGAGCCCTTACCTACATTCAAACTTTCGTGGTCGATACCAAGTACACAGGTGCGGCAAACTTCCCAAAGTTTCCTTAAGATCACCATGAAACTTTTTAAGACATTTTTCTTATAACTAATGCTTATTTTCACCAACATTCCCTAACTTTTAAGGGCTACCTAAGCTAATTTAGGTGACATTTTCTATCAAGTTCGTTTTCACGAACCTTTAGGGTGCACATAATATAAATAAAAATAGAATTGCAATTTGAGATTAAATTAACGCTATTAACAAACAGGTCAAAGGAAACTCGGTAGGTATTTCAGACATGACGTTACGAATTCAGATTATTACCAAATCCGTCAAATAACCTAAATTACCAGTTACGACACGTATGAAATTACAAACGTTCATCTCATAGAGTAGGTCAGGCTATGAAATCTAACTAGTGTAGGTACATAATACAAACCTATATTATTACTATAGTTCTTGCAATTCCCGAGGGCACGTGGCTCATGGTTGTGTGTGTGTCGTATCTGTATAAGTGTGAGCGAGAGCTTGCGCGCGCCTGACTGCTTCCACCTAGGCTCCTGACACTCCGAAACTAATAATCGACCTTGTTTGCTTACCCCAACTTAAGGAACAGTAAATAAATCATCAAAATCAGTTCAGTAGATTTTATTATATGGACAGTTTTCTCTTTTCAGTTATTCTTTATTTCGGTAGGTATATTGAAGCAGATTGTATAGCTTGTTATATTATGACCCAATATCTATTCCTTCTTCCTTTCCTTTTATTTCTCATGCTATGTTATTTAACAAAAAATAATCCTTATGACGAAGCCTTCCAATCGGTTTGATAAAGATACAGGTTAATTTTTTTTCTCGTATAGCGGGTTCGAGTCCCGGTTCAACCAGGCAATTATTTAAAAATCTATGAATGCAGTTTAAATTGTTTTTTAAATTAAAATGAAGTCTTCTTTCAGTAAAATGTTCCATCTACAATATTTAAGGTACTTCCCCTCCATGTGGCATAGCCGTGGGACGCCCTGTATATAAAATTCAAAGTCCTGACTGACTGACTGAGATATCAACGCACAGCCTAAACTACTGAAGTTAGAAACTTGAAATTTTTACAGTTGGTTCCTTTTATGACGTAGGCGCACACTAAAAGGATTATTGGAAATTCCACCCCTAAAGGCTTTAAATAGGGGATGGAAGTTTATAAGAAACTCCGTCATTTTCCCAGCTGTTTCCATCAAAGTTGGTATTTGAGCTTTCAGTTAAAAATAAAAAAGTACGTGTGTCACAGTTTTTGAAAATTCCACCCCAAAATCTAATTCCACGCGGACGAAGTGCGGGGGCAAAAGCTAGTTGTTTTAAATACATTATAGACACGCTTGACTTGCCTGATATATTAGTATCTGATGTGATGGTGAAATATATTATTTTGAGCGAGGAATTTAACGATTGACGTCGTCTGTAACATATCAAAATGCTGTTTTATTTTGGGATGTGTTTCAGCTTATTAGCTGACGTATGCGTCTAATTTTAATATTTGCTTATGAAAGAGAAGTAGATTGAGGAAAAGTTGACTTGAGCTGGGTATTTGACTATTTTTTTTTTATATATCTCCAGGGCCCCGAGTCTGCTATTTTACATGTCATTGTCAGTGAACCGCAATGCCATTACAATTCAATTATCATTGGTCCAAAATTTCGTAGTCTACTAAATTCATATTTCATAAATGATGCCAGTTATTTCAGCTATAGACACCGGTTTAATGTATGAGTCGTGAAAAAGTAATAAGTAGGTACACAGACTCACTTTCGAAGAATGGATGAATGAACTATTTAAATGTATTCTTTACTATTTAGAAATGTCACCTTGATTCATACAGTTTTTTGTTTCAAATTGCAGAGTAACGTTTGACAGTTGACTTGGCACTTTCTAAATAGTTCATCAATAATGCTGGTTTGCAAATAATTACGAAATAGACAACATTTTGAATCGTCACGCTTATTTTCTTACATGCCTTTCGTTACTGAACTGACTGACTTTAATATCTATTAGTAAGTTATCTGAAGTGAAAACAAAACATCGTCTTGAAGAAACCTTCAGTGGTATCCTCTAAAATTTGTTGCATCAGTAAAATCATTGTTTAAACTTAATAATTTTTACCTTTACCTAACGTAAAGTATCGACTCATTAAGATAATAAAAATATACGGCAGAATTCAAATTAAAACCTTTTCGTACTTAATGACTTAATGAATCACGCACTTTCACTTTAATTTTGGCAAGGGCTTGAGAAAGTGGAAAGTTCTTTTCATGTCGATATAAAGAAACATTTAAATTGCGCATTCATATATTTTATAGGTATAGAAATTATTTTATTGTGATTATGTGAGTAACAGCTCGGTCATATATTGAAGTTTTTTGATGTATCTAATATTTTAAATCGATACTTCTACGTAAGTTGTGGTATCCCACAAAATTGGCATTTTAGGATGGTTGCACTATTTCATTTTTTTATCTCTTTTATGTTTTCGTTTAAAAAAAATTAAAAATTAAAAAAATTAAAAATTAAAAAATTAAAGTCTTTAACATACTTTCAAGATGTATAAAGTGGTATCGTTATTAAAATGACGGCCTAAACCATTTTATTGATCTTCACAACAATTACCGCGTCACGTAACAACTTACGAAGGAGGTATCGAAATAATTAAAAATAACCAGACTCGCATAAGAAGGGTTCTGTAGTTCTGTACCAAAAAACGCCGAAACGGATTAGGTTATGATTCTGAACAAATCCTATTTTTTTGGAGATTTCTTATAATATAAAAGGTCTAACAACAAAAATTTTTCCACAGGCATGCCTTGAACAAGAAGCTCGTGTGGCAGAACTGCGCTCGCTCGCCGCGAGAGTGGCAGCCGAGACCGGTTCTAGAGCCTTACAAGCCGACGCCGACGCCTTAGCCAGGAGGCTACAGCTGGTAGCCGGAGCCGTGCAGGCCTTAGCCGACCTGGGAGAAGCCAGGCAGCTGGCTAGGGCTAAGGCGCAGCACGCTAAGGAGATGTTCTGTGATATGAAACAGGTTGGTACAGTTTTATTTAGAACTAGCGGACACCCGCGCTTCTTCAATTCACAATCGACAGTTCCTAAATCTCCACAGTTTAGGGGGGCAATACCCCTGCTGCATCAGGATTTGGAAACCGAAGTTTTTATGAGGCCATCTTGCAAAGTTTTTGTGCCGATTAAAAAAAAATTCACATAAATCGGTCAAGAAATCACGGAGATGTCGATATACAGAGGTAGAAAAACACAACTCCTCCTCCTTTTTCGAAAGTCGTTTAAAAAAGTAGCCTATATTACGCCCGATAATATCAGCTATCTGCCAGTGAAAGCCCCTCAAAATCGGTCCAGCCGTTTCCGAGATTAGCGGCAACAAATAAACAGACAGACAGACAAAAATTTTAAAAATTGTTTTCTTGTTATAAGTACCGTATTAACTTTCGTATGCAGTTAGTAAACTGTTCTTTTGATATTACAAACAGACACTTCAATTTTATTTATTTGTATAAACTAGATAACTTATTTCCGCGGCTTCTCTCACGTTAAGTTCTATTTTTCAACCCCCTATTTTACCCCCTTAGGGGTTGAATTTTCGAAAATCCTTAGCGGATGCCTAATATTATAATATCTATAATATGTATATTGTATACCACTAAAACGCCTACCAAAAAGGCGGCTGAAGTTAGCATGCAGATTGCAGACTTGACCCGATGGATCGGCAAAAATCTATTCCCTTGATGATTTAAAACAAACGGACCAATATATTGGCCCATGCAACAAAGCGTAGGTATAACGGTGACCATAACTGTATTATTATAGTATCCAGTCACGCATTAAGTCCGAAATGGGCTTGGCTTCCATGTAGACGGGATATGCCATGCCTTTTTGGGTGCAGGAGTAAAGAGGATTAAAGCGATTTCTTTATTAGTTGTCGCGTGCCAGTAGGTAGATATAATCTGATTGATGGTCACTTAATTGAATAGCGATGTTAGGCTATCTTATGTATACTTATCTTGTTAAAATAAAGTATTAACCAAAATCCTAATCGGAATATTAGTGTTGCTGTTGTTAGTCTGTCAAGGTGTATGGCTTCTTATCCCAGGCAACGAAGAGTTCCTAAGGCATCTTTTAAGATCCCTTAGGAATCCTTATTAATTAATTATAACAAAACGAACAATTCATATTAAATTGAATAGATACATTAACTTTCTGTTCTCACTTCACTTCTCACTTAGGTGCCGAGTTTTAAGTCAAAAAATAGTGACACAATAATTTTCTTATTGATGTATTTTTGTTACAGGATTTAACACCAGTCCACGAAGATAGCGAAATAGTTGAGGACAAATTGATAGCATTACGTGATAACCTAATCGCGCTCGGTAAGAGCGAAGCGGACATTGCGCCCGCAAAAGCGGAACTTCCAGACATAGATAGGGACGTATCGGACGAACACTCTATTGTAAGGATACTGGAACTATGGCAGGCGATGTTCAGAGACACGTTCCTGCACTATCACAGACTATCCACCGCGTTAGTAAGGTCTGGAGACGCAGCGACTGCCTTGAGGTTATGGAACGAATATCTCTTGGACTTGCAGTCCTTCTTGTCCGGGTCAGTACCAGCTGACTACGAGAACTTGACCGAACACCGTCGGCTATGCCGGGTTCACAGAAACTTATTAGCATCCCAAAGGTCAGTACTCATGAATGAGAACAAAGAAACCAAGAACCGTGATCTATCAGACAAGTTTGACACTCTCACTAATCTCCACAATGAAACTCTAGCTCGAATAGTCGAAAGACATGATGAAGTGTGCACCCGTATCGCTGCATGGGATGAATATAGAGAAATTTACACCGAACTGCTCAGGTGGCTTAAAGAAATCGAAAGGGAAAAAGAAAAGCTACAGTTGCGATATGTCCATATAAAGAGAATTCACAAGATCTTAGCCAAAATACAGAATCTCACAGATAAACTACCCGAAGGAAGAAAACTTAGCGAAAAATTATTAGGCAACCTTAAAAAGGTACTAGAATTCACAGACGATACATATGGTGCTTCTGTAAGAATGGAGTATGCGGGTATTGTAAAACGAGTTGACAATCTACAAGCCAGTCTTGATACGTGGCGTGACTTCCTCACTCGAATACTTGGACTTATCGGTGAATACGAAACATTAACTGGTGATTTGCAAAAATTATACACTAAAACACAAAATGAAATAACGTCATACTCTGATGAAGACCGTCTATCTAGGCCTCAGCTCAAGAAAGCAATTGACAGGTATACTGATTTGAGGAAAAAGATAGACAGGACTGAAACTCAAATAGAAGCTCTTAGTGTCATCCAAGAACAATTGAAAGAATGCCTTAGTCCGCAAGACATAAGAGTGGTGAACCAGAAGGTCTGGCAACTGCGACAACAACGAGCAGACTTAGAACACCAACTCTCTATAATTATTCATAGACTACAAGAACGACTAGAAATTTACACAATATTTGACTCAAGACTTAGTCGGTTTGCTGAATGGATGACTATACTTGAATCTCGTCTCGAAACTACTACTTCAACTAGTGATATAGGAGCTTTAGACCCTCAGGACTTAATTAGAAGAATAAGTTCTGACATTCAAGCAGAAACTGCAATGAAAGAGCGTGAATTTGAGTGGCTTACTGAAACTGGCAGTGCTTTAGTTGACTTATCTAAGAAGGATGAAAAGTCGTACAGCAAAAATACGTCTAAACACATAAAAGATGTACAGGAACGTTGGCATAGGCTACAAGAAACAGGAAGAAGTCGAATAGCTAAGATCAACGAGTTACTCGAAACTATTACTCAACTTGAGGAACGTCTAACCGAGATTAGGTTAAGATTACATTCAATAGAAGCTAACTTATCTGCGCCCGTTGTATTAGAACATTTAACAACAAAGGCCGTTGACAGTAAATTCCAAGAACGTGATGAAATACATAAAGACATTGAAAACGAAAGCGGAGAAGTTGGTAAAACGTTAAATCTCTGCGAGCTCATATTTAATGACCCTAATGTACTTAAAGGCAATTTCGATCTACGCAATTTACATACGGGGGTTGATATTGTTGAGAAAAAATGGAAGAATATTTGTGATATGTCCGAGCAGCGTAAGAAGGCCCTGAAAGAAATTCGCAAATCGGCGGAACTTGCCAACTCTCTATTACCTAAGGTGGAAAAGAAATTGGATGCGATCGAAAAGAGAGTTGAGAAAATTGAGACGCGTAAACAGCGTGGTGAAGCGGAAGATGAAAGCGTCTCAAAGGCTGTTATCAAGGATTTGGATAATTTAGAAGGTGACATAAAGAAGTTAGAAGATGCATATAGTCGCGTTGCGTCTGCTCGAGGTATTGAACTTCGTGGTCATGGAGCTGATGACGCAGCGAGATTGAGAGGGGCTGTCAGGCGTTGGCAGCAACTTCGTGGAAGAGTAGACGCTGCTGGAGCCGACGCACATAGACAGTTCGTAGCAGCCCATGGCAAAGCAGTTGTGTCTTTGGCTGAAGCTGATGTCAGATTGACCAGAGCTTTGCATCTCGCTCCCACACCAACCGACAAAATGGCGACTCTCAAGGAGTTAGATGTGAGTATTTAAACACAAACATTTATTTATTATAATAAAAAGTAGAATTGTTGTTCTAACTTAACTCATATCTGTTTTTAACACATTTCATTGTAATTTATTAATGTTTGATAAATGATAACCGCACTCCATTGGCATTGATTCCAATTATTTATTTTATCGACGCTTTGCAGTTTCTCGTTTAAATTAAAATGTTGATACTCGAATCAATTTAAGGCCCAAGACACGGAGCTGCCCGCGAAATTCAAATTTAATTTGGTTTTTCGCCATTTATAAACGAATACGACAAAGTAGGCTTATGGTATTCAAATTGCGATAATGGCAGTGTCATCTTCACAGATTTATATACTAATCTTTACGTAAAAGTATCCAGTTTAAGAAATTAATCAAAATAATGACTACTTTGTGAGTAACTCACGTCAAACTCATTATTTTGACTAATTTCTTAAACTGGATACTTTCACGTTAAGATTAGTATATAAACCTGTGAAGATGATACTGCCATTATCGCAATTTGAATACCATAAGCCTACTTTGTCGTATTAGTTTGCAAATTGCGAAAAACCAAATTAAATTTGAATTTCGCGGGCAGACCCGTCTCTTGGGCCTTAATCATAACTTTTAATCATAAATAAACGCTAACCCTGTAACTACATTGATTACAACTTGCTAGAATTTAAGCAAAATTTCCATATGCCCTCCAAGTGAAACAAGTTTTTTCTTGTACCTACTCAATTCTTCAAAAAAATTGAAATTACATCACCATCACAACTCATTTCTAGTACGCAGTCTTGTGGCTCATCTAATAACGTCAGCTTAAAAGAAAACTTGTGTATCTTCCTACAGGGTGTTGAAGAAGACCTCCGTGATTGCGAAGCACTAGTGGACGATGCCGACAGGCTATCTGTGGCAGTGACCTCCGTGGCTGGTGTAGCCGACATGGTGGCCGAATACCGCGCGCTATTCGCCGATGTAAGGACAAGACTGGAACTAGCGCGGGCTGAGGTTGTGGGAGATGTGGACACCGCTGTACAGGTCAGAGCTTTACCGATATACATATTTTGAAACTAACTTTTCAAGGACAATGAACTTCAAATATTCATGGAACAATTGTTGCAGTTCTTTATAATACATTTTGTAGTAGTAGAATACTACTACTTTTTCGTCAACCGATCGATGTCCATTGCTGAACTTTGTATCTTGTAGGAACTTCTACATACCTTGATCTTGCACCATTTGCATTCACATTACGCATGAACATTTATTAGAACTTTTGCCAACAGAATGTGACGCCACCAAAGAAGTAACTTTGCACTAGATCTATTTTTTTTATAAAATAATTGTCTTTATGTCTATCAAAACATATTCAATGAATTTATCTACAGGTTGACACCTTGAAATGGGAAACAGACGCCGCTTTACAAGTGGACACACTAACATCCAAAGAGACCTATCGAGTTGAACTAGCATCCGCTGTGAGAGAAACCTCAGAATCACTCGAAACTTTAAGAACAGCTCTACTTCATGAAGTAAAGGAAAATGCTGGAAGTGATGAACTAGCTACAGCGGCTAAAGAAATTGCTAAAGCGGGAGTTAAACCTGAACAAACGCTAGAACTTGCTAAACATTTATCAGAACTATTGCTGACAGAATGTGATGCCACCGAAGAGGAAGCTATGTTGAAGGAAGTTGAATCTCTATCGTTAAGATACGAAGATCTTTTGGCGCAAGCTAAGAAACGTGAATTACAAATCAATAATTTAAGGTAAGCCTTTTGAAAACTTCCTTGCTAAAAACTTGTGTCATAAGTTTTTTGCATTGATGGATATTAAATTATAGTTGTTGAAAATTGTGTAAGTGTTTTAAAGTCAAAAGCCGAAGTTCAGCCAATCCTACAAGCAAGCAAGGGGTACCTAACAGTAAAACTTATCTACGCATATACTGGTCAAACCTTTGAACAATGTTTTAACTTATTATAGTCAAATCAAAACTAAAAATATTCTATTTCTGTCCTCGACTTATTATAACTTATAACATACGCCCTGAATAGGTTCACGTTATTTTAATTTAGAGAAAACTAAATTAAGAGAGCAGTACGTTTTTAAATGAAAAGTAGGTACGTACATTACCTAATTTTCCACGAATTAAGTTTCGACCTTCGAATGCCTAAATATTTCGACTCTTTCAGGATAAATGGATAAATCTAGTTATGCTTCGGCTTTTGTCTTCTATAATATAAAGCAAAAAATGGGATTTAGCAAAGCTATGTGTATGGAAATGCAATGTAGACGCACACGCACGTTTGGATTTGGTGGTGGGCTTATTATTTCTTTCGTGAAAGCCAATTTTAACTCTTAAGCACTAATTAATGTAAACACCTTAATATTTTCTTTGATAACAAATTTCTTAACTAATGCTAGTTCTTAAATGATCTTATAACTCTAATATATCCCCTTAATCGTTATTAAATTATGACCTGAACTATCTTTCTAATATTATGTTGTTCTTTTTTAATACTATCTTATTATAATAGGTAATTAATTTCTGGTAAACGTCTTGTGTTTTTGTTTATCAAAACTTTTTTAACTTCAGCCAAAAGATTAACATCTCTTATCTGTCTTATCCAAAATCCATTCGTTGTATTTTTTTTTTCAAAAAAGTAAGTAGTTTTTTAAGTACTTATTCATGTTTGGGGCACTGAACTTTGTTCACTTTAGAAACATTTATAGATACCTTTCCAGTAAACTGCAGTTTTTTCTTGTAAAATATATTACAAGTAAACAGTTTTAATTTCTCTTCAATCTTTAGATTCGTATTATTTTTTACGTCTCTCAGACACAGATTATTTACGGTTTCATTAAAGGATATAGTTAAGTCAATCTGTGAAGTCGTCATGAAGTTTCATTCTGAAAAACCGTTCTCCAGTTATGAAAATGGTTTAGAAATCCAGTGTTATTTGCTTGTTAACCTGGCATGCGATATTAAACAGTCGTTTTTGGTCCTAGGTTGCCCCACTCCGCGTCATACGCTCTCACGTGTGAACAGTGAGTACTGCTTCCTAATATTTTCTATAATAGTAATATATGACGATGATATTCCATAGAAATTCGCTCATAACCTTCCCCGTTGTATCTATCTAGTCTAGTTATAGGTTGAAATAACTTACAATCACAGTTATGTTGGGTGTAACCTAGTCAAATGTTAACAGGTGCGGTTTTGTTACTAATTTTACTCACAACTTGATTGTTACCACCTTGAGTGAAGTTAGTGGCAGATGTCAACCTGTAGCTGTTAACATTTGAATGAACTTTTTCCAAAAGAGCCTCACGTTAATATTGAAAAGGGGTATAAAATGGAATTTGTATTAATGTTCTGGTCCATCTTTTATTGGAGTGCCATTTATACCACATTTCAATGTTACCCACCTTGACCATACCTATTACAATATTTGCTAATAACAATGTAACACTTTGCTTTTTGATGTTTTTTTTTATGATTACCAATTTTTAGTACACTTTGAACATTCTTAGCACTTTGATTACGCACTTGAATCTTCACTGGTTGTTAGCGAATTTCTAAACTACCCACACAAAATTTGGATACACTGTATTTGTTTTAATGCACTTTTGTTTTAATATAGTATAAATTGTTCACCAGCTATAACTACTATTATATTTTTTACTATCACAAAAGAAATGACAAATATTGTGTTGACCAAATTTTTATAATTACTGACCTACTTAGTTATTTTCTTATAAGTATTATGTTTAGTTAATTAATGCATGTAGTAGGTAGGTATGTAGTGGTTATTTGTAATAATATTTTATTTGAGTTTATTATATTAGTACTTACTAATAATATTATGTGTAGCACAATTTGAATTTGATATTTCTAGTTGAGCTTTATTTAGTAAAACTTTTATTTTACTTATTGATCTATCTACTTGTTTATGGGAGTTTTCATAATATTTGTTTAACGGCTCAATATTGAAACGTATTTTAATGCTTATTATACGTCGATTGATTCCAAGTTACCTGCTATAGACGATTCAAAATTACCTGTGCGATGTGGGTAAGGCAACGGTAGAGGTAATTTTTAGTCGCCGTTACCTGTGTCGCACTGCGCAAGTATTTCTTGAACCGTCTCAGTTAAGTCTTTCTTTTAATGTGTTTCTTCCTATTTTCCTAAGACATGGTGTTTGGATGTCTCTGTTTCTAGAAGACTATGCCTCAATTGGCCTATAACTGTTATCTACAAATCATCTAAACAGCATGTTCTTTCTGGGATACAAAAAATTACTATGATCCCCGCCAGTTGACCCTGCTACGACCCTGATAAAGTAGAAGAAATAAATACTTTTTAATAAGTAATAAAACAGCCACATAGTTAAAAAATAACTTAAAAAATAGGGGTGGGTTCTCACGGCTGAAAATGAGCAAATATTTCTATACTTACTTTAACTAATTATAAAACCGCGGAGGCTCGAACCAATACCTACTGTTATTTAGACGCAAATACGCAATAACTCTATCTAAGCTCTTCTCTCGTTTATTCTCTCACAAAAGATTTTTCCCCCACAGCGAGTCGGGTCGGCTGACGTGTCCCCTGTGCTCGGACCGCAACTGGAAGCAGCTCGACAACGACCTGTGGCGGCTGGAACAGTGGCTGCAGTTCGCTGAAGCCACGGACGAGGCGAGGACAGACCCGCCCGAGCAGTACGACGCTCTCGAAGACGCTATACAAGTTAGTGCTTTTTTTGATTCTTTTTCTTCTCTGTCAACCGATAGACGGTTCTCCTTTTGAACAGATTCTCTACCTATTTGAATTTAGCTGCAGGGTTTACATGCTCCCAATATTATCGAAGGATGATTGATGATCACACTATGGTTTTTTTCTTTGTTGAAAGTATATTAGCCAAGCTGAAGTTGACTAATATCCTCCTATCCCCTCCAAATAAGCGTAAAGCTTGTCAAAGCAACAGGTGGGATTCGAACCTGCGACCTTTAACCGTTGGGCTATTGAGGCTGTAAACGAGGTGTTAAAACGAGTGAACATTTCCAGGACCACCGCGAGTTCCTGCTGGACCTGGACTCGCACAAGGCGCTGGTGGTGTCGCTGAACGTGGTGGGGTCGCACGTGACGCGCCACGCCAAGTCCGCGGACGACGGGCACCGCGTCCAGGAGCGGCTGGTGGCGGCCAACCAGCGCTGGGACCGCGCCTGCTCCAAGGCGGCCGCGTGGCAGGGCCGCCTGCAGACCGCGCTCGTGCACAATCGGGAGTTCCATGATATTGGTGAGTGTTGTTACTGCCTATGTGCTACACACCCTTCGTCTTTTTGTAAGTGTAATTAATGATTTCAGGGTTCAGATAGATAGATAGATTATATCGCTCATTTGCGACAAGGGTGACATAATTTTTTTTTGACGACCTCCCTGGCGCAGTGATGAGCTCTGTGGTCTTATAACTGGGAGGTGTCGGGTTCGATTCCCGGCGGGGGCAGTTTAGGAATTTATAATTTCTAAATTGTCTCTGGTCTGGTCTGGTGGGAGGCTTTGGCCGTGGCTAGTTACCACCCTACCGTCAAAGGCGTGCCGCCAAGCGATTTAGCGTTCCGGCACGATGGCGTGTAGAAACCGAAAAGGGGTATGGGTTGAATTTACACTGCTATACCCCTTCCAAGTTAGCCCGCTACCATCTTAGACTGCATCGTCACTTACCATCAGGTGAGATTGCAGCCAAGGGCTATCTTGTCATCGAATAAAAAAAAAAAAAATAATAATAATAATTCAAAATTCACCAATTTTAGTGTCGAAAATTTATACTTTTTGCTATAAAAACAACATTACGCTAAGCACAAAAAAATAAAAGCGAGAGAGATTGTGACTTAATGCTCTGTCGCTTTGTTGGCCACTGTGTTGTTTCGAGACCGCAGCATCCACAAAACATTACTCTCTAACGAGAGAATTCTCTCATCGTCGATTTTGAATTATGTCACCCTTGTCGCAAATGAGCGATATATTCACCAAAATGCAGGTACAATGTTGTGGAACTTAGAAAATCGAGTCTTATACATTTTTTTATTTTATTTTATCCTCAACGATCGTAACGTTACAGCTGATAAAAGTACCATCATGGACGCCTTGTACCCAGCGACTTCTTGAAATCTCTTTCTATCCTCTGGAGAGGCTTGTAACACTTTGCTTTCTGGTCCAAGGTTGCCATTCGAATTATGTGCTCATTGGCACTTCAGCTTCTATCAGAGTATTTAATTTCAATAAAAATAATGTTCCTTGTCTACAGAGCAACCGCCGAGTTTCTTGCTGGTTCTTCACCGTTGGAACGGCATTCCGAACCAGTGATAGATTCATTTGACGATTCGAAAGTACTTTGTAAAAGTTTATTCGAATTAAAAATTCTTCTTCGTCTTTGTCAACTTATAGACGTCCACCGCTGGACATAAGTCCCTGCATTGACCTCCACAGACCTTGGTCTTCATCCAGCGGCTCCCTGCGACTCGTTTGATGTCGTCGGTCCACCTAGTGAGGGGTCTGCCAACACTGCGCTTCCCGGTGCGGGGTCGCCACTCCAGCACCTTGGGACCCCATCGGCCTTGTAAGGCGCACTACACAATTAAAAATTATTGTATTCTATTCTATTGTAGTGATAGAGCTGGTGGCGCAGCTGGCGGCGGCGGAGCGCACGGTGCGCGCGCGCGAGCCGCTGCGTCTCACGCGGCCGCCGCACGAGCTGCGCAAGGACTTCCGCCGGTTCAGCGAGCTGCGCGACGAGCTGAGCCGCGCCGAGCCGCGCGTGCTCGCGCTGCGCGACGCCGCGCAGCTGCTCAAGGGCGCCGACGCGCAGGATGTGTGCAGGAGGTGAGCTTTTATTTACTGATTCTTAAGTAACACACGCTTGGCAAGTCTTGACACTTGTCAAGCTTGTGTTTGTGGACACTTGTCCACAAACACAAGCGTGTACACGGGGTGTTTGGCTTGGCTTGCGTGAGCTTGTCGACGATCCAGGGTAATGTCAGTTTCTTAACACAGATCAAAAGAAGCTTGCGGCAAGCGCATGCGACGTTTTTACACGTTGGCGCGTGTTTAGTTCCGCTCATGAACTCGCGCTGAGCGGGTGTTTTTACGCTGCGCTATTACGACGGCGTATCGATCATGAGTAGTTGGTCAAACGATAAACGCAATAGCCGACACGCAATAGCCGACACAACTTCAACGTCTTCCATCACTTCCATGTTTGTCTGCACAGTTTGCCTGTCCGTAACAGACTCGCAAGCGTGTAAATGGCATCCAAGACATTGCACAAGAAAAACAGAAAATTCCCACGGTATTTTTAAAATTTAACTCAGCAGGAAGTAAAGAATATTTAATTCATTCATTCTTTCATTCATTGTCGCGGCGCAGGCTGGGTGAGTTGCGGCTGCGACTGCAGTCGCTGCGCAAGCTGTCGGGCGTGTACGCGCTGAAGCTGGGCGCGGCGCTGGCGCGGCACCCCCCGCATGCGGGCGCGCTCGCCGCCGCCGCCGCCGCCCCGCTCGCCGCCACGCAGGTGCGTACCACGCTATAACTATGACGTACATGCAGGCACAGAATTTGTACCACCAATAATGCCATTTTTCTACCTATCTGTAACTGGGTATCTAAACATTTAAATAAAGAGTGAATAAGTATTTTCTAGGCAAGCGCACTGTAACACACTTACCATCTGGTATGATCACAGTCAAGCGCTAATCTACATGTTAAAAAATACGAACACTTCTAACTTGTCTAAGTATTTCAAAAATATTGGTGGTAGGTACGTTAAAAAAAAACACATAATATCATGTCCCATTTTTGGTTGTACCTACCACGTCCAATATGTGTGTACCTAACTTATGTGCACTCCATTTTTGTAGTTGAGTATCTGTACCTATGAGATTGGCTCCATGGGTATAATTTAAATAGGCACAAATACCTTGTTACGTAATATGAAAAATAACATTACAAATTACCATATACTTACCATAGGTATACCATTTCTATCAGAATTAAAATGCCTATGTAATGTTTTTGAAAAAATTGAATTTTGTTGCTCCAACACTGCTTTGAAACACTGCACAGAAAACCCGGTAACGAATTGACAGCGAGCTTTATTTGTAGAAAACTTAAAGTACCTAGGTAATATTTATTATAGAATTTTTGTAATAGGTGATTTAATTATTATTTAGTACCTTACCTTACACGATATCTTTTGTAATAAAACAAGCAGACATTTTATAGTATATACCTATATCTTTTAGTATGTTCCTACGTTTTATATGTTATATGTATTTAATATATAAGAACCCAGCGTAAAATGATATGAATAATAATATCCCACTCAAAGTATATACTTCCCAAGTTAGAATTAGAATAAACCTCTTAAAAAGTATATTATTATTAAGTATATATAATAGGATTCATTATCCTATAAAATGAAGACACTAATTTTCATACTCCTGTTAAGCAACGTGAACCAATAGAAGAAAACATTATGATGTTTCGTTCTTCTTCTAAATTTTCTTTGTTGTAAATAAGTGTACCTAACTGTAACTTAAAAAAGTGATACTAAGTACTGTAGAAAATAAAAAGGAGTTGTCTATGAAAATAAGTGTTTGATCACATTATGCCTTCTTATAAAACGTTATTTTTTGTTAATAAAAAGCTGAAATAATATGTATAAAATATTGAATTTTTTCAAAATTAACCTGAACCAACGATTTTCAGCTTACGCATTAACAAAACATAACGGTTAAAACCTTACGGCCCGGAAAGTCCAATTCCCCGAACGTCCAATATGTGTGTTACCTATTATCGGAATGTCCAATTCCCGATGGACTTATTTCCGGTACGTCCAATTCCCGAAGTTCCTATTCCCGGAAGATCCAATTACCGGAACGTTCAATATGTGTGTAACTTCCTATTACCGGAACGTTTAAATCCCGAAGTTCCTACTTCCCGAACGTCCAATATGTGTGTAACTTCCTATTACCGGAATGTTCAATTCCCTAAGTTCCTATTCCCCAAACGCCTAATATGTGTGTAACTTCCTATTACCGAAACGTCCAATTCTCGGAACATCCAATATGTGTGTAACTTCCTCTTACCGGAACGGCCGATATATCTAGTCCCCGTAATATATTTAACAATACTAGTAACTAAATCACAGTACAGTAGTGGCTTGGCACCGTATGTTGACGTAATGTTGTTATTCGTAGCTCACTGAGGAAGACGACGACCTGCCGCCCATGAGCCTGCCGCCGCTCGACGAGAACGAGTGAGTTACACGTATTTAGCGAACACACTCACTGTTTAACACCTTTTTAGTTCGTATGTAGTATTGATTTACAAAAGCGCGTCGCCCCTTGCCTCTTTTTGTCCAAAAAGTCATACTTATATTTTTTCGTCAGTAAATGGGTTGTGAAAATGAAATGAAATCGCAAAGCCTTGACTGAAATCTATAGGGCGTACTGTCACTCAGCTCGGACTCATGACAGAGTTAAAACGAGACAGATTTATGTCAGAGCATATTTGTGTCTCGTTTTAACCTCTATCTTGAGTCTGAGCTTGTCAGAGCATGCTGGATAGATCTCATACCATCAGGTGAAATCGCAGTCAAAGACTATCTTGTCATCGTCATAAAAAAAGCCTTGTATAGACCATTTGGTCTTGCGCCACATATATCCAGCGGATCCCTTCGTCTATTGTCGTCGGTCCTACTACTCTGACACTGCGTTTTTGGGTGTGAGTTTTTTACTCCAACTTGGGGCCCATACGACCAACAGTTCTTCTAAAGTTTTTTTTTTTATTATTTGATCATTTTAGCTTAATATTATCACCGAAAAAAAATGGACAATTTAAGTGAGCGTTAATTGCCTAGGATATATATCAACGCCCGACCAAGTTAGGGTAAAGAGTTATCTCTGATTATCTGAAGCTTATCTCTAAGATAGCTTCCAGCTCCACTCAACAAAATTAAAAAAAAAAAAAATATTACGTACTGACCTACTTGATTAAAAAACATAAGCCCCTTGAAAATATAGGATTCTTACTTAGAGTATAGATAAATAAGTTTATAAATATTCGAGAGATTCTTAGGTTTAGGGGTTCTCAATTACCAATGCAGCCATTTTGTTTTACAGCGTCATCCTAAGCGAGGAGCGTGAAGAACAAGAATTAGGCCGCGTGCAGAGGGGATTGCGATTCGTCTGTCGCGTCGCCCGCGCCTCGCTTCCGTTCCAGGCTCTGCTGTTGCTTCTGCTGGGAGCCGCGGCGTTAGCCCCCCTCTCCCCGCACGGCGACTGCCGCACGCCGGGGGCATCCTTCCAACCAGTGCTGAGATACCCGCACGGCCCACCTCCCCTTTAAAATTGTAAACTGTCCTATTTAATGACTAGATAAAGTAAGAACAAAATTATCGACTAAAATCGTTTTATAAAGGCGATGCTTGTAAAAAATCTTTTCTGTTCTCATAAATATCTAAAATGTCCACCATCTCATTAAATATAAATGCAATTATATGAAACGCATCTATTTCATACAGCTAAAAATCACTATTTTACATATATAGCTTTAGATATTTATGAGAACTTAAGTAGTGTGTAAAGCTATTTTACAGTTTCAGTCGACTCAAATATTTACAAATCTCAAAACCTGTAAATTTTTGATATTTTGTAAACATGAGTGGACGTCTCTGGATTTAAGCTATAGGAATGCATGTAACTTTCGAAATTGTACTCGTTTAAATGTGAAAATTATCGGTTTTAACATTTAAGATGCAGGAAATCGATTGAAGTTTGGACGTCTTTACGTTTCAAAGTCACAATTACTGGATATAAGTTAATAACGCCCACGATAGTGACTGATGACAATATTATATTCTAAACTGAATCCCTCAAGTTCGAAAACTTTGGGCTATTCGACCCACCTGGTAAAGGTTTTGGGTTGGAAAAATATAGTTTTCATTGTACCACTTGAAAATAGATAACATTCCTCAAGTCACTCTTTCAATAACAAAATTGCGCCAGTCTCCCCTCAAGACTGCGCCTAATTTTGTTATTTAATCTGTGACGCTTAACTGTCACACTGACAGCTATCACTGTCATCAGTTCACCGGGCGGACGGCCTCGCCATTGCTTTTGGCAAAACGCGATGTTCGAAGCCGGAGAATTAAAAAAATAAGACATTCCACAATCTCCACTGGTGCTAGCCCCGCCGTATGTAAATATGAGATTTTTGTATATTTGTTACGTTGGTATATAATAGAATGATGGTGTATAAGGCGTCGTCCAGATAGAGCGTAGCGACGCGATCGTCGCAAGTTCCAACGCGAGTACGAACCTGCTAATGTCGGGTTGATATACGCGACGATTGCGAACAATGTTCGTGCGAACTTGCGACGTTCGCTTACCGCGTTCACGTAAATGACGACGCGTAGAGCGCTCGGGGCCGCGCCGCGAAACAAATACCTATTTAAAGTATATTATTTATATAATCTATATTATTTAAAATGGCGCCGCACAAATCGTACACGACGGCTTGATTGCATTCACGCATTGTTACTTAAACTATTAGATTGTAAGGGACTGTTTACAATAAAAAGCAGATTAAAGCCTTGCATTGATTATCGCTTGTTTTATTTACATATCGCCTATAGATTAATTACATTCAATACAAAAACAATCGGCAATATTACATCTAGAAGATACTACCATATTAATTACACTATGATACAATATTCATTTAACAGATTATTTACATCTTAATACTGCTTCTTACTTATTCAATATTCATGATAATTATAATCTTGGGAGAGATTTTGTATCTGAAACACAATAGAGTATTTTACTCTTTTAGAAATAATCTAAAAATATATGAATAAGTTAGTTTAGGTAATTACAAATCGGGAAGTGTTAGTTTCAGTACACAAAATTCTAAAATATTTTTATATTTTATTTCAAAGTTTTCACTTTTTTTTATCTGGCCAACATGGCCAATCTTAGGTCGCATCTTCACTTACTATTAGGTGAGATTGCAGTCTAGCGCTAGTTTATATATTAAAAAAAATATCGCACATGAAAGCTATTTACCATGAAAGATAAGGGTAGCTGCGCGTACGCAGCTTTTTTCGCCTCCGCCTGCGCAGCGACAACGCGCAAGCACCCACGCTTATCTCTGACTCCATGTTCTGCAATCATCCCACCAATTAAGTGAGGTGTACTCAGGAGTTCATGGATCTTGATCTCCCGCAATAAACACAATCTCTTTACTCTCCTATCTAACTCTGCACATGCCATTTCAAGATTTCAATCTATCGAGTACGATATTCCACCTTTCTGAATAAATGCACTAGGTACCTACTATCTGAAATAAGTTATCTTGCAAAGACTTACGATCAAGAAAGTATTAGTAGTTACAATACAATTTCTGATTAGGTACACACGTATTCCTCATCATCAGGTCTCTTAAAAAAAGTTATAAGGCCATAGTCCACCACGCTGGCCCAATGCAAATTGGCAGACTTCACACACCTTTGTGAACAATATGGATGACCGTTAGGCGTGCGTGAGAAATCTCACGATAATTTTCTTCGCCGTTGAAGCATGTGCTATTACTTAAACGCATTTAACTCCAAAAGTTGAGAGGTGCCTGGTGCGTGCCCGGGAACGTACCCTGAATCGCAGTCCTAAATACTTAGGCTACCACCATTGCATGGCAGCATATATTGTGACGTGTTAAAAAGAAAGCAATACATATGCGTCCATTGTGTGATGGTGCTCGGTCCAGTCGCCGCGGGAGACCGCTTCCAGCGCGCCGCTGCACACCGCGCACGTCAGCAGCACCAGCACCGCCTGACACCCAAATATACGAGGATTCAGGCGGACTGGGTCAGAATGAGAAGCTAATACTTTCGTCGACGCGTCTATCCGCGCCATAAGACCATGGGGTCTGCCAATACTGCGATTTCCGGTGCGTGACTATACATTGGGACCCCAACCGCCACCGGTTCTGCACAATATGTGCCCCGCCTATGGCACTTCAGCTTCGCGACTTGAGGAGCTATGTTGGTAACTTTGGTTCACCTACAGATCTCCCTATTCCTTTTCCGTCGCCCGCTTTGTCACCCTGAGCTTTTATATCATGCGGCAATGGGATTCTTTAAAAATGGAAACCTCTGATCGGTTGGTACATTGGTCAAAATGCAATACAGCCAAAAAGATGTTATTGCGTACTCATAGGATGCAATCATTTTTAGTCAATCTCTCAGCAGATCTCTTGAAGTACCAGACCAGAAGTAACCAACCTGCAGCAATATGATGAGTATGCCGAAAAGATGCAGCGCGAGCGTAGCACGGGCGAGCGGCACGCGTACCGCGTCTAAGCAAGCGCGCGCGCTCAGCGACGCGCCCGCCAGCGGCCCGCGCCACCACTCCTCCCGCCATTCCCACTGCAACACAAACAACACAAAACACTGCTAACTGAATAGCAGTTTTAACACAATATACTTGAACAAAATATTATTCATATTATATTATTTATTAGGCGGTATTAGTGCGTAGACATCCAGAACTCTATCCCAGGAAGTCGGATAAAAATTGAGGATCATCAAACCTATATTTTGTCTTCTATACTTTTAAAGAATATTTGCGGTATACTCCTGTCTTAGAAACCTTGCTTAATCTTAACGAGAACAGGTAGTTCTCTCACTACTGACCTGCTGCAGAGGATCGTGATAGCAGGACGACAGCACGGTCGGCGAACAGCAGGAATACGGTGATACTGGAGGCAGCACTTTACCATCCGCGCCTGCTATTCTAATGGAGAAAAGTATATTAGGTTTGTGTTCACATTTTAAAGACTATTCGTTGGTACAACTGCCGAAGAAGTCCAGTTGTCACCGACTTGAACTAGGAGGAGGTTCTTAAATGGGTACACCGCGAATTTTTTGGCAGTATTCTTTCATACATTGGTTCAATCTGGACAGATGTCAATAATTTTTTATTTTCACATTTGAATTTGATGTGAACATAATAAGCTTTTTAACTTTTACAGACGATCAGGTTCTAGCAGAAAAGTCCTAATTACATAATATACCTACCAAATTGGAAAGTACAATAGAATTCATTGACTTCTTAAAATTAATTACCATTATTACATATTGTTGCAAGCTATAACAATTCTGTCAAGTCTTTCAACTCACTGATGTTAGTTTATAATATTGTGAATACATCTTACTTCATAATCAAATCAGACTCCTCGTTAAGAAAATCAATGTTGATCCATGGAATCTCATGCCAATCACTCGGTCTCTCCACGCCGCAGCAATTTAGTTCCACCTAAGATGGAAAATTGCACCCTTAATAAAATTAGACCAGGAATATAGCGGGTTTCCGTGAATATAGACTTCTAGTAGTAGAATTGTATTCACGTAATCCCTCTGGTTTCTGTAACTATAACTAACTGAAAAGTTAAGCCAGTGTTCAATGTTGAAGGAAAACATCGTGGATACCTGCATGCTTGAGAGTTCTTCATAATGTTCTCAAAGATGTGTGAAGTTACCAATTTATAATATTGAACCAGCACGGCAAACTGTTGTTTTTATCCCTTGTGGTTGTGTGAGAGACCTGCACTCAATGGTCATGCGGCATGCATATATGGCACTGCCTCATCATCAGCAACCTGTCAACAAAGGTATATAGGATGAAGCAAGTGCCACATATGCGTGCCGCGTGGCCAGTTGATTAATTGCAAAAATTACCTGCATGGTATCTATGAGCCGTTTCCACATCGGTTCAGTGAGGTAGTGAGACATGCCAATACGCAGAGATGACGATAATTCTTTCATGAGGGACTGAAACAAAAAGGTATGTAGTTAATTAATAAGGTTTAATGAGAACCGGCAAGCCGTTGGCAGCGCTGACGATCCTCAGCCTGGCACAGATGGGTGCAGTAGCCACGGCAGTAGGCGGAACCCTGACCTGTAGAGCTTTCGAGCACTATGCTTGGAACGATAGGAAGTTTTAAGGATTCACCTTCAAAGTGCTCTTGCAAGCCGCTGACATCGACCAGCCAGCCACTAACGATCCACAGCCTGGTGACGGGCGCAGTAGCCACGGTAGCAGGCGGAACCCTGACCTGTAGAGACTTTGAACGATAGGAAGTCTTAAGGACTCACCTTCAAAGTGCTCTTGCAAGCAGCGTGGACCAGCAAGCCGTTGGCAGCGACCAGCGAGCTGCTGACGATCCACAGCCTGGTGATGGGCGCAGTAGCCACGGCAGCAGGCGGAACCCTGACCTGTAGAGACTTTGAACGATAGGAAGTCTTTAGGGCTCACCTTCAAAGTGCTCTTGCAAGCAGCGTGGACCAGCAAGCCGTTGGCAGCGACCAGCGAGCCGCTGACGATCCACAGCCTGGTGACGGGCGCTGCTCTCGGCCAGTGCGGGCAGCGCAGCAGCCACGACAGCAGGCGGAACCCCGACGTGTAATGCAGCTTCATGCAGTACGCTTGCAGGAGGATCAGGCCGTACAGGAGGAATACTGTGTACTGTCGATATAAACTAGAATATTACCAATGCAATCCAGGTGTTACTTCTTTCCGAACCAGAAAAATTTTGTAAATGCGAAAGTGTGTTTATTTGTAAGTTTTCCTTCAATCACGCAGCAACGGAGCAACGCTATTTTTTGCATAGATATAGTTGAGGACTTGAAGAATGTCATAACCTACCTTTTATCCCGGAAAAACACAGAGTGCCCACGGGAATTAAAAATCTAATTCTAAAGCTAAACTAGACATAAGTCTCTTGGAACTGGTTCTGTGGAAACAAAGAAAGACTGGCCACTTGGCTGGCCGGGTCGCTATGAGGCGTGAACTTGCCCTGTGCACGTGCTTGAGCAGCGCCATGACCTTGTAGGTGACGTTGTAGCAGTAGATCACCATGAGCAGCGACAGGCCCAGCTGCGCCACGAGCAGCGCGCGCAGCACGCTCGCCAGGCGCTGCCGCCCGCCCTTAGAGTGCGTGCCGCCCCACGCCATCCGACCGCATGGCGGGGCATGCTCGACGACGCTGCACAATGTCAATTTTTATCCCCGTCATCAACTGTGTAGTTTGCATGTTTTTCTTTGTAATATTTTCATAATTGCTTTCACTATTGGTGTTTAATTGTATAAGTTAATTTTATTACCTACTTAGGTTATTTTTATTTGTTTATTCTGGACCGTATCAATATTTTATGTTATTCATTTAGGTACTAATTTTATGATATAATTTTCTGACTTGTTAGTTAATATATTCAATAATGTTTTGTACACACTACACATATTAGGGGTTGTTACTTGGTTCTTGATAAGCTGTATATTTATATTTTGTGCACCTTTTAGTTGTTTTTGTGTGCCTCTTTAATAAATAAATTCTTATACGGGGTTCAGAGTGTTCGAATTTCGTTGATCAACTGCTAAATCACATGCAATTCGCCTCGTCTGAACAGCCGCCCTAGCAGAGCAGGGCTCCCAATTTTTTTTTATCGCACGTTCTCTCCTTTCTGAAGGGAAGCGGGATAAAAAAACTTTGGGACCCCCTGATTTAGCATGAGCGATCGTAGAAAGAGATGAAACATTTGAAATATGGCTAGGACGGCAGACGTTTATTTAAATTAGCTTTAATTTTTTTTATTAAAACCGAGTTTAAAGATTACCTATTAGCTGTTTTTCAAACTCGATTTTTGGCGACGAAAACTTTGAGTTTACAATGTTAGTATGATTAATTTACCTTCTTTATAATCAAGTTCTAACTTATTTAGAGCTTAATGTAACAGAGAGGAGAATTTATCTAATTAAAAACACCATCAGCTACCGTATAGGTACTGTTAATTAGGTATAAATGTGCGAAAAGCTTAAGAAATTTTAGAAGATATTTCTTTGAAATTTTGAAAATATAAATAAACTTTGACTTGAGTGCTATCGTTTGTCATAAATTATAGGTATATCAAATTAGACAAGGTTCACTTTTTTAATTTATGGGAAAATGCCAAAATCTAAAATGAGTTTTTTCACTATACATAAGTCTCCTTTAAAAATATATGGAAAGTCAAAAGTCCCGGGTTCGATTTCCGGTTGATTCAAAACTACCATTCGAGTAAGCTGTTTTATAACGTAACAGCAGAATAAGTTTTTACCGTCACAAGCTTCCATGGTTCCATGTTTAATCGATATTTTCTGACCGTACGTTACCTATTCGTAAATCGTACGGAATCATTTAAGAATTACAAATGTCGTAAGGGAAACAGTGCTTAGGTATTATACAAACAAGTAGATAAGCAGGAAGTACCTAACTACCATTAATGAGAAGTGGCCACTTAAGAGATTTGCAATTAAGAACTGATGTTCTTAACTCTATCAACGTTTACGAATAATAATTATTATTTATTGGTAGATCAAGTTACATAATTAGCTTTGACAACTAAGCCTAAGATACTTCAATGGCCGGCTAATCAACCAAAAAAAAATTATAATTGAAACACGTTTCAGGTGACATAATTAAACAGTCATTTGTTTTTCGCTTGACGATGAACATGACTTCGGGAATTATTTCTATTTTTAAGTAATAGAAATTATTAAGCGATCTAATTAATAGAGTAAATAAGAAATAACAAAGATAAGTATTTCTTAAGTGTCGCTAAGTGTTAGCGCCAAAATGGCAAATGAGAAGAGAAGAGTGAAGGTGGCTTGGAGTGATGATCTCAGCCATAATTCGGAGGAAGAGCGAGGTAAGTCTCTTCGGTGTCCTATAACTCCGGAACGATTTTGACGCATGTTAATAACACTTTTGTCTGTGTGCTTGTTTATTTTTCGGGCAGAAAAACCACAGATTGAACCATCGACCTTTCAGTTTTCAGTACCTTTAACCATTGCGCTATCAAGGCTATTTTATGATTCCTACACTATACCGGTTGAAATTTTAATGGTTGTACTCCCTGAAAGAGGTGAATGTGCTCATGAAACTGAACAACTTTCCCCAGGGAACATAGGTCAAAATATGAAAAAAAAATTGGACCCTCCATACAAACTTGACGATCAGCTGATTGATTTACTATGGGAGGTCCAAATTTTTTTTTTTTTTCATATTTCGACCTATGTTCCTTGGGGAAAGTTGTTCAGTTTCATAAGCACATTCACCTCTTTCAGGGAGTACAACCAATGAAATTTCACCGTGTATAGTTCATATAAATTTTGTTCTTAATTAACTTGTAGAGCGCGAGCGTCTAGCCCAACTAGAGAAGGAGTTAGCAGAGCAGCCGGTCAAACCCGTCTATGATCCCAAAGAGTTACAGCAGTTAGTTTCCTACATCATGAAAATGACCACGCTGTACGACCTTAGAGACGAAGATTGGAATAAAGAAGCCATGCAGGTAAATATAAAAACATGAAATAAGCTTGAAATCTTTGCTCCTGAGGATTCCCTCGTTGAGAATTTCATTCCTCAAAGAGGCAACATGGTCCGATAAATAGGATACGATCCGAGGACCGAAGGTCAAAAAATGTATAGCAGCAGTTTGGCATCGTAGAGCAGATTTCGAAAATGTATGCAACTTCATAAATGAAAATATGTACCGAACATAATGGGATTTTGATTTCTGAACTCACCATGTTTTGTAACAGGGCATAGAAGATTGGATACTGGAACCAAAAGACCTCATCCTTTG
This sequence comes from Hipparchia semele, assembly GCA_933228805.2. Taxonomy (NCBI): domain Eukaryota; kingdom Metazoa; phylum Arthropoda; class Insecta; order Lepidoptera; family Nymphalidae; genus Hipparchia; species Hipparchia semele. The sequence continues at coordinate 13,710,297 of OW121717.1, forward strand.
CGTATACTTCAAAGGAGACAAACTGAAAGCAGCTTCAGACATACCCTTGTCCCCAGTGTATGACCTAACTTACTTTCTAAGACAACCAGATTTTGTCTTCAAAGCCGAGACTTTCCATGATGAAATAGTGTTTGGAACATTTGTCGATTCAGTTGAAGCGAATATGATACAAATTCTGGAGTTAATGTATGCCCCATACTTCTTCGCTATCAATACTTGGCCTGAGAGTAAGTAAAAACTAGTAAAATGGTCTCATTTTCTTTTAATTTTTTACAAGATTCAACTTCTCCATTACCTTTAAGTTAACTTTTTAATCACAATCGCACTCTCAACCGCAATCCAAGATTCCAATTCGGCTTATGAATATATTCCTACATTTCTGGAAGTTCTGGTAACTAACCGAGCAAAACCAATTAAATTCAAATCAATTTCGAGGCACATGACCGACGATCCCTTCAAATAGCAGAGCACCGCGGAATATGTAGCTTCCCATTGCTGCTTTCTTAAAAGATCTCGGAATCTAGAGTTTTTGTGAGTCAAAATTCGAGTCAAAAGTCAAAAAAAAAAAAAAACACAATTTAAGTGTATTTGAATTCTTCCATTTCAGGCGTAAAAAGCGAATTTTGCTCCCAAATACACACATTCTTGGCAAAACTAACGGATATGTACTACAAAATGCTGGGTCTAACCGTGCTGTATATACCTCGGGAAGGCCAGCATTTATCCTTTGAGAAGGCTTCCCTTGACCGAGAGTTGGTGAAGAGGTTGGAAGGAGTGGTGGTGTATTGGACCCACCAGATCAAGTCGTGCATAGAGGACCAAGCTTCGGTGGCTTCGCAGAAGGAACTTTTGTGTCCCAGTGATGAATATGACTTTTGGGTCTACAGACGTAAGTAAACTTAGTACTCTTTTTTTAGTGGTCTTCTAAGATTTCCCACAACTAAAGGGTTGTTTTCCACTGAAGCAAGGCAGAGCGGCAGAGATAATTTTATTACACTATAGGCATCTCTCAATAATCATATTTTCGCTCGTAGACAGGTATCATAGCATTGTTAGATTCTTTTCTGGAAGCAGGATTATGAAAAGTTTTATGGACTATTACCTAATACCCGTATTCATGGAAAAATAAAGAACAATTTATCTTAGGTAATATCTCGGATTAAGCGGTGTCTCATGATGCTGTAAGATCCTGTAAAAGATAGCAAAATAATCTTTTCCAAACTAATTTAAGTCTACGTACGGACGTAGGACGGCGTAGCAATGGGTGAAAATGCTCTTATTTAAATTATTCTTTACAGATGAAAATTTAAACGCACTAGTATATCAACTGAAGAATCCAGCAGTCAAGCATATCAAAAAGATACTTGTCACCACGCACTCCACATTCATCCACCAATTCCAATCGCTGTGCGACGAAATCATGCAAAAGATTGAGGAAGCCACATCGAACATTGAATATCTTCAAATCATAAAGCAACCATGCGCAGTATTGGAATGTGTTGTAGACCCGGATGAAATATGCAAGCACATTCCTAACATCATCAACTTGTTCAGATTCATCTGGATGGAGTCCCCACACTACAATTCAGAGACCCGTATAACAAACCTATTCAAAGACCTGAGCAACCAAATCATTATCCTGTGCAGGAACTATATTAAGTTGGACGATCTTTTCACTGGGCAAACTAAGAAGGCCTTAGGGGAGTTCACCAAATGTATTGACTGCTGTAAGCAGTATCGTGAGATATACGATTTGATGCAGGAAGCGCACAGTGAAAGGAACCCTGGCACTTGGAATTTGGACACGGGATCTATATTTAATTATATTGATTCATTTGTCCAGAGGTGTTTCGATATGCTGGACGTTTGTAATTGCATGATTATATTTGGCAGGTACAGTTACATTTTTAAATTTTCATAAATTTAACGATCTACAACTTCATGTTCAATTCTTCGAATATATCTCTTTGCATAAAATGAACTTCCTATTGTCAGTAATACCATATTTAGCTATATGTTTGGGAAGCTTAAAAAATGTGATCAGATAGGATATGACATCATAATTCACACATGAATTTGATGAAAAATAAAAACTGCCATTACAACAAGCAATAAATAAAGGCGTTTCTATCAATTGAACGTTCTAGAATCGATGAACTAGAAGTAATAAGCAAACCGATGTTCGGCGGTGCACGAGGCGACCAATTCGAAGCCAAGTGTGACCAAATCGAGCATATGTTCCTTGATGCGTTGGACAAAGTCAAAGCAGTCACCCACAATATACTCGACGTTCAAGCGCCTTCTTGGTATGACGACATACTGCAGTTCAGGACGGTCATCAAGGATATCGAGGTAAGAGATCCAAAATAGTGTGAGAACTAAAATTAGTATTAGTAATTTTGTTGACGACATCAACCCTTTATACTAGATACGTGAAGTTCTATACAAGATATAAGTCAACCTACGCGGTGAATTTTAATAAATAATAATAGATAACTTAAATACAATATCCCCTTTTCTTAGTCTATGTGATGCCTGCACTATGTAAAAACTCAGGATTTTACAACACACAGTACAACCTGTAAAAACTCAGGATTTTCATTTCCATTAAAGGTTTAAATATTTACGGAATGTTCCAGATTATAATAGAAAACTTGGTGGAAACCGTATTTGAAGGAGTGAATCACGTGGAAGAAGCCGTGGTAGCACTGTTTTCCTTACACAACTACTCCAAACGGAAGAACCTTCGGCGTATTTTCAAAAGAAAAACTGCTGAAGTACGTCTACTATTTAACTAACTTCCCACTGAATTGATCAGATATTAATAACTAATACCTACATTCGTATTTAAAGTTACTTTTCTATGTAAGGTCTTAGAAATTTTGAAGCCTCAATAGCCCAACGGTTAAAGATGTGAACTGAAAACTCGCACTCATAAGGTCGCAGGTTCGAATCCCACCCGTTGCAGTATTGTCGTACCCACTCCTAACACGAGCTTTCCGCTTATGTGGAGGGGACAGGAGAATATTAATCAACTTCAGCTTGGCTAATATTTTTAATAAAAAAAAAAGACGTGTGGCACTCGGGGACTGCCGCGGTAAAGTTATTGCATAGCATTTTTTATCAACGCCATTTAGCGGTGAGAGGAGTCCCGTATAAGGTTATTTTCGTTACGGAATTTCTGGATTCGGTCTCCACGCTCAAGGCCCGCGATAGAAGCTATACAATAGCTTAAAAAAATAACGTATACCTTTAGGTATGGGCGATGTTCAGCGAAGAAGTGCAAGAAGCTAAGAAGGAAACTGTTTCATCTCGCGGACTGTATCCTGCCGACCTGCCCTCTTTCGCCGGAAGAGCTGCCATTTTACGGATGCGAAGGAATCGACTTGCTTATCTTAAAAAGGTATTTAATAGTAGTAGTAAGCTTTATTGCACTAAACCGGGCCAGGCGCACTCCAAAGTAAACTACGGAGCTCACAGTACATGGCGCACCTCTTCGAAGGCCTAAATTCAGAGAGTTCGAAGGGATAAGAGTTATAGAAAGAGAAAAGTATAGGTGAATAAGACGGTAGGTAAGTAGCTGTGTCAACCTGAATTGCACTTTATGGTGTGGTAACAAGAGTCGCTATTTATTTAAATCATTTTGCGGAGTGAATCTTCTGTACCTTTAGGTAGGTACTTGGTATTCTGTGCTTATGTGTTATCTTGATAAATATTTCATGTACCTGTATCATCAATATCCTGAGCACCCCATAAACGTCTCATTACTGAGCGCAGTTCTCCTCGCTGAGGACTTTATTTGTACTTATATGACGAAATATAGTTTGATTGACACCAATGAAACTTCTCGATTGTCAGCGATGGATTCTACCATAACGTTGTTACTTGCTCGTTCCACAGGTAATGACTGATGCTTCGGTGTGGCTGATGCCGTGCAGCAACTCGGAGGATGTGATCATGCACGTGAACAGGCTGATGGGCGCCATCGATGTCGGCGTTCGGGAGCTATGGATCTCTTGGACTGTATGTAAAACGTGTCTTTATGAAACACCATGATAGATAAGAAACAGTTTGTTGTATTGTGAGGCTTTCCCTTGACGAACTTCGAAGCACTGATTAGTTCTACGTTGGAGCGCACTTGCCTGGTAGATGCCTATACATTCTTACTTTGAAGGTGCTCAAATTATACGTGGCTGGAAACACGGAGTCTGAAAAGCATTCCACGGTCCACACTTTAGGGGTTCGTTTCAGGAACATTGAACTAGTGTTCTGCAAGTGGGTTGGATTTCTTGCAATCTCACTTGATGGTAAGTGACGATGTAGTCTAAGATAGTAGTGTTGACGAGGAATCGCTTATCAAGTTGTAAGTTTGATTTCAGCATAACTTAGACGAGAAGTGCTCCGCTGGTCTCAACAGGACCCTGATGAGGAAAAGTGCGGAGAATCCAGGACTAATGGAGTGCAACATTGACGTGTAAGTGAACTAAGGTGCACCACCTGCTCTAATTTGTTTAAAAATCCAATTAAAAAATTGTTCCAACGCATTGCACCATACAGATTGTTTTTAAAATATTTCTAGGATTCTGATTAAAAAAATTTTGTTTTTTAGAAATATCTTGGAACTTTGCAAAGAAGCCAGCCACTGGGAAAACTTGGGTCTGGATATACCACTACATGCGTTTCAGGTTTATTTCTTTCAAGTGGTTTATTTCTGTCAGGTTATACCTAAAATACGAGCTGATGGAATAAAAAATAGGTACTTATACGTCCTTCTCCGGGATACAAACTCTGTGCCAAATTTTGTCCAGATCGGTTCTTGTGCCACAAACTTATTTGATTAGTTATGCTTATTGGATGATTGACAATAGCTTGAACGGATACATCAGGTTTTGATTTTAATAGCTAACATCATAGTCGACGCACGATTACTGCGCACGGTTCTACTCTCTGACATACAAATAGCTTATTATGACTTAGGTATGTACCTATCCGCTAAGGGTTTTTTGGAAATTCACCCTTTAAGGGGCTTAAATAAGGGTTGGAAATCAAACTTAACGTGAGCGAAGGCGCGGCCAGTGTATTATATCTAAAACTTAATAACCAAGGTATACATGAAGAGCAAGACGATATATTACGTTTACGAGAGCGTGCTAGCAGTGGTCAAGGGGTACAACAAGATACTGGACTCCCTCTCGGAACAGGAGAGGCTGCTATTTAAGCCGCTCATATTGGTAAGTTCAATCCAGACTGACTCCCACAACCTAGTAATTATTTTAATATGCGCTACTGCGATAATGCCCGCGATTTTATCCCCGTGGATAAAGGTCTTTACTAAAAAACATGCTTTTTATGAAATTAGAATTTTTTTAATAATCATTGGAGGTTGAATCGGTAACATAATAATAATTAAAACAAGCCTAATAAATATCACAAATAAATCACATTATGCCTTTCATGATCAAATTCTAATCCAAATTATCATTCATAATATGAAACTTAACTCAAACATAAATCTAAATGATCGTTCATATCATCTTGTTCGACCATTTTCAAGCAACATGGACATGGGGACTTAGTACCAGTAGCATTCAATGTTAACGTCTCATCAAGAATGTCATCGTCATCATCTATAACAATTGTTTCGCTCGCAAAACTAGTCGAAGCACCTTCTTCTGGCACTGTTGTATTATTATTAAAAAAGGTTAAGCATTCGTCTAGATGTTCATTCATTGATTTGCTAACAATATTTCCACAGCATGGACATTTTTGTTCATCGATTGTTATTAAAACATCAACACTTTTACTAGTGCCAGGTTCATTTTTAATTTTTGGAATATCTAATTTGTCTATTTTTTCGCTTTTTATAAAAACATTTGCATTCCAGTCTATCAGTTCAGAAATTATTTCAGATTTAATATTAGCAAACTGTTCTGTATCTTTTTCCTTTTTGATGTTCGTAAATTTCTGTACATCTAAGATATTGCCATAATCATTTACTTTAGATTTATTTATTGTAGACTTAATATCTATCACAGCCTTAATATCATTATCTTTAATACTTTCAATGACCTCTTTATTTAAGCATTCATCTAAATGTCTGTTTATTTCCTCACTACTCATTTTAATATTACAGACTGGGCAATCTACTAAATTTGTATCAACAGCAACAACTGACAATCTTTTTTTATTATTATTACTTGTTTCCTCTTTAATTTCAAAATCTTTGCCATATAAATCTTTTAATAATGATGTAGCAGTACTTTTGAAATAATCATCTATTTTCTTCATTTTACTAGGTGGGGATAGAATATGTGAATCATCTGCTTTATGTTTACCTGTATTAGCTGTGATTGTGCTGAAACTATTTCTTCTTGGTATTTGGTTTTTAGTACTATTTTTATCAGGCAAAGTAGGTGACAGCATTTTATTAGCCCAAACATTTCTTACAGTTTCTACAACATTGTCAGAATTTGTTTTAATTATAGCACTTATAGTTTTTCCTTTACCACTAAAAGTAACTTGAGGGGATTTCGCTACTTGAGGGTTGTAAATAACATTATTTCTTTTAGTAACAACAATCGTACTACTACTGTTGCTTTTTGGTATTAGGTTTGATTTAACAGGTATGATATTGGAGTCTTTCAGAACTGGTTTTGTTACTTTAGCACTATTATTGGTATTATTAATATATTTAGTGATGTCACCAGCTGGTTTAGGAGATGCGCGTTTCTTTTTTCCGAAGTTTTCGGGTTCTTTGATTTTTACAAAAGTACCTCCACATTTTCTCTGATGATCCTTCCACCAGTAATCTGTAGGCCCAGGAGCTCTGTTCGCCGATCGACGCACTATTCCAAAATGTGGTTTCATCGTGTGACACGGTCCATTGCATCGCCACCAATGGGTTTTGTAGAGTTCAACCTAAAAATATTTTTATTTTTTATACATGACTACAAGAGACTATTTGATAATAAGAAGATGAGCCATTAAATGTCAAAATAAGGTCAATTACCACTTGATGTACAGCATCAATCATCATAAACTATAAAGAATCAAAAAAACCTGACATAAATATAAAAATTAACCTCATCATGGAAGTCGTGGTAAATGCTGATATTGAGACCTGCAGCCTTATTAATCCTGTACATGTGCTGTTTAAAGTTTGGTCCGTGCCCATCTCTGTCCTGGTCCCTGCAGGTCACAAACAGATAGGCGTGTATCATCTCATGAAGGAGGGTCTCCACAAGGTCTTTGCGAGGGCGTAGTTTAAGTAACGGCTCACTAAGGGCTATGTCACAGAGTCCTCCTCTGTCATATCTGAAATTCAAAATAATAATTTATGATATGTTTATGGCTTGAATTTAAAACACTTGATACTAAATTGTTTTAACTCTGTCTTGAGTCTGAGCAGAGTGATAGAGCAATATATAGAATTTCATACAATCTAATCGTTTTTTCTGTGATCAAAGCCAATTATTGTTATAATTATGATAATTTTGATTTGTCAAAATTGTGATCACCTACCTATGTAAGGACCAGTGGCGTGCACACAGGGTAGGCATAATGCGGAAAAATGATATAAAATGGAGAAAAACGCCAGTACGAGTTATAAAAACTTAAGGGTAGTCTTTTTATAATTTGTACAATGCCTACCCTTAAGTTTTTTTAAATTCGCACAGAAGATTTTTTCCATTTTGTATCATCTGCCTACCCTGTAGTACATCCTGTGCACGCCACTGGTAAGGACACATGCATAGTGCAAATAACTCCACTGGCAGATACAACGATTTGGACCACTGCAGGTTTGTATAATAGGAAAATTTTCTGTATTATTGAGTTCAATGAGAAGTTGCACAACACACACATGTGAACATGAGAAATAAAAGACAGTGAGTTATTCCCCTCCCTTGCAGCAACTCTTACCTCTTACCCCCAAGTGGTGATACATCAAAATCCAAAATTATTTATTTCATGTAGACCAACCTGTGGCTCTTGTGACATACTGAGACTATACCACCGGTGCAGAATGCAGATTCTGCTGACAAGATCTGGCAAGAAACTCAAGTTGCTCATCATTTAATAACTCAAATAATATATTATAACACAATCGACTGTCACCGATATACAGTGTGCAAATATTTAAAAATTAAACTACATTACAAAATTAATATTAAAATCAGGTTAAAATAATATTACACATAATTATACTAACTACCAAAGTTTACGATTCATACTTACGAGCAAATGCCAGCACAAGAATACATCCTTTTGCTCCAACGGACCACAGCCCGGCTGGCTAGCTTAGTCCAGAAGAATACTTGATCGAAATGCAGGAACAGCAAGTGAACATTGGGCGTCGGGTCAACTAATTCTAACTCTGGATCGCTTAAATTCATCTTGAGGAGGGTATATTTTCATTTGTATGCGCACAGTACTTTATATGAAACGAATATAAATTAACTGCATAAAAATACTGTTTTTAAATTCAGTGTGAACACAAATTCACAATAACTTTCCCTATTAGTAATTCTCTGTTTTTCTAAGCTTTTTTACTCGGCAAAACATTTATTTTTTCAAATTCAAACTTACTATACCTACTTTTTTCATGTTTGACATGAAACATCGACGTTTGACAAACAACAAGTTCCATGTTTGACATTAACTGACAGCTGAAAAATGAAATGACTTAACAGTGTTGCAATAAAAAAGTTAATTCCACATTTTCTTGTTTATTTTAGGCATGCGAAAAGAAAGTTCAACCGGGAATTACAAAATTGACCTGGACATCGACAATGTCTGATGCATATATTGCAGACTGTGTTTTGCAAATTGGTGAAGTTAGTAATGTTTATATCAGGTTTAAGAATTAAATTTTTTATTGAAACTTGTATAAATAAATAAATCAAAACGTAATTGTTTCTTTTATAGCTGCAAGATTTTGTAACAACTTATAAAAATTGTAATATAAACTTAGTAAAGATAATGGAAAAAGTTTGTGATACCCCTCTGATTGAATTTGATATCTACAATGTTTTTGATATAAAAGAACTTCGACACAAAATAAGAACAATGGAAGAAGAAGCAGCTACCAAAATACTAGATATGTACAAGGAAATTATCACTTACATTATAATTGTATATGAAGGATTTGAAGCATATATAACACAGGTATTACATTTAAAACCAATGTATATTTTTTACTGAACATACATAAGTATGCTTATTCATTTTCTTGTAGATGGCAGAGTACTGGATTAAATATGTCAGAAGATATGACCAACTGTTAGAAGATGCATTACGCTTAACAATCAAAGCTACCATGCAAAATATGTACAAATGTGTACACGGTGACGGTAAATATAGGCTTATTAAGGTCACTTTTATTATTTCCAAATCATTGAACTTGGTAATTGGATTTAATATTCTAGGTACAATGGCACCGTCACCTCTTATCAAAATGAATCTCTATTTATCTGATAAAAATCATATAATTTATAATCCCACACGGCATGAGTTGGAAGATACATTTACAACAGTATTGGAGGAGATTATTCATCTTTTAAGTACTATTCCAAGATTGTTCGAAAAATTTGGTTTGCCCGCTGGTGGTCTTAAGAAGTTTAAAGAAGTAATAATAAGTGATACAGACAGTAATAAATTGCAGTCTTTGATTGACACAGGTGTGCTTTGAATAGAACTATAAAATAGTTTAGTTGTTTATGTCTAAATAATAATTATGGAATAATTGTATATTATTACATGATTATTATACAAACACTATTATAACTACATAATATAATTAAAAAATAAAATAAATAAATAAGTATGATACATAAACTTACTTTAAATAGATAGCAATAGCAAGTAAATGTTTAAAGTGATAGATAATGTTTCTTTTTGTTCTTTTATAGAAATTGAATACAATCTTAGTCTTGTAAATGAACACATACGGATGTGGGATCCATATTCTCATATCTGGAAAGTTAATAAAGATGATTTTATGGTCAAATATCGAGAGGAAAACCATACAGCTGCAGATTTTGATGAACTAATTATCAATTATAGTAACCTTGCTAATGCTGTACAAATTCAGGAAACTATAAATCAGGTTAGATTTTACATAATTACATTTTACTGAACCTACTGTCTAAAAAAATATCATTAAAAATTATGGTCATCTAATTCAATTTCAGATCCACTTTATAACTTTAAATTCAAGTGAATTGAAGAAATCAATCATAGCTCATTGCTTAGTATGGCAAACAAAGTTAGGTGAATTGTTAAAAAAAATAACAGAATCTGATATTGATGCAGTTTATGCTTATATAGAAAAAAGCAGTATCGATGCAATGACAGTAAGAGTTTATTTTTTTTATAATAATATGTATAATAGTTATTGATAAAATAATATGCACATAATATTATATCAATATAAATATAAATTAATATGTTGTATATTTCAGATGCCAGCTGATTTGAAAGAATTAGCAACTTCGATGGCAACTTATGAACGCTTAGTCTCAGAAATACCAATAATAGAAAAAACCTTTCCTCCTATAACGGATAAAATGACGACACTAGGTTCATTACTTTATAAATCTGAAAATCTCTTGTTCATCCTTGAATATTTTTTTAAACTGGGTATTATTTTTGTAGCAAAGTTTGAAGTGGAACTTAGTCCTGACATGCAAACACGAAATGAAAATATTCCTGTACAGTGGACGGAGTACTTAGCTCTTCTTGAAGAAGCTAAGAAGTTGTTAGAGATGAATAAAGATAAATTCAAAACTGAACTCTTAGAACAAGCTGAGGTATACTAATAGGCTATATTGTATTAAATATAATTAAATACATCTGTTGAATTACTGCCTAACGTATTGTTCACATTTGTAATATATTTAGGTGTTTAAAGAGCAAGCTAAAGAATTTTGTGAAGAATTCTATAATACCGCTCCATGCAGCTCTGACATAAGTGGAAAAGATGCATTAGCGCAATTGAAAGCTTTTAGGGATCAACTTAATGCACTTCGCGCTCAAGAACAACAAATAAGAGACGGACTAGCAGTTTTTAATTTAACGTAAATAAAATTGGACATCAATTAAATACGAGTAATAGTAGATAGTTGGATAGATAAATTTTTCTCATAGTCATAATCATCATTTATCTAGAAAATAGGGATGATTTATCAGAAAAGATCTTTTCTAATGAATCATGTGAATTACTTATGTTTTTAGTAAATATTCAATAAATATCTATTCATAGGACACCAGTGAATCTCGACCTACAAAAGATGGAGAAAGAACTGGAGAAATTGGAAGAAGTGTGGGGATTAGTATTTCAGTGGGAGGAGTCATGGGAGAAATATAAAACTCAAACATTTTGGGAAATGGAAACAGATGAAATGGAAGATAACGTCATGTTTCTGTTCAGGTAAGAAAAATTGGATGGTATTTTGCTAATTTCCTTACACAATGTTTTGATGTAGGTCAAGATCAACAAATTCTTTTACAGAAATTTCAACCGCCTCTCTCGACAACTTAAAGACAAAGGATGGGATATTATTGATACAACTCGAGTTAAAGTTGATGCATTTCGACGAACTCTGCCTTTAATTGGAGATTTGAAAAATCCATGTATGAGGGAACGCCATTGGGATAGAATAAAGACTCTTATGGGAGTGTTAGTACTTTCTTGTATTATGTTTCCAATTTACATTTTATGTTTTATGAATTTCTGACTGAGTATAATTCAAAAACTGCATTTGTTCCTATCAGTGAATTTGATCAAAATTCTGAAGATTTCAAACTTGAGTTGATAATGCGTCTTAATTTCCAAGCATATGCTGAAGATATTGCTGAAATATCAAACGCTGCAACTATGGAATTAAATATAGAAAATGGTCTGAAAGCTATTCGAGAAGTATGGAAAAACACAACATATGAAATGCAGCATCATAAGGGAGATATGTATAAGATTAAAAATGTTGAAGAAGTAATGCAGGTACAGTGTAAAAACTAAAACAATATAAAATTGAATCTATGTGTTTTTAATTAAAAGTAATTTATTCTTATTTAGTTCCTAGAAGATCATCAAGTACAACTGTCTTCTATGAAGTCAACAAAATATGTGGAACCGTTCATTAAAGAAGTAGACTATTGGGAGAAGTCTTTGGGTTACGTAGCCGAGTGCATTGAGGTTAACATCAATATTCAATAATGCATAACTTATTATTTGTTGCCTTCATTTGTACGGACTTCTTTACAAACGAAACTAATAACAATTACATCCGTAGATCTCATTGCAAGTTCAACGACGTTATCTTTACCTTGAACAAATATTTAGTGGAGAAGATATTAGAAAACAACTACCAGCTGAAGTAAAAGTTTTTGATGCGTTAACTGCTGATTGGACAGAAATTACTAGCAGGTTAGATCTAAAATAGAACCTCCCATTTAGAGCACCTTGTTATTTTAAATTTTAAATTATTTATATAAATTACTTTGTTTTTACAGCATGTATGCTGGAAAAAATGCGGTTGAAGCATGCTTGTATAAACCAGCTCCATATCTTTTTAATAAGCTTAACAAGATGGTTGATAACTTAGATGGAATATTGAGAGCTTTAGAAAAATACCTTGAAACAAAACGGCAACTGTTTCCAAGATTTTACTTCATTTCAAATGACGATCTGCTTGAAATTTTAGGAAATTCCAAGAAACCCCAATTAATTCAAGTTCATTTGAAAAAGTTATTTGATAATGTCAATAAAATAAGAATTGATAAGGTGAGTTAAACATAAATACGTACAAAAAAGTTTTCGACCGAGTTAAGGACAGAATAGAGTGGAAAAAATATTTTTCGGGGATTTTTTATGGGAAATTAAAAAACACACCAAATACAGCTTTTTGCCATATATATGTATCACGTTTTTGACGTTTTGTATTGTTGTTTTTTTACCATCTTTAAATTACTTGAGCGCCGCAACTAGTCAAAGAAAGTCGAAATTTGCGGTTGAAGATAACGAATAGCCATAAATAATCAAATGCTTCAAAAATCGCGGCATGCCACCATCCGCTTGGTGAAGATATTCTAGGGGATTTCTAGGGAGAAACCAAATTAGTCTAGGGGTACGTCGCCGAGACCATCTGGCAACATTGGTTAGTTATCCTGACTCCTGTCATTTAGAGTTGTTCAAAAATGCTATAAATCAATATCATGCTACATGCTATGACTATAAACTATAAAATTTTAGCATGCTATAAAAAATGCTATGCTATAGCAAACTGTAATTAAGGAAGCTTGTGGACGACCGGCGCGCGCGCTATGTCTTGCAACACACTAAATCACATAGCATGTTTATTGCAAGTTGCGATAAATCCATACTGCATAGCGCACACGCGATGACTGGCAACAGTGCCCGACTGCCCGGCCGCCTCAGCGCCGCTACGCGCCGCTGCACGGAGTATGTTACACCGCCTACAGCGCGTGATATTTATAGCATCGTAGCACCACAGCGCCTACGTATGTAGCACTTGCGGTGTGCTAACTGCTATGGAAAGATAGCATGCTGTAATATGTTGCTAAGTGCTATATTAACCACCTCTACTGTCAATTCTGTCATTCATAATTTAATTTTATTTTATAACCAAAGAGAATGTAATCACTCCGTTTTAAGAGGCGGAACTTCAAAGAAAAAAATTTCGAGACTTTGTTTTTATTTTAGCCAACTTCATAAAAGAAAAACAATACTACCAACCCATGTAATGAAGAAAGAATTGTCAAAGCTAAGGATATAATGTATCGATAGATTTGTCTTATCGATAATTAGATTTTATCGATATCGACAAAAACAGACAGATGTGCTACCAAATCTATTGTTCTAAGATCAAGTTCAAAAGTTGCGTAAATAAAACAAGAATCAATATGAGTCTAGTATTTATTCATTTTTATTCACAATATTACAACTAGTTGAAACAAAATTAGTTACTTTAAACTGAATTCTTTCTTTCTTTCTAGAAGTTTTTTCAATGCAATAGCATCTTTTTATCTGCTAAGCAAAGTATCACTGCAGTCTTCTTTTTATCCCATTCGATAGAATAGCAGTTAAAAATAATCGTAGGTAGCACAGGTAGGTAGGCACTTTACCATTGGAAACTTAAGCACTTTACCGTTTGATACCATTGGAAAAAGCAAGAACTTCTCAGAACTTTTAACATTCATGCTGCAAACTTCACATTTTCTATAATCTTCCAAGATGGTTCACAAATTGAATTGAGGAATTAACGAATAAACAATTCCCGCTAGAATAATTATTTATAGAATTAATATTTATTTAAAATGTTTGACAAATATTTTTCTCTTATTTATTATACTGACAACTGACTGAAAAATGACAACAATTTTTTTCTTTCTTTGGATTAATGACTTTTCATAATGCGAAGCCAGTCGAACCAAGAATTAACTCTTTTTAGAAAACTCCTTTTTGACATAAATTATGTTGGCAATATGACGTCACCCGTTAGTTTCGGCATGTTGCTGAACCCAAAGAAATAAAATGTTCTTGTAAGAGAGTTTCTAGAGGCTGTTTATAACCTAAAACTAAAATCGCAAGCCAAAAATTTATATCTCGAAAGTTATTATTTTGTGCATAAGAAAAAGATGTGGTTAAAGCTCTTTACGTTCCGATGACTAGTATAGTAAGTACATATGAGTTAAAATATAATTGTGTTGTTGTTTGCTTTTTTATTATGGTTTGATTCTCGAGTAAGAAACTTAATATATTGGGCATGTAATAAAGTAGATATTACACTATAGTTTTGTACAATCTTAGCAACCAGTACCTATTAGTTATTGCTATAAAACGGCGCCGGCATTTTTGAAAATTTGGCGCCATTTCGATGGTTGCACGTTTTAAATCATAGCCGATAGTTCTGAAACGATCATAAAGAAATTATCCGCTCTGTTCTCCGTTACGATAGCGAGTTTTGCAACTATTCAATCAGCTTTCGCCTTTTTGAAATGTTCTCAAATTCCTAGCCATATTACTCTGAGACCATTTTTAGGTTAAATGGTCTAGCATATTATATCTAATCAGGGTTTAGTGGTGAAGGAAAACATCGTGTGAGTTCTCCATGATATTTTCAAAGGTGTATGAAGTCTGCCAGTCTGCACTTGGCAAGACACTGGACTTGTGGCCTATGGTCCAAAACTCTAAACCCTTTTCATATGAGACGAAACCCATACCCATAGAAATAGAAATAGAAATATTTTTTATTCAAATAAGCTTTTACAAGCGCTTTTGAATAGTCAATGAATCTACCACTGGTTCGGAATGCCTTTCCTGCTGAGAAGAGCCAGCAATAAACTCTGCGGTTGCTCTTTTAAAAAAAAATTACAATAGGTAATGAAACTATGCTATGTATATGGTGCTTCCATGATGAAGTTACCTAAGTCTAATTAAAAATAAATACAATGCAATCATAAGTGAGCCAGTAATGGTAGTGGGATGCTGATGTTAAAGTAATATTATCATTTGATACCAGAGAATAAGAGAGATAGATTAATAACAGTTCTAATCTATTCAAAAGTTCTATCAAATAGAGTTAATAGTTTAGTTTCCATTTGTTCTTAAATCATTTATAAATTGCTTTCTGGATAACAACATATTCATACTTATATTGTTTGTTGTACATCAGCTGTGGGATTTTTTTATTTTTTTTATTGTGTTCCTCCCTTTTTTCTGTCGTCATGGGGGTCGAAGACTATTCTAGGTCGGTACTTATTTGTTTACTCTTTTAACTGCGCAACTCCTACATTTCACTATGCAGAGTTCATGACATCATAACGTTACATTTTTGCATTTGTCATAGAGCAATAATTTTTAGACAATCCCACAGATTTTTTTTGACACACATTTTTTTTACCACAACTAAAATTAATGTTTTCAGCGCAGAGCAGTAGATCTATTGGAGAATCGTCAACATTTTGAACATGACAATTGCAAGAGGAACCTCGCTGTACTGCAAGAAAGCAAAACTCTGAACCAAATAGAACATAAAGAGCAAAATTGGAAGAATGTATACCGCATGGCAATTCGGCGGGCGATATACAACCACAGGTGGAATGATTTGGCTTACCTGTTGAAGAAGTCGCCAATATGGGAGCAGAATCATTCGGATGATATGCGTGTTTATATGAAGGTAGGTGTTGTTTCACTTGCTTTAATGGTGAATTAAGACATCCTGAGAATACTATTTTTTTTATTTGATGACAAGATAGTCTTTGACTGCAATCTCACTTAATGGTAAGTGACGATGCAGTCTAAGATTGTAGCGGGCTGGTTTGGAAAGAGTATGCCAGTTTACTTATACCCCTAATTGATGGTTTCTACACGCCATTGTGCCGGAACACTAAATCACTTGGCGTCTGACGATAGGGTGGTAACTAGCCACGGCCAAAGCCTCTCACCAAATCAGACCAGAGACAATTTAGAAATTATAAATTCCCAAATTGCATGTCGCAGATTTGAAAAAAAAACTGACAGGATAGGATAGTAAGATAACACTCAGTCGAAAAAGAATATTAGTATCATATTTTCAAAAGTAATCCCTTAATGTGTCTATTTCAGGCGTTAGCAATTCTCCTGATGTACCATCCTACTGCACGAGCTCAATCGCTGCTGCAGGACTACAGTCACATGGTGCTGGCGTGTCGCATCGAGTCAGACAAGAAGGCGCTGCACAAGACCATCCTCAGCCTCACACAGAAACTTTACAGCAAAGCGCAAAAGAAATCTGCACATAGTGCCTATGAAGAAAATTTTTAAGTATAGTAGTGCGAGTATTCTCCGTTAGCCATAGGTCCATATGGCAAAGCGAAAAGGAAGGATTTTGATCGCTGTAGTCTTATAACTCCCGGTTTCGAGTTCGATTCTCGGTGGAGTCAATTTGGGAATTTATAATTTCTGAATTGTCTCTGGTCTGGTCTGGTGGGAGGCTACCGTTAAAGATGTGCCACCAAGTGATTTAGCGTTCCGGCACGATGGCGTGTAGAAACATTAGAGGTATGGGTTGAAAGTACACCGCCATATGCCTTCCAAGTTAGCCCGCTTCCATCTTAGACTGCATCGTCAATTACCATAAGGTGAGATGGTAGACTATCTTGTCATCAAATACAAAAAAATATAATTTTAGCGGTTTCTGTATGTATGTTTGTGACATTTTATGCTCAACTGTAGTGAATAAACTACTGAGCCGATTTTGATGAATGAGGTGTTGAATCGATTTGTGATGATCTGGGTGACATAGGCTACATTTTATAGAAACAAAATCAATATTTTTTTTTTTTTGTAAACGGACGGACGGATGTAAACTAACATTCATTTTTTCTGTGTTAGAATATGTGAAACAAAAGGCTGTGTATTAAAATAACTATGTTAACTTTAAACTTAAATCTGTATGCTTAAGATATAATTTATTGATAAGGTAGCACCCAGATATCCTAGGATAGTATGTATACAGTACTACTTTAGTAGTACTTTTATAAATTACAAGCCAGTGACTTCATTTGTGTTTAATTTATGCTGTATTGGTCGTACTTATCTAGTTTCTGAATTTACTTATATGCTAAGTTTAAAGAAATCACATTGGAACCATTTGGGCATAAATAACTAGTGCCCTTTTTGCCTATTTTAAAGGGTTGAATTTGACAATGTATTTTTTTATATTATAAGAATAACTATGCTCTTTCAAGTTACTCTCAAAATATAGCTAGTAAAGAAAATTAAAAGTGGTAAAAACTACTATGTAGCTCTCAGTTGGTTCGATTATCGATATTATGTATCTGCCATTAAATTGGTATGTTATTAAATTAAATAAAGCATTCATATATTTTTGACCTACTCTTATTTATTTCTATAAACATTTATCTTTCCAAAAAAAGGCCATTTTTCAACGAGGAAGAAATCTGTCGCCTCGCAAATATTCAATAGTCGACCCAGATAGAAACAATCGCTCTGCTTCTGTTTCGTAGTGCGTTGTCTTTACCACTCGATTTATGACTTTTTGTCGTCTCGTGCGTCGGACGACGTTACACGACGATTTTCCGGTAGAAAACACCTGCTTTATTCCTCCTTAGGGTGCAAGCTATCTCCTTGCCAAGAGGCAATTATTTACAAATCGCAGACTCGATTCAATATTAACATACGCCATAAAGAGTCAACCCACACAACTTATCAATTGAAAAGTTAACTTTATTCCTTTACGTTATGTATGTATTTAATTTGGCAAAGTTTTGTGGGTGGAAACGTTATTGCGTCTGCGTCCATTTATAGGTAAACTAATAGACACTTCTTCCCCTCAGAATGCCTTAGGCTTGCCGGTAGCCAAAGCCATGATGTCTGAGGACGGGGAGTGCATCGAGTGGAAGTATAACTTGGTGCTGGACGGGCCGGCCGAAGTGTGGCTCTTGGGCTTGGAGCATACCATGAGGGTTGTTTTACGAGAGGTAGGGTAAGGTCACCATCATTAACTTATTATTGAGCTCAGGTCTCCTCTTAGATAAGGGTTATAGGTCATAGTCCACTATGCTGGCCCCAATGCAAACTGGCAGACTTCTCACACCTTTGAGAACATTGTGGAGAAAATTGAGGAGTGCAAATTTCCTCACCATGTTTTCCTCCACCATTGAAGCATATTTGTCTAACTCGCAGTGTTCTTGCCTGAAATCGAACCCAATAGGTACTATATTAAGGTTAAGGTCGACTGCTTATTATCAGCATAATTGCAACTACCCTCAGTTTAAAATTTTTATCATTTTTCAGCAACTAATAATAACAAAGGCAGCATTAAGAAAATGCCGATATCAGAGGGAACAGTGGATCAATGATTACCCGGGCCAACTTGGGATCACTTGCAGCAAGGTATAATGATTGCTGAGGGTTTTGATACCTATCAATTACCAAAGAAACATAAATTATGTAAAATACGGGTATAGGTAGTTCATCTTTACATCAGGTATAATTGTAAAGAAGATAGGTAAAGTATCATGTATCTACTTACCTAAGGAATATTGTAATAGTTTAATATAAAAATGTATATGGATTAATAATATTATAAAGAAAGTTCCTTTTAAAGATACAATGGACGTCAGACTGCACTCGGACACTCTGCCGCTGCGAAATCATGAAGGAAAAGAAGCCGCTAAAGAAATTGCGGAAAAAGCAGAACCAGATCCTGGCAACACTGCAAGCGATGTCTCGGAAGGAGATCACGAAGATACTGCGGTGCAAAGTGAACGCGCTGTGTGTGATAGAGATACACTCCAGGGACACTGTAGACAGGATGTATAAGATGGGTAAGTACACTCCACAACCGATAGAATAGATCCTGGCAACATTGAAGACATTGTCCAAATAGGAGATACAAATGATCCGTATGCTCCCCACAGGTTGTATGTCAGTAACGGCGTTCGAATGGTTCTCTCAGCTGAAGTTCTACTGGGACCGCGAGCGCGAGGACTGTTACATCAGGCAAACGAACACCAACTCCATTTACACCTATGAGTATATTGGAAATTCCGGTCGTCTCGTCATCACCCCCCTTACTGACAGGTAAAGACGACTTATATGAATAAGCTAGTAGCTGTCGTATGTTAATGTCAATTTTATTGTACTTTGTGATCTTTGTATTTACATAGGTATACTCTCGAAAAGGCCATCATGCGCGCTACGAGAAAACTTTGTCTACCAATTAATTATCGTGACTAAAAGATATCACCGAAATTGGGTAGACGTAATTTTGTCTTAACGCACATTATAGCCCTTTTCGAGAGTGACATAGACTTCTTTCTATCCCGGAAGAACAAAGCGTTCTTTATAATTTTCCCATACTTCCAGATGCTACATAACCTTGACCACAGCACTACATTTGTTTCGCGGAGGCAGTCCGCAAGGGCCGGCCGGTACGGGCAAAACTGAGACTACCAAGGATCTGGGTAGAGCTTTGGCGAGATGGGTTGTTGTAACCAATTGCTCAGATGGTCTCGATTACAAGTCTATGGCGAAATGCTTTGCAGGTTAGTTTGATTCCGATTCCGATGACATGTGTTTTATAAACGATGATAGAATTGATATCAGCATTACGATACAACAGTTTCAAGTGACTCGGGTCACAAGCGGCACAAGATCGTGTTCTTTGGCGATCCATTTCGATTCGAAATGCAAGAAACTTAGTGTAGACATCTTCAGTCTATCGGTCAAGAAAACGGCGACGATGGCAATTAAAATAAAAATTGGGTAAAGTTTCTTGTCATTTGACCAATGGAACCGTCAAAGACGTGCCGCTAAGCGATTTAGTGTTCCGGCACGATGGCGTGTAGAAACCGATTAGGGGTATGGGTTGAATTTACACTGCTAACCCATCTTAGACTTCCATCTTAGACTGCATCGTCACTTACCATCAGGTGAGATCGCAGTCAAGGCCTATCTTGTCATCAAAAAAAGAAAAGGATGTTGAATTTTAGACCAGGTCTGAATGAAGGCTTGAAAAGTTCATTCATCCAGAGTCAACTTTCCAAGCCTGATTTCCATTCTCTATCCAGGCATAGCTCAAAGCGGTTGCTGGGGTTGTTTCGACGAGTTCAACCGTATCAACATCGAAGTGCTGTCGGTGGTGGCGCAGCAGATTCTCGCAGTTCTGCTCGCCTTGTCGCTCAACCAGAAGCGGTTCGTCTTCGAGGGAGCCGACATCAAGCTCGACGGCAATTGTGGCATATTTATTACTATGAATCCTGGGTAAGAAATGCTGTTCGTAATTTTGATACTTAAAGTATTCCTTTATATCATCATGAGCAACCCATCAACGGACCACTACTGGCGCAGGTTTCCTCTTAGAGAAGGGTTATAGGCCATAGTCCACCACGGTGGTAGATTTCCATACCTTTGAGAACATTTCTGAAAACTCTCTGTCATGCAGGTTTTCTCACGATGTTTACTGTACTGTAATCAAATTGAAATTCACATGTAGTACACACTCTCACAAGGTTCTCATTGTAAATAATACAGAATGGCAGCATGAAGGCATAAAATAATGTAATGCCGTTTGCTGTCTCGGAAATCGAGTCGATCTTTCCCTTAAAGCGTGCCAGAAAAAGTTTCACACCAAAAACTGATCGCCCTGTAACTTCGCTCCAGGTACGCGGGAAGAACGGAGCTGCCCGACAACTTGAAATCAATGTTTCGCCCCATAGCCATGTGCGTCCCTGATTCTCTCATCATTGCCGAGAATACGCTTTTCTCTGACGGATTCACCGCATACAAGATTAATGCGAAGAAGGTGAGATATTATTTAAAATATTATTAAAAGAGGACATCAGGGCACAAATTTTTCCAGAAAATTATGACATTGAAATGTCAGTCCTGCGGACTTTTCATCCTTGTAAATTGGATCGTTCTCGCATGATTTTTAAAACCCTAAATGCAGACTGGAGAAGTCGCTTGCATTGCTAGTAATTAATAAAAATTATATCTGTAAAATGTTCAGGTGTTCACGTTATACCAACTGGCGATGCAACAGCTGTCGAAGCAGGATCACTATGATTTTGGTCTTCGCTCCATGGTCGCGCTGCTGCGTTATGCGGGTGTCAAGCGGCGTGCCTATCCGAATTTACCGGAACAAGAGGCAAGTAAAAATTAAAAAAGAAATCAAGAATTTGCTTCTCGAATCAGAAGTTCTGAAAAGCAGATTCTGCTGAGAAGAGTCCCAAGAAACTCAACAGTTGCTCTTTCCAAAATGTTTGTTTATTGGTTTGTCCTTCAATCACGCCGCAACAAAGCAACGGATCGACGAGATTTTTTGCATGGGTATAGTTGAGGTCTGGAAGAGTGAGGGTCATAGGCTACTTTATGCCGGAAAATCAAAGAGATCCCGCGCGATTTTTAAAAACTAAACCCACGCGAGCGAAGCCGTGGGCATTAACTAGTAAAGAATATTTTAATTTCCTTTTCAGTCATTTCAAAGTCCAAATCCCTGATTATTTACCAAAGGAATCCAACAAGATTCCTTGGTAAATATTTTTTGGTGAATGCTCCAGATGGTGATCCTCGCCATGCGCGACATGAACGTGGCGCGCTTGACCGCCAAGGACGTGCCGCTGTTCGACGGCATCATGCGCGACATATTCCCCGACGTCGACATCCCCACGCTGGACTACGAGATGCTGGAGACGGCCATCACCGCCGAGATGCGGCTGCTGACGCTGCAGCCCACCAGGGCTGCCCTGCACAAAGTCATCCAGACCTATGAGACCAAAGTAACATAAGAATATACTCGTGATATTTAGTTTAGAAGATATACGTTTTACAGCAAAGAAGAAATCTTTATTAGAGCAACTTGTTTACCTTGTTTATGTAAATTGAATTACCTGATTATGTTTGCGTGCGTGCGTGCGTGTGGGCGTGCGTGCGTACGTGCGTGCGTGTGCATCGTTCCGCACATCATGTCAGAATCATTACAATGGTCGTCGCCGAGTCTTCTGCAAACCTCGCCAGCATCCAAATCTGGGTGATTTGGATGCTGGCGAGGCATCCAAATCACCCAGTTCCAAACATTTTAGAACTCTCGCCACTCGAGCATCCTCCTGGGCGACACGAACACAGCTAAGTCTATATCGTGGAAGATGTTAGCCGCGACGCTGAGCAGACTGCACCGCGAGAAGGTGCCCGGCTTTGAGAATGTTCAGACCTATCCCATGAACCCCAAGGCGTTGACCCTGGGGGAGTTGTACGGGGAGTATAACCTGGCTACCGGGGAGTGGAAGGACGGGGTGCTTTCTTCCATTATGAGGACCACTTGTCAAGGTTAGTTGTTAGGATATGCCTGCTTCCATCGTGATAGGTTTTCAGCAAACCCAAAAAATATATCCAGTGGTATCTTTAGATTGTGATAGATATGTACTCATAAAGCTAGTTTATTGTATATGCAAGGCGAGTATGAAGACTTTCTGCGATTCAAAATTACTTGAAAACAATAAACAAGTCAAGATAGGGTCAGAACCCTAAATAATGGTTTGAACATCACAGTCCATAATATGGTCAAACCTTTCCAGTCTGCTCTTTGAGGCTCTAAATCAGGTTGTTCTGGTTTAGAGAAATGTCTAGAGAAAGTGACCATAGAATCTTTTCAGATGAATCCCCCGATCAGAAATGGATCATCTTCGACGGTCCCGTGGACGCGGTTTGGATCGAGAATCTCAATTCTGTGATGGACGATAACAAATTGCTTACCTTGGTTAACAGTGAACGAATATCTATGCCTTCACAGGTTATATGACTTGATTATAATAATTTTTAGCATGTAAAGAAGTAATTTTCAAGACGAACTTTTCTCCACCAATTCTGATGCCACCTCCCCAACCTTCGATAGTTAAATTATGGACATAATGTTTGTCAGGTGTCCCTGCTGATAGAGACCCTGGACCTGGCGGTGGCGTCGCCGGCCACGGTGTCGCGGAACGGCATCGTGTACAACGACTACAAGGATTGGGGCTGGTGGCCCTACGTCAACTCCTGGCTGGAGTCCATCATTGATACGGAATACAGGGAAAGTGTATGAAGTATTTTTTTTTCACCCAAATTGACTTATAGACCTCATTGCGCTCAGTCAAGGATATTTCGCTTAAACCCAATCATATAATTGACGGTAAGAAGTAAGGATGATGTATAGTTAAAGTTGGAAATCCTGAAAGTACTTAAGATACGTGCTATAGAATTGTCTTAAAATTGCATCAGTGTGGCAATTAAAGTCACCTCTGATTGGCTGAATTTATGGCTTTCTTAAATCATTAAATTTTGATTATAGTTTTTAGTTTTTGGTAGATTCATTGACGATTCAAAAGTGCTTGTAAAAGTTTATTTGGATAAAAAATATTTCTATTCCTATTTCTATTTCAATCCACGAGGGCACCGCTTTTTCAACATAGAAGATACCTGTTTTGAATAGACCAACATCTTTTTCAGTTGCGTCGTCATTTCCAAAACATCCTAACCCCAGTGCTGGAGCTAAAACGCTTGCACCTGGTGGAGGGTCAGAGCGTGAGGGGGCAGGAGCTGACGGGAGTGCGGTCCATGTGCCGGCTGCTGGGCCTGCTGCCCGCGCCGCTGCCGCCGCTGCCCGACCAGGAAGATAATGAGAATTTCTCCAAGATGAGATTCCTTTTTGCGTGAGTGTTTCTTCAAAATGGGCCACCAGATCTCGACATCAAGTTGTGCCTTTAAGGGGACATCCATTATTGAGGAGTTCTATATGTTTTTTAATGGACGACGTTTTTCAACAGTTATGCTTGATGGAAAGCAATGATGAGATTTAAGTTGTAGCACGCTCTAGAAGACGCCTATTCAAGGCTTTGAATGTATTGAAGTAAAGTGACAGGAAACACGAATGCCAGAAGAGCGTTCCACACCTGAGGGGTTCCTTCCAAAAACGTTAAACTAAAGCGATTTGTGCGAGATAGTAAATAGTTTCGTAGCAGAATGGTGAAAGAAGGACAAGTTTGTGAAATTCTGGAGCATATTTCTCCAAAGAATATCCGACAAGACCGATACACAGGCGACATTACGTCAGTCCTATATAGATTGAGAATTTGCTTATGAGTTATGATCATCAAAATCAGTTGCTGTGTTTAGTAATGTTTTTGCAGATTTGTGATTTATTATAACTCCACAGAATGATCTGGTCAGTTTGCGCGACCCTGGAAGAAGAGTCCCGTCGCAAACTCGACAACTGGGTGCGCGAACACGAAGGCATTTTCCCTCTCAAGGACACTGTTTACGATTACTACGTCGACGAACGACTGAGGCAGTTCAAATCCTGGGAGGAAAAGTTGCCAGATAATTGGAGATATAATCCAAAGTGAGAACGTTTTCCTTTTTTTTTAATCTAGCCTAGCGCTTGACTGCAATCTTACCTGATGGTAAGTGAGGGTGTTGCCTTAGATGGAGCGTTATTATTATTATTTGTTATTATTGGCCTATTCAAATCCAAAATTATTTTTTTGTTTAGCTGAATATAGAAATAAAATCGTCTACTACCTTCTCTATGGCTGAAGGGTAGCCATCTTGTAAGTGTTGCGAGCAGTACCGAAAAACTTGAAATTATATTTTTATTTTGGCAATTTATTATGATTTTCTAATTGATTTTATTTTTATCGATCTCTTTGTATTCTTCGCTTTTTCACGGTATATGGTACAAGAGTGAGACCCAAAATGGACTGTCTCCTTTAGATGTTATTCATTGTGCTCTATGTGTATGTACGGCGTTAAATAAAGAGGGACAGTATTCTAGCTCTCCTATTTTCTCTAGCTTGGGTTTCCACACTATCCTGGTCCCTACTGTGGAGTTTATCCGCGTGCAAGTGGTCGCATTAGATGCAGTGCGCGCGGGCCATGGTATATTGGTCGGTGGCGCTACTGGCACCGGAAAGACCTTCCTGCTTCAAGGAACCCTTGCAAGTCTTGATCCTGAGAGGTATCTTCATTTAACTTTAACTTTTAACACTAGTTTTGACAGGTTTTCAAATGATAATATTATTTTATATAAGCCAAGTCTATTCGAATGATGGCATAGTTTGTAGTAAAGAATCTGTACCGATACCAGAATATAATGAGGTAGAAGACCTTAGGCCTTAAATCCTCTGGTTGACAATTACTTGAGTCGTGGGGAACTGCGAAATTGCGAAAAAGACCAAAGCGTCAAAATTATTTAAGAAAATTAGATTCCGACACCACATAAACAATAATAATGCAAAAAAGTGTTCTATACAATTTTGAAGATGCAGTAGAATTCAGCTACCATGATGGATAAATTCCTAAACTATTTCCAATGAAGCATTATTGAGATGCTCTGTTTTGGCACATCAGGTACAGTACTCAAGTTATAAATATGTCAGCCCAAACTACGGCTGCTAATGTTCAAGATATAATCGAAGCAAGGCTTGAAAAGAGGACCAAAGGAAACTATGTGCCTGCGGGAGGTATATACTTTGTAAATTGTTGTGAAATTTTTCTTTATGATATGACTTATTTGGGCTGCCTTTGAGAGTTGTGACCTCTTTTCATCAATCTCATGATGGTAGATGTTGGCATTAGGGCGTTTCCCCTTTTCCCCTCTTTTCCCCTAGAGTAGTAAATTCTTAGTAGTCTTATATAATTTGGAATCTAGTAAGCATCTTCTTGTGAGAAAACAAGTAGAGATGACCAGAGTAAAATCGTTTTATTAACTCTGATGCATACAATCGCGGGAGTCACACGGAGCAACTTGTCGAAAACTAGTTTTCATGGTGCTAAACCAGAAACAAGAGCCAACGCGATAGGTTCCATAATTGTTGAAACTGATTATCTGAGAATAGGCAAAAATAGACTATAATTGGATCAATTGAATGTTTTGTGTTATGGATATACAGGCAAAAGGATGATAGCGTTCATGGACGATATAAACATGCCAGTTCGCGACGAGTACGGTTCCCAGCCGCCACTTGAGCTGGTCCGCTTGTGGTACGACTATGGCTACTGGTTCGACAGGCAGAAGCAGTGGCGGAAGAATGTTAAAGTTAGTAGTTTAGTATGAAAATGGTAGCATAAATGGATCTTAGTTTTCTTAACACTCAAATCATGTTTGGGAATTGAAATGCTCTATTTTTTGTCCACGTTAGCTGACATTGACATCCTAATGAACATTCGCTAGCATGTTTAAATACTGAAATGACCCGAACAAAAGTAATCTAGCGAATAACTTAGCCATTTCTGATTCGCAACGCATTGAGCTACATATTTCTGACTAGCTTTTGCTCGTGATTTCGTCCGCGTGGAGTAGGTTTCTTAAAAATCCTCCGGGAACCTGTTTTTCCGGGCAGGTAGCCTTTGTCACTCCTCAAATTAAACCAATGTTCGATCCGTTGCTCCATTGCTGCGTGTTTGGAGGACAAACGAACACACTTTCCCATTCCACAGCGAGAAACTTAAAGATTTGCTCTCTCTCCATCATCCGCTGAGTGACTCGTTCTTATGGGGCCCATAGTTAGCGACCATTACTCTGAGACATATCGCGCATATTGTCACAAGAGTGACATAATTCAAAATCGACGATGAGAGAATTCTCTCGTTAGAGAATATTGTATTGTGGATGCTGCAGTTTCGAAATAACACAGCGGCCAACAAAGCGACAGAGCATTAAGTCACAATCTCTCTCGCTCTTTTTTTTTGTGCTTAGCGTAAAGTATAAAAGTATAAATTTTCTACACTAAAATTGGTGAATTTTGAATTATGCCACCCTTGTCGCAAATGAGCGATATGTCTTCACCCTTGACATTCCAAATGGACTATAGGACATGGTGCTGTGCGGCGCGGCGGGCCCGCCGGGCGGCGCGCGCTCGCCGCTGCCTCCGCGCCTGTTGTCGTGCTTCCACGCCTTCTTCCTGCCGCCGCCGACGCAGCAGCAACTCGTGAAGATCTTTGGCACCATGCTCTCTCAACATTTGCAGGAGTTTGACGAGGAGACGAAAACTGTTGGTTAGAATTATTATATCTATTTACACATAATATTTAGCTTAAGTGTGGCCATTTATCGAAGTAAAATATACCCCAAATGAAAACTGAACAAAATTTTTTGGTCATTGTAAACTTGGCATTCTGGCAAATACAATTTGTATTACCCAGAAGTGAGAAGTTAATGCTTTTGTTTTACTTTCGCAATCTATGGATGGCGTATTTTTGGACAGCAATTTTGATGATTTGGTCGGCTTATTTGAATCAGTTGAAATAGATCAGTAACACATCTGCTCAATATATTGCTGGTAAAGGAAAATTTTATAAACCTTGACCACGACAACCAAATATAAAACGTTGTATTACGTACCTATCTGTTTTCTTATAAGGTTCAAAGCCCCTTTTGGGCTTGAAATTTCCAACAGTCATGTGAAGTAAATGTTTTTACTAAGTTTAGGTTTGATACCAGGAGATATTGAATAATAGAAAATATCCAGGAATACCTTATTCGGGCGCTATTAAAAATGTTATTCCATTTTCACTTTGTTATATTACAGGAAAAATAGTTTTGCTAGCAACAATTGACATGTTCAACAACATAGTAGCGAAATTGTTGCCAACGCCGAGCAAAATGCACTACCTGTTCAATTTGCGGGATATTTCCAAAATTTTTCAGGTGAATTAAATTGAACATTTATGTGAATAAAAATTATGTATTAAAGCAACTAACCTTATAGCCATCATTCCTTATTAGGCTTATATAAATAACATATAACCATAGCCATAAGGCCAGGGTTTGGATAACTCTTCCGGGGTTTGTACAAGGCGATGTCGTTCAAATTGTTTAGAAAAATGGTTATATCCTACATAAGTTCAAACACCAGTTACCACTGAAAAGAAAAAAACCAAAAAACTAACACTATCATGCGTTTTTGGACGTGTTTTGGTGCTTACAGCAAACGCCAAATGAAGCTCTTAACAATTTGTAGGCTTTTCCAAGTTTCAGGCAGCGTACACATTTTAATTAATTTTTTTATTTTTAAGGGCCTCCTGAGGAGTAATAAGGATTATCAGAACACTAAGCCACGA
The DNA here is from genome assembly GCA_933228805.2 of Hipparchia semele. NCBI lineage: Eukaryota > Metazoa > Arthropoda > Insecta > Lepidoptera > Nymphalidae > Hipparchia > Hipparchia semele. The sequence goes on from OW121717.1 coordinate 13,738,918, forward strand.
TTTCTTAGACTCTGGATCCATGAGTGCTTCCGAGTTTTTAGCGATCGTCTAACCGAAGAAAAGTAAACAGATTTATTTGTAACTCAATTAAAAAAAACTTTTGGGAAGTGTTTTTGAATCTGGATATGCCTAGAAAGATAACTAATAATCATATTTATTTTATCATCAAAAACAATTATATCAAAAGACCTAATAACAATAATTGCAAAAATATATTATTAGGATCAAAACTGTTACTATAGCACATGTCTCAACCCCAGGCAAGGATATACAGGATTACTAGGTTTTTATTTATGAATTCTGTTATGATAGCCCTTGACTGCGATCTCTCCTGTTAGAGATTGTGCAGTTTTAGATGGCAACTAGCAAATTGAATAAAGCCATTCATTCCTTCATGATTCAGAATGGATGAATGAAACCCCTACCCTTGTTTTATAACTCGGTTTTTACATGCCATCGTGCCGGAACGTTAAATTCCTTGGTGGCATATCAAACGGCAGAACGGTAATTATCTACGGCTAAACCGACAAATTAAAAAGAGGACGGTAAGTAGAACTGTCCAGTGGTCTGTGAACATGATCAAACATGAACATGAACAACATTGCAGGGATCGCGACTGGTTCATGAACCAAGTAGCCGAGATGTTGGGCAAGCACTTCGAGCTGACCTTCCACGCGCTCTGCCCCTCCAAGAGTCCGCCGATATTCGGCCACTTCCTCAACCCCTTCGAGGTGTATGACGACTTGAACGACCCCGCTGCTCTGAGGAAGTATGTATGCTGTATATTCCAGGGTCGCTTAGAGCGTGATGAAGAGAAACATGCTTGGCGTGTCCCAAGGTGCTGGAATGGTGACCTGTGCTGGCAGCAGCTGGATGCGGGCAGCACAAGAACGTGCTCTGTGGCGATCATTTCAAGAGACCTAAGTTCAGCAGTGGACGGCTATCGACTGAGTCAAGACCATTAGATAAGGAAGTAATTCCGACTGAAAAAGAGCTAATAGTCCTTAAACTGCTGGACAGATTTTCATTAGACATAGTTAACAACCATTCCAGATAAACCTGCTTTCTAATAAAAAAACGCATTCAAATTGGTCGACCAGACACTTGCGGCTCAGAAGTTCCAATTCCCCGAACGTCTAATATTTCTGTTACGTTCTATTCCCTGAATATCTAGTCTGTCCGTAAGGCCCAATTCCCAGAAATTCCAATTCCTCGAAGTTCACAGATTCTGACGTCTGACGGACAAAGCATTCCAGTGTTTTCCGCTGAAGGGATCGTGAAATAAAAGATACCTTCTTTTTTACTTTAGGTACATCGCCAATCAAATGGAAGAATACAACAGTTGTCCCGGAGTAGTCAAAATGGATTTGGTGTTGTTCAAGGATGCAATCGAACACATTGTTCGCATCGTCAGGGTTATATCGCAACCGAGGGGACACATGTTGTGTGTTGGCATTGGTAAGTTGATGTACATCACCATCTCAGGCCCAGCACTGGACAAAGGTCCTTTTGGCTATAGTCCATTAAGCCTCCCAATTGCAAACTGATAAACAACATCCACCTTTGTCAACATTATGGAGACTGAGGCATGCGGGTTGTTCCCGATGTTTTCCTTCACAACTGATATTTAATTACTTAAGTTAGAGGTCCCAAAGTTAGAGATCGCGTATTATCCCAGGGGTAAAAGTAAGATTTCTTGCGTAAAGTAGATTGATGATTGAAGTCCTAATGATTGGGCTTATCAAGTTATCACTGATCTAATTTTTTTTTAATAGGTGGTTCTGGAAGGCAAAGTTTGACGCGAGTGGCGTCTTACATCTGCGAATGCAACTCGTACCAAGTTGTAGTTACGAAGACCTATGGCATTAAGGACTTCCGAGAGGATCTTAAGGTATATCTTTCAACCTCGTATAAGTCTTTTAAAACTCCGTCTCACTCACATTGATGGAGCAAGTCATATATTATGTTTTTTCATGAGCATACTTTAAATAGATTTCTTAAATTTATGTAAAGGTAAGTCTAAAATCGTATTACAGAACGTCACGCCCATTCCCTCAACCGTCTTTCAGACTTTCTTGAGGCGTAGTTGTGGGATCATATTCATGGTGCACTTGATCGATAAAGCTAATGCCCATTTTCACCAACTTTCCCTAACTTTTACGGGCTACCTAAGCTATGTTAGGTGACGCTTTCTGACAATTTAATTTTTCCGAAACTTTAGGAAACACCTTGGGGTGAAAATGACATTGGTTAAAGTGATTGTATTTAGGGACAATCTAAGCAAGGAGACTCCTATTTAGGATATGGTTTAGGTATGGTGAAAACGGGTATAAGTGGGCAATGTGTATTAGTTCACAATGCTTTATCTGGACACTGCGATCAAGAGTGTAGTCGGTTAGTTCACTTATTTGAGTTTGACTTTTGTTTGAAGACTTTATACACAAGTTGTGGTGTGGACGCCAAGAAGACTACATTCATATTCTGCGATACGCAAATAGTCGAGGAGACGTTTACGGAGATCGTCAACAACTTGCTCAGCAGCGGCGAAGTCACTAACTTGTACAAGGCCGATGAATTTGAGGACGTAAGTGACCAGTGCACTGTTTCTTATCGCGACAATATTTACAAGCAAATAGTTTTTGAAAGTAGAGTAACGAAAGGAAACGTTTTCCATAAATAATGGAAGTCTTTTCTGCCTGTCAAAAAGTCGGATGATGGCTTATTGTTTGTCTTTTAACTAGTGCTAATTTTCCCATCGCTGAGTAATGTTTATCTGTAGAATAATTATGGATTGTTTTGCATTTTTGAAACTTCATTGTGGAAACACTGTATACATAGCATAGTTTTGTTACCTATTGTAAAATTTTTTTTTTTTAAAAGAGCAACCGCCGAGTTTATTGCTTTCTCTTCTCAGCAAGAAGGGCATTCCAAACCAGCGGTAATTCATCGACGATTCAAAAGTACTTGTAAAAGTTTATTTGAATAAAAAATATTTCTATTTCTATTTCTATATGATATTCTGACAGTTTTTTGAACTGAAAATCTGTCAGAACGTCCATTTTATACTAGGTTAAATGTTACTCGATGATCATCGTCGCGGTCCAGTATCAGAGACGCCGCGTTAGTGACGCTAGGGTCGAAAGACTTTCTCTAGTTTTACATAGTGCACATTACAGACGCATAGACGCGGCGCCACTGACGTTCCGTCACTGATGCGGGCGACTGACGCTTGACGCGATGATCGGAGACCTTTAGATGTAAAAGACGTTCAATTTTTTACTGTAGGAACATTTGATTTTAGATAAAATCAGCATTGGAAAAGCCTATGAAGGCCGCGAATCTTATGCAGACCAATGAGACGGTGTACCTATTCCTGGTGGATCGTGTGCGTGCCAACATGCATATCGTACTGTGCTTTAGCCCGATTGGTGACGAATTTAGGTATTTATTCGACTCATAATTATGTCAGAAGTAGTGCAACAATTTTCTCGGGCCAGCTTATTTGATTGCAGTGCAGATTGCAGATTGAGTCTCAGGATAACCAGTAGGGTATGTGCACAGGAATCGAATTCGGCAGTACCCGGCCCTGATAAATGCGACAACCACCAACTGGTTCCTGGAGTGGCCTCGCGAAGCGCTGCTGGAGGTCGCCTACAAGTTCCTCGAGGGCTTGGAGCTGCTCGCTTCCATTACTGGACCAAGAGTGAGTTTTTAGCATTATAATCATCATCAGCAACCCATCAAAGACTCCCTAGTGAGCTCAGGTCTCCTCTCGGAGAAGGGTTATATACACTTACATGAGAATTTACTATCGTAAATCAATGGTTATATACGATAATCCACCACGCTGGCCCAATGCAAATTAGCAGAACTTCACACACACCTTTGATAAAATTATGGAGAGTTCAAAGGCGTGCAGATTTCCTTATGATCGTTTCCTTCACTGTTGAAGTATGTGACATTGACCTAACTCCAAAAAGTCAGAGGTGCCGTAATCGAACCCACCACCCCTCCTTATAGGAGATCGCAGTTCTTACCACTAGGTTATCAATACTATATCTTTGAGTAGGATTATAAAGTTTCAGAGCCATTGAATTTAAAATACTCATACTCATGCTTAATAAATCCGTCCTTTCTATAGGTCCGTAGAAAAGAATCCCTAGTAGAGAGTCGGGAAGACATCCTGCGCGCGTCCGTGGCGTCGATAATGTCGCTGATACACTCGTCGGTGGGGCAGTACTCTGTCAAGATGTGGCGCGAGATGCGCCGCACCAACTACGTGACGCCCACCAACTATCTCGAGCTGGTGTCTGGATATAAAGAGTTAGTGGTTTTATTGTATTTTATTATGAGATAGGCTTGCGCTTGACGACAGTCAATGATGTAAAGACAGTTATTGATGAGGTCTAGGTTGGAGCGCGCTTGCCTAGAAAATGCCTATTCACTTTTGTCTTGAAGGTACTCAGATTATAACAGTGGCCGGAAACACAGAAGCTGGAAGTGCGTTCCATACTTTAGCCGTTCGTTTTAGAAACGTTGAACTGAAGCGATTCGTGCGAGTAGGTTGAATTTCAAACACGTATGGGTGCCATCGCTCACGATTTCTCGGTCTTATTGACAAAATTGCTGATGCGAATACTTCACTGGTTTAGAGTTTTTGAAATCCCTTGTGAGATCTCTGATTTTCCGGGATTGAAAGCATATTTCACTCTCCAACTAAAGCTGCGTTTCTGAAGCTATTCTTCATTTTGGAACACTTTCGCATTTGTAATATTGGTATATAATAGAATAGAATTAAATAAACTTAGTACTAGTAAGCATAAAGCTGGAATCTTATTGATACAGGATGCTAAAGGCGAAGAGAATTGAAATCGCCCTGCAAGCTAACAAACTGAGGAACGGTTTGGGCAAAGTGGAGGAGACCACCAAACTTGTGGGACAAATGTCTGAGGAACTCGCTGTTGCACAGGTTGCTTTTGGAAATTGTTTTGTTTGCCATCATTTTGTACACTTTCCAACTCTGATTTGATGGAATTTTGCGTGCCTTCCCAAACAAATAGGGAAAGGATTAAGTTAAAACTTGATCCTTTAACTTTTCGGAGTAATTTGATGAATCAATTCTGCACCTTATAACACTTATTCTGTTATGCAAGACATTTTGCAGATTGAAAGGATTCAAATTCAAAATTTATTTCATAGAGCCCTACCTATCCATTTTACGTCTAACCAATAAGTAAGAGCCGGCAAAACTTTAAAATCTTTTCTAGACTATTAGAAAGTCCAAATTTTTTTCTCTAGGTTTTGAGTCTCTTGAAATTGAATCTTTTTGGATGTTTTGCCACTATATGGTTATCGGAGACTTTAAATCACTTAGCGTGGCCTTATTTTATTTAAATTTGACTATCAATGGAAAGGTGCAAGTAGCGGAGTACACGGAGCAGTGTATCGAGTACATGGGCGTGATCAACGTGCAGCAGCGCAACGCGGACGAGCAGCAGCGCAGCGTCGCGGCCAGGAGCAAGAAGACGCAGGAGGAAGAGGTGCAGTGCAAGAAACTTGCCGAGGCCGCCATGAGGGATCTAGCCAGCGCCATGCCCGCTTTGGAAGAGGCTGTTAAAGTAAGTCTATAAGGTCTGAACCTTAAGGTTGCCTAATCCTTCTTTTTCAACCGATAGACGACCCCTGTTGAACAAAGGTCTCTTGCAAAGTCTTCGCCGGTCATGCGTCGCCTGCATTGAGCGGTTCTTTGTTCTCAATTCGTCGGAATCTTTTATATATGTTCGCCGATTACTCGAAGAAGCCTGGACCGATTTGGAAAATTCTTTTTTTGTTTGAAAGGGTATACTTCCCAGGTAGTCCCATTGTCCTCAGGTCAAGATCTGATGATGGGATCCTGGAGAAATCGAGGGAACTCTTCAAATTTTATAGGCCCAATTGATATACTTTGTAATGGCGTTTGAAGTCGGTTTTGTAAAAAGGATTTCAAAGTTCCGCTCAAAGAGCAAGGCAAGACTACCAACAATTATGCCCTCAAACTGTAAAACAGTTTGTTGGCGGGAAGATTTTTTAAGTATACATTTTAATTTCCAGGCCTTAGACGCTTTGAACAAGAAGGACATTACTGAAGTGAAGTCCTACGCGAAACCACCGCAAAAGGTGGAAATGGTCATGGAAGCCGTACTCATATTGTTGCAGGTATTCCTAAACTGTTTGTATTATTGTCCATAAACGCACACATACACTCAGGCACGCACACACACGCGCATGCAAACACAGACACACAAACTCACAAATATACTGATGTGACAGAACTAAAGGTGATCTAAAGGTTTGTGAATTTAATCATACCGTTCAATAATACAGAAAGAACCAACCTGGGCTGAGGCAAAGAGGCAACTCGGCGATCAGTACTTTTTGGACCGATTACGCGATTTCGACAAGGATAATATATCGGACAAGACGTTGAAAAAGATCGGCACATACACGTGCAAACCCGATTTCGACCCGGAGATCGTGGGCACGGTGTCTTTGGCCGCCAAGTCGCTTTGCTTGTGGGTTAGAGCTATCGAGAAGTATGGGAAAGTTTATAAGTGAGTGGCCATTAGTATTACCTCATTAGCCAATACTCGCGACTTCGTTCGCGTGGATTAAGGGAACTCTTTTATATTTTGCCTTTGTGTTATTCCAGACTATAATCTATATCTGTACCAAATTGAAAGGTTTCATTGTTGTGGCGTGATTGAGTAATAAACATCCATCCATCCATCCATAAATCCAAACTTTCGCATTTACAATATTAATAACAGGATTATCATCATGTACCCAACGTCGGCCCATTATTCTGCACGGGTCTCCTCAGAATCAATTTCTTTTTAAAGATTATTTTCAAGCGCAAGCCTATATTGTATTTAAAAAATCTTGTATATCAAATGAGTAATTTTTACCGTCTCCAGAATAGTGAAACCCAAAAAGGAACGCCTAGAAGAGGCATTGGAATCTCTGCGTATGAAACAACAGATCTTGGCAGAAGCTCGCGCCAAGTTGAAGGAATTGAGCGAAATGATCGCTCGCTTGCAGAAGGAATATGATGAGAAGGTGGCCCAGAAAGAGGAACTGGAACGGAAGTCCAGGATGCTGCAACTGAAGTTGGAAAGAGCTGAAGCTTTGATTACTGGCCTGTCGGGTTAGTTTATTATCCAACATCGCAAGTGTCATGATTTTTTATTGGTTTTCAACTCCCAAATTAGGGATAGGCCACGACTGGACTACAAATGGTCGTGATTACTATCTTAACTTTGGTTGCAGAAATTCATACAATCAAACGCCCAAAACAAAGTCCACAAAACTTTGGTCATAACGACTTTTCACGACACATTAGTTGCCCACTTGTCATTGCAGCGAAGTGTGCCAAGGTTTTGGGTTCATCAGCAACCTATCAATGCTCACTACTGAGCGCAAGTCTCCTCTCAGAGAAGGGTTATGGGTACCTCCACCACTAAAGAGACCTTGCTAAGTATTGAGCCGTTGTTAGTTTGCTGGAGATGATGATATATCCATCTAACTGTAATTTTTTTACCAGGTGAGCGCGAACGTTGGGAACTAACGGTGGAAAGATTGGATAAGGAGTTTGATAACCTACCGGGCGATTGCCTCATCGCTACGGGGTTCGTCGCCTATCTTGGCCCTTTCGTCTCCGAGTACCGGGAAGCGCTTATGTTCGATTGGTTCAATGAGGTAAGTCAAGGCAAACTATAAATAAAACTCTTCTATAATCCGTCACACCAGAAAAATCTGTACGACGTGCCGCTCGCGCTGTATACTACTGCTTTTCCAGAAAAATCGCACCACAAACACGCAACACCTTACGTACGTTTTATTTCTGATCTGGTGGGAGACTTGAAGATCACTATTCCCTACAGTCAAAGACGTGCCGCGAAGCCATTTAGCGTTTAGATATGATGTGGAGAAACCAATTAAACCCTTTAAGTTAGCTCGCTACCATCTTAGACTGCATCATTACTTGAATCGCAGTTGAATTCGCGAAGTTCCTTAGATGCACATTTTACTAATATGTGCTGATATTGTGATCCAAGAAGATACTTCATAATAAAACTTTATAATATTCAAGGTATGCAATGAATCACTACCGGTGACCATGGATCTCAGCATGAAGGTCTTTTTGCTCGACGATGCTACGTTACGAGATTGGAACTATATGGGATTGCCTGGTAACATCATTAGCACTTATATAGCTCTTGTTGACTGCTTCAGTATCACTGTCATCATATCTCAAGGAATCTGTCATTGCGACTCATCTAAGGTTTAGTGGAGTCTCTCAACTCTGCACTTTGCGATGCGAGGTTGCCAGTGCAGACCTTGGGACTCCAACTTCCATCGTTTTTTCGAACTGATGAGCTCTATCTTCCTGTGGATATCCTCAGTCAATCTTGCAACTTCACTCACAGCATAAACCTCTCGATCGCCCGCTGAATGATCCTGAGACTTTTTATGAGGCCTATTGTTTTTTTAGATAATTTTTATACTAATAATAATTAACTTATCAATGATACAGTTGACGTTCATTTGATAGAAGTAGCACTCAGATCTCATTATAACAGAATTTATTTTTCTGTAGTAATCGACGATTGATTTACAGATGATAACTTCAGCGCAGAAAATGGTATAATAGTAGTTCGGGCGACAAGATGGCCTCTAGCTGTAGACCCGCAAGGACAAGCGCTGATATGGATCTCGCATTTGGAGGAGAAAAACGATATTCAGGTAAAACACTTAAAAATTACGAAACACTCCGATCCCTTTACAGTAAGGGTCAAAATGTTTTTTCTCAAAAAGAACTTGTGCTGTTTGTTTTGTCACTTACTATAGAATTTGATGTCAATTATTATGAGTATAAACAAAATACAAAGGTTGATTCTATATTCTTAAAACCCCCTGATTTTTAGATTTTTCAATTTCTTCTTTTTACTCAAGTTCAATGCTTATCTTGAGCAAATTTTATAGAATTTTGCTCAATCTTTTTTAACATGGTAATACCTGATGATTTAGTGCTTCTGCATATTCCTAATGCCGATTTATTAAATCATTCTTGCCCACTCCACAGGTTGTTGACTTCGGCCAACCCAACTATCTCAAGATCATGGAGACGTGTCTCTCTGCAGGCCAGCCCATCATCATACAGAACGTGGGCGAAGTCCTGGACCCTTCCATCGCGCCTATCCTGGATAAGGCAATTGTCAAGATAGGGCACGATCTGGTCATCAAGTTCAATGAGAAAATGGTGCCTTATAATCCAGTTTTCAGGATGTATCTGACAACGAAATTAGGTAGAGATATCTTCTTGAACTCACAACTTTAAGGTTACATACCCTGTCTGTTTGAGATTTTCGAGGCTCCTTTTAGGTAGCGCCAAAGGTGTGTATCCTCGGCCTTTCACATGCTTGTGACTTTCTGGATACTTCAACATCCTATTCTTGAGAGTTACGTTGGTTACTTTAGTTCTTTGATAATCTGCCTTTGGTGGTGTAGTCCAACAGTCATTTCGGACTTTGTCCTTCAAATAAATCTCAAACAATGCACGATGAGCGACTTGAAGTTTGTGAACTAGTCTTAGTTCTCCCTATATATAACAAACTGGAGCCAACTCTTATCACCAAAAAGAATAGTTTCTTGATCCGGTTCCTTTTAAGTTTCCATAACAAAATGGTAAAAAAGGAAAGTCTGATTTGATAATTGTAATTCCAGATTACTTTCTGACTATATTACATGGTATACTCTATCACATAGCTGTATTTACAGCTTTTGTCAACAGCGCTAGATCATTAACTCTTCCAAGTAAATTTTCGTCTCCCATTACCAGGTAATCCAGTATACACGCCAGAAACCCTAACCAAAACGACGATGGTAAACTTTGCGGTGAAGGAGCAAGGGCTGACGTCACAGCTTCTCAGTATCGTCGTGCGCAAGGAGCGACCGCAGCTGGAAACTATGAAGGATAACCTCGTGATGACCATTGCAAAGAACAAGAAAACTTTGGTGAGTCTTCAACTTCATTATGTTACAATAAATGTCGATTGTAAAGTTAGGGCGTATCAGCAAGGGTTGACATCACAACTTGTCGGTATCGCTAGCATAGAGCAATACCAGATACAATGAAGAATTTTGAGTAACGCAAACCAGATAACCATAGAGAAAGCATTGATGTGTTTTGTTAGCACTGAGCTTTAACTATTGCTTAATACAAATACGACAATAAGGATAACGGTATTCCATTTTCTTTGCCCAACTTGGTCAGTACCAAGTATTTGATTTTAAGTCAATAGACTTACGGCGTCTACAAGCTAGCACTTATTTTTAATAATGCTAGGTTTAAAGACAATATTTACTCAGATGACGTGAGCCTGGTGATTTTGCCTGAACGATCATCTAAATGTAAATGCTATTTATTTAAAAAAAATTGAATTTTTTCCGACCAACCATCAACACTATATAGTCTTACCTCTAGGTCGATCTGGAGAACGACCTTCTTCGCATAATGTACGAGTCGCAAGTGCCCCTACTGGAGAACGAAGAGCTCTTCATAACTCTGCAGACCTCGCAGCGAACCTCCCTCGAGGTGAAGGAGGCCCTCATCACGTCGCAGGTCACGGAGAAAGAGATCGACACTGCGAGACAGGTTTTGACTTTTCACGGTTCCGAAATCGCGGTATTGATTAGATCCTGATGACGGTTTTGAGTGGTCTTACATTATTCGTGGTTTTATTTGAGTGGTTATAGTGAGTAATTCGACAAGCAAAGCTTGCATTCTAGAAAAGGACTTGCATTTTAATTGGGAAAATCAGAGTTTTCAGAGGTTTTGAAAAAAACTTTAATCCACACAGACGACGTTGGAAGTAACCTTACCTTGGTTATTATACATGAACATATTTGTCCCAGTCGTTTCTTATCAAGAAAAATCTTGTAAAGTATTCTGAGTCCTATACAGGGCGTCCCACGGCTATGCCACATGGAGGGGAAGTACCTTAAATATTGTAGATGGAACATTTTACTGAAAGAAGACTTCATTTTAATTTAAAAAAAACAATTTAAACTGCATTCCTAGATTTTTAAATAATTGCCTGGTTGAACCGGGACTCGAACCCGCTATACGAGAAAAAAAATTAACCTGTATCTTTATCATACCGATCGGAAGAGTTCATCGTAAGGATTATTTTTTGTTAAATAACATAGCATGAGAAATAAAAGGAAGACAATGAATTTTAGCCTTTGATGTAAAATTTTGTTCAGAAAAATGAAAAGCTGACATTGGCGTATCGACATACAACTGACATGAACTATTACTAATGAGTACCCACTTGAGAAGTACGCATCATTTCCCAATCCTTACTATCCTTACTAATCCTTACTTATATTACCTATAAATGCGAAAGTGTGTTTGTTTGTTGATTTATTGGTTTGTCCTTCAATCCCGCTGCAATTCGTAGCTCTGTTGCAGCGGGATTGTCGCCAATGTCAGCTTTTCATTTTTCTGAACAAAATTTTACATCAAAGGCTAAAATTCATGGTCTTCCTTTTATTTCTCATGCTATGTTATTTAACAAAAAATAATCCTTATGATGAAGCCTTCCGATCGGTATGATAAAGATACAGGTTAATTTTTTTTCTCGTATAGCGGGTTCGAGTCCCGGTTCAACCAGGCAATTATTTAAAAATCTATGAATGCAGTTTAAATTGTTGTTTAAATTAAAATGAAGTCTTCTTTCAGTAAAATGTTCCATCTACAATATTTAAGGTACTTCCCCTCCATGTGGCATAGCCGTGGGACACCCTGTATATTACTATGCTATCTTTTTTCCTACAGTCCGCTAAAGTAGAAATTGGTCATTCCGAGAAAGCGCCTTAACTTAGCTTATCGAGTAAGGTTTTCCTTGCTTAAATGTGAAGTAACCACATACTTTACGCCCATTCTACACTTTTATCACAGGGTTACGTGCCAGTAGCAGTACGTGCCTCGGTGCTGTTCTTCGCGCTAAACGACTTGTCTCGGATCGACCCGATGTACCAGTTCTCGCTGGACGCCTACATCGACCTGTTCACGTACTCCATCGACCGCAGCCCGAAGAGCGCAGAGCTCGAGGACAGGATCAATAACCTGAACGAGTTTCACACTTTTGCTGTGTACAAGTAAGTATTTTTGTATGGAGCGTAGTGAGCGCAAGTTTTATCGTGAAAAGGCATCTTTAGATATGTAGGAAATATCACCACACAATTTTATATTTATCAATAGTCGTAATTCTTTTTGGTCTCGTGATAAAACTTGCACTCACTCGCGATCTAATTTTATAGCCTGAAGGCTCCTTCTTTTCGAAATTAGAAGGCTTTTTGGCCTTAGATCATCACGCTTGCCATATCCGGATCGGCAATCCTTTGAGAACATTATGGAAGACAAGAAAGGCATGCAAACCTGAATTACACCTATTTCGTTTTCCATTAAATTTGCTTAAAACACACAACTCCAAAAAAGAGAGAAGCCTGAGATTAGCACTCCAGACTCAAGACTCAAGTGCTAATTTCAAGAAAAGGAGGCCGAACTCTTTATAACCGTTTATCACGCTTAATTATCGAAATTATCTTGTTACCGGCGCATGTTCAGCTCAGAGTGACCTTGCAGGAACACGTGCCGAGCGTTGTTCGAGCGCCACAAGCTGCTGCTGTCGTTCCACATGGTGTCGCGCATCCTGTTCCAGCAGGGCAAGATGAGCACCCACGAGTACCTGTTCCTGCTCAAGGGCGGCATCGTGCTCGACCGCTCCGAGCAACCCGACAATCCCACAAGTCTGTCCCTCCTATCCATCCATCGACCCACTTCTCCATAAATACATCTGTCCTTCCTAATATTATAAATGCGACAGTGTGTTCGTTGGTTTGTTCTTCAATCACGCAGGTACAAAGCAACGGATCGACGTGATTTTTTGCATGGGTATGATTGAGGATTTGGAGAGTGATTTAGGCTACCGTTTGTCCTGGAAAACAGAAGGTTTCCGTGGGATTTTTAAAACCAAACGCGCGGACAAAGTTGCAAGCAAAAGCAAAAGCGAGCTAGTCCATCAATACAATTCATCCATCCATGAACCCAATCCTCCATCCATCCATAAAAATATTTGATGGATCCATCTACCCATCCATCTATAAGCGTACACATCTAGACAACTCGCTAGGCCTTCGTATTTTTCGTTCATCCAGACTCTTCAGTAGATCGGTCCATCGGGCTTGAAGTCGTTCCAGGCTACCGGTAGCCGTAGTTGTCAACACTACATAATAATACTTCAGGATATCATCAGATATGGTTAATGGAACAAGTAGCTATAATCAGTTCGTATGCGCTCTCGCTAATATAACAACTGATTCTTCCTAACATCTTTTGAAGACAACTCACATTACAGTTTTATCGTTAAAAATAACCTTATTTAATAGATTGGTTGCCAGAAGACTGCTGGGATAATATCACCGAGATGGACAAGCTGCCAGGGTTCCACGGCATCACGGATGCCTTCGAAGTCTTTTCCAAGGACTGGAAGGAGTGGTACTTGCATCCAGAGCCAGAAACACAGCCGCTCATTGGTATAGCTATTATTCCCTACTCTTCCTCCTTCAGTTTTGCGACTCGATGAGCTATCTCATGGTAACTCTAGTTCCTCTACATATCTCCTTATTCCTTGTTTTAGCTCGGACTACCTTATATTACTACTTTCCTTCTTCATCGACTTATAGACGTCCACTGCTAGACATATAAGTCTCTTGCGTAGACTTCAACAACTTTACCCAGAGGCTCTCTGCAACTCGTCTAATGTCAGTCCACTTATAGTACACGGTTTTTCTTCCAGCACCTTGGGACTCCAACGCTGCCCTCGTAATTGAAAACACAGTAAGTTAAATAGAAGTTACCTTTAAGTTACTGTGTTTTCAATTAGGAGGGCAGAACGACCATCAAGTCTTCGAACTATATGTCCCGCCCATTGCCACTTTAGCTCCGCGATTCTAGAAGCTTTCTCTTCTTTATCAACTGATAGACGTCCGCTATTGAACAAATTCCTCCTGCATAGACTTCAACATGCATTGGTTTTGCGCTGCCTGTATCCAGCGACCCCCTGCAACTCGTTTGATGTCAGTCCATCTATCGGCCTGCCAACGGTACGAGGTAGCACTCCAGTACCTAGGGACCACAACAACCCTGAGTTTCTCGAACTAATTGTCAGTAAGATTTACGAGTCCTAAATTTTTATCGCCTTTAGTTTCTATGATCTCTTTGGCCAGGTGAATGGAACGACATCTGCAATGAATTCCAACGCATCCTATTCGTGCGTTCGTTGCGCGTGGACCGCGTGTCTGCGTGCATCACCACGTACATCGTCAACGTGCTCGGACCTCGATACGTGGAACCGCCCGTACTTGATATTAAGGTATAAACATTCCTTATTTTTCATGCATTCATTAAGGACAATTTAGTGACGAAAACGTGTATGTAGACACATCACGCTTGTTAACTAACGTTATCACCGACGTTAGATGTTCAAATTTGACCTGTTCGCTCATTCCGTGCTTTGGAGAACAAGTTAAACCTTCGGTAAGGGTCATTATCACTAGCATCTGGTAATGGCCCTTCAAGAGTCGAAATCTCCAGTCGTATGTGGAAGGATCTGAGAACCCACCGCATTATCATCCCCAACTAACTAAAACTCCTGAGAACTCCTAGACCACGGCCCTCAACAATAAGGAATACGATGCAGAGAAAGGGAAATATTTGAGGAGTTTTATTTGTAAGGGGCTGTTATATTGCATTTTTCTTAAATTCAGGCTGCCTGGGAGGAATCAACGTGGAAAACCTCCCTTCTATTCGTGCTATCGCCGGGCGTGGACCCCACTTCTGCCCTGATCCAGCTCGCCATCGACGTGAAGATGTTCGACAAGTTCCAGTCGCTTAGTTTGGGCCAAGGCCAGGCCCCGACCGCTGCAAAGTGAGAATATCAAATTAAACATATAACCTGTAATATTGAAGCATCATGAATACTGGGAAAGGTACTTCTTCTAATGTATTAACATAAGATATTATATAACTATATTTATCTTTGTCTAAAAGTGCCTGTTCGCAGGGAAGCGCAGTGTTCGCAGACCCTCCACTAGGACTATGTTTATCTATCTTTATATTTCAGTTACAATTTTCTGTCCCTCAATCTAGGATGCTATCGCACGGCATGAAGGAGGGTGGCTGGGTGTTCCTCGCCAACTGCCACTTGGCGTGCGTGTGGCTGGGCGCGCTCAGGGGGCTGGACAACCCCCGCATCCACCCCCGCTTCCGTCTCTGGCTCTCCTCCATGCCCGACGACAAGTTCCCCCTCAACGTCCTCCAGAGGTCCATTAAGATGACTACAGAACCACCACAGGTAAGTTGGAATTGTAATTTGTCGGGTCAAAAGGTCCAAATTCAAAGTATATCATCATAATCCGTTGATGAGTTGCTGATGATCCACGGCACACAACTGTCCGTCTCATTTCAGAGAAGGATTAAAAGCATAGTCAACTACGCTTTTCCAATACAAATTGGCAGACTTCACACACCTTTAAGAAAACTATGGAAAACTCTTAGATGTGCAGGTTTCATCACAATATTTAACTGCTCATGTCCTTCCATATTTTAAATGTCTATTTTCTTCAACATCAACGATTTTCTGACCAGGGTTTAAAGGGCAATCTGGTCCGTCTGTTCGCGAACCTGAACGAGGACAAGTTCGACGAGGCAACCCCCAAGTACCGCCGCCTGCTGTTCTGCGTGTCCTTCTTCCACTGCTCGCTGATCGCGCGGAAGCGCTTCCGGCAGCTGGGCTACAACGCCGTGTACAGCTTCAATGATTCCGACTTTGAGGTGAACTTTCTCATTATTATCTTCTGGATATATTTATACTGTTATGCGTCAAGAATACTGCTGGGGATTGTATCGCATTATTCTAAATGTTATACTTACGCGCCACAGGGAAATCCCATGTTTACGTGGTGCGTCCATGTGTGAATTCCAAAGAGAATAATCAGTGATATTTTAGAAATTGACTAGTAAACGGATACACAAAATTTTCTTTTATTCTTGTATTCCTTGATCCTGAGGAAAGGATTTCACCAGCTTGCCATTTTTGAATCGATGTTTCCGACTTGCTGGAACTAATCTGCGGATCTGGATCGTCCCAAAAGCCTCCCTAAGGAGGCCTCTCTAAAGACGGCATAGACTAGGCAAAGACAATCTAATTTAGACAAGTTCTTACTTACTCCCATTCAGGTGTCACAACTGAAAGAAAAACTTGTTATACCTATATAAAACTATATAGTTATACGCAGGTATCGGATAATCTGCTAGCGAACTACCTGGAGGAGTACGAGGAGGTGCCGTGGGACGCGCTGCGCTACCTGTTCGCGATCATCAACTACGGGGGCCACATAACCGATGACTGGGACAAGCGAGTGCTGATTGCGTACATCAACCAGTTCTTCTGTGAGGAAGCGCTCGACATACCATTTTATAGGTAATTTCTGCAGTGGGACATACCATCCCATGCATGGGATAACCTATTAGCGAACTATCTGGAGGAAAACGAGGAAGTGCCGTTGGACGCGCTGCGCTATCTGTTTGTGACAATCAACTTTAGGGGCACATTTCTGATAATGGGTACAAGCGAATGGTAATCGCTAGAATATTAGCGCAAATATCACATAATCTACTAACGAACTATCCAAAAAAGTAAGAGGAGATGCAGTGGAATGAATTGCAATATCTGTTCTTGACCATCAAATTTAGGAGGTACATCTCTGATGATGGGAACAAGTGCTGACTGCGTTTTACCAGTTCAGAAGAAGCAAGAAGATTTACCGTTTTACAGATAACTCCTGCAGGCATCAGACAATTTACGATCGAAATATATCGGAAAATACGAGATGGCATGTGACGAGCACCAATATCTGTTCGCAACCACTTTAGGGTCAATATCTCGGATGACTGATGTCATATCGAAATAAATAATAAATGGGACCGCACGAGCGATCTATTTCTTTTATTCCATTAACGCCCCTAATTACAGTATTTACTTATGGGACACTTTGACCCTTGTTCCTCTAGACTGTCGAGTATCCCGGCGTACCATATACCGCGGGACGGCAGTCTGGAGTCGTACCGGGATTTCCTGGACTTGCTGCCAGGGTACGAGCGCGCGGAGTCTGTGGGACAACACGCCTCGGCCGACGTCGCTGCTTTGGCGCAGGTTGGTATTACTTTTTCAAAAAACCGACTTCGAATTTTAGTACCAAACCTGTATTGATAGATATAGTCCACACCATACCCAAAAAGCCCAATTTTATACAATTAAAGATTATATAAATAGATATAACTCGATTAAGCAATTCAAGAGAGAGACATAACTGTAAATACTTTACAACATTATTGGTTCTTCTTGATTGGAACTGTATTCTGAAATAGTGGTACATTCACTTGACAATTGATTGAAAATCACTTTGTGAAAGTTTATTTTAATAAAAAATAATTTATTTACTATTTTCTTCCACCATTGGACATAGATTTCTTGAAAGTTACGGCATAGATCTTTTGCCGCTTGTATTAAACGGTAGACATCGACTCACTTGGGATCTGCCCATCTATTTTCATCCAGGTGCAGGACCGACGGCTTTACGTGCTTTCCGATGCACGGGAGTGACTCACCGCTAAATTTCTAACTCTGGGCTAATATGAGAATATCTTGATAGAAAAACCCATACAGTTATTTTTTGGCCCGATCCGGGAATCAGACCCGGGACATGCTAACCACTAGAGCAACGAGGTAGTTTTAAACCAGCAATGTGTTTGCAGGACGCTCGGATCATGTGTCTGACTCTGTTCGCGCTCGCGTCGACGGGCGGGGGCGGCGGCGGCGGGGGAGAAGATCAAAAGGTCACAAACCTATTCATAACGTTTTAAAAAGCCTCAAAAGCCCAACGGTTACGATGCCCGCGACTTTGTCTTAATTTTTTCCTCTTTAATTTTCCGGGATAAAATATAGCCTATATGTAAATCCTGGGTATGATCTGTTTCCATCTCTCGGTCCATTCGTTGTGGCGTGAAGGAGTAACAAACATACGCATACTCATACGAACTTTCGCCTTTGTAATATCGGTCATTTGCGATAACTGTGACATAACTCAAAATTCACCAATATTAGTGTCGAACGTAGTGTTTTTGCTAGAAAAACAACATTACGATAAGCACAAAAAATAAAAGCGAGAGAGATTGTGACTTAATGCTCTGTCGCTTTGTTGGCCGCTGTGTTGTTTCGAGACTGCAGCATCCACAAAACATCACTCTAACGAGAGAATTCTCTCATCGTCGATTTTGAATTATGTCACCCTTGTCGCAAATGAGCGATATTAGTGAGATTTTCTCAGGTGGACGAGCTGGCGGCGGAGATGTTGTCCAAGCTGCCGGCGCGCATCGACGTGGAGACCACGGAGCGCATGATGGGCCCCGAGATCGTGATGCCCATGTGCGTGTCGCTGCTGCAGGAGATCGGCTACTACAACACGCTCATCTCGGCCATCGTCGCCGGCCTCAAGGTAGCGAGAGTGTAGCGTGTAAGGAGTAGACAGTAGTGTGAATACCGATGCACATTCTGAGAGATGCGAGGAATTGTAGGTACACTTTATACAGGCAGTAAACGTCGGAAGAAAATTCGTAACAGCTCCGAAGGTCCAATGGTGTTACTTACAGCCGGTTTCTATGTTTAATCTGTCTGTAATCTCTCCTTTCTTTGACTTCTTCGGAAGAAAGACTTTCGTGGACTGTGGCAGTTGTGAATTCTGAAGTTCTTCTGCGTCACCTCAATATAAAAAATATTTTTAAAAAACCGACTTCAAACGCCACCTAAAAGTATCGGACGGGCCTAAATCGAAACGATGAAACCGTAGCGCGACGCTGGCCCTACTTCAACATACGTGTACAAACTAAAATTATTTTATACTTTTAGGTGGCGGTTAAAGTCAGTTTTTTAAAAATATCTTTTATATCATTATGTAAATTTCAGGAACTGCGCCGCGCCATCGAGGGGCTGGTGGTCATGTCAGAGATGCTGGAGATCATGTACAACTGCATATTCGAGGGTAGGGTACCATCATTCTGGCAAAAAGGTGAGAGTCTCCTAAGTATACCTAATATTTTATTCTTCGCCGCGCTTTGCTTCCTCGTTCCTAATACACACCACAAAAAAGAATGCCCTTCCGGCTTCTGTATTTCCAACTAACTGTAACCTTTAAATCCAGAGTAAATAGGTATCTTCTAGGTAAGGGCGGTTCATCTTAGGCATCTTCACTTATCATCAGGCGAGATTGCAGTCAAGCGTTAGTCTGTGTCTGCAGGAGTATCATCCGTATCCGTATGATCCGTAGGAGAACCAAAGTCACCGACATATCTCAGCGAGTTGCGAAACTGAAGTGGAAATGGGCGGGGCACATAGTTCGAAGAGCTGATGGTCGATAGGGTCCCAAGGTGGTGGAGTGGTGACCCCGCACCGGGAAGCGCAGTGCTGGCAGACCCCCCACCAGGTGGACCGATGACATCAAGCGAGTCGCAGGAGCCGCTTGGAAGGCCGAGACCTGTGGAGGTCCATGCAGGAGACTTATGTCCAGCAGTGGACGTATATAAGTTGACAAAGAAGAAGAAGAAGAAGTTAGTCTGTATACAAAAAAAATGTACAACAGCTCGCCCCTCGATGAAACCGTTGGGCGCGTGGTGTCGCGAGCTGTTCCTGCGCGGCGCGCACTTGGGCGCGTGGGCCAACGCGCCGCGCTCGCCGCCAACGCTGTGTTGGCTGCCCTCGCTGGTCGCGCCCACGGGCTTCCTCACCGCCGTCATGCAGGTGAGGGGCCGTTGGTGATACTTAACAGCTACAGCTCGTCATGAATTCAGTCGCGGCATACATTGATAATGGTTTTTCAAGCAGTTTTGATGATTGTTGCTGCCATCTCACCGAAAGATGTTGGTTTAAGTATTAATGGAAATAATAAGGGAGACGGAGAAATTTGAGCGGTTTACCAATAAAAATATCTCGCTCATTGGTGGTGGTCAACCCGGGATCCGGGATCCGGGAGACTCGTGAAGTAAGAAGTACGCGTGGGCCAACATCCCCCTGCTTTCCATCTTCCTCCTACCAGCAGTAATTTATTTGAACCCGATTACGGCAAAAGCGAAAGGGAGGGTTATGATAACAGACAGCAGTCTATTACCCAAACATATGCGAGGACACATAGTTCGAAGTATAATAGATATCCGACGATTCGCAGGAAATTGCCGGATATTTCGACGCAAGACAGGCCTGTGGAAATTCATGCAGGAAACCTTTGTCCAGCTGTGGACGTCTATCGGTTGATAAAGAAGACTCCCAAAAGTATTGCGGAAAAGGGAAAGCTTTTTGTTATAATTATCTTCCAGACAACGGCGCGGGTTGAAGGCTGGCCCATCGACACCCTGTGCTGGGAGTTCACTGTGATGCCTCTAGAAGAGAACGCTTTCGTTCGCCCGCCGCGGGATGGCGGCGTTTATATCAGGTACCCTCATCATCACCGCAGCATCAGCTCAACTGATAGACGTCCACTGCTATACTGCTTCTTACCAGCTGTTCCCAGCAGAATCTGCTTTCCGAACCGGTGGTAGAGTCTTGACTTGTCATAAGAACCACAGTTTCGCCGTGAAATAAATAACTTTCAATTTGGACTCTGAAATCTAAGAAATCGCCCCACGGAACAAGATCTTGTGCCCCCTGAATCCAGCGGCTACAAGCGATGCCCTCGAGATCTTCCATTTCGTGGGAGGTGTTGCGATTGCTTCCGTAGAGTAGGTACCCAGAAGAAAAGAGCAACTGCTGAGTTTTTTGCCGGCTCTTCCCAGCAGAATCAGCTTTCCGAACCGGTAGCAGAATCTCGACCTGTCATAAGTGCCACAAGTTGGTCTACATGAAATAAATGATTTTGAATTTGAATTTGCTTGCTTCCATTATACCACTCGACCTGTCATAAGTGCCACAAGTTGGCCTTCACGAAATAAATGATTTTGAACTTGCTTGCGTCCATTATACCAGCTGCCCTTCGTGATATATGATGATGTGTAGGGGCCTGTTCCTGGAGGGCGCGAGCTGGTTCCGCAAGGACGGGCACCTGCAGGAGCCACTGCCCATGCAGCTGGTGTTCCCGCTCACGCCCATACACTTCAAGCCCATCCGCGCCACCGGACGACGCTTGAAAAGTAACTTATATACACACTTTGGTTCCCACACTTGCATGGCAGAATTGTAATCAAAATCGAATAATATTTTTGATTAGCTCGTAATCTTCAGGGGTTTTATTCACGTGAGGTTCGAAAGGTGGGGGGAGTTGTTGTTCTAAAAACATCACGTATTACCAGGAAATAAATAGCTAGTCAATGTCATCATTTTACTATAAATGCGAAAGTGTGTTTGTTTGCTGACTTTTCCTTCATTACGCAACAACGGAGCAGCAAACCGACGTGATTTTGTGCATGGATAAGAAGTATAGTTAAGGACTTGCAGAGTGACTTTATATTATATGTGCAATAAAAAACCAAAATGGCCGACAGGAGGTAAGCAGGCTCCATAATTGATGACATTGGAACTTGAGTTCCAATCTGGAGATCTTAGTGACATTTTCGTTTTAATAAATAAAATATAATAATAAAACTTGCTCCTCATTTATTTAAAACTCATCATCTGTACATTTAACTAAAAAATAATAATAAAATGCCCATAGTTTTCTAACAGCAACGCCAAATGCATTTCCTAAATTTTCTCAGATACATACTGTTGTGCCCTAAATCACTCTGGTCGTCAATTGTAACTTTATGCCGTTATAGATTTCTGACGGTAGATTTGACTAAAAGATTTGGATAATATAAGGTTTTTCCCCGCAGACCGTTACGTCTGCCCCTGCTACTACTACCCCCTGCGCAAGGGGGCGTTCGTGGTGGCGGTCGACCTCCCTGCTGGCAAGCAGACGTCCGACTTTTGGGTCAAAAGGGGCACTGCGCTGCTTTGCACCCTCGCCACATGAGGGGTCACGTGTTACTGTGACGTTACTTAGTCTTAGTCAAAGATAAATTAAATAATAATATATGTTATTATAAACAATATGCGTTTTTATTACTACCTACCGGAATTTATGACGGTCTTGCTGTATCAAGGCATTAACTTTACCTTTAATATTGAATAACCGGATCCATCCAGATTGAGCTGTGCGCTGATACAGTAGTCAGTCAGTCACCTTTTCGGTTTATATATTCAGAAGATGCCCACGACTTTATTGACGTGGATTGAGGTTTTTAAATTCCCGTGAGAACTCTTTATATTCCGGGATAAAAAGTAGCCTATGTGTTATTCTAGACTAAATCTCCAGCCAAATCGAACCAGTCGTTGTGACGTGATTTTAGTAATCCATCCATCCAAACTTTCGCTCATAATATTAATAGGATAAAACTGTCAACGCTCTGTTATAATAAAACGCATAAGTTTTAGAAAAAACTTTATTTACAACTTACATCTAATTATTAGATACACAAGTACTTAGGCGTAAATCTGAAATTAATAATATCTAACGAATACAATAATTATTATTATGCAATTTATCTTAAAACATAGTCAGGAAAACATTAAATTATATTGATAATAATTAAATAACTGCATCAAAACGGGCTCAGCGTTTGCTCGCAGTTTTTGTATAAAAACATTAACTTAATATGGCACTTATATAATAGTGACTGTTTATAAAGAAAAGTAATTATAATATTTGTTAGAGAATGTACTTGTAGGTTAGTATAATATAAATATGTATATCTTTATCTATCTTAGCAAAGCAAATCTCTGCATAACCGTAAATATTAACGAGTATTTTAGAAAATGCCAAAGAATATTAAGAACTCTAGCCCCAAAATATTCTGGAATTTATCTCCCAATATTGCGGCATATATTCCCAAATATTATAAAGTATATTTGCTCAGCTCCAAATATTATAGAATTTATCCCCCAATATTATGGTATATCTAAATATATAAAAGGCAAAGGTGACTGACTGACTGACTGACTGACTGACTGACTGACTGACTGACTGACTGATCTATCAACGCACAGCTCTAACCACTGGACCGATCGAGCTGAAATTTGGTATACAGGTAGCTGTTAGGACGTAGACATCCGCTAAGAAAGGATTTTGGAAAATTTCAACCCCAAGAGGGTTAAATAGGGGGTTAAAAAATCGAACCTAACGTGAGCGAAGCCGCGGGTTAAAGCTAGTTCCTAAATATAATAGAGTATATTTGCCGCTTGTTCGCTTTAGGACAGATTCGCTTTACGACAGATTCGCTTTACGGCAGAAGTACAGTGAACTCGAATATATATAGATAGATTTTTGTTTAAAATTAATAATACATTAAACAAGTTAATACATTAATGCTAATAGATGGCGCTGTATTTACTATCGGTCAAGTCATGTTAAAACAGTTTTGCGTCAACTATTATTATTTTTTATTACGTCTTTTCTAATTTCATAACTCGGCACCTTTAAAATTTAGTGAAGCATCAATAATTATAATTTATAACACATCCTATATTGTTCTATCATCAAAATGTACCTAATATTAGCATCAAAAAAAAATTCAATTTTTTTTACTTACTTTTTTTTTGTAAGCTTTAGGTAGGTTTACGATCCCAACAGAACCTAAGTGCCCGGCCTTCGGCCGGGCACCTGAATATTCATGTATAACCCTAACCTAACCTAACTTTAGTTTAAAGAAAAAATTCAAATGACGGACAAGTGCAAATTCACTCAAGTAGACTCGGAGACCTCGCTTCGCTCGGTCAATAATAATTATATAAAGGAAAGTTTTCCTTGCAGTGGAGACCATATTTTATCTCGACCTGTACAATTTTTGCCGTAAAGCGAATCTGCCGTAAAGCGAATCTGTCGTAAAGCGAATCTGTCCTAAAGCGA
The DNA here is from genome assembly GCA_933228805.2 of Hipparchia semele. Classification (NCBI taxonomy): domain Eukaryota; kingdom Metazoa; phylum Arthropoda; class Insecta; order Lepidoptera; family Nymphalidae; genus Hipparchia; species Hipparchia semele. Next base: position 13,763,011 of record OW121717.1, read on the forward strand.
ACAAGCCATATTTGCCAATCCCAAATATGGTATTTATAATGACAATTCCGCAATATCGCGGAGAGAGCCCCATCAATATTACGGACTATAGACCAAAATAATATGGAATTTAGTCGCAAAAATTATATTGTTCTTATGGTCAAGTAAAAAAAAACATGATTAATTAATATATTAAACCAAACTCGCACGGTTTTCCCTACTTACATATCATGGTATGTATACCAACTTAAATATATAGGTAGAAATGTTTATAATAAAGTGATAAACTTTGTAGCTAATAAGATTATAAAACCATAACTGGCTTATCGGAAGAGCGCATTATAGTACAAGAGATAAGCGTCAAAGAGCCTTGTAACTAGTCGATAAAATACATAGATATGTTTTGACAGTATTCTCAAATCAATAAATCAATACTAATAATTTATTCATACAATATAAACTGAAACTGTTCCTGAGATAGCTGCGTATTGGGAGAGTGATGATTTTAATTTGGAAGTGGTTCCACCTCAAGAACCGTCTCAGCTTATATAAATATTATATTTTTTTTGCATTAAGGTTGAAACAACCTCACTGTTATACGCCGTGTGTATTTCAGGCTGAAAGTCTGACTTATTGTAGACTCTCCATACACTTAGGCTGTGATCGCACTTTAATTCAGTTCAGCCTTAATTAAGTCTGAGTTAAAACGAAACACATTTATGTAAGCATATATTTATGTCTCGTTTTAACTCTGTGTCTAAAATTAGAGCACGCTTTATAGATCTCAGCCTTAGAGGCACAGAATACTTAAGAGGTCAATAAGATGAAAGGTTCTGCACCAGGCTATTCCGTCAATCACATAAGTTAAGACAGTCTGATAGAGCAAATAATGTACCAGATTTATGTCATGGAAACATATAATCGCATTACCAGTGGTCAAATTATAAGTGGTCAATGACTGGTAAAATTGACTGCAATCTGAGCCTACCTCCGTAATGCCTGTAATTGCATTATTCAATCCTTACACTCCAGTCATGATGTTTAAAAGCTTTGACTGGGGTCTTTCATTAATCCTCTTTTAAGGGACCATCCATTTATTACGTCACACAAATTAAATTTTTTGTGCCCCAAACCCTACAATATCACCTCCGTAAAGTCTGCGATTGCATCATTTATCATTACACTCCAGTCATGATGTTTAAAAGCTTTGACATTAATCCTCTTTTAAGGAACCATCCATTTAATACATCAGACAAATAAAACTTTTTGTGCTCCAAATCCTACGATATCTATTTTGACCTCACATTTTTCGGACGAAGGAATATTTCCAAAATTTCATGATTTTGGAAATATTACTTCGCCTTGTGCTGTGCCAAGACTCTCAATTCCGCTAAAACTCCTTTAAGATACCATTCATGCCATTATTTAACTTGTAGACATGCAAAGAAGTGGTCACTACCATATTGTAATTGACTGAAAGGGACATGTGCCCTTTTATCCAGCTTCATAGAGCGACGTCTCTGTTGTACGAAGCTACAAAACGTCAGATTGGTGTTACAGAGAAAATGCTCTATATGTAGTGCGGCACGAAACTATGCTGTATTTTTAGAAGTCTTAAAGAGACCTGTGTTCAGCAATGGACCCTACCAGTTCAGTATCAGACAACGGCATCAGTCATGGAGCTTATTTTGTATCGTAACTGATGGCCATTCATTTACCTATGTCCAACGAGGGCATCACAAATGTCGCGGAAACGGGTGGAATTAATGTGACGTAACGGATGGTCCCTGCGTCTCGTTCAGAGCTTGTCCTGATAGCGCCTGGCGTGGAACCTCCTCTTGACGCGGCGGTAGGGGCAGCGGCCCGCGCCGCGCTCGTAGGCGCCGTACTCGCAGCTGGGCGGCTCGCAGTCGCCTCGCGCGAGGCACACGCGGTCGCGCAGCCCGAAGTGCTCCTTGCCGCGCGCCAGCGACAGGCAGTCGCGCTTGCGCACGGCGTCCGGCCACTCGCACACGCATGAGCATATGCCGTCTTTGATTCGGTTTCGGAAGAGCGCAGGGCATGTGCATCTGAATGAAAAACTCTAGTTAAGATACTTGTAGATAGAAGTAGATCCTTACTCATATGTACCTATTAATATAAGATAATAGAAACAATGATAGCGTAGTGATTAGGATTGTGGTCTATTCGGGTGGCCACCAAGATTTCGGACGTGAAAGACGATCGAGGAGAACGCACATTGCACTGCACTCCACAACTGTGGTGGACCCTTCACCTGAGAGGAGAGCTGCGGCCAGTAGTGAGCCGTAAACGTATGCGAAAGTGCGAAATTTATTGGTTTGTCCTCCAATCAAGCAGCAACAGAGCAAAAGATTCACGTGATTTTTGCATGAGTATACTTTAGGGTATGAAGAGTGAAGAGGAAGCTCATGTCAATGTGGCTTCTTTTTATTCCGGAAAAACAAAATCTCCCCCCACGGGGAAGTCACGGGCAAGTGTCATAAAGCAAACAGAAAAATCGGATCATGTAAGCTTACTAAGGGTAGGATAGGTACCTTCTCAACTGAGGAGGTGCAGTCTGCTCCTCATCTCTTTCCAACCTAGGCTCCTCAGTGGGCGCCCTCCAATCGTTCTGTCTCTCTCTGACACTGTCTCGTCTAGCCAGGAATTCATCTCTCCTATCCTCTCTGAAGTCTATCTTGGTGCGGGCCGTGCTTTCTATGGAGTCGCGGTAGATGCAGGCACATCGTGTGTGGTTGAAGAACAGCATCCGGGAGACTGTGAGGTTGCGATTGGCCTTTCCTAGCTGAAATATAAAATGATTTAAGTTAATAAAGATTTCCGCCACGGCAGCTTATCTGATTGGAGGATAACCAACTTCGCAGATATAATAGCATGTACAAGGGATAGAGCAAACACAGCAAACGTAGTTTTGAAGTGTCTTTCGAGTTTTGGAGATGTAAATTGGATGTACAACTTCAATAAACAAAGTTGACAAGGTTGACACCCAACAAATAAACCAACAATGGCAGATGAATAGTTACTTACATACACCGGTATAGCGACGTATTTGCCATCGATCGGCGCGCATTCCTGTCGCTCGTCCTTGCAGCAGCATGCATCCGGCGCGCAGCGATGGAGCTTCACGCAGGGTGGCACGTAACTGGAAAAAAGTAGTACCTATTTTATTGTAATTCTACGACAAGGAAACACTTTTCCAAAGTACGTTTACCCCTGCCATGGCATTCCTGCTCCAGTTACATCTGCCCCGCTTACATTTATTTCCATAAGTCCCTAAATTGAATTGAAAGGGGCCAATGGGGTTAAAATGATTAAAGTGATTGTTGATGGGAACACTGAAATGGAACAGAAATTATGTCGGTGGAGTTCGATAGGAATTACTGAGTATATTAATTTAGCTTCCTGATAAGTGAAAAAAGTCGTTAAATAAATATTTCAAAGGTAAAAATAAATAAAAAACGGTAAAGTTTTCAATCTCGAAGCTTTCCAACGCGGCTAAAATCCAAAATCACTCTAGAACTCTTGGAAGGCTAAAACTAAAAGAATTGACAAAAGTAGTTTCTTCTTCTTTATGATCCGATAGACGTCCACTGCTGGACTAGGTCTCTTGCATGGACCTCCACATGTTTCGGTCTTGCGCCGCTTGAATCCAGCGGCTCCCTGCGACTCATTTGATGTCGTCGGTCCACCTAGTGGGGATCTGCCAATACTGCGCTTCCCGGTGCGGGGTCGCCACTCCAGTACCTTGGGACCCCATCAACCATCAGCTCTTCGAACTATGTGCCCCGCCCATTTCCACTTCAGTTTCGCAACTTGCTGAGCTATTTATTTATTTTTATTTATTTATTTATTTATTTATTGTCCAGAACATGGTACATCCCTACTAATATTATAAATGCGAAAGTGTGTTTGTTGGTTTGTTGGTTTGTTGGTTTGTTGGTTTGTCCTTCAATCACGCAGCAACAGAGCAACGGCTTGCTGTGATTTTTTGCATAGGGGTAATTTACGGGCCGGAGAGTGACATAGGCTACTTTTTATCCCGAAAAATCAAAGAGTTCCCGCGGGAATTAAAAAACTAAATCCACGCGGACGAAGTCGCGGGCATCAGCTAGTTATAATATACATTACATAATATTATAGGTGTTACATTAGCATAGTAGGTAAGATCTGCATGTTCTACCGTTGCCGGTGTACAATATTCAAGTTTCTGTTTATTACTAGATTATAGGCACATATTACATAACCAATGCTTATTATTTATTATTATAACCTAATTATCTTATACAATAAAAATAATCTATTACTCCATAATTTATTGTACATACCTATCTCTAATAAATGTCAATTTTAATAATAATAATTGTAAATGTCAATGGGTATAATAAATATGATTTAATTAATTAATTTTAAGTTCGAAGAATTCTTTAAGGTCATAAAAATTATGCATATTAAGCCATTGGAATAACTTAGTTTTAAATCTTTTCAATGGTAGCCCTTTGACACTGTTGGGTATTTTGTTAAATACTTTTATACACATGCTAACACAGTTTTTAGAGAAATACTGGGTTTTCGGAACATAATTTAGAACCAAACGATCTGTGTTTCTCGAATCTCGAATATGACTATAATATGTATAGCTTGCTGTTGTAAACATAGTCTTATGTTTTTTAACAAAACAACAGATTTCAAATATGTATATGCAAGGAAGTGGCAATAATTTTAATTTTTTAAATAATGGCCGACAACTATCTAGAGGAGCAGCACCACACATAGCACGCACACATTTTTTTTGGGCGATGAATGCCCTATTAACATCAGTGCCGTTGCCCCAAAAGATCACTCCATATCTGAGAACCGACACAACGTAAGCGTGATACACTGAAAGTACAGTTTTAAAATCCACTAAATTTTTAAGACGTCTTAATACGTAACAGAATTTATTTATTTTTTCACATACTGTCTCTATTTGAGTGTTCCATTTCAATTTAAAGTCCACGTTTAGTCCTAAAAATTTTATTTCCGAGGTAGGACTGATTTTTTGATTATTATAAGCAACGTTTAGAGTAGGAGGGTTCTTGTCATAAAATTGCATATAGTACGTTTTAGTCAAATTAATTTGTAGATTATTGATGTCAAGCCATTTTATAATATTATCCAAAGTGTTATTAATGTCAGATTCATGTACTAATTTATTGTTATTATTTGATGTCAGAATTATGGAGATGTCATCTGCAAAAAGAACACATCTGTGGTCTGTAACTTTTGTTATGTCATTTATATAAATAATAAACAATATCGGGCCAAGGATACTGCCTTGGGGCACACCATATCTATTAATCATAAAATCTGATTGAAAGGATACTACTTCATTTCCAACTTTTTTATTTATCATCACGGATTGGTACCTATCTTGGAGGTAGTCCGCGAACCACTTTAATACTGGACCTCTTATACCTATGCTTTCCATTTTACCGATTAGTACCTCATGTCTCACAAAATCGAATGCCTTGGAGAGATCTAGAAATAATCCTGTGGTAATTTTTTTCGAGTCAGTGCTACGAAGAACAGTTTCTAATAGTGTATAAATAGCTAGTGTTGTAGATTTGTCTTTTTGGAATCCAAACTGCTCTTCTTTTATGATTCCATACTTTTGACAGTATCCCAATAACCTTTTTAGCATGCATTTTTCAAATACTTTTGAAAAGATGGGTATGAGTGTTATAGGCCGATAATTTGCGACGTCCTTACGGTCTCCTTTTTTATGTAGCGGTTTAATAATTGATCGCTTTAAGGTCTCAGGGAATGAGCCGGTCTCAAAAGACAGATTAATCAAATGTGTGAGCACCGGAGTAATATAAGTTTTGCATGCTTTAACCACTTTGGTACATATTTCATCATATCCCACTGACGCAGTGTTATTGAGAGCTGTGATTTCTTTTATGAGTTCGTTAGGCGTAACTGGTTTTAAGTACATGGAATGCAAGCTATTACTGGGATAATTTTCTATTTTAATATCATTAGATAGGTCAGTGTTTTTATTAGTCAATTTAATGAAGTAGTCGTTAAAAATACAGGCTATCATTTTTGGATCATCAATTGCTGTGTTGTCAAATTTAATATTATCAATAAAATTATCACCTTTTGTATTGCATGTCTCATTTTTCACTATATTCCATGATATTTTGCACTTATTTTTACTTTTTGAAATCCTTCTAGCATTTGTAAGTTTTTGTGAGTCAAGTATACATTTTCTTAAGATTGTAGAATATTTATTGTAGTTATCTTTGAATAGTTTATTTTTTTTACTTTTATAATACTTAAAACGTAAATATCTTTTAGTTTTACAGGCGATTTTTAGCCCCCGTGTTATCCATTTTTGAGACTTATTACTGTCATTTATTTTTATTTTTATAATAGGGAAACATAATTTATAAAAAAGACCAAATAGTTGATGAAATTTGTCAAATCCTAGATTTAGATTAGTTTCTTCATAAATGTCCGAAAATGACAGACTCTTAATACATTCTATGAATTTTTGTATATTTTCATCACTGTAATCTCTTCTGTAAATAAAGTAGTATTTAGATTTAATATTTTTATTTTGCACAGGAAAACATAAAATTTGGGCCGTTTCATGGTCTGATAGGCTCAGGTGGAGTATCGAGGCAGATGCGTTTTGTATATTGCTTAGTATGAGATCAATGCATGACGATTGTCTAGTGGGTTTCAAAATATCAAATTTTAGATTGTAATTATTTGCCAGATCTTTTAAGTTACTTGTGATTTTTGTTGGTTTTAGTATATTGATATTAAAGTCCCCTGTTATAATTATATTTTTAACAGTTTTATATTTATTTGATAAAAAGTAGAGCATGTTTTCCATCTTATTGAGGAATAGAGTCGGTGACTATGGTTCTCCTACGGAAAATGACTAGGTTACATTAAAATAACTTATGCTTACACAGTATCAGCAGCCGGTGCTAGGTTCCTCAAATACAGCCAGCGGGGCTGCGGCACGAGGCAGTCATTTGAACGAAACACCTCGCCTACGTTCTTGAGCGCTGTTTTGCGTAGAGACATCCTCTCTTTTGGCGTGGCGTGAGCTGAAAGATCGGAAAACTATGTTGAAATAACAGTATTTTAAATAATAACCAAATCCCCAAAGAATAATTCATGAAGATGTCCCTAGTAGAGATCTCGGTTGTTGCCACAAGTAGCTAACGATACAGGGGCAATTTGAATTCTTACGAAGGGTACAAAAGGATGGATATTGTGTTGTTTTATTTATATATGTCGCAGTCACATTGTATAATCCGCCGCATTGTATAATTGTACATTATGCCTAGCTGTCATCAAAAACAGGGCCGTTTTGAAAAGCGGCGGTTCAACGATTAGCCGGATTGAATGCGGCTGAATAAAAAACGGTCGGAATGTTTTCGGCGCCACACGTCTTTCAACACGTTTCAGTATCAGGCTGTTTGGCATTATTGGCATTAGCCACCAACTATTGTAAGACATCAGTGCTATTTTTTCGCAATATACATTGTTGTAAAAAAATAAAACTTTCCTACTAAACTAGTGGTTAAAATTTCCTTTCTTTTTCGGAATTAGGTACGTGCGTTTTAAGCGAATAAATATCACTTGCTTTAATGCTGAAGGAAGAACATCATAAAGAAACCTATTCTGTTAAGTTCTCCATAAGATCTCTCAGACATACAGTTCTCAAAGGTATGTGAATTCTATCAATCCGCACTTAGTAGCGAGACGGATTTTATGCCCTACACCTTTCTCGTACGAGAGGAGAACCATGCCTGTGCTGTGTAGGCTAATGAGGGTTTAAGTTGATGATGACGAACTTACAATCATCCAAAATCCTGGGTCGTTCGTTAGTGGCAGCGATAGGATCAATGTAGTCGATAGCATCCCTGCTGTCCAGCCTGGTGAAAGCTGAGGGCGTGACGCCCACCAGGGGGCGGCTGGTCGAACCGGTCTCGTCTTCGAGAGGATCCCATTCCTCGCCGTCGTTGTGGTAGTCCCCCTCGTTGTCTAGATCTTGCTCCTGGAAAGAGGAATGTGGATTTTTATTACTCCAGAATATTTGTTCAGTATTTAAAGAAAGCACTCTACAATTTAATTTAATAAACTTTTGTAAAGTGCTTTCGGATCCTCAAGTGGTGGTGGGAGGCTTTGGCCGTGGCTATAGTTACCACTTTACCGTCAAAGACGTGCCGCCAAGATTAATGAGAGCACAAATGGCGGCCTTATCGCTAAGAAGTGATCTCTTCCAGGCAAACATGATGCATGGAATATGGTGATAGGATTTAAATGCTGTAATCAACCAACTCGAAAGTTACATTGATTCCCTAGCAACACAACCTAAAGTCCCATTTCCCTAAATTCCTCTAAAGTTTTCATTTCCAATCGCGTCAAGTCAGAAAAGCAAAATAACCCTCAGACACTTGTTAACGTTTGGAAAATTTTTGGGACGTGGAGCATTCGCAAAAACCCCCAACAGTTCTCGAGCAAACTATCTATATACAGGAAATGACGAATGCTCCAGAGTTAATACAAGCACTCGAAACCAATAAATTCAATCGTGTTCAGTGAGAAAAGAAGCAGGTGCGGTGCGTTGGAGGTTGGCGCTATTTCCGGAGCATTCCTGAGCACTGCTGTACATGGAATTGTTTTATATTTCGCCCGACTCGAAGCGTGCCTTCCCACTTGTTATTTCAAGTGGCCGTCTGCTCGATGACGGTCTAGAGGTATTTTTATCAATGGTACATTTTCACTTGACAACAACCTCGGTTGCTGATGAATGACCGTATTAACTTAGTCATCCCGGTAAGATCTGTTTGCGGGTTCTAAGAGCGCGTGTAATGGTAAATCTTCAGATGCAGATTTAATTTTAGATATCGAATGCACTACCTGTACATGTCAAACTAACTTGCTCTTATAATATTTTTTTTCCTGTATTTTTAAGCTATTGCATAGCTTCTATCGCGGGCCAGCGTGGAGACCGAATCCAGAAATTCCGTAACGAAAATAACGAAAATAACCTGACACGGGACTCCTCTACGGTGAGCCGCTAGATGGCGCATTTTTTATCAACGCCACATGCGATGAGCCGCTAGATGGCGTTGATAAAAAATGCTATGCAGTAGCTTTACCGCGGCAGTCCCCGAGTGCCACACGTCTTTTTTTTAAAGTAAAGGAAAACATCGTGAGGAAAGCTGCATGCCGGAAAGTTCTCTAATGTTCTCAAAGGTGTATGAAGTCTACCTATAAGCACTTGGCCACAACGTGGGGGCCTTAACCCTTCTCATGTCATCTCTCACCCTTTCTGAGAGGAAACCTGTGCCCAGTAGTGGGTAGTTAAGATTAATGAATGATTGAAAGTTGGCGCAGTGGTGAGCGCTGTGGTCTGGGACGTTCGGGTTCGACCCCCAGAGAGGGCAATTTGGGAATTAATAATTTCTGAATTGTCTCTGGTCTAGTCTGGTGAGAGGCTTTGGCCGAGGCTAGTTACCAACCTAACGGCAAAGACGTGCCACCAAGAGAGTTAGAGTTCCAGTAGGTACTATGGAAAGAAACAGAATAGGAGTATGGGTTGAATATACACTGTCATACCCCTTCCAAGTTAGCCCGCTACGATCTGAGACTGCATTGTACTTACCATCAGGAGATCGCAGTCAAGGACTATTTTGTCGTCGAATCAAAAAAGTTCCAAAGCGCTCTTAAAAGGCTCTCAGCTTAGCAACTCTAAATACATAACTTACTCTCGTGTCCACGGTATCTGACGTGTCTAGAAAGGTCTAGGTATATCTAGTTCCAGGTATTGTTGGGTCGACATTTACGGCGTAACACGACCGGTGACCCCGCGGCGCACTTAACTGTGTGACTTTGAGGTCACGAGGAAAGTGAGCACGACTTACAGCTCGAAGGGTTAAGTTAGTGTCACTATGATACCTACTAACTTGGCTATACCTAGTAGAGTGTTGCGAACTTGCGTTACACCGCGCTGTGGTGTGCGTGAACTTGTTCGAGGAACATTAGGGGCAGAGCAGAAACACAGACTTGTTGATGGTAAGTGGTAAGTGGCAATATATCTGTACTTAATCTATACTTATCTTTTGAAGAGTTTGTTTGTTTGAACGCGCTAATCTCAAGAAGTAGGTACTGGTTCAAATTGAAAAATTATTTTTGTGTTGGATAGTCCATTTATCGAGAAAGGCTTCAGGCTATATAACATCACGCTGCGCCAATAGGAGCGAAGCATCAGTGAAAAAGTTGGAAAAACGGGGAAAAATATCCATATTTAAAATATATTCTTTTAAAAACTTCTTGATCGCAATCATAATAACAGAAACGCGGCCGAAGTCGCAGGCAACAGCTAGTAATATAATAAAGTGGAAGAGTTTGTTTGTTTGAACGCGCTAATCTCTGGAACGATCAGTCGGATTTGAAAAATTCTTTTTGTATCTGATAGCCCAATTCTTGAGGAAGGTTATAGGCTATTCAATACCTCGATACGACTCTTAGAAGCCGAGCAAAAAGAAAAAATAGCGCGGTTACTAACTTGACTATAAAGTAGGTGGGTATACACTAGAGGTGACAAAAATGCCACCTGCTACCTACTAGCAGCTTTTTTTTAAAGAATATCAGTCAGCTGAACTTGAATAATGTTCTCTTCTCCCTTCCAAGTAAGTGAAAACTTGGGTACGACAATAGTGCAACGGGTAGGGTTCGAACCTGCAACCTTTAAATTTTCAGTTCGCGCCTATAACCGTTGGGCTATTGAAGCTTAAAGCTTTTAAAAAATAATAACATAATTAATATCTACCTTCAAAACGCATCAGATGTTAGAAAGTAAGAAATAATCGCACAATAAAACTTCAAAGGTCATTCCAATAAGATACTTATCTTAAATGTTCAAAAGTCAATAAATAACTATTACGTATAATTACCAGTACAATCGCACACAAAAGTGTTTCCAAGGTATTAATTAATTTATTTATTTATTGTCCAATTAGCATTGCATACGTGCCTCTTATAGTAACTAGACGAAAAACAAAGAAGGAAAAAATACGAAAAACAAGGAATGTTAAAGAATAATGAATGAATTAAACAAGTTCATATTTTGAGCTTCTGAATAAATCTCTGTTGCAGACATACGGATGTACAGACGAACAGACAGACAGGCTGGACGAAATTACTTACCTATAATCATTTCCACTACAGAATTCTAACTAGGCTTTGCCGATGGTTTATGTCAAGCTGTTTCTGGCTTATTCAAATTCAAATTCTTTATTTATTTCATGTAGGCTAACTTGTAGCTCTTATGACACGTCATAAATCTACCACCGATTCGGAATGCAGATTCTGCTGAGAAGAGCCGGCAAGAAACTCAGCAGTTGCTCTTTTCAAAAAAATTTTTTTTTACAAAGCTATGCTATGTATACAGTGCTTCCACAATAAAGCTTAAAAAATGCAAAAATGCATACGTAGGTACACCAATCCAACGCATGTCAAGACGGGCAGTCAAAGCAGACCCATTCCCGTTCACGAGCATGACGCATGATCCAGCCATTGCTTCGCTCAACCATATTTGAAATTGATATCTTAGGTATACTAATGAGCTTATTTTAATCAAATTTAAATTAAACTCTACAATTTCATAACTTAAAGGCTATTTAAATAAATCTATAAATTAAATTAACCAGAAACCTATCTATTCTAATCTGTGTGATATTATAACCACGTTTAATGACCGGCTATTAAAGCTGCGATGTGCGCGCGCTCACACCGCGTTCCCAAAAGCAATCTACGACCGAAGATCAAAGATATTAGGTAGGTATACTGCTTTGCTTTACTGCTTTAATACGTCTTTCAGTGGAGATCCCAGTTATCTGCATAAATAAATCTTGTGTGCTGATTTATGGATTACCTACTTAATGGCTTTTGACGTAGATTTTTTTAAGCATAGCTTCTATCGCGGGCCTTGAGCGTGGAGACCGAATCCAGAAATTCGGTAACGAAAATAACCTGACACGGGACTCCTCTCACCGCTAGATGGCGTTGATAAAAAATGCTATGCAATAGCTTTACCGCGGCAGTCCCCGAGTGCCACACGTCTTTTTTTAAATTTTTTTTTGGTTTTTCAAAAAAAAAAAAAAGGTTTTTATAACAGCAACTTAACACGTATGAATATGAATCATCTGTCTGAATCATTCAGTTAAAACAAACAGATCTAATTTTTACGGTTAGCCATGGATAAACTTTTACAGACAGGCTCGCTGTGCAGCTTTATACTTTACAGTGCTAATATCGTCCATCAAATCAAAAACTGTAAGTACCACATTTATGCAGACGACTTACAGCTGTATTTTGCTTTTAAACCTGAGGAGTACCAAATTGCAGTCAATTTAGTTAACGATGACCTTAATCGTATAGCAGAATGGTCCAATTCTAACTCACTTGTCCTTAATCCTGTAAAGTCTAAATTTATTTTATTTGGAACTAAGAAACAGCTAGGCAAAATTAACAGTAGTGGTACTAATATAAATATAAGAGGTAACGCCTTAGAGAGAGTTTTTCTGGCACGTAATTTAGGCTTGATGATGGATTCAGATTTGAGATTTGAAGAACATATAGCGGAGAAGGTTCGTAATTGTTTCTATCGACTGAAGATACTTTATAAAGTTCGTAAATATCTTTCTCAAGAACTGCGTATCCAGTTGGTAGAGGCTTTGGTGCTTTCAAAGCTGAATTATGCAGATATTGTATATGGACCGCGGCTGTTATGTAGGACGAAACGCCTAATTCAACGCGTACAGAATGCATGTGCGCGTTTCAGTTTTGACATTCCCCCGCGAAATCATGTTACCCCTTTTCTGAACAGTCATCGACTATTAAAGATGAGATCAAGGAGGAAGCTGCATCTCGCGGGTTTGCTCTTTGGTGTTGTTAAGCTGAGTAAGCCTATGTACCTCGCTGATAAACTAAATTGGGCAGGCGATGGTGAACCAGGCCGTCTTCGTAGCTGTCGTAATCAGCTCCGTATTCCACTCCATCGCACTGCTGCATTTAGAGGTTCTTTTACGTACTCCGCCACTAAATGTTGGAATAATATTCCTCCACCAATAAAAAATTTAAGTAGTAAATTCTCATTCAAAGTTAATTTAAAAAAATATCTTTTGAATAAACAAGTGGAATTTGAAGACCATGTTCGGGAGTACTCTTTTTTGTAAAAAAAGTAAATTAATTTTCGGCGTTGATTTCTTGTAATTTGTAATTTATGTACATTAATTTAATATAAATTAGCTATATAATTAATATATATACCATTTATATAAATATATATATATATATATACGAAATAAATGTAATTAGTATATACCTACTTAATACTCGTAATATTGTTAGAATATTTACGTTGTACTGGTTAATATTTTATATAGTAGTTTAGACATATTGTAAAGTGCACTTTTATTTAAGTTCATTTGTAGATAGTTTAGTTATAGATAAGTTACGTAATATAGCTGTACAGCTACGATGTAGAATTCCGTGGCGCCACCCGAATCAGGGTTCTGGCTGAAAATCAGCGTTGTATGCTCTTGTGCATGCGCAAAGCATACAGCATTTTGCCTTTTTTCCGGGTTGTGCCACACATGACTTAGTTGTTCCGGCGCTTCTTCTGCTTGACTTTTGTCTTTACTGTTCGGTGGAGGCGCCGGGACAACCTAATCTAGGTATACCTATTGGGTGATGTGTGGCACAATTCATAAAATAAACGTTTCTTTCTTTCTTTCTTTATTTCGTTTTAATTTTAGAAATAATTTAATAAAAATAACACAAAAATATGTAGGTGGATATAAAAAAAACTTTATTAACAGTGGATATAAAAAAAAGTTTATTAAGTGCATAGCAAACCGGTCAGTAAAAGTTGATCCATGGGTAACCGCAAAAACTAGAAATTGTCCGGGTAATGAACACCGCGGGGCGATTCCCAGGCATAGATATTAACCTCAAGCAACATTTATCTAGACTTACAGCTCTGCTATATATATCTACATATTACCTAGTATACATATTGTACTAATTTATTGCAGGATACATAAAGAACTGATATTCGTCAGAATTCGAAGGTCCTGGAGTTGCGACTCCGCACCGGAAAGCGCAGAAATGGCAGACCCCTCTAGGTAAACCAACGTCAACAGGCGAGTCTCGGGGAGCTGCTGGATACAGACGGCGCAAGACCGAGACTTGTGGAAATTCTTGTGGAATGCTGTGACCTTTGTCTAGAAGTGGACATTTATCGGTTGATGCAGAAGAGAGAGAAGACAGGGTACCATAACTACTACATAATTATAATCGGTTGCCATCCAAACGCATTCGAATTTATTTTTCGATCGGAAACTTGAAAGTAGTAGAAAAATCAATTACCAATTCAACAGAAACAACGTTACAACTTAATTATACAATTTCAAAATGGTGTCAATTATGCGCACACAAATCTCTATATTCTTAATGTTATAAGTAGGTCCCCATATCTAATATATCTCTGCTATAAATCTGTGTCAATTTAAGTAATAAAATACAAAAATTCCACTAATACACCGTTAAGCTAAGACAGCTGATGTATTGCTTCGGGCTGACCTTTGCAGCCATTAAGGGCTACTAAAACGTAAACATTGGAACCGAAGATTAATTATTATATGCTTATGCTAGCAGAAGCTGATAGCCAGCGATAGGTAGCCGGAACTTAAGTGCATGTTTGAGCAATAATACAGCGATGACATACAGCGCTGCAACGCGAACGTAGTGATTTTGTCTTCTAATACAAGGAAAAGGTGACTAACTGACTAACTGATCTATCAACGCACAGCTCCAACCAAGGACTGATCGTGCCGTTTGGCATATATATAGCTAGAACGTAGATGCCACTAAAAAATCTTGTCTGGTGGGAGGCTTTGGCCGTGGCTAGTTACCACCCTACCGTCAAAGACGTGCCACCTAGCTATTTAACGTTGCGGCACGATGGCGTGTAGAAACAAACCCCTAGTATGGGTTGAATGTACATTGTACACTGCCAAAGCCCTTCCAAGTTAGCCTGCTACCATCTTAGACTGCATTGTCACTTACCATCAGCATCAGGTGAGATCGCAGACAAGGACTATCTTGTCATTGACTAAAAAAAAACATCCAGTAATTTTTACGTCGGTATTAAATTAATATTGTTTGTAGTTGCAACATCGTATACGATGTCACAATATTATGATTGTGTCACCATTCCAAGAAACACTAAGCCGGTGCACTAAGCTAGCCTCTAACTGGCACTTAAGATAAAATGTACGAACCTAATGTACCTACCTAAGCAATAATACTAGGTGTTCTATGAACCTATACTAGATAGGACCATTTGCATAATTATTAGGTGGTTAAAGTCAGCTATTTTTAATGTTTTTTTTTAAATAAGAGAACCCTTTGGGTTGCACAAATCTGCCTATTTAGGGCCTATTTCACCGACGTAAAATAAGTCTTATTCGAGCGTAATAATATTTTAGCAGATTTTCAATACACACACTGTCAGAACGTCTCTACTCCTCGGTTAAACGTTCATATGACGTTGGTGAAATTGGCATTTTTGACAATAGCAAGACCATGGTTGCTTTGTGGTTGTCTAGTAGGTAGAGATCGCTTCTAGTTTCTATTTTTTTTTAAACCGAGAGTTGGTCTCTTTGTTAGGGGTTCTCATAGTCAGAACTTGTGTTTTAAGCAATTAAAAATAAACTTGCTCTTGTGTTTTTTAAGAAATTAAATATAACTTGCTTTCGTGAAGGAAAACTTCGTGAGTGGAGAGTTATGGCCTTAAACCATTCTCATTCAAAAGGAAACCACGGGTAGCGTTGCCAGGCGTCCGGATAAAGCCGGACATAGGTAGGCTTTTTGATTGCGTGTCCGGCCAAAATAAACGGTGTCCTTCTTGTCCGGCTTTTGTTAGGCTTTTCCCATTTCGCAAACAAGCGAGCGCCGAGCGTGGCCTAGCGATTTTACATACAATTTTTTTGTCGTACCTATTAACGGGGTCTTTTCCCTGTTTCTACCAATTTCGCGTCTTTTCAAACCAGTTTTAGTTCATGAAGAACTATTTTTTTTGCATCGAAAAAAATATATGTTGTAGATACATATTTTATCATTATAGTTTAATTGACAGAAACGCGTTAAGCTATATTTTGCTCGATCATAAAAAATTATGAAGAAATCGCGATTTTCACTATTATTTCAATTTTGTGTCTAAAATTTTTAACTAAATTTAAAAAAATATATATGAAAATAAAGCTTATTACATTTATGATTTTTTTCAATTGACCGTTTTTTAAATAAAAATTTAAGCTTAGTTCTAGCTTATTTCTAGACGTAAATGGGCACGCGCATCCTCTAACGGGAGTGTTTCAGTGTCCCACGGGACTCTATCGAGGTTGGACGCACGTCAGTTTTCGCAGGCCACGCTCTCCCATGCTTAAATTCTCAATTTCATTAATTTTGTTGTAAAAATATTATTTTGTAAAATCACTAAAACTTTTTATTAGATCGTAGTTAGCATAGTACCTACTTAGTTTTTATATAGTTTTTAGTTAGTATCTTAGGTTACTATCTTATCTTGTAAACAGTTATAGTAAATAATTAAATATAGTGTTTGTTTTTATGAATAATAATTGATGATAAAAGAAATTTAATAAAGAAAATATCAGCTTTGAAGCGAAGGAATATTAGAAAACAAGTATGGTAAGTGTTTCTTTCACTTTATCTAAATACTAGCTGATTCCGCGACTTCGTCCGCGTGGATAAGGTTTAGAGTGACTTGCTACTATCCACGAGAAGTTATCTCCTTTATCTCCGAAAATATTTAGTTATTTTTTGGGTAACTTTAACCGTTTACGCAGTGCACGCAACGGAAGCCCTCAAATATGGATAATTTTCCCCGTTTTTGAAACATTTTTCACTGATGCTTCGCTCCTATTAGTCGCAGGGTGATGTTATATAGCCTAAAGCCTTCCTCGATAAATGGACTATCCAACACAAAAATAATTTTTCAATTCGAACCAGTAGTTCCTGAGATTAGCGCGTTCAAACAAACAAACTGTTCAGCTTTATAATATTAAGTATAGATAAGATGATGCCCGCGACTTCGTACGTGTGGTTTTTGAAAAATCCCGTGGGAACTCTTTCATTTTCCGGGAGAAAAAGTATACATTCCAGGCAATTTATCTCCACTCCAACTTTCAGTCAAAACCTATCTTTTTACGGTAAAGAAGAATAAAGATACATACACACACACACACACACACACACATACAAACTTTCGCCTTTATAATATTACTGTGATTACCTAGGATTAGAATTTTTACGAAAGGCGAGAATAAATTTTGTTGAAGAAGAATAATTATTCCAGCACTGGTAGCATGGGCGGGAGAAATCGTATCCCCGGGAAAAGGATAAAATGTTTATCCCCTCGCTTAGTCTTATCCACCCATCGAGCATGGGCACAGCGGTGGAAGAATATTGACAGTGGATAAAATGGGAGAAAATTTATCCCCGCAATTATTGCCATTATAAATCATGGAAGTAGGAGGTACAAATATCACAATACTTCAAAATTTATGTCAATTCGGTCTCAAAAAGTCATTATTTTTATCTATACTACTCGTGATTTTGACAGTAGGTGATTCGTAGGTGGTTTTTGTCTGTGGTTTTTGTTTTCGTTTGACCCTTTCAAAAGTCAAAAAAGGACAAGTTTATCTCTTTCATTTGTTCCCATGCTCTAGCCGGGGGAAGTTGCTCTACTTGTAATGTCAAATAGGGATATACTTTCCTTTCCCCTGTCGCCATGCTCTAGCAAAGGGAGAAGGCAATTGTATCCCCTGTCAGTGGATAAAATCGGGGGATAAAATGTTTATCTCCTGCCCATGCTGCCAGTGCAGATGTTGGTATCAATGTGAACACTTGCAATTTGCAGCGAGCTGAAAAAAACTCCAAGATGGCGGATTCAAGATGGCGGCCATACAAATTTCGTCGGTGTCTATCTTAGAGAGTATAAAAGATGGAAGAGTGGTTTTCTGGCAAGAGATGATCAGGTTTGAGGACCCGAAGGTCTACTTGATGAATAGAAAAAAAAATCAAGATGGCGGAATTGATTTTTCCATACAAAATATATGCAAAACTTTGATACGGTTCCTTTTTATTTCTGATGGTTTCTATATAGAGCACATAAATTCATTCGAAGGAAAAATATGTAGAGAGCTGATGATTGAGGATTTCGGAGACAGGTGAGGAGCACGGCCAGGGTATTGAAGATAGGTCCCGGGGGTGTTCAAACAAAAGCCACTCAAAACCTCATCCAATTTGCAGCGAGCTGAAAAAAACTCCAAGATGGCGGATTCAAGATGGCGGCCATACAAATTTCGTCGGCGTCTATCTTAGAGAGTATAAAAGATGGAAGAGTGGTTTTCTGGTAAGAGATGATCAGGGTTGAGGACCCGAAGGTCTACTTGATGAATAGAAAAAAAAAATCAAGATGGCGGAATTGATTTTTCCATACAAAATATATGCAAAACTTTGATATGGTTCCTTTTTATTTCTGATGGTTTGTATATAGAGCACATAAATTCATTCGAAGGAAAAATATGTAGAGAGCTGATGATTGAGGATTTCGGAGACAGGTGAGGAGCACGGCCAGGGTATTGAAGACAGGTCCCGGGGGTGTTCAAACAAAAGCCACTCAAAACCTCATCCAATTTGCAGCGAGCTGAAAAAAACTCCAAGATGGCGGATTCAAGATGGCGGCCATACAAATTTCGTCGGCGTCTATCTTAGAGAGTATAAAAGATGGAAGAGTGGTTTTCTGGCAAGAGATGATCAGGATTGAGGACCCGAAGGTCTACTTGATGAATAGAAAAAATATTCAAGATGGCGGAATTGACTTTTCCATACAAAATATATGCAAAACTTTGATACGGTTCCTTTTGGAAATTTCATATACAGGGCAAAAATTCATTCGGAGGAAAAATATGGAGAGAGCTGATGGTTGGAGATGGGTGAGGATCACGGCAAGGATACTGAAGATAGGTGGGAGGGTTGGGGGGAGGGCATTATAGGCTTGATCACTATCACACCTGATGGAAAGTGATGATGTGTCTTAAGAAGTAACGCGTTTGTCTAGAACTCAGACCAACTAACTCTAGACCTCGCAGCCGCTTTATTTTCTATGAAAACGCATTCTGAAAAAAATTGAGACGGGCGCGTACTCGAGCGCTAGGATTGGTTTGCGAAATGTACCGCGGTCATTTATAGAGAATAGAGATGTGACGCTATCGATACTTATTTTAATAAAAAATATTTACAGCCTGCTATCAAGAATCAATAGTTAGTGTATTTTCTCTCTTTTTAATATTACCTCTATAGAAAACTAGTAGGACGCGTGGGTGCGCGGCCAGCTAAAATGGACCGCGGTTTTTCTGGTCGTGATCAACTTTTGCCAGAAAATCTCTTTTTTGTCAGCTTGCTGCAAATTGGATGAGGTTTCGAGTGGCTTTTGTTTGAACACCCCCACCTATCTTCAAAATACCCTGGCCGTATCAAAGTTTTGCATATATTTTGTATGGAAAAATCAATTCCGCCATCTTGAATTTTTTTCTATCCATCTAATATACCTTCGGGTCCTCAATCCTGATCATCTTTTGCCAGAAAACCACTCTTCCATCTTTAATACTCTCTGAGATAGACACCGACGAAATTTGTATGACCGCCATCTTGAATCTGCCATCTTGGAGTTTTTTTTCAGCTCGCTGACAGTTGGATGAGGTTTGGAGTAACTTTTCTTTCAAAACCCCCACCTATCTTCGATATCCTGACTGTGCTCTTCACCCATTTCCGAAATCCTCAATTAGCTCTCTCCATATTTTTCCTCCAAATGAATTTATATCCTCTACATGAAACCATCAGAAAGGAAAAGGAACCGTATTAAAGTCATGTGCAAGACTTTCCATGTTTTTGCTCCGAATGAATTGTTGTCCTCTAGACAAAACCATGAGTGCAAAAAATTTTTTCACTCATGATGAAAGGTGATCAATGAGTCAGTCAGTCAGTGAGTCAGTCAATGAATCAGCACGAGTAGCTATATGTATATTAGATAGATAATTATTGTAAAAATTAAATTTTACAAGATTCATTTTCATTCATAATAGAATACACAATAAACATAAGCCTCAATAGCCCAACTGTTAAAGGTGCGGACTGAAAACTGAAAGGTTGCAGGTTCAAACCCCACCCGTTGCACCATTGTCGTACCCACACCTAGAACAAGCTTTCCGCTTATTTGAAGATGACAGGAGGATATAAGTCCACTTCAGCACGGGTAGCATGGGCAGGAGATAAACATTTTATCCCCCGATTTTATCCACTGACAGGGGATACAATTGCCTTTTCCCTATGCTAGAGCATGGCGACAGGGGAAAAGAGAAGTATATCCCTATTTGACATTACAAGTGGAGCAACTTCCCCCGGCTAGAGCATGGGAACAAATGAAAGAGATAAACTTGTCCTTTTTTGATTTTTGAAAGGGTCAAACGAAAACAAAAACCACAGATAAAAACCACCTACACAAGTATAGATAAAAATAATGACTTTTTGAGACCGAATTGACATAAATTTTTAAGTATTGTGATATTTGTACTTCCTACTTCCATGATTTTCTTATAATGGCAATAATTGCGGGGATAAATTTTCTCCCATTTTATCCACTGTCAATATTCTTCCACCGCTGTGCCCATGCTCGATGGGTGGATAAGACTAAGCGAGGGGATAAACATTTTATCCTTTTCCCGGGGATACAATTTCTCCCGCCCATGCTACCAGTGCAGCTTGGCTAATATTCTTTTTTAAAAAAAGAAACATACCTTATAAAGTCCGTTTCATGACGTTCAAGACGGGTAATCACCCGGGTTAAAACCCATTCGTGGGCTTAACCTGGGTGATTACTGATTTACTCATCTCTAAACAGGACTTATTTAGAGGCATTTTGTAATCCAGGACATACCTGACAATAAAATCTTCCTACTCCTTCCTTTCTGAAGCTCTCAAAGTTAGAATTTCAGATGCTTATAGTAAAATAAATAAATAAAAAAATATTCAGATGCTTACACTATGTAATTTTTACAAGAACAACGTGAGTCAGTAATTTACAAGTGTAAAATTTGAATGCCTTGAAAAATTAAAAGCTATTAAAATTTTAAACAATAACTGTCAAGTTGAACTAGGTACCAACTGTAGTTTCATATACTGTGACCAGGAGCGCCCGTAAGGGGTCATTGCGCTTTCGTTACGCTGCTGTCTGCCCAGCGCGTATTTAAATACTTACGCGAGGATTTCGGAGCGGCGACATAGCACGTAAATACCTAAAGTTCCGCAACAAGTAAGCCTTAATACTGAGACAAAATCCTCAATAATATAGGGTGTCCGGCATTTTTACCCAAATGTCCGGCCAAACTGGCTGGTCTGTCCGGCTATTAGGTTTGGCGACCTGGCAACCCTAACCACGGGCATCGCTTGCCCAACTGGCCAGTTAGGCAAGCGATGAGTTGAGATGAAAATGAAGAAGTAGATAAGTACTCGTAGGTACCTAACTTGTGTTGGGGAAAACTAATGATTAGGTTTTGCCACAGTGAATTCCGATTAATTGTACCCACTCGCAACTTGTGATGATAACGTGCACACTCTTATCAATTACTTACCAGTTAAGTTAGGTGAAGGTCAAATGTTCATTAGGCCAACTTTCCCGAGTCAATAAATAAATATATTGGGAATTTTAATAGAATTAGTAACTACAATGTACCTACTACGTACAATGTATTACGTAAGTTAGCGGACTTAAAACATTCCTCATGTGTTTGAATGTTTTTGAATGGACATATTCGTCCGCAAAGATTAAATTTTTTTTTATAATTTCGACGAAAGAGCAGCAGAGTGCAAGCTCTGCGATAAATTCGCAGAGCTTGCACTCTGAGAGTATACATACACAATACATAGTATAAAACAAAGTCGCTTTCTCTGTCCCTATGTACGCTTAAATCTTTAAAACTACGCAACGGATTTTGATGCGGTTTTTTTAAGATAGAGTGATTGAAGAGGAAGATTTATATGTATAACTAGCTTTAACCCGCGGCTTCGCTAACGTTAGGTTCGATTTTTTAACCCCCTATTTAACCCACTTGGGATTGAAATTTTCCAAAATCCTTTCGTAGCGGATGTCTACGTCCTAACAGCTACCTGTATACCAAATTTCAGCTCGATCGGTCCAGTGGTTAGAGCTGTGCGTTGATAGATCAGTCAGTCAGTCAGTCAGTCAGTCAGCCAGTCAGTCAGTCACCTTTGCCTTTTATATATTTAGATAACATCCATTAACAGTGAATGACATAGGCTATATATTTTATACCCGTGCGAAGCAGGAGCGGGCCGCTAGTTACTTATATAAATTATGCTTACAGTATTATGCAAATATAAGCAGTTATTGTTTTTTACGAAGGATCCTTAGGTAAAATTAGTTCCGAGATAAATCTTAGTTCAAGTTATACCTACCTTCGGCTTCAAAACAATTAAAATAGCTACCTACTGCTTAGTCAGACATTGTTAATAATTTAAGCATAAAGCAGCTTTAATTCTTATGTAATTATAACTTAGGTTTACTTAACTCAGATAGCATTGCCGCAATTATCGAATTAAGTCTGAATTATATAAACCGTATCGACAAGTTAAGAGCTTAACCAACTTCCAGGTGTACCTACTGTCCAATTTAATTTGCATTACTTAATCAGACATTATGTCTAACCGTCTAAAACACTAAAATGTCAGTAGTCGACTGTAATAGCAATTATTCTAGACAGTATAGTGTCCTATGCAAACTTGCTGACCTCTCGAATATCGTTCGCTTTAACAGCACTGGTAGCATGGGTAGGAGATAAAAGTTTTACCCCCCGATTTTATCCACTGACAGGGGATAAAATTATCTTTTCCCTATGCTAAAGCATGGCGACAGAGGGGAAGACGATGTATATTTCTATAAGTATAGCCACTGAGTGTTATTTCCACCGCTGAGCCCATGCTCGACGGGTGGATAAAGCTAAGCGAGGGAATAAACGTTTTATCGTTTTCCCGGGGATAAAATTTCTCCCGCCCATGCTACCAGGGCTGAGAGGGAAAACATCGAAATAAAGAATAACTGAAAGGGAAAGTATTATCTTGAAAATTACTGAATTGGTTTTGATGAAATCTTTACTGTTCCCTATGTTTTGTGTAATGAAATGTAGGCAAATGAAAAAAGAATGATCACAATCCAAATAACAGTTTCGGAGAAATGCGTGGACATACATTCATACACACGTATAAGTACACCTAAAAAAATTTGCAGTTCTTATAAAATTACATAGATAGGTCTGTCACACAATTACATAGGTTGTCTGGTGGGAGGCTTTGGCCGTGGTTAGTTACCACACTACCGTCAAAGACGTGCCGCTAAGCGATTTAGCGTTCCGACACGATGGCGAGTAGAAATCGATTAGGAGGTAGGTATAGGTTGAATGCACTGCCATAGCCCATACCCCTTCCAAGTTAGCCCGCTATCATCTTAGACTGCATCGTCCTTACGATCAGGTGAGATCGCAGTCAAGGGCTATCTTGTCATCGAATAAAAATAAAAAAAAGATAGGTGTTGAATAATTGATAACCTCCTTTTTTTGAAGTCGGTTCAATAACTTCCAGAATCATGTCTCGAAGGTATTTAAATCTTTGACCTAGAAGGCATGCTCGTCTCGACTTCTAATGTGAAAAATGTATGAAGTAAAAGGCTGTATATTATTCAAGTCTGAGATTCGCTTGATTTAAATTCATACAGCTCACTCGGCCGCACTAATTCCTCCACATTGTCTTACGGTAACCGTAAGTAACCACTCGGACCATAAATTATTTTGACAATAGGCTCAGTTACTTGCTTATTTAGCGTTGAAACTTTATTTAAGTAACTAGCTGATTCCCGCGACTTCGTCCGCGTGGAAAAAGTTTAGAGTGACTTGCTCTATCCGCGAGAAGTTATGTCCTCTATCTCCGATAATATTTAGTAGATCTTCACCAAAATTGGAGAAAATCTTTATCATAGTACACAATTTATAATAAAAAAACAATGATCAAATTCGATTTAGATTTGAGAAATTTATGGAGCAAAATCAATAAAAACTTTCATCTCCTATCCCGGATAAACCTTATTGTTTATCAGGATAAAAAGCACCCTATATATTGACCCGAAGTATCAGCTACCACTATACCAAATTCAAAATAAATAAATAACATTAATAAAATAAAATTTCGACAGAATCTCAAAAACGACTCTATGTTGGAAATATTGGCATGCCAACGTATTAAACTGGCAGGAGGCAGGAGCGCTCCTGTCATTTTCATATTGTACAATATTTCTTGCTGGCGTTAAATGTTCGTGCTTAGGCTACTGGTCTAAGGCCATCTTGCACCAATCTGCTTAACGATGTTTAGTTAAATTTTTTAACGCTGTCACTTTTTGGCAAGTTTAATTCAGAACTTCAGATCACTCTGAACTTCTGAATTAAACTTGCCAATACCTAGTACCAGTAGTTAACAGTAATTATAGTTACCTGTCCTTTTCTTGTTCACACAAGAAAAGGACAGAGGACAGGTAACTATAGAAAATTTAACTTAAATATAATATTTAGGGAGTTGGTGCAAGTGGACCTTAATCTAGTGCTCTTTATCTTAGGGCTAGGAATAGCTCAAGATTTAGACCTGTCAATTTAGTTTAGAGATGGTGTACAACAGAATAAGTCATATTGTCCTATTTGTCCTTCAGTAAGCGGTGCGCGCACGCGCATACTAATGCGGCATAAGCGCACGCATTCATGCGAGCTTGTTATGAATTGAACGGGTATTTAGTCTGCGGCCATCGCTTTACGTTGCCTTAATCCTCTTTTACATCTACTGCCAAGCTGCAAGGTTATTTGAAAGCTTATACAAACTGATCAAAACGACCTCCCTGACGCAGTGATGATTCCTGTGAGTGAGCCCTATGGTCTTATAACTGGGTTCGGTTCCCGGCGGAGGCAATTTGACATTTTATTATTTCTGAATTGTCTAAGCCTAAGACTCTAAGGTCTGGATCGGTGGAAAACTTTCTTCTTCTTTTTTCTCATTTTCGCATTATTATATTAGTACTAAGGGTAAGGCTGTTTTTCTGGGATATAAGGTAACCTAAATCCCTCTCCCTGTCCTCAACTATTCCCTTACAAAAAATCACTTGCGCATAATTATAAGTATATTAGTTCTAAAGCTGTTTTCCCGGGATAAAACCTAATATATAGATTATATAATCTATATCATTCTCAAAGTCCTCAACAACGGATTGTTCCGCGATTGAAGGACAAAATAACGAACAAACACACTTTTGCATCTATAGTCTTTATCAAGGATTTTACAAGTGCGAATCAGAGAGAGGTCAGCCCACACGTCAATGATCATGTCCCGTTGTTCGGAGGCTGCGTGTGTCCAGACTCCTCAGCACATTTACAATTCAATCAGCCGCGAATCGTGACTCGGGGTACGCTCTGGGCTAAACTATAACTTTCAGCCTTTGACAGGACATTCAGAATATATGACTCTATTGCTTATTTATGAGCCGACTAGCCAATGTACGCTGCTTCGCCGTCATTGATTTAGACTTGTTACAAATCCCGTGGGAACTCTTTGATTTTCCTTTTTTTTTATAGCCCTTGACTGCGATCGTATCTGATGATAAGTGACGTCAGTCTAAGATGGTAGCGGACTAACTTGGAAGGGGCACGGCAGTGTAAATTCAACCCATACCCCTAATCTTATACCTACCTACTTTTATTATGTCAAAAAAATTTTTAACTGTTTTACCAAGAATAAGTACCTACTAAATAATAGTCATCCATGAAAATAGTCAACCGCTAAGCAAAACAACAACTGTTCGTGTTATTTCGTTGTATAAACGCCAAGTCTCGTTGATCGGGACTCGCGAGTTGTAAATCATTCGTTTGATCGTTCGGTTAAAATTAACGCGGCGCAGACCGCCTGGCGGACTAATGAACCGACTGGCGCGAGCGACTGGCCGGCTACTGGCGAGCGCAGCCAGATGTTGAGTAATTACACCGTTTAGCGATCATACAGTAGCCTAAGCACGAACATTTTAACTTTCTAATAGTAAAGCTGAAGTTAACGCCAAGAAATTGAGCGAAGCAATGGCTGGATCATGCGTCGTGCTCGTGAACGGGTGCCACCAACGGAAATGGGTCTGCTTTGTGTCTACCCATCTTAACATGTGTTAGGTTGTGGTAGGTGTGCATTTATGAAACTTCTTTGTGGAAACACTCTGTGCATAGCATAGTTTTGTTAATCATTGTAAAAAAAATTTTTTTTTTGAAAAGAACAACTGTTGAGTTTCTTGCCGGTTCTTCTCAGCAGAATCTGCATTCCGAACCGGTGGTAGATTTATGACGTGTCATAAGGGCTACAAGTTGGCCTACACGAAATAAATAAATTTTGATTTTTTTGAATATTTATCTTTACTATTCGAAAGTCAAAATGTTCGTGCTTAGGCTACAGTTGACTAACAGCTATTCTACTAGTCCTATAGTTCTTTCAATTCACGAGGGCACGAGGCTTATGGTTGTGTGTCGTATCTGTATAAGTATGAACGAGAGCTTGCTCGCTCCTGACCGCTGTCACCTAGGCTGAGACTTTACTAGACAATACAGCATTGCAAAGTCGATATCTCCTGAGGATGCTCCGGTGTCGGGGCGAAACGTGCGTCGAGAGTAGTATAAAAGTTTTGTGTGGTGGTGCATGTGAGTGGTGGTGGCATTGCTTGCTTGGTTGCTTTGCTTTCTCGCTTGGTTGGGGAGGTAAGCGGTGCTTAGCTTATAACTACATGTTTGACCATACAGATTTTTTCTTTTGGCGGATTATAGCAAAATAATTCTAACCTTTTCTTGCTAATCATGAACTTCCGCAAAGTAACGCCTGATCTTATCCAATATCTCATTTATTTTTATGCAGAGAGTTCTCACGAAGAGACCCGTGGATTTGCAGTTAGCGCCAGACCGCAGCTTAGCGTCCTTACCTTATATTGTAACTGTTAGCTCGCTAAACGGTGGTAATGCAACATAATTGATTGAGGAATTTATTTAAATAATTGCACTGACAACACTCTTTGACAATAAAATAACGTGGCATTTCTAATTGGGCAAGTTTAAGAGTTTAGTAGATAGTTTTAAGAGTTTGTTGGTTCAATTTGTTGGAAGTATTACAAAATCTTCAGGTATTTTTATGTTCTTATAATGAACTGCGTGTATTGAAAGTGCGCGTCTCGTCGCGTCGCGTCGCGTCTTGGTGTGAATTGATCCTAAGCTTTAAAGCTTAGGATGCATCGTCACAATGCATCAATCATTTTACGACAATCCCACAGCATTTGTTCGTTGTCTGTTGTCTATGGCCCAACGCATGCAATGTAGGACCATCAGTCGACACATCTGTTGTGATGTATTATTTTATAACTATTTAATTTATACTTTATTACGTCTGGAACTGGCTAGAGCGAGCGTGGGAAACTTCAACTGACTGTACAAACAAAACATTATTAAATTATTGTCCATTTTAACGTAATATTATTACGGAAAAAATGGGGACTAATGAATCTGCTTTCCGAAACAGTGTGCAGTGGAAACTTGTTTGAAATAGGTTTTTTAAAGAAGTTTTATTTAGACCTCTGTAGAATAGTTGCGAGACTAGTTGTCTAGTAGTAAATATTATAGGCTTTAAAGGCTCGCAATTTGTAATACATAGTAATAAATACTAATATATTCAGAAACGTGACAACCGGCTCTGCTGTAGGTACCTACCTGAAACCTATGGAACCTATGACACATTCGCTAGGAATTTTATCAAAATATCTCATAATAAATTATAATTCAATGCAATTAAATATGATTTATTCGATTAACCGATCGTAGTTCATGTTAAGAATGAGTAATCTTAACCTAGATTGGTTAAGCCTATATCGATTTTATTTACTTACATTACTACCTTCGTTTTTCTCAATACCTGCAGGAATAAAACTGAGCCGGTACCTATATGCAATAATATCAACGGTTAACCACCAAAACCTCCTAGCTCAATAGCCTATCGGTTAAGGGTGGCGACTGAAAACTGAAAGGTCGCAGGTTCGAACCCCACCCATTGCACTATTATCGTACCCACTCCTAGCACAAGCTTTCCGCTTATTTGGAGGAGATAGGAGGATATTAGTCAAACTTGACTAATATTCTAAAAAAAAATCAAAATGTCAAAAGTTTACACAAGGAACAAAAACATTATAGGTAAGTATATTTTTTGATTGAATGCAGATATGATTAAAACAAATACTAATATAAAAAATACTTTCTAAAAAAACAAAGTATAAGACAATTGTAGTTTGTACACGTATGTTGAAGTCGGGTGGGCCTAAAATATAGAAACGATAAAACCGATGCGAGACACTTTAGCCCAACTTCAACATAAATGTACAGTAATTGATGCATTTTCAGAGACGACATAAGGGCTCTGACTAGCGTTGCCAGACGTCCCGTATTTCCCGGGACATCCCGTATTTTAGGCATAGTTTAAAATGTCTCGGCGGGACTGACTCTGTCCCGTATTTGAACCGTACTTCATTTTTCATTATGAAATCGATCACAAAGTATTCACACACGCAACGTCGTAAAACGTATGGCTTACATTGTCTAACTCGGCTCGTCTCGAGCGACTGTGTAGTGTAAAGTAAATTACACTCGCAGCCCCCATCGACAAATGACAGTGTTAGTGTCAGAATGACAATGTTAAAACTGACTCGATCCTCGGAAAAATATAAAAAATGATAAAAAATTACACTAAATAATTTTGTTTTTTATTTGTCCCGGGTAAAAAACTGAAATCCCGTATTTTTTGCCCGTTTAACCATTTGTCCCTTATAGGCTGAAAAAAAATCTGGCAACCCTAGCTTTGACATCCCAGTATTTCAAAAAATATCGGATCGCTTTCTATTGTAACAACACGTCATACTTTGACCTTCACATCTCCATCTCACCTTTAAGCCTGATTGATCAATCATACTATGTATTATTAATTTATTAAATATGTTTATTCAGCACTGATTCATGTTTTAAAAGTTTCTAAATAGATATCTATTGTTAAATGAGAAACAATAGTATGCAACGTGTGTAGTAACAAGTGAATTCTTGTACTTGTTCATTGCAAACGATTGTTTTAATTAGCGACGTGGTTTAAATTGTTGAATGAATTTCAATAGTAAGTTAAATTAAACTAAGAATAGAAAATAAAAACCGGCTAAGTGCGAGTTGGACTCGCACACAATGGGTTCCGTACCATTTTAACAGCGATTAAATTATTAAGGTCGAGCAAAAACGCCGGAAAAATCATGTTTCTTGTATGGGGTATGTTTCTTATTGACCCGCCCCGGCTTCGCTAAACTATATCTTAATACACATACAATAACAATTACAACATTAACCAGGTGTAAATAGCATAAAAGATAGACGATTTTTACAGTTTTTTGGCTCTCCTGTAAAACTGACTATTTAACCGACTTCCAAAAACGGAGGAGGTTCTCAATTCGTCGGAATCTTTTTTTTTTATCTATGTTCCTCGAAGACGCCTGGACCGATTTGGAAAATTCTTTTTTGTTTGAAAGGGTGGACTTCCCAGGTGGACCCATTGTCATCAGGTCAGGATCTGATGGTATCCTGGAGAAATCGAGGGAACTCTGCAAATTTTATAGGTACAATTGATATACATACTTTTAATTGTCGTTTGAAGTCGGTTTTGTAAAAATAATTTTTACTTTTATACTTGTTCCGATTACGTCTTTATTCGGTTGGGCTGTCGACGTCATCAATAGACAAACAAACTTTCCTCCTGCTATTAGTTAGAGGGTTTAAGTAAACGATTATACCACGAGAAGAATCGAAAGTGGCAAAATGCAAATTGTCCGTTTAGTCACAAAACATTTGAACAATAAACAGCAGCCAGCTACCAGCAGATAGTGTGTGAAATAGCCATAGACTTGCATTACGTAAAATGAATGCGATTTATTGAAAATAGCTTTGTTAGTAAGTCATTTCTATGCCGTCTGACAATTTGTTTAAACATTGTTGTTTAGTTAGAGACAAAGATATTTTAACTTTATAATATAAGTGATAGATAGGACAAAGCGAAAAGTCTTAAAGGAAAAAAACCTTGGTATTTTCATGTTTGACCTCCCTGGCGCAATGGTGAGCGCTGTGTTTGTAATTGGGAGGTCTTGGGTTCGATTCCCGGCGGGGGCAATTTGGCAATTTGTATTTTCTGAATTGTCCCTGGTCTGGTCTGGTGGAAGGCTTTGGCCGTGGCTAGTTACCACCCTACCGTCAAACACGTGCCGCCAAACGATTTAGCGTTCCGACATGATGGCGTGTAGAAACCGATTAAGGGTATGGGTTGAATGTACAGTGTCATACCCCTTCGAAGTTAGCCTGCTACCATCTTGGACTGCATCGTCACTTACCATCAGATGAGATCGCAGTCAAGGACTATCTTGTCATCGAATAAAATAAAATAAATCGAGATGTTGACCTTTCAGTTTCGCGTTTATCGTGTTTTTTCAGGGAATCAGGCCACATTGTTCTAAATTATTTTTTGTATATATTTTTAGTGAGCAAATGAGCAGGCGGGTCATCTGATGTTTAAATGATTACCGCTGCCCATGAACATTGTAGCACCTGAGGCACCACCAATGCGTTGCAGGCAGCGAATGAATATAAGCAGGCTTTTTAGGAATTTGTTGGTCCGCCCCTTGAATGACCCCATGTTATAATTTAGTGGGAACACCTAAACTTCTTTCGATTAAGTTGTAAAAGCCACTCTATCAAGTAAACCTCTCGAGTTGGAAGCATACTTATGTATGCAGTGCGCGTAATAAAATGTGAATGACTGCGGACGAGACGGTCGCGATGCAAGACACTCGAAATAGATTAGCGACGCGTTTTCAATAAGTAAACGAGCGAACGACAGACCGACACAGGCCAGCGCAATCTGTCTGTGGTTTGTTTATAAATAATTAATACCTACTTGCAGTTTTTCGCAACTTTGTCTATGGTTTAAGCTTAATGCCTGAGACTTTGATAAAGTATACTTAATACCTTATCAAAGAGGGTTCACCGTAATGTTCTTAAAGGTGTGTGCACATTTGCCGCCTAAAACTATTCAAACTATTCAAATGCCGCCCCTACCGACTTCTACAGTTTTGTGCCAGTTCCTAGATTATTTTAACAACCCAACGATTTATTTAGTTGAGAAATACTTTTTGGAGTAAATTCGGTAGTAAAATAATTTTCATAAAATTTTAAAATTATGTAAGTATTTTTTTGAATCTCTTACATCATAAAATGAGATGATACCAGACCCATTATACCCTAATTAAACATATAAGTAGAACAAGTTTCTTTAATATTTGTGCCTTTCAATTTAACACCTCAGAAGTAGGTACTCGAATTTTCTGAAGAAAATTGTTAAATACGGTATGTATTTAACAATTTAGACAGACTGGCCTGGATGAACCTATAAGGGTTCCTTGTTTTACAAGGGAACCCTAAAAAGGATAGTATACATAATATTGCGACTATCCTTTATGAGCTTTTAATAAAAGGTGAGAGTTTAATATTTCATTTGTCACCAATTCACAAGCCAGTTCAGTAGAATTGAAAAGATTTTATTATTAGTTTATTTATTTATTTTATTTTATTTTATTTAAAGGAAATATACATTTTATATTTACAATATGAAAATTAGATACTGGTGAATCAAAAACCTAATCACGTTCTTTACGAGTTTTCTCTTTCGCACATTCTAAGATTTTCAATTATTGTAAAAGTCTCATTATCTTGTTGACCAAAGTGGTTCATTACTATACTTGTGAAAAAACTGTAAATTTTTTTGTGGCAGAAGTAATTTTAAACATAGTAATATGCAGGACCCCTTAAAGGTGTTCGACAATTTAAAGGTACTGTAAAAAATAGTTTGAATGATGCATGCATTACTTGAACACTGTATCCATGAACTATAACATTTACATTAACAATGTCACTCCGAGCTATGGCAATGTTTATTTTATTGCGATACAGCCGAGATAAATCGCTAATGAGGTATTATTTTAACGACCTCCCTGGCGCAGTGGTGAGCGCTGCGGTCTCATAACTGGGAGGTCTCGGGTTCGATTCCCGGCGGAGGCAATTTGGGAATTTATAATTTCTGATGTCTGGTGTGAAGTCTTTGGCCGTGGCCAGTTACCACCCTGCCGTCAAAGACACACGTTCCGGCACGATGGCGTGCAGAAACAGGTTAGGGGTATAGGTTGAATTTACACTGCCACACCCCTTCCAAGTTAGTCCGCTACCATCTTAGACTGCATCGTCACTTACCATCAGGTGAGATCGCAGTCAAGGACTATCTTGTCATTGAATAAAAAAACGATTTCATTGCAAGGTCTATTAAGTAGGTGTTATTCTTGCCGGCTCTTCTCAGCAGAATCTGCATTCCGAGCCGTTGGTAGAGGCTCGACGTGTCAAAGAGCCACAGTTTATAAATTCCCAAATTGCCCCGCTGGGAATCGAACCCTAGATCTCCCAGTTTTAAGACCGCAGCCCTCACTACTGAGCCAAGGAAGTCATATACTCATGTGAATATATTCAGATGAGTATATGTATAGGTATATAGCAATAAATACCAAAATTCATAAACTCGTGAAACAGTCCCGTCCTTAGACAAGTAACGTTTATAATTAGATCGAACTCAATGCTAACTATTAAATATAATAACTGCATGTAAACAGTTATTCTGCCAACGAATGCACTTCGAGAGAATGATTCATGCAGTGGAAAGATCAATGCTTAAATGTCAACTTCTCCGAGATAAGGAGAGTCTCAACAGAAAGTAACCAACCTAGCCTAAGTACGTCATGTTCTCTGTAAAGATTTCTGTGGTGGTGTCGTGTGGTGCGGGTTGTTACGTTCCCTCAAATATGGTTGAGCGAAGCAATGGCTGGATCATGCGTCGTGCTCGTGAACGGGTGCCACCAACGGGAATGGGTCTGCTTTTGCACATACTTCCCAGGTGGTCCCATTGTCTTCAGGTCAGGATTTCATGATGGGATCCCAGAGAAATCGAAGGAGCTCTTCAAATATAGGCACAATTGATATACTTTGTAGTGGCGTTTGAAGTCGGTTTTGTAAAAAGAATTTTTACGTTTAAATTATATTTTTAACCGACTTTGTATATTTATAGACATAGAATTAACAGTACCAACAGTAATTGGTACCTACTATAATTATTTTTCACGTTTTCCTTAAAGTATTGCTAGCTCAGATTATGTATCTATAAATCTATTGGATTCACGCCTTGCTTGGTGTTTTTAAAGCCTGGCTTGTTACTATATAGCAGATAAAGAGACTCTTGGGTATTTTGATTTGGATTTTTCTGTTTGAAAGCTGACAATACTTACTTATTATATTCTTAATTATTATAGTATGTATATTGTGTATCTGAAGTTATTCACAATCCTATTATCGTTCCTACCCACCTCCTCTGTATGTTCTTACATTCGAGGGCTTTTGGAAGAAATCTCTTCCTTAGAGATAAACTGTCCTTGTGCACGTCCTTTAAATGTTTATGTTTTATTGTTTTGTTCTCTGGTAGGTACTAAATAAATAAATAATCAAGATGTATCTTAGCTATAATTTATGAAGATCTGCTCAGGCATTTGAAGATCATCAGCTCTGCTGATACTGCAGCAAAAAGTAGTCTGCGGAACCCAACTCCTGAGCAAATTACAGCAGATTAGTGTGTTTGGGCTCAATAGAATGGTCTCAATGAATAGGTAGGTAGGTATTATATAGATGATGATCGAGGATCGAGAAGTCCGGTTTTTTAACCGATTTTTATCAGGTCCGTTTTATTTACTGTATTATAATATTATTGTACATTTTGCCGAATAAAAAATGATCAATCAATCTGACAAATACCTTACTGGTTCTCTTTCGAAATATTCATTTCCGCGTATTCCTTTTAACGGGTCTTATTTTTTAAACGATTTTCTTTACGAGATATAAGCAACCTCATCGATTTATAGAATTAGTTAGGTATTTGGTTATTAGGGTAGGGTATTAGGGTAGAATTAGGTAGGTAGGCGTATATACTGAGTATGCATATAATCACTCCGTTTCAGTTTTAAAGTAGGTACCTACCTAGTCAATTTAAAAAAAATATCGCGTTATCTGAAAACAGACTTGAATTTACTTTGGATAATTAATTTAATATACCTACTTAAACTTACTTTTACCTACCTCCGGTTGCGCGGGAAAAAGGTCGACTTAAGGCCCGTTTATAGGAACCAATCTATCTTTATTCTCTCTTTTACGAGTAGTTACCTAGCAACATTGTTAATACCTAAACAATTTTATGAACTTTTGACAAAAAGCTACGTTGCTAGGTAACTTATCTTTAGATTACAGACAGATTGACTATAGAAACCGGGTATTAGTACCCACTTAGGTACGTAAAACTTTTAAATTATTCCTCAGGCATATCAATCGACCGTTAAAACTGGAATACTGTTTAAATGCTAGAAATACTCACATCATCAGGCCAATCACCATCATAGTCGCCATCGGTGAGCCGTTCACTGCGGTCTTCATCCTTCATCTGCTGTATCTCCTGCACCAAGCCCCTCAACTGTTCATCACTCATCGAGCCCCATATCTGCATCGCCGACAGTAGCTCCTCGTCGTCATCACTCAAATCCCGATTCCGATCGGGGGTTAAACTGTTCAAGCGATCGAGTTTAGCGTACAATTTGCTGTTGGATTTTTTGGTGGGTCCGATTGTGAATTTTTCCACTTTTTCGTAGAGTCGGTCGAGTCTGTCGGCGAAGGTAGGGTCGGTCACGTATACGGTGTGGATCTGCGTGAGGAGTATGACGAGTAGAAGGGGACGCAGCATGGTGCGGCCGCGGCGAGACGAACACTGGTCGCCGGTCGGCGCGCGCGCGGGACCGCCGGTCCGCCATGTGGCGCGGCGCGGTAGGGTGCGCGCGCCTGTTGCGGTTCACTGAGGTTGAACGATAAGTTTTATTAATGAGCTGACACGTAATTGTTTTAAAATACTAGATAGAAAAAAAAAGAAAAATCATTTATTTGAGACACACACAGCACAGTTAATGACAGAGAGAGATACAAAAAAAAAATATGTATGGTCCCAAAATGGACTCCGCTCAGCATATTATGCTATCCCTGTGGTAAAAGCACAGGCGTTGGTCGTCCGTGGATACATAAGTTGTTTTATCTAGTAACTAGCTGGTGCCTCCAATTTGAGATTCCTGCGGGAACTCTTTAAATATCCGGGATAAAATGTAGCCTGTGTTAATCCTGGGTACGAGCTGTCTCCTTTCTAAATTTCATCCAAATCGGTTTACTCGTTATGGCGTGAAGGAGTGACCAACATCCATCCATCCCTTCATACATTCATCCATACTCACAAACTTTTAGTAGGATAGAATAGGAAATTAGTGGGAAATATTTATTCGATCAATACATTCTATAAATAAACCAATTGAAAATTTTCATTAATTGTATGTAGGTACATTTTATATTATTATTAGTCTTTCACATAAACCTTGAGGCCCTAAAGCGGGGTAATTTACCCGATACCGACTACCGATCTGTAGTTATAACGAGATATAAATAAGAACCCGTCTCGAGCCCATTCATACCTTGTCTGGATTTGGTTTCGGGATCGATGTACTGTTCATACTTTATCTATTTACATTTACTCACTGCATGGTTACTTACCTCGAATTAATAGCCCAATGGTTAAAAGTGCGGACTGAAAACTGAATGGTCGCAGGTTCGAATCCCACCCGTTGCACTATTGTCGTACTCACTCCTAGCACAAGCTTTGCGCTTATTTGCAGGGGATAGGAGGATATTAGTCAACTTCAGCTTGTCTAATATTCTTTATTAAAAAAACCCTAGCTGATGCCCGCGACTTCGTCCGTGACCATTTAGTTTTAAAAAATCCCGCGCGAAATTTTTGCTTGATTTTCCGGTATAAAAAGTAAGCAACTCCAGATTCCCGTAGCTCTGTTTTTTCTGGTTGAAGTACGAACCAACTAGGGAATGCAATCTCGATCTCGCGAGATCTCGTTTTCGCGAGATCTCGGCCTTTTTTAGCGAGATTGATCTCGGCCGAAAAAAGGGCGAGATCTCGCGAGATTAACGAGATTGCACTCGAGCATAAAAAAGTCTTATTCGAAGCGCGGACTGACACTGACGGAGTTGCGACCTGTCGGTTTCGTTCGGTGCGCGAATTAATTTTTAAATTACTAAAAGATTTGCGTTTGATCTTCGATCACAGAAAAGCGTTTGATATTAGAAGAGAAGACTGGTTGTTTTTTTCATTTGTTATTTTAAATTCAAAATTTATTTATTTCATGTAGGCCAACTTGTAGCTCTTATAAATCTACCACCGGTTCGGAATGCAGATTCTGTTGAGAAGAACCGGCAAGAAACTCAGCAGTTGCTTTTCAAAAAATAAAAAATAAAATTTTTTACAATAGGTAACCAAACTGTGCTATGTAGGTATACACTGCCCTCGTAATTGAAAACATAGTAGGGTAAGGCCGTAGATTTTGCCACTTTTTGTAAAAAGAAAATGTCCCTTAACTTGACATGCGTATTAAAAATCGAAGTACTGCGTAAATTGTTATGCAAGTATCCTAATTAGGTTAGGTAGTTCTTAAACTCCTATAATGCATTCTTAAATTGAATGTATGTCGTATATTTAAAAAAATACAATGACTTAAAACCGACCGTACCCCGAAATTTTGCCCAAAATAAGCTGTCTTTTTGATCCAGTCAAATATTTGGCTCGTTATAACTACATTAATTCTATTTAAAGTCCTAATTTACTACGAATATCTGAAATGTGAATAGATTAAGCAATTACATCCTGGGTTCCATGTATTTAAATATGCGTTTTTAAATGTTTTATCGCAATTCAAAATGTTGTCTCCTTATTTTCACTTATTACGTTACTATTCTGTATGTTACCAAAATTGGGCATCTAAATATTCAATAACATTAGGGTAGTATTTTATAATGGCACTGGCCACACTAAAGATTCCGGCAACGAAATAAAAAAAAAGAAACCGCCATTTTCTAGCCTGTGGAATTTTATCAAAGGTGTGCGCGTGTGTTTCGTCAGCAGCTTTTTTTTGTGAATTTTGGTGATTTTAAAGGTAAATAACAGTTTTTATTGCACACATGTATGTGTTATACTAAGCTAAAGTGATTTATAAAAACATGATAATGTGTATTTGACTAAAATCGGCTCGCATTTAGTAATTATTCCTGTTTAAAACCTCAAAAATTACGCTTCGACGTTACTTTTATGTGACTTCTATGTTACTGGTAACGTTGATTGTTATTTAGTAACGTTGAAGTGTTGTAAAGGTTAGTGTACATATCCTGCCAGAAGCGGATTTTTCAAATAGTTATTTTAAATAAAGAATGAGTTTAAAAGAAGATGAGTTAATTGAAACTCATCTTCGTAATAATCAGAATAATGTACCTTTATTTGATAAACAGCCAGAGAGTTTTGGTTACTAAATTCCATTGATGATAGTTTAAAAAAATATATTTTTCCTATTACTGAATTCTCTCTCTTATCTCTGAATGATCGGCTATTATAAAAAATGCTATACTTACAAGTTTATTACAAAAATCTCCTCCTTTTTTGAAGTCGGTTAAAATAAGTACGTTATGTAATCAGCCTTACAAACACTGTGTTACTTTTACGTTACTTCTACGTTACCGTAACATAGGAGTGTCTATGTTACTCTATGTTACAAAGTGGCAAAATCTACGGCCTTACCCAGTAACTTAAAGGTAACTTCTATTTAACTTACTTTGTTTTCAATTACGAGGGCAGTACAGTGCTTCCACAGTGATTTGATTGAAACGTACGTCAAAGTTTACTACTTAAAAGTTTATTAAAAAATTATAGACAATTTGATTCATAAAAGTCTATTGAAAAAATTCGTGAAAATAAATGTTATCTTATAATACTTATATTTTTTTTTTTCTAATTTATTCAAATATTGTGATTATTTGCAAAAAAAACACAAAACTGCCAATCTCGCGAGATCTCGAAATTGGCGAGATCTCGCAGTATTGTTATTTACAATCTCGCGAGATCTCGCTTGAGCCCCAATCTCGCGAGATTTGCATTCCCTAGAACCAACAACCCAACAAACTAACAAACTGTCAAAAGTACCTTGTAAAAGTTTATTTGAATAAAAAATTATTCTATTCTATTCTAAACAAACACTTTCACATTTATAATAATATTAGTATAAACATATACATATAAAATATTTCATTTTACCCCTGTACAAAAAATGGAATAAAAACTCATGTCTACTTTTTTAC
The DNA here is from genome assembly GCA_933228805.2 of Hipparchia semele. Classification (NCBI taxonomy): domain Eukaryota; kingdom Metazoa; phylum Arthropoda; class Insecta; order Lepidoptera; family Nymphalidae; genus Hipparchia; species Hipparchia semele. The sequence continues at coordinate 13,801,677 of OW121717.1, forward strand.
AAATAAAATATGATGTCCAATTAGAAAAAACAAAGTCATTTAGAATCTCATATACGTTGCATCTACTGAGGATGAATTACAGTAGAGTGACCATACTTTATAACCTTAAAAATAATTTCAAGTATTTCGTCTATCTGTGTCATGTACATTCATAAAGTTAATAGTACATTATGGTACAAGTGTGATACATTGATGATTACCGCCGAGGCACTACTGAGACCCGAGCCGTCAGGTGAGGGTCTTAAGAAAGCCGAGGACGGTAATCATCAATACACACGTGTATCATACGACGTTTTTCAACACACTTGTGAAGAAAATAATACTAAAATAGGACATTATGGTACAAAACAGTGAAATCGAGTTGTGAAAATTTTTTCGCAATGGCGGGAAAAATTAATCAGTTTTCCGGAATGCGCGCGCTTTATGACCATAGACTAAAAGAATGAGGTTTCTTTTTTTTTTGGCTTTTCTCGGATAACCTCGTACAAAATGGGGAATTTCAAGTTTTCTTTATTACAGAAAAACCAAAAGTTATATTTGAGTAACAGTTTTATTTATTAAACACGTACAAGTTGAAATTATCTATTTAAATACGAAGTTGTATGAAATGAGCAAGCAATAGGTATCTTAGCAATAGGTAGGATTTTTTTTGTAATAGAAACTTTTTTAAGAACAAAGCAACTCAACCAATAAAATTAAAAAAAAAAAATCTATAACTCACATTGTGAATAATAGTAATCAAAAGTCATAGTTTGAGTTACAGGTGTCATTGTGTGCCTAGTTGCGGTGAACCGGGAGCCACTTTATGAGCAAGTGTGTTGAAAAGAATTTTTTCAAATTATTGGTATTCAAATATGCTGCTAAGAAGCAAAAAGAAATTGCTTGATCATCTCATAGACACCATAAGTTTGTAGAAAAACATGAGCTTATAAATTTCCATATTGTTATAGAACGATAAAGACGGTGAATTTAAATTCCAAGTATGTATCTGTGAAGCAGATAATAATTTATTTATCCTATACCACAACTTAACATAAAATATACACATATTTAAAGAACATGAGCAAGGATAAATGTTTCTAAGGAAGTGATGTATTCAAAAAACCTTCAAAAAATTTAAGAATTTTGATTTTTTTTTCAGAAAGGTGGTCACTCTAGTTACGAGAGATGCTTTACAAACGAGGTTGCATTACAAGGAGCGTGTGAGGTCTCCGCCGGCCTTTGATCATGGCACAAAAACTGTTTAGAAACCATTATTAAATTGCCCATAGCCATTATACACCGAGAGCACCCCATACAAATGAAGTTTGATTTTGGCTTAAATTCAAATTATAGCCTGCAGCGAAAATTTACAGATATAGGGTGATTTCGCCGGTTGGCGACCGATTAGCGGGATATTCAACTTTACGTCAATATTTAAGTATGTTGCACCCATAGCACATGTATTAAAGTTATATGACGGGGTCCTAGATATTGTCAACTTATATTTAAAAGTAAAAAAATAAGAATTACAGTTGTGAAAACATTTTAAATTGAATAAATCTTAAAAACTATGTGAAATGCTAGTTGGCGACCACTTTTGCTAGTTGACGACTGCCCCCTTATCTAGTTGGCGACCTCTCGATTTGCTAGGGAAAACTAAATTTGATTAATTAAAAATAAAAAATATGAACGTGTTAATGTTTAAAAAATAATTATTATTCATGCTTTATTATTCATACATTATAATAAATTATTAAAACACATTTTTTCATGAGATCAAAGGTACACTTTAATATTCAAGCTTAAGCTTAAATGAATCTTAAATGAAGGATAATACATTTTCCTACACAAGTACAAAATGAAAAATATCACTTTAAACAACAATTACAAAAGTTTAGAATCAAATCATCAGATCATCAGATCTCGGGATGTTATACATTTTACATTTCTTTCTAATACAGTGTCCTCCTTCTCTTATATTTTTAAAGCACATTCCAGATCTCTTTGGGAATAAGCCGGTGTTATTTTCTAATACGGTTTGTGGAGGACATTTGTAATGAAAATATTATATATTAAACACCTACATTATGCAAAAAACAGATAAGATTATAAGTAGTGATTGCAAATGGTCGTAAACCCACATATTAATTTGCTCATTTTTAGTTGGCGACCACTTGATACCCATACATTTTAAGATGTTTTATAATAATAATTTGGTGGTCGTAAACTAAAAGATACACGGATAAAAATAAACAAATTAAATTGAAAGTGATTAAATTCCGAATTAGATTTGTAGTCTATAAAAAATAAAAATAAATGTTTTTCTTTCTAAATGTCTATTGGCGGCCAGGTGGTCGCCAACTGAAGTTATTGGCTAATTCCAATTTCAGTTAGCGACCATTCAATTTTTTTACCTGATTTTGTATATTACATGTAATAAATGTACAAATAACGTAAAACATATATATATCCACTTAATAGAACATTAAAAAATTGACTCAAATAAATACATCACGATCTACTTACCTCGAACGCATCACTTACTCACTATTTTTTTCGTTGTTTTGGGAACGTGTACGCGCCGAAAGTATGAGCGGCGGATTGAACTAAGATTTGTTTGCTTTCGGGTAAACACAAAGCTGCCAACTATTGTAGGTAAAACTAATAGGTCTATCCCCCTCTTTACTTAAGTGAATTTCATTTGGAAAAGAAGAATAGAATTCTTATTATTTTCGTTTTAATGCCGTAGGTCCTGTTAGTGGTCGCGTAACTGACCCTGGTCGCGTAACCGGCGAAGTCACCCTACTTCTTTCAATTCACGAGGGCGCGTGGCTCATGGTTGTGTGTATGTCGTATCTGTATAAATGTGAGCGAGAGCTTGCTCGCGCCTGACCGCTCCCACCTAGGCTCCTGACAGGCACGCACACTTACGCAAAGTACATGTACACGACGTAACCACAAGTAAAGCTCACGCGCCCTCGTGAAATGCAAGAACTATACCAGAAACACTTTGTTAAGATTTGCATGCAAATATGCTACCAAGTGAGAAACCTTCCACTGATTTAAGTCATTTATAAGACTTAGGACCTATTCCTATCAATAAAGACGTTCTAACATGTTGCTTATACGAAAACTCTCAAAACATCAATATTATTGGTCGGTAAAAGTTTATTGGTCGCCGGTCGGATATGATGAGATTGGCCCTGAATTAAAAAAATATATCTAGAAATCGTATTTTTAAATAGCAGTTCGATTCTCTCAAAAACTATATTGCTGTAGCAAAAAAAAATTTAATGTAATTAAAATGAAATAAAAGTTTCTTGAATTTCATCAATCATACTGCCGTTATTGTTTTGGAATCAAGTTTCCAAGTACCCAAGAATCTCCTTACAAAAATACTGACATTTCCTAGGAATCACGCAGTCAATCATATAGGGTGCGTATTGCATTACCAGCTATTATACAAGGTGTTTGTTAATGTGTATAACTTACCAGCAACCACCCATGCACTTTGACCCCATAAACACAATGGCGGTGGTAAAAAGTGAAAATTAATTATCAAAAACTTTCATACAAAATTAATTAATTAATTAACAAAAAAACATTTTGGAAACCCTAACTGAAGACAATATAATAACAATACGCCACATAAATCCCTTTCCGTAGTAGTAATTCCAAGAATGACTTTGACCGCGCCGCTCGAGGTAAAGGCGAGGCTACAAGCAAGACTTGCGGTTGCGTTTGCGCAACGAAAAATTACATCGCATAGGACATAGTACGAGAAAACTCTGTCCATTAGTTTAGTTTCTAATGAGACATGGACCGCACTAAGTACTACTTCTGCTTGGCTTAAGACGCATCAATCTTCCGTTGGTTTCTCCCAAAGGACAGGACAATCCTGAATCAAGTAAATCAGATAATCGATATCGTAATTAATCATCTTGATCAATTAATCAATCATCCGTTTTTACGGTGCACAGCGGACATTTCCACGGTGCGTTGTGGTCGCTACGTCTATGATTTTTACAACGCGATGTCGCACTCCAGTGAGGGCTCGCCCTTACGGTGTTCGACGTACCTATTTAATATTCAAAGCACGTACGCGGCTTTGGAAGGGGCCGGAACTAGAGCGGGGAATTTCGAGCACCGGTGAAAATCACCGGTGATTTGCCATTCTCCGAAGATTCATCGGAGATCTCCGGTGAATTCGAATACAGATTTAGCATCAATTAAAATGTTATTGACTGTTAATGTTCTAGTACAATGCACAGGAATTTTAAGCGCATCGATATTGTGTGAACTCAAAATGATATTAGATGTATTGTAAAGGTTTTAAATAAAAAAAATATTAAGAAAAAAAATATTTTACTTTATTATGATAATTATTATTTAAGGAGGTAGGAAATAATGATAAAGTAATTGTATTTGAATAAATGTTATTAAGTTAATAATTAACAATGTTCCTCAACAAACTTCTTTTTATTTAAATTAAATTACTTGAGTTATGATTCAATAATAATCGGTTAAACACCGATTACTTTCACCGGAGAGTCACCGGTGATTCTCCGGTGAAAAATCACTTCTCCGCGCCGCCGGTGCAAATCACTACGCCGGACACCGCTCGCTTTCGACTACAAATGCTAGTAATATGCTTGCACTGTACTGCAAGCGATAATAATAATTATTGTATCGTTTTGCAATTGATTTATTATTAAAAATTTCACACACATTCATTCGTTCATTCACATACAGTCATTGTTAATCAAAACCACGACGCGAGATATTAATTACCTGCAAATAAAGAGGCGGCAGTCACTTTATGGATTACGTAGGTACGGACTTTAACTTATGGAGTCCGAAAGTAGTCGGGAATATTCTTGCAAAAATACGAGATTTCTAATCGGTTTTCACTCTACTGAACAATACTACAGGTTTACAGATTTAATTGCATGCCGATTAATGGTTAGGTATCGCATCTGGAATATTTTATCGCAACGTTATAGCATAGCAAGTAGTACGTTGTAGGCCTACAAACATCCATTCATAGTTTTATCGTTGGCAGTTCATTGCCATTGAATCAGCTGTTTTAAAGGTTGTCACCTAAACATTTATGGTGAATTTTTGAAGTCCTCATAACTTGGCCAGGATATGAGCTACACGTCTCATGATATTTTTTCATGTATCTATACACCGACCCCAACTTATGGGTTTCGGTAGGATAGGGACATTAACTAACACCTTGTATATATATTCGATCACTTATACAAAAAAAAAATCCAACTAAAGTTACCTATATTAAAAATATGTGGGGTCCGCTCATCAGCCTTTAAACGCGGCACAAAAACTGTTTATTTAAGGGACGATTATAGGCACATTTACCTTACATTAATGACGATCAATATGGACAATTATAGTTTTTTAAAAAGCTACTAGTTGTTTACGACTTCGAACAGACAGAGTTATTTTTCTATTTATTATTTTAGTCATTGTGTTTCGAATTTTCAATGATAAATTTTAAAAAATGGAATAATATTAAGTTACGTCCTTAAAATAAGGCGTTTTTATTTTTAAAGTGTTTCTTAATCTCGTATGCATATCAACAAGCTCAGGAATCGAAAAAAAATATTAATGTAAAAAAAAAAAAACAAATTGATATAACCATGATATAACTTTCAAGAAAAATAATAAATTATTCGATCGATCGGACAACAATGGGGACAATTGTATTTGTCAATAAATTAGGTCAACTTGTACGCAAATCACTAGTAGATGCAGAAGAAAATGTCGCTGGTATACAATATGTGAGGAGAAGAGTGAAGATTAGAATCTGATTTTTGTAAATTGACTAATTATGTTTGGGTCAAAGGGTTTTTTATGTTGGTTAACTTGAATTATTGAGGTCTTACGGAGGTTTTCAATTCGATGTATTTTCAAGCAACTCAGTATTAGATAGTAGATACCTAATACCTTTATTGTGTACTAGCTTTTCCTCGCGGCTTCGCTCACGTTAAGTTCGATTTTTCAAACCACTATTTTAGCCCCTTAGGGGTTGAATTTTCAAAAATCCTTTCTTAGCGGATGCCTACGTCACAATAGCTATCTTTATTCCAAAATTGCCACAGTCCGATCCGTCTAGTGTTTTGAACTATGCGTTGATCAGTCAATCAATCCGTCAGTCAGTCACCTTTTCCTTTTATAGGTACATAATATATAACTAGTTGATACGTGGATTTAGTTTTTAAAATTCCGCAGGAACTCTGATTTTCCGGGATAAAAAGTAGCCTATATCACTTTCCCGGTCCTCAACTATACCCATGCAAAAATCACGTCGATCCGTTGTTTTGTTGCGGCGTGATTGACGGACAAACAAACAAACACACTTTCGTGTTTATAATATTAGTAGGTAAGGATAAATAACAATATTTTTCATTTCCTTGTGCTGTTGACTGATGTTCGACTGAGTAACTCGCCAAACTTTGTATTTGACGATTTACCTACTCAGTGGAATCTGTGGAGTGTTTGCACAGATCCAATGTCGTTTTCACCGCAAACATTGCAGCCATCTCTTTGTCTCCATCCAGGCGTGCAATCTTTATATTCGGCGCTCGCATATTTGCCATGTGTGTCACAGATTTGAAAGCTATTCGCAATTTTCCGGTCACAGCCTCTGCTTACAAGCGAGCGACTACTGAACAAGATATCAATGCATTGAATTGCATTTTAAGATATCCTCAAACTCTAAAAATCTCAATAGCCCAACGGCTAAAGGTGCGGACTGAAAACCGAAAGGTCGCAGGTTCGAGCCCCACCCGTTGCACTATAATTGTCGTACCCATTCCTAGAACTAGCTTTTCGCTTATTTGGTTGGGAGAGGAGAATATTAGTCAAGTTAAGCTTGACTAATATTCTTTTTTTTTAAAAAAAGCATCTTGAAGTAAGTAGCTGGATGCCAAGCAGATGATCAATCCGCTTGGCATCCAGCTACTCACAAGATAGTGTAATAAGTTATTTTAGATATATTGTAACATTATGTAGCTATACATTTTTTTTAAAGAATATTAGCCAACCTGAAGTGGACTAATATTCTCTTGTCCCCTCCAAAAAAGCGGAATTGTGTTAGGAGTGGGTACGCAATAGTGCAACGGGTGGGATTCGAACCTGCGACCTTACAGTTTTCAGTCCTCCTCCTTTTTTGGAAGTCGGTTAAAAATTAAGCCTCTTAAATGATAGTGCATATTCATTGAGGCACTAAAGAGTTGTACAACGTTAACAAACCTGACCCGGATTAAAGATATACACCTCACGTAGATAAGATACCACTAACATGTAAATATATCCCACTTTTGATTCATGTAACACTGAATCATTGCTTCATCATTGTATCTCATTATCAAAATTGTTTATTCCATGTAGGCTAAACCTGTAGCTTTTATGACGATAAGTTAAATTTCATTTCGGAAAGCAGTTTGGTAAGAAAAGGACTTTTTAAAACAAAAAGTGTAACACAGTGTAACTTTTTCTGTTAAAATTATGTCACAATCCCGTAACATAAAATAACTGCCTGTTTGCACAATTAAATAGCATGTTCGACTGTGGATAAAAAAATTTACCTACTTATTAGGTTTTTCTGTCAAGAAAATTATCAAAATTAGTCCGGAGTTAGGATTAGGAAGCTGGCGGTGTTTCACCCCCGTGACTCAGAAAGAACGTAAAGACGTCGGTCCTGCGTCGATCTCTCTCCGGTCGTTTCCGTCCCATCGGATTATGAGACTGAGGGAATAGAGAGTGCACCTGTGTTTGTGTAATTGACTGTCATCGTCACAATAATTCATGATTGGATCACACGGCGATACTCCAAGCATCTCTCGGATCGGCAACATCACTTACCATTGATTTGGTCTGCATCACCCATTGACCATAGAGGTCAGTGGGTAGGTCAGCTGCTTAATGCTTAAAGCGCCAAAAATCAATCGATCAAGTAGGTCCAAAAAAGAAATCACTACAAGTCCAGTGTTAACCCAGGAATGCCCGAATTATTTTTTTTTCACTTTCATTGTTTTTTTTTTCTCTAAAACTACTTGGAAGGGGATCCGAAAATGATAAAAACAATAAAATATTTTAAAAACATATTTGAAGTATGAAAAATAATGCGTGTCCATATGGACACGCTGGGCAGTTACAGTATCAGAAAATACAACTACTAGGTGAAAATCTAATGAGTACTAAACTTGATTATAGACAAGAATTAGGCATAATGACATTGTAATACTTCTTTGTATACTATGCTTCGAAGCATGCAATGCTTAATCTCAAGCTACACTTCATAAGTCCTGTTTTACCAGCTGAATGTTTGGCTTTTCAGTAAGAAGCCAAGAATCGTTTCTTATTTTTCCGACTTTTCAGTAAAGTTATGAACTCAGTCAAATCTCCATGCATCGGTAGTGAAGAGGCAGTACCTCTGTCTTCCTGAATATCTTTGTGGGGTATCTTGGACTTATTGAAATAAGACAGAATAATTTCCAAGTGGAAATCAAGCTGGAATTTTACCACTCCAGATATTTCTTTTATTTCCCAGGCACAATGTATATCCAGCATCCATGTCATAAGTGACCAGTGCTGATTATTTTAGTGCTTTATTTATTTTGTTCATTGTAAAATTTTGGATTGCATTTCCAGGTTGTAGAAAATAAGATTTTTAGTATGGAAATAGCTCCAGTTCCCCACGAATCTACGTCTTAGCTTCTATATTCAGGTGATGAACGACTTAAGTGTCCAGTTGCCTCTTAACTGGTTGATATCAAATAATTTAGTCAGATGTAATTTATGTATAAAAAGCTATTGCAAGTGCCCAGCGTGTCCATATGGACACGCTAACTTCATCGCGATAAAAAGTAATCAAAATAAAGATTTATCCATTGCTTCACTCTATAAAAACATAGGTAAATAATGACTAAATAGTTTACAATTCAAAAATTCCTTCCAGAATACATAAATATGGATCAATTTTACTCTTTCTCTTCTCGAATCCACTTTTTTTGCAAATTCACAACTTGTGAAAAAACAAACTCAATTTTCTTTAAGATCACTCCCACTTTTTGCCTCAATTTTTACATATTATAACAGGTTATACCTTAGGCTACCCGAATGTCATTAACTCTTTCTTTCATATAAACAAAATGTTGTCATAATCGGCAAATAATTTTACTACTATAAACGTGTCCATATGGACACGCTGGGCATTACTGGGTTAATCATAGATCAAATATAGAGGTCAGTGGTGTCACCACTTCAGTCGTTTAAATACCAGTCAAACAAACCTGTTACCAATAATAACCTCGAAAAACGACGGGAGCAAACACTTGGAGCGGGGACCACCGAGAAATTGGCAATGAAATTGCTAAAGTCAAAGTTCAGTGAACCTGCATGTCGTTTTCGTAAAAATGATTACATCAGTGTACCGATCGCAATGGCCTCTGATTGGCTGAATTTATGGTGTTTTGCTGCAACAATGCATTTTAACCAATAACGGGAGGGTACCAGCCAATCAGGGGCCGTTGCGATGCGATCATTTTTAGAGAATCAACATGCTGTTACTGAGAATTTGCCTCTTATTTTGAAATCTGCGTTTCGCTGGCATTGTTTTGTTGACCAGTCGAATGTAGATACCATCGAGAACTTGCCTGGTATTTGGAGATAAATAACTTGAATATTCAAATCGCATTGTGATAGTTGCAGTATGCTGCAGAATGGCATATTTTGCACATTCCTAAATAAGTATAGTTCTTGCAATTCACGAGGGCGCGTGGCTCATGCTTGTGTGTGTATCGTATCCGCTCCCACCTAGGCTCCTGACAGGCACGCATATTTACGCAATGTGCATGTACACGACGTAACCACAAGTAAAGCTCACGCGCTCTCGTGAATTGAAAGAACTATAAATACAGCATATTTATTTGACTTATTTTCATGAAAATTAAAAAAAATAACTTGACATAATTCCCTCTCTGTAAATCAATTTTAAAAATGAAAAATTTTAACTCAAGCTCAAGATTATTTTATTAATTTATTTCATGAGGCCAACTTGTGGCTCTTATGACAAGTCGAGAATCTACCACCGGTTCCGAATGCTGATTCTGCTGAGAAGAGCCAGCAAGAAACTCAGCAGTTGCTCAGCTTCTTGATATAATAATAATTTAGAAATGATGGATAATATAATTATCAAATAGGTATATGATATTAGAGGAACAATATAACAACATCTCTTTAGTGCCAATTTTGACCGACGAATGAATTTGTCATTTTAACAAGAACGTCTTTATTTGTCGATTAAAGTTTACTTGTAGATGGTACAATTTCTTCATAACAAACAAAAGCTATTTCTTGCTCGTACTTGACCGGTTTTATTCATTTCGAGTGTGATAATTCACTTTAAAACTATGGATATAAATATATCCACAGCCCTACATAATATGAGTTGTATGTAATTACCGGCGAGCCCCTTGTATTTGCGAAGCGCCCTACATTTGGCACAGTTTCCGGAACTAATAATCCGATTTACGACTTTAGCGCGAAACGTGATTTTAACACGCGTTAAATTTCGCTCTACGCCAAGTATCCAATATCCATATAATTTGTATATAATAAACATTAGTTCGAAGCACTGATAGCCCAGTGGTCTGGTAGTCGAGGGGTCGCGGGTTCGATCCTCTGACTCTTCGGGGATGTGCTTGTGCGGTTAAGAAATAAACTAGTGGTTCGCCCCGAACTGAGACCTCGCGATATCCCATAATTCCCAAAAGTTTTAATTATATATTGTAATAATTAACTTTTAACATTAGACGCAATAAAAAAAATTATAGTTGACATAAAACTGTTTTACTGACACAGCGCCATCTATTAGCATTATAGTGAAGCTATTAGCATTATAGTGAAGCTATTAGCTTCACAATAATGCTAATAGATGGCGCATTAAAATTAAATAATTTCGTTTCTTTATAACATTTATCTAATTTTAGTATTTGTTGTTCAAGTACAGGATATAACTGAATTTTCAACCAAGTTTCACGTTCTAATATTCAGTAATTCAGAAGTTATAGGGCTCTGACAGACATTTAGACGGACACACTTCTCTGTCTAGTAGGCAAGCGCCCTAGTTGACTCAGAGAACTCGCTTCGCTCGTTCAAATATCACATGCTTCAACACTGAAGGAAAACATCGTGAGAAAACCTACACACCTGAAAATTCTATAACGTTCTCAAAGGTTGTGAAGTGATGAAAGCGCTGCACATCTTTTTTTTTAAAGGATATTAGCCAAGGAAGTTGACTAATATTCTCCTGTCGACTCCAAATAAGCGGAAAGCTTGTGTTAGGAGTGGATACGACAAAAGTGCAACGGGTGGGATTCGAACCTGCGACCTTACAGTTTTCATTTCACACCTTCAACAGTTGGGCTATTGAGGCCTAAATCCTATCCTTGTTGCATCCGGGATAGTTCCAATAGCGTTCTACCCGCAGGACAATTTTCGGATAGGTTCGGTAATTAAAATGCTTGAACTATTATATAATTCGATTCATGTGCTGACAAATCAGTTCCGTCTTATGTTACTTATGGTTTTGATTTTAGTTTTACCAGCAAATTGTTTTTTTTTTTGTATTATTGGCTCTGTGAATGTTCCTCGAACTCGTTTCAGCTTGGCCATTCCACCTTTCGTAATTAAATCACCACTTAAACTAGTCAAGCTGTCTATTCTACGAATTAATGGAATAGACACATCACAATTGTCTCGTGGAAATTAAGCTGGAATCGCGTCACACAAACTCGCAATTACGGCCTCTTGCCGGAGGTCAGAGGTGGCATTCTAGACAAGCACTCTCTAGCCACCTACCCATTAGAACCTAGGACATAAATGCCTTGAAGCTGAGTTCATTATCCCATCGATTCTATACTAAGTAAATGACTATTATTTCAAGTAACTAAGAACAATGATTTCATTTGCCAGGCAAGATTTACTATAAGCTGTGTCTGGTGGGAAGCTTTGGCTGTGGTTCTTACCCTACCAAAGACGTACAGCTAAGTGAGCTTTTTGGCACGAATGGTGTGTAAAAACCGATTGTGGGTATTTATATAGGCATGTACCTAATTAATCTTTGTGTCACAGTTCAACTAAATGATGTGACACAAAAATCTGTCAGTGTCCATTCCCAGCGGAGGCAATTTGGGACTTTATTATTTCTAAATTGTCTCTGGTTTGGTCTGATGGAAGGTTTTGGCCGTGGTTAGTTACCACCCTAACGTCAAAGACGTGCCGCCAAGCGATTTAGCGTTCCGACACGATGGCGTGTAGAAACCGATTAGGGGTATGCTATACCCCTAATCTACACTATCTTAGACTACATCGTCACTTATCTTCAGGTAAGATCGTAGTCAAGGACTTGACATCCAAAAAAAACAACACCAAAAAACATGGCTACTGCGACCTCTTGCGACACAAACTCGCAGTTTATTTTATGTCACGTCTATTTATTTGAACTGTGACACAAAGATTAATAAATTACATGCCCGTGCGTCATAAAAGAGAAATAATTCACAGTGATGCAACTTCTGCAATCCCTCGCGCACATGTCCGGAACCCGTCGCAGACTCGACTGAAGTCGACTAATTAATTATTTTCTTTGATTGACGCACGAATGGGATGACCTTTTTTTGTATTTTCGTTTGTTTTGGACGATTACGCAACGCGCGCATAACTTTCAAAGAGCAGAGCCATCGATGTATATGCTTATATTCATTCGCTGAGCAGAGCATACACGAAAAAATAAATCTGCGATCTATAGTGACTTAATACTTGCAACCTGCTTGTACAGATTTTCTGTCAATCCGCACTTAGCTCGGGGTTTTAGACTATGTTCTAAAGTCTAAACTTTCTCAATCGAGAAGATTTAATACATCATATAGCAAATAAATGCAAATTGCAGAAAATATACTTCCAAATAATATGGAAACCAAACGTATGGTATTCGTAAAGTGACAAACCGCAACGATGCGCTCGCTTCGCTTTTATTTATTTTACAGACAAGTAATATCAACGAAGTGGAAAAAATTATTGACTATTGCAGTAACTACTGCAAAAAAAGATTACCTCGTATCGTTCGTAGATTCAGCTTGTAATTTTGAAGACTTGAAGATTTTTAAAAAAGAAGGTTTTCGTCTTCTAGACTCTAAAATCGCAAAAAACTTTACTAAAATAAACTTTTTAATGAATAATTTAATTTTAATTGAAATTTAAATCTATTAAAATTAATTAATAATAAATATGAATGTTAAAGTTCAAATTAAATCTTAGGCTGCATCTTCACTTACCATCAGGTGAGATCGCAGTCAAGCGCTAGTCTATATATTTAAAAAAAAAAAAAAAAAAAAAATAAAATCTAAACCCCTATCGAAGTCAGTGTGGCATAATACCCAAGAGGCTGGCAATTGAACAATTTCAATTTTTCAGTTGAATTTATTTATAAGCACGTAAGTACGGTTGTTTAAATGTTTGTTCTAACCCGCTGCTGCAGTTCCTCATAAGTGTTAGTAACGCATCCCTTCTTAGAATGGCAACACTGTATACACTGTAGTCTACAGGCCACTGCGAACGGCCGTGCATAAAACGACTGTCTTAGTTTTATTCAATTTCTCGGAATCTGGATAGTAATCCAAGTAAGTTAGTAAACTGCGCAATGCACATACTAGAATTTTATCTCCTGCTGGAATAATTGTGAACTGTAAAGGTGCAATAGAATATTTTGATAGGTGACAACACAGTTGTCTATGAATATACATAGTCTATAGAGTTAAGTAACTGTCATGGCGTCTGTAATGGTATGTTATGCAATCTACCTAGAACGGAATAATTAAAACAAGCTTCCAAACTCTGTCTTTGAATTATATTTCAAAGTCCTTCAAAGTACTAATACATGCATAATTATATCTTCACAGTCACATAATGAATTATAATTATGTAAGTATAACAGGTATTTTGTTACAAGTATTACCAGCTGAACCTCGTAATTTCCCTAAAATCACCTGACATTGCTTCACTGCCTCGTTGGTCTAGTGGTTCACATGTTCGACTGTGGATCATGAAGTCCCTGGTTCGATTCCTGGATCATAAATGTAATGGGTATTTATGCCAGCACTTGCTCAGAGTTGGGTAGTACTAGTACCACTTTTAAGCCAACAGTCCTGGGCCTGATCTGCTCGTTTGTGTCAGATTTCCGTATAATCGTACCCTTATTGCAAAAACCGATTATCTGCACCAAAATTTGAGCGAAAAGTTTTTGAGTTATAAGCATTTGAAACTTTAACGACTTAAAAATTAGTTATAATGATGTCCATTTTTAAACAATAATAATTTTTATAAACAAGAAACTATTCAAGAAATGTTAAGTAGGTTAATAATTGAAAAAAACTTATTATTTTTTCTACAAAAAGAAGAAAATAATCGGTAAGGAGCTCACTTAGTTAGTTTTTCCTGAATGTAGAAAAACTACCAAATTTTCAAATTTACCGTTCTGGTAGCTCTAATGGCATTTTTTATTTTTCAACACACTTGCTCATAAAGGGGCTCCCGGTTCACCGCAATTAGACACACAATGACACCTCTAACTCAAACTGTGACTTTTGATTACTATTATTCACAATGTGAGTTATAGAATATTTTTTTTTTTAATTTTATTGGGTGAGTTGCTGTGTTCTTAAAAAAGTTTCTATTACAAAAAAGATTTTGTTCAATAATTTATAAAAATATCGTGTTAAATTAATGTACCTATTGCTTGCTCATTTCATACAACTCCGTATTTAAATACATAATTTCAACATGTACGTGTTTAATAAATAAAACTGTCAGTAACTTTTGTTTTTTTTTTGTAATAAAGAAAACTCGAAATTCCCCATTTTGTACGTGGCTATAAGAGAAAAGCCAAATAAAAAAGAAACCTCATTCTTTTAGTCTATGGCCATTAAAGGTGCGCGCGCATTCCGGAAAACTGATTAAATCAAATAAACACCTGAATAGGCTGTATGGTCGTCGATCTTTGCCTGCCCTCAAGAGCATCTCAAGAGGGCGAACAAAAGAACAACATTAATTTTTCCCGCCATTGCGAAAAAATTTTCACAACTCGTTTTCACTGTTTTGTACCATAATGTACTATTTTAGTGTTATTTTCTTCACAAGTGTGTTGAAAAACGTCGTATGATACACGTGTATATTGATGATTACCGTCCTCGGCTACCTTAAGACCCTCACCTGACGGCTCGGGTCTCAATAGCGCCTCAGCGGTAATCACCAACTTTTACACTTGTACCATAATGTACTATAATCACTTGTTTTGAATAGTAATAATCATCAAGACAAAAATCGTTTTAGTTCAACTTTAGCCAGTACAGGTGTAAAATAAATATCTTTAGTCGCTTTTGGCTGAAGGTAAAGTAGATTTCATTTAACTTTGTACGTACTAACTGCAGCGCCCTATGGTTTTACCCGAGGAGTTCCCGTTCCCGTGGGAAATGGGCAAGCCTACATTATTTCTTATAATCTCAGCTATCTTTAAAAGAAAGTTTCGTTGAAATCGGTCCAGCCGTTCTAGAGATTAGCTCATTTAAATAAAAAAACTATTTCGTTTTATTATATTAGAATAACTAGCTGTGCCTTGCGGTTTCACCTACATTTGTCCCGTTCCCGTAGGAATTTAGGGAAACACTATAACTGTAAACTTTCCTCTCGAATCCCTCTATCTACTGATGAAAACTGAATTAAAATCCGTTGCGTAGTTTAAAAGATCTACGCGTACATAAAGAGGGCCAGACAGCGGGAATCGATTTTGTTTTATACTATGTAAAGATAACATATACAGCAGAGCTAAGTTTGCCCGCAAGCGTTGCTATATGGGTGCCCCATTGTAGCTTTGAATCCAGGGTTAATCCCAAGAACACTCTGGAGTCCTCAGTTTTCAAAGGTTCATTATTTATCTTTAAATTTTTACTGACAGTTCTCGGGTTAGGTAATAAAAACTCAACACACTTTGTTTTTTTAGTATTTAAAAGTAGATTATTTGCCGTAAACCATTCAGAAACTTGAGATAATGCATTATTTACATCGTCAAAATTATCTTTTATCCTATCGACTTTAAAATTCAAAGACGTATCATCAGCAAATAGTACAATATCGCAAGTATTGTGGACAAAATGTGGTAAATCATTTATGTAGACCAAAAACATGAATGGACCTAGAATAGAACCCTGGGGTACACCCATTACTGAGGCTGATCCGGATGATTTTACATCATTGACACATACTCTTTGGACTCGTTCACTGAGATAAGACGCAATGAGACTAAGTGCAAAATCTTTAATGCCATAGTGGCTCAGTTTAAGCAAAAGTGTCTCGTGATCAACGCATTCGAATGCCTTTGACGACAAATCACAGAAAATACCAATGGCACTCTGTGAGTTCTCCCATGTATCGAATATGTGTTGTAACAGCCTTGCGGCTGCATCGGTTGTTGATCGACCCTTTGTAAAACCATACTGCTCAGTGTGTAGGATTTTATTTAAATTAAAGTGTAAAAGCAGTTGGTTGAGCATTATTTTTCCGAATATCTTGCTGAGAGTTGGCAAAATTGAAATTGGCCTGTAGTTATTCGGGTCACTTTTGTTTCCCGATTTAAAAAGCGGTATTAGCTTACTACATTTCATAAGGTCTGGAAAAGATCCAGAATCTACTGATTTATTAAAAATTAAAGCAAGATATGGCGCAATAATATCAATTATGTTATGAATTATTTTAACTGATATCCCCCATAGATCTGCTGTTTTCTTATTTTGTAAAGATTTAAATGTTTTGACTATGTCATATGGGGTAACGTGTTCAAACCTAAATAGCTTATTGCACTCAGAGACATTGCTCCTTAGAAGACGATAGACTTCTGCTGGCGAGGAATTCAGAGAACTGGTTGTAGTAATTGGAATATTTTTGAAAAAGTTCTCAAATGTATTTACAATTACTGTATCGGAGTTAATTACATGATTATCACTTTTAAGCTCCAATTTATTATTATTATGTACCTTATGTTTACTCATTTCATCGCCGATGATGTCCCATGCTGTTTTAATTTTATTATCAGAATTGGCAATTTTTTGTTTTATGTGAAGTGACTTTGCTTGTATGCACACATTTTCAAACAATTTAGAATAGTTTCTTACATATTCAATAAACGCGGGGGAATAATTATATTTTTTTCTGCATATAAGTCAAGCAGCTTATTTCTACTTTTATAGATTCCGGCAGTTGGCCAGTTACTAAACTTAAGATCTTTAGACAGTCTTTTCTCTATCACCTTAAAGATAGAGTTATATTGTGAGCTTAACAAATCAAAAAACTTTTGATTTGTGAAGATGTTCAAAAACCCTCGTAGCCCAGTTATACAGTAAAAGTGAACTTAAGTTCTTTTACCTGAAATAATTTTAACAAAATATTGAGTTCATTATTCTGCAAAAAGCAACTAATGTTGTTTAGTTCGTTTTTCTTTTTAGATACATCAGCAATTTCTAGTATATTAATAAAAGCTGAAACCTGTTAACGCAGGTTAACATGTATTAACAGAATAATATTGACATAATGATAAATCAAGCAACTACATCTGAAAAGTATTATAATACAATACATTGTTTTTGTGGTATAGATTTATAAATCTAAATTATTTAAATGAGTTTAGTTCTTTTTTTAAGAAGGTAATTAAATCATACCTGTAGGTAGTTGCTTTTAACTCTAGCTATCTCCGTAAAAAAGCGTCGTAGCAGATAATGGGTTTGACCTACAGCTTCGCCGTGAGTTGAGGAGTCGATTGATATATTTAACCTAATTTTGGTACAAAAATGCAGATAATCGGTTTTTGCAATAAGGGTACGAATATTATATAGATAAAAATCTCTAAACCTCTTACATATATTATATAGGTATTAGTTGATGGCCGCGGCTTCGCTCGCGTGGATGTAGTTTTTCAAAATCCCACGGGATCACTTTGATTTTCCGGGATAAGAAGTAGTCTCGCGGTCCTCAACTATACCCATGCAAGAAATCTCGTCGATCCGTTGCTTTGTTGCGGCATGATTAAAGGACAAACCAACACACTTTCGCATTTATAATATTAGTAAGGACACACTGAATTGATATTACAAATCTATTGAAATGAAGTGAGTGGATACCTTCATCTAAATCAAGTTAATGTCGCTTTAAAGCCGTTCTAACACCTTTACGTACTCGTATTACTCACGTAAGTAGCTTACGTAATTATTTTATCAACTTGCGATTTTACAAACGCGTAAATGTTTGCAAAAAGCAATTATTCTAAGTTTATTACCTACTATGTCGGTACCTAGTCACTTAGTGCCTATTTCTCAATCCCTAAGTAAAGCTAAGTAAACTTTAGTTGACCAGTAAATTCATTTATTACAAAAACTGTCAAAACGTCGAAGTTTATCCCGCGGTAAAACATTAATTAAGTTTAACTTACAGGTCGGCCTTATATTGGTATTGGTAACCTTGGGGAAGATAAATCACATCAAATAGGTAACGAAAATAAAAGGATTCGTACTGATTTACTAATTGGATTAATTAATGGGTGCCTTAAGATCTGGGAATGTTGTGATATTTCTGACTAGCTTTTGCCCGCAACTTCATCCACGTTGAACTTTTAAAAATCTCAAGGTTTCTTTTTGTTATAGTTGTAAACATAATTTAAATATAAGTAAATAAAAAAGAAGTAAATGATATATGGTCGAAACATTAGGTCGAAGTCATAAATCATGCAATTGATGTATTTGATTATAATAACTCGGAATGAAATATGATCACCCCGACTCCACACAGTCTTGCCCTATACCACTAGGGTAGTTTTGTAAGGCGTGACGCCAGAAACTCGAGCGTTATGGAAAGGTGAAACGAGTCTTCTTGCGTAGGATATTGAAAAATAACCCAGCCCTAAGGTGTATTTAAATGGTTACGTTGATATTAACCGAAAACCTAGGTTTCCATTTTGACCTAGCATCTAGCGTTATCCATGATACATACGAGTACATTTAAAAACCTAAACAAACCGCCGCCTTGTCTGCCGGGAAAACTACTAAACAACTTTCCTTGAAACTACCACGTGCGATTTTCAGTTCTATCCTCATTAGAATAGAGACGATCACGAGTGCAGGAGAAAGCTGGCGGAAAGTATGTCGACCCGCAAGCATATGGCGACCACGTGACGTAGCCAATAATTGTCATGGCCGGTACATTCCCAGCTGGGAGCTAGACCAGACTTTAGATTTATCGTAATGCTAATAGGACTTACGGTCTTATTGAGCCGCTCGGAATATAAATGGCTAATAGATTCCCATTGATTTGCGTGCATGTTCGAGCTACCTACAGGAGAAAGCATTCTGTTTAAGAGACTTCGGTATAATGATGGGGAGGTTTTATCAGACTCTATGAATCACTAGATGATTCCCGCGAATTCGTCTCTCTGACTAAAGTTTTTGATTCCCGCGGGATATTTTTAATTTTCCGGGATAAAAGGTAGCCTATTATATTACATAGTAGGATTAGCAGTAGTAGTTTGAAATAACAGCCTTGTTTATATAATGATATGGTACGTATAGGTAACTACGTTGTACGCCGTAAGGCCTTCTATATTTTTAGGTCTAGTTGAGCTACACGTTAGTCTTTATTATCACGAGAATCAATTATGCAAAGCACTGATTGAACTACTAGGGCGCGCGCTAGAAAATGCCTATTCATTCTTACCGTGAAGGTACTCAAGTAGGTGGTTAGCGGCTGGATTTTGAAGTCAGTTAAAAAGACGATCTTTCTCGTGGGAGGCTTTGGCCGTGGCTAGTGACCACCCTACCGTCAGAGACGTGTCGCCAAGCGATTTAGCGTTCCGGCACGTTGGCGTCTAGAAACCGATTAGGGGTATAGGTTGAATATACACTGTCATAACCCTTCCAAGCTAGACTGCATCGTAACTTACCATCAGGTGAGTTGGCAGTCAAGGACTATCTTACTACATCATACTATCACACTAATATTATAAAGCCGAAAGTTTGTTACTCCTTCACGCCACAACGAATGAACCGATTTGGCTGAAATTTGAAATGGAGATAGCTCATACCCAGGATTAAAACATAAGCTACTTTTTATCTCGGAAAATTTCAGAGTTCCCGCGGGAATCAAAAAACCTTTATCCACGCGTACGAAGTCACGGGCCTCGTCTAGTCTTCGAATAAAAAAAAGGTATAAAAACAGAAACAGCGGTGTTAAACTTTAAATAACCACGTGTATTCATTGTTTCGCGCTTAGACCGGGAGAGGGCAGCTTGAGCCTGGCAGCCAGCTCGTTGGGCACGTCCAGGTAGGCGCGCTCCAGCCCCACGGTGAGGATGAGGGCGCGCAGCCGCTCCACCTCTATGGGATCACCCTCGGCCGCCCACACCGTCATCGAGGAGTTCATGGCTTTGGACTCACGCAGTAAGTCGAGGACCACCGGCTGGCTGTTGGACGCGATGCCGGCGCGGATCTGAAAATAAGTGGATTCATATAACCTGAATAGCTCTCGAACCTTCAAATCAAGAGTGAATAGGCATCTTCTAGGCTGCATCCTCACTTACCATCAGGTGTGATCACAGCCAAGCGCTAGTCTATATAGGTATGTATTTAAAAAACGCTAACCTCGATCCCCACCCGTATAAACCTTTGCTTAAATTCTTTGAAGGAAAAAAGAGAACATGTAAGTCAAGTTCAGTTTGGTCAATATTCTGTCGCAAGCACAGTGTAGGGTGCCACCAGAACTGATATTAGAAGAATAGCTGGCACTGATCAGATGCGTTAAGACCAAAGCCAGAAACAGTTTGTGGTTCCGTAAAGCGTACATAATTATATCCAACAGTGGATGAATATTGCCTGATGATATCTTTACCATTATCATCAGCCTAATTACTTCCAGATGACACATCACCACATACGTTCCTCCGCATGTTATTCAGCCGATTTTTTCCAACTTCGTCGATGGTTGTCGGTCCAAAAGGCTTGAAGGTCGTCCAATGCTTTTTGTCAGGCTATAAAAATAAACGGTGATGCTTACAGCAAAAGTGACGGTCTGGTTGATTCGATGCTCATCTAGCAAGCGGAGCATAGCGCCGATCTGGTCTCTGTTGTATTCCCCTTCCGTATTATTGGCTGACAGCTCCGTGGTCCAGCCCAGAGACAGGACCGCGCGAGGGTGTTTGGAGGCCAGCTCGAGGAACTTGTCCGGGTCCACAGGCTTGGTTGTGGCCTTGATTGGCCCGGGGAGGATGTCCGCGTTTAGCCACAACGGGAAGGTTACCTGGAAGAAATATTTTGGATTGTAGTCTTGATTCTTTTTAAATGTATGTTCCCTGATTACTCGAAGACGCCTGGACTGATTTGGAAAATTCATTTTTTTTTTTTGAAAGGGTATACTTCCCAGATAGTCCCATCGGCATCAGGTCAGAATCTGATGATGAAATCATGGATAAATCGAGGGAGTTCAATTGATATAGGTACTTTGTAGTGGCGTTTGAAATCGGTCTTGTAAAAAGAATTTTTATGTTTATATCATTGCAAGGGTGAGTAAGAGAGTTTGGTAACGGCTAGTTACCTCTCTACCAAAGATGAACTGCTACGCGATTTAGCGATTTGGTTTGGTGGTGTGTAGAAATGGATTAGAGGTATGGGTTTGATTAACACTTCCACTTGGAAGGGGGCATGTCCACAGTCGGTTGGGTAGGTAGTAACCGCGGTTGATTTGAGGTACCTACCAGAGTTCGAGATAGGTTAGGTCGATCCACCAATAGTTAAAATAAAAGTTAATGAAGCTATAATAATAGTCGTAGAATACAAATTCAGAATGATTTTTGGACAATTTTTATCTCGTAGATAAGGCAAGACTTAACTGCCTAGGATTGAAAAATCGGCCCTTAAGAGTAAGACTTAACTGACCGGTTCGGAAAGCAAAATCTGCAGTAGCTTTTTTCAAAAAGCTACTGCAGATTACATTTACATTTTAGCAACATCAGGCTAAGAAGCTTCCTTCACTAATGCAGTTACATTTTAGCAACATCAGGCTAAGAAGCTTCCTTCACTAATCTTTCGGACATGTGAATACAAAGCGGATTGCTTCTCAGTCCCATGCAACTTTTTCATTGAGATTTGAATGAAGTTAAATGGGCTGTAACTAATTCCGAATCATAAAAATTGGGTCTCTGTGTTGATGTTTCGTCTCAGTTTTATTAACAAGCTTATGAAGGGAGCCGGCGGACGAGAGGAGACGTTAAAAATTCATAATTCACACGCTGCATCACGATTTATTTATATCCCACAGCGCCAATGAAAATTGAACTCTACTATTATAGTCTAAGGTAGGAATTCTATTGTTAACTAATAAGGAAGAGCCTAGTTCTTGTACTGCACTTATAATAAAAGCGATTAGGTCCATTTTTCCTTGCAACGACTTCCTCAATGTCAAGTCATCTTTAATGGTAAGCTGATTTTAATTGCCTAAATGTGTTCGAAGCAATTAGAGTTTAACAAGCTTATTTATGCGATGACTCATGGATTAGTTCGTAGTTTAGATGTTTATGGTCCCCTTTCAAACCATAAACATCTAAAATAAATTGATGCTAAGCTGCGAACAAATATGGGTTATGGGGTTAATAACGATCATTCGAAAGATTTGGTGAAAATCTAATCATGTTAAGTTGAAAGCAAAAAAATTTAAAAATTATGTTAAACATGAAGTTAAAGATAATCGTTCCGCAAATAATGCCAATTGTAGCGAATTTCATTTGCTTCACAATGTTGCCAGAATATAAATAAATTGTAGAACAGGTAAAAATTTTGCTTTAATAATTTTAATAAGTACCTAAGCACTTTTTCTAAGTGATACTGTAAGTTGTAACATGGGATTGTTCTTGTTGGCTCTTCTGAGATCAAGGTGCGTTTGGAACCCCCGTAGTTTTTTAAATTTTCTTAAAAAATGATAACGAGTAGAAGACTCGTAATTATAATGCTAATGGTATACTTACCTGATTCCAAAATAATTTAACATCCAAAAACCTACGGGTGTAAGTACCGATTTTGAATAAAGAATTTGCATTTGTCTATCAACTGAATAGGTTAATATGAATAAGCCTTATATTCACTGAAAAAAAATTACAGGATAGGATTAATTAACTAAAATAAAACATGTGATCTATCAGCTGAACAATTCAGTATTACATTAGTATTTCTTATAGGGTAGTAGACTTTAAGTCATATTTCAGCGTGTCGATTCTCTAAAAATGATTGCATCAGTGTGACGATCGCAATGACCTCTGATTGGCTGGTACCCTCCCGCTATTGGTTAAAATGCATTGACGCAGCAAGAATGCTATAAATTAGCCAATCAGAGGCCATTGCGATGGTTATACTGATGAAATCATTTTTAGAGAATCGACTCCCTGGAGAACTTACCTCGCGTTTGCTGAACCGCGCTATAATCTCTTGCGACTTCTCAAAGGCCTCGATGGTCTTGAAGTCCAGTTTGACCCCCTTCTGCTTGGCGTTCACGTTGTTATACTGAGCTACTGCAGTGAGGAAGTCCGCGAGGGTGAGGTCGGAGGTGGTGGCCGGGGGGTGCGCCATGATCGGTACGGGGGGACCATCTTTACCCGTCACGTGGCCCAGGACGATGTCAGCTTCTAGCATTGACACTTCACCTTTGAAAACGGATGTTTCCTTTTTAAAGTTTCACCTTATAAATGTAACACAAAGTGAATGACACTTAATGTCCTCCCGACCGAATCCGGCCACCTCGGCCAATCTCCAGAGAGATTTTTTTCTATTTTCTTCATTATTAAGCGATAGACGTCCTCTACTGATCAAAGATCTCTTGCATGGACTTCCACCGTTCTTGGTCTTGCGCTGCTCGTGTCCAACGCATACCCTACTGCTTGTCTGATGTCGTTGATCCACCAAGTGCTGGGTCTGCCAACACTGCGCTTACCGATATGAAATTCTAAGACAAATAAGTCCGCTTCCATCTCTAGCTGTGTCGTTACAAAATTGAGATTACAGTCAAGGGCTACTTTGTCATCGAATAAAAGAAGGATGAAAAAGAAACGGCGCAGTTGCTGAAACTCTCTAGTAAAATTCATTTAAAAAATCGGAGTACCTAGTTTATTTTCAGAAGTTGGATGTTCAGCACTAACCAATTGAAGTGGTATTTCCAATGCTACCACGAATTAGTTTAGTGAATTTAAATTAACGTAGATTACGAGCAATTTAAACACGAAAGTGTCGGTTACCAGTATAATTGTAATTAACTGCCAGTTCTAAGAACACACTCGTTAAACTGGTTTGGAATCCGACCGTCTAGCTGTTAATTCATTTAATTTGTTTTCTTGTAGAACTATATACAGACATAGTATCTATATTATAATGTAATAATATATGTAATAGAAAACCCCTAGAAAAGCATTCAAGAACCAATGTCTTCTACTGGCAATGCTAAGTTTATAACATTATTTTTACATCAAGTTACATCATCATAGGCATGACAAAACACTAACTAATAAAAGAAGAAAATATGGCACCCTCACACTGATCTTTATTAATTGATCCAATGAGTATTATGTCATAATAATATGTGCCTTTATTAATCGTGTTGTAAATACAGATCTTCTTCTTCTTTTTCAACTTATAGACGTCCACTGCTGGACATAAGTGAAATACAGATCAGTTTTTTATTTTTCTGATCAGGCTTTATTTACATAATAATTAATTATATAATATGTCTGATGTCTCCACCAAATTTTTCCAACCATGTTTTGCTACGTATCAGCATTATCTTGATTGAACGTAAGCATCGTTTTCCGAAACCGTCATTTTAAATTTATCAGTTCAAATTCAGAAGTACCTGACCCTTATATAATAAGTTAAGAAATAAATCTTAATTTTCTTTTTCTTCAAAAAAGAACCTCCACCTTTATTGGAGTTGGGTTAAGTTTCATTACGAACTTACTTGCTAAAGCCGCTTCCAAATACGTTTTGTTGTTGACTGCATGTGCCCATGTTACGAGGGAGAGGTTTTTCATTATTTCTTCATCGGCGTACACCAAATGTGCTGCAATAAATTTAAGTCAGATAAGTAAATTAAATGCATAATTCTAGAATTCTATAACAGGGACGCCGGAGTATTACTTTTGGAAAGAGAGATAAATGACCTACCTACCGTGCTAGTCTACAGCAATTTTCTGGGCTACTCATATCGCAAATAAAATCTCCAAATATTTATAAATAAAGCGGATTTTAATAATTTTCTTTTCAAACAACAATTTATAAAACAACACGTTTAATAAGTAGTTTTTAAAACTTTATACTGGCATCATTTACTTAAAGTCATTTAACGAATTTGACATCTGCCATATTTGTAATCAACAGCCGGTTGTCACTTGTCAAACTATTGAATCAGCTGTTTGTGTTTTTTCAGTTAATTATTCTTCAACAGTTTTACCCATTGTTTGTAAAAAATATTATAAAAACACTTACGGAAATAAGTTTGCAAATTAGGGGCACGGATACACGGATCTAGAAATTATTTTCGTAGTTGCAAATAATAATTGTTCATTTGAAGGTCACGTATCTTCGATCAGACGCTGACATGAGAAATTAGGGTTACCAGTTATCGAAAACTATTTTGCCAGAAATAAATATGAGAGGTTTCCTAAAATTATGCATTTCAAATAACAAACGAATCGTAATACTCGACTCGTCGTACTATTTGCTGTCATGTCAAACGTTTTCTTTATCATTCTAATAATTATATTTCTGGAGTTACAAGTTTGATAAGTTTTCCAATTACGAAGTAGTTTGCCAGTGGTCTTCTCAATCGAAGAGCTAGTAGCTATACTGAATAAATTCAATATAGCTACTATTCAGGTATTATCATTTTGATCACTCATGGTGTAACATAAATGCAGGAAGCCATGTGTGTCGTTAGAAAGTCGCTAAAATAATATTATTCTTTTCACCAAATTTGTACTTACCTATTTTAAATGTGAAAGTCATCAAGATATAAAATTAGCTAGATCTAAGTAGAAAATGGAGCCAATGCTAAATCAGCATTTTCTATTAGTTTGTCTATTGTATTTTACGTTGAGCAACACAGTAATAGAAAATGTGCGGTAAATGATTAGACATTCCTGTCCTTATCTAAATCGCATTCCGCCTATCTCTCTGATATGGTTACTATAATAATTCTACGCGTATGAAAAATTATATATTTTTCCCCAAAATGAAGGAGACGGTTTTTATACTGACAACCCTATAGATTACCTTCTATTGTAGTAACTAGGTGGCGTTATGTGTGTCCATGGACTACACAGTTCATGGTACTTGAACTACAGCAAACTGCAATTATGCAGTTGACTTGCAGTCCAAATGCAGAACTGCTGTCTAGATAGTTAGGTCCAATCCCACTTGCGCGACTATTGCTTAATTGGTGGGAAAAGTCTTACTATTTTTTAAATGTTTTTCTAAACAACCTTTCCTAGAATTAAACTCATCAACTTGTTTGAAAGTTGACCACTGGCCTAGAAAAGTCGTAAAACATCTGCCATTAGTTTCATATTTACCTATCCTAATTATTCTAATGAGAGCGGTAAACTCATTTTTCTAATTAAAAAATACCGGCAGTCGTTCGTACGCGACCCATTTTTACATTCACCACATTTCAGTTTTATATTTCTTCTAGCTAATCGTTTGCATAACTCCTAATGTAAGATCTAGTCTAGATCAAAATCTTTCTTTTGAACTACAATTCTAGTTAATTATTATTAAAGTGTCATCATTATTGGTATATAGTATGGTATTGTACGCCAAAACCAGTCACTGGATTGCTTAAAAACCGGCCAAGTGCGAGTCGGATCCTCATACAAAGGGTTACGGGACGTACAGAACCACTACTTAATAGTCGTGGTTTCGTAATTTAAGATCGAGCAAAAACAAAAATTTATTGTATACATGCTGATTGGAAACCCTCTTTAATTTTTAACATGCGTTAAATGCATTCGTTAAATGCATGCGTTTTTCCTGGTCTTATACTCCTACAGTATCTAATGACATACTCTAATGCAACCGTCTTATCGCCGTGAAATACAGCAAAGATGTGACAGGAATGAAGTCATCCCACTGACCTTTAATCTACGATTAACACTGAACAGACTGCTGTGATTTCTTTTTTGGATTTACATACTAGATTAGCGCCATTTTGGATTTGACGCCATCTTGGTATTGTAAGCATAGATATGAGTGTCTCTGGAATTAATATTATTGCAAATGGCGCACCAACCTCTATAAATAATTTATCTATGATTACATAACCAACATCTTTATTTAATCTATGATTTCATATCAAGTTCCACTCGTATGCCAAATGTGACGCTTAAAATTGATCCGTAATTAATTTGCCATTTGTATAGGGTCAGTTAATCCAGTCTTAATCATAGATTAAATATAGGGATCAGTGAGTCATCCGGAAACTGTTTGACTCACTGAAGGAAACTGGCAGATTCTGTGTTTCGCTTACACATTCGCTTGAAATGTTAAACTAACATAAGTTACTCATTTGGAAGGTACTTCCTGGTGCTAGTACATGAACTAAAACAATCTGTAACGCTTCAATACTCCGGACTGAAAACTGAAAGGTACCACATTTGGGATAACTATAACCAAGTACCAACTCGATGCATTAGACCCGATAGATCGTCGCGTCCCCTGTATTATAGGATCAATCGCTAACGCAGGCGAAAATGCTCAGTCTACAGCACCGAAGCAATGTCGCCTGTCTATCGGTCTTCTATCGGATATACTTTGGAGAGTGCACTCAGGAACTTCACAACCTAGTACCTCCTTCACGTTTTTACCACAGAACTGCGAGAAGTCGTGAGCGTTGACATCCTTATGTGGTAGAAATCCAACCTACTCGAACAAACGCTTTAACTCAACGTTTCTGATAAGAAACGCTAAGGTGTGGAACCTTAGCATCCATGTTTCCTGCCACCTATAATTTGAGTACCTTCAAGGCAAGAGTTAATAGGCAAGCGCGCTCCAACTAGACCTCATTAATGCTATCCAGTATTGATTGTCTAGCTTTTTAGGTACTAGCGGACGCCCGAGAATTCACAATCTACAGTTTCTAAATCCCTACAGTTCAGGTGGGCCGAATTCTTGCAGCATCGCGATTGAGGAGTTGGGTCCTGGAATTTAACGATGTAGTCTTTACTTGGTATGTACCTACGATAACTATTCATAATCAACAGTTCCTAAACCGCACAGTTTAGGCGGGCAGTACCCCTGCAGCATCAGGATTGAGGAGTTTTTATGGAACCATCTCGCAAAGCTTTTGTATCGATTAAAAAAGGATTTACGCAAATCGGTTTAGAATCCACGGAGATATCGATATAAATAGCTAGAAAAACACAACTCCTTCTCCTCCTTTTTCGAAAGTCGGTTAAAAAAGTAGCCTAAGTTACTCCCGATAATATCAGCTATCTACCAGTGAAAATACCGTCAAAATCGGTCCAGCCGTTCCAGAGATTAGCCGGAAAAAACAAACAAAGAGACAGCCAGACAAAAAATCTAAAAAATGCATTTTTATCATGAGATTCTATATATTTTTCGTATTTACTTTCTCATATGCATTTAGTAAAAAGCTGTTACATTGATATTACAAGTGGACACTTCAATTTTATTTATTTGTATAGATGTATATGCATAGATATAGGTAGATTAGGTACTAGGTGGTTGGTGCAGCAATAGGACTGTCCTATTGTTCTCGCGGCTAGTTCATTCGGTTGCGGATCATTAAATTGCGGCGATCGAATCATGTAAATAAATGGATTACATATTTAGTTATTTGGGTACCTGAAACAGCAATGGCCAGGAGTAGAACGCGCATCTTGGTGCGATGTGACGCGGCGACCGGCGACTGGCGGCGGCGGGGCGTGCAGACGCGACGTGTCTCTCGCTCAGGATACCTGAGATTGGACAATCTTCCAATCGAGCAATTGCCGTCTGATTGTCGCGAATAAGCAAATTGGTGACACTTCAAGGACGGGGGGCATCGCGTCTGATCTTATCTATGCCCGTTCGGCGGCTTTGTCTGCATCTTTTTTTTTTTAAATTTAGCGAGCAAACGAGCAGGCGGGTCACCTGATGTTAACTAATTACCGCTCATGAACATTTGCAGCACCCGAGGCACCACCAATGCATTGCCGGCTTTTTAGGAATTTGTGGGTCCGCCCTTTGAATAACCCCATGTTGTATTTTAATGGGAACGACTTCACAAGTTTTTGTTTGAAAGGTGAATTAGTCGGGAGTGTTCTTGGCTATGTTCAATGAAAATCGGTCCAAGATGGCCGCCGCCACAAAATGGCGGATTACATATTTTTTATAACTTACAACTTACATGTCAAACGAAAGGGTTTGACCTTTTTTTTTAATCTATTTTTTTTTTTGGTTTTGGGCTTGACCTTGACTTAGTAGAATACTATACACTATGATAAATTTCAAATCCAAGATGGCCGCCACCACAAACCTGCTAGAAACTATTCATTCCTAGAAACTATTAATTTTCCTAGGCAACCTCCTGGAAACTATTCATTTTCTTAAGCAACGTATGTCCGTTTTCACCAACCATAACTAAATCGCCTCCTAAGCCTCTTTTCGTTGTAGGTAGCCACTAAATACAATCACTTACCTAATGCTATTTCCAAGCTAGCTATTGCCCGCGGCTTTGCTCACGTTAAATTCGAATTTTTAACCTCCTATTTTACCCCTTTAGAAGTTAAATTTTCAAAAATCCTTTCTTAGCGGATGCCTACGTCATAAATATTATCTGTATGCTGGCCCAATCCATCTAGTGGTTTGAGCTGCGCTTTGATAAATCAGTCAGTACTTACTATGCTTTAAATTATGAAAATAAATGAATAATAAAATAATAGAATAGAATAATTAAAGGGACAAAAATTAAAAAATTGCTTTTTAATAAAATTGTAAAATTCAAACTTAATTTTAAATCCATAAAAACTAATAATTAAAATTACCAAAACAAAATCCCTTCCTATGAAAGGGGTGGTTTCCAGTTTAAAAAAAAAATATTTTTTATGTAAGCTGTCTTTAAAACAAGAGTGAATAGGCATCTTCTAGGCAAACGCGTTACAACTTAGACCACATCATCACTTTCCATCAGGTGTGGTAGTGGTCAAGCGTGTGCCTATAATGTATAAGAAAAAAAAAGGGATAAATGCCATACTGCAGTTGCATGTAGAATGAATGTGTTATCGTTGATTCCACGATCCAATTGCATGACTATAAGCGATACCTTCCATTCATTACAGGTACATTCGAGAACGATGACGTGAAGGGAACCGGTCGGAAATCTTGCTCAATTAGTGGAGCACCCTGACCGGCATATAATATGGGTCAGGATCATACAGGATTAAGACTTGCTTCGGCCTGCAGCTTCGCTTGTGGTTGTGCCACACACTTGACATAATACTATTTTATCCCGGTGCTTGGGTTTATTGGCAAAATTCTTGAGGGGTGGAACTCCCGGGATAATATGTGTGTATCGTGATATGCAGGACCGTCTTAACCATACTGGACGCCAGGGTGCGAAAATTAGTCTGCGCCCCCATTGCCAACAAAAAAAAATTTTTATGTAACTTATTTACTTTAAAAAAAGTCCTTTATAATGCCAGCGAAGCGTGCGTAAAATTTTTTACGGTTGCAATGTACCACTACATAGTTATAATCCAAATCGGTCCAGGCGTCTTCGAGTAATCAGAGAACATACATAAAAAATGATTCCGACGAATTGAAAACCTCCTCCTTTTTTGGAAGTCGGTTAAAAACAATTTTTGCTATGAACAGAAGGTTTGGTCGAAATCTAAACTAAATCAAAGAGGAAATCACGATTCCATCCAAGTTCGTAACTATTTTTTGTAACCAGCTACGAAATAAAAAAAATACTTCGTCTTTCCGTAACCGGTTATTTATTAATCAAGAATATTTTACCCGGATTTGTAAAGAAATAAGATTACGAAAAGAGGAAGTATTTGCTGGTTGCTGGTTACGAAAAATAGTTACCAACGTGGATGAAACCGAAATCACGAGGAATAAAAAACATGTCAGTTTCTGTTACAAAATATTTAATCAATATCGCACCAAAATACACTTTACAAAAATAATAATATCCAAGTTTTACGTATTACCTACTTCTGGGCTTATGGGTAGGGGAACCGGGGCCAAATGTAACCACCATCTACTTTTAAGACTAATGTTTGGTTTATTTATTATATTATAGTATTTTAACTGGATAAATACATGTAACTTTGGTTTATGCTCTACACAAATACCTACTTTGGTATATTATCACTAAAAATTAACGAATGCTACTTTAGTCCCTATGATTGGGCCAAAAGATAAATATATATACTTTTATAAATATATGTATATGTAATGAACAAACATACCGACTTACGTTTTAGATTTATCATAATTGGGAATTGCGATGCTAGGAATGTGGTATTCGGGTCGTAATAAATCGATACTAGCGTTCATGATTTAAAACCATTGAAATAAAAAAAACATTATTAAATCTTTCTTTGTTACTTTCTATCCGCTGCCTGTTACATCTGTACCCGGTCTCCCCTACTTCTACTTACTTCTACAACGTTCACAGTTGAGTCATTCAGTATCACTGACTTAGTACAGTTTCTGTAAAAATAAAACCTTAATTAGGTACCTATCTACTTATTTTTGAGGACGTATATTACCTACTTATATTTTAATATACTTAACATAAATATTGTAAATATTATTATATTTTGATAATTTCCAATTATAGCACATGGCTATCTTTTACATCTGTGCTCTTTAGTTAAGTTTGAGAGAAAAGTAAACTCGAGTGTTCATACAAACGTAACTGCTCTTCTTTTCTCTACAAGTGTAAATTAAAAATTTAAAACACCCCCGACATGTTCCAACATCCTAATCGCTAGTCAGTAATCGTTAAATTAAAATATGTAATCCGCCATTTTGTGGCAGCGGCCATCTTGGACCGATTATTATTAATATTAAACAATTATTAACATTAAATATTGAGTTGAAAAAGAACCATGTAAAACACCGGAAATACTTATAGACAAAAATTATATACCCCTTTGAAGAGATCGCATATAAAACTATGTCAATTAAAATTAGCTAAAATATTAAGACAGGCGCTTATAGCATACTTTTGCAAAGATTCTGTATGAAACTTTTGCTATTAGTATAATAAAATAATTTGTTATAAAAATACTTGTACACTATGATATTGTATATGTATAAAAAGCTTGTACATTATACATTATTACCTACACAATAATAATTCTTATTATACTGGTAAAAGTAACGTACACACTTGTATAAATAAAAATACAATCATTGAGCCTAAAATAATTTTAATTAAAAAAATGGCCAAGCTAGCTACTTAGATCACAATTAATGGTAGGTGTCTAGGTACATATGTTATGAAACTAATATTAATATTTATTATAAACAAAATTGTCATTTTACATTGTCGTTTTGGAATGCAATTTCCCTATACTTAATAGCAAATTAAAATTGAACTGCATTTAAATAGCTTGCAATTCACGAGGGCGCGTGGCTCATGTTTGTGTGTGTTGTATCTGTATAAGTGTGAGCGAGAGCTTGCTCGCGCCTGACGGCTCCCACCTACTCTCCTGACAGGCACGCACACTTACGCAATATGCATGTACACGACGTAACCACAAGTAAAGCTCACGCGCCCTCGTGCATCGAAATATATAACTTATTTTTATTCCACTATACTAGTATGTAGACGAGGGATAGACGGCGTAGGTACTTTTGCTATCTGTCAAAATAGATCTCTTAAAACTTCATCGCAAGACGCACGGATTTTATTGCATTGTAGAAACCATTCATTTTGAGTTGTCAGATGGATAACTAATGTAATAATGTGTTTACTATAATTTTAATACGTATTGTATGCCGTAAGTTAATTGGTTGGTGCCTACACTTAAATTTCAAATAAATTGATTGATTTTCTTACACAATCTAATAAAAGAATTACAGGAACAACGCACCACCAACACACACCACCAAAATACACTCTACGCACGTCTTACTCCGACGCTGGAGCATCTTCAAGAGAATATGTTGTCTACACAGTGCACATTTACATAAGAATTGAATTCTGTTGTTCCTTGAGTATCAAGGAATTCCGCAACGTAACACCTGCTTCTATCCAGTATTTGACTGACAGCATTTATTAGTTTGCACTGTAGAAGCTGTGAACCGTAAATCAACGGATACATAAATTAAACTTACAAATGTTTAATTTGACAAACCGCCACAGAAATGCTATATTTTATTTTGACATAAATAAGTTTATTTATAAGTTTAAATTGACCGCAGATAATATGTATCTGCCTACAAAATGTAAGCGACTTATAGCTTCATTACTAGCATACAATTTAATTCATGATACAGTTACAAGTGTTGTAACAAAGTCTTTTGACAATTATACAAACTGTACTTCTAGTACTAATATTCCTGTTTTTGACTCAAGTACTTTAAGTACTAATATTTCTGTTTTTGACTCCAGTACTTTAAGTACTAATATTTCTGTTGTTGACTCAAGTAATAGTAAGCCTATTGCTTGTTTAAACTAGATACTAAGACAACGGAGAGGCTCTGTAAACTGAACATTGTACATCAAAATATACGGAGCCTATCCGGCAGTTTTGTGAATTTGGACTCAAATAAAAACAATACTTGTGAAAATTTAAAAAATTTAAACTAAGCAATAAGACAACAGATAAGCAATCTAAAATTAATCTTGTACACCAAAATATACAGGGCTTATCTGGCAAAGAACATGAGATTGAGCTTTTTATTAAAGAATTTGATATTGAAGTCTTATGCTTCACTGAGCATTGGCTCAATACTCATCAGTTAATTGTACACCTTGATAATTATTCCCTGTCAAGTGCGTTCTCAAGAAAGACTGCTATACGCGGGGGATCATTGATCATAACGCGAAATAACATTAATTATAAAGAGCGAAAAGACGTTGTTAGTCTTTCTATAGAACGCACAATTGAGCTGTCTTGTGTTGAGCTGGACCGATATATTGTAGTTTGCGTGTACCGCCCACCCTCGGGCGACTTTGTTGTTTTTGAGGAGGTAATGGAGGATGCCTTAAGGCGGCTATGTAAGTCATCAAAAAAAATAGTGGTCTGTGGAGACTTTAATATTGATATTTTGCTTCACACTCCTTTTACTGGTAGGCTACTTAACTTATTTAAAAGCTTTAATTTAGAGAATATTTTTGATGAACCTACAAGAGTAACTGCAAACTCAGCTACCTGTATTGACAACATTTTTTGTGATTGTAACATAATTGAAAAATCTATTATCACTTATCTCAGATCTGATCATTGCGGTCAAATGATATCTATTCCAAGCAGTGAACAGAATATAACAAAAGTAATAAAATACAGGCCAGTTACCACTAAAAAAGTAAAGCATTTCAAACAAAACATCTCAGCTATATTGCCGACGCTTGACCTTGCACAGGATGATCCGGATGAAATTTATACAGAGTTTTTTGATTTGTTAAGCTCACAATATAACTCTATCTTTAAGGTGATAGAGAAAAGACTGTCTAAAGATCTTAAGTTTAGTGACTGGGCAACTGCAGGCATCTATAAAAGTAGAAATAAGCTGTTTGACTTGTATGCAGAAAAACAATATAATTATTCCCCCGCGTTTATTGAATATGTAAGAAATTATTCTAAATTGTTTAGAAATGTATGCATACAAGCAAAGTCACTTCACATAAAACAAAAAATTGTCAATTCTGATAATAAAATTAAAACAGCATGGGACATCATTAGCGATGAAACGAGTAAACATAAGGTGCATAATAATAATAAATTGGAGCTTAAAATTGATAATCATGTAATTAACTCCGATATAGAAGTTGTAAATACATTTGAGAACTTTTTCAAAAATATTCCAATTACCACAACCAGTTCTCTAAATTCCTCGCCGGCAGAAGCCTATCGTCTTCTAAGAAGCAATGTCTCTGAGTGCAATAAGTTATTTAGGTTTGAACACGTTACCCCATATGACATAGTCAAAACATTTAAATCTTTACAAAATAAGAAAACAGCAGATCTATGGGGGATATCAGTTAAAATAATTCATAATGTAATTGATATTATTGCGCCGTATCTTGCTTTAATTTTTAATAAATCAGTAGATTCTGGATCTTTTCCAGATCTTATGAAATGTAGTAAGCTAATACCGCTTTTTAAATCGGGCAGCAAAAGTGACCCGAATAACTACAGGCCAATTTCAATTTTGCCAACTCTCAGCAAGATATTCGAAAAAATAATGCTCAACCAACTGCTTTTACACTTTAATTTAAACAAACTCCTACATACTGAGCAGTATGGTTTTACAAAGGGTCGATCAACAACCGATGCAGCCGCAAGGCTATTACAACACATATTCGATGCGTGGGAGAACTCACAGAATGCCATTGGTATTTTCTGTGATTTGTCAAAGGCATTCGACTGCGTTGATCACGAGACTCTTTTGCTTAAACTGAGCCACTATGGCATTAAAGATTTTGCACTAAGTCTCATTGCGTCTTATCTCAGCAACCGAGTCCAAAGAGTATGTGTCAATGATGTAAAATCATCCGGATCAGCCTCAGTAATGGGTGTACCCCAGGGTTCTATTCTAGGTCCATTCATGTTTTTGGTCTACATAAATGATTTACCACATTTTGTCCAAAATACTTGCGATATTGTACTATTTGCTGATGATACGTCTTTAATTTTTAAAGTCGATAGGATGAAAGACAATTTTGACGATGTAAATAATGCATTATCTCAAGTTTCTGAATGGTTTACGGCAAATAATCTCCTTTTAAATGCTAAAAAAACAAAGTGTGTTGAGTTTTTATTACCTAACACGAGAACTGTCAGTAAAAATTTAAAGGTAAATAATGAACCTTTGAAAACTGAGGACTCCACAGTGTTTTTGGGGTTAACCCTGGATTCAAAGCTACAATGGGGCACCCATATAGCAACGCTTGCTGGCAAACTTAGCTCTGCTGCTTACGCTGTTAGGAGGATTCGACAGTTGACTGACATAGAAACTGCAAAAATTGTTTATTTTGCATATTTCCATAGTATTATGTCATACGGAATCTTACTATGGGGTAAGGCAGCCGATATTGGAAAAATTTTTGTTTTGCAGAAAAGGGCAATCCGCGCAATCTATAATTTGAGGCCGCGGGATTCCCTTCGAGAAAGATTTAAAGAGATAGGCATTCTTACAGTAGCTTCACAATATATTTATAACAACATAATATTTGTCAAACAAAACATTTTGAGTTACAAAAAAAAGAGTGATTTGTCCGATAGACCAAGTAGAAATCCAAATAGGCTCATGTTTCCTGGGCTGCGCCTCAAGAGGGTCCAAAAGACATTTGTGAGAATGGGCGTGACGTTTTACAATAAAATTCCACAGTCAATCTTAGACTTGCCTCTACACAAGTTTAAGAAATCAATTAAATCTGCTCTCATGAAAAAAGCATATTATACAATTGAAGACTATGTAAATGATAAAAAAGCGTGGATATAATTCGCTCCAGTGATTCATAAGACAGTAATAACTATCCTGTGTAACATGATTTTATTGTATTCTGTTCCACGGTGTTTCCACTTTATTTGTCTCAGTCATGTCTTAAAATGAGTAGTTTAATATTAGTATTCAATTCGATGCCTTAACATGGGTAGCCTAAGTATGTCATGCTCTCTTTAAAGTTTCTGTGGTGGTGTCGTGTGGTGCGGGTTGTTACGTTCCCTCAAATATGGTTGAGCGAAGCAATGGCTGGATCATGCGTCATGCTCGTGAACGGGTGCCACCAACGGGAATGGGTCTGCTTTTGCCTGCCTGTGTTAACATGTATTGAATTGTATTTATTTGTATTTGTATTGTATTTATTTTTACTTGTATTGTACTCAAGAAAATTCATCGTGGAAGCACTGAATACATAGCATAGTTTCAATAACAATTGTAAGATTTTTATTTTTTTGAAAAGAGCAACCGCCGAGTTTCTTACTGGCTCTTCTCGGCAGGAAAGGCATTCCGAACCAGTGGTAGATTCATTGACCATTCAAAAGTGCTTGTAAAAGTTTATTTGAATAAAAAATATTTCTATTCTATTCTAATCAAATCATGCGCGTGCAAAAATGTAAGAACCCGTGGAATGTTTCCTCGTCCTTTGACTTCTCCAAGACCATCATATCCTTCGACCTGGAGTGCTTTTCATTCAGAGATTTCAATTTATCTTCTTGGACCTTGTAGCACCTGCTACAGCTCAAGGTCTTGATGACCATTCAAGCAGATAACATTTGGAAATTGCAATCCAACTGCAATTTTGTAGCCCGTCTGTATAGACACTTTCTTAGAATCTCATTTGATTTCAGTCTCCTCTTTCGATTTTTCCGAGATGATCACGTTCTACGGCCGCGCACATGATACATACAGGAACCGGCTTTAGCAATATGTGGCGATAAGTGTATATACAGACATTATGACGGCAAGCCGTCAGCAAAATCTCAGTCTGTACGCATCTTAAGTGCAGTTCAGGTACATAAAAATGTACGACAATCACAGTCGATTATCCATTCATGTCTGAATTTTCTTGATGACTTCACTGGTATGTTCACGGTGCCGTGAAAACACTCTTTCCTGTCAATCATCAAACGCGCCCTGAGTACTATCGCAGTGTCACGTGCAAACAAAATCCAGTGACAGCGTTCTGCGACTGTAATTGTTGACAATCACTGGATCAGTACTTCATCGCAACTTGCAGCCCTGGCTTGCAGTTTCAACTGCAATTTTGCAGCCCGTCTGCACAGACACTTACATAGAGTTCAATTTGATTTCGGCCTCGTCCTTGGGCTTCTCGGAGATGATCAGGTCGTGCGGCCGGGAGTAGTGCACGCGCTTGGTGCAGCACGTGGCCACGGTGACGACGCCCGCGAACAGCACGGCGGCGCACGCGCACACCGCACCGCCCCAGTCCAGCACGGCGCGCACCGTGCGCAGCTCCGCCAGCACCGCCTCGTGCACCGTCACGCGCTGCTCCACCCAGAACACCGGGAACATCATCCTGGGCACTTTCTCGTACAGGCTGGAAACAATATTTTTTGTTTTTCTAAACCGTAACGTTGTCTGGGAGAGATCGCTTTTCAACGATTAAACCGCCTCATTGTATTGACTACTGTACTGACCTAAGAATATTTAACTGACTGTGGTTTTCTTTTGTTGTGACTTGTGTTTTGTGGCTTTTCTGTGGTTGTACGATGCAATCTTACCAATTAATATTATAAATGAGAAAGCTTGAATGGATGGATGGACGGACGTAGGTTGAGCGAGAGAGGTGATGTTTTTTTTTTAAATCACTGTTGAGCTTAACTCGGCAAAGGCATGCCTACATTCTGCCAACATTAACGATGGCCGCTGGAGTCGTAAGGTCTTCGAGCAAACGGAGTGTAGAGCGCCTCCCGTCCAGATGGACGATGCGATGATATCCGGAAAGTTAATACTAAAAGAAATAGGGAGTGTTACTTACGCAATATAAGGATTTGGTTCAATAAATACGTTGAACTGGAATCTTCCCGCTACATCCAGTGGGACGCCTAGCCGCTGTAACAATAAAATTCTTTATTAATCACTAATCTGTAGGATAGACGAGCAGGAAACAGTTTATTACTGAAGCCTAGCTAGCCTATTTCGTGCAGGAAGTGCGGCTGCGGAAGAAATGACGGACTGCAGTAGCGTTCATCAGCCTCTACAAGTCTACAAGTTGACTCACAGGCTCCACGGCGAAGTAGAAGGAGTGCAGGTCGGGGTCAGGCTCCAGGCCGCGCACGCTGTCCAGCAGCGCGGGGTCGCCATGCAGGAAATGCGGCAGCGACAGAAACGACGGGCTACCGTAGCGACACGCCGACACGTTCATCAGCCCACTCCAACCACAGTCACCGTTGCAGAAACAGGAGTTCAACGGCGACCTTGATGCTGGAAGTAACAAAATATAACGCACATATGTAGAACGCATTTGAACTTTTATGACACGTGCTAGACTGCGATCGATTCACTCAGTGGAGACGACTGGAGTGGGCTAACTCGGAAGGGGTAGCTTTGTTTAACCCATATCCTCCAAAGGGTTTCTACAGTATCGCTAAACAGCATGACTTTGCAGGTAGGCACGTAACTACGGGCATAGCCTCGCACTAGTCCAGACCTGAGACAATCCTAATTGTACTTGCTGAGGCTCAAGAAGACCTCATTTGTACTTCTGTGCCAGAAAGGAGGATTGCGGATTCGTGAAAACAATCGTCATTAAGCTTGGAACAAGTAAGTGCCAAAATTTTATGGAGGATGCTCCTTTGACCGACTTTCCAGAGAAGCATCCTTCATTAAATGTTGGGACTAGAGCTTTGAATATCTTACAGTTGTCGAAGCTGAGCTCCGTCATAGCGTACTTGTGGTAGGGCAGTCCAGCTAAGTACCCGCTATCTTCATACTCCATATGCACCGTGCGGCACAAGTCCGGCATGAAGATGGTGAGAGGTTCTTCCTCTGTGAGATTGTGGGGCATGAACTCGCCTCCACTACCTGTTATCTGAAATCAGTAACGAGAACTCGTCAGCCTCTATTAATTCGTGAATCCAAACTGAGAAACTATCGGCAGTCAGGGTTTCGTAATAGAAAATATTTGAATCTTAAAAGGGAAACCTCACCTGTTACATTAAATGGTCCTACTCGTCCTACCTCATCTTAGCACAAGTTCATCTGATTGGACCGACAGTTTTACGTGCTCTCCGAGGCACGACCAAATTCCTCCCTCCAGGCTAGAATGCGATTAATTTCTTGACAGAAAACCCAATATATTTATTTACTCGACACGGGACACGGGATCTCGTCAGTCCAACAAGCTAACCACTAGACCAAAAAGTAGTTGGCAGTTGACAGTAAAGGTACATGACCATACATATTACGCAGTATTACAGTGAAACTTCCTATGCAGTAATTACCTTGGCACATTCCCCTTCATACCACGGTAGACTCTTGTGGTAGTCCCAACTCAGGATTTGTCCTGGAAGGGTGCCACTTCGCGCCCCTGTTGTAACTTCTACCAGGCCTTCCGTATCCATTGAGTTATTTCTCTGGAAAAATAACAAACATTCTAAAATACGTTAAGAATAAAGAGACGAAAGCTTCTGCATCGGTCAAATCTAATCATGAGAGGTGAATGACTGCTAGAGCTGATAAAATTATCTAGATATTACTGGCTTTAAGTCTCGAAAATCCTTTGCGATTTTAACAGACTTCAAAAAGAAGGAGGTTCTCAATTTATCGAAATCTTTTAACTTGGCTTTCTTGCTTGGTTTGGGAGGTAAGCGGTGCTCAGCTTGTAACTGCATGTTTGACCATACAGATTTTTTCTGTTGGCGGATTATAGCAAAATAATTCTAACCTTTTCTTGCTCTTACGATTTAGTTTCAAACGGGTCGAAGTTTTTTGAATAAATTAATCGACAATGGGTTGGAAGACAAACGGAGACGCAAATAAATTCGTTTCGCAAGTGATCACCTTGACCTCCGGGTTGGATCAATCAACAGACGCGGCATCAGATCAACACTTACGTATCAGACCAATTCTGAACCACTCGATCGAATCACCAAACCTATCTGGATAGTTAAGTAATAAAATTGAAGTGCCTGACTATGATTTGGAAATGACTAGCTCTCGCAATAGCCTCTTATTAATAAATAAGAGGCTGTTTTTTCATATGAGTTTAATAACTTATCAAGCTCGTATTATTACTAACTAGCGGACACCCGCGACTTTGTCCGCCTGCTTAAAGTGTAGAAGTCCTTTGTGGGTATTATAGTATTCGCTTTTATAAGTTGAAGAAGAATAATTGTTACAATTACATAAAAAAAAGTGTGTGTAAAAACATATTTAATAAGTAGAGTTTATTACACAGTTAATGAAGACAAAGTTGCTTGGAAACATTCTGTTTTCTGTTTTATTTCATCTGTCCACAAGATAGATAAGCTATATTGTAGCATTTTTTGTTTTGAAAAGAGCAACTGCCGAGTTTCTTGCCGGCTCTTATCAGCAGCATCAGCTTTCCGAACCGGTGATAGCTTCTCGACTTGTCATAAGAGCCACAAAGCCTACATGAAATAAATGGTAAATAGTGAATAGGCATCTTCTAGGCAAGCGCGCACCATCTTAGACTGCATCTTCACATATCAGGTGAGATCGTAGTCAAGCGCTAGTCTATATATTAAAAAAAATGTTAAAGTTTTTGATATAAAATTATTGATCACCCACATAAAGTGAATGATTGAATGAACATCAATACGTTGTGTTGTGGAGCCGCATTATTATACGTGTGGCTGCGCCCTAAGATTTTTGAAGGAGTTGACTCGTAGTGGTCATCGACCAGTAAAATCTCGTTTTGACAAATTGCTAGCAATTATACTATACGATTACGAGTTATTACACTGGTTCGGAAATAAACATCTCTATTTTTTGTAAGCCTTTGAATACTTATTAGTTAAATTATAATATTTACCTTTTAAAATTTAATTGATTAGGGATTACTTCGGCTATGAAGATTTTTTTATAACGCCCGACAACGTGTTATCGTTTACGTGTGTATCTGTCTGTTCCCTCGTAGCTCCCCAATGA
The DNA here is from genome assembly GCA_933228805.2 of Hipparchia semele. Taxonomy (NCBI): domain Eukaryota; kingdom Metazoa; phylum Arthropoda; class Insecta; order Lepidoptera; family Nymphalidae; genus Hipparchia; species Hipparchia semele. Next base: position 13,843,628 of record OW121717.1, read on the forward strand.
ATGAACCCAATTTGATGCGGTTTTTTCTGTTTGAAAACTAACGTGGTCGAGATGGTTCTTAGTTATAATAATTAAGATGTGTTCAGATGTTTGAAGATCATCAGCCCAGGTACTCTCTCTATTCCCTCACTCTCATAGTTCGATGGGACTCCGACAAGACAGGTGAGATTGCAAACTTTCCAATGCTGGGCTAGTAAGAGAACTTCTTAAAAGAAAAACCCAATATGTTCATTGGCCCAACCCGGGTATCGAACCCGGGACTTCTTCATCCGCAGTCGACATGCTAACGACTAGAGCAACAAGGCAGGCAAGGCATATTTTATTGTTTCAAGAAAAAATATATTATACATACATATACACTTCAATGAGACTTATATGGGTACGACAATAGGGCAACGGCTGGGGTTCGGACCTGCGACCCTTCAGTGTTCAGTCCACACCTTTAATCGTTGGGCTTAATTTGACAATGCGACAGTTAAAATAACTTACCCCATAAAACAGGCCGAACCTGTCGACGGGGGGCGCACCGCCCGTGGCGCTGGGGGGCAGGTTCTTGGCCATGTCCAGCAGAGGGTCCTCGAACCCCTCGAACAACAGCTGGCCCGCCGGCCGCGAGAACGTCATGCCGTGGCCGAACATGGCCAGCGCCATCGACAGCGTCTTCTGCCGCAGGTAGCTCCAGTGGCGGGACCGGTAGATCGCTGACTGGAAACCAAAGTGACAACTTTTACTCAATGGCATCGTTTAGGTCAGTACTTTTGATTGCGGGACTTGTATAGATATGATGTTCAGAGAACGTACCATTCTGTACTCTAGCAAAGAACAGACGCCACTGGAAGAACGCGAGAACATTTTGAAAGGCTGGGAACAGGAAAAGATGCCTGGATGAGAGAGCTAATCGAGGACCTAAAGAGTTGGCATAATAGAAAATACGGGGAGGTAGTCAGGAGGCGCACTCACGCAGGCGCTCAGTGGTCACGGGGTGTTCAACACTTCGCAACCGGAAAAGCATCCAGTGAGAAATACTAATTTTGAAGAAGAAGACTAAAGGGGAAGACTCCCCAAGACACGTAATCTTCGACTGTCCCGCCTGTGCAGACCTGAGATCTACGGCACAGTGTGTGGATTACAATATAGGGCCCCAAAAAGCTCATGTTCTCGAACGAGGAGAAATGAACAAAATGCTGTTCTCCATTTTGATGAGGAGAGAAAAGAAAGAAAAAGAAGAAAAGAAGAAGAGAAAAGAGTGAAACATGGAGCTGTCGGCATGAAGAAATGCAACGCGATTCCATGCCGATTTGGGCGACACAGGGAGGTTGGTTATACAATTACAAGTCGAACACGCCCTGCCAACAAGCTAAAAGCTGAAGGGATTTTTTCCTCCCCCAAGGAAGAAAAGGTCAGTGCGCAAAGTAAGTAAATAATCACGCGGGTTAGATAGCGAGTGATAAATGAAAAACAAAGCTTAATAAAAAAATAGAGAGATCCTAATTGGCCAGCTCCCCGCATTTGTTATGAAAGCTTGTCTAAACAGACTTTAGTTAAATCTCTTCAAATCCCCTTGAACTCGTAGCTGATACTTTGCTAACAAGGTTTAGTTTGTATGCTATATAAAAAATAAAATAATGTTGCACATTGTCTTCAGAATTTATCTTCCTGGCGCAGTTGGCGCTACTATCGTGTTGCAAGTACACATACTTGCAACACGATAATACATAATTATTTTTTATATAATCTAGTAACGTTTAACTGATATCATGTCGTTTTGACAGACTTCCAATATAAAAACTGTCAGAACGTCAAATTATTTTATTCCTCGGTTAAATACGGCGTTGGGCGTTGTTGAAATCGACACTCAAGCAATATATTCTAAAGAACTATGCGCTCGCTTCGCTCGTGCTCACACACTTACAGCAGCAATAATATTGAGTATAGTGACATTGTCCTGCATGGTGCCATTGCTGGCGGCCTCGTCGAAGTACCAGCTGCGCTGGGTGCGGTACGACACCGAGCCGTTGGCGGGGTGGAACGTCACGTTCACGTGCTTCCGACGTTCCCGGAAACGGTACGGACCTGAGGACGAAACACGCAATACTTACAATACAAAATTCATTCAATTTCATGTAGGCCAACCCATGAAGATTGAAGGACAAACCAACAAACAAACAAACACAGTTTCGTATTTATAATATTAGTAAGGATGTATTTATTTATAGTGTACAGTAAAAGTGTATTCATTCATTAATTCATTCATCCACGTTGCTAGAAAAATTTACTGTATATTTAGTAGTGTAGGTGTATAGGTAAACGATAACCGAGCTTTTGCCAGTTAACCATCATTCGCTGATTTTAATTAATTAATTAAGATCAGCTAAATTACAAAGTATTGCAGATAGCCTGTGCAATTTGCATGTATTTTCAGGATTCGATAACAAAAAGTCTCTCTTCTCCGAAAAAATTAATAGCCAACTTTCATCCAATGTTCATCATCCACTTATTATTACTGATAATAATTATCTTTACTATAATATAAGTTAATTTATTAATTGCCCCGATATCAGGTCTCAATTTAATAATAAAACATAATAATTACTTATTATAAACACCCAATAACTCAACATTGTAGCCGAGAAGAAACACTTTGTTTTGTAGAACCATGAGCATTGTTAGTTCACCAGCAAATCCCACTATCTTGTGTAGTAGCAGTAGTTCTATTCTATGTACTGAAGAATAACTCACCCAGCTGCTCCAAGTTCGGGATCTCTTCAGGAAACCGCTCGGAGTTGGTCCAATTGAAGAGGTATACATCGAAGAGTAATGGCACCGAGGGCGCCACCCAGTCCTTATAAGAGCGACTGTGAGGGGAAAGCTTTATTTGCTGGAACCAAAGAAAAATCCTACTAATATGATGTATAAATGCATGTTTGGATGGATGGATGGAGGTTTGTTTCTCAATCACGCCGCAACGACAAAACCGATTTGGCTGTTTAGCACAGATGTAGAGCTAAATTGCATGGACTTTGCGATCTCCGATATTGCTAACGAATAAGCACGTAAATTGTCAACGGGCGGCACGTTACTAATTAATTTGTTTCTACACGCCATCGTACCGGAACGCTAAATCGCTTGGCGGTACGTCTTTGACGGTGGGGTGGTAACTAGCCCCGGGCAAAAGCCAGACCAGAGACAATTTAGAAATTATTACTTCCCAAATTGCCCCCACCAGGAATCGAACCTGGAACCTCTCAGTTATAAGACTGCAGCGCTGACCACTGCGTCAAGGAGGTCGTCAAAAAAGAATTATTGCATAACAGCGTATCAGATGCTTGAAACATATTATTCGACATGCAGTTATATCATCATCATTCACCATCATCAGCCCACATGTAGTTATATCATCACCATCATCAGGCCACATGCAGTTATATCATCATCACCATCATCAGGCCACATGCAGTTATATCATCATCACCATCATCAGGCCACATGCAGTTATATCATCATCACCATCATCAGGCCACATGCAGTTATATGATCATCATCATCAGCCCACATGCAGTTATATCATCATCATCATCAGCCCACATGCATCCACATGCAGTTATATGATGTGACGAAATTCGGTGGCAATTGTAGCAAGGTCTGTTGATTGACCCGCGTATTAAGAGATCGATCGATAAATTTATCCCCTCGTCATTGATATCTAATTACAATCAATGTTGCATAGAGGATAATACACGTGTCCAGTACTCGGTCGGTAAGTAAGTAGGTTATTGTGACTTTGGACCCGTTTATGCCAAGCATGTTATCCTGAGGAACGATCGATAATAATAGATATCGAACATTCCTCGGGAAAGAGGTGGTAATTTATACAACAGAAATGTTCTCTTGACTAAAAAATTACTGCAGCTAATCTCAACCAGTTTATCCGTTAACTAAAATAACGTAACAGCTAACTATGCGGGAGGTATTATAGTGCACAGTTAAGTAGGTGTATATATTACACAGGTGCACTCTCTATTCTTTCAATATCATAGTCCGGTGAGACTGTAAGAGAGAGATGGTGAAGAATTGACGGCCGGGAAACAGTTAGCCAGACGCAAAACGGGCGAATCGACGCCTACTTGCGGAGAAGATTCCCAGAAAACGAAGACGAAGACAGTTAGCCAGACAACGCCACTCTGGGCATGCTACCTACTGGGAATTTCTATGACAGAAAATCCCAATAACTGCTGCCAGCTGCCGCAGCGAGCCCGCCGTTCGCGACAGAGCTGCCGACTTACCGAGTTAAGAGCCGCGTCAAAGAGAGAGTTCCAGCAGAGCGCGGCCGCGAGCGCTGCGGCAGCGAAGAGCGCGGCCGCACCGACGGCCAGCCGCCGCCACAGCGGCGCGCGGCCGCGCATGCCGCACCCAAGTCCGATCGCGACAGACCTGATGACAAACAGACAGAAAAAATATAATAAAAGCTATTCTTTCTTGATCGACTTTCAAGATATCTTAGCCTTCGCCCCGAACTAAATATCTAGATTTTTGGGGGCTTCTGGAATAAATCCTTCCATAATTTGGGACCTGGCTGAAAATCAGCGCTGCATACTTTTGATAAAGGTATGCAGCTTTTTGCTGAGCTCGGACCTTTTTTCGGGTTGTGCCATACATTACATATAATATGTTAGTTCGACGCTTCTATTGCTTGGGTTTTTGAACCAGGGACGCCTACGCCTGTCTCTTCTTCACCCAATGTGCCAGTGCCACTTCAGCTTTGCGACTCGACAAGTTTTATAGGTAACTTATTGGTTTTGGATACTCCATGCACAGTTCTCTACATCACCCGCTGAGGAAATCTGAGTCTTCTTATGAATATGAAGTCCTGGTTACAACCACTCCACTATTTTGCAGGTACGTTAGTTTTATGTTCCGGACTTTGTTTTGTTTCATATAAATATGCGAGACCTTTTCGCAAATGCTCTCTCCGCGGGAAACCTCATAAATTAATATTAAAACCCTCCGCATGTCATGTAAATTACAAGTTAGGTTCTATAATATAAGTTTTCTCACGTAATTCACATCACGAGGTAACAGGAATAACGTGTTTAATTTGTTTATTTAATGGCAGTTTTTTGTTCAAGGGCAAGTCAGTGACTGTGATCAAGTTGTGGTAATGCAATGATGTAGGACGTAGTGTTAGCGATATATTGAAATAGTAAAGATTAATGTAGGTATTGAAGGTGGTTTGATAAAATTAGTAGTAGGTAGTTTGACTTTGTTGACGACGTAGGCGCCGGTCTGGTGCCGCGCCGTTAGTATAAATACAGCGCTTTAGACGTTATTAATGCAGTCTCTTCCAGAGACTCATACGGCTATTGGATGCTCCCGCGTCTAGGTCGTTGTATTTGATTGACGGGTGGTGATAGCAATCACGCCCTAGTCGAATATATATTACCCGTAGGTTTAGATGAGTGTAATTAATTAAATACCTACTTAGATATGTTTGATAGTTACCCTCACGTACAGATGGTGGTTTGTCTGACGTGTTGTGGTTAAATAGGTTAGATGTGAGGACAGGGGCCGTTATAGGGGCGGTTGGAGACGGCTTTAGGTAGGGTTTAAGCGTTTTTCTTTGTAGTTTATATCAGAAGTGGTATGCCCGCGTTCACAGTTCAATTATTATTGTCCAAATAAAGTTTTTGTCAGTTTAAAATCAGTCAAATTAAAACGTGAGAAATTGCTTATTTGGATCATTAGATAAAGTCAGGTTAGACCGAGCAGTGATAATAAAAAAAAAGAAAAGGGTTGATGAGGAATATTGCATCATGGACATTGACATTTTGTGTTGCACAGTTTAAGTAATGAATAAATGAATTTGAATGAAGAACGTCACATTGGATTGCGAGCGCCCGAGCTTGAGAACGAACACTTAAGTGAGCTAAATGTTCTTTAAGTGCAAGTGGTTTTCAATATGACACATCTGTCTCCTAAGTTTGGCAAGTTCCCTTAGGTGGGATGGTCATTTTGAATGAGTTCCGGGGTCGCATGATGGACAGTTTTCACCAACTTTCAACGATGACACATCTGTCTCCTAAGTTTGGCTAGTTCCCTTAGGTGGGATGGTCATGTTGATTGAATTCTGGGGTCGCATGATGAAATATTCCGATGAGTGTAGAATGATTGATGAGACTCGTGGTGTGCCCGGGGCGGTCACCATGTAGGATGGCCGTGTTAGCGATATATTGAAATAGTAAAGATTAATGTAGGTATTGAAGGTGGTTTGATAAAATTAGTAGTAGGTAGTTTGACTTTGTTGACGACGTAGGCGCCGGTCTGGTGCCGCGCCGTTAGTATAAATACAGCGCTTTAGACGTTATTAATGCAGTCTCTTCCAGAGACTCATACGGCTATTGGATGCTCCCGCGTCTAGGTCGTTGTATTTGATTGACGGGTGGTGATAGCAATCACGCCCTAGTCGAATATATATTACCCGTAGGTTTAGATGAGTGTAATTAATTAAATACCTACTTAGATATGTTTGATAGTTACCCTCACGTACAGATGGTGGTTTGTCTGACGTGTTGTGGTTAAATAGGTTAGATGTGAGGACAGGGGCCGTTATAGGGGCGGTTGGAGACGGCTTTAGGTAGGGTTTAAGCGTTTTTCTTTGTAGTTTATAGTAGGTAGTTTTAAATGATGGTGACTCACTAGGATATAAGATATTAGTGCTTTATCGGTAGGGTGATAACCATAGTGTTCAAAATGGACTTGATAAAATTACCGATTTTATTTGCCCAAAACTACGCAATCCATAGATAGCAAAAGTAACGCAACAGCGGAAAGAATTAGGCAGAATAAAGATGTTTTTCCCGCTCTGTATGTTAGCAAAGTAGTTTTTGGACCTCAAATAATTGGGTGGTAATTTTTTCCACATTCATTTTGAACAAGGGAAAATAAGTTTCAATTCGATTCCGATGGGTGTGATCCTCGTCTTCGGTCCTTCGGTCTTCGTCTGGAGATAACTAGACACAATACCGGCTTCATGGCCTTTTTAAAACTTTTTTAAAAGCTTAAAGCTATCTCGCAGCCATGTTTAAAAATACAGCGCTTTTTTTGTAAGCATAGCAGATTGCTCGTAGTTATATTTTTAAAAAGTTTGTCGCCGACTCAAAATTAGTTACTTATATTAGTTTAGGGGTTTAGAAAGACTACAAAGATTTATTTTTTATTTTTTCCTTTTTTAGTTACTTTTATCGTTGGTTCAATTTTTTGCAAAAAGTAATTATATTATGTTAAAAGTAATTATATATTAAATAAAGTCATCAATCCACCGTGACCTTACAGCTCACCCTAGGGGGCGGGTTATTGGATGGCCATGGTAAAAACAATGGCTCTCTGGAGACACCACAATATAATGTTATGGTAGAATAACATTCCAATTACCTTGGTCGGCACAATTTACGAAGAGTACAAGTGTAAATTAAAAGAAAACACCCCCGACATGTTACAACATCCTAATTGTAAAAATAAAATATGTGATCCGCCATTTTGTGGCGGCGGCCATCTTGGACCGATTTTCATCAAACATAGCTAAGAACACTCCCGACTAATTCACCTTTCAAACAAAAAAAAATCAAAATCGGTTCATCCATTCGGCTGCTACGATGCCACAGACAGACACACACAGTCACACACACAGACTCGTCAAACTTATAAAACCCCGTCGTTTTCGTCGGCGGATTGGTTGGGGGTAAAAAAAATAAGAAATACTCGTAAAGCTACTGTGACATTATGGGTTGTTAACAGTGCGCAGAATGCCTGAAAAAATCTCTGCGATAGATGAAATAAAACATACCCGAAACCTCGGGTGAAACCAACCAACGGGAATGGGTCTGCTTTGTGTCTACCCATCTTAACGTGTGTTAGGTTGTGGTAGGTGTGCATTTTTGAAACTTCTTTGTGGAAACACTGTGTGCATAGCATAGTTTTGTTAACCATTGTAAATTTTTTTGAAAAGAGCAACTGCTGAGTTTCTTGCCGGCTCTTTTCAGCAGAATCTGCATTCCGAACCGGTGGTAGATATAAGATATATGACGTGTCATAAGAGCTACAAGTTGGCCTACATGAAATAAATAAATGATTTGATTTGAAACGCGACAGGTGCTAGCGTGTAGGAGTGTATAAGCGCCACGTACCTACTGAGAATTTCTCGACCCAAATCACTTTTTGTCCCTGCAGCGCTATTCAGTAAAATACAAACTCACTTCGAAAGCAAACTCACTTCGTCAATCACGGAATAGTATATAAAGTCTAGAACGGTTATGACATTTGTCCTAATACAAAATACGAGCGAATGCCTATTCATTCTCAATCATCTTGTTCTGTGTTATCAATTTGACTTAATTGACGAGTGAATTCGCTTTCGAAGTGAGTTTTATTTTAGTGAATAGCCCTACTGACCCGGGAATCGAACCCGACTTGCTAACCACTAGACAATAATGTAACCCCAGTCATGAAGTGAAGGTGGGCGGCTAGTTGTTTTGTAATAGTGATAATAACTGGAGGTCGGCGAACTCTGTTATCGGAACCGTGAGTCGAACATTAAGCTGTTCAAGTAGGTAGTGCGCTGCTGATAGTGAACAGGTCCAGTTAAAAGGTCACTCGGATAACGGTGAGACATTGTTGATGATTTTCATATCCTTACTAATTCAAAATTCAAAATTAATTTATTTCATGTAGGCTAACTTGTAGCTCTTATTACACGTCATAAATCTACCACCGGTTCGGAATGCAGATTCTGCTGAGAAGAGCCGGTAAGAAACTCAGCAGTTACTCTTTTCAAAAAAATTTTTTTTTACAAAGCTATGCTATATATACAGTGCTTCTACAATAAAGCTTCAAAAATGCAAAAATTTATACGTAGGTACACCAATCCAACGCATGTCAAGATGGGCAGTCAAAGCAGACCCATTCCCGTTGGTGGCACCCGTTCACGAGAATGACGCCTGATCCAGCCATTGGTTCGCTCAACCATATTTGAGGGAACGTAACAAACGTAACGCAACGTAATATTTTAAATTACCCCACTACCTCAGTGGTGAGCGCCGTGGTCACGGATTATCTTGTCATCGAATAAAAAAATGTGATAATGGTCAAGGGTATACTTAGACTAGTAGTACCTTTGCCGTGGCTAGTTTACCCTACCGTCAAAGACGTGGCGTCAAGCGATTTAGCGTTCCGGCACGATGGCGTGTAGAAACCGATTAGGGGGTATGGATTGAATCTACACTCAGCCCGCTACCATCTTAGACTGTATCGTCACTTACCATCAGGTGAGATCGCAGTCAAGGACTATCTTGAAAACGAATAAAAAAATAGAATGAAACCTCAACAGCCCAACGGTTGAAGGTGCGGACTCAATTCTGAAAGGTTGCAGGTTCGAATCCCACCCGTTGCACTATTGTCGTACCCACTCCCAGCACAAGCTTTCCTCTTATTTGGAGGCGACTTCAGCTTGCCTAATATTCCTTAAAAAAAATATCAAAGCTTTCAGCAGAAATATTGCGTGAGCTGCTAAAATCGGCAAATCTTCTATCCCGGAAGTAAAAAGTAGCAGATAACATTTTTTGTATTAGGAAGGTACCATGTCATTTTGAACTCTGTTGATAGCTGTCAAGTACAACTGTGACCTTGTCTTGATGTCATTAAGTTATGTACTTGAAACAAGATTCCTTGGATAATCTTGCGGCGAGTCTCGGTCGACATTAATAATAACTTGTAGGTACTTATGTGTTATTGTAGCAGTCTGTTTTTTTTTTAATTGCGAGATAAATGCGCTTGACGACAATCTTTTTTTTTTTTTCTGCGATCTGCGATCTCACCTGATGGTAAGTGACGATGCATCTTCTAGCACAAGCTTTTCGCTTATTTGGAGGGGAGAGGATAATATAAGTCAAGTTCGGCTTGACTAATTTCTTTTATTAAAAAAACACCGTTTTGCCCGTGCTCGACGGGTGGATAAAACTGAGCGAGGGGATAAACATTTTATCCTTTCCCCGTGGATAATATGTCCCCTGCTCACCCTGCACTGGTAGCATGGGCGGGAGAAATTTTATCCCCGGGAAAAGGATAAAACGTTTATCCCCTCGCTAAGCTTTATCCACCCGTCGAGCATGGGCACAGCGGTGGAAATAACACTCAGTGGATATACTTATAGAATATACATCGCCTTCTCCTCTGTCGCCATGCTTTAGCATTAGGAAAAAGATAATTTTATCCCCTGTCAGTGGATAAAATCGGGGGATAAAACTTTTATCTCCTTCCCATGCTACCAGTGCAGTTGTAGTATGTAAGTAGTTTCTGAAATTAGCCGGCCACGTACATACACATGTACATACTCACCAGAGAGACTTTGTTTTATACCTAACTAGCTTTTGCCCCCGCGACTTCGTCCGCGTGGAATTAGATTCCAATTTTTCCTGAATTTTCTTTGCTATAAACCTCACGGAGCCCGAGACCTGTCACACGAATGCAAAACCGTGGAAATCGGTTCGTGCGTTCTGGAGTTATAGCGTCAGGAAGGAAAACCCGACTTATTTTTATATAGTAGATATGGAATGATCTAGTTGTCATTACTTCTTACTTCTTTACTAAGTATTTTATTATCTTTGACCTGAGATGTCACTGACCACGTTTTAATAATGTGCATTATTTAAATTGTAACTAAACCAATAACATACAGAGACGATGCCAAATAATAGAGGGTTCAGCATTTTTTTTTCATCCTATTATACGAGTATCACTATCACTACAATCACTACAAATAACGGATGATATTATACATATAAACCTTCCTCTTCAACCACTTCCTCTTCTATCTATTAAAAAAAACCGCATCAAAATCCGTTGCGTAGTTTTAAAGATTTAAGCGTACATAAGGACAGAGAAAGCGGCTTTGTTTTATACTGTGTAGTGATAAGTCTTCTACAGATCCCTAAAGTAATAGTATTCTTTGTAATAAAATGATGTAGGTTGTCGCTAAATGGGGTAGTTATTATTTCTTGCATCGAATTTTATTACATTTTTATTAGTTTCTTGTTTCCAGTCCAATTACACATACATTTTATCCCAGAAAATTAAAGAGTTCCCGCGGAGATTTAAAAAACCTTTTCCACGCAGAAGAAGTTGCGTTTGTCGAAAGATACAGAAAAACTTTTTTGCGCTTAGCGAACAGCAGGGCTAGCATAGGCGGGAAAAATTTTATCCCCGGGAAAAGGATAAAATGTTTATCCCCTCGCTTAGTTTTATCCACCCGTCGAGCATGGGCACAGCGGTGGAAATAACACTCAGTGGATATACTTATAGGAATTTACATCGCCTTGTCCTCTATCGCGATGCTTTAGCATAGGGAAAAGATAATTTTATCCCCTGTCAGTGGATAAAATCGGGAGATAAAATTTTTATCTCCTGCCCATGCTGAGACTTTATTATGAGTTGTCTTGACTTTGATCTACAATAGATGTGCGATTTGCATAGAGTAGACAGGATGTATGGAATTTGAATATTTACTTTGCGTCCAAGCATTGCGTAGATTTATTTATAGACTAGAAGCCCGCGCCGACTTCGTCCGGGTTGAAAATGTAATTATTTGTTTTTACGGGACTGATCGTACACAGCTTCTTATAGGAGAGGATTGTGAATAAGATCACCACAGGAATCTCCCGCGCCCATACCCACCACCGTGCCCCGCCGCGCCGGCCGGCTCCATTTTATTATTTTGTCGCGCGGAAATATTAATTTTCCGATAACTCCTAAGTTATTTATTTAAATTGTATAGTGTAAAGGGCAAATATGTTCTAAATTAAATACTTACGATAATAAACATATTTATTTAGATATAGATTGACATCACATCGGTTAAAGAAGCTTCGAAAATAATTCATTATTTTTAATCAAAATTTAAAAGATAGAAATGGTTACAGTAAGATATCCTTAGAAGATAGATATATGCTATCGCTGACTTTTTTTTAGAACTCTTTAAGAGAAACAATTCACCCATACATCATTTTCATCCAATAACAGTATATGACCCAGCGCATGCCTTGAAAACGTGTAGGTAAGAGTCAAAAAAAATTCCGACTTCTTTAACAAATTTGCACATAATATCTAGCCATAATACATTTATGTGCATAATTTATAGCCTATAACCATCTGGAATAATGTACCTTTGAAATGGTGAAAGGATTTTTGAAATAGGTGCGGTGGTTCCAAAGTTTGCTCCGGACATACATACAAACTCACAAAATTCGCGCTCTCTCTTTATTATAATAGTATAGAAGTATAGATAACAAAATCAAATAAATAATTTAGATTTTAGACTGAGATCATGTAATTATGCATGGATTAATTACCATTTCCAGTTTCCTTGCATATGACGAGGCTAACTTGTTTATGAATATTAAAGTACACACGGGGTGCCAAGTTCAAAATCGGCAGCCTAGGTAGCTAACTAGCTAGTACCCAGGTATAATACCCAATACTTACTGTCCAATCAAATTTGATTGATTTTTTGTTGTCATAAACTAGATGTCGCCACTAGTAAGTTGGCTGCCGCTAAACTATTTGAACGTAAGAATAGACTTAAGAAACGTCACTTTGTATGAAAAGCGTCGGTGGCCAGCCCCCCTCGCCCCTCTGTTGTGCTTAGTTTAATACGTAGTGCAATACAGTTTTTACATTGAACTCCTTCAATAACGCGTCCGAGTTTGCGTTCAGACCAAGGGGACAGGGTAGGATGCTTTTTCTCCACTTACTGAGATTCGAGTGGGATATACATCCTTTTTTTTATTACTAAGTAAGCCCTTGACTGCGATCTCACCTGATGAAGCCTCACCTAACGTCTCGTCTCACCTAAGAGACGATGCAGTCTAAGATGGTAGCGGGCTAACTTGGAAGGGATATAGCAGTGTAAATTCAATCCAAACCCCTAATCGGTTTCTACACGCCATCGCTAACGCTAAATCGCTTGGCGGCACGTCTTTGACGGTAGGGTGGTAACTAGCCACGGCCAAAGCCTCCCACCAGACCAGACTAGAGACAATTTTGAAATTATAAATTCCTAAATTGTCCCCGCCGGGAATCGAACCCGAGACCTCCCAGTTATAAGACCACAGCGCTCACCACTGCGCCAGGGAGGTCGTCAATCCAAATGGAAATCCTATTCCTAAAGAAATGCGAAAGTTTGGACGGATGGATGTTTGTTAACTCAATCACGCCGCAACGACCGTTTGGCATAGAGATAGATTGTAGTCTGGAACCTATCTATCTAGAATGACATAGGTATATATTTTTTTTAAACATTTAGGCAGTTTTATCTAGTCGTAGTTATTACAAAGTTAGTGACTTTCTTTATGACAAAATTGCAAGGAATCAATCGGCTTGGCATCCAGCTACCCACAATTTAGTGTAATAAGTTATTATATTGTAATCTTATGTAGATATTGTAATATTTTGTTATGAAAAGAGCAACTGCTGAGTTTCTTGCCGGCTCTTCTCAACAAAATCTGCATTCCGAACCGGTGGTCGAGTCATGACTTGTCATAAGAGCTACAAGTTGGCCTACATAAAATAAATAATTTTGTATTTTTTTTTTTTGAATTTTTATCCCGGAAAATAAGAGTTCCCGCGGGAATTAAAAACCTAGATCCACGCGAACGAAGTCGCTTGTATCAAAATGATTTAGTATTCAGGAGCCACCTTCTCAAAGAAGACAAATCTTTTTGAGGGCAGCACCTGTATTTCTGTTGGTAATTTTAAGATTTGTATGCATAGTGCACAAAATATATATAATATGATGATACATAAAAATTAATATGATGGATTTACAACTTACATCCAATTTTTCATGGTCGGATTTTAAAACCTTTTTCTTGTTTGATATTATTCTTTTTGTTACGTCATTATTTTTTGTTTCTTTCTTCAAAATTACTTATTCTATGCATATTTCTATTTTTCTTTGATTTAACATTTTAAATAAGGACCGTCGTAGTTTCAAGATTAATTATAGTCCTGTATCAGATAATAACATATTATATAAGTATCAACATATAATCTTCACTATGACTGTAATATGCTTTGAGACAAACAAGTCTATAACTAGTGTAATTTTAATCTGATAAAAATATACCTATCAAAGATAATAAATAACATTATGTACTTACTATTTTTTTAAAGTTCAAGGAAAACATAATACCGACTTATTGTAAATAAATAAAATAGTTTTCCCACCAAAAGTACATGATTATGATTGTGTAATTATTACTATAGAATACTTGCTATTATTGTGTAATCTATAATTATATAAAAAGGCTTGTCCTGACTGACTGACTGACGATCAACGCACAGCCTAAACCACTGAAGTTAGAAACTTGAAATTTTGACAGTAGGTTCCTTTTATGACGTAGGCGAGCATTAAGAAAGGATTTTTCGAAATTCACCCCCCAAGGGGGTAAAAAGGGGGGTTAAAGTTTGTATGAAACTCCGTCATTTTTCGAGTTATACTCATGAAATTCGGTATTTAGGCTTTAAATTGAAAACAAAAAAGTACGTGTTTTACAGTTTTTAAAAATTCTACCCCCTAAGGGGTTAAATAGGGGTTGAATGTTTGTATAATAGTCCTTCGTTCTTCAAGTTATTTTTCAAGTTACGTTTATGAAACTTGATATTTTGGCTCTTGATTAAAAATAAAGAATTACGTATTTTACATTTTTTTTAAATTCTCCCCCCAAGGGGGTAAAAAGGGGGGTTAAAGTTTGTATGAAACTCCGTCATTTTTCAAGCTATACCCATAAAATTCGGTATTTAGGCTTTAAATTGAAAACAAAAAAGTAGGTGTTTCACACTTTTAAAAAATTCTACCCCCTAAGGGGTTAAATAGGGGTTGAATGTTTGTATGATAGTCCTTCGTTCTTCAAGTTATTTTTCAAGTTATGTTTATGAAACTTGATATTTTGGCTCTTGATCAAAAATAAAGAATTACGTATTTTACATATTTCGAAAATTCTCCCCCCAAGGGGGTAAAAAGGGGGGTTAAAGTTTGTATGAAACTCCGTTATTTTTCAAGCTATACCCATAAAATTCGGTACTTAGGCTTTAAATTGAAAACAAAAAAGTAGGTGTTTCACAGTTTTTAAAAATTCTACCCCCTAAGGGATTAAATAGGGGTTGAATGTTTGTATGATAGTCCTTCGTTCTTCAAGTTATTTTTCAAGTTATGTTTATGAAACTTGATATTTTGGCTCTTGATCAAAAATAAAGAATTACGTATTTTACATTTTTTGAAAATTCTCTCCCCAAGGGGGTAAAAAGGGGAGTTTCAATATTCATAGTTAAGACAGGACAACGTCTGTCGGGTCCGCTAGTTATTATTATAATTATATAAACTGATGCCCGCGACTTCGTCTGCGTGACTAAAACTTTTGATTCCCGCGGGAATTCTTGTAATATACAATGTAGCCTATTTGTTAATCCTGGGTATGAGCTATCTCCATTCCTTTCAGCCAAAACGGTTCATTCGTTGTGGCGTGAAGGAGTACCAAACATACACACACACATACTAGCTTTTGCCCGCGACTTCGTCTGCGTGACTTAGGTTACTGTTTTTCCGGAGTAAAAGATCAATTTCCTTGCCATCAAAAAACCCGTTCAATACAAAATGTATGAGAAAATGAAATTTTTTCATAATTTTTTTTTGGTGTATTTTTCCGATATTTTAAAAGTTATTCTGCTATTCGGGATGGAGACAAATACAACAAACCAAAAACCATGAAAATCGGTCAAGCCATTCTAGAGTTATAAATGTTCGAACAAACCCGACTTTGTTTTCTAGTATACGGGATAAAAAGTATCCTATGTCTGTCTCCTAGTTCTAAGCTATCTCCATACCAATTTTCAGCCAAATCGGTTCAGCCGTTCTTGAGTTATAAATAGTGTAACTAAGACGACTTTCTTTTATACCTAGGTATATAGATGTGATGTGAGTTGTAACTTTGTAATATTAGTCTGAAGTGTGATGTGAAGTCAAGTACCTACCAATAGTACTCGCATCAACGACCGATACAATACAACACGTGTTAATGTTAGTAATATTCGCAACAAAGAATAGATATTTATATTGGTACTCCACGCTAACAGTAAAACGCAATTGTTTTTGTTTTGGTCTATGATATAGTATATTATGTATGTTTCGGCGTGTCATTAGACGATCGACAATATCGCACGTAGCCCGTAGAGTCACCACACAGTCTTATCTTTTTTTGGACATTCCTGAGATTGGACAGACGATAGAACAAGATGAAAAAATCTAAATAATATATAAAAGAAAAGGTAACTGACTGATTGACTGATCTATCAACGCACAGCTCAAACCACTGGACGGATTGGGCTGTTTGGAATACAAATAGCTATTATGACGTCCGCATCCGTTAAGAAATTCAAAACCTTAGTGGGAAAAAAGGGATTTGAAAAAAAGCCAAACCGCGGGCAAAAGCTAGAATAAATAACACTTTACGAGTCTTCATTAGTATGTAGGTATGCATAAGCTATTAAATAAAACCTATCGAAATTGGATTTAACATCCGTCATATTGTTCGTATAAAAAAAAAATACGCGTCGAATTGAGAAGCTCCTCTTTTTTTGAAGTTGGTTAAAAATGTAGCCTATGTCACTCGGACATAATAACGAGTCGATTGACCTCATATAACATAATACGAGTAGTATAAATAAAAATCTTTTTTACAAACCAACTTCAAACGCCCGCCCGCGCCACTTAAAAATATTAAATTACTAGCTGATACCCGCGACTTCGTCCGCGTACATTTAGTTTTTTATCATCCCGCGGGAACTCTTTGATTTTCCGGGATAAAAAATAGCCTATGTCACTCTCCAGGTTCTCAACTACACACATGTAAAAAATTACGTCGATCCGAAGCTCTGTTGCAGCGGGATTGAAGGACAAACCAACAAACCAACAAACCAACAAACACACTTTCGCATTTATAATATTAGTAGGGATTAGTAGGGATTTTAGTTTGTACACGAATTCAAAAGCACTTTGTAAAAGTTTATTTGAATAAAAATTCTATTTAAATTCTATTTAAAAGTTTATTCTATTCTATTCTATTCTATGTTGAAGTCGGTCGGAAGGGTACGCTAAATCCCTAGACTTTCCCGGATTTTCCGGGCGTTTGGCAACCTTATCGCCGGCCTTGGCTGTGACCCATCAATGGCTGACTCATCAAGTCATCACGACAACTCAGGCATGCGTCGTTGTTTACTGCTACAATTAACACGTGTTTAACTTTCTAGCTTTACGTGCGCAGCGATTTCGTTTTTTGTATACGACTGCCTGAAAAAAGGAGTATGCGACGGTGTTCCCACTGAATTACAACATGGGGTTATTCAAGGGGCGGACCAACAAATTCCTAAAAAGCCGGGACGCATTGGTGGTGCCTCAGGTGCTACAAATGTTCATGGGCGGCGGTAATCACTTAACATCAGGTGACCCGCCTGCTCATTTGCTCGCTAAAAATACTATAAAATGTTTTCAGGATTCCGGTATGTATGTATGTGTGTATGTATGTGTGTATGTATGTGATATTCCACCATAACTTCTGTATGCCTGAACCGATTTTGATGAATGAGATATCGTTAGAATCCTTAGCTTATTCCGGATGACATAGACTAGTAAAATTAAAAAAAAATTGATGAGGTGGCCATGGTGCCGCATTAAAGACTAAAATAAAAAAAATCGTCATCTAGAAAATGATGAGTAGATACCAAAAATATAAAACACTATAGTTCAATATAAGTACTGGATATTTACAAAAAATATAATTTAAAGATGTAAATAAGATTTAAAAGGTCTGTAAATGACTGTAGTATTCTTGTAGAACCTATTTAACTTTTTAATTCGTTTTTTGGCTGGGCAGTCGTGTTTTTTAATTTTTTTAATTAACTCTCTTATAGTCCGGGATAAAAAGTAGCATATGTGCTATTCCAGACTACAATCTATCTCTGTGCCAAATTTCAGCCAAATCGGTCGTCATTACGGCGTGATTGAATACATACAACCAAACTTTTGCATTTAAAATATTAAAACAATGGGATTTGAGAAACTAGAGAATGACTTGGTTATTTTTATCGTTGAAAATCAGATAAGTACATATTTATAAATCCTTCGGTATTTTATAAAAGTAATCAATAAATGAATAATTTAAACTCATCAGGAACTTAACTGGTAAGATAAATATAAATACCAGATAATAATACTGGTAAAATAGTAAAATATATATAATGATAGATATAATAGATGCAAGATAATTATATGAGAGGAATTATTTTAATAATATAAGAGGAATTTAAGGATCTAAGCTCATCTTAAGCTAATCTGCGATCTTAAGTAAGTATATTATTCCGCTTAGCTTATCTGTCTGCATAAAATTAGAATAATATGATAAAAATAAAATTAATTAATGCAATAGGTACCTACATAAGTAAGATATATAATATCTAAACATCATAACAACTGACGTATTGGCATAATTTTACGTCTAAAATCTACAACCTAGAATTCTAGAACAATAATAATATAGTATTCGATTCGTAGGTATAATATAATAAATCAACAATAATAGCCATAAAATCGATAGCGGAAACTAATTTAGACGAACGTGTGTTATTTTTAACGTGTGAATGTCCAATAATACCAAAGCAATTGAATTAATTCACAATAATCCACCTCTCGTCTCCATAATTTATGCACTCACATCGAAGAATTAATTC
Source organism: Hipparchia semele (assembly GCA_933228805.2). Classification (NCBI taxonomy): domain Eukaryota; kingdom Metazoa; phylum Arthropoda; class Insecta; order Lepidoptera; family Nymphalidae; genus Hipparchia; species Hipparchia semele. Next base: position 13,862,453 of record OW121717.1, read on the forward strand.
ACTAAAGCTTATACCTATAATTCAAAATTATTATTTAACTAGCGGACGCCCACGACTTCGTCCGCGTCTTCGATTCACAATCGATAGTTCCTAAATCCCCACAGTTTAGGGGGGTAGTACCCCTGCAGCATCAGGATTGAGGAGTTGGGTCCTGGAATTTAATGATTAGTCTTTGTTTGGTACCTACAATAATTATTAATTATTATATTATTCATAAACAACAGTTCCTCAATTCCCACAGTTTACGTGGGCAGAATTCCTGCAGCATCAGGATTGAGGAGTTGGAAGCCAAAGATTTTATGGGACCATCTCGCAAAGTTTTTGTACTGATTAAAAAAGATTCACGCAAATCGGTTTAGAAATCACGGAGATATCGATATACATAGGTAGAAAACACAACTCCTTCTCCTCCTTTCCCGAGATTAGCTAGATCTAGATATTTAAAAAATGTTTTTTTAATTATAAGAATCTTATTTACTTTCATATGCATTTAGTAAAAAGCTGTTATTTTGATATTACTAACATACACTTCAATTTTATTTATTTGTATAAATACCTTATACTTATGACAAGTTTTGGCTCTATTATCGATTTGGAAATCAGATTCTGCTAAAAGCCTATTATCAATTTTTCCTTAGCTGTCTCAAAATGTAAACAAAATCCAGAAAATGTTTCTCAGAAACGCGTAACCGACAAACGTAGCCGGGCCTTTACCACGTTCTCAAGATCAAAGAGCTTATGTATCTTGTGGACAGCTGAAGCAAAGCAGATTGGTTCCAAGCAACTTTGTCACTAAGGAATTCATTAACTTTACTTATTAAATGTGTCTTTACACACTGTTTAAATTTACGTAATGGTAAATCTACCAATTATTTCGGAATCAAGTTATAAAAGCGTATACTCGAGCCCACAAAGGACTTTTGCACTTTACGCAAACGATAGTATGGTATTACTAGTTTATGACGGTGTCTAGTAAATACATCATGTGTGTCACCTCTTTGTAGGGAAATATTTTGTTTCACAAAGACTAGGTATACATTATTATAAATATACTGTGAAGCCACCCCACCGTAAGTATATCAATATCTTTAAACTTGTCGCGAGAAGCTTAAAGTTTAGTTCCTGTGTAGAACCTCTAAACCAGTTTTTCTCAAAGTGGGCAATAACGCCCCCTTGTGGGCGCTGGAGATCTAGAGGGGGGCGTTAAGGGGCCCAGAAAAAAATGGGGGGCGTTGGCGCGGTTTAGGTAAGCGATGGTTGATATGTAATTTCATTTAGATACTTTATATTTTAAAATTTACTAAAATTAAAACCTACTTCTGTTTTTCAGTACAATCGAACCCGATATCAACAGGAGGATATTTAAACTAGCGGACGCCCACGACTTCGTCCGCGTCTTCGATTCACAATCGATAGTTCCTAAATCCCCACAGTTTAGGGGGGTAGTACCCCTGCAGCATCAGGATTGAGGAGTTGGGTCCTGGAATTTAATGATTAGTCTTTGTTTGGTACCTACAATAATTATTAATTATTATATTATTCATAAACAACAGTTCCTCAATTCCCACAGTTTACGTGGGCAGAATTCCTGCAGCATCAGGATTGAGGAGTTGGAAGCCAAAGATTTTATGGGACCATCTCGCAAAGTTTTTGTACTGATTAAAAAAGATTCACGCAAATCGGTTTAGAAATCACGGAGATATCGATATACATAGGTAGAAAACACAACTCCTTCTCCTCCTTTCCCGAGATTAGCTAGATCTAGATATTTAAAAAATGTTTTTTTAATTATAAGAATCTTATTTACTTTCATATGCATTTAGTAAAAAGCTGTTATTTTGATATTACTAACATACACTTCAATTTTATTTATTTGTATAAATACCTTATACTTATGACAAGTTTTGGCTCTATTATCGATTTGGAAATCAAATTCTGCTAAAAGCCTATTATCAATTTTTCCTTAGCTGTCTCAAAATGTAAACAAAATCCAGAAAATGTTTCTCAGAAACGCGTAACCGACAAACGTAGCCGGGCCTTTACCACGTTCTCAAGATCAAAGAGCTTATGTATCTTGTGGACAGCTGAAGCAAAGCAGATTGGTTCCAAGCAACTTTGTCACTAAGGAATTCATTAACTTTACTTATTAAATGTGTCTTTACACACTGTTTAAATTTACGTAATGGTAAATCTACCAATTATTTCGGAATCAAGTTATAAAAGCGTATACTCGAGCCCACAAAGGACTTTTGCACTTTACGCAAACGATAGTATGGTATTACTAGTTTATGACGGTGTCTAGTAAATACATCATGTGTGTCACCTCTTTGTAGGGAAATATTTTGTTTCACAAAGACTAGGTATACATTATTATAAATATACTGTGAAGCCACCCCACCGTAAGTATATCAATATCTTTAAACTTGTCGCGAGAAGCTTAAAGTTTAGTTCCTGTGTAGAACCTCTAAACCAGTTTTTCTCAAAGTGGGCAATAACGCCCCCTTGTGGGCGCTGGAGATCTAGAGGGGGGCGTTAAGGGGCCCAGAAAAAAATGGGGGGCGTTGGCGCGGTTTAGGTAAGCGATGGTTGATATGTAATTTCATTTAGATACTTTATATTTTAAAATTTACTAAAATTAAAACCTACTTCTGTTTTTCAGTACAATCGAACCCGATATCAACAGGAGGATATTTAAATTAGTTTTAAAACTAAAATTGATTACCTATCCGTATCGTTTCTTTTAGTTTGATTAAAATATATTCTTAATATAATAAAGTTGCATAAATCTTGAGGATGTACCGTTGAAGTATAATGTAAGTTTAAACACCAGAATCGACTAATAACAGACCATAACCAAATTAATTAAAGTAATTAAATTGTGGTTTTTAAGTTTTAGGAGTGTATAAAAAATTGGGGGCGCTGAAAAATAATTGATTTTCAAAGGGAGCGGTAAAAGAAATAAGTTTGATAATCTCTGCTCTAAACGGTATAGGTTTAATTTACATTGCCATACCCTTCAAGTTAACTCGCCACCATAAATATTAGGCTAATATTAGACATCGTCACTTACCATCAGGTAAGATTGCAGGCAAGGGTGTCCTTGTCATCGATAAAAAAATGGAACAAATTAGTATTATCTTACAGACAGCCTAATGTAAAGCCGATTGCATCGATGCACTCTTATCATTAACTGATGTGGGTGATAGTGCAGATAGCCTCGATATTTTAATAAAATATTGTTCAAAAAACAAACACACTTTCACATGCTACTTCCTACTAACTCCTACTAGTATCCTACAATCCTACTAATCCTTACTAATATTATAAACTAGACGATGCCCGCGACTTCGTCCGCGTGGATCAAGGGTTTTCAGTTCCCATGGGAACTCTGTAATTTTCCGGGATAAAATGTAGACTATGCTTTAATCCTGGGTATGAACTATCTCCATTCCAAATTTCAGCCTAATCGGTTCATTCGTTGTGACGTGAAGTAACAAACATACACACACACACACACACACACACACACACACACACACACACACACACACACACACACACACACACACACACACATACAAACTTTCAGTTCAGCTTTATAATATTAGTGAAGTGTGATGAGAAAGTGTGTTTGTTTGTTTGTTTCTTGGTTTATCCTTCAGTCACGCCCCAACAAAGCAACAGATCGACCTGATTTTTGTATGGGTATATTTGAGGACCGGGAGAGTGACATAGGCTACTTTTTATCCCGAAAAATCAATGGGATCCCGCGGGATTTTTAAAAAAACTAATTCCACGCGAGCGAAGCCGTGGGCATCAACTAGTATTATAATATGCGAAAGCGTGTTTGTATGTAGTTTTGTCGGTTTGTTGGTTTGTTGGTTTGTCCTTCAATCGCGCAGTAACGGAGCTGCGGTTCGACGTGATTTTTTGCATGGGTATAGTTGAGGACCTGGAGAATAACATAGGATTTTTATCCCGGAAAATCATAGAGTTCCCGCGGGATTTTTGAATACTAAGTCCACGCGGTCGAAGTCGCGGGCATTAGCTAGTTTATAACATTAGTAAGGATAATAAGGATGGTGCCAGTGGGCTCAGAAAGCTGCGCCTACGCATAACGGATGTGTCCATTTTGACTCTAGAGCTAAAGGGTTATTGTAAGATTTAATTCGAATAATCGTATTATTGGATTACATTAGCGACAAATAAAAATGAACCCTAACATTATTGATTCAAAGTCACAAATTCAGTACAGTCGATTCTAATTTCTAGCGTGTCCGTATTCGTAAACGTATAAGATTGTATGCACGAAATTGAGCTCTAATGCAGTGAGATTATGGTTCATTTTACTTTGACGCGAATTTCATTGAATATACGATCATTAATTGTTGAAAATCTTATACTACCCTACTGATCGTATCGCTCGAGCATGCGTCTAGTGGACAATTACTTTAATCAGACTTTAATGTCATTTCAAGTTACCAATGACATCAACAAAGGTCTTCCGCACCTTGAGACCCTTACCATGGTCGTTAGGGTCCCAGGGTGTTGGAGTGGCGACCTCGCACCGAAAAATATAGAGTTGTAGACCCCTCCTGGGTGGACGACATCAGATGAGTCTCAGAGATCAGCTGGATACAGGCGGCGCAAGACCGAGACATGTAAAAGTCTGTGCAAGAAACCTTTGTCCAGCCGTGGACTTATATCGGTTGATGGAGAAAAGGAGAAGATAGGATTTTTGAAAATCTAAACCGGCGGCAGACTAAGTTGCAAAAGAAAGCTAGTTTTTAATACAGTAGGCATGTGGCCTAGTTTTAGTTTTTAACCTTAATCTTGTACCCGATCAACTAATTTCATCCAATTAAAATTGCACAGAATTATTAGCCAATTCCTTGTCATGTGTACAAAAATAAAAACGGTCAAGTGCGAGTCGAACTAGCACATGAAGAGTTCCGTACCGCGATTGTTAAGGTTGAGCAAAATAATTAAATACGACTATAAAATCACGTTTCTTGAATGGGTTTCTTCTTCTTGCCAGTTGGGGCCATTTAATATAATAAGTCTATGGGACCAGTTTATTTTTTTTTATTATTTTAGTTTTATAGCGGCAATAGAAGTAGGAACATTATGTGTTCAAGTATCAACGGCCTCGTTGGTCTAGTGGATAGCATGTTCGTCTGCAGACGACGATGTCCCGGGTTCAATTCCCGGCTGATGATTTTCTTAACTGATATCTAATGTATTGGGATTTCAGTCAAGAAATTCTCAGTAGGTTATTCTCACTCGGTGTTAGGAAGTTGGCTATGGATCACCCCCGTGCTTCGGAGGGCACGTAAAGCTGTCGACCCTGCGCCTGATCTCTCTCCGGTCACGTCGGATTTCCGTCCCACCGGACTACGAGAGTAGGGGAATAGAGAGTGCACCTGTGTTGGCGTACACATTTGTGCAGTATAATATCTCACGCGCAGAAGCCAAATCTCTGAGGGGATTGGCCCCGTAACCGGGTTCGTACACGGACGCATGGACGGACCGACATTAGAGCGATTTTAGTCATAGGGTCCCGTTGGCATCCTTCGAATACGGAACCCTAAAAACCTGCTTCATCGCCACTATCTATCACCTAAGCAGGCTTACAAATATGTGAAACATGTGAAATGATTGATTGCGCTTGCTGTATTAGGGCGGACACACACTGAGAGCAGCGCTCAAGGTGGTTTTCACACGACAACAAGCAAACCGCAGAATGTAAATAACGGCGCAGTCTAAGATGGTAGCGAACTAACTTAGAAGGGGTATATGACAGTGTAAATTCAACCCGTATCCCTAATTTGTTTCTACACACCATCGCCGGAACGCTAAATCGCATGGCGGCACGACTTTGACGGTAGGGTGGTAACTGGTAACTAGCTACGGGCAAAGCCTATCACCAGACTAGATCAGAGACAATTCAGAAATTATAAATTCCCACATTGCCCCCACTGGAAAGCGAACCCGAGGCCTCCCAGTTATAAGACCACAGCGTTCACCACTGCGCCAGGAAGATCGTCAATTCAATATTAAATAAATATTGCCATATCTCTATCGTTGGTCTTAGGGTGCTTACATATCTGCCTGTTTCAGAAAGATACTGATACGATCATCAAGAAGGAAATGCAAAGGCCAAATCCAATTAACAAATGCCTGTGACGATATCTCTGCCGCGATGAGGCTGCACTTAAAATGACTAGTGGTTCGCCCCGAACTGAGACCTCGCGATATCCCATAATTCCCAAAAGTTTTAATTATATATTGTAATAATTAACTTTTAACATTAGACACAATAAAAAAAAATAGTTGACATAAAACTGTTTTACTGACACAGCGCCATCTATTAGCATTATAGTGAAGCTATTAGCTTCACAATAATGCTAATAGATGGCGCATTAAAATTAAATAATTTCGTTTCTTTATAACATTTATGTATTTGTTGTTCAAGTACAGGATATAACTGAATTTTCAACCAAGTTTCACGTTCTAATATTCAGTAATTCAGAAGTTATAGGGCTCTGACAGACATTTAGACGGACACACTTCTCTGTCTAGTAGGCAAGCGCCCTAGTTGACTCAGAGAACTCGCTTCGCTCGTTCAATAAATTGTCAGAATTCCAAACTGGCTGTCCTCAGAACTCAAGTGCCCGTAACGGGAGTGGAACGAGCTCAAGTAGATAATGAGCTCGTCCGGCGTCGACGTCGCCTCCGCTGGGAAGATGGACAATGCCGGACCGGCCGCGTGGGTACCTATACAACGTGTATTGAAACTCCGAAATAATACTGAAGGAGGTGAATGTGCTCATGAAACTGAACAACTTTCCCCAAGGAACATAGGTCGAAATGTGAAAAAAAATTTGGACCTCCTATTCAAAATTGACGATCAGCTGATTGATTTACTATGGGAGGTAAAAATTTTTTTTCGGAGTTTCAATACACGTTGTATACAACGTGTAACAAAAGTGTGAAATAACCCTGAAGGAGGTGAATGTGCTCATGAAACTGAACAACTTTCCCCGAGGAAAAAAATTTACCTCCCATAGTAAATCAATCAGCTGATCGTCAATTTTGTATGGGAGGCCCACATCTTTTTTTCACATTTCGACCTATGTTCCTCGGGGAAAATTGTTCAGTTTTGTGAGCACATTCACCTCCTTCAGGGTTATTTCACACTTTTGTTACACGTTGTAGATAGAATAGAATAGAATAGACATATTTTTTATTCAAATAAACTTTTACAAGTGCTTTTAAATCCATTTGATCCACCAGCCATCGATGTATATGTATAGACGACCTCCCTGGCGCAATGGTGAGCGCTGTGGTCTTCTGGGAGGTCTCGAGTTCGATTCCCGGAGGGGCAATTTGGGAATTTATAATTTTGTCTCTGGTCTGGTCTGGTGGGAGGCTTCCACCGTGGCTAGTTACCTCCCTACCGTCAAAAACGTGCCAAAAAAAGATACCGGCTGAATTGATAACCTCCTCCTTTTTGGAAGTCGGTTAAAAATACGTTGGCATAGAATATATTTACGTCTAGAAGTGACTATATGCGTATGTGACCTTACACCTGCACATTTCGAAGATAACTGGTTTAGTAAAAAGTTTTTTTATAATTTAGATTAGCGAATAATATAAGGCCTCTGAAAATTACCATTTGGATTGTACCAGTGACCATAATACATACTATAAGCGGACACTAATATTTTTACTAAAAAAAGACATTAATTACACAAAGTAAGGAATCCAACATCTAACTCTCAAATAATAATTAAGCAGATATTACTTAAAATTCAAATAATGAAGATGATATTCAGTAATTAAAACGAACACAAGTAGGAATGTGAATGGCGTGACGACTCGAAGAAGAATGGCCCCTAGTGCTGATGCTAGTAGGGTTTTATAGGATTTACGAGCATCGATGCACAGCTAGAAATAAATATAAAAATCTACCCCCTCTATGCTATCCTCTTACGCCTGCATTTATCAAATTTTATGGTTATATATGGTTTATATACGGTTCGGCTCGTCAAGGCTCAGCAATTGCTCATTCATATACCTATCTCTTGAAAGATATATAATTTTCGACGATTAAAGATTATTAACATACCACGCAATAAAAAAACAAGCATAACTAGGTACATAATTTATAATGAGGCTGAGAAAATGAAAAAAAAAATATCTGTACCCAATTTAGATGAATAATTATGTTAATTTACCCAAGATTTACCCAAATGACTACGAAGCAGATTGTATTACAAGATTATATAAAAAAGGTCTGATAAACTCTAATTATTTATAAATTGCTTCCTATTTATGGAATTTTTTAACACAATTTCGTATCTCTTGTTACTAACGATTTATGTTGTTTTTAAATAGGTACCTTTCAAGATACCTTTTAGAAGTTACCTACCTGTTTAAGTTAGGTAAGATTTATTAAGAAAGAATAATATTTTATTTTGTTACAAAAAATTTGCTATGCACAAAAGGAATCCTTACAAAATGAAAAGTTGTTTCTTCTTTCTTGTAGGGGAACAAGCTTGACCTAAAACTGCTCAATTTTGAGTTTCAAAACACGAGGCATGGATATTTAATGAATAGACATTGTTTTTTAACTTATTTATTGTTCCTTTTAGTTACATTTGTTTTTTGTGCCTACTGCTTCTTTTTATAATAAAGTAATTATAAAAAAGTAACTAAATGTAACAGACACCTTATTTCTTCGGGAACAACATCTCGGGAATCTTCGGTTGGCACATTTAAAACCTTTAAGATCTTTCTTAATAGCTCATAGTGTTTAAATCAAATCCTACTTTTATTACATCAGCTCTTGATAGTGCCAGTATACAATAGAAACCTAGAAGCATTGGAATTTCGCATCAAATAAAGGTACGCTTATAAAATAAAAATTCATCCAGCTTGAGCTTCCTTCCTTCTATTTCAATTCGCAAGGATTTTTCTTTGAAATACTTTCAAAATTGCGCAGTTTTGGTTTAACCTTGTACCTAAGCGTTATACCTAATCGTCAACATTCTTAAAAATATCTAAGTTAATGTCTCTAAAGTTCATTTATGACACGTGAAGGTCGAAATAAATTGGACCTCTGATTCTGTACTTTGTCCTTAACGGAAGTCCAGTATGACTGAGAAACTAATATAAAATAATAATTTAAAGGTAAGTAGGTAGGGTTAGTATAAGATTTAATTCAATTCGATTCGTATTCGATGACATTAACGTCAAAGTAAAATGAATGAGTATAGATTTAAAGTCACAAATTCAGTACAACTGATTTTGATTTGGAGCGTATCCATATTATGCATAAACGAAATTGAGATCTAATTAAATGACGTTACGGTTCATGTTACTTTGACGCTAATGTCATCGAATACGAATACGATCAATTGAATTAAATCTTATACTAATCCTCCTGGTCATTAAACTAAAACTGTGAGGAGACCAGATGCATGAGAGTTCCATAATGTTCTCATAGGAGTGTGAAGTCGGTCAATACGCACTTGGTCAGTTTGGTGGACCAGGTGCCTTATGCCATTTGAGAGGAGACCATCCCGTAGTGGATGCTAAATGGGTTGGTAATACCGCAACCTCATCGCGTGGGGTTTGGTTTTGGGGATGAATTTTCAAAAACTGTGAAACACGTAGGTACTTCATTATTTCTAATCATAAGCCAAAATACCAAGTTTCATGGATTTAACTTGAAAAATAACTTGAAAAATGTAGGACTTTCATAAAAAAATTTCAACCCCTATTTAACCCCCTTGGCGGTGGAATTTCAAAAAAAATGATTTCTTAGTGTTTGTCTACATTATCAAAGGAACCTACTGTCATCAAGTTTCTAACTCCAATGGTTTAGGGTATACGTTGATCGACCAGTCAAACAATCATTCAGGAGTCAGTACTCAGGTCAGGACAAATGTTTGTATAATATACATAGATATTATAGATGAATGAAAGGCTTGTTTGATAATAATATTCTGTTGCAAAACCACCGGCCCTTGAGATCGAAACATTAATAATTATTAAATGAATCAATAATAATAATAATAATTTGAACACATAAAATATAACCGTTGTTGCAAATATTAAAATTCGCACATCTATCTGTGATCTTTGATTTCGAAATAAAACTTGCCTCTTACTAAACTCAATCAATCAACTATTTTGTCTTATGTGCGTATTTTATTATGTGTGCTATTGCACACCTGGACTAAAAGTTAGACAAGCCAAAAAAAGTAATTTTTAGTAGATGAAAAAAAGTATTTCCGAATTTTTTGTAAATTATGAAACTCAATTTTATTTTAGGTCTTTTAAAGGTGTAACATGGGGTCATAACTCATAGTCTAGATTCTTTTTTTCTTCCAAATATTTTTTTAAAAATGTTAAGCTATTGCATAGCTTCTATCGCGGGCCTTGAGCGTGGAGACCGAATCCAGAAATTCCGTAACGAAAATAACCTGACACGGGACTCCTCTCACCGCTAGATGGCGTTGATAAAAAATGCTATGCAATAGCTTTACTGCGGCAGTCCCCGAGTGCCACACGTCTTTTTTTTAAGGATCTGGCTGGTAGCAGAGCTGGTACCTCAGCTAAAACAATGAGATTTGCCGTTCAGCGGGGTATTTATTTTATACTTATCCATGAAGACTGTAGTACTTATATTGTTTCAATAATTATTTATCAGCTGTTTTGAACCAATAACAAAAAATTCATAGAAAATTAATAATTTGTATAATTATCGTCATTGATGGAACCTTTTTGGATGTATGTAATGTTAAATGTTATAACATCTATTTTGTAGTTACAATGTTTCTTGCAAATAAACAATTGATTTATTTATTTAAAGCAGGCAGAACGCTGCTGCGTAGATGGGTAGATTTCCTCGATCCACTGGATGGATGGATTATGATATTTTTGTGATATATACCTAGGCACAATTTTTTTTTGTTTATTTAATTTAGGAGCTTAGTGCATGTTAGCACTATTAAAATCTGAATACACTGATAGAAATACAAAAACAGAATTAAAGGTACAATTTTTTCTTTTTGATGTAATACTTACAATATTTTTAGACTTTCTTTTTTTGAAAACTGTTGCTCAATATATCTCATTATGTGCCACGCCCAATTTTTCGTCCAATTTTGATATTTCTTATTTTTTCTTGTTACGTATTTCTTGTGTTGACAATTTGTTAGGCAAATTTTACATGCAAATGCCCAAGGTCAAGAGACCGGTTGTTGTAAATTGCACAAGATTTTTTTATTCAAGGATTAAATTACCTCACGTGATGGTAAGTGACGATGCAGTCAGAGATCGCGATAACACTTAGAGAACCTACCCGCAATTAACAATTTCAAGTTGGACAACAAGAGTAGGTATACCTACATACATAGTGAGTAGTGACTTAAGGTAGCCCTCACATCTTATCCAACTTAAGTCACTATGGCTGTAGTATACTCTGCGAAGTAAGTGTAAGTCTGCGGGCACTCTTAAGTCTTAGCTCGTAGCTGCAGTCGGTACTATTAATGTATTCTGTGGCTGTAGTAACTAGGTACCTGGACTTTAAAGGTACGCACACAGCGGAACGACGGCTGCCTGACTTAATCCTATCTTCTAAATAATCTAAATATATAAAAGGAAAAGGTGACTGACTGTTTGACTGACTGACTGACTGACTGATCTATCAACGCACAACTCAAACCACTGGATGGATCAAGCTGAAATTTGGCATGCAGATAGGTATTATAACGTAGGGATCCACTAAGAAAGAATTTTTGAAAATTTAACCCCTAGGGTGATAAAATAGGCGTTTGAAAAATTGAACTTAGCGTGAGCGAAGCCGCGGAAATAAGCTCGTATTATATAAAAGGAGAAGGTAACTGACTGACTGATTGATCTATCAACGCACAGCGCAAACCGCTTGATGGACTGGGCTGAAATGAGACATACAGAGAGCTATTAGGACATAGACATCCTTTAAAAAAAGATTTTTGAAAATTCATCCCCTAAGGGGATGAAATAGGGGTTTGAAAAATGGAACGTTAACGTGAGCGCGATCAAAAGTTAATTAATTTATAAGATTTTCGGATATTTTTAGAAATTATTGCGAACCATTATTGTGAAGCCTTGTGAAGCGTCATTAGCCCAACTTTTACGGGGTGGACTGTAAAGTCGAATTTACACTACGAAATTAGTGGCATGAAATTAGTTTCATAACATTAATTTCATCAACAATTTCACGTGTAAACTTCTAATTTCATGATGCATGCATGAATTTTATGAAAGAAAATAGTTTCGGTGCCTCGTACGATTTTTGATTTTGTCATGCAACATCATGTACCTAAACGCGGCGTGAAACTAGTGTCGCCAAAGCATTTATACCGTGAAGTACAATACAATACAAAAACATATATTAGAAGAAGTAGACATAGGTGAAGCTTATTTCTAAAGTAATTTCTTCCAGCTTCCATTTAGATTACAGTAGGAAGTAAGATTGAACAGAAAAAAAAATATCGTGTACGGTCTTGATCTATAATAATAAATAATTAATCGAAAACGATTGAAGGATGCTTAGTAAGTTTATATTTTTTCGTCTTCGTGAATATAACTTTTTTTTTTTATAAGTAGGTACATAATATTTCGGCCAGTAGATGGAGACATCAAAATTTCCTTGACCTCGCGTGGATTAAGGTTTTTTTTAATATTCCTGCGGGACATCTCTTACTACCTAGATTAAGTTATTTAGATTACGTACTTCCATACATCTATTTATAAATGGCCAATCATAAAAATATCTGCGTTCTACGACATGCGCAATTAATATAATATTATGTATATTATAAGAAGCTAGAAAAAATTATGTTTAATTATGTCATCGGAATGCATAAACAAATTACGCATACTTCAATAAATTCACGATCGTCGAACTATTTGATCAAGAACGTAGTTACGTCAGGAATTTCCGTTGCGTAAAACTAGTCAATTTCAAAAAAAAAATGAAAAAATTAATTTTGTTCACCAAATTATAAGTAATAGCTTAATTGTTGTTTTTATAATTTTGGAACGTCAATTCCAAGGATTTGACGTCAAGGAAATGATTTTTTATTTCACGGATAATATGTTGATGGCCATTAATAAAATTAGACGAAAACATCATTCAAGATAACTCTTGTTTTTAGGGTTCCGTACCGAAATGTTGCGACGCCCCGCCAGGCCATTACCTGCCGTCATAGGGCCATAGGGCCGCTATTATAGAGGTCTATAACTTTAGCCGTAGCAGATAGGGAGGCCAAAGCCTCCCACCAGACCAGACCAGAGACAATTTAGAAATTATAAATTCCCAAATTGCCCCGCCGGGAATCGAACCCGAAACTTCCCAGCTATAAGACCACAACGCTCATCACTGCGCCAGGGAGGTCGCCAAAAAATCTATCTTTTAATTTATCTTTTATTAATAATCACCTGACTTCGCTATCAGTTTAATAAACCCACTCATAGTTCACGATGGGTTCACTTGGCAGCAGCCAAGGCCGAAGCCTGTCGTTAGACCAAACAAGTCGTATTCAGAAATAATATTATAGAATATTATAGTCAATCATCCATCCATCCATCTATCCATACATCCAAACTCTCCCTCTCATAGATGGCTCTGTACACTTTTACATCGCGTTGTATCCGTCATCCGATCGCATCATAATACACAGCCAGTATTATTTATAGTAACGTGAATGTCATAAAACGTCAAAAATACGGCACATCATATGTGCTAATAATTTTTGAGAGAAGGTACATTTTTAAAGTACCTTTTATTATAAATATATAATATATAAGATAAGATAAGATATAAGATATTTAATTTAATATTTAATATTTTACTATTTTATTTATTTACTCATATCCACGCAGTACGGGCGAATCGACGCCTACTTGCGGAGAAGATTCCCAGGAAACGAAGTACTCATATCAAATTGTTTGTTTTTGTTTTTTTTTTTTATATAAAGAAAATAAGCCAAGCTGAAGTTGACTAATATCCTCTTGTCCCCTCCAAATAAGCGGAACGCCTGTGCTAGGAGTGGGTACGACAATAGTGCAACGGGTTGAATTCGAACCTGCGACCTTTCAGTTTTGAGTACATACTCCTATAATTAACCAACTTCACAACAGGAGGTTCTCAATTCGTTTTTTTTTTTTTAATATTTTTTATGTATGCTCCCCAATTACTCGAAGACGCCTGGACCGATTTGGAAAATTCTTTTTTTGCTTGAAAGGGTATACGTCCCAGATGACCCCATGGTCATCATGTCAGAATCTGATGATGGGATCCTAGAGAAATCGAAGGAACTCTTCAAATTTTATAGGCATACGTTTGTAGTGGCGTTTGAAGTCGGGTTTTTATACATATAAGAATTCTATGTTTAAATATGAATTATTTATCATAATTTAGGTACATAATATTTATTTTATTCTATTTATTAACCAAAAATGTTTAGAATAGAATATTATAACTCGTTTTTTTCCGTGTATCAATTTCCATCAACATGGTAGGTACAAGAATACATTAGGAAGGTTCATTCCACACCCGTTGCACTATTGTCGTACCCACTCCTAACAAAAGTTTGCTTATTTGGAGGGGGGAGCGAAATATTAGTAATGTTCCAATATTTAAAAAAATAATAAGTAGGTGAATATTAAAAATAAAATTTATATAAATACCTCCTTCCTGAATTTATTATAAAGGCAAAAGTTTGTGAGGACTCTTTCACGCAAAAACTACTGGACGGATTTCGATGAAATTTCACAATTTAATAGCTTTACGAAAATAGCACATGGCTTTGAATATGGGGGGTTGATAAAATGTGCTATTGTTATAATATATGCGGAAAATTTTAAGGAATTCCTGCAGAAATCAAAAATCTACGAAGTCGCGATCTTCAACAAGTTAGAAATATAGTGCACCTAACTTACGATTAATTTATCATTATTATCGAAATTAAAGGGCTTACCTTCCCAAAACCGGAGATAACTTTTCAATGTCACCTGTGATAACACCACAATATTAACTGATTACGTGGAAATTAATTCGAAAAACAATAGAATATGTTTTTTTTACTTATCACTGTTCATCGTTCGTAAATTACGATTAAAATTTTACGCGCGTGTTATTTTACTAAAGGAGTAGATACGTTATGCACCCGCCACGTTTACGTTGATACTGATAGTCGATAGCGGCTAGAACTTCGGGTTCAGAGGTCTCACTGATAAGGAATCTCATTTAGATCTATACAAATAAACACAGATGAAGTGTCTGTCTTTGATATAGAAATAACTGCCCTATATTTTGAGCCATGATAGCCCAGTGGTTAGCACTTCGGTGTCTTATTCTGGGGGTCGTAGAAAAGCCTTTCAGAGATCACAATTTCATCCTGGCCTGGGTGCCTGGAGCACTTCGACCATCCGTTGTGCCAGATCTTTTTTTGCACGTACTTTGAACTGTGGCACCAACTTCCTGCGACGGTGTTCCCACTAAATTACAACATGGGGTTATTCAAGGGGCGGACCAACAAATTCCTGAAAAGCCGGCAACGCAATGGTGGTGCCTCAGGTGATACAAACGTTCATGAGCGGCGGTAATCACTTAAGATCAGGTGACCCTGCTCGTTTGCTCGCTAAAAATATTTAAAAAAAATTATGAAGGAAAACGTCGTAAGGAAACATGTGTTGTTCATAATGTTCTCAAAGGTATGTATGTTTGCCAATTTGCATTGGGCCAACATTGTGGACTAATGACCTATAATCCTTCTTTGAGAGCAGATCTGTGCAAAGTAGTGAAAATTGATGAATTGATGACGATATTTTGAGCATTTACCCGTGGTAACTTTGTTCACCCGCTAGACTCTAGCGTCATGGGAGATTACAATTCGATTACCTATAATAATAAATCGAATTGTAATCCTGGCCATATCATACTTCGCTTTCAGTATTCGCTTTGCTTCGGTTTCCGCTAATCTCTGAACTAATCTAAATAGACAGATAATTCAATGCTATCCTTTTCTGTGCAAAACACTGTGAAATGTTTCGAAAATGATTGTCAATTGATAAGTAACTAAAGGGGTACCTTTAGTTACTTATCAATTGACAATCATTAGATTTATTGATAGTAGGTAACTACTTTAAGAAAAGTCAATTTATTTGTAACACTTTCGATGATTATAATAAAATCATAATCTGAAATATCCTGAAACATCAAATACATGTGAAGTGCCATCTATTGAAAAACTATTACATTAACTCAAATGTTTAAAGACTTCAATTTGGGTTTATGTCAAAACATTTTTCACCTAGTTCTGCGATAGTATAGCGATTTTGACATAGATGGCGCTGAAAACTAAGGATCGAACAGAAAACGAACGTAACTAAAGTAACGCCATAATTAATTTTTAGCGTGAATTTATACAAAAGGTTAGGTAGGTAATCTACATATTATTTCTTCAGGGGGGTTGCAGGCTAAATCCTGGGCTTTAGACCTCTGACTTTACTGCTCACCATCAGCGATATCAGTATTTAATTACTAAAAAATAAAATCCCTCGATGTGTGAAAAGTAAAAAAATGTCTATAAGTAGGTACCTACTTAATTTTGGAAAACTGTCACGTCTTATCAAGCTCATACGATCTTTCAAACTGATAGATGGAACCGAGCGACGCAGCTTTTCCGGCAGGAAAAGTAACTTGAACTTTTTTTACCTACTTTTAATAAAGGAGGAGGTGCAGTAATTTCTACACCATTTTGCGATGTTTTTTTTTATTGACCTAAAAGAATTAATTCACAGATGATCTCATTCAAAACGTCACCATCGATTTAAAACAAGGTAAGTATTTATTTAAGTTTTGTTGAATTGAACAGTAATAAAATTGACCTTATTAATCATTTCTGATTGTTTGACGATTGTTTAACTCTTAAATTTTAGAGGTCACCGAAATACGAGCCTGGTGTTAGGCCTGAACCACAGAATACTACTAGTACGGAGTACCTACCTAAGGTACAGAAGATTAAATAGCGACTCTTGTCACCACACAATAGAGTGCAATTCAGGTTGACATAGCGTTACTTACCTACCGTCTTATTCACCTAGACTTTTCTCTCTTTCTATCACGTAACGTTTATCCCTTCGCACTCTGAATTTAGGCCCTCCGAAGAAGTACGTCATGTACTTGTAGCTCCGCAGTTTACTGCGAAGTGCGCCAGGCTTGCCTGAACATACACAATGCGCGTCATACGCACTAACTATGTCAGGACACTGATCGCGCGCATACGCGTGTAGGATTTTTAATACACTCAAAGAACTTGTCAAATGGGGGACAGAATTTGCTTGCCCGCGGCTTCGCTCACGTTAAATTCAATTTTTTCAAATCCCTCAGGGGTTTTCCGAATTTAACGGGGGTCCAGTGATTTGAGCTGTGCGTTAATAAATCAGTCAGTCAGTCACACCTTTTTTCTTTTATATTCACAATTACTGACTGATCTATCAACGTACAGCTCAAATCACTGGAAGGTTTAGGCTGTGCGTAGAGATAGCTATTATAATGAAGGCATCCGCTAAGAAAGGATTTTTGAAAATTCAACCCCTAAGGGGTTAAAATAGGGGTTTGGAAAATCGAACTTAACGTGGGCGAAGCCGGGAGCAAAAGCTAGTTTCTTAATAAAATAGCTGTGACATACAGACATATACTGGACCACTTCGACCATTTAGCCGGGACGAGCCTTTACGCAGATTTAGGACTGAATATATTCTGCCACTTTCTGCGGGAGGTGAGGTAATCACGTACAGCCTACGTACAGCACACATTTACTCAGTTCCGCACACTCTTGTAAAAAACTTAATGTCTCTATGAACGCACACTAACTCAAAAGCTGTCACACTTACAAGCTGACACGTACGTTTGTACATGTGCTTCGGCAGAGGGGAATGCGTGCGCTTGTCAAGTCCTGGCTAAATGGTCGAATCTGGACCATAACGGACTGGGCGTAACTACATATTATACTCGTATACCGATTCCTTGATTCCCTCGGGAACCGACGGAACCCTAAAAATGAAGTGTCATTAAAGTATATCAATTATTATCAGTTTGATCGTCTGTATCATTGACTTTAAAATCCATAGCAAGATAAGATAATATAGTACATATCTATCTGTTTTTTATTGACCTTTGATAAATATGTTACATATTATCTCTCTCATAATATCCATTCTGTAACATCAAAAATGTTACAGAATGGTATCCAAAAGAGGGAAAGAGAAGAAGGGGTAGACCATTCCGAAGGTGGGAAGACGATTTGAGGGCAACAGCAGGAATACTGTGGAAGCGGAAAACCCATGAACGAGAAGCATGGAAAAGCCTGGGGGAGGCCTATGCTAGAAAGCAAGACAATTAATTACTGGTGTCTTTATAAAATAAAATTAAAAAATAAAATTAAAATTGTTACTGTAAATATTATATTAGATATAAGTTTAAAACATGTAGAATGAAAATTGTCAATAAAGGCTTATCTTAATATCTAGAGTAACCTGACCTAGGTCAGCCACTTTGAGTTCAAAACTCAAAAAAAAACTCAAAGGTCAGCCAGGACGATTTAAGTTTAATATTTTTACTAGCTGATGCCCGCAACTTCGTCCGCGTGGAGTTAGTTTTTAAAATCCCGCGGGAACTCTATGATTTTCCGGGATAAAAAATAGCCCCTGTCACTCTCCCGGTCCTCGACTATACCCATGCAAAAAATCACGACGCTCTGTTGCAGTGTTATTGAAGGACAAACCAACAAACAAACACACTTTCGCATTTATAACATTAGTAAGGATTAGTCAATTGATCCATAGTGAGTCCGAATAGAGGTAGATTTTTGGAAATCCTACAGGAATGCCTTTTTTTAGGACAAAAGTAGCCTATTTCTCTTGCCAAGTCTTCAAGTATGCAATAGTTATTTGTGTTATATGGGGCCAAAGAAAATTTTTGTTCCTCGAGGGCGCTATTTTGAATTCAGAGCAAAGTGAAGGATTCTATAGTAGAATCCCGAGCGCAGCAAGGGATTCTAAAGTAGAATCCTGAGCGTAGCGAAGAATTCAATATACCGCCCGAGAACAAAAAATTTGGCCCCGAGTGACACACACTATTTTTCATCATTACCTATGAGAAAAAGCTAGGAGTATCAACCTTCTATGATCACGTGACTTATCGAAGACAACAGCTGCTCAAACATTTTTGAATTTCGAGTTTTTTGAAATTCTGCAACGATCGCAGTAGTAATAAACACATACTAAAGCATGAATTCCTGAAGCATGAACCAATCAGAAGAGAGAAATGAAAACTCCCATGGGACTTTTCATTTTTCTCTTCTCTATTTTTCGAATAGGTATGATGAAAAAAATCATAGATCTTTTCATGGGCATAGCGATCGAAGTCGAGGGCAAGAGTTAGTTAGCAGTTGATGCAGAATGCAGATATTTGTGTTATGATGATAAAATTGTTTATTGAAACACGCCTTGGGTACACCTTAGTAAATATTATAATTTAAACGTAAAAATTCTTTTTACAAAACCGACTTCAAACGCCACTACAAAGTATATCAATTGTGCCTACAAATTTTGAAGAGTTCCCTTCGATTTCTCCAGAATCCCATCATCAGATCTTGATCTGATGACAATGGGACCACCTAGGAAGTGTACCCTTTTAAACAAAAAAGACGTGTGGCATTCGGGGACTGCCGCGGTAAAGCTATTGCATAGCATTTTTTATCAACGTCATCTAGCGGCTCACCGTAGAGGAGTCCCGTGTCAGGTTATTTTCGTTACGGAATTTCTGGATTCGGTCTCCACGCTGGCCCGCGATAGAAGCTATGCAATAGCTTAAAAATAATTTTCCAAATCCGAGTAATCGGGGAACATGCATAAAAAATAAAAAAAATCGACGAATTGAGAACCTCCTCCTTTTTTGGAAGTCGTATTATCTGGTAATACCCTTGTCAAAGGTCAATAAAAAACAGATAGATATGTATATTCCAAGGGTAATACCATACGTAATAAAAATATATGTAGGTAGTATATTTATGAGTATTATTGCCACAGTGTGGCGTACATTATTTTCTCATTCGGTATTTTTAAATTTTTATTTTTTTATTTATTTTGTTTAACAAGTCTAAAATATTGATGCCCAAATATGAACAAGTAGACAACTAAAGACACTTAGTAAAAACATCAATAACTGCACGTACAAAAGATTTTGAGAAATACAGATTAGTTTATGTAGTGTAACAAAAACATCATTTTCTAGATGATGATTATATCGATTTTTTTTTTCAAATTTAATGCACGACCATGGTCACCCCATCATTTTTTTTAAATTTTACTGGGCTATGTTACCCGGAATAAACTAAGGATTCTTTAAAAAAGTTATGGTGGAATATACAAACTCACATACATACATGAAACCTGAAAACAATACTTACTTTTTTTTCAGGCATTCGTAATAACTCAGCTAAAAAAAAAGACGTGTGGCACTCGGGGACTGCCGCGGTAAAGCTATTGCATAGCATTTTTTATCAACGCCATCTAGTGGCTCACCGTAGAGGAGTCCCGTATCAGGTTATTTTCGTTACGGAATTTCTGGATTCGGTCTCCACGCTGGCCCGCGATAGAAGCTATGCAATAGCTTAATAATTCAGCTCACACAAATAAAAAGATACAAAATTTGAGTAACACTAAGTGAGATCTACAAACTTAAAGATATTAACTGCTACAAATTAGGGAATCAATGACAAAATAACTAACTAACGTGGAGTTAAATGAACTGAGTTACTGATTTTTTAATGATAAGTAAGTAAGCAATCAACAATCAATTCAGCACGGCTAATAAAAAAATACATTATTTTAATCGAAAGATATAAATCTTATAAATGCAAGGAAGATCTTATCACCAGATAATACCGATAATTACTTAATTGCATAAAAATCGAATAAGTAAGTACCTAATAATTCAGATAAGAGTCTACCAAAAAGCTATAATCTTAGAACTTCGTGGGCAAATGTAAGAAAAAACCAGAGTGGAATCAATCCCAAAAAAGATGTACCTACTTAACATGTTGAAAATTGAAATATTAGGGAGTTATTCGCGCGAACAAAATGCGGAAGAGAACTTACGCCCGCGAAATTTCGCTTTCGCTTTTTTGCTTGACTCGTGCCTGGCCTTTAGTCTTTACAGACGTATCTGGGGTTGGAATTGGTTTTCTTTGTGGAAAATTGAGCAGAAAAGATATGTGCATCAAAAATAAGTGTCGTCAAAATGTAAGGAAATATTTAGTGCTAACTCTTTTTTTAGTGAATTTTTTTTCTTTTTCTGTTGTGTTCGCCTCGGTGATCTAGTGGTCAGCTCGTTCGACTGCAGATGACGAAGTTCCGTGTTCAATTCCCGGGTTGGATAGAATTGGGTTTTTCTGTCAAGATATTCTGAGTAGGCAGAAAGGTATTGTCTAGCTCGGAGCTAAGAAGTTGGCCGTGTGTTCTATAATGTCATTCCGACAGAATAGGTCACTTTAAGCCTCTCTTTATCCAAAAACACAAACATTCCCACGCTGTCATATAAAAGAAATAACAACCACGCGGACGAAGTAGCAGGGTATAGCTAGTCTAGTAATATGTTTATGGTCGTTAAGTTATATCAATTCATCCTTATTTATTTTTTCTTAATGTAGAATGAAAAACTCAATGAGAAACTAATAATTTTACCTAGAAACACTAATACATTGAAAATGATTAAAGAATACGTGTACTTAGCGGAAAATACATAAAAAAGGTCGTGTTTGTATTTGCACCTAATCTTCGATTACTATCTGATATGCGGAGTTGTTGCCACATTAGTTCTGGAGCAAGCTAACGACTGACTGATCATGAATTTTCACGATTCCATACATCGCAAAATCACCATGTGCCCTTAAATAATCCACCATACTGAGAAAGTGTAGATTGGCAGACTTGTTAAGTGAATGTTAAGATCTATAGAGCGTGCTATAACTCAGCTCAGACTCAAGATAGAGGTTAAAACAAGACACAAATATGCTCTGACATAAATCTGTCTCGTTTTCTTTGTTTTGATTCTGAGCTCTCAGGCTAAAATCTATAGACCGCACTCTCACTCTGCTCAGACTCAAGACAGAATTAAAACGAGACAGATTTATGTCAGAGTATATTTGTGTCTCGTTTTAACCTCTATCTTCAGTCTGAGCTGAGTTAGAGCACGCTCTATATATCTCGGCATTAGACAGGTCGTATTGCGATATTTTTCTTCCTTTGATAGAAAAATTGATAATACCGATTTTCAGCTTCAGTGGTCAATCTCAACGGAGAGAGATTAGTAAAAAAAAGTATTAGATTGCTAAAGTCGGACATCAGAAAAAAGAGTAAATCTAGTTATCTAAATATATAAAAGGCAAAGGTGACTGACTGACTGACTGACGGATTGACTGACTGATCTATCAACGCACAGCTCTAACCAATGGACCGATCGAGCTGAAATTTGGTATACGGGTAGCTGTTAAGACGTAGACATCCGCTAAGAAAGGATTTTGGAAAATTTCAACCCCAGGAGGGTTAAATAGGGGGTTAAAAAATCGAACCTAACGTGAGCGAAGCCGCGGGTTAAAGCTAGTTATAATATATGTTACGCCATCTACCGGAGTTCAATACAACTACAACGCGAAAACCACTTTGATCACTCTAACATTTGTAGGTATTTTTATTATGATTTTATGAAATTTTTCTGATATAGAAAAAATACGATATTTCGTTTGTTTCAACAATAAATTAATACATAGATTAACGCAATCTAAGATAATCTTTAGTGTAATTTGATTTATACAAAGAGTTGGTAATCCCACAGGAGAAGATGGTGATGAAGAGGACAACGCGAGCATCATCGGACCACAGCACCCTTGCACGTAGCAGGGAGCCCATCGCTCACAGTCCGGGAGCCATGTACTTGACACCTGATCAGGAAACCGAGGCCCGTAACCCAGAAGGAAGGCCTTAGCCAACATGTGGCTTAAAGCACGTCACCGGGGAAGTGTTCTTCCCTCCGCCTGTCCCGGGTAAGGAGGCCTCGAGGCCAAACAGAGAAGAACCTCTGCCGTTGAGTTAGCAATCTGCCTATTTCTTCTTACTTATCTATGACGGTGTCTAACCAACTGCACAGGAGATATTAGGTACCACACTCCACACTTATTGGTTTGTCCTTCAATCTTCAAAGCAACGGATCAACGTTTATTTTTTGCATGAGTATATTTGAGGAACGGGAGAGTGACATAGGCTACTTTTTATCCGGGAAAATCAAAGAGATCCTAAGGGATTTTTAAAAACAAAATACACGCGAGCGAAGCGGCGGGCATCAACTAGTAGTAAATAAGCATGTACACACAAACAGGTGCACTCCACCACCATTCCACACCACCACCACTCCACCACCAGTGGTACATTCGTTTGACGATTCGAAAGCACTTGTAAAAGTTTATTTGAATAAAAACTATTCTATTCTATTCTATTCTATTCTATTCTATCCTATCCTATCCTATCCTATCCTATCCTATCCTATCCTATCCTATCCTATCCTATCCTATCCTATCCTATCCTATCCTATCCTATCCTATCCTATCCTATCCTATCCTATCCTATCCTATCCTATCCTATCCTATCCTATCCTATCCTATCCTATCCTATCCTATCCTATCCTATCCTATCCTATCCTATCCTATCCTATCCTATCCTATCCTATCCTATCCTATCCTATTCTCGTCACTCGCAGAGTCTGATGAGATGGGACGGCAAGGGGAGAAATCGACAGGCGCAGGACATGGCTTCACGTTGTCGAAGAGTCGTTAGTGCACTTTGGGCTTGGATTATTCGCGCGGTCAAAATGTATCATCATCATTCGCCAAAGAGAAAACGGTAAAGCGACGCTCCAGTCTGCTTCTATTCTCTTACTGTTCGATACATAATTGAACGCAAAAAAATTAATTCGTGAAATAAAAAGTGACTAAAAAATTTTTTTAATATTTTTTCAAATAGTTACTCGATTATCCGGAATTAATGTTACTTTTCAGTAATTAGTTAAGTCATTTCACAAAATATTTTCGGAATAATGCTAAGGAGTAAAGCTCTTTTGAATAGGCGAAAGTGCAAAATGTGAAAATTAAGTAAGTACCTAATTGAATTGAGTGTACTAAAGTACCTACAACTCATTAAAATAACGTGAAACTTAATGAAATAAGTTCGTAATGTGAAATTATAGTGCAGGGTGGGAGTGAGATTTCTTAGGCGTTTAAGTTCAAGAGAGACTAAGCTTAAAGTTATCTGAAATAAGTGAGTATGTATCTACTCGTATATTTTGGTTTAAAAAATTCATAAAACTTATTACATTATATTACACTAGCTGATACCCGCGACTTCGTTCCCATAGATTGTTTTTTGTTCCCGCGGGAACTTTCTTATTTCCCGGGATAAAAGTAGCCTATATCCAGACTATATCCTATCTCTGTGCCCAGCCAAATCGGTTCAGTCGTTGCGACGTGATTGAGTAACAAACATACAAACTTTCGCATTTATAATATTAATAGGATTATATTACATTTTATTACATAATATTATCTACACTATTAGGTACTCCTAATAAGGTTTCTTGCGGATTATTTTAATCGTCGATTTAGCTGAAGCCGATTAACATTTAACCGAGGAATAGGCAAATAAGTCAGACGTTTTAACAAGACGTCCTGTACTAAAAATTCGGCGGAATGTTGGAACCGTCGAAATATAAGAGGGAGGTAATAGAGAGTGCACCTGTTAAAAATACTTTGTCCAATTTTGACAAAGATCTACTAAATATTATCGGAGATAGAGGACATAACTTCTCGCGGATAGTACCAAGTCACTCTAAAGTTTTTTCACGCAGACGAAGTCGCGGGAATCTATAAAAGGGAAATATATAAAAGACAAAGGTGACTGACTGATTGACTGACTGACTGACTGATCTATCAACGCACAACTCTAACCACTGAACGGATCACGCAGTTTGGCATACAGATAGCTATTATGACGGAGGCATCCGCTAAGAATTTTAGAAAAATCGAACTTAATGTGAGCGAAGCCGCGGGCAAAAGCTAGTAAGTGTATAATATCGTTGTCTAGGTATAATGGTGGTGAGCAAGAAGAGCGCGGGGCTGATCGCCGGCGGCTTGGTGTTCATCGGCGTTGGGGCGCTGCTTAGCGCGACATGGCCGCAGATATTCCACGCGAAGATACAGCATGTAAGTAATCTTCCAGCATCTGTGTTTCAACAAGTGTGTGTCAACAAGGAGACAGTAGGGGTTTTAGCCGGTAAGAGTCCGGCACTACTCAAGTGGGTGTCCATGAGGATTTCCCCTATTGTATAATAAAAAATAAAAAAAAAACATCTGTGTTTCCTGCCACCTATAATTTGAGTACCAAGAGTGAATACTATTCACTGAATAGGCATCTTCTAGGCAAGTTCGCCAACCTAGACCTCATCAATGCTATCCAGTACTGATTTTCGTCAAGCGCAAGCCTATTTCGGGTAAAAAAAAATCTAATATCGTTGTCCAGGTATAATCGTTAACGTTTAACGTTCTTCATAGCAAAAACAGGGCTTAAACGCTGTTTGTAAAAGAATGACCTATTTAATAGGTACCTTTTTAAAACAATTCCATGCGGACGAAGACGCGGCTTTTCAAATATTACGCGGGCACCATTATTTTCCTGCAAAGAAAAGTTTGTAAAAAATCTAGTCGATCCGTAGCTCTGTTGCGGCGTGATTGAAGGGCAAACCAACAAACAAACACACTTTCACATTTATACTATTAGTTGAACGAGCGAAGCGAGTTCTCTGAGTCAACTAGGGTACTGGACAGAGAAGTGTGTACGTCCAAATGTCTGTCAGAGCCCTATAACTTCTGAATTACTGAATATTAGAACGTGAAACTTGATTGAAAATTCAGTTATATCCTGTACTTGAACAACAAATACTAAAATTAGATAAATGTTATAAAGAAACGAAATTATTTAATTTTAAATGCTAATAGCTTCACAATAATGCTAATAGATGGCGCTGTGCCAGTAAAACAGTTTTATGTCAACTATTATTTTTTTATTGCGTCTAATGTTAAAAGTTAATTATTACAATTTATAATTAAAACTTTTGGGAATTATGGGATATCGCGAGGTCTCAGTTCGGGGCGAACCACTAGTAATAACTAGTAATAATATTAGTAAGGATAAAAAGAAGATAGCCGTATTTATTAATTTGTATTGAGACTTTTGGAATTAGATTTGGGGCTTGGTCGCAGATGATGATCCTCAAGAACGGTTCAACGTCGTTCGACATATGGAAGGCGCTGCCCATACCCATCTACATGGAGTGCTTTCTGTTCAACATCACCAATGTGGCTGAAATCCTGGCGGGCGAGCCGGTGCAGGTCGAGCTGAAGGAGATGGGGCCCTACGTGTTCAGGGAAATCAATCAGAAGGTAAGCTAAAATCTCTTTACAAGGGCAATCTGTGGGTCGACTACACGCAGAAACAGTACAATCTTATTCCGCCCTCTAACTTCTACAACCGCACCACACGCCACCGAACGCAATTTTACCCTCACCACCTGGGTGCCTGGAGCACTTCGACCACCCGTTGCTCCAGATCTTTTTTCCACGTACTGCCAAATTGTGGTATCATCTCCCTTCCACAGTGTTCCCACTTAATTACAATTTGGAGTTATTCAAGGGGCGAACTAAAAAGTTCCTGAAAAGCCGATAACGCATTGGTGGTGCCTCTGGTACTACAAGTGTTCATGGGCGGCAGTAATCACTTACCATCAGGTGAGATCGCAGTCAAGGACTATCTTGTCATTGCATAAAAAAAGAATCGACCTAACGACTTATCGCCGGCGCTATCAAAAATTTTCGAAAAAACTATAACAAACCATGTGTGGAAAAATATAACATTTTAAGTGAAAATCAAAAAGGTACTGCTCGAAAATTATAACGTACCTGCTTATTCTGTTTGGAAACATTTTTAATCGACTTCCAAAAAGGAGGAGGTTATCAATTCGGCCGGTATCTTTTTTTTTCTCGTTGAGGTAGGTAGATTTATGCGTTTTGCCTCTCGACACAACTCTGCAAGATGACTGATAAGACAGGACACATATATAATTGTGACTTTAATGGAGAGAATCATATTTGCAGCACATAAATATAGTACTTAGATGAATGTGGAGACATAATTTTGGTTGAGGCCATCTCAGATTACGCCGCGCCGTCTGAATTAATGGGTTTTGATTGAAATAATTGCAGTACTGAGGATTTGGGACCTAGAGTTTAATGAAGAAGTCTATAGAAATAAAATAGCAGAATTGGCTCGGGCCTCGGCGGCTTAAAAAGCAATTTAAGTTCCTTAATTAATCAATAGAACTGTTTGTACAATTTTGAATCGTGGGGAACTACCCTTAGTTTATTTATTTTTTTAATATATGAATAAGGTCTTTTTGTATATGTTTTTTTTTTATGTGGCTATTTTATTCTTGAATAAAAGACTATTTATTTATTTTAATTTATTTTATTTATAGGTAAGTACCAACTTAGTATCTACCTTAGAGCCTATCCACACTTACTCTATATTTACTTAATCCGATGAAATAGCAATGCGACACGACTGAAGACAGCTCTCTCCGGCGTACTCTATTCCCTCACTCTCATAGTGCAGAGCAGAAGGAGTACGGGCGCAGAATTAACAGCTTCACGTGTTCTTCGAAGCATGGGGTTGTCCAACTTCTGAGGATTTCTGTCAAGAAAACCTCGATAACTTTCTGGCCCGACCAGAGACTCGAATCCAGGACCTCACAGATCAAGGAGGCAATGGTATCCATTATTATGTTTATGGTGGTACATAAAAGTAATAACGTTGTTATAGTAATAACACTGTTATCGCTTTTATCAATGAATGACAAAATATTCATCAAGTGCCTTTCAATCAACGCGATAAACGGAAAAATATATGGATGCAGCTGACGTGACCCGACTTCGCACGGGTGTCTTTTGGCTGGGTGCAATTTTTTTTAAGTCTAACTGAACTTGACCAATATTCTCCTCTCCCTTCCAAGTAAGTGGAAGGCTTGTGTTAGGAGTGGGTACGACAATAGTACGGGTGGAAATCGAACGGTCGATCTTCAGTTTTCAGTCCGCACCTTTATAAGGTCACAGCACACTTATCAACTCGAAAAGGGAGCGTCACCGTATCAACTCGAGCCGTCCAGTATTCTTTGTATGAAACTCCTTACTGCAACGCGCACTAATCGGAATCTTATCGTAATCGCTTCGCCTCGTTATAAGCTCGGGAACCGAAGTGTCGTCAACTTGCAGTTCCCGCGCCTGCAGTTCGTCGTCCCCGCGCTTACGTCTTTCCATACCCGAGCGCGTCGCTTGATTGAACTGGCGCTTAGCCGTCAACCTGAGATCGGCGAGTTGTAAGCGCGGCGTTGCCTAGCCGTAGCCGAGTCGACGTACCGGAGCTGCTGATCTGCTTTTACATTAGGTTGACGCCTGGATGGCTCCGGTTGTGTTCTTAAGAGATCTCGGAGCCTTCCAATATGCGCTGAGGGTGGCCATGGAGGGGGTTTTAGTGGGTAAAAACCCCCGGGACTCTACCCCAGGATTTCGGGTATCCTTAAGAAGATTTCCCCCTCGTTAAAAAAAAGGTTGACGCCTGGTTGGCGACGAAGCAAAAGGCGATACGGTGACGATCCCTTTCTGAGTTGATATGTGTGCTGACACCCTTAACCGTTAGGCTATTGAGGCTTCAATCTATGCGTTACGCCATTCGAATTTTTGTACAAATTCCGACATAGATTACATTATATCTACTATTTACTATGATGATACATAAAGCGAAGCGACTGCGCCTATCTCGCACGCCGCGCCGATGAGATAATCGATTACTGTTCCTATATCGATAAGCTCTCCTTCCCATCGTCATCATCATCCTGAAGCAGTTACCCTGCTGAGTGTGCTGCTGCTCAGGAACTGCCAAACCATGGAAAGTGTTCCCACTAAATCGAAAGTTTGGATGCAAGTACGTTTGTTACTCAATCACAACGCAACGACTGAACCGATTTGGCACAGAGATAGATAGCCTGGAATAACACATAGGCTACTTTTTATCCCGGAAAATAAGAAAGTTCCTGGGGGAATTAAAAAAACTTAATCTAAATTGCAACATCGGATTATTAGGTGACGCACCTGATCGTTTGCTAGATATTTTGATAAAACAAGCTTTAATTTATTTAATTTAATTCCTCCATGTTAATTCTATCTGTGAAAACTTGTAATTAGCTTTATTCTTCTTCTCTATTTATTAACTAATTTTTTCAAATAAGCTGTAAGTTTTCTTTTAAAATAAAATAAGAATAAAATAAAATAAACCGCAAGGCATTGCACAGGTCTGCACCGCTCGCGCTATGTGGTTGACATATAGGTACACTAAGCGCTTCGCAAATATTATACCTAAATATAAATTGGATTGACGCTCATTATATTATTTGAATCTAGTGAAGTACATCAATAATCAGTTACTATTGTAAAATTGTTATAGTTTGTCGCTACGTGCGTGCAGCCCGTAAAACTCACTGGACCGGTCGAGAAGAAAATTGCGCTGTTCAAAGCAAAAACGCACGCTAAAGTGAAATAAAATTGACGTCTCAATATAATTAATGGACATCGATAATTCGTATACAAAGCATTGAGAATTTAATTGTACCTTATAATCAATGAGTGGCATGTCGATTAATCGGTTAATAAATTGCACGATCAACACGCCTTTTTCATACCTATCTATTTAGATTCATGTCCATTGTCATATCTATTTTTTGTTCTAATTAATATGTAATTATGTACATAGAAGGTACCCTCATAATGAGATAAAAACTACTAGTCAGAAGTTACCTGATATAAAATTTACTGACGCGCTAGTTTTATTGGACCCTTTTTTTATGGAACTAAAACCTTTCTTTGTCCCTCCACGGACCCTGGCAGTGGCAGCGTGGGTTACACTTATATTAGCGGAGTATTCACCATGCCAGGTCCAACGCCGTTGGCAGCCTTCCCGAAACCACCTCGGAGGTACGCTGGTTTTATTGGACCCTGAAACAATCTGAATTTTACTGGACCTTAGACATAGATCACTCCTCAGGATCTGATGATGGGATCCTGGAGAAATCGAGGGAACTCTTCAAATTTTATATGCACAATTGATATAGGTACTTTATAGTGGCGTTCGAAGTCGGTTTTGTAAAAAGAATTTTTACGTTTATATTATTGCGTGAAAAGAAACATTTATGAAACTACTTACTTGAAAATATCATAGAACGATCACGAATGACGTAGTTATCATTGGGGAATATAATTATGCACCCTGGGAAATCAACGTAGATTGCTTAGTTAGGTAATATGGTAATGGCGGGCGGACCTATTCTAAGTAGAAACTTCACTTTTCAAATAACTTCAGCTAAGTTTAGCTTTACATACCTAATAGGGAAGATGACTAAACTTCTTTTATTTTAAAAGAATATTAGCCTAGCTGAACTTGATTTATATTCTCCTCTCCCCTCCAAATAAGCGGAAAGCCTGTGCTAGGCTTTACGCTTACTCGGGTACGACAATATTGCAACGGGTGGGATTCGAACCTGCGATTTTTCAGTTTTCAGTCCGCACCTTTAACCGTTGGGCTATTGAGACGTCTACTATATAATATAATCTATATAATATATCATGTTAATGTTTTTCGTCTTCAGGTAAACATAACTTGGAACGATAACAGCACGGTGTCCTTCAAGAATCAGCGGTTCTGGTACTTCCAACCCGAGATGTCTAGTGGAAGCCTCTCAGATAATATCACTACTATCAACCCTATTATTGCCGTAAGTGAGATTTTTCGAGCTACCATTTAGTCCTGGTATAACAAACAATTTCTAAGGAATTCTTAATTTCTAAATCCAAAATTCATCGCTGGCTATTTCAGGTCTTACCTGGGTAAGACCTGAAATAGCCAGCGTAGCTAGGTACCTGTGACAATAGAACACAGGCGACAGGGTTCAGTTAGGTAATTAATCTAACCGCCGAATCAAATTCGGCAGCGTTCGAGAAACTTCAGGATAATATCTTCTCGTCCAAAATTCCTCAGTGCCTGCAGACAGAAGTCTTCACAAAGAGAGTTTTGCCATTGATGACTTAGTATTTCAAATAGAGTCGTTAAACAGTTGCGCCTTGTTATTGTTGTTGAGAAGGCTCAGACTTAGTGGAGCTGGAGAGAGCTAGATCCTTACGAGATCAAATCAAATGAGATCCGCAGGAGAAACAGAGTTTCTGATATACTCGTAGCTCATCGATTCTAGGCTTGATTGAAAGGAGCTACTAGAGCAAGGTCAATTCTTTTTTTTTTTTTCAATCAATCAATCAATTTCTTTATTGCGAATTTGGGTAATTTACAGGTGTTACAAATAAAATAAATGGGCAACCAAACTCTTACTGCCTTTCTGAACCCAGAATTCCTGAAAAGCCGGAAACGCATTGGTGGTGCTACAAATGTCCATGGGTGGCGGTAAACACTTAATATCAGGTGACCCGCCTGCTGGTTTGCTCGCTAAAAATATAAAAAAAGAATCTACTAAGTCCATCAACGACACCCAAATTTTTTTTTCAGACGATAGCATACACAGTCCGCAACGACCGCATGTTGCTCAGGATATTTGTGGACATGGTGCTGAGGGGTTACCACAGTAACATGTTCGTGACGGCCAACGCTTCTTCGTGGCTGTTCGACGGCGTGCCAGACCCAATACTGGACTTCGTGGGCAAGATACCTGCTCTGCCTTACAAAATTCCATTTGACAGATTTGGGTGGTTTTACAAGGTAAGCAAAAGCTTTGACCCTGTCGTCATCATCATCGTCATCTCAAACTATTGCTGGCCCAATACTGGCGTGGGTGACCTCTCAGAATGAAGGTTTATATATATAGTCAACCACCATGCTGGCCTAGTGCAGATTGGTAAACTTCTTTAAGGGTGCCCCTTTAAGAAAATTTTGGAGAATTCTAAGGCATGCATTTGATCCTGTACTGCTTTCTAAGGACGTGGAACTTGGGGTTCCAAGATGTTCGTATGACAAGCCTATTGCGAGAAACGCAGCGTTTGAAAAGTCTATGTCGCCAAAATATTCTGGCTAGTAGAGAACTACTAGCCAGTTGGAGAAATGATCTCAAGCCGCCGTAGAACGTTTATCAGTGGAAATAACGCCGATGAGGACTTTGCATAAACGTGACTCATTTTGACGGTACAATAATAATCTCAAAATTTTCGAAATTTGGTTCAGCGTTGATGGAGAATTATAGAGTAACATCACCAAAAGAGAATACATCAAAACAATTAAAATTATAGTACATCCCACTCTTTGCTTCGCTCCTTTCAGAGAAATGGCTCAATAGATGCTGACGGTCTCTTCAATATGAACACGGGCGGTGCTGACTTCAGCAAACTGGGCAAGGTGGAGCGATGGCAGAACTCCAACAGGACTGGGTACCGGGAGCAGTGCGGCAACGTGCACGGTTCTGCGGGAGAGCTGTGGCACTTGGAACATGACCAGCAGGAGATCAGCCTATTTGCTGCTGATCTTTGCACGTGAGATTATGGCCTCTCTGTCTGAATGTATTCCTAATTCCTGAGCGTCGTGACTCTTTTGCTTATTCATATAATGGTAGGAGTTTTCTTAGGAATATAATGCAGTAAGTTTCAAGATCCTTGCGCATACGACTCGATGAGAACGAGATTTTAAATAATGGTTATGATCAGATGCTAGTAATAATAAGTGAAAAGGCCAGTTTCTGGACACCCATTGGGTGTTGTAGCTTGGCTAATGTGATCGTTTGATATGGGCTGTCACAATTAAGCCAGCCTCAGCCCTCAGGCCGAGCGACTTGTGACTTGGAAACTTGCCGTAGACTTCAGACGTCAGCGTAACTTCGCAGGATGATCAACGTGTTTTCAACTATTCGTACTACCATCCATACACCTTGTGTATAATGTCCTGAGTTATATGACTATATTTATTGCAGTCACATGACCCTACCTTATTCGGGGAAAGTCGTGAGGCATGGCATAGAGGGCGTCGAGTTTACATCCAACGACTCTCTGTTCGACAACGGCCATAAATATTCCAATCAGGTAAGTAGTTGGATGTTTTCTTTTTGGACTTTTAGTCTATACTACCTACCTTCTGCTATACCTTGGTACTTACCGTGAAGTACAGACTGACTGAAATTCATGGTAAGCCCTAAACGATTGGACCCAGCGCCGGCTTTACCTATGGTGCAGGGTATGCAACGCACACGGGTGCAAGGTTGTAGGGGGCGCCGCGCCGAGCCGCGCTTGCTTGCTTCATGACATCATTTAAAATTGCACCATTTTTTGCACCTGATTTTCCTTTCACTGGTGAAAATAACTGTACCTAAGTCAAACAGTATTCTTGTATTGTAAGTATTCCATTTCCACTAGCGGGCGCCAAGATATTGATTCCACAAGGGCGCTACATGGGCTATAGCCGCCTCTGATTTGCCCTCTAAGGTGGACATAGAGATTTTAATTTTAAGGGAAATATTGTTTGAGTGAGTAGGTAGGTACCCTCGAGGTACCTATACTAATGAGGCGTTTTATAGAATAAAAAAAATATGAATATTTTCAGGCATGCTACTGCGCCGAGGTTCGAGACGACAGCTGCATGCGGGCGGGCGCGTTCAACGTGTCGGCGTGCAAGTACGGCGCGCCCGCCTTCGTGTCTCTGCCGCACATGCTCGGCATGGACCCATACTACCCCAGCAAGGTTAAAGGCCTCAGGCCGCTTGAGTGAGTTTACTAAGTAGCTACTTTGTACTACCTACTAACTTTTTCCCGTGAATTCGTCCGAGTGGAGTTTTTTGAGGTGAGGTTCTTAAAAATCCACGGGAACAACTTTTTTCCGGGATAAAAAGCTACTTAACTCTTCAAAAAGGTCACGCTCACGCTCAAGAAAAATGCGAAAAATCACGCCCTTCCGTCTTTTGTGCTCTTGTGTTACGATTTTTCTGAAAAACTTCTAGACCAATTAAGTTTTTTGCAATTTCTTACATAGTTTTACAGCGTCTTATAATCTTTCAATTTAAAAGTCCTCCTCAAAAAATCGAATCTACTTGATTTTTCAGTCAGAGGCAGTTGGCTTTTCTTATTTATTTTTTAATAATTTGCTTATTTTTTTTAATAAAATCCAAGCTCTTGTTCCAGGAGGCACAGGTTCAGGATGTCGATCGAGCCTGTGACGGGCATGCCGCTTGCCATCTCGGCGCAGCTGCAAGCCAACGCGCTCGTTAGGCACATACCTGGCATAAGGTACTTACAATCTATTTTTATTTTTATTTTTAGCGAGCAAACGAGCAGGCAGATCACCTGATGTTAAGTGATTACCGCCGTCTATGAACATTTGTAGCACTCGATGCACCACCAATGCGTTGCCGGCTTTTTAGAAATTTGTTGTTCCGCCCCTTGAATAACCCCATGTTGTAGTTTATTGGGAACACCGTCGCAGGAAGTTGGTTCCACAATTTCAAAGTACATACGTGGAAAAAAAGATCTGGCACAACGGATGGTCGAAGTGATCCAGGCACCCAGGTGGTGAGGGTGAAATTGTGTTCGGTGGCGAGCGGTGCAGTTGTAGAAGAAGGATGGTGGAATAAGTTCAAATAGCTCTTCAAAACACTCCCCGTTATATAGCCGATAGAATACGCAAAGAGAGCTTACATCTCTGCGGTGCTCTAGGCTTTCCAATGAGTTGGTTCATTTGGGATTGTCCACGAGACGAACTGCCCGCTTTTGAATCCGGTCAAATGGAAGGAGTTGGTATTAAGGTGCTCCAGCCCAAAGGTGAGAGCAGTACCTATTCCATGTGTGGGCGGACTTGCGCTTTATAAAGTAGGAGCCTGTGCTCGGGCGCAATTGCAAAGTACCGCTTTGCTCTGTTGAGCACCCCAAGCTTTTTCGAAGCTAATTTTAGCTTCTCCTTCCTAGTGATCCACGAACTGCGTATAAGCTTGTCATTGTGTGGTTGCAGTCTCAACAACCAGCTGCCGGACCCCGACACGCTGCTGCCGATGTTCTGGTTCCGAGAGGACATCGAGGTGGAGGGCCAGTACGTGGACTTTGCCAAGGCGGCTCTCGGCGTGCGCTACGGCCTGCCGTATGGGCTCTATGCGCTTGTCGTGAGTTCACTTCTTGACTTCTTGGTCGCACATTTTATTGCTGAAGGTTGTATCCATATAAAAGTGCCTTTATGGCGTTTGTAACTATGTCATAGTTATAACCTTCCACTCTACTGACCTCTATAATTTTTTTTTATTTCTATTTCATGACAAGATAGTCCGTGACTGCGATCTCACCTGACGCAGCTTCGCTCGCGTGGATTTAGTTTTTTTTTAAATCGTGCGTGATCTCATTGATTTTCCGGGATAAAAAGTAGCCTATGTTATTGTACCGGTCCTCAACTCTATAACCATGCAGAAAATCAGATCGATCCGTTGCTTTATTGCCGCGAGATTGAAGCAGAAACCAACACACTTTCGCATTTATAATATTAGTTAGGATTATAATATGGCAGGATGTAAACAGATCTAAATGGCTGTTTAACAGCTGTTATTAGGTATAACAGCTGTTAAACATTGTACTAAAAAAATGTTGTTTTCATCATTAGGCTCTAGCCACAGGAAAGCCGTCGTAATGTTTTTTTTTTATAAAGAATATTAACTAAGCTGACGTTGACTAATATTCACCTATCCCCTCCAAATAAGCGGAAAACTTGTGCTAGGAGTGGTTACGACAATAGTGCAACAAGTGGGATTCGAACCTGTGACCTTTCAGTTTTGATTCCGCACCTTTAATCGTTGGGTTGGTTGAGGCTTAAAAAGACTGTTTCCATCTACAGATAATAGGCCTTGCTCTCATCGTGAGCGGAGTGTACAAAATCCGAAGATTTGCGATGCCGCCGGTCAAGGAAGCCGATATTGATGCGTCAAAGAAGTTTTTGGGGACCCAAGCAAGATAATTCTTTTGGATAAGGCGCATTATTATTATACTAGATGATGTATACAAATGTTCCAAAGAGGATGTTGCCCTCCGAGACTAGAAGAATTAATGAATATTTCCATGAATATTTTACATTAAAAATGACTGTAAATAATAGATACCTTATATGCCTAAGTATATTCGAAATATTGTAAATATTATATAGATACTCGTTTATTGGATAGAAAATTAATTTTAGTACGTACAATAAATAAAATATGTACTTATGATAAAATATTAAGCAATATTTAAGCGCATTGTCCGGCGCTTTACTTTCTTTTTGGTTTATCAATGACATAACGTTCTATGCGCCTCGTTGATGCGTTTTTGCAAAGACTTATTTAAGTATGTCAAATAAAATTAAGAAGTGTAATTAGTTTAACGTTGTTTACAAAGTCTGATAGAATCTAAAATGTAGTTATATCGATAGTAGGGTTAATTATTTTCGTCAATTTTACAAATTTCGGTATGGGTGGAATCTACACTGCCATACCCCAAGTTAGCCCGCTACCATCTTAGACTGCATAATCACTTACCATCAGGTGAGATCGCTGTCAAGGGTTATCTTGTCATAGAATTAAAGAAATATATCTGGTGGTGAGGGTAGCATTGCAGAAGACAGAGGGTAAACTGCCATAGATTGGTAATTCCATACCCAATGAAAGTAAAAATTAGAAAATACGGCAGCTGAAACGGTGAATTAGACACACATATGCAATAAAGAGTCAACCCGCACAACTTATCAATTGAAAAGTTAACTTTATTCCTTTACATTATGTACGTATTTCATTTGAAAAAGGTTTGTAGGTTGAAACGTTATTGCGTATGTGCGTCCAATATTACTTAATTGTTGTGAAATAAGAATGCGTTTATATACAAAAAATACGATTTTATTACAATGTAACAATGTGTGTTTGTATTTAATACTCGCCAATATAAAAAGTAAACATCTCTGTACAATTTACATTTACTAAATTCTTTCTGCACGTCTTCGCTAACGTAGAGAAATTCAGTTGCATTTCACACGGCAGCGGAATGAAAGAGATATCGTCGGGGATAGTGCAGAACCGCGTATGTACCATTGGTAAAAACCGCGGATCTACACTAGTCACAGTTTAACATGGGAAGTTTAAAATTTTATAAATTACTTATTTCTACGGCTATTGGGCTTACACAGATTATTTATTAATTCATGTGTTCTATGTATTGATAAAAATAAATATCTTTTAAAGTGATTAATTTAGTCGCTACGACACTTACGCGGTTTTGATTTGACCACAAACGTATGAAAATGGATTTTAATGTACTAATGCTAGTTACGTGGATTTGCATTATCCCCGACGATATGAATGGTGCATAGTCAAACGTTTGTTACAATAGCAGTTTCGCGTTTGTTTCGCATGTCAAACAAAAGCGAAACTATAGCGAAACTACCAACTGTGAGATTGTTAAAATTGATTGCACCACTTTCGCAATTCGCAATCATTTCTCATTGGCTGGTATTCTCTCGCTACTGGTCAAAATGTATCGATGCAGCAAGAACGCTCTAAATTCAGCCAATCAGAGGCGACTGCTCGCAGATGTTTTAACACAATCATTTGACTAAACGTCTATCTCTTCCCCATGTAACAATTCCGCTGCTGTTTTCGTGGCTGTGACCACTGTTAGTTGCTTTAGTACATCACCTAATTTTAAAAAATCTACTCAGACTCAAAGCACATTGCGGGAGAGGCGAAGGGAAGCGTTTTATTTTCTTGCAAAGTGAATTCACCTTCATCTCCCTATGTGCAGAATGTACACACCCATTTGTTGCTATAAGTCCCTTCACGTAAATAGAACGCTGAAGGATAGTGGGCTATTGTTTTATAAATAAGCATAATTGTTTTATTGTAGAATAATATTAGGCACTTTATTATTTACTTAGTTCTTTGGAATACCTACAAACCACCGATTTTATCGATAAATCGCACAGTACAATCGATCAGTGTTTTTAACAAACTTAAACAAAAACAAATCAACACTCGTCGACGCTAGCCTCTTGTTTTGCTCAGCACTGTACTCGTAGTGGAGTTAAAAATCAATTTACTTTAAACTTGTCGACGCTTTGACTCTCCGACAATGTGCTCTGAGCTTTAGGAATGCAAGCATCGAGCCCTTACAATTTAAATAAGTACATAATAATTTAATATCAACATTTAACTCATAAGATTTCCGTAACATAGATCTTCTTCAAATAGAATATTTTTTAAATATCATTAAGATGTTTTATTTATTTAAATATCTCGTACCCTTATTGCAAAAACCGATTATCTGCATTTTTGTACCAAAATTAGGTTAAATATATCAATCGACTCCTCAGCTCACGGCGAAGCTGTAGGTAAAACCCATTGTCTGCTACGACGCTTTTTTACGGAGATAGCTAGAGTTAAAAGCAACTACCTACAGGTATGATTTAATTACCTTCTTAAAAAAAGAACTAAACTCATTTAAATTATTTAGATTTATAAATCTATACCACAAAAACAATGTATTGTATTTTAATACTTTTCAGATGTAGTTGCTTGATTTATCATTATGTCAATATTATTCTGTTAATACATGTTAACCTGCGTTAACAGGTTTCAGCTTTTATTAATATACTAGAAATTGCTGATGTATCTAAAAAGTAAAACGAACTAAACAACATTAGTTGCTTTTTGCAGAATAATGAACTCAATATTTTGTTAAAATTATTGCAGGTAAAAGAACTTAAGTTCACTTTTACTGTATAACTGGGCTACGAGGGTTTTTGAACATCTTCACAAATCAAAAGTTTTTTGATTTGTAAAGCTCACAATATAACTCTATCTTTAAGGTGATAGAGAAAAGACTGTCTAAAGATCTTAAGTTTAGTGACTGGCCAACTGCCGGCATCTATAAAAGTAGAAAATATAAGCTGTTTGACTTGTATGCAGAATATGTAAGAAACTATTCTAAATTGTTTGAAAATGTGTGCATACAAGCAAAGTCACTTCACATAAAACAAAAAATTGTCAATTCTGATAATAAAATTAAAACAGCATGGGACATCATCGGCGATGAAATGAGTAAACATAAGGTACATAATAATAATAAATTGGAGCTTAAAAGTGATAATCATGTAATTAACTCCGATACAGAAATTGTAAATACATTTGAGAACTTTTTCAAAAATATTCCAATTACAACAACCAGTTCTCTGAATTCCTCGCCAGCAGAAGTCTATCGTCTTCTATGGAGCAATGTCTCTGAGTGCAATAAGTCATTTAGGTTTGAACACGTTACCCCATATGACATAGTCAAAACATTTAAATCTTTACAAAATAAGAAAACAGCAGATCTATGGGGGATA
Source organism: Hipparchia semele (assembly GCA_933228805.2). NCBI lineage: Eukaryota > Metazoa > Arthropoda > Insecta > Lepidoptera > Nymphalidae > Hipparchia > Hipparchia semele. Next base: position 13,902,092 of record OW121717.1, read on the forward strand.
TCAGTTAAAATAATTCATAACATAATTGATATTATTGCGCCATATCTTGCTTTAATTTTTAATAAATCAGTAGATTCTGGATCTTTTCCAGACCTTATGAAATGTAGTAAACTAATACCGCTTTTTAAATCGGGAAGCAAAAGTGACCCGAATAACTACAGGCCAATTTTAATTTTGCCAACTCTCAGCATATCACTCATCACTCTCAGATATTCGAAAAAATAATGCTCAACCAACTGCTTTTACACTTTAATTTAAATAAACTCCTACACACTGAGCAGTATGGTTTTACAAAGGGTCGATCAACAACCGATGCAGCCGCAAGGCTGTTACAACACATATTCGATGCATGGGAGAACTCACAGAGTGCCGTTGGTATTTTCTGTGATTTGTCAAAGGCATTCGACTGCGTTGATCACGAGACACTTTTGCTTAAACTGAGCCACTATGGCATTAAAGATTTTGCACATAGTCTCATTGCGTCTTATCTCAGTGAACGAGTCCAAAGAGTATGTGTCAATGATGTAAAATCATCCGGATCAGCCTCAGTAATGGGTGTACCCCAGGGTTCTATTCTAGGTCCATTCATGTTTTTGGTCTACATAAATGATTTACCACATTTTGTCCAAAATACTTGCGATATTGTACTATTTGCTGATGATACGTCTTTGAATTTTAAAGTCTATAGGATGAAAAACAATTTTGACGATGTAAATAATGCATTATCTCAAGTTTCTGAATGGTTTACGGCAAATAATCTACTTTTAAATACTAAAAAAACAAAGTGTGTTGAGTTTTTATTACCTAACCCGAGAACTGTCAGTAAAAATTTAAAGATAAATAATGAACCTTTGAAAACTGAGGACTCCACAGTGTTCTTGGGATTAACCCTGGATTCAAAGCTACAATGGGGCACCCATATAGCAACGCTTGCGGGCAAACTTAGCTCTGTTGTATATGTTATCTTTACATAGTATAAAACAAAATCGATTCCCGCTGTCTGGCCCTCTTTATGTACGCGTAGATCTTTTAAACTACGCAACGGATTTTAATTCAGTTTTCATCAGTAGATAGTGATTCGAGAGGAAAGTTTACAGTTATAGTGTTTCCCTAAATTCCTACGGGAACGGGACAAATGTAGGTGAAACCGCAAGGCACAGCTAGTTATTCTAATATAATAAAACGAAATAGTTTTTTTATTTAAATGAGCTAATCTCTAGAACGGCTGGACCGATTTCAACGAAACTTTTTTTTAAAGATAGCTGAGATTATAAGAAATGATGTAGGCTTGCCCATTTCCCACGGGAACGGGAACTCCTCGGGTAAAACCATAGGGCGCTGCAGTTAGTACGTACAAAGTTAAATGAAATCTACTTTACCTTCAGCCAAAAGCAACTAAAGATATTTATTTTACACCTGTACTGGCTAAAGTTGAACTAAAACGATTTTTGTCTTGATGATTATTACTATTCAAAACAAGTGATTAAATAAAAAATGCCATTAGAGCTACCAGAACGGTAAATTTGAAAATTTGGTAGTTTTTCTACATTCAGGAAAAACTAACTAAGTGAGCTCCTTACCGGTTATTTTCTTCTTTTTGTTGAAAAAATAGTAAGTTTTTTTCAATTATTAACCTACTTAACATTTCTTGAATAGTTTCTTGTTTATAAAAATTATTATTGTTTAAAAATTGACATCATTATAACTAATTTTTAAGTCGTTAAAGTTTCAAATGCTTATAACTCAAAAACTTTTCGCTCAAATTTTGGTGCAGATAATCGGTTTTTGCAATAAGGGTACGATCTATATGTAATTATGTAGACCCTGGGAACCTAAACATAACTGGAATTATACATGGATAAAGCCGAAGGAAAAATGTCTTAAATATTATTATTTTGCATAAAACCTCGTTGTAACAATAATTCTTAAAAGTAAAGAAATAAAAATACATTTAAAAAATGGCAACAATTTATCAAGTATAGACTGTAGAGAATTAGAATTCCCAAAAAGTGCCAAAAAACAAGTAAAGTAAACGATTTAATTTTCGCCATTTTGATTATGCCATTTCTTTATAAGAATATGGACTAAGTCGATCTTTCGACATATAATTGCAAAAAAAAATATTTTTTTCTCTTAGCCTCTAAGTTGATCCCAAGATATAAAACATATAATGCTGCTAATAGGTATTTAACAGTACTTAACCTTATATTAGTAAGGAATAATACCATGTTTATGGTAAGTACTTAATCTAAAAACAAAAATATAAATAAATTTACCAACTCCCATCCCAAACATATGCGAAATTTTTGAAAAAAAAAAAACTGGAGTTCCGAAATCATAAATGTATGTAACACTGGACTAGACTATAAACTCTTAAAATATATAAATACAATTATAAATGATATAAGGATGCACATATGCAATAAAGTGTCAACCCGCACAACTTATCAATTGAAAAGTTAACTTTATTCCTTTACATTATGTATGTATTTAATTTGACAAAGTTTTGTGGGTTGAAACGTTATTGCATACGTGCATCCATATGACAATATAGAGTGATTTAATTTTTGATTTTTAAACGTCATAATATAATTAAGCATCAATTCCGTAATAAACCTAATACAAGCTCGTTTATATTATTATTATAAATTATAATTAACAAAAAGTAACGCACCTATCTATATATCAGAATAATATACCATACTCTGAACTGCGCTTTCTTGAACAAGGCCAAAATTTCCTAATAGAATAAAAAATAAAAAAAGGCCAAGGTTTTTCCGGTTTTTTAGGTAGGTAAAATTTATAAAGCTGCAAGTATCCGTTGTCGTTCCGTTGCGATGAGCCAACTATGAACTAACTAAGTGCAAAGGGATAAGAGTTACGCGATGGAAAGAGAGGCAACTTTTTGGTGAATAGGTAACTTAGCGACCTGAATTACGCTTTCTTACTAGCAGAGTCGCTATTTATTTAAATGATTTTGCGGACTGAATCTTCGGTACCTGAACCTATATCTAGCTGCTACATACGTCATACATACATAGAAACAATTTAATTTAATTTTATTATTATCAACAGTCAAATATAGCACCATTTCATTATTATTGACTTAGTTTACTATACTCACTATTTGCTACAGAGAAGAAGTGTTTTCGTTAAAAAATCGATGTCAAAAGTTAAAATTAGGGCATCGATACACGGCGCATTGCGGCGCTGGCAAGGAATTTTCTTTGTAGACGCCGCTACGTTATGGTACGACAACGCTTTACGTAGAAACCCATGTATTTTTGTAGAATGCCACAGCAATATCGCAGCAACGCCGCAACGCACCATGTGTTATCACCCTAACGTCTACTTTAGTATAGCTCTTGCAATTCACGAGTGTGCGTGGCTCGTGGTAGTGTGTGTAAGTTCGAGCGAGCGCGATGCTCGCGCCTGCCCGCTTTCACCTAGGCTGCGACAGGCACGCATAGTGCACACTTATACGACGTGCATATACACTCATTAATAGGCATGATGATATTGAAAAACTGTTGGATAATGTTCAGAAGTATCTATTATTTCGAAAAAAATCTTATTTCAACAAAAAAAAAAAAAAAAGTTCGGTAGATAAACTTGCCAATTCATTTATAAGTTTAAAAAACGCTCGACGGTGTCATGGCGTCGTTTGTGACGTCACTTCTATGTTTTTTCACAGTAGTTTGTCAAAGTTTGAAGATAGATGTGACGTATTGTTCAATTCAATATGGCGGATTGCTGTATTTTATACTTTTATTTTTTATCAAAATAAACATCAATCTCGCTCAAAATAGAAGAATAAATACGTTTTTTTATAATCCACGAATCTAATTTCATGAGAAAAATTGATAATTTCATTGATTTTTGGTTTATGTCATCATGCCTTTTGCAAGAACTATTATATCGGAATGACTTTAGTTAATGGAATCATCACTGGAAGAAACACGTACAACAATAAAAGTACAGACGAATGATTTAACACAATGTTTCAATTTAGAGGGCTAGTATCAAAGGTAACAAACACAAAAGTGACAACTTTGGAATTTGATACTAGCCCTTTGATACTAGCCCTCTAAATTCGTAACATAACGTGACCGAAAAAATACCTTTAATATTTGTTCCTAACTACAACTAAACGTACTATGCAATCGAATTTAGGAGACCAATGGCAATTTATTTTTCTAATTTATTATTCACCTCTTGAAAATTTAATTATAAGTTATCTTGAGCTACTACATCACTCATTTGCGACAAGGGTGACATAACTCAAAATTCAACAATTTTAGCGTCAAAAAGTTATACTTTTTAACCGACTTCCAAAAAGGAGGAGGTTATTGATATTAAAACTTTACGCTAAGTACAAAAAAATAAGAGCGAGAAAGATTGTGTCTTAGTGCTCTCTCGCCTTGTTAGCCGCTGTGTTGTTTCGAGACCGCAGCATCCACAAAACATTACTCTCTAACGAGAGAATTCTCTCGTCGTCGATTTTGAATTATGTCACTCTTGTCGCAAATGAGCGACATGGCTTTTATTTGTGTGATCAATTCACTGTGAGATTATAGAATCATTACATACATTTTACCACAGATCGCCGGTGTTCTCGCGCAGATCGCATAGCACGCTACATCCAGGTCTCAACAACAGTTGTACAGCAGCTAAGTGCGTCAGTGCAAGTCGTCCTGCTGGCTCCTCAGTATGGGCGGGTCCTCGGAGCGCAGCAGCTTGCGGATCAGGATCGCTATCCCCGCTATGAGGAGGATCACTCCGATCGCCTGAAAACAAATAGTTAATCCTGAATTTGATCCTATCCAGTAATTTTTGCGTGATAGAGTAACATACAGACGTAGATGCACACGAACGCGCACGCACGGACGCACGCACGGACGCACACACACACACACACGCACACATGCACGCACGTACGCACGCACGCACGCACACACATTTTATTAGATTTAAAACAAGAAAAATTGTGTTTATTTTAAACTAGATGATGCCCGCGACTTCGTCCGCGTGAATTTAGTTTTTAAAATCCCGCGGGAACTCTTTGATTTTCCGGGATAAAAAGTAGCCTATATTTTAATCCAAGGTATAATCTATCTCCATTTTAAATTTCAGCCAAATCAGTCCAGTAGTTTTTGCGTGAAAGAGTAACAAACATACACACACACACATACAAACTTTCGGCTTTATAATATTAGTGTGATTTATAAAAAAATATCAATCAAATATCCTATTGTATATTGATGCAACTGGATTCGGAGCGAAACCTAAGTGAAAGAACGTGAAGAAACGTATTTTTTTGGATTTGTGTGGTTTTGCGTAGTTTTGAGACAGACAGACAAAATTAAGACTTCCATATTAAAATAAATAAAAATATTTAAAAAATCAGAAGAGACACTGTCTAGGGACACTGTGTAGTGTAGCTGGGGGAGTAGCGGCGTGGCACGCACCGTGAGCGCGTAGAAGCCGTACGGCATGCCGCTGCGCAGGTTGAGCGCGAACCGCGCCAGCCGCGAGAAGTGGTCGTCCATCATCACCTCCTGCCGGAACCAGAACATCGGCACCAGCGTGTCCGCGTCCGGCAGCTGGTTGTTTAGCCTGGACAACAACGGCAGCTCGTTGAAGCATGGTACGGGTGACAGGTCAATAGAACGTAATTTATTTTGTACCATATCGTCGCAATCATAAGGTCCAAGTTACGAAAACTTATTTTCGTACTGTTTGCAACAGTAGCCTAACGGTGATGGTGATGATGACGATGAACTGATGAATACCGACAGACAGGTAACCTTTCCACGATGCCCTAAACTGATGATGACGGATGATGATGAGGATGATGATGATGATGACGATAATAAGATGATAGAATACTGACAGACAGGTAACCTTTCGCCAATGCTCCAAACTGATCACTATGATGATTGATGATGATGATGACGATGATGTACTCACGTGAAGCCGGCGACGTGCCTGACCAGCAGGTTGATCTGCAGCTGCGCCGCCACCCGCAGCGGCATGCCCGTGTACATCTCGAGGGCCAACTTGAAGTTCATGTCGCTGCAACAGCGCAATTACGCATATTTTATGTTTCTAAAACATCCCACGAAAGGTCAAAATTATTTTTTTCATGGTCAATAAATAAAATCCAAGATTTCTAACGTCATTCTTTGTTTAGGCACCATTGTCGCTGTAACCACCTACCCCTGTCACAACCAGCCCCAGTCTCCCCTACATAAGATGCTACGGATCGACGTGATTTTTTGCATGACTATAGTTGAAGACTTGGAAAGTGACGCGGGATTTTAAAAACTAAGCTAAACCCATGTGGACAAAGTCGTGCACATCAATGTTTCAATCCACTAAGCTTATAGTTCGTTTCAAATGAGAACAGGACTATCAAACAGCCATTTTATATATCTGTCCTGCTCATATGAGGTTTACACTGAGTGAGATAGAAACAGTAAAAAACGGCTTCTCATTTCTATTGTCATTTGAAACGCATTATACAAACAAATCTCGTGAGTCGCGAAACTGATGTGGAAATGGACGAGGCACATAGTTCGAAGAGCTGATGGCCGATGGGGTCCCAAGGCACCGGGAAGCGCAGTGTTGGCGTCTGCCAGGTGCCAGGCCCTACTAGGTGGAACGACGACATCAAACGAGTCGCAGGGAGCCGCTGGATTCAGGCGGCGCAAGACCGAGACCTGTGGAGGTCCATGCAAGAGACCTAAGTCCAGCAGTGGATGTCTATAAGCTGAAGAAGAAGATACAAACAAATAATGAATCAGCACACTTACTCGGTGGGTTTGAGCCCGTGCACCTTGGCGGGGTAGTGCGGGTGCATGTTGTAGAAGTGCGGCTGCGACACGAAGGCGGGCGCGCCGTACCGGCACGCCGACACGTTGAGCGCGCCGGGCGGCAGGCAGTTCTCGTCGCGCACCTCGTCGCAGTAGCACGCCTGCAGTATATGCGACAGGCTCAAACATCGAAATTCCTCATTGAGCGACAATACCTTTTTCACCTCACTAGCTCAAAAAACCTTTGCTGTCTAATAAAACCAGTGAGCAAGTCGTTTTGCGCATTCATTGAGAAAAAGGGTTGTCTCAAGAAAAGTTCAACACCTTTTCTCACTAGTGAGCAAAACGACTTTTGCTCACTGGTTTTAGACAGCAAAGGCGCCCTTTTTGAACTAGTGAGGTGAAAAGTTGTATGTATCAACGATAGCAAAGTTTATGTCTCTTGTCTTTTTGAATCCCTCACTACACTCAGGATTCTAACTTAGAATCCTTCGCCCGCTCGGGGTTCAGCACTAGGCACTCACAACAAAAATGAACTTTGCTTTAAATATCACACGTTTCAACGGTGAAGGAATATCCGTAAAGTCTGCCAATTTGTAATGGCCCATAGTTCACCACACTGGCATGGTAAACTATGGCTTATAGTACTTCTATGGGGAAGACCTGCTATCAGTAGTGAGACGTTTATACCATAACCAACTATAAAATGGCTGAAATAAAAATATAGCTATAATGCTATGAAAAAAATGTAACATTAAACTGACCATATGAGGATATTTGTATCCGTTGTCGAACAGAGAGTCATTGGCCGCGTACTGCACTCCATCTATGCCCTGTATTCTGACTGGCCCGCTCTCGGGGAGCACCATGTATCTGCCCACGATAAGAAAAGGTTTCATTTACGGATCCCCCTCTTACCCGTTCTGCTATTGAGTCTAATAGGTAAGAAGTGGCGGTAAGATCAGACAATGAGATGAAAGTAGGGTAACATTGAAAGGGCATGACATTTTTATTAAAACTGTGGGGTTAGGTTAGTCTTCTTGGTATTGTATCGGCTCATTAGCAAATAGTACATGGTACCGTATCGGCTGACTAAATCCCTTAGTAGTAAATAGTACTACTGAATACCGTAAACACGGTTCTTCGGATTCTCGGGTGTCGGGAACTTGAAGTTCCGTGATAGATCTTCAAACTTCACCATAATTGTCCCGGAAAATGATTATCCCACAAAAAATAAAAGTACCACGATAACCTCAGGTTTTCCAAGCTCCAAGCCCACAGTTCTCTGATAGATCCTCAAACTTCACCATAATTTAACTCCACCATAAGTTAACTCAATATGCAATAAGAGTACCAGGAAAACATGACTCGTGTGCAAATCAGCAGAATCAGCATTTCGAACCGGTGATAGATTCCCTACTTGAGAAGACTCGATAAGACCCACAAGTTGGCCTACATGAAATAAATAATTTTGAATATGGGAAGAAATAATTCCGGGGCTCACAGTTCCTCAAAATTCGCCATAGTTATCCTGAGACACGGTGAACCCAATAGCCAATTAAAGTACCAAGGAAACATGACTTACGTGCATATATCAGGAGCGAATATCGTGATCTCCGGCTGTCCAAGCTCCGGGGCCCACAGTTCCCCCGTAGATCCACGCACTGCGCTGCATTCGTCCCGGAATATCGTCGTGTTGGAGTGCTTCCATTTCTCCACATTACCGAGTTGAGAGAAATCATTGACTCCCGTGTTCATGAGGAAAATGCCGTCGAACTCCATGGAAAGGTTACGCTGGAAGAAATATGAACGAATATATAAGATTTTATTAATGAATAGCGAACAAACGAGCAGGCGGGTCTTGAACTCTTCAAATTTTATAGACACAATATGTACTTTGTAGTGGCGTTTGAAGTTGGTTTGGTTTTGTTGGTTTGTCTTTCTTTGTTTGGTTTGTTAATCACGCCGCAACAAAGCAACGAATTTTTTACATGGGTATAGTCGAGGACCGAGAGATTGACATAGGCTACTTTTTATGCCGAAAAATCAAAGAGTTCCCGCGGGATTTTAAAACTAATTCCACGCGAGCGAAGCCGAGGGCATCCACAAGTCATGACTTAAAACAACCAAGAATCATATCCAGCCAAACGTCAAGATCGGTTAAGTGGATAAGCCATGAAAAGGTTAAAGAACAGATAAGATTTAGAATAGGTACTTTGTTGGAGGTCGTTTTAGGATCAAACTAAGGATCAAAGACCTATCATGTGATAATGAATGTAGCAGGAAAACGAATGATTCACTATTAGGTCTGATGTTGTGTAAGATGCATGCAAGTGCGAATTATACAATAAGCGAAAGTTATATGCGTTCCGATCGATAACGTACCGTAGCAATTGGCTTGTCGTAATCAATATAATCGCCTCACTGCGTACTTACTGCTTTCTTTAAAACACTCGTGCAACGATGGTAAAGAAACAAAAGAGTATTTCGATACCTCCTACGTAAGTTGTTGTATCCCCAAAACGCTCATGTGACGCGTTAATTGTTGTGAAGGTCAATACAATGGTTTACGCCAAAAAATCAAAATCAAAATTTATTTATTTCATGTAGGCCAACTTGTAGCTCTTATGACACGTCATAAATCTACCACCGGTTCGGAATGCAGATTCTGCTGAGAAGAGCCGGCAAGAAACTCAGCAGTTGCTCTTTAAAAAAAAAAATTTTTACAAAACTATGCTATGTAGGCTTAACTGTAACTATGCTATGTGCTTCCACAATGAAGTTTCAAAAATGCATACGTAGGTATATACAATCCAACGCATGTTAAGACGGGCAGACAAAGTAGACCCATTCCCGTTGGTGGCACCCGTTCACGAGCATGACGCATGATCCAGCCGTTGCTTCGCTCAACCATATTTGAGGGAACGTAACAACCCGCACCAACCGTCGTCTAACAACGATACAACTTTATACGTCTTGAAAGTATGTAAAAAAATGCCGGGCTTAATTTTTTTTTAAACGAACGCATAAAATAGATGATATAGTGCAAAAAACCTAAAATTCCAATTTTGTGTGATACCACAACTTACGTAGGAGGTATCGATTTAATTAATGACTTTCTTTGAAAAGGAGAAAAATTAAAAATCACGCCCTTCGATATTCAAGACGTCATTGCCATGAAAAGCATTGCCAGAATAAAACTTCGGTCACAGACGCATTTTATTGTCAACGGCACCAGTGTGACGTCATTTAGTAACGGTCGAAGGCCAACTTGGTGTGAACGTCTACTATAGTTCTTTCAACTCACGAGGGCGCGTGGCTCATGGTTGTGTGTGTATCGTATCTGTATAAGTGTGAGCGAGAGCTTGCTTGCGCCTGACCGCTCTCACCTAGGCTCCTGACAGGCACGCACACTTACGCAATGTGCATGTACACGAAGCCCTCGTGAAATGTAAAAACTATAGTTCTGAGTAATCAGGAAAATACTATCTAAAATGTTTAGTAGGCTATTAAGTACAGACCTTCTCTTTTTATAGACATAATACAGAGCATTCATTAGAAATGGTATGTAATAAAAAATTCATTATAATGTTTTTAAAACACTTAAAACAGTCATGGACTATATTTCAATGTACCTATTTTAGAGTGACCCACTCAACGCGATAAATCATCCGCGAGTAACAGATCAGAGTTCAAGTAAATAAACGATAAAAAAACAATGATTCATTTACATTCGCGGCCATTTGTTACTTGTACTTTGCGACTTTGGAGTCATGGTGTGAATATAGATAGATAGATAAAAACATTATTGCACACAAGAAAGAAACAAAATTTAATACATCTTAGAACTACGCATGCAAAGGTGGCCTTATTGCTACAGAGCAATCTCTACCAGGCAACCATTGGTGATAGGAGTGAATTATATGTGAGAGTAGTATGGCTAGCAACATAAAGGTATTATTATTAATTATATTGATAATAATTATGTGCCTATTGTTATCTTTTCTTTACAATCATCGATTTACAAATACGATGTTTATAGTATACTAGTTTTTTTCCGCGACTTCGTCCGCCAAGTTAGGTTTGTAAACATCCCGCGGAACCCTATTTTTCCCAGGATAAGGCAACCGGCAACCGCTAGTAATTTTTTTTAAATTAAATATAAAGTTATCCCAAGTAGCACAGATAGCTGCGTAAGTATTCACTTTTAGACCTATTTGAACCTCTAAGCGTATTAAGACTCTTTTAAGAGTACACTGGTGATCCTACAGCTGCATAATAGCTGTCAGTGATATTTAAACAGCTTAGGCTGATTAAGGGCTGTTTAGTGGATAAAATTACGCCAAATGCTGTATAAGAAGGTATTTGTGAACTCCTATTACACTGACTTATTAAGGGGGCACGTGTGAACTATTAGACAGCCTTTGGCAGAATATCAGAGTTTTAACTATTCACGTAGCTGTTTAATAGTTAGGGAGCTGGCGAGCAAAATTTCTATATGATCAGAAGAGAGAAAGAGAGCAGGGACAAGTTAAGAAGTAGGTTTTTTCAAAAGATTTTTTATGAAGTTAAGTAAAATGATCATAAAAAGCCAAAAAGATACCTTTTTTTAATCTTTATTATCCAAACATAAAGGAGAAATTGTTACAAGGTTCTTGTGAAAGCCTCCACATAAACCACGCAGGGTTTTTGCACAGACATAGTATACTTTTACATTTTAATTACATTAAAAAAACACAAATAAATTAATTCTAGCAAATAATATCTTTAAATATATAATATTATGTTCTAATTATGTAATATAATATGTATATATAAATTATTTTCAAAATCACCCTTATTCAATCATAAAGTTTGTGATAGTTCTTTTTATTTTGTATCTTATTGTATAAATAAATAATAAATCAGCTGGCAGTTCATTGAGCAGTAAAGGAAGCATGTATTCCCAAGTCATTTTTCCAGAGGTACTGCTGTAATTGGCAAGTTTTTAAGTTGTCTTAAGTATTCCGATCTACTGTATTTTGTTAGTGAGCTCACATGCTCCCACTCTTCATACATGACTGACAGTTTAATTTTATTATCTACACTGGCTGAATCGCAACCAACTCATAATTAACTTAGACAAAACGAACTTAATGACTTTTAAGCTCAGAGAAAATGCATCATTTGCTTTAGATGTAAATTATGAATGGAAAACTATCAATGAAGTCAATGTAACAAAATTCTTAGGTCTGAATATTAATTCTACTCTAAATTGGAAAGAACACTTGAGTCATATTTGCACAAAGTTAAATCAATTCTCCTACACACTTTATATGTTGGGGAAAACAGTAAATGTGTCAGCGTTACTGACTGTTTCCCATGGCTATGTTGACTCGCTGTTGAGATATTGTATTTTATTCTGGGGTAATTCCACTTAAAAAGAGGCTGTATTAAAGGTACAAAAAAAATGCTTAAGGGCAATATTTAAATTAAAATCGACTGATAGTTGTAAACCCTATTTTAAACAATATAATATTCTTACAATGCCATGTCTGTATGTATATGAAACTGTCATATTTGTCAAAAGTAACTTGAATTTATTTCAAAATCGTCACAGCAAAAGGCATGTACCTAATTGAACTGCGTCCACCACCCAGTTGTTGTGCACATTTTTCTAAGAGTTTCTTCTGCACTGGGCCCCTTTTATATAACCATTTGCCTAGACATATTATAGAAACACAAGAAATACCACTTTTTAAAAAAAGACTTAAATTTTTGACAGGACATACTATAAAACCAGTGATTACCTCATGGAAAAATTTTAATTATGAACTTTTGACATTTTAATAAGAAATTTTATATTAGACATTTAAATAATATTGCAATGTAAACACAAAGCTTCTAACTTAAATAAATTAATAATAATGTATTGTAATAAATTAATAGTAATGTAATGAAATAGATTTTAAGCTAATTTTTAATGTTGCATGCTGTATTTAAGCAGAGTTTGGTTGTCCATTTATTTTACTTGTAAACACCTGTATATTACCCAAATTCGCAATAAAGAAATTGATTGATTCCATATTTTAAATAGTTTATCTCTCCTAATACACATTTTAAAGGCTTTATTGTTTATCCATAAACATGCCTACCTTCTCCCTGTATTTATTTTAGTACAATACTTACTTATACAGGTTTGTAACAAGTTGTGGATAAACTGGTAAAATAGTGGTTTGCTATAGGATTGTTTATAACTGCTGTTTGTATACATAAGCTATGTTGGCTGGGATTGTCCACACATCGTATGAATATGTGATCAATACAACTTTTAGTTATCCTATCCCCTTTAGGTTCTATCCGTGTATACTGCCTTATACTACAGTCAATACCTACTTCACTCATAGAATTTAAGTATAAATTTACACTGGGATCGTTTAACATTATGTTTATATTCATATCACCACTAATTACAAGATTACTTTTACCTGAAAATTGAGAGATTATTTGTTTAAGTTCCTGTATGAAACATACTTGGTTAGTATTCAGAGGTCAGTACAATGCACAAACACTTAATTTATACTTAATTGAAACTTGTGACAATTTCACCAATAACTGATTCAGAGTAGCTTGTATTCACTGTTAACCTGTAGAACAATACACTTTTATGCACATAGAGGATTACAATGGGATTACACCATTACTTCATCGGTGATTCAGTAGCTGCGAAAACATCTTGTAGTTATCTTTGAAACAATTTTGAGTTTGTGACCCTTATGTTAACTTCAGTAACAACGACAATATGAATTTGGTTCGAGCTGTTCTTTATTATGTATTCAGGCCCAAGTCTGCTATTGCAATTAAAGTTCTTGAGACTTATGTTTACATCCAGAGTACACAAGTTGTTTGTTACTTCTCCGAAGGGTTTGTTACTTCTCCGTTGTCCACGAAATCATTTCATTTAGTGCATTATGAGGGTTGTCGATTGTTAGTAAATATAACCTAACTTCATTTAGTGGTGGCTACATTCACCAATCTCTCTATATCCTTGCTAGATCGTATATGATGTATTTTGTCGGTTTCATCTTTACGTACTAATATTACGCAGTTCTTACACCAGACAAACTTATAAAGATCCGTTTTTATTTACTTTTTTTCGGACGAACACTCTTTTTTTATATAGGCCTTTATTCTAAGCTATAGGCTTTTAAAATCATATCACCAGCTCTCTAACTATAACATGAATCCACCATTTTATTGTATAACCTCACATAAATATACTGATTCATTTTTCAACTTTTATGTTTTGTGTATGAATTAGGAATGGATTGCATTAGTTTTTACTTCCGTATATCATAATAATAACTTTTTATCTTATAATTCTTTTCAAAGCACTAAAAATTGTTTATTCAAGTTTTCATCACGGCTTATTTATATCACGAAACTAATTAAAAACCGAATATTTTCGTGGCGCACTTAAATTTTCTTAGGTAATATATATGTATAATGTCAGTAAAATTACATTCCCAACCATTTTTCTTACTAATCAGGGAACTTTGAATATATATAGCCACGTATTCATTTCACTCCACGAAATTGTGTTTAAGCTACAAGGTTATAATTTGCTAGATTAAAGTTTGCTACTTCACTTTTACGTCATGTGTCACATGACGTAATTTTAACTGAATAAAGAGTAACTTGTTATCTTTTACTCAGTCGTTATTCAGCGCATAGTACTGTCGTTACCCTTTATAACACTGTTATTTTGCTGCTATACAGCTCTTAAGCAGCTATTTGAACTTAAGGCTGTATAATTTGTGCCCATTTAAGAGGTATAAGAGCTGTATACGGCCGTATACAGCCCTTATGCAGCTTTTTTATACAGCTTTAAGCGTGACGGGAATTCGTTATTCAGCTGCTAAGCAGCCTCCGTGTGCTACTTGGGATGTAAAATAAGTTTTCTGCAAAGTTTGCAAGATAAGATACTTAGCAACATTTTTATTAAGTAAGCTAAATGCAAATTACAGTAGATTTTAATTAAAGTACTCATAGATATTTAGTAGGCTAGTAATTATAATTTCAATGATTAGATATTATTAAAGTTATAATAAGCGATAAGGTTGATATTAATTTATTTTCTGTCACCTACAAGAAAGTTTTAAAAACCTATTTAAATAAAGTATTATCTTTAGGCCCGGTTTCGCCAGATTAGGGCAGTTTCCATAGGTTTGACTGTATTTTAGGTCTGCGTACATACTGTTGAAGAAATACATTCAACTGAAATAATATTTGTATTTTGATTTTTGTGAAAGAAAATAATAGTTGTATTTTTTACTGTAACCACAACTATGACAGAAGGTTTTTTCTTCAATTGTGGCAATTATTTTAATGGCAATGACATCTTGAAAGTCTAAAGGTGTAATTTTTAATTTCTTATTTTTTCCCCCTTGAAAAAGTCAACTAATTAAAGTAATTAATAATCTGCTCTATGCAAAACTTTTCCTTTTTTACTCATCGTCGAGCCTTTACGCAGATTTAGTACTGAATATATTCTGCCACTTTCTGCGGGAGGTGAGGTAATCACGGACAGCACACATTTACTCACTTCCGCACACTCTTGTAAAAAACTTAATGTCTCTATGAACGCACACTAACTCAAAAGCTGTCACACTTACAAGCTGACACGTACGTTTGTACATGTACGGCAGAGGGGAATGCGTGCACTTGCCAAGTCCTGGCGAAAAGGTCGAATGGTAAAGGTACATGAGTTACTGAGATTGGTAAGAGGAAACAGATGGCGAACTCACCATGTAGAACCAGCCGAACTTGTCGTAAGGGATGTTGATGGGCAGGTCGGGGAAGCGCTGCGCGAGGTCCAGCACCGGGTCATCGATGCCGTCGAATAGCCACGACGACACGTTGGCCGTCATGAACGTGTTCTCGTGGTACATCTTCATGAACAGATCCACCGTCACGCGGATCGCCTCGTGCTGGTGGCGCAGCACGTATGCCACCGTCTGGACAACAGAGAATCGCCGTGACAATCAACGCGTCTTCTTCAAACTCTTCTTCCTTTTCAACTGATAGACGTTTTTTTTTTTTCGATGACAACATAGTCCACCACCAATGCGTAGCTGACTTTTCAGGAATTTATTGGGAATTTGTTTCTCCCCTTGAGTAACACCATGTTGTAATTTAGTGGGAACACCGTCGCAAGAAGTTGGTTCCACAGTTACGTAGGGCGTGGAAAAATGATCTGGCGCAACGGATGGTCGAAGGTCGAAGATACTCGGTGATTCCTGTAATTCCTTAAAATCCGGCAGAGCATTGACGCTGTCTTTCGTGCTCCAAAAATTTAAGAGCGGCGATAATCACTTAACATCAGGTGATCCGATTGTTCAATATTCATAGAAAAATAGCGTAATGGTTCGGCGTTTCCATTCCAGCACATTAGGGCCTTAAAAATTATTGGCTATTGGAATAATAAAAATAGCCCTTGACTGCGATCTCACCTGATCGTAAGTGACGATGCAGTCTAAGACGGTACCTGGCTAACTTGGAAGGGGTACAGCAGTGTAAATTCAACCCATACCCCTAATCGGTTTCTACACGCCATCGTGCGAGAAGGCTAAATGGCTTGGCGGCACGTCTTTGACGGTAGGGTGGTAGCCACAGCCAAAGCCTCCGACCAGACAAAAATTTTTTTTCATAAGAAGGCTTTCTTACCGCGACGATGGGGTTGATGGTGGTGATCATGTCGGACAGGCTGCCGTTGGACATGTCGGGTTGGAACACCCACCAGCGCTCGTTGTAGAACGTCACGGTGCCGTTGTCGTTCCACGTTATGTTCTCCTGTGAACAAGTTCAGCTTTGAGGGAACAGTCTCTATCCTTTTATTTATCTCAATCGACCGATAGACGTCCACTACTGAACAAAGGTCAATTGCATAGATATCCAAAGGCCTCGGTCGATTCCAAAAATCTTGATAAGTCAAATACAAGTATAATATAGTATATATATTACTTGAACAAGTGTAAATTGAACATTTAAACATCCCAACCCCGACAAAATGGCGATGTCATTGCGCTCTTTATAGACGATGTAGCTATTTTTCTCCTTTTTATCACTGGCGGACATACATATATGTTATCTGCTTGTGTGGGAGAGTTGATTGTGATATAACAATCAAATATATAACTTTTATATCAACAAGGCCTATTTTATGGTATTTTTGAAACGTATTGTCTATCCCTTTATGTTGACTCTACCAACCAAAAAACCAGTTCCTACCAGTGTAGGAACTGGTTTTTTTTACCACCACCTACCACCACCTACCAGTGTAGGAACTGGTTTTTTTTTTAAAGAATATTATTAATTAAAATATAGTTAAAATAAATCTTGGCGCAACAGGACTGAGGAGTTGGAACTCGAAGTTTTTATGGGACCATCTCGCTTGTATCGATTAAAAAAGATTCACGCAAATCGGATTAGAAATAACGGAGATATCGATATACATAGGCAGAAAAATACAAGTCACTCTCCTCCTTTTTCGAAAGTCAGTTAAAAAGTTGCCTAAGTTACTCCCGATAACATCAGCTATCTACCAGTGAAAGTCCCGTCAAAATCGGTTCAGCTGTTTCCAAGATTTGTCGGAATAAACAGACATACATTTTTTTTATAAATACCGTATTTTCTTTCATATGCATTTAGTAAAAAGCTGTTATTTTGATATTACAAGTAAACACGTCTTCAATTGTATTTATTTGTATAGAAGACGTATAGATTGTACCTATAAATAAAATCTGCACTGGCAACTTGTAGGTACCAATTTCTTACAATCACTTTCACGCGACCTTTCATATTAACATCACATAACTAGGACGTTATGAGACGCGTCCTAACACCAAGGAAGTCATAAGCCTATATGCAATTTACAACTTTTTGCAAGAAATGTTTACATTATTTTAATAACGGTGGGTCAATATAACGCTTCGTTACATAAAACAGTAGAGAAATTATTTTGTAAATACATCTATCTACTTCCGGACCAACAAGTTGACGGTAGGGTGGTAACTAGCCACGGCCAAAGCCTCCCACCAGACCAGACCAGCGACAATTTATAAATTATAAATTTCCAAATTGCCTACGCCGGAAATCAAACCCGAGACCTCCCGGTTGTAAGACCACAGCGCTTAACACTGCGCCAGGGAGGTCATCGAGAATGCACAGGAAAGTCAGCTGTTAGGGAGAAGTGGAAGCGTGCCACAACCCCCAAGTGACGACCAGAGTGAGGAGACTTACCTTTAAATGGAACTCTCTGTACACATACGGGCCAAACTGCTCCACCTGAAGGGTGACGTTTTTTCCCGCCAAAATGTCGTCGACATTTGAAATGTTGAACATGAAGCACTCTAGATACATGGGTATCGGAACCTCGCGCCATATGCCGAACGAAGTTGACGTGGGTGTTAAGGTCATCATCTGAAAATAAAATAATCATTTACTACTAAAATTATACACAAGCAATTTTTAACCGACTTCCAAAAAAGGAAGAGGTTCTCAATTCATCGGATTTTTTTATGTATGTTCCCCGATTACTCGAAGACCCCTGGACCGATTTGGAAAATTCTTTTTTTTGTGTGAAAGGTTCCCAGGTGGTCCCATTGCCATCAGGTCAGGATCTGATGATGGGATCCTGGAGAAATCGAGGGAACTCTTTAAATATACGCACAATTGATATACTTCGTAGTGGCGTTTGAAGTCGATTTTATGCTGTCATTTGTCATTTGTATTTGTCTGGTGGGAGGCTTTGACCGTAGCTAGTTACCACCCTACCGTCAAACACGTGCCGCCAAGCGATTTAGCGTTCCGGTACGATGGCGTGTAAAAACAGATTAGGGGTATGGGTTGAATGTACACTGCCATATCCTTCCAAGTTAGCCCGTTACCATCATAGACTGCATCGTCACTAAACATCAGGTGAGATCGCAGTCAAGGACTATCTTGTTATGCAATAAAAAAGGGACAGCAAGAGTTAATCATAGACTAAATATAAAGGTCAGTGCTGCCTTTATATTTAACTAGCTTTTGCTCGCGGCTTCGCTCACATTAAATTCTAATTTTGAAACCCCTTTTTTACCCCCTTAGGGATGAAATTTTAAAAAATCCTTTCTTAGCGGATGCCTATATCATAATAGCTAACTGTATGCCAAAATTTAGCCCGATCCGTGTAGTGGATTAAGCTGTGCGTTGATAGATCAGTCAGTCAGTCAGTCACCTTTTACTTTTATATAGAATATCACCAGACTCTGTTAACCGACTTACGCTTCTTAACTGTGCGAAGAATATGGTTGGCCAAAAGACGACCATGATAGCTCCTGTGACAACCATGAACGAGCCAAAGCCCATCAACAGGCCACTTTTCACTTGTGCCGACACCATTTTGTATCTTTGTCACCTGCAAATAATCATTATCATCATCACCATCATCAATTTTTTTGTTAACTAATGTTATTAGTGTAGGTCCTTCGCAAATATGGTTGAGCGAAGCAACGTCTGGATCATGCGTCATGCTCGTGAACGGGTGCCACCAACAGGAATGGGTCTACTTTTGTCTGCCCGTCTTAACATGTATTGGATTGTACGTAGATATGCATTTTTGAAACTTCATTGTGGAAACACTGTACACATTGCATAGTTTTGTTACCTATTGTAATAAAATTTTTTTTTTGAAAAGAGCTACCGCCGAGTTTATTGCCGGCTCTTCTCGGCAGTAAAGGCATTCCGAACCAGTGGTAGATTCATCGACGATTCAAAAGCACTTGTAAAAGTTATATGAATAAAAAATATTTCTATTCTATTCTATTGGGCCACTAGTGGCGACGACTTTTGGGCGCTCAAGAAATCAAGATTTTTGCAGCCCCATTCCCTAAAATGCAAAATACCTCTTTCTTGCAAGTAAATGAACTTGTACATATATAATCGAGCTTGCCCCTAGAATATATAGGTACATACCTACTTATTTATACTATAGGGTTTTGCCTTTATAATTGGAAGGCGCACCTTCACCACTACACTCAACTAAATTTTTCACGATTTCGCAACGGTTAATCCTTCAGCACAGAACATTTTTATCAAACTGAATATTATAATTAAGTATCTAAGTAGGTACTTAATTAATATGCAGTTATCTATTCGATTTTTTGGGTTGCGTTGTTCAATAAGGAACCCTCAAGAACCACACGCAAAGTATTCGTCTGCTGACACCATAATATATTTTATCAATTTCAGATGATTTGAAGCTGTTTGTATGTACAAAAGATCTCACACAGATAGTTCGTCTCCTAAAGACAGATATAGGCTACTTTTTAACTCTTAAAATCAGAATTCTCACGAAATTTTTTATAAAACTTATTTCCACGCGTCGCGAGCATGATCTAGTGGTATATGTATATTATCACGCAAAACGGGCGATTGACGCCTACTTGCGGAGAAGAAACCCCAGGAGTGAAGAAGAAGAAGAAGATGTATATTATGCAAATCAATACGCGTCGCGCACTCAACGTCCAGCTTTACGAAGAGCTGTAATTAGTCGTTGCACCCAAACTTTATTTACTTTAATATGAGGATAAAAAGGTTAGAGCCATCACGACCAGTTGTAGTCCAGCAAATATATTATCTTATAGCTCGTCAGTCTGTCCTTATGTAGTTTTATGTAGACGCTACCTACTCTTGGCAGAGATAGCTTGCATCCTAAATACGGTCCTTTCAACCCGGAAAAAGTTATCTCAGGGGAACGAAGTCGCAGGCATTGGCTACTTAATAAAAATTGCTACTGCTTTACGGTAAGAAGTACTATTTTAAATAGCATTACTACGGAACCCTTCCTTATGCGTGTTTGAAACGCACTTGCCCAAGTATTTATTCTTGATGAACGGAATATTGTAATTTATCGCACGCCTTATTACAGCGATAATTAAATTACCTATCTACTTAAAAATATGTAATAGATAAATATGAATAATTAATTGATAATGAAAAATACCTAGCCACGTTTTGGCAAAAAATAATAAGAGGCCTCTTTTTTGCAACGGTAATCGGAGAGGACGTCCGCGTCAGAGAAATCTTTTTTATATATGAATAGCAAGCAAACGGGTCACCTGACGTTAAGTGATTACCGTCGCCCATGAACACTGGAAGTAGGTACAAGTGGCACCACCAATGCGTTTCCGGCTTTTTAGGAATTTGTTGGTCCGCCCCTTGAATAACCCCTTGTTGTAATTAAATGGGAACACCGAATGGAGATGATTCCACAATTTGGTAGAACGTGGAAAAAAGGTCTGGAGCAACGGGCTGGTCGAAGTGCTCCAGGCACTAACGTTGCCAGACATCCCGTATTTCCCGGGACATCCCGTATTTTAGGCATAGTTTAAAATATCCCGGCGGGACTGACTCTGCCCCGTATTTGAACCGTACTTCGTTTTTCATTATGAAATCGATCTAGTACCTAGTAGCAACGTCGTAAAAAGTATGGTTTACATTATCTGACTCAGCTCGTCTCGAGCGACTGAGCTTGCACTCGCAGCCCGCACCGACCAATGACAGTGTTAGTGTCAGAATGACAATGTTAAAACTGAATCGATCCGCGGAAAAATATAAAAAATAATAAAAAATGACACTACATAATTTTGTTTTTTATTTGTCCCGGGTAAAAAACTGAAATCCCGTATTTTTTGCCCATTTAACCATTTGTCCCTTATAGGCTGAAAAAAAAATCTGGCAACCCTACCAGGCACCCAGGTGGTGAGGGGGGAAATTGCGTTCAGTGGCGTGCGGTACGGTTGTAGAATATAGATCAACTGTAGGATTGTCCAAAAATGATAACTTAGTTATCAAATGGCGTCATTTCTTTGAAAATTCTTTTTGGATCATAGCTCGAAATATGATTTTATAGTTAACAACAGCGTTACGACGGCGCAATGGCTTTACCGACGTCGTCGATCGATCACGTCGATCTAGGGTTAGTTTAAGTCTTAATTCGATTGCTCGTATAAGAATTCGATGATATTAGCGTCAAAGTAAAAAGAATCTTAATTGTTTATATTTAAAGTCACAAATTAAGTACAATCGATTTTAATTTGGAGTAGGTATATCATATACGTAAACATTTCAAAATACATACACGAAATTGAGCTCTGATTTATGTTTAATTGAAGGAGTATCCAAAAAATACTATCTATATATATAAAATTCAAAGTCCTGACTGACTGACTGAGAATCAATGCACAGCCTAAACTACTGAAGTGAGAAACTTGAAATTTTTACAGTTGGTTCCTTTTATGACGTAGGCGCACACTAAGAAAGCATTATTGGAAATTCCACCCCTAAGGGGTTTAAATAGGGGATGGAAGTTTATATGAAACTCCGTCATTTTTCAAGCTGTTTCCATCAAAGTTGGTATTAGAGCTTTCAGTTAAAAATAAAGAAGTACGTGTGTCACAGTTTTTGAAAATTCCACCCCAATACCTAATTCCACGCGGACGAAGTCGCGGGGGCAAAAGCTAGTACTATGATAATACTCTTGTCAAAGATGTGTCGCCGAGTTGATTAACCGATCCAATGCAATGGGGTAAGAAATCGACTAGGGATTTGGATTTTATTTACACTTCCATACCCTTATCAAATTAACATATTATTTTTTAAGATTGCATTGTCACTTACCATTAGGTGAGACTGCAGACAATGGCTATCTTCTTATCACAGAGTACTTTTGTATATAATGAAAAAATGGGTGCTTATTTTGTGCTACTACTGCAGATATGAAATACTAAGACTATCATTGATTCATTTGTCTAGAGGAAAATCAAAACTGCTATTTATGATTATTATCTCTTAACCGAGTAAACTAATAAATAATGTGGTTTGTATGTTGTGGTATGGGTGTAAAATGGTGGTTACCAGTTTTCCTTAGGTAGGTATCATTTGTAATATTCACTAAATAACTTGCAATAAAGTTGTGGAAGCACTAAAACTTTTTATGGATAAATTATTATTTTTTCCTTATTACCAATAGATACCTACAATTAATATGCATTTTGATTTTCTTGTAAATAAAAAGTTATACTCAATACCAACACTGCAAAATTGTGTTTGTTTGTTGGTTTATCCTCTAATTATGCAGGAACATTTGAGAGCATCAGATTGCCAAACAAACAGCCTCTCCAAATTAACAAAAAACTTGTGTTAGGAATGAATACAGCGATAATGCAACAGGTGGGGATTGAACCACCAACCTTTTCGTTTTCAATTTGCACCTTTAATCGTTGGGCTATTGAGGGTAAAATTTTGATTGACATTGTCAGAACATAGGGCAAGATTCTTGTACTAAATTTAATTTCTTTTTGGAAGTTATGTAGTAACATAACACAGTGTTTTATAGAAAACTAGCTTTTCCCCATGACTTTTCTCATGTTAAGTTTCATTTTTTCACTCCCCTATTTTACCACCAGGGAATGAATTTTCAAAAATCCTTAGAAGATGCCTACATTATAATAGCTGGTAATAATCTGTATGGTAAATTTTAGCTAGATCCATCCAGTGATTTGAACTGTGCATTGATAGATCAGCGAGTTTTAGTTTTATTATATTTAGATTCCTCAAAATATTTTCCTAACAGATTTAAACTTTTAAGTAAAACTTGACAAAAAGACCAAGCATTTTAACAAAGAATATTGTTTTGAATACAATAGATAGATAAAAACTTACGTTTATTAACTAACACTAATTCCACTAATAGAATAATAGAATGATAAGTAATATTTCAAATTATGTTTGTTCAAACATAATAGAAACTATATTTTACTTGAACAATTTTTCTATTATTTAATTCATGTTTTAAACACTTTATGCTGGCAATTACTCAGCAATCTGCAATAACGGACGATACAATTTAATTATGTAGGCAATTTTCACGAAACTATAGTCCTCCCCTATCAAAATATTTACGAACACTCGCCATAGAGTAGACGAGTAGAAATGTGACAAACGTAGACAGGTGACAAATGACTGATGACACTGACATTCACCCATAGAGTAATAGGAAATCACTCACCAAAGAGTATGTAATTCACATTTTAAACATATAACCAAGCATATAACACTCCTCACTCGCAAACCCATAGAATAAAATATTATGCAGCAGGGATCTCTGTAGGGGTCCAAGAGAACATAATCACTCCGTTTGCCAAGTTTAGGGTACGGGCCTCGAAAGCATGGCCTCCTTGTAAGAAAATTCCTTATGCATAATGTGTGCATAATGCATTCGCACGAGGTGTACGTTTTAAGTACCTACAGTAAAAGCTCTTTATTCGCGGGGTATACGTTGTGGGTATACGTTCCGTAAATATGCCGCGAATACGGAATGATAACTTATATGGGATTATAGGGGATACATTCCTAGGTGACAAAATAAAAAACAAACATATAAAAAAAAAGACGTGTGGCACTCGGGGACTGCCGCGGTAAAGCTATTGCATAGCATTTTTTATCAACGCCATCTAGCGGCTCACCGTAGAGGAGTCCCCTGTCAGGTTATTTTCGTTACGGAATTTCTGGATTCGGTCTCCACGCTGGCCCGCGATAGAAGCTATGCAATAGCTTAAAAACAATTTAATTGAAGTTTCTGGCCATATTTATTAATCATAAATATTATCTTCAGGCTTAGGCAACGGTTTAAAGAATTTTGTAATTTTTTCTTGCTTGGCAGTTTTTAAAAGCTTCTTCAGTTCAAACTGATATTCAGCAGTGGCATTAGCAATTTGCCTCTTAAAAATAAGACTTCGTTCCATAGACGGATCAATTTTCATAAAGAAATCACAAAGCTTATTTGCCATTCTTAAACCTTCACTAAGATTTTTCAGATTAAATGTCACATTTCCAGTGCTTGTTGAAGCCTCGTCTTCAATGGGCTGTAAATTTAACATTTCCTCCAAGTCGGTTTCAGTCAAATCTTCATCTTGCGATTCAAGCAACTCCTGAATGTCACTTGATTCTATCTGTTCGAACCCATCTCGTCCTATTTCATTTGCAATTTCGGCTATGTTTGCAGTCATAGTTTGAATTTGTACAGATTCTTCATCATTTTCCGAAGTCAGAGCAGGCCACAGTTTTTTCCAGCATGATTTCAATGTGTATGGCTTCAGTTCTTCCAATGATTCTTTTATGTTTACGATGCATTTTGCTATGTCAAATTTCTTCCAGCATTCCGTAACATTCATATCAGGATCACATTCCATATTATCCAAAATGATTTTGAAGGTTCGTCTAATGTAATAGAGCTTAAAGGCCTGGATTATTCCTTGGTCCATAGGTTGTAGCAAAGCCGTCGTGTTGAGAGGTAAAAATATCACTTTTATATTTGGATGCATAGTTTCAAGTTCGCGACGATGACCAGCTGGTGCATTATCCAAAACTAGAACCGCTTTAAAGTCTAAATTCTTTTTTTTTAAATAAGTTTCAACTTCAGAAACAAAACAATTCCGGAACCAGTCACAAAAAATGGCGCTTGTAACCCACAGTTTCTTATTAGCACGCCAAAACACTGGCAGGTTGTCCTTGTTTTGATTTTTTAAAGCACGAGGATTTAACGATCCGTAAAGCATCAGTGGTTTAATGACACAATCCCCAGATGCATTAGAACATAGCATCAGTGTAACTCTATCCCTTACTGACTTCTCGCTTTTAGAAATGAATGTTTTGTTTGGCATTCTTTTCCAAAACAGTGCAGTTTTGTCTGCATTAAATACTTGCTCAGGTTTGTATCCTCCATCAGCTACTAAGCTTGCAAATTCTTCTGGATATCTTTCTGCTGCAGCAGTGTCTGCAGATGCAGCTTCTCCGACAATTTTAATGCTATGCAATGATTGTCTCACCTTAAATTTATTGAACCAACCTTCCGAAGCTTGAAATCCTCCATCTGTACATTCACCACCACAACTACCACCAGGTTCTTTAAAATGTGCGTAAAGACGCTTTGCCTTCGCACGGATCATTGGACCACTCAGGGGCACCCTTTTTTGGTTGCGGTCTTCGATCCATAATGACAACGCCACTTCCATTTTTTCTATTGCTGGATCACGAACAATTTTCGCTGACAGTGAAGTTGAAGCTACAGACGACCTTATTTTATCTTCGGATTTTTTTATCGATCGTACAGTTGATTCGTTGACACTGAATGAGCGTGATATGGACGCAAACGACTCTCCAAGACATAAACGATTAAGCATTTCTATTTTCACTTTAAGCGGTAACACAGATTTTTTTCGCACCGAAACTCGTTTTTCATTTCTTTTTGTCGACATTTTAAATTACGAAGACAGCGGTAGAGACGTCTTACTCGATCAAAATTTTTGTTACGAATGGCGGCGAATGTAATCACTCCGACGAATGGAAAGATGAAACAAAATACGCAAAGCGGCTTTTACCAAAGAACGGAATATCTTATACGTGGCAGCCTTTAAAAATATACTTTATTTATTCAGTAATAAGGTTGTTAATTCTGTTTGTTTACATTCTCAATAACAAGAATAACACCGACCGCGGCGAAGGCGGTTTATGTCAAAAGCCGAACCAATACAGCGGCGATATCATTTAATAACATACTTATTACATAGTTAGTTGTAATAAGGTCTATTTTACTTTTTTATTAGTCCATTTATCGGCGCGTTTACAAAGGATATTTGGTTGGATACATATTATTGGAATTCTTTTTATTAATGTGCATGTACTATATTGTACCGACATGTACCTACCGATTAGTTCCGCGAATATAGGAATTGGGTCACTTTTTTTTAATCCGTGAATAGTGAAAACGCGAATGAAGGAAGCGCGAATAAGGAGCTTTTACTGTACAGTTATTCGCGGGCGATACGTTCCGTAAATATGCCGCGAATACAGAAACCGTGAATATGGAATGGTAATTTATGGGATTATAGATAGGTGACAAAATTTGATTAATTTTATTATTTTCAGGCTTAGGCAATGGTTTAAAGAATTTTGTAATTTTTTCTTGCTTGGCGGTTTTTAAAAGCTCCTTCAATTCAGACTGATTTCAGCAGTGGCATTAGCAATTTGGCTCTTAAAAAAAAAAAAAATATACTCCTTTTTGGAAGTCGGTTAAAAATAAGACTTCGTTACCTAGACGGATCAATTTTCATAAAGAAATCACAAAGCTTATTTGCCATGATTTTTCAAATATTAGTCCATTTGACGACGCGTTTACAAAGGATATTGGATTGGATACCTATTGGAATCATTTTAATTATGATAATACCGATGAACCGATTAGATCTGCGAATAAAGAAATCTTTAGCCGCGAATATGGGAATTGGGTCGCATTTTTTTGTATCCGTGAATAGTGAAAACGCGAAGGAGCTTTTACTGTATCAGTCAGTCTTTAGTGAACCTACGTCAGTAGGTGCATAATTATACTTACAGGATAATTTTTAAGGAAAAAAAGAAACAAAATTGGATGCCTACATTATTTGTTTATTGAATAAATTACAAAATCGCACACGCAGGCAACACTATACTCGCATTATAGTAATTATCATTTCAAATAAAAATTGAATAAATCCTAAAACAAAAGTATAAAATAAGTTCGATTATTTTACTACATTAAAACTTTTTAAAACGTTGAAGCATACTTTGGAATGATTAACAAGAAACTAGCGCAAGAGAAGCCTAGCTTTCTTGTTATAGCGAACATTGTTAAAATAACATTACTAATAAATCAATAGCCCTACCAAACTCCGTTAAATATTTCCTGGTGACAGGGTGACATGCCATGTCAGAAAATTAACTTCATGTTTCTATAGAAATAGATTCATTTCAAAAATATCATGTACTTATAATATTAGTTTTATTTTTGCACACTGCACTTTAAACAAAACTTGCTGTTAACGTTTGGATGGGTAAATATACTTCATGGAGGTACATACACTAAAATAACACTTTTCAACATCAAAAAGCTACTAAATCCAATCACAATTCGACATAATATTATTCTATCTAAAGGCACATATCGAGGGTTTAGCTCAAGCTAAAGACACGTCCAAAGGATTTGCGATATTGAAATATAGCATAAAATTCATAACACAACTTAGTTATTAGAATACAATATACATGTTAAGTTTTGATGTAAAACATCTATTGCCGCACCTTGGGGGTAAAACTGATTCTTGTATGAAATGAAAGCGAATGGCATGACACTCTTTTATGTCCACCCCCTACCCCCTAGTCTATTTCTCTTTGTTTCACATCTGCCAGGCGTCCCATAATGACCACACTTTTTAATTTACAGCCATTTCGGGCCTAATGACAATGTATAAAAATAAGGTAAACCCTAGACACATGCCTTAGGTCGCCAGCAGATTTAGTGTTTTAGTGGCTACATACATAAAAAAATTAATCTGTTCACTCCAGGCCAGTGGCCATGGAATGACTACATTATGGTGGCCATTTTATTTGGTTTGCAACTAAAATATGCCTTGTTGGATTCTGGAGTGAACTCGACAAATCTAGGTGAATAGTAATTTGTGGAGAAAAATCTCGGGATGAAGAGAAGAGACGAAATCAGTCTTGAGTCGGAGCAGAGTGTGAGCACGCTTTTTGGGGTTTTTGAGGTTCTGCAGCACTTAGATATCAGATAGATACGGAGCAGGCAGGCTGGTGTGGCGAGGACACTAGTGGACAGTGATGAGGTCTGACTCGAGCAGCTTCTTATCTTGGCAGCAATGTCGGGGTTCTTGAGGAAGTCCTACCGGATATCAGCCTCAGAGACGAGGCAGGCGGGTAGGCAGATTGGTGGGGCTAGGGCACTAGTGGATTGCGATGAGGCCGGACTCAAGCAGCTTCTGTATCTTGGCGGCGATTTCGGGGTTCTTGAGGTGGTCCTGCAGCGCCTGCGGGTCCTGCTGCATCTGCTCCAGGATGCAGCGCATGGCGGGGTCGCGCAGGATGGCCTGAACCTCGGGGTCTGACATGGCGCGCTTGCGGACCTGGGAAATGAATGATAAATATTTGCATGACATAGAGCCAAAGTTTTGTACTGGATGGAAACAGGTGTTACTTTGCTGAGTTACTTTGTTCATGACACTCTAAGAAAAACAAAATTCTTTGGCTAAAACAAATCTATATGCTACATGCCTCTTGTGCTGTACATTGCCTATAAAGACTGAAAACTGAAAGGTCGCAGGTTCGAATCCCACCCGTTGAACTATTGTCGTACCCACTCCTAACACAAGTTTTCACTTATTTTGGAGAGGAGAGGAGAACATCAGTCAAGTTCAGCTTGGCTGATATTCTTTTTTAAAAAAAAAAAGTTTTATTTTAATTTTTTTAATCACCAAGTCAAGCCATAACTGCATTCTCAGCAGATGGTAAGTAATGATATAACCTAGGATGGTAACTGGCTAACTTAAGGAGGTATGACAGTAATCAATCAATCAAATCAATCAATCAATCTAATCGGTTTCTACGCATTGATATGCTGGAACTCTAAACCATCTTTTGACAGTAGGGTATTACCTAGCCATGGCCAAAAACTATCACCCAACCAGACCAGAGACAATTCAAAAATCTTAAATCCTCAGAGATCTCTCACCGAGTTTAGTATTTTTGACATAACTTCTCTGATTTCAATATACTTTTCAGTGTATTACGCTTTTATTGTCACTTGTCTACATACCCACATTTTTTTTAATTGAATGACAAGTTAGTCCTTGACTGTGATCTCACCTGATGGTAAGTGATGATGTAGTCTAAGATGATAGAGGGCTAACTTGGAAGGTGTATGGCAGTGTACATTCAACCCATACCCCTAATCTGTTTCTACACGCCATCGTGCCAGAACTCTAAATTGTTTGGCGGCACGTCTTTGAAAGTAGGGCCGTAACTAGCCATGGCCAAAGTCTCCCACCAGACGAAAAACCACCACCAGACAAAAAATCACCACCACCACTTACAAAGATAAGACTGATTCTCGTTTCAAAGAACTACAGCATTAATTCATTGAACTCACCTCTTCTGGATTGGAGTTGAGCTGCGTGGAGCATGCGCGGTAACCCTCCAGCGCTTCTGCATTGCTTGGGTCCAGCTCCAGCGCCTTCTGGTACGCGTTAAGGGCTTTGGCGTGCTGCTGCATACCCTGCAGAACATTAATACCAACATTCATTATAAAAATCAAAATTATAAGTTCTCCAATTTTTATGAATTTCAACTAGCAAACCCGGCGAACTCCGTTTCGCTTTTCTGTTGAAATTTTTCCTGAATTTTCTTTGCTATAAACCTCACGGAGCCTGAGACCATTCCAACGAATGCAAAACTGTGGAAATAGGTTCGTGCGTTCTGGAGTTATAGCGTCAAGAAGGAAAACCCGACTTATTTTTATATAGTAGATTAAAATATAAGCAAAAACAGTGAAATAAATAAATTATCTCTATAAATGAAGAAACTTCTCTAAAGCCTCAATAGCCCAACAGTTAAAGGTGCGGACTGAAAACTGAAAGGTCACAGGTTCAAATCCCACCCGTTGCACTATTGTAGTACCCACTCCTAGCACAAGCTTTCCGCTTATTTGGAGGGGATAGGAGGATATTAATCAACTTCAGCTTGTTTGCTCACTTAATATTCTTAAAAAAAAAAAGAATCCAGTTATATGCTTGCTTGACTATTTCTTTTTTTATCCATTACTAGCTGATAGCCGCGACTTCGTTCGCGTGGATTGAGGTTTTTTATTCCCGCGGGAACTCTCTTTTCCCGGGATAAAAAGTAGCCTATGTCCTATTCCAGACGATAATCCATCTCTGTGCCAAATTTCAGCCAAATCAGCACAGTAGTTTTTGAGTTTATTCATTACAAACATACACACAAAAATACAAATCTTTCCTCTTTATAATAGTAGTGTAGATAGTGTATCTACACTACTATTATAAATATATTACAATCTTACAATATATATATTACAATCTTGTAATGGATAAAGCGGCTTCCTCCAACGTGGTTTAAATTAACTACTGACTATTACATTACATCTGATACCTGCAGGATCTTGCCCTTCCGGATCCAGCCCTTGATGAACTTGGGGTCGAGCCTGCAGCACTGGTCGCAGTCGCGCAGGCCAAGGTCGAACGCTGCCAGTTTCGTGTAGCACGCAGCACGGTTGGAGTACAACTTCGGATCGTCCGGATTGCGTTTAATGGCCTCTGTGTAGTGTTTCACTGCTGTGCTGTAGTCACCTGGACAATAGAATAGAATAGAAATGTTTTTATTACAATAAACTTGTGAAGTGCCTTTGAATTCAAATTCAAAATTTATTTATTTCATGTAGGCCAACTTGTAGCTCATGACACGTCATAAATCTACCACCGGTTCAGAATACAGATTCTGCTGAGAAGAGCCGGCAAAAAACTCAGCATCTGCTCTGTAAGAGGGGCAGACAAGGCAGACCCATTCCCGTTCATGGCACCCGTTCACAAGCACGACACATGATCCAGCCGTTGCTTCGCTCAACCATATTTGAATGGTCAAGTGAATCTACTAAGAGTTTAGAATGTCATTTTCAACTGAAAGAAACTCAGTACTAAACTTGCTGCTTACATACACTGCTGGAGCACATTTTACACACACGGAGCACACATTATCATTGGAATAATTGTGGAAATAATTCCAGAGCCGAAGAACCCACCTTTCTTAAAGAAGTCGTTCCCCAGCTCCTTCTCCTGCTCTGCCTTGACAGGGTCCACGTAGGCCTTGCGCTCTTCCTCCACTATTCTCTTCTCCACCTCACTGAGCAAAGTCTTGATCTCGGGCGTGCGATGCTCAGACATTGACTTCTCATAGTATGTCTTTGCTAGCTTCCACTGTTCCATTTTTTTATATGCGTTACCTGGTTGATATAAATTTTAAAGGATATTACAGAATATAAATAAAAAGACAAGTACTTTTGATGCTATTGGAATTATTAATTTCTTTACAGGTAGGACAATAGATTTCAATATATACATTTTATAAATATTTGCTTGCCAGTATTGATAGGCTGAAACTTCATTAATCTATTATCATTAACATTAACATCAACAACAATGACATGTTAATTATTCAAAAAATCACTTTACTGTACATGTATTCAAGGAAAAACAATACATGTAACCTACAATCAATAAAAAAAAATTATTATGTCATGTATTCTGTCCAATACATGTATTCAAGCAAATAAAGGAAATTGATTGAAGGAATTCACTTACCAATTCTTGTGAAAGCCTTTGCAATTAATTTGAAATCAGCTCTATTTTCTCTACCAATCTCGATTGCCTTTTCGCACTCTTTTATACATTTCTCATATTCCTTCTGTTCAAAATATACGGCAGCCATGTTTGTATAAAATGTAATATCTGTCGAGTCATGCTCTATTGCCTTACTATAATGTTTGAGAGCATTATCAAAGTCTTTCTTCTTATAACAATCGTTGCCTAAATCCTTTTCTTGTAATGCTAATCTACGGTTTTCAGGTAAGTCTTCGTAACTTGGCTTTTGGGGCTCCTCAGATTTAGGTTTTGGGGCAGGCTTAGGGTCTGGGGAGGGAGGGTCTACATCCATGGGGGATCCTAAATCTAATCCGAGCATTACACTTAGTGTTGTGAGCATACGTTTGTCTTCCATTTTGGAGTCTAGCATACGATAGTCATATGGGTTGAGACTCTGTAAACATGTAAAAATTAATGTTAAACACTGTAAATATCTACATAAATGGATTGGTTTCATATGTTCACAAAGATTTTATCTACTATAACGATAACGATCCTGCATCTCTTTACTAATATTATAAATGCGAAAGTATGTTTGTTTGTTGGTTTCTCCTTCAATCATGTTGCAATAGATTGACATGATTTTTCGCATGGGTATAGTTGAGAACCTGGAGAGTGATATAGGCTAGTTTGCATCCCGAAATATCAAAAAAGTTCCTGTGTGATTTTAAAAACTAAATCCATGCAGACAAAGTCACAGGCATCAGCTAGTCATTCATATGACAGATTGATATCTGTATTCCACTCAATGTTTCACTTGGATTTTAATAATTAACACTTAATGCTTTGTTAACACTTACAAGTTCAATATTTCAGTACAACAATGAAAAAGGAGAATGATGAATTTCAAATCTTTTAATAAATATTTCCATACACTAACCTTAACCATTTCTACGTACTCTGGATCCTTTAACCATTCTCTAGTCTGTGGGTTTGCTCGCAACTTCTCAAATAAAGCCTCTGTTCTTAGCTTAGATTCTTCTGCTTGCTTCTTAACTTCTGCTAAGCCCGCCGAGAGTTGAGCGTTACCGGGCTCGAGTTCTAGGCCTTTCTCGTAGGCTGCGATCGCGTCTTCATGTCTGCCTAGGTACGCTAGAGCGCTGCCTTTTCTAGAATAGCCTTTACTCCAAGTAGGGTTCAGTAACACGGTTTTGTCGGCGTCCTCCAGCGCGGCGACGTAGTTACCCGCCTTTGCATGAGCAGCTGATCGGTTGCTGTACAAAACGTGGTTTTTTGGATCCAATTCTATTGCCATTGTATAACTTTTGATCGCTTCCACATAATTCCCCGACGATAGGGCCGCGTTACCTTTCTCCTTTAACTGATTAACCTGCAATATTTGTATGTTTTTATGTCTAATCATCGCTAAGTCTCAAAACAGCTGAAAATGGCATAACCTTACCTGCTCCATGACTGACGCTAATTTATCGATAGTTATTAACTAAATTACACTTCAATGATTATCACTTTACAGTAAATGTGCAAAATATTTTAATAATCTCACACTTTGCTAGATCGTTTCAGTAGTTGAATCTAGAAATTCACTGATTCACTGAATAAAAATTATGAATGAAGCGGACACTGACACTTCAAATTCGAGAACAATTTCGAGAATTTTCTGGGTGGATTGTATGAACGAAGAGATGTACCGAGTCAGGCTGACTCGAGTACCGACTCGAATAGGTACTTAATAAGTACTCACATATTCGAGTACTCGAGTACAGATTGTACGATTCTCGGATACACGGTACCCGAATGCTGGTATAATTCCGAGTAATTTATGGTAGTTGAATTCTAAGTTAGCTACTCAAATCGCAACTTTTTTTTTACCATTTTAATGTTTATTTTTTATTGTGAAGTTCATTACGCCGAGAGCAACACAACTGAACTTTTACTTTTGATTTCTCGAATGTTTTACTCCGATTGACTGCGATATGACTGTGTGTGTGTGTGTGTGTGTGTGTGTGTGTGTGTGTGTGTGTGTGTGTGTGTGTTTGTTGGAGTACAAGTTTAAAAAAAATTTACTAATTTTAGAACAATAATTTGCTGAAGCATTTAAAAAAAATTATCCTTTCATTTTATATTACTTCCTTTGAAAAAAATAGTAATGAAAATGAATCGAGTCCTATTAAGTACCTATTCGAATACTCATACAACTATTCGAGTATCTGTCCGAAACGAGACTCTAGTACTGACGCGATTCTTTTCTTAATGAGCACCAGAATACTCGAGTACCAAAAAAAAACTGACTCGGTACATCGCTAGTTGAACGTCAAAATAAATGAGCAGAAAACTTGGAAAAAAAACGTGGTTGAAGCAAACATCTGTCAATAAACTCAACTCGAATATGGCAGCGCGTAAAAGAGATGCAGCTTTACGAAAATATAAAAGCGAAAGCGAGAAAGCGAGACACACGCTACAAAATATATAGTGGAGGTAACTTTAAAAACAAGTCAAACAATATAACTTGACAATTAAGTTGACAGTAAAATAGAAAAAAATCTAAATAAAATGCAGTAGCACAAACATATACTCTTATATGTTTGTGTGCAGTAGGTAATACCACGGTAATACCTACCTAAATAAAGGAAATACAAAACAAAACTTAAAAATCATATTATGTCAATGACAGTGTTTATGTGGTAGTATCCACAAACATATAAGAGTAAGTATATGTTTGTGGGTAGTATTCGTGTATTCATCTTTGTCTGTGACTAGCATAAACTATTGTTTTGTAGTCTGTGACAGAAATTTGAATTCATTTTTATCTGTTGTTTCCTGCTAATGTCACGCTAATCGCTATTTTGCATGGATTCGTGATTACAATTGGCGAACTGTGGGGAATACCAAGTGCATTAATGGTGATCGATGGCAAATTGACCGCTTCCGCGCTAATAGTATTAACGGGTCGTGCGTTCCCGTAATTCCTGGTGACTCATCGAGGCCCTACGCACACTTGTCACCATGGACACCGACGACGGTGAATCTTCGAGCAGTGGCCCTATGTCCAGCTTGAACAGCTTGTTTTCTTTCACAAGCCCCGCCGTAAAGAAGCTATTAGGCTGGAAACAGGTAAAACAATTTAGCATTACTAAAAGTAGCTCAGAAATCAAATGCAAAATTTCACTGCAAAATTGGTATACAAACGCCTGTTTTTGACAAAGATGCCGTGTAGAAATAGGTTTGCTACTGTTGAAAATACTTAAATGCTTTATTTTCTCAATAAAGTGGCGGTTATGATTTAGGAAGCCTAATTCTTTGAACTGTCTTCTGCTGATTTGCTTGACTTTAATAGCTTGGACTTTATTGTATGTCATGAAGTAACTATCCATCAGTAAAATATCCAGTTGCAAAGGTATCTTTACTGTAATTATACTGGTTCCAGTTACAAAGATAATATGACTTTACTGTAAGTTTATTTCATCTAGTTGCAAACTTAATGTATTTTACTATAATAACAAAAATACTCTTATTCTCAGTAACAGACCAGGGACCAACATTTAAATTAGTATTATTTCAATATTGTTTTGATATGTCATACAATGTACTAGTGTATGTAGGTACTTTAAGGTTTCATTGTATGAAATGTCAACTTCAAGCATTGGTGTTAGGGTCCCAGAGTTGGGAAAGGGGAATATGCCTCATCCCTATTCAGTTGTGTCAGATTATCATCCCATTGAACTTGTGTGATTGAGATTTTGTATAATATATGGACTTATTATAGTTTGAAATAAATTTTTTTTTTTTTTTGTGCATTAATTGGTAAACCATAAATAGTTATATTTTCTACGTAATGGCTGGGATAAATTAGATAGGACTGATCATCCTCCTGGCTTAGGCAGACATCCCCTCTTTAAATACAATACAACTGTAGCTTATACTTTCTGTTTGACATCCTGTCCATACCAGTTGCATACACATCATAAAACAAACACAAAATATCATGATACTTGAACATCCCATCTGATCGGATTACACTCTCTTATGATTGACTAAAATGAATTGTTGCAGCAAGAATACTATGAAAAATAAAAAATAAAAATCAACTAGTTTGTACAATTTTGATTGTAGTAAAAATTGAAAGTGATATTGTAATACTTTCACAGCAACTGTATGATGATTGCCTCTGAATCACTGACATTCCCACTATTTGTGAAAATGCACTTCTGCCAACAGATGCATTTAAGCAATTTCAACTTAAGCCGCAATAGCCTAACGGTTAAAGGTGCAGACTGAAAACTGAAAGATTGTAGGTTCGAATTCCACCAGTTGCACTATTGTCGTACTCACTCCTAGCACAAGCTTTCCGCTTATTTGGAGGGGATAGGAGGATATTAGTCAACTCCAGCTGGGCTAATGTTCTTTTAAAAAAAAAAAAAACTAGCAATGTGATAATTTCAAATGAGAAAAAAATGGCGGGAAAGCTAGTTTCTATGGTAGTTCCATCAGTAAAAGTGTATTGACTATAAATACTTGTATAATCTAGAGTGTTTAATTAAATGAGTCACTTTCATTGACTATCAATAGTTCTTAGAAAATATATATGACTCATTGTGTACTGTGTGTTATTTTAGGAGGAATACACTGAGTTTTATTCACTTACCTACTCTATTATTTACATTACTGAATTCATTCATATTTTTAGTTTACTATTTATGAATGATTCCTGTGTTTATTTTTGTCAATTTTTTATTAGGGTACTATACTAGTTGATGTCTGGAATTTTGGTCTACTTGGGTTTAGGATTTTAAAAATGCTGTAGTCTATCTATCTATAGTCTAGAGACTTATTTATTTCTAGCTGATGCCCACCACTTTGTCAGCGTGGATTTAGTTTTTAAAATCCTGTGGGAACTAAAACTATACCCATGCAAAAATCACCAATCAGGACTCCTCTTAAAGACGGGATATAGACCAAAGTTCACTTTATGCACTAGTCCAATGCAAATAAGCAGACCTCACATATCTTTGAGATTATTCTAGACAACTCTCAGGCATACAGGTTTCCTCACAAAGTTTTCCTTCAACCATTGAAACATGAAGTTTGTGATATATTTGACCTGTATAAATAAACTAGCTGATTCCCGCGACTTCGTCCGCGTGGAAAAGGTTTAGAGTGACTTGCTACTATCCGCGAAAAGTTATGTCCTCTATCTCCGAAAATATTTAGTTATTTTTTCGGTAACTTGAACCGTTTACGCAGCGCATGCAATGGAAGCCCTCAAATATGGATAATTTTCCCGTTTTTGCAATATTTTTCACTGATGCTTCGTTCCTATTGGTCGCAGCGCGATGTTATATAGCCTAAAGCCTCCCTCGATAAATGGACTATCCAACACAAAAATAATTTTTCAATTCAAACCAGTAGTTCCTGAGATTAGCGCGTTCAAAAAAACAAACTCTTCAGCTTTATAATATTAGTACAGATAATTTTGAATGTTGATTAATCTCTTCATGTCAATATGTCGACAGGGTGATGAAGAAGAGAAGTGGGCGGAGAAGGCGGTGGACAGCCTGGTGAAAAAGCTGAAGAAGCGCAAGGGCGCCATCGAGGAGTTGGAACGCGCGCTGTCCTGCCCCGGCACACCTTCCAAGTGCGTCACCATCCCTCGCTCGCTGGATGGACGGCTGCAGGTATGAAACAGAGAAAAAAGACATGTTATGTGATTCTTAACCGACTTCAAAAAAAGGTGGTTCTCAATTCGACGCGTATTTTTTTAAATAAATATATATTTTTGGCGATGTTACTCCATAACTCCGTTACGTACGTCATCCATCCGCGCATCGGTTTCATCGTTTCTATTTAGGCCCGCCCAACTTCAACATATGTTTACAAACTAAAATTATAATTTGTCAATATTCAATTAATGCTACACTTCTGTTCACTCACATGGAACATGAGGGTAGTCTCATAGTCGTGTCTCTTAACATCGTCGTTCATTTTTAAACTTCTATCTGTTAAATTATCAGCCACAATTTTCAAATTACAGGTATCCCATCGCAAAGGCCTGCCTCACGTCATCTACTGCCGCGTGTGGCGATGGCCGGACCTCCAAAGCCACCATGAGCTTAAACCGCTCGAAATATGTCAGTACCCCTTCAGCGCCAAACAGAAAGAGGTATGCATCAACCCCTACCACTACAAACGGGTCGAAAGCCCTGTTTTACCACCAGTTTTAGTGCCGAGGCATTCAGAGTTCGCACCGGGACATTCGCTTCTACCGTTTCAAAGGACTACAGAACCGGCGATGCCCCATAACGTATCGTATTCTGGGTCAGGTTTTCCACCTTCAGCGTCGTCAGAACTGCCGGATACTCCACCCCCGGCGTATTCCCCGCCCTCGGACGACTCCGAGCCGCCTGGCGAAGTCGCCCCGGTTTCCTACCAAGAGCCTTTATACTGGGCATCGGTAGCGTATTACGAACTCAACTGTCGGGTCGGCGAGGTGTTCCACTGTAACAGCCACTCGGTGGTCGTCGACGGCTTTACCGACCCTTCGAATAACAGCGACAGATTTTGCTTGGGACAGTTGAGTAACGTGAACAGAAATTCAACTATAGAGAACACGAGACGTCATATAGGCAAAGGCGTGCATTTGTACTACGTGGGAGGCGAGGTGTACGCAGAATGCCTGTCGGACGCGGCCATATTCGTTCAGAGCCGCAACTGCAACCACCATCACGGTTTCCACCCGTCAACAGTGTGTAAAATCCCTCCTGGGTGTTCGTTGAAGATCTTCAACAACAGGGAGTTCGCTCAGCTGCTATCCCAAAGCGTGAATCACGGTTTCGAAGCCGTTTACGAGCTGACCAAGATGTGCACGATCCGAATGTCCTTCGTCAAGGGTTGGGGTGCGGAGTACCATAGACAGGATGTGACCTCCACCCCTTGCTGGATAGAGATCCACCTCCACGGGCCGCTGCAGTGGCTGGACAAAGTGCTGACTCAGATGGGCTCGCCCCATAACGCGATATCGTCGGTCTCCTAGCCGTGTTTTTTACCCTCCTCCCCACCGGTTTTTGGTAATTATTTCGGTTCTAATCTCACGAAATTGCATGCATTTTATTTTACTTGGTAAGCTTCTCCAATTGTGGTGGGATTTCAAACTTATTACAGGGTTATATTAGACAAATGGAATTGGTGCCGTAAAACATATTTCCTCAGGAGGCATCTTTGATATCATAAAATCCTTTTCACTATACTAAATTTTTAATATCGTATAGTTGAATCTCATTTCCCGTTTGGGACTATCTTAGTTCTTTCAACTACATAATTTATTTCAATATTCGGTAGCACTAAACATCACGAAGATTAGAACTGTGCTGTAGTTAATTCTGAAGCTGTTATCACCCGAGATTTACCTTAATAAGTTTGAAATCCACTCCTGAATTGTTCGTGAATTTTATTCAAATTTTAAATTACTATACAATTACATTACCATTCCTGTGGTATATTATATTTGTTTTTAACTTATCTATACTTACACAATGTTGCCATGTAACAATTTTATATTTTATCTAATAAAATAGGTTTATTTTTTAAGGTGAATACTCACTGGTGCTACTTTGAACAACTTTAATTTACCAATTATTTCACTATTTTCTAATACTGAGTACACTCAAAATTATTATGAAATATTTGAAAATATTGGCAGTTTTCATACACATACCAATTTTAACAACATTTTGCGTTTCTATAAACGTTAAAAGTTATCTCTAAACCTACTTATTACTAAAAACAATCTTTTTTTAATGAAATTTTACAAATAGTTTCTTGTTATGATTCACCTTAACAAGCCTGAAAATACATATATATTTTACTAGCTACTGCCCGCGACTTCGTCCGCGTAGATTTAGTTTTTAATAATCCTACGTGTATTTAAAAATCTTTCGGCTCTCGTTGGTTGACCGTTCAGTAATTCGTTTTTGCTTAGCATATTTTCTTACTTTCCCTCTTTTTGCTCAGCTTCTAAGGGTCGTACCGTGATGTTAAATAGACTATAACCTTCCTCAAAGATTAAGTTGACAAATGCAAAAAGAATTTTTCAAATCCGACGGGTAGCTCCAGAGATTAGCACGTTCAAACAAACAAATTCTTTCGCTTTATTATATAAGTATAGATAAAATTGTAGCTCAAATTAATGTGTCCAAGATGAAAGAAAAACGTAAGACGTAGGTATTTTTAAGTGTACTTGTATTTTAATAAATATAAAGACATACATTAAAAATGGATGAATATTTGAATATTGAATATTATACTCGCGAATGTTCATTATAATGACAAATTAAAGATATTATTGCTGTAAATATGTAGGGTTGGTTAAAAGCATCTTTGTCGCTTCTGATTTTAATATTCTATGAACCCAAGAAGTTATATAAGAAATGTTATTTCGTTGAACAGAATAAAACAAATATATTCAAATGAACATTTGCAAGGTTTTTTGAACTTTTAAATAAATCTATTACTGATTTGAAATGCCAGAAGAAAGCTAAGATATATTTTGAAAGTATGAAAAATTAAAATTATTTTTAACCGATTAAACAAAAATGAAGGTGGTTTACAATTTTTGTATTTTTAAGTAAATTATAGTTTTAAAAACAAATTGTCAAATCGCATTTTGTTTGGAAAACTTTTCAATTGGGTGTAATGCATGTGCTTTAAATTAGGTTCAATTATTTTTTCAGTAATCTTAATCGTCAGAAAATCATAATTATTGTTTAATTATCCATTTTTATAATCACACACAAATGTTGACGTTTGGTGTGAGGCTTTTTATATTTTTTTAACATATTTCTGGGTTCGTAGAATTTACATAATGACATAGATTTTTAGCTAGTTTCGGATATGGTATGTCAAGGTATTGTAATTATACGAATATTGATAAAATATATTACAAAGCTTTCTAGTTATGAAAAAATGCAATTTTTTATTTTGACTAACATTTTTATATTATATTAATATTAATTAATGTAGATAAGGTGGCTCCATTATCCTTTAATATATTTATATATATTTTAAAATAATTTGTTCAAAATAAGTTTAATTTTTTTAAAACAAGGTTTGACTGCTTCCATTGAAATCATTAAATTCATGTTCTTTAAAATATATTACTATTAATTAATTACATTATTATAAAATATTAATTACGTGAATCGGTGTAAATATATGAATACATGTAATTTTTTTGGGGCCACAAAACATACTTTTACTTTATGGTAAGGGACTATTATGTTCTTATTGATAGTGAATAAAATAAAATAAACTAATGAAAAGGTAAATATTAGTAGAACTCCTATCGGAAAAACGGATATATCTACGGTTGGAGTAGGTATAGAATAATTTCATTTTAACTACCTATTAGTCAAGACCAAATGTGTAGAAAGGTATACTGAGAGTTTTTTTTTTAATTTTGACAGGCTTAGCAATGTGCCATCGAGAAATGTATTTTTGTAAATTGAGGGAATCATGAGTCAACTAAATTTTGTCTATTCGGATTATTAGTTCATTGTTTTTTCGTTGTAAGAATTTTAAAATTGTACATTTTTGTTACCTACTTGTAATTTATGATTGGGACAAATTGATAATGGCAAATAACAAATTAACCTTTTGACTAAGAATTTTTGAAACTTTTTGAATGTTTTTGATTGGGAAACAAAATGGAATTATTAAAATTGAAACCAAATTGTGGGACATCGCGCAGGCAAAATTTTTTTTAAATTGATCTCAAAATAATATAAGTACGCTTAAGTTCCTGTAAAGATCACTCACTGTGTGGTGTCCTGTGCCTTAGTAAAGTGTATTCGGACTAATATATGAAAAAAAATGATATAAAAAAAAAGATAGTAAATACTGCGGTTTAACGTAAAGCATTGATATTTGATGGAAAATCCGAAAATACAAAGATTCTTAGAAATGTAAGTCAATTTTTTTTTTGTTTTTTTTTTTCGTACTAAAATAATTTCATTTATAAATTTTACCGAAAATAATAAATACTAGCCTACCAGCCTACTAAAATATAATACTATTCTGAAAAACAACTATAATAAAAGACAACTTTCAATAACAAAATATTTTAAAAACAAGACTATCTTGGGTTTCAAATATCAATGCTGCAAAGGTAAATTTTTACAAACGTTCTCTTTACTAAATAATTATATTGTTATTCGGTAAAATAAAATGTATATAAAACAATATAAAAATTGAAACAGTAACAATATTATGGTGGCCTAACTTTTTTCAAGTCATAAAACATAAGATATTTTCACAGTAATAGGTATAGTACATAATATAGTTAAATGTATAAAAAAATTGAAAAATAACTGGTCAAGTGTTTTTCAAAACATGCATAAGGTAGGGTTCCGTAATTATGCTAGTAAAAAAAAATACAACATAAAGATATATCTGTGTAAGTGTTATATTCTAACCTCCATCACCATAGGATTGCTTTGTGAACAGGTTATAATGAAATTACAAATGTCTCTTATCGCGCGCGTATACATTGCTGTTTTGTGTTAAATATTGTGTTATTTTTTTAATTAAAATCATGTTGAGGTATGTTACATACACGATTCCATGTTTTTCCATTCATTATTTCGTTAACCGTAGTTTTATCGAAAAATTATTTTAGTAACCTCGTAATAATTTGAAAACACATTTTCAACTTTTCATGTTCGAGAGGTACCCTGAAAATTTTTTTTTTTTTTTTTCATAAATTCAGTAGAGGTAACATTTTTCTATAATCATGCCAAAATCCAATTAAGCAGCCTTTATAGGTTCTGAATAAAATCACGCACAGACAGACTTGATGAAATTATAAAGGTTCTTTGTTTTTCTACGGGACCCTAAAAAAGGTATTCTGCCCACAACCAATATCACAAAATTAAGATGCTATTGGACACATAATAAACGAGCTTCAAAATTGCACGCACATTACAATAAAGTGTCAACCCACACAAC
Source organism: Hipparchia semele (assembly GCA_933228805.2). NCBI lineage: Eukaryota > Metazoa > Arthropoda > Insecta > Lepidoptera > Nymphalidae > Hipparchia > Hipparchia semele. Next base: position 13,945,203 of record OW121717.1, read on the forward strand.
TTATCAATTGAAAAGTCAACTTTATTCCTTTACCTTACGTATGTACTTAGTTTGACAAATTTTTGTGGGTTGAAACGTTATTGCATATGTGCGTCCAATTATAGTGTAGAAAGAAAATCAAAATATACAGTGCCATCACGAATTTCTATATTCAACGATTAAAGTGCCTACATGTATGTATAATTGTACAGTACCCGTCCATGAAATGCCTACGCTGAGGTGACAGACTATTGTGCTATGTGACGTGGCGAGATAGAAAGCCATCATAGTCAACGTACTTTACTAAAATGACGGCCTAAACCATTTTATTCATGTCACGTAAGCGTTTTGGGGATACAACAAATTACGTAGGAAGTATCGAATTATTCTCATTCGAACGGTCCATTTGTTACAATTGAATTATTCGAATAGTTCGAACGAATCATTCACATTCGTCATGTCTAGTAATGACGTTTGAAATGCACTCCGATCGATCGATCGATCTTTATGCCACAGTTGCAACAAAACACCAACTTATTTTGTCTGCACCTTAAAGCTCGGTTAAGTAGCCTCGAGTATAACTTACAAATCTCGTTCAGAAAATACTGGTCATCTTCAGAATTGGACGCAGAAATAATAACGGTTCAACCCACAAACCTTTGTCAAATTAAATACATACATAATGTAAAAGAATAAAGTTAACTTTTCAATTGATAAGTTGTGTGGGTTGACTCATTATTGCGTATCTGCTTCCAGTTATGTGTGTTCTAAGCAATTCAATATAACTTACTTTAACTGTGAAGGAAACTTCATGAGGAAACCTGTATGCCTGACAGTTCTAATACAAATTATTAACAAATGAAATAATGTCTTTATTGAACGTGTGGTAAGGGTTTACTTCGAGGCTATGCTTGTGATTTTATATTTTTATAACGTTTAACTATGTACTATAACATGTTATATAAATAGTCTACAATGTAACATAACATAATAACGTATATAAATAAAACTAGTTGAAAGAACATATTATTTGATATGTTATTCAACACGTTATTAATTACAGGTTACAGGACTTATAGTTATTACATTATATTACGGTTATTTACTACTATAACATGATAAAATTGTGTCTTTTGTAATTTTAGAACTGAGCTTTTCGACTAAAGAAGTTACAGAGTATGATATTATTTCTTTTAATTAATTCGTATTGTTGAATAAAAATAAAAATTCAATAGTGCCTTTTGAATACACTACGAAATGACATGCCTTATTTCTACTGTTATTGATATTTTATTTTTATTTAAAGTAACAAAGTAATATAACTGTGCTTTATATAACTTTAATGAAGGCCTTATATTATGAAGATAATATTATTAACTATTACATAATTATATGTAAATTATAATAAACAGGGTCACTGATTTAATTATTGCTTTTAATTTTTTATTGGAAACTAAAAAGTTCAAAACCGAAACCTGACAACTTAATATGTATATTTTAATGTTCTTTAATATTTTCGGAATCTGCGCTATTTTTATTATTGTGATTTTTTTTTCGAAAAACAGTTAGTATTGTACTGACTAAATCTTTTTTAACTTTTTGTAGGTACAGTAACCAAAAATGTAGTCGGGTTAAAGTGTGTATGCTTATTCCGTCGCATTATATCGCACCTTTAGAATTATAGTGACCTAACTCAAAATTCCTGTAACTTCTATTTAAATACATTTTTAAATTTAATATAGTATTACCAATCCATTAAAGATCAATATATAAAAAATAAATCTGTAAAAAATCAACTTTTCCCGATAAAACACGGCAGAGGTACGTTAAATTTATTGAACACTATACTTTTTGAAATTACAATTTTTGAGTTAGGTCACTGTAATTCTAAAGGTGCAGTATGTAATGTATTACAATAATTTTATTAATGCTACCGCTAAAATAATAGAATGATGTTTGCGAGAAAGCTGGTATGTTAGGCCCTATTTTAATTAAAAAGTGTTTCAAATGTTTGAGATATTTTTAACCTAATATGTATTATTATATTTATATTGCTAAACAACCTCACTTATTGCTAATTTCACCGTGGCCGAGTAACTTTAAGCTGAGGAATAGTTCTAACAGTTTTTGTATTGAAAATCTGTCTAAACGTCGAGTAAAGTTTAATCCATGGTTAAACTTTACTCGGCAGTGGCAAATAGGAGACTTAATGTTAAAATATATTAAGAATATTCACGCTATATCGAAACTAAAATTGACGACTGCTTTTGGTATTTCAATACAATTTTCAAAAATCTTCAGGAATCAATTTCATAAAACTTGTTTACAATGAAAGATCGCGATCGATTTGTAACTAGAGTTTGTTGCTAAGATTTTCAAGATATATTGGCGCAGAACGGAAGCTCAGCGACGCGTATTTTCTGAAATAATTCAAAGTAAATTAATACTCAATTAGTTTACATAGTTTTATTTATTTTGTACTAAATAATGTGTATGTAAAACAAAAAGGAAGGAATAATGGTGGACACAGAAACACTAAGGGGTACTAGTGCCGTTAGTGGGAGGGTGTAAGAGAAAAAGAATAGGTACAAAATGGATAGATACATTATGTATTTGCGTGGAAAATATTTTTTAATGTATTTTGAGTTTTGACTAACTAAATAATGTAGCATTTAATAGTGAATAATACAATGGTTGTACTAAACAGTACTCATGTAAGTAAAACATAAGAATTTGTAAAATTTTATTGGTTTAGCACATTTTTGTTATTATTTTTAAATTGGACTAAACTAAACCAGTTTAATGGGTTAGTAGGAAAATGGAACATAGGCACATCTCCGTCGCAAAAATGTAGCAAAGGAACGAAAGAGTTCGATTCAAAAGCTCTTTGTAAAAGTTTTTTTTTTTTAAATTAAAAATCATTCTATTGTATTTCAATTTATTCTATTCTAGATGCATAGCAAAATGTTTCGGTTAGAATTGCATGCATTCCGCTGCTATGTTTTTGTGGCTATGTGCGGGTTGCCTTAAAACTTTTTTTTATAATTAAGCGACCTGAAAAAAAATGTCAATAAAATCAGTAAAAAAAGTTGGCATTTTCCAAAAATTCTGTTTTTTCCGACTCAAAATGAATAGAAAATCAAAAAATGTAAATACCGTCAGTGTTTTAGAAATAAATTGTATATTAATAAAGTATAATATTTGTGTCAATAGTTTAAGACTGTGACCAACTTTGTGCTGTTGAATTGTTTGAAATTTTGGACATGATATTGTGGGCTCATTTCACCATCGCGAACCAATAAAGTTGACGTTTTGACAGTTTTTGTATTGACATTCTGTCAAAATTTGAAATTTAAAAAAAAAATATTACTGAACCGACTTGAAAAAATTGTGTTATTGCATGTATTTATATATATCACGAAACTTTGTAAGTATATATTTTTAAGTTTTGAGTTAGTTAAGCATTTTTTTATAAATCAGTAAAAGATGTAATAAAGAAACCAGGAAATGTCATGTCCGTTAATCGTGAACGTCATTTTAAATGTTTGTCTTTGTGTCGTGCTATATTTAAATTTAATTATAGATATATTATTAAAGATTGTATTCTGAGCTACATACAATGTACATCCCTTTTCTGAGACGATTATTTTCGATAGTATATACAGAACCTACCTATACCTAATTATGAAATTATACGTTTCTTGAACCTATATCACATATAATTTTTTTGTTTTAATAGATTACCATTTACATAAGAGCTCCTACACAAGTTCGAATCAATGTTCCAATCTGCATGTTGGTTGGCTACAATAAGAGAATTATAAGTTCTCTATTTGTTATGAATTTCAATTAAAATATAAGCTAAAACAGTGAAATAAATAAATTATCTCTTTAAATTAAGAAACTTCTCCAATGAATCTAGTTGTACGCGTGGATTTGCTTGACATTTGCTCTAACAGTTAGTCTAGACTATCGAGCTTTAACAGCTATCATGTCAATTGAACGATATATTTGAATGTGTGTAGAATCCTTTATAGAATTGGTAAAAACGTCTCAAAGCTGTTGAAAAAAAATAACAAGTCGTTTCTGTATATAAGGTATGTGTTTGAATAAATCGTTCAGCCTCATTTTATGAACGATATATAATATACCTACAAATTAAAGCCTTAATGTAAAATACGGTTCAAAGTTGTTTATACGTCGCAGTTGGCCACAATAAGATAAAGTTTAAGCGTAAATGGCCGCAAATATAAAGATGATTGCGCAAACATTTTTGACAATTGTTTGTACGACCATGTTTGGGCAAAATCGTTACATTTGTGGCCCCCCTTATAGATGCCATTGTAAGTGTAATTTTTATTATGATCATTTTCTCCGTTTAGTACATAATAAATAAAATTTCTTTTATTTAGAAATTATGTTTTGTTTTTATTAGCTTCCTACTTTAAGTGCCTACCCACAATAAACACGTGGAAAAAGTTTGATTTCGCATGAAAATCGAATGTATTAACCGTGAGATTTTGCTAAATGTTGAGCTTTTGAGACCGATGCATGTGAAATTCACATCTCAGTCCCAATATGGTAAGAGCAGAACGAAAGGGCTGTTCCTACTGTCATGCACAGCTTGCACGGAAAAGTAGTGAATGCTCGTGAAGCGAATCACAAGCGAATCTGCGATCGCGATCTCGCGATCTATAATCTATGGCTAACATTTGGATGGCTGCCACATTTGACATACGAGTCTCCGGAACTAATAATATTGCAAATGGCGGATCGACCTCTATAATTAATCTATGATTTCGTAAATAATTTTATAGAGGTCGGTGCGCCATTTGCAATATTATTAGTACGAGAGACAGACACTCGTATCTGCTTACAGCGCCAAAATGGTTTAAAAAAAATATGACGGCCGTCTCTCCAGTAGGTATTAGTCACAGCTAAGTACAGTAAGTTCCTAACGGCATGAGGTACGCTTAATTTAGGGGGAAAAAGTTGGAATAATGAAATTAGTCGGTTAACATGAAATGATCTTTTCAAAATTAGATACCTAATGGTCAAACGGTCATCGAAAAATAACATGTACCTAGGTACGTATATAACGTACGTAAGTACCTCCCTACCAAAAAAGAACTAAAGCACTTGCTCAATGATTTGTAGGTGCCTACCTATGTAACTAACAGTATTGAGTGTTATATAATTGATTGGCGCGTGTTTCCCAATGACCTGGATGTGGACTACCCGTCATGCGCAGAATGGGCTACGAGGCGACAGAAATCGCCTACTAATTATATTTTATTTGACTATCGGCATACCAAAACTACCTTGATACTGTACCAGTTTATTGCGTGATGGCATTGCGCTTGACGACAATCCTGTCTGATATGCATTATGATAAAGTCTATGTTGGAGTGCGCTTGCCTAGGAAATGTCTATTCACTTACCAAGTTATTCGTGGCAGGAAAGAGCCACTGGAAGGGTTTTCCACACCATAGTGGTTCGTTTCAGAAATGTTGAACTACAGCGCTTTTACATCGATCAAGTCTGCTGTGGGCGGTCTACATTGCCTTTGTAGCCTTTGTGCGTGAGCTATCTAAATATATAAAAGGCAAAGCTGACTGACTGACTGACTGACTGATCTATCAACGCACAACTCTAACCATAGGACCGATCGAGCTGAAATTTGGTATACAGGTAGCTGTTAGGACGTAGACATCCGCTAAGAAAGGATTTTGGAAAATTTCAACCCCAAGAGGGTTAAATAGGGGGTTAAAAAATCGAACCTAACGTGAGCGAAGCCGCGGGTTAAAGCTAGTTTCCATTATAAAATTCAGCCAAATCGGTTCATTCGTAATGGCGTAACAAACGCACACTCACACACACAAGCCTTTAGCCTTTATAAAATTAGTGTGATATGCTTAGATATAATAGGTATCTTTTGCTATTATTCAATGAGGAGAACTTCATCGATACACCTCTAGCTGCAAAACAATGTATGTAATATACCGTACTAGTAGTAGTGAAATAATATATGCGTATATCGCGACAGTGCCTGCGTTTCGAATCCTAATGGCCCGCCATCGCCGCGTGATCGCAGGCTGCCGCGCGATGGAAATTATACATCGATGAAATTGGGTTCTTCGTGCCACAATTTAGCGATCATACAGTTCGAAAGCCGCACACCGCGGGCGGCTGCCGCTGCCCTACCGCTGAGGCTGAAATCTATAGACTGCGGTCTATAGATTTCACTCCGCTCAGACAAGACAGAGTTATAACGAGACAGATTTATGTCAGAGCACATTTGTGTCTCATTTTAACTCTATCATCGTCGTCGTCATCCGCAGTCAGATTTGCGACTGCGGATGACGAGGTCCTTAGTTCGATTCCGGAGTCGAGTCACTAAATGTTAAAGTGTGGATGTTTGGATGTTTGTAACTCAATCGCGTTGCAACGATTGAACCAATTTGAATGAAATTTGGCACAGAGATAGATTATTGACTTATAGACTGGATTCCAGACTCTGGAATAACACTTTTTATTCCGGAAAATTAAAGAAATCCCGCGGGATCAAAAAACCTTAATTCACGCGGACGAAGTCGCGGGCATCATCTAGTAAATAATAAATGTATAACCCATTTTCTATCAAGATTCTCAGTAGCTAGACCGGAGTTAGGAAATTGGCTGTGTGTCACCCTTGTGCCTCGGAGAGCACGTAAAGCCGTCGGTCTTGCGCCTGATCTCTCTCCGGTCGGATTTCCGTCCCATCGGACTTTGGGAGTGAGGGAATAGAAAGTGCACTGTAATAAAATCTGTAATACGGTGCCGTGACCAGATTCGGTCGGAGGACATTATTATTATTACTGCGGTGATTGTTAAGCTGTTGTCGTACGAAGGTTGGTTGTATTTTCCGCAGATCCTGGAAAGTATGAGTGTCACGTCTTTCTTTGTCTACGTACTTGCTAAGATTAGTGAATGGCCTTTGCCGTGTTTGTTTTTGCGATTTTCAGGTCAAGTTACATGGGTTAAACATTACATTTTCATTCACCGGTTATAAGGTGATTGCCTATAGTTGGGTGCAAGTTTTTTTTTTTTAAGAATATAAGCTATACTGCCACTAGCAAGCCACTAGGTGGACCGACGACATCAAACGAGTCGCAGGGAGCCGCTGGATTCAGGCGGCGCAAGACCGACGCCTGTGGAGGTCCATGCAAGAGACCTATGTCCAGCTGTGGACGTCTATAAGTTGAAAAAGAAGAAGAGAAGAAGCCAAGCTGAAATTGACTAATATTCTCCTGGCCCCTCTAAAAAAGGCGGTTTTTTTGTATTATTTTTTTTTAGAAGTGAAAACTTATAGACGAATATATAAACGGATAGTTTGAAGTTATAAATTGTTAATTGTCATTGATTTATTATAGTGATATTTAAAAATTTTATAGTTCAAAAACATTAAAAATAAATTATATTATCTAACCGGATCAGTTATTAAAGTATTATGAAAATAATTAGGTAATTTGAACGCTTGTCCACTGCTTGTGAAGTTGTGAGTCACTCGGCATTATAAAATTAATCTATTTTGGAAAATACATAAAGCAATTGAATTGCCTTTTAAATGTACTTTAATGTAATATCCACGGTAATATTAACTTTATATTTCCGGGATCTCTAATGATAAAGATTAAAAAATATATTCGATATTTTTTCCTAGCTTTTGCTCGCGGCTTTGCTCGCGTTAAGTTCTATTTTGCGCCCTTTATGTACATTTAACCCATTCCCTTAATGGGTTTTTATACGACATCGTGCTGGAACGCTAAAGCCTTAATCGCTTGGTAGCACGTCTTTGACGGTAGGGTGTTAATAAGCCACGGCCAAAGCCTCCCACCTGACCAGAGCAGTGACAATTCAGATATTATAAATTACCAAATCGCCCCGCCGGGAATCGAACCCGAGACCTCCCAGTTATAAGACCACAGCGCTCACCACTGCGCCAACGAGGTCGTCAACCAGACCATAAGGATGCAGGCAATGCGGTGGGTTAGGTACTGGATTCCCAGTCTTCGCATATTGAAATGAAATAAATACACTTTATTGTACACCACATTAGATAGAAACATAAAAAATAAAATAAACTTAAAATAAATTATATAAATGAGAGCACAAATGGCGACCTTATCGCTAAGAAGCGATCTCTTCCAGGCAACCATGGTGGATATGATGATAGGATTGAAATTCACTATATTGCGTACCAACAATACCTAGACGCGTGTATAGACGTGGAGCCTAATAATCAACAGGGCCAGGAAATTCTGATAGCATTTAATAGTCACCTTCACACTTTAACTAGGTAGATAGGTACCTAACGCCCGTGAAATGTGTTTAGCACGCTGTGACAAGCGCGGGCGGAGACGAGCTTTGCGGAATGCCTTTCTATTGTCACCAGCACTGGAACGAAAGCCTAAAGGTTAGCCTAAAGGTAAAGCTGAAATATCTGACACTCTCTCATCGCTGTTGTGTTTCAAATAAACCTTACAACGATTGCCAACTTTATTTGCTGTCAAAAAAAGGCACAATGCGTGACAATGGTGACAAAGAATTTATATTAGTTGATGCCCGTGACTTCGTCCGCGTAGATTGAGGTTTTTTAATTCCCGCGGGAACTCTCTTATTTTGGGGGCCTTAGCCTACGTGCTATTCCAGTCTATAATAATCTATCTCTGTGCCAAATTTCAGCCAAATCGGTTCACTCGTTGCGGCGTGATTGAGTAACAAACATAAATACATTCCGCATTTATAATATTAGTAGGATTATTAAGATAAAAAGTGAATAAAAGGTTCAAAAATCTTAAATAAAAAAAAACAATAATAATCTTGGTCTGAGTAACCTGTGTATCGCAGAGCCGACGTCACTTTTCCCAATCAAGCATGCAAATCTGACGGCTTCTTCTTCTTCTTATCAATTAATGGACGTCCAGTGCTGGACATAAGTCTCTTGCATGGACCTCCACATGCCTCGGTCTTGCGCCGCCTGAATCCAGCGGCTCCCTGGGACTCGTTTGATGTCGTCTGTTCACCTAGTGGGGGGTCTGCCAACACGGCAATCTGACGGCTAGTCTAAGAGAATTCTGCTAATTCTCTAAACTAAACTTTTACAACTCCAAATGTAATGCTTCCCTTTTTTGCCAAAAACTTGTGTAAAGCATAGCATTATTTTGTTTTGATCTGCTAATTTAGATTAGAATTAAGATTTGTGGCCAATTCCGTTGTACACAATCTAGTCTAAATCTAGTGCTATTCTTGTCTACAATGAGCATTATGAAAGGATTATAATCTCCACCATAATTGGCATTTTTTTTGTTTATCTTAATAACTTAATTGGTATTAAAGGGAATGCAAATGTAATAATTGATTTAAAAACAAAAAATAGGAAAAATCCAAAAGAACAGCTGAAAAATTGAAAAATCAAAATTGGTAATTTTGTATAGGATTATGTAGTAATTACCACTTCGGGGTTCGGATTACCTACTTTAAATAGATGGCGGGAAAAGTTAGTGAAGTGTTACATAAATTCCTGCTTATCGATACGTCATAATAAATCCTTTATTTCCTACCAAATAGTTTTTAAATTTTGCAATACTTTGTCGTCGTTTGCCAAACATGTAGTTATTCAAGTGCCAAGTTTCCTTGAAATCGATTCAATCTGACAATCTAATAAGGCTGTTCGATTCAAACTTTTTGTATGTCAATAACAAACTATTAATTACTTATTTTTTATAATACAAGATAAGGGTTGCGCTTGAGTCTTTTTTCTACAATGATAAGATTTTCTAGGCAAGCGAGCTCCAATCTATAGTAGTCTATGTGACGTCCGATAACATAAGCTACCTACCAGTGAAAGTCCAGTCCAAATCGGTTCCGTCGTTCCCGAGATTAGTGGCAACAAACAAACAGACAGACATAAATTTTAAAAATTGTTTTTTTTTTTGTGATAAGTAGCGTATTTACTTACGTATGCATTTAATTAAAAGCTGTAATTTGGTTTTACAAACAGACACTTCAATTTTATTTATATGTATAGATGTATACAGATAAAAGTAATATAAAACTTTGATCAACATCTAAAGAAACTTCCGCTTGACATTTTGATCAAGGACAGGATACAGGAGACGGTATTCCTTGAGACGGCACGCATTGTGAGGAGGTCTTTCACCCTGGAGCCCTGACCACCGGTTTCTTGGGTCCAAACCAGCAGCAAGTGGGATCTACTTGTTTCATTTTATTATTTTCGAGGATGTATATTTTTAACCCACTAAGAAGACTACGGACACGGTGAAGCCAAATAAAATGGTTATGATTTAGGCAGCCTATAATGAATGTATCTTTGTTTTTAGTAGGGTTCCGTAGCCAAATGGCAAAAAACGGAACCCTTATAGATTCGACATGTCTGTTTGTCTGTCCGTCCGTATGTCACAGCCACTTTTTTCCGAAACTATAAGGACTATACTGTTGAAACTTGGTAAGTAGATGTATTCTATGAACCGCATTAAGATTTTCACACAAGAATAGAAAAATAATAATAAATTTTGGGGTTCCCCATACTTAGAATTGAAACTCAAAAATTTTTTTTTCATCAAACCCATTCGTGTGGGGTATCTTTGGATAGGTCTTCAAAAATGATATTGAGGTTTTTAATATCATTTTTTTCTAAACTGAATAGTTTGCGTGAGAGACACTTTCAAAGTGGTAAAATGTGTCCCCCCCCCTCTAACTTCTAAAATAAGAGAATGATAAAACTAAAAAAAATATATGATGTACATTACCATGCAAACTTCCACCGAAAATTGGTTTGAACGAGATCTAGTAAGTAGTTTTTTTTAATACGTCATAAATCGTAAACCGTAATTGCTGCTACGGAACCCTTCATGGGCGAGTCCGACTCGCACTTGGCCGCTTTTTTATATATGTTCTTCTATAGCGCCTTAATTCAGCCGATTTTGTTGAATGAGGTGTCAATCTAGTCAATCTACCCATTATTATTATGGGCCGGGCTTAGAGAATTAAAGCGATTGACAAAGGCTATTTTAGACAAAGAAAAACACCCAATTTTCCGTAGTAGAGTTTTTAAACTTTATCTACTATATAAAATAAGTCGGGTTTTCCTTCCTGACGCTATAACTCCAGAACGCACGAACCGATGTCCACGGTTTTGCATTCGTTGGAAAGATCTCGGGCTCCGTGAGGTTTATAGCAAAGAAAATTCAGGAAAAATTTCAACAGAAAAGCGGGAAAATCTTTTTTCACATACAGCGCCATCTCTGATACATGCCATCTGGTGGCGAAACGGAGTTCGCCGGGTTTGCTAGTTCTTGTTTAAAGTAATAACATTAGAAAATGCCATGTGAAAAGTTGTCAACTAGGTCGCTGACCGAAATTGAGAGCCGTCTAAAACTATGCAAGATCTCCTAACGATTTGAACTTCCGTCGAAACTAGACGATGGTTACTATGATGCAAGCTCCTGCACTACGAATAGTTATGAGCTAGGACCGGTTGCTCTTGGCCTTGTGCAGAGCATCTAGATCTTTCGGTTGTCTTAAAGTAGGCGATCAGGACTGAAGATATCTAGCATCGCATTGAAATATAGACCGCACTCTCACTCAGCTCAGACTCAAGACAGAGTTAAAACGAGACAGATTTACGTCAGAGCATATTTGTGCCTCGTTCTAACTCTATCTCAAACCTGAGCTGAGTCAAGGCACGCTCTATCAATCTCAGCATCAGTCTGTACTCTGTCTGATTGCCAGCCAAACTAATGAACCGTAATAGGAACCAATACATAACTTTTACTGCCTCATTGTTCTATACAGGTTTAGTGGTTAGGCTGTTCGGTTGGCGGTTGACGAGGTCTAGGGTTGGATTCCCGGGTCCGACTCCCGAATACCTGTTCCGAGTACCTGTGTTAGAATTAGGTGGTTCCTCGGAGGATGGAGAGCACGGTCACCTGATCTCTCTCCGGTCGCGTCGTATTTCCGTCCAGTCAGACTATAAGAGTGAGGGAATAGAGAGTACATTTGTGTTTGCAGACTCGTTTGTGCACAATAATATCTCCGCATCGATGGCTCATCTGTGTAGAGATTGGCCGTTGTAGCCGGATTCGGTTGGAGGACATGTTTTTTATAACTTTGTAAATCCAGAGGTATACCTACTCCTCATGTGTCGTCACTGCGAGGTTGTGAATGGAAAACAGCTCTATATGACGGTCTCGATTGTAGCATTAAGATAGAGAAGAGAAGCCTAGATAGACAAGCTTAATTCTTCTATCCTTCACTAAGATCCAAGTGTCATATTCGACAGACCTAAAATAGATTTTTTTAATAAAAAACATGTTTGGTATTATATTTTTTATACACTACAAATCTATATAGATCAATCTTGTTTAATTTAAATCTACACTTGCTGATGTCCGCGACTTCGTCCGCGTGGATTTAGCTTTTAAAATCTCGCGGGAACTCTGTGATTTTCCAGGATAAAAAGTAGCTTATATCACTCAACTATACCTACCCATGCAAAAAATCACGTCGATCCGTAGCTCTGTTGCAGGCTGCAGCGTTATTGAAGGATGAACAAACAAACTAACAAACAAACACACTGTCGCATTTTTAATATTAGTAAGGATTTTATCTTTAAACCGCCACACAACTTGGAAATCTTATTGACCATCGGTTGGTTGCACTCAATCGGCTCCAAATGACCCTTAGAATAATCTTTCCAAGGAATGCATCAAATTACAGGTCACCCACTAACTGAAGGTACCTATGTACTAGATCACAAAAACCTAATATGTTTTTGCGGTGCGCTGTGGTCTTATAACTGGAGGTTCACGGAGGGGCGACCAGGTGAGATCGTACTCAAGGGTAAAGTTGTCATTGAATAAAATAAAACCTTAACCCTTACAGGCTTATAATAAGAACCAATGCCAACCAACGTGCATCGATAGCATCGATACGTACCTCCGACGAGGGTTCTGTTACAAAACCACAAGGGCTTTGGCGACCGCACGACAGAATCAAACTGTTAAACAGGCACTAGTGTTACAGTGCAAGAGCTAGTGGGAAAAATTGAGCCAGGAAGCCTCAATAGTCCAACGGTCAAAAGTGCGGACTAAAAACTGAAGGTCGCAGGTTCGAGCCCCACCCGTTGCACTATTGTCGTACCCACTCCTGGCACAAGCTTTTCGCTCATTTGGAGGGGATAGGATAAATCTAGTTCAGCTTGGCTAATATTCTTAAAAAAAAGGATGCAGACAATGCAAAAAATAATTTGTTCGATGACTATGCTTTCCCAGACTACGCTAAAGCCTAAAGGGTTGTGGTTTTAGCAGTCTTTGTATGTATGTATTTACTTATGTTCCATCGTGGCGTTTAAACTATTGAGCCAAATTTGATGAATGACATACCATGTTTGTCAGATAAACTGTCAATTTTTTGATCCAGTTACGTGGATCGTGGTTACGTTGGGACTGCACAGTTGCGAAACGTCCTTGAAGCTGTCACGAGCAGAATATATCTATCCACCTTCTTGGTCTTTTCGAAGGAACATCAATTAGTCTATACTTATAATAAAACTGTAACGGGACAAAATCTGTACATTAAATATATTTTTCAACACACTTGCTCATAAAGTGGCTCCCGGTTCACCGCAATTAGGCACACAATGACACCTTTAACTCAAACTGTGACTTTTGATTACTATTATTCACAATGTGAGTTATAGAATTATTTTTTTTAATTTTATTGATTGAGTTGCTTTGTTCTTAAAAAAGTTTCTATTACAAAAAAGGATCCTACCTATTGCCAAGATACCTATTGCTTGCTCATTTCATACAACTTCGTATTTAAATAGATAATTTCAACTTGTACGTGTTTAATAAATAAAACTGTCACTCAAATATAACTTTTGTTTTTTCTGTAATAAAGAAAACTGGAAATTCCCCATTTTGTACGTGGCTATAAGAGAAAAGCCAAAAAAAAAAAAGAAACCTCATTCTTTTAGTCTATGGCCATTAAAGGTGCGCGCGCATTCCGGAAAACTAATTAAATCAAATAAACACCTGAATAGGCTGTATGGTCGTCGATCTTTGCCTGCCCTCAAGAGCATCTCAAGAGGGCGAACAAAAAAACAACATTAGGTAATTTTTCCCGCCATTGCGAAAAAATTTTCACAACTCGTTTTCACTGTTTTGTACCATAATGTACTATTTTAGTATTATTTTCTTCACAAGTGTGTTGAAAAACGTCGTATGATACACGTGTACATTGATGATTACCGTCCTCGGCTACGTTAAGACCCTCACCTAACGGCTCGGGTCTCAATAGCGCCTCAGCGGTAATCACCAACTTTGACACTTGTACCATAATGTACTATTGAAAATTTTAATCGGAGGATGCTTTATTATCAATACTGAGCCCAAAACCCGTACTATGGGCAAGTATAGAAGGCGTGGATAGGCAAGATTTATTTATTTAATTCATATAGGTCAACTTGTTGCTCATATGACAAGTCAAGACTCTACCTACCGGTTCGGAAAGCACATTCTGCTGACAAGAGCCGGCAAGAAACTCAACAATTGCTTGCGTTGGAGTAGTAGTTGATATAAATAGAAGAAGGAGTCCCTCAAAATAACCCACAAGCTCTTATAGCACATTGACCAGGCACTGTTGTAACGAACGACATTATAAATACAGGTGCCGCCCGCCGGGCTCTCGAGTGTGTGAATGGACGCCATTGTAGCAAAGCGCGGGAAATTTTGACATTTACGTTCGGAAATACTCAGGTGCCATGTTTGTTATCAAGGTCGGTAGTATTTTTTTTTTTGTTAAATTGCACGTCGTTACACAAAAAAAGATCCACCCCACTAAATATTTGTCCAATTAAATACTAATTAAATGAAGGGTAACTTTTTTATTGACAAGGGTTGGATAATTTTTGCACAACTATGTCTAATTTTAAGAGTGATTTGTTTTAATTATCGAATCGAAAGCTTAAAAATTTAAATCAAAAGAGACTATTCTTTCTTTCTGTGATGTTTTTTCATAAACTTCGATATATTAATCGATAAAAAGTAAAAAAGATTAAACTTACTGTAGCATGTTTTTCTAACATCGATTTACCTAAAGAATCTATTGAATAGGTACACTATTCAATAAATAAATACCTAATGACCTCCTGCAACTTTTTTCTCATCGACTAAAATTATTTTCAATGTCTTTTAATTGCTTACTACTTAAGTTATCTAACTTCGTACTGATAAGTACCTACTACCTACTCATTTGACTACCTACTTACGTATAGCTTCAAAGTTAATTACAGTATAAGCGTGTATTCTTACATAATGTGCCTTCAAGTTACACACAAGAACAAAGGCTTTTCAATCAAGTTTTCAATAGATGTTATAATCTTGTCCATGTTTCCCTACAACACCTCACAATAACATTTGTAGAGATAATCATCTTTATATTGTACATCGTTTTGATATGATTACATTATTTAGAATTTGCTATGCTTCCCATGGTTTATTTTTAACAAAACTTATAAGTTACGAGTACAACCATAAAGGTACAATATTTACTTGAATGGCTTAACTATGGTCGATCGTTATTATTTAATGAATAGATACTTTTACTATCCCAACCTCCTTCAATCTTCAATAGAGATCTTTTATAGATAAGTTTAGTTTGTGTCCACCAATTTTTTTTTTCTACTTTTATATACCTACGTTGTTTGTTACAAAATAAGTCGCATAAAATAATGTTACTATTCGCGTCCATCTATACCTACCTACCTATTCATCGTAGAGCGACGATATTTGATACGGTTTTCACTATCATATAGCCTTACGGTTTATATGTAGGAAGGACTTCATGCATATTAGGTATATTTAAAGAAAGTAAAATGGAACGTATATAGTATTGGGTCTAAGCCGCTCGGAACTTACATCCGTGTGAAGTCGGTGCGGGTAACTAGTCTAAACTAAATCGTTTTAATTATTTATCTATACCCATTCACCCAATAAGCCTGTGCCTATATAATTTATCATAAATTGAAGTACAGAGGTGCATACCTATTCCCTACTCGTATTAACATAAATCTCTAATATTTCCAACTTTTTAGGAAGAAATATTTCGGCCACACAAAATGTTACGAATTTTCATATGCCTACTTGTGTGTACTTAAACAAAAAGTTCGTTAAACCTTATGGTATAGCAATCCGAGGCGCGTATTATGCCCATAGTAAGTAATAATTATAACGAATTGGGTTAGTTAAAAATCTAATAAGCAAGTTAGTCTATAAAAACAAAATACATAGTTACAAATTGGGAACATTAATTTATAACATATCAGTATGTAAACAAAAGAAGCCGTTAATTTTACCTCTTAGCTATTATATTTCCGATGGAACGACAAATAGAAATCTGTCGTTCCATCGGAATACAGGAGTGCGAGCGAGTATGACTGTGCACTGCTATATCTTTTGCGTAGTTGCCTTGTCTCCATTAAAATTGGCTCAACATATCATTTTAATTTAACCCATTAACAGTTCATTACTAGGAGCAGAATCCTTCCAGAATGAGAAGGGTTTAGGCCTATTTCACCAAGCGCGTTTACGAAATAAATATACAATAAATAAATAACTAATATTTTATTTGCAGGCACATGGGTACAGATATGGGTCTTAATATAGTAATTTCCCTTACATATTCTGCCATCTAATGATGTACGAATTGTTAGGTTCTGCCTCTATTCCTATTAAATTGAGTTAAGTACCTATTATGAATCATTAATTTCCAGAATGTCATCAATAAATCATCAGGTAACGAAGTTCGGATTGATGTTACACAATTTAGAGAACATTACGGATAACTCTTAGGCATGCAGGTTTCCTCACGACGTTTTCCTTGACCGTTAAAACAAGTGATATTTTATTACTTACTCAAAGCGCACATAACTTCGTAAAATTAGAGACGAGATTCGAAGCCCAAACACCCCAAAAGGAAGGCCGAAATCTTAACAACTAGGCTATCACGGCTGTTATTGTTTACGAAATGATGTCAGGAGCATTTTGTTTTATAACCTGACTTAAGTGATAACCGCCGCCCATAACATTTGGAACAGGAGAGTCACCACCAATGTGTTGCCGGCTTTTCAGTCAGGATTTTTTCAATCCGCTCATTGAATAACTCCATGTTGTTATTAAGTGGGAACACCGTCGGAAGGAGTTGCGTCCACGGTGTAGTAGTGCGTGGAAAAATGATCTAGCATAGCGGGTAGTCGAAGTGCTCTATGAACCCAGGTGGTGAGGGTGAAATTGGAGTCGGTGGCATGCGGTGCGGTTGTAGAAGAGAGAGCGTGATATAAGGTCAAGTAGCTCTTCAGAACACTTCCCGTTATGTAGCCTCAGCATATCTGCATAATCAGATTCAGCTGTAAAGGCAAGATACTAAATCTTCCACATTAACCTCAATACAAATGCTATCTATAAGCATAATAATATCATTCTGATAGGAATGCGAAACCATTGACAGAGTAGGTGTGGTAGTGTTACACAACATAGCCTAAATAATTTCTAGCCGCCTACAATCAGTATAACTAGGAAGAGAATTATTGAAGTCGCCCTATAATTTATCCTAGGTAGGTATTCTGTATTACTCACTGTTTCGACTTTCGTATTTAAGTAATAGGTAAAGATATTGTTTTGACTTAACACTCTGTTTAACGTAATCATATAAATGTTGATAATAATTTGAACCGATAAATATTTTTTTAGTAATTTATAAACAGAACTAATGTGTACTTTAAAATTAACTAATACGTTATTAATTGTTGGTCATGCTAGCGAAAATTAGTTAGGTAAGTTATTTTTAATAAAGTAAAAATTTAGTAAATAAGTACAATTTATGTATTTAAACATGTTTGGAAAACATGTTACATTGTCCGTTGTTGAGTTTTATTAGTTTCATCGTATTTCGTAGAGGCCTAATGAGTCACAAAAATAAAATATGAAGATGGCATTTCGTAGCTACATTGTGTCGTAGCAAGGTCGTTACGAAGATGCGTAGACTCGTCTCTAGCTACAGTGAATAGAAATCTGTAGCAAGAAAAAACTCTGAATCTCTCTCCTTAGTAATTTTTTCCTCACTAGCTTTTACCTGTAACTTTGATTGAATGGAGTTAAGTTTTTTTTAAAAATCATACGGTAACTCTTCATTTTTTCGGGATAAAAAGTCACTCTCTGGGCCTATGCAGAAATTCACGACGATCCATCGCTGTGTTCCTGCGTAACGATCGAAGTTAAACAGACAGACAGACAGACATACAAACCTCCTGGTTAATTCTAGTAGTGTAAAAAGCAACTTGACATACAAGTGACGACCTTGAGACACTACGCAACACGCACAAACAGTACGTGTTAGGCCGCCCGCCCGGCGTTGCTCAAACCCATACACAAAGCATACTAAATTAAACGTTTCTATTGACAACTGTGTAATTGTTATGAGTGCTTGTGACTCATTCTGTCATGAATATTTCGTAAATGCGAAGGCGAAATTTTGATTTAGCGTTTTCCAATCGGAATTTGAGTATAATTTTGCTTTAAGCCTCAATGGTGAAAGGTGCGGACTGAAAACAAACTTACCCACCCATTGCACTATTGTCGTACCCACTCCTAACATAAGCTTTCTGCTTATTTAGAGGGGAAAAGAAAATATAAGTCAAGATCAACTTGGTTTGGCTATTATACTCTTCCAAAAAGGGGTTTATTGTTAGTTCACAATAGGTAATAACAACTATAAGCACCATAATTACACTAATATTAAAAAGGCGTAAGTTTGTGTTTGTGTATGTGTGACTGTGTGTGTTTGTTACGCCCTCATGCCACAACAAAAGACAAGCTTTAGCTGAAATTTGAAATGGAGATAGCTCATACCCAGGATTACCCCGCTAACGCTACATTTTGTCCCGGAAAATTAAAGAGTTCCCAGGGGAATTAAACGAATCCACTTAGACGAAGCCGCGGGCATCGCAACATTTTTAACCGACTTCCAAGGTAGAAGGAGGTTCTCAATTCGTCGGAATCTTTTTTTTAAATTTTTTATGTATGTTTCTCGATTACTCGAAGACGCCTGGACCGATTTGGAAAATTCTTTTTTTATCTGAAAGGGTATACTTCCCAGGTTCCCGTTGTCATCAGGTCATGATGTGATGATGGGATCCTGGAGAAATCGAGGGAATTCTTCGAATTTTATAGACACAATTGATATACTTTTGTAGTGGCGTTTGAAGTCGGTTCTGTAAAAAGAATTTTTACGTTTACATTGTACCGTTTAAGTTAAAACGTATCATACTTAAAACAATTCATCAATACTATACGCAACAGGTCTAGATTCGTGCGACGACATAGTAATTGAGCTATTTGTACTTAACTGTGATATTTGATGCAATGTTTTATGGTTGGAATTTAAATTATAGCTATTGGTTATATGTAGGGCACACTGTATTATTACGGGTTAGACAACATATCGAAATCATTACAGAAGCGACGTAACGTAAACTTTTAATTGAAATTATGTGTGTGTTAATTCACACTTGAGAAATTAAAGAAAAGACGACCTCCTTGGTGCAGTGATGAGCGCTGTGGTTATATAACTGAAGGTCTCAGGTTTGATTTCCAGCTGGCGAAATTTGGGAATTTATAATTTCTGAATTGTCTCTGGTCTGGTCTGGTGGGAGGCTTTGGCCGTGGCTAGTAACCACTAAGCTATCGTTCCCGTTTCGATGGCGAATTGTATGGTTTCGATAGATTTTCAATATAAAAACTGTCAGAATGTCTTTATTTCTCGGTTGTCCGCTACCTGGGAATGGTAAAATAGGCCCCTGGCTCCCCTTAGAGTAAATAATAACAAACAATCAAAGAACCTAAGACATTTGTGTCATAAGCGTTGCCAGACGTCCCGTATTTCCCGGGACATCCCGTATTTTAGGCTAGTTTTTAATGTCCCGGCGGGACTGATTCTGTCCCGTATTTTAACCGTACTTCGTTTTTCATTATGAAATCGATCTAAGTATTCACACACGCAACGCGAACGTTCGTAAAAAAGCGAGTTGATCACCGTTTTTAATTACGATTATAATTGTATTGATTTTTACAGATAAGTATGTTAAAACGAATACAAATATGTTAAAACTGACTTGATCCTCAATTATCAAAAAAAAATGACACTAAATAATTTTATTTTTTGATTTGTCCTAGGTAAAAAACTGAAATCCCGTATTTTTTTGCCTATTTAACCATTTGTCCCTTATAGGCTGAAAAAAAATCTGGCAACCCTAGTCATAACCCATGGTATTTGGAGTACCTATACATAACTACAATGACTCATGATAAGAATTCGAATTATAAAATGTTATGTTTGAATTATTGCGATGTTGGGTTGGCGGATTATAGCTAAAGCCTTCCTTGTGTAATGTTGGAATGCGAGTGGTTCCTTTTTGGTATAATCATGGTGACAGCTGTTTTCCTCTATTTCTGACGTCACGGTTGACCTTAAAATATCTTCAAGTGACGTAAATTTCATATTCATTAGTGATTCACTACGAACTAAGGCTTTGCGTCCTAGAAGTTCATAGGATCAGTACCTAGACTTACTACGTAACGTTTAACGTTTATTATTTGGTTGTTTAAAAAAAAATATTATTATTAACATGATATTTTCAAAAGGAGCTAACCAAAGAGCGTACTAGTAGATAGGTAGATAGTAGGTAGATTCACTTGACGAATAGAAAATATTTTGTAAAAGTTAAATTGAATTAAATATTATAGTTGACTCTCTGAAGGGTGATATAGGGTTCATTTTGTCCCGGAAAAACGGACCATCACGCGAGATTTTAAAAACCCCGAGTAGGTATTGTAAAACTTGCGGACGAAGTCGCGTGGAAAAGCTAACAACTGCTAACAGCTAGATTAATTAAAGCGTTTTATTCATCAGGCTGATTTTATGAAGGCATGTAAACAAACAGTTGGTTTATATCAGAAACCTTCGTGAGATGCCGGCCTTGCGGCTGGCTCGCTTCAATTACTTATTCATTGCAATGTGGTAACATAGTTGTATTTAGGGTTGCCAGGTCTTCAAACCGAAAAGTCGGACAGGCCAGCCAGTTTAGCCGGACATTTGGGTACAAAGGCCGGACACCCTTATTTTTTTAGACCTAGCACCAAATGGCAATTTTTTTAAAAGCTCGTTTGCGCAAGCGTAGCGATCCAAGATGAGGCGAGCGGAGCGGAAACCAACACATGACAAATATGTAAAAAAATGGTTAGCTTAGCAAAAGTCGGATAGGCCGGACACCGTCTAATTTGGCCGGACACTCAACCAAAAAGCCTGACTGTGTCCGGCTTTATCCGGACGCCTGGCAACGCTAGTTGTATTGAAAGCTTATAGCTATTGCGCGCTATCAGCGGCTTAGGAATGCGATCAAAGTTTAAACATTCATACGAAACTAAGCCATAACTTTTTGGATACCTCCTACGTAAGTTGTTGTATCCCCAAAACGCTTACGCGTGACGCGTTAATTGTTGTGAAGTTCAATACAATGGTTTAGGCCGTCGTTTTAATAACGATACAACTCTATACGTCTTGAGAGTATGTTAAAAAATGCTGTTTTTAGTTTTTTTTTAAACGAACACATAAAATAGATAAAAACAAATGATATAGTGCAAATGCCAATTTTGTGGGATACCTACCACAACTTACGTAGTAGGTATCGTTTTATGTAGATCCGTTTTAACTTTTCTGTATTTCTACTTTTTTATTTTACTCAATGGGAAGGTATCTCTTGGCTGTGATCTCATCCGATGGTAATTGACGATGCAGTAAGCAGTCTATACAAAAACTTCATTACTATGATAGTGATAATAAAATGAATGAAACCCGACTGAATTTGTTGTGGATTTTTCTCAAACCACGGCAATTTTGGAAACCTTATGTTACCTTACTTCCACGTTCTTGTAAAAATTTACATTGAATACTTAAGTGTACAATTTGGAAATTCAATCACGCAATGGTACATATAGAAGTTTTAGTGGGAAAACAATGCGGTGGGATTACAGAAACTTCCGCGTATTAATCAGTTATAAACAGAGCTACAGATCGACATAATATTTTGCATGGGTATAGTTGAGGACCTAGAGAGTGACATAGGTTACTTTTATCCCGAAAAGTCAAAGAGTTTCCATGGAATATTTAACACACAAGTTAAGGTATACAATGACACTCTGAGAGAAAATCTGGTTTTACTTTCAGTTTAAATTATTACCGCAGACCTTATTTAAAAACACGATTTTGTCTAAATATTATTACAACTGACCTATTTTCATTTCATTTCCGCAATGTTCAATCGACATTCTGTTTTAATTAACTAATGAAATAACAATAATATTAGATAGTTTGTTAAGTACGAGTGGGTGCATGCATGTACTTAACGATATGGAGTCACGAAACTTAAGGCCTTCACTAAATAAACCTGTTAGCTAGGAGTATGAATGTCGGCCACATATGGATCAAAGTCAAGTTCACTTATGTTTATCATGCTACTTGTATCTTAAGTTAGGTAGGTACTACATAATTATGTAGGTACACATGTGTTACATGTAACTTAATTAATAAAATACAGATAATTGCATTTTACTTAACTGTACGAATTTACAAAAATTAAAATGGGTAAAATAGGAAAACATTTTGTTTAATTTTCGGAACCGAATATTACGAGTTTTTTGTATCTAGACCAACCGCTTATTAGCTGTAACACTGCTTTATCTCAAAAATCCCGATTTTTCAAAATAAGTTTGGTGTTTTTGAAAAATTTTCAAGAGTTTTCTCTCTAGACTTTACTTTTGAACTAATTTAGATTTCATAGAGCATGAAATGGCGATTTTTTCTACATTCTTGAAAAACTCACTACTTAGTTTTTTTTTAAGAAAAATAATGTTGCAGTAAAATAAGCAAAATACTACTCTCCTGCATTAACTACTTTTACTAACGGTGCTAGGGCCGTGAAAAGTTATAGAATATCAGACTAACTTTCACATTTATACTATTACACTATGGATAGTGTATCTCCTTCAGCACGACATCACATTCCAACAATGTAAGGTGCTCTCTTTCTTTTACTGATAAAATCGAGACATTTATTAGGTAGGCGTCTAAGAAATTACCTACCTTTTTGCGAAAAATCTCTTAGTCATCATATAAGGCTCTCCTGTCCTCCATACTATTATAATATGTACAATGTACATACCTACTCAAAGCATTATGTATTGTACGTCACAGATTAAAAATAGTTCCGCAATTTATCAAGGCTAAAGGACATTCACTGGCTATCTTGGCTCTTTGTGTATCGCTTAATAACCGACGCCTTTTAGGGTCGCTGCTCGTTCATAATTCGAGATAATACCTACCTAGTCTACATTTTCCGCGTGAACTGTTTTGGAAAGGTTAAATTCTGAAAAGTCGTAGTCAGAATTTCTGGAAATATCGGTTAGGTCGCTTTGTTCTCACGGTAGCCGGAAATACTAACAATTATTTATAACTAGCTTTTGCCCGCGACTTCGTCCGCGTGCATTTATGTTATTAATAAAAACCCTCGGGAATCTTTTGCTTTTAGGTTAAAAAGCCTTCCCATTCCTATTGAAAGAATGATTGCTACACCATAAATTCGATCCCAAGCACCTATGATTGTCCGACACTCGTTTTGGCTATAACTTATTATTTATTATGGTTTTAACATTCTCTACATGTATTTTTGTATTAAGATATTATCCAACATAGCACCTAACCTATTAAGCCGACACCTCACGGGTGTGAATGAGGTGTCAATTAATTCTTTATTATGGCATTTATGACAGGAGATAAATTTCAAATCCAAGTTGGTCGCCACTACAAAATGGCGAATGAAAATTTTTTTTTTCACATGTTGGGGTTGTTTTAAATTTCCAATTTACACCTGTTATTTATTTGTGAATACTTACCTACTTCTTGTTTAATTCGATGAGGGAACTCTGTACTTTTCAGACGCTGCTGGTATGCGCGGCGTGTGTATGCGTGTCGGCCCAGAACTACGGCCCCACCACGACGCCGGTGCCGATCCTGAAGCAGATCAACAAGCAGAACGACGATGGCTCCTACAGCTACGGCTATGAAGCCGCGGATGGCTCCTTCAAGATCGAGACCAAGTACCCCAGCGGAGATGTCGCCGGCAAGTACGGCTACGTGGACGAGAGCGGCAAGCTGCGAGAGGTCTCCTACGGCGCGAGCAGCCAGCGAGGCTTTGAGCCGGAAGGTAAATGGATACCCTGAAAGGGATGGAACAAATCCCGTACAAAAAAACCCTATCCCAAGAAAAGTGTCTAATAAATATTCACACTAATATTATAAAGGCGAAAGTTTGTTTATGGGTGTGTGTGTGCCTGTTTGTTACTTACCGATTTGGCTGTAGAGATAGCTCATATGCAGACTTAACAAGTAGGCTACGTTTTATCCCAGAAAATTAATTCCCGGGAATTGAGTTCCCGTGGGAATTAAAAAACCTAAATCCACGCGCACCGTATACCCTGAGTTGCCTTTACACCCGCCTTTACCGCAGTTATTACACACAATGCCAGTAATATCTACTATTTTGCGGGTCATCTAGTCTGCCTGATTGTAGGTCGGTATATGGGTGAAAATGAGTTCGCCAGCGTCGTTGTTGTTTTCTTCCGTATAACTGTATACCTACTCGTAGGTACATATAGCTTTTTCGGACCGGCTCAAGTTGATTAGATAAAAAAAAAACTTACATCTAGAACCTTGACTGTAAGGAAATCAACTCTTGAGAATGTGAATGACAAGAACTCCGGCCTTTATTTAGATAATATAGATTTCTCAAGATGATAAGGATGAATGTAGACAGGTTAAGCATATTAGCACCAAAATAAGCGATACTACGCAACTAGATGACACTGATAATAATTAATTACCTACTTGCTATTAGAAAAAAACTGTTGAATACAGAGAATCTTAAGTTACGTTTGTATGGGGTAACCAGTTATGTAACTTTCTTACCCTCAACGTCTTAGTGAGTGTAGGTCTCCTGTCAGAGAAGGTTTATAGACCATAGTCCACCATGCTGCCCCAATGCGAATTGGCAATCTTCAAACACCTTTAAGGACGTTTTTTCTTTAAAAAAAAATATTAGCCAAACCTTCACGTGGATTTAGTGTTAAATTCCTCCGGGAACTCTATGAATTTCCGGGATAAAAAGCCAATGTCACTCTCCAGGTCCTCAACTATACCCATGCAAAAAAAACGGCGATCTGTAGCTCTGTTACAACGTGATTGAAGGACAAACCAACAAACAAACATACTTTCGCATTATAATATTGGTGAGGATGTGACTAATTTTCACTTTTGGGTCTTTTAGAAGTTGTCCTTAACCCAAAAAGGTTTTGAGCTTGAGTTTGTTACCCTTTGACCACGTGACCGTCCGTGTCCCAATAGTCTAGTTTCGCTCTGTAAGCATGTGGGTTTTTGTGCAATTTTATATTTCTGCCGCTGGTCACCCTCCCGCGACGACCTTCACGGCCTACTTCTCGATTGAGTGATAATTTCCAAAATCGGGTGGAAATTAAATTCTATTTATATAATTACCAACGCGCACCAAGCGCTTTAAGTCTTCGTTCCTGATTCGCACGGCTAAGGTCTGGAATGCTCTTCCAAGATCTGTGTTTCCTAACACGTACAATTTGGGTATCTTTAAAACAAGAGTGAATGGGCATCTTCTAGGTAAACCCGTTACACCTTTGACCACATCATAACTTTCCATCAGGTGTGGTAGTGGTCAAGCGTGTGCCTATAATGTATAAAAAAAAAATTAAACTAATTCATTCCCGCGACTTCCTTCGCGTGGATTAAGGTTTTTTATTCCCGCGGGAACTCTCTTATTTCCCGGGTTAAAAAGTAGCCTATATCTTCATTTCTGTGGTGGTGTCGTGTGGTGCGGGTTGTAACGTTCTCTCAAATATGGTTGAGCGAAGCAACGGCTGGATCATGTGTCATGCTCGTGAACGGGTGCCACCAATGGGAATGTGTCTACTTTCTGTCTGCCCATTTTAACATGTATGAGATTGTATGTAGGGGCGCATTTTTGAAACTTCATTGTAGAAACACTGTATACATAGCATAGTTTTGTTACCTATTGTAAAAAAATTCATTTTTTTTTAAAAGAGCATTCGCCGAGTTTATTGCTCGCTCTTCTCGGCAGGAAGGGCATTCCGAACCAGTGGTAGATTCATCGACGATACAAAAGCACTTGTAAAAGTTTATTTGAATAAAAAATATTTCTATTCTATGTTTCTTCAATTAATGTGCCACGACGAACTGTTTTGGTTTTATGCATGTAATTTTCTGAATTGAAATTTTCTACATTCTAGGCACTGGAATAATGGTTCCACCACCGACTCTCCACGACCCGTCGTCAACCAACGCTTTAACCGATGGCCAAGAGGACGACGGCCAATACCGGGAAGATCCAAGAATATACGAAGATCCGAAATACAACGGTCGCAAAGCAAGACCTAGCTCGTTCAGATATGAACAACCAGAACCACAACAGCAGCGGTTCACCTTCTCATCTAAACCTAAGAAATACCAGCAACCGCAAGTGTACCAACCGGAACCGCAATACCAACCGCAACCGCAGTACCAACCCCAACCGCAGTACCAATCGCAACCACAGTACGAACCTCAGCAACCCGTATACCGGCAACAAACAAGCCTCTTCAACCAATCACCCCAAACTTTCCCTCAAGAAAACAGACCGCAAAGTCAAGTGTACCACCAGCAACCACAGTTCTCTTACCAATCGTACCAACCACAACCGTATCAAAATAACCAATACCAAAACTACCAGAGTCAGAATTACCCGCATCAAAACTTCAACCCTTTCTCAGGTCATCCAGCTCGTAATTTCGACCCTAGTACGGGATCTTACTCTATTGATTTTACTGGTAAATAAAGTAACAGACTGCTTCAGTATTTACTGTAAATATATAGTGTAAGTTTTTTTATTTCCAAAGCGATACATAAAGAAAGGACGTTTAAATGAATTCATCTAAGTATAGTTGATAAGGCGAATTAGCGAATTTTATAGAGAAACATTGTAAAATAATGGATCAATAAGACTATTTTGCACTAATTCCTCCGTATATACTTCCTCTTTATAATTTTTGTTAAGCTGACTAAGCTATATGCATTTTTAAAGCTTATATATTTATCTTGAAAGCTAAATCTTCTCTCTTTCTGTCTGTTTTGCTTGTTCTCTTAAGTTTTTCGTTTTTCTTTTTTGTACTTTTTTATTTGTCTTTTTCTTTTTTCCGATTCTTATATAGGTATCTTATGTATCTTTTACAAAATCTACCATAATTTCGTTTTCCAATTATTTATCTTTATAGTACCTACTACTGACAATTTATTTTTAACATCATTTTCATGAGGTGTGATAGTGGTCGGGCGTGTGCCTATAATGTATATTAAAAAAACATAAATTTTACTATATGCATTAAGTTTGGTCAGCATATCAAATTATTATGTAACAGTTTTTTTTGTTATTAAATAATACTATTTGCAGCACTTTAGATATTTTTTACTTTTGTACAATATATATAACATACATAATAATATTATTAGTACTAGTCATACCCTTCAAAGTAATCTAATAATGTAATTATATCGGTACGATAAGCTTTATTTAAATTATTTTTATCATATTTATGGAAAAGTCTTGGTATATCATGTACATAATATGTGTTAACTATGATTATATTATTGTTAAAGTATGTACACTGTAATTCTTAGCTACGTAATATAGTCCCATCCCATTTTATTTTTTGCATTAAAGTTTACTATATATCAGAATGCGCATTAAATTATTATTATATTTTTATATTATTTTTTATTAAGTATATTAGTTTTATTTTATGACATCAGTATAATTTTCCTATTTATGTATCTTTTAAAATTAATTTTCGTGGATAATCAATTTATTTTGGTAAAATCTTGAGTATGTAATCTAATAGGTAAAACACTTGTAAAACATAATTATCTGGCAATATGTAGTATATACAAATAATATATTTTTTAATAGTTTTATATGTAGTTTATGTGTTTAATTTTTCATGTACAAAAAGTATTTCTATTTTTGATATTTTTTATATAATATCGTATGTAATATTTATATGTTATTCTGTTATTACAATCGATCCATAATTCAGCGTGTACGGCGGTTGCGCAGGCGCAAGTTTCAATATGGCGGCTACGACACTTAGACAAAATCTACGTGTGCGGGGTACAAACTGTGTTGAATAAAGACTTACGTAAATGTCCTTATTGTTTTCTTTCCTAATAAGTGAAAGCTGTTACCTTGTCCTTAAATAATTTAATTCATTTTACGTACCAAATGCACTAATTAATAAGTATTGTCGAATAGTGTGACTAAATAAATGACAAATGTACACCCTAATTTGTTTCCTTGTAAAAAAAATTATATATTTGAAAATTAATTAGCAATAATGGACCTGAGTTATTATTATTACTTCCCTGTGACAGAACCATAATACAAGCTCAATTCGTTATTGAGCTGGTAAAGTCACATCGTTTACATCAATTAAGATACAATTGATATGTTACGGCCCCATCAGGAAATTCCATTACAGCGTGTTATATATGTGTTATATACAGACACTGCGAACGCTACGCCTTCGGATTGGCGGACGAGAGACGGGGGGAAGGGGGGGGGGGGGGGTCGAGTAGCGAAAACATAATTCAAGTTAGCCCACTACCATCTTAGACTGCATCGTCATTTACCATCAGGTGAGATCAGTCTAGGACTATCCTGTCATCGGAATGTGACGGTAACGGTGTCTCTGACTACCCTGTACTTGGGAACTTAAAGCACTTAAAGCTTTCGGTTCAGCGCCTGATTTCCCCACTCTGATGTGACTATGGACTGAGAGAATAAAGAGTGCACCTGTATTTGCACAAAAGCTCTTGCACTATAACATTTACTTAGTCTCCGTTAGATCTGGTGAGCATTATTATTAAGCGATCATCATTCCGAATCGTTAAGCCTTAAACATCCGACCTTGGGACCACTTCCTTCCGATCATGGCGACCGTAAAAATAACCTTTAATTTGAATTTAATTATATGTAGTTGTTCAGTATGCGGAACATATTATTATGGACGTAAGTGGAATAAGAAATGAGGAGACACAAGTGGATGGCCTTATGGTGATAGCTACCTACTTATTCTATATTATATTATTCTCTTGAAAGTCGTTAGAGCGATTGTAATCTATGATTTTTAGGCCTGTAGCAGAAAAATAGCGAAACCGCTGAAGTGCTAAGTTAGTAGTAGCTGCCCGTTCTGATGTGGGCAGCTGTAACTATGAACCATGAGACAAACAAACAAATGCAGCGAAATGACGTCTGAAAAAAAAAGAAAAATATCTATCTATTCAATATCCAAAAAATTTTTTCGTCCCCGAACGATCATTTTGCTATTGCGTTGAAAGTATTTCAACAACTCTAGATTTGTTCGTCGTTGAATTACCATTTTCTCAAGTAAACAGTCAAAATATCAAAGTTTTCATTGCAAGGAGAACTCGGACATTAAGATTAAATATACGATTAGAATAGTTACAAGACTTACAAGTGACCTAATTAACAGTACAGAATGCGGAATAATTAATTGAGTACGCACGTATGTACCTACCTACATGTAAAATTGCAAATGGTTTAGTTTTTTGCCGCTTTTTAAGCTAAATAATTTCATGAGTTATTAATAAGTTTAAAGTTTTATTCAGAACTGAAATATTACTTAGTTATACTTCAGTTTTATGTTCAGTAAAACCTATGGCCCTAAGTTTCGAGTGGTGACCGAGTCTCTGTAAACGGGGTGTAGGGTGCCCCCCGGCTAGATGGAACGATGACATCCGGAAAGTGACAGGCATCGATTGGATGCGAAAGGCCGATGATAGGTAACGTTGGCGTTGACCTTAAAGAGGTCTATGTCCATTGGATACATTTTAGCTGATGACGCTTATACAACACTAGTATTTGCGCCGAATTCGTCCAAGTACTAGCAGCAGCAATTTATTGGTTCTAAATTAAAAGTTTTTATTTTCCTTTTATCGTAATTTTTCTTTAGAGAATTCGCGTCGATTTTATTTATTTATTTATTAACCCCCATGCAAAAACGACAGGGTGTTATAAGTTTGACGGGTACGCGTGTGCGTGCGTGCGTGCGTGCGTGCGTGCGTGCGTGCATGCGTGCGTGCGTGCACTAGTTTATTTAAAATAAACTTATCTAAATCTATCTTTAACCTTTCAGGACGTGTCTATTGACTATTTCATATGTTAAGGTCAGAGTCGCAAGCTGTAGACCTCCAAAATGCTCCATTACCAATGTTCATTCGTCTCGCCTCTAGACCACGCCCGTACATTGCTCCGTGCAGACCACTTTTATACAGAGAAAGCTAATTAGATTACTATTTTTCCTTTATACAGCAGAAGTGGGACCATCCATGTTTTGTTTCGTGATTCTTTTGTAAATGCTACTTTCTTTAAATGAATTTCTTTGAATATTCGAATCAAATAAAATCACAATATTAAGCCAGTGTACACTGGCGGATGACAGGAGAGAATAAGTCTGCGCGGCCAATAGCGTACCCAGTAGACATGCTATTTAGTTGTGCTCTACGAAAAGAATGTAACAAAAACTCTCAGGATCTAGGTTTGTCAAAAAAGTGATTGAATCTCACTCTAAGGTCTACAGAGCGTGCTCTGACTTAGCTTAAACTTGCGACAGAGTAGAATGAGACACGAATATGTCGTTCTGTGCAAAGCTTTGAAATGAATACTTTATTTTAATTACAGGAATAAATGAAAAAAAAAATGCTTACTGATATTTATTAAACATTCCACTGGATGCAGGAGAGTCCTAACGTGGAGATACTCTCCTCGAACTAACCAGCAAGCGATATACGTGTGGAGGTGTCCTCAAATACTTTGGACCTGGCTAGATGAGAAACGCTGACAAACACCTCCAGCGTTCATTAGGGGAAACCTATTTTCAGCAGTGGATGTCCACAGAATGAGTACATTGCCTGGCCCTTTCACCCAAAAAAATTATAATATTATGGAGTCTCTATACTTTTAACACTCTACAACCACAAAATTTAAGAGTCGCATGAGTCGTACAGAAATATCACTTCCTGAAACACACTCGGGCTTTACTCGTATTAAAGTCAATTAAACTACCATAATACTTTAGCATAATACTTTTATTATAATTTCTGAATATCTAGCGCAGGCCCGTGGTGGTGAGCGCTGTGGTCTTATAACTGGGAGGTCTCGGGTTCGATTCCCGGCGGGGGCAATTTGGAAATTTATAATTTCTTAATCGTCTCTGGTCTGGTCTGGTGGGAGGCTTTGGCCGTGGCTAGTTACCACTCTACCGTCAAAGACGTGCCGCCAAGCGATTTAGCGTTCCGGCACGATGGTGTGTAGAAACCGATTAGGGGTATGGGTTGAATTTACGCTGCTATACCCCTTCCAAGTTAGCCCGCTACCATCTTACCATCAGGTGAGATCGCAGTCAAGGGCTATCTTGTCATCGAATAAAAAAAAACGTTTTTTTGTCGACCTCAACAATCTCTATTACGACGATACAGAACCCTTCGTGTGCGAGTCCGACTCGCGTATGGCCGGTTTTTTGCAGTTCAAATCGATTGTGTGAGGTCGAAGCACTTTCACTAAACTAAGTATTATGCGATTGGAGCTTCGTATATTAATTAACAACATGTTTAAAAAAAAAACTCCAAGGTCTATGCACTTCCGTCAGAGAACGCAATTGTTGCTGAAAACAAGTTTGCTTATTGTTTGTATCATTAAAATTAATTTAATGGATTTAAATGCACTTTATTGTTACTTAATTGGATATGGTTGTAGATCCATCCATGTATCATCATCCATACTCGAACATAACCACTCGACCACGAGGCAGTTTAAATAAATAAGAATAAAAAGGTTGTAAAACTATTAAAAAAAATCCATGCGGACATGATCGTATAATAGCTAGTCTATTTAAAATAATTAAATACTAGTTGATGTCCGTGGCTTCGCTCGCTGGAATTAGTTTTTAAAACCCACGGGAACTCTTTGATTTTCCGGGGTAAAAAGTAGCCTATGTCACTCTCCCGGTCCTCAACTATACACATGCACAAAATCGCGTTGGTCCGTTGCTTTGTTGCGGCGTGATTGAAAGACAAACCAACAAATCAACAAAAAAACATTTTGCATTTATAATATTAGTAAGGATACTAAGGATTAGTAAAGATTCCAATTTTCACGTTGGTTTTTCTTAGTTTGTCAACAAACAAATACACTTTCGCATTTATTTGTTTTAGCATACTGTATTAACTTTGTTTTTTTTTACTTCAGCTGTTTGTTTTTAAATAAAAAATAAATAAAAAAAAATGTATAATATTAGTAAAGATAGTAAGGATTACAATTTTCACAGTTTTTCTTAGTTTGTATACAGATAATACAATGTATCGTTGCGAGAGGGGCTCCGGGCGGCGCGACCTCAGCGACCAAGAATGCTGACTCGAGGTGGACCAGTTCAATCTTTCCTATGCGCTCATTTTATTAGACTTATTACCTATTCTACTTTAAACTATAGTTATTATGTAAGAAGTATTAAGCTTGGCTGTTCAGCGAGCTAACGCAGACAGCGTTCTGGGCACATTTCCTCGTTTCATATCTATTTTATATTTAGCTTTTAATTATTGATATTTCCTATTAATATTATAAATGCGAAACGACTGAACCGATTTGGCTGAAACTTGGCATAGAGATAGATTATAGGCTACTTTTTATCCCGGGGAATAAGAGAGTTCCCGCGGGAATAAAAAACCTTAATCCACGCGAACGAAGTCGCGGGAATCATCTAGGATCGTAGAGTGTTAGTAATAATAAAGAAAAACACAAAGTTAAACCTACTAATTAGTAAGAAAACTAAAATCTAAAACTTAACCTAAGACGGGTCCGATTTACCAGCATATGAACCATTACAGCGGTTCAAATACTGACAATCGATCCTGTCAGCAAATGCCCTCAGGACGCTATTGGCGCTGGCGCGGACTCTATGCAACAAGGATGTGCACCGCTTTTGCATTGTGGTGTAGAAACAGTCTACACGCGCGTCGGCGAACGTTTCTCCAATAAATCTTCAAGAATAAAAGAAATTACGTCAAATTGACGTACAATTTGATGGTTCGTCGCTGAGTTTTTTTAAAAAAAAAAAAGAATATTAGCCAAGCTGAAGTTGACTAATCTCCTCCTATCCCCCCCAAATAAGCGGAAAGCTTGTGCTAGGAGTGGGTGCGACGATAGTGCAACGGGTGGGATTCGAACCTACGGCCTTTCAGTTTTCAGTCCGCACCTTTCACCGTTGGGCTATTGAGGCTTGTGTGATTGAAGGAAAGCATAATATTAGTGAGGAATTATTTCACTGACGTGTTTCATTTTTGTTTAACTGCCGGGTACCATACATCGTTGCTAATCATAATCTGCCTATGTTTAAGTAAATTGTCCTACGGGGTTTTTAAAGAATTAATTTTTCCTTAAAAACTCCGTAGGGACTCTTGCATTTCTTGGGTTAAAAAGTTACCAAAATCTCAAGAATGTCAAACTATTTATGTGCCAAATTCTGATAACACTAATTCAGCTATATATAAGCTGTAATTAATTTACTGTAATATTTTGTATGTATTACCTTTCTCTATCGCAGCCTCATTGTTCAACTCAGTCTGAAAGACAATAAAAATAATATTTAGGCATTTCAATTAGGTCGTGCTGTTTTATTTAGTTTAGTTCAGCGTCCAGCCGTGCCCTTGCTATCGTTCACTCACTTCTAGATCTATTCCGCAGATAAATGACATTCGTCAGATTTATAATATCAAGGGTATCTTTCTCAACTTTTGCAAACAAAAATTTTTAAAGATCTACAGTACGCACTTGCTTTTAGGCGCTACTTGTCCGCATGGTATTTTTTATTAATTCTTTGTTTTTCAGAAATAAATATGTAATTCTCAATGTTATATAGCCATTATATTGCCTAGGTTACCTTATAATATTGAAGCTATCGATTAGAAATAATGCGCTTGAATTCTCCTTCTCGATCGGTCACTCTTGACAGAATGGTCGTCGCTGCTGAGATGTGACGTCAGTCTTCGGCCACAAATTCCTCAATCTCCCGATTCTTTCTCTGTCTCCAGCTGCCATCTTCACGCCTGATTGGTCCTAAGAACTTCAGAAGGGATGGACATAATTTTTTTTGGGTATAATCAAGAACATGGAGAATGGTACAAGGTTTTATTTTCAACAATTCCGGAAAAACAAAAGGTTCAAATAGGATTTTCAAAAACTTAACTCCACACTGACGAAGTATCAGGCATAATGCTAGTAGTTCATATTCAAATTAAATTACAAATTACCTATTTATTTCATGTAGGCCAACCTGTGGTGGCTTTTAATGACAATTCAAGACTCTACCACCTGTTCGTAAGTAGATTCTGCTGAAAAGACCAGACAAGAATCTCTCTCTCTTAAGAAAGTTTAACTTTTTAAAACCAAATATTACAATATAATACCTAATTATAATTGTGCAACTATTACAATGTAATAAATTATTACACGATTTTGTGGGCGGTTGCCGATTGTTCCTATGCAACTTTGTCATCCAGAAATTGAATATTCATTAACTGTCTAATAACCCCTAATTAATTAATGTTTTTTTACATAATATGTTCTGTGTGATGGCAAATCTAATAATTCCTTCGGAATAATTTTTTATTTATTATGAAAACTACCAACTCCACGAAGGATTTCTGTACATTATAACGGCGTTCCTATTTTATGATAGTTTCTAAAGAGCGCCTTTGCTAGTCTACATACTCCATTATCACGCAGCGTCAAGATCTAGAACCCGTTCACAAACACTATGTATTCTACGAAGCACTCCAACAAGTGATTACAAGAGTGATCGCTGAGAGAAAAGTAGAAATGTAGTTATTGAAATACGAGTAGATACATTGCATACGTGTTAGTAAACTAGGTATTTTAAACGACTTCCAAAAAAGGAGGAGGTTCATAATTCATCGGTTTTTTTTTAATGTATATTTCCCGATTACTCGAAGACGCCTGGACCGATTTGGAAAATTCTTTTTCCGTTTGAAAGGGTATACTTTCCAGGTGGTCCCATTGCCATCAGGTCAGGATCTGATGATGGGATCCTGGAGAAATCGAGGGAACTCTTCAATTTTTATAGGCACAATTGATATACTTCATACTGACGTTTGAAGTGGGTTTTGTAAAAAGAATTTTTACGTTTATATTATGTAATATTTTAAGTATATCTCCTTCTAAAAGTTGGATAAGAAATAAGTAATTATTGACATTTAGCGAAATCATGTTTTTATTCATGGAAACCTTACATCAGAACAAAAACAAAGTTACACAGCTACTGCACTGGTTACCTACTCCAGTTTTAGTTTCTTTTTCATCGAAAGCAAAGAGTATAATGGGTATTTTTCAGTTGTTCTTCAAGGCAGTCGGTCATTTTTTGCTATACTTACAAATGATAACAGCAACAACCCTAGCCAGGCATCGAGTCCTTAAGTTACATGCCTTGTTTTATTTCTGTTAAAAATTTCAGGACTACAAGAATTAGATAAAAGTAAAGTGTTAGGGTTTTAAGTTCATCCAAAGTAGGATTCTTATTTAGGTATTTAAAGTTAACGTTTTCACTTCGAACCGATATGTGAGTTACCATCTTCAAGATTGCAATAAAGCGTTATCGAGCCATCAAATAAACAAGCTCCCCAGTGCTACGGCAAGGATAAGCCAGGATAAAAGAATCCGCATGGAGACAGCATCCCCTGTAAAATAAAATAAAACTAAAATCAGTGAAAGGCAATACCGAAAGGTATAAAAGGGGCAAGCGCCCGCGCCGCGCCTCCGACTTGTCGACATGACGGCGATAGCGCGATTGGTACGTGCAATTTGTCCTAATTTTGTTTTTTTTTTTGTAACTTTTCCGTTCAGGAACCCGGAAGTGAATGAGAAAAGAAATTTTGGGGAATCCGCAATTTAATATAATTAATTCATCGTAAAAATGGCAAAATTAATATCTAATTAATGATGAATTAAAATTATTTGCAATTTGTCTTAATTTTTTTTTTTTTTTTAAATTTTTCCGTCCATGAACCAGGAAGTCACAGGAGGTTCCGCAATTTTAAATAAGTAATAAATTCACATATAAAAATGGAAAAATTAATGTTTATTATTAAAATTAATTGTAATATGACCAAAAATTATCATTTTTGTAAAATTGCCGCATTTTTTTTAAATGACGAATTTTTAACAATAGGTTCAGGTTAGTTTTTTCTTCATTATTCTTTTCATTTTCCTGCTTTCAGATTGTTTTTCAGTTTGTTTAAGTACCTACTAATTTTTATTAATTAAGGTGTTATATCATGAGTGTTTTATGGTTCGTGTTTTAAAACTATAATGGCAAGTGAACTTTCGCTAAACAGTTGTGATAACATCGTGATGACTTGTTAAGTGATAGTGAACGCGTTCTTTGTCTGTGATAATGGAAGTGTATCAAGGTGCGGCGGTCGCCATGTTACTTATAATTAGATCAATTATCTGATACAGTTTACTATTTAAAAATAACTACCGCTTTGACATTTACCGTCCGCCATATTGGATTCATTTGGATTGCAAGGTGGTACAGTGCTGTCACCCATTAAACTTTAGTAATGCTACTGCTCCATCTGCATTAATGTTAGGTTAGCGGCTGCGCTCAAATGGCCTTAATTAGGGCATTAAAAAATAACGCGTTAAACAGGTGGCTACATTAAAGGAAAATACGCTGCCAAAAGTAATTTTTCATGAATTAGTGCGTTAATTGAAGTAATAGTGTTCTGCTATGTCATCCGTGTTCAAAATCTCATTCAGAATGGAGATAGAAGAGATGCGCGTAGCACAGAATGAGACAGCGCTAATATAGCCAACAAAGTTTGGTACGTTATTCAATGCGTTAAAATCCTTTGATGTGTCAAAAAACCGCCATCCGAGTTATCGCTTAGTGTCTATGCCTTTATTATCGTGTTAATTTACGCGTTACAGCGCAGATGGAGCAGGAGCATAAGGAATACAATGTTTACGCCATTAAATGATGGATTTCTTCGGTTTAGTTTCCTAAACTTATCTCGATTCCAGTACGGTAATGCGGTATTGCGGTAATGTTCATGGGTGATGCGGTACACTTTTCAAGGTGATCGTACACTTGTCTGCTACGAAAGAATAGACCCCGGTGAACGAAACGAAGTTTGTCGACGCCATCGTTAGTGTTCTTAAGAGATCTCGGAGACTTCCAATATGTGCTGAGGGTGGCCATCGAGGGGGTTTAATGGGTAAAAACCGCACATTACCCAGGACTCTACCCCAGGATTTTGGGTATCTTTTAAGAAGATTTCCCCCTCGTTAAAAAGGTCTCTTACACCAAAGTAAACTACTTTAGGGTTCTATATCAATACGCTCTAATCAAGTTTGAGTGAAACCATTACAATTACTGCTTTGGTAGATACTCGTAGAAGGTCTAGTATTATGGCCTTATAACAAGTTATAAATATTAAATATTTTCGTTAAAGCCACGCGATAGCGGGTCGACTGGAATTCCATTCTGAGGTCATTTTTTTAACTGTGCTAGCTTTTTTTTTTGTTTTATAAAACCTTCATTTGCGCTTTTAACGTTTAAAATCCCAGAACGATTCGTGACAGTAAAATAATAGGTTCTCATTTTGAATTTTTGGGCCTTATAAAAAGGGTCAAAATAATTTACCGAGGGAAAAAAATAAAGTTGAAGATTTAATAGGTAATAGGAAACAATAGAAGTCGGAGTCCCAAAGAGTCCCGAATGGCTCTAAAAAGTAACAAATTAAAAATTCACAAATCTCCCAAAATCGAAAAATATACCTCAGAATTTGCTTCGAGTTGTAATGCAAAATACACGTAAATATACACAAAAATTATTTTTCAAAAACTGTCTTCAAACGCCACTACAAAGTATAAAAAGTGCTTATCAAAACTTTTGCTGAACGGAACCACAAATCAAAACGTCACTTGTGTATATTTTTTTGCTTTTTGTTGATTATTTCAAAAAGCGCTGAATCAGTTTCGATAAAATTTACATGGGACCTACATACTTCAGATATAGTATGGATGGTATGGACTGTTAAATAAAAAATAATTATCAAAATCAATTCATAATTGGAGGAATAATCGCGTAACAAACATACAAAAACTACAGTCGAAATGAGAAACTTTCATTTCAAAAGAGCATTTTGATTGGTAACCCTCAATAGCTATACCAATTGCGTGGTAGTTGCGTAGTGTCATTACCCGTTAGTCATGGGTTCAAATCAAACCACGTGGGTCGCTTCGTAATAAACGAGTAATAAACAGTGCATTACTGTCACAATTGACTTAGTTCTTAAGTTTGTTGCCTTATTCACATATTTGTGTTTGTCACACATTCGGGACGCGAAAAACATTTTTAAACATAACTTAATCCCTGGTCAAAATTGGTGCTGATTTTGCTGTACTTACATTTCTCCACATAACAAATCTGTCTCTCTAAATATAAATTAGCAATTAAGGATATCTTGTCTAAAACCGACTAGCTATACGTTAGTCGGTTTTCGGTAAGTTTTTTTAAAAAAAGTTATAACCTATTGTTCTTGTTTTCGTATGCTGCTGTACCCGATTGTTCTGTTGTCGGATTACAATTATGTAATAAGTGTTAAAGTTTCATTGGACACAATTAAGGTTTCAGTATTATATATCTGTATTACCTTTCATCTTTTATAATACTGTACGTTTCCTTAAAAAAATAATATAATAAAATTCATTGTCTATTCATTGTCTCTCAGACTGAGAAGATCATATTGCACCATCTTTCAAAACATTATGGAGAACAATTAAGAGTACAGGTTTCTTCACGAAGTTTTTCTTCACCATTAGGGAGGCCACTTATGACTTGCTTTGGCCACATTATGATTTGTATGATATTACTTATGAGATTTTGTACGTATACGATAGAGTTAGAGCATTATGATTGTCTAGCTATTTTGCAACTTTGAATATCTCTAATTCAAGAGATAATTTAATAAAGTCAATGATTTGATTTAGTAATGTTTAGCTGTAAACTCGACTGCTCTGTATATTTTGCGCGATTTACAAGATTAAATGGCACGTGCTCCGCGTCAGGTAGAACTTGCCCTATAAATAATTCCTCAACGTTGTTTCACTGAAGGCCTGGCTCTTTGTTCCTATATTTATCTGACATTCACTTGAATAGGAAAACATTACTTCTTGCAAATGTAATTCTTCTCATATTTTATCAGGATTTATATTTTTAAAGAGTTTATTCTTAAAAAAGAACAAACTGTTTGTTCGCTTACAAGAGAACTGAAAGATTTTGACACGGTTCTGAACTTATCTGAGGCTATCCGTGCCTCGGAGAGTAAGTAAATCGATCGGTCCTGCGCCTTATGTCTCTCCGGTCGTGTCGGATTTCCGTCTCATCGGACTATGAGAGTGAGGGAATAAAGAGCATCTCATGTTACATCTCATAACAGTAATGTGCACTCGAGATGCAGGATGTAGGCGGATTACAGTTGGATGGTTGTAATTCCATACCGCCCGCTCTAGCTCTACCGGAAACTTGACACCGCACTGTGGCCATCCGTTCCTGATCTATCGGACATTACGATTGATGATTTAGCTCCATATTTTTTTTTTCTTTTAAAAAGAATATTAGCCAAGTTGAACTTGACCTATATTCTCCTCTCCCATCCAAATAAGCGGAAAGCTTGTGCTAAGAGTGGGTACGACAATAGTGCAACGGGTGGGGTTCGAACCTGCGACCTTTCAGTTTTCAGTCCGCACTTTTAACCGTTGGGCTATTGAGCCTAATTTGAATCTCTTGTGTAATATTTCAAGACAAGGTTAACAACTATGCGCAAATCTGTAATGTATCTTCCCCCTTACACCCTTTTTCTAATAAACTAAACGCCGCGCCGCACGCAGAGATTTTCATTAAATTATATTTAACTAGCGGACGTCCGCAACTTCGTCGCTGACAGCTCCTAAATCCCCACAGTTTAGGTGGGCAGAACCCCTGTGACATCAGGATTGAGTTTTTATAGGACCATCTTGCAAAGTTTTTGTATCGATTAAAAAATGAATCACGCAAATTGATTTAGCGATCACGGAGATATCGATATACATAGGTTTCTACCTATAACACAGCTACTTCTCGTCCTTTTTCGAAAGTCGGTTAAACAAGTAGCCTATGGGCTATGTTACTCCTGATAACATCAGCTATCTACCAGTGAAAGTCCCGTCAAAATCGGTCCATCCGTTCCCAAGATTAGCGGCAACAGACAGACACTTCAATTTTAATAAAGAGTCCATTGCACCACTGCTCTAGAGCATTACATCACGTGTTTCCCGATGCACGTGTCGCGAGACATATCCTGTACATGACGTGACGCGTGGCCACTGGCGGCGACTGGCGGGCCGTGGCCTCTAACCAGACTACTTTCCGATTTGCCGCCCTTTGTGCAAATTATACAGACCACTGACAGACAAAGAGCTATAATTGATTTCATTTCGACGCGTATCAACCGGAACACGGAATCGACAAAAAGTTACATTCGCCATTTTTGAAAAGTATTACCTATTGTCAGAAAAAAGGAAACACCTCGCACAGATTTCAGTCTTGCGCCGCCTGTATCTGCATGATTCTCTAAAAATGATTGCTATACACTGTAACGATCACGTAATCAAACTTCAATAAATGTGTCTCTAATATGTCACCATAAGGTGAGTGTCGCGCATCGATTTCATCGAAACTAAATCGTACAAACTAAAATTATTTTATATTTTGTAGTGGCGTTTGAAAATAATTTTTATTACCATATTGTAGAGGTTATAAATTTATGTAACTCACATTTTGATTTAGAGACAATAATAAATATTTGTAATAAATTATAGCTACTTACAAAGGTACATATAGTTAAGTTAGTTAGGTTATTAAACTTATACCTATGATATGAGTGCATGATTTGTTCACAAAAAGTGTAACGAAATAGAACGAAAACAGTTTGACACGTAAATTCATCAATGCGTAACCTCTGAGAAATATTGGCGCAACTCATAAGAGCGTAGCGTGGAATGGTCTGTGCTGTGAAAAGTTTCCTTCTCTCGTGGTTAAATATTGTTAACATTTTTTTATTCTTCTCAATTCATCGCTGGCACACTACTGAGCCAGGTTTATTTTAAAATGGGAAGGGTGTAATCTCACTCTGCTCAGACTCAAGACGGAGGTAAAACGAGACAGATTGATGACAGAGTATATTTGTGTCTTGTTTTAACTGCGTCTACAACTTCTTAACCTACCCACTTGTAAACATTGTTAACTTAGTATTTTTCTGTATCTTTCTGTATTGTATTACTTTTTGCTTTTGAGTAATTTTTATTATTGGTATTTCATTACATTTACAATAATACTTAATATAATATAAAACTAAATACTAAATTAAAACTAAAACGTAAATATCAAAAATAAAAGCTAAATATAAAAAATATCATCTAAACCACTGGAACGAGGAAAAGTGCCCAGAACGCTGGCTGCGTTACCCCGCTGAATGGCCAAACTTATATGCTGGCCGAGGTAACTTCCAGCCTTCCGGTCACCAGTGGACTCTATGAGACGGGATGACAGATCCTTAAAAAAGGATCTAGCATCCTCGCCCCATGACCCCATGGTTTCAACACCAAATGGCACAAATATGAAATTGTTTTCTATGTTTTCATATTTGCGCCGCTTAGCCCTTTCTGCTTTAGTAGCCGCCGTTATAGCTTTTGAGTTATATTTAGACATAAGTTACGTTAGATCTAATACTCAACAAACATTTAGGCATAAGTTACGTTAGATTTAATATTCAACAAACATCTTTTGTCGACGGCGCTGTGGTGTACAGTAAAACACTTTGGAGTTTATGATTACACCACAGTACTATCAAATACCAATGTAATTTTAAGTACATGTGTAAATAAATAAATAAAAAATAAAATAAATAATTAAATACCTTAAAAAAAAAAAACTCTTATCTTGAGTCCGAGCTAAGTCAAAGCACGCTCTATAAATCTTATCATGAGACCATAGTCCATATGTTGGCAGGCTTCACACATCTTTGAAAATACAATAGAGAAGCAGGTTTCTTCACAATATTTTCCTTCACTGTTAAATCGAGTGTTATGAGTTTCTTCAAAAGCTTATAGCTCCGAAAAATTTGGAAAATTCTTTTTTTGTTTGAAAGGATATACTTCCCAGGTGATCCCATGGTCATCAGGTCAGGATACGTTGATGGGATCCTGGTAAAATCGAGGGAACTCTTCAAATTTTATAGGCACACTTAATATACTTTCTAGTGGCGTTTGAAATCGGTTTTTAAAAAGATTTTTTACATATAGATATAGATTTGTGAAGTCACCAGATAGTTTCTTATAGTATTCTTTTAAGGTTGTGTTTCATTATGCTTATATTTTGTTTAAAATCCACAAAAAAAGTTGAACTTCTCCTTTGTACCAAGCGTCGCCACGTGCCAAAGCGGCATTTTTCTAAACAAAAAAATCATTTTTTCGTAACTTTCGTTACTAACAACGGAGCAAGGTCGTTTCGCCGCGTTTTGTAACCGAGCTGAATGTTCTAAAAGGCGTTTATGTTGTTATTATTACAGTATTATTTACGCGGATTTGTCGTAAACAAAAGTAATAGTCCATTTCTGTACTACGCCAAGTGTTCATAGCGCGTGCAAATGTTACTACACATTTCTTGAATGACCAACTCTTTTTCTATGTTGGCAAATCGCACCTCAAGTATAGCTTGTTCTGAGGACTAAGGATGTGTGAAACAGTGAACTGTGACGTCATCATCTAAAACGGATGAATTATTTACTTACTTTGGAAGACGATCTCTTTAATCAAAATATTTTTATTTGACATTGGCAACATCCCAATACAAAATTGTTTGATCTATTAGCTGCCCATCTTCTTTTTCCCTCAACCACACGTCTAACTAATTTCAATCTCATCAACTGGGCCTACAGGCTTAGCTATGTACGTCGACCTCCTATTGACCGGTTGTGTGGTGTGCTTGCAGGCAATTCTGGCACTGTGTGCGTGCGCACACGCGCAATACCAAGAGGAACGCGCGCCGCGCTACATCCCGTCGGAACCGAAGTCCACGGTGGCGCCGCCCGTGGCCATCCTCAAGCAGATCAACAGGTAAGGCTTCCAAAACTTGAACCTGCGACATCTGGCGGCTGGTCGCTGAACCAGAAGTCCCTTCGACACCACTTCAAACAAAGCTTCAGAGTCTCATCAACCAAAGGATGGTTATAGGGTGGTGAGATATTTTCAGTGAGGATTCAAACGAATGCTTTTCTGTTTTTTTTTTATCGGATAACAAGATTGTCCTTGACTGCGATGTCACCTGAAGGTAAACGATGATGCTAGCGGGCTAACTTGGAAGGGGCTGTAGATTCAACCCATACCCCTAATCGGTTTCTACACGCCATCGTGCCGGAACGCAAAATGGCTTGGCGGTACGTCTTTGACGGTAGGGTGGTAACTAGCCACGGCCAAAGCCTCCCACCAGACAAAATGTTTCCATGTACATTGTACTACAAAACCACTACTACGGTGTACTACAAAATTAAGATTACAGTGCTTTACTTGCAATGATTTATCGTGTTTTTTCAGGCACAACGAAGATGGCTCGTACACATACGGGTATGAATCCGGCGACGGCTCTTTCAAGATCGAGACCAAGTCGCCCACGGGAGAGGTCAAGGGCAAGTACGGCTACCGAGATGACACCGGCAAGGTCAGTAACATCCACCCACTCTTGCTATACAATACTTTTCGAGGGGTTCAAGGTTCGAATCCCAGGCAATTTAATATTAGACCTGATTAGACCTCAATGGTAAAAGGAACCTCCATTTCTGTTGATGAGATCTATAGAGCGTGCTCTGACTTAGCTCGAACTTAAGATAGAGTTAAAACGGGATACAAAATATATTGTCATTTTTTTTCATTTTATCTCTGTCCTGAGTCTGAGTAGAGCTAGAGTGCGGTCTATAGATTTCAACCTAAAAATTCTCATATTTAATTTTCTCAGTGAG
Source organism: Hipparchia semele (assembly GCA_933228805.2). NCBI lineage: Eukaryota > Metazoa > Arthropoda > Insecta > Lepidoptera > Nymphalidae > Hipparchia > Hipparchia semele. The sequence continues at coordinate 13,989,639 of OW121717.1, forward strand.
CGAAGTTTACCAATTACCACAGATTTTCAGAATAGACAAAAATTAAAATTTTGAAAATCTTCATTTGACTCCTGGCAGAGGCAACTTGACTAACTGAATTTTTAACGTATTTACCTACGTTTCGGGAAACATACATAGAAATAATAAATAAAAACATTCCGACGAATTGAGAACCTCCTCCTTTGTTGAAGTCGTTTAAAAATGCAGGTTCGGCAATTCTTAATTAGCAGCTTTCGATGGCCACTGAGATAGAGTATTTTCTGTACTCCTACTGAAGCCTCCAGGTCTCCATTCTTTTCTTCCCTTTAAACGACAAAGAACTGTTATTACATTCCAGGTCCGCGTGATCGAGTACGGCGCCAACAAGTACGGCTTCCAGCCGGCGGGAGAGGGCATCACCGTCGCGCCGCCCACGCTGGTGGACGAGTCCACGCGCGAAGAGGGACTCAGGCCCAACAAGGTACTTATATATTTTTTTTTTAATGACAAGATAGTCCTTGACTGTGAACTTACCTGATGGTAAGAGACGACGCAGTCTAGATGGTAGCGGGCTAACTTGGAAAGGGTGTGGTAGTGTAAATTTAACCCATACCCCTAATGTGTTTCTACACGTCATCATGCCGGAACGCTAAATCGCTTGACGGCACGTCTTCGCCGGTAGGGTGGTGACTAGCCAAAGCCTCCCACCAGAGCAGAAAAGAGACAATTCAGTAATTATAAATTCCCAAATTGCCCCCGCTGCGAATCGAACTCGAGACCTCATAGTTTTAAGACCATAGTGCTCACCACTGTGCTAAGGAAATCGTCAACAAACACTTCTAATAAGTTCTTCAAATTACCTTTCTCGATTACAGAACCAAGGCGGACGTTCCCAATACCGGGAACCAGCGCAGCAGCCAGACTACGACTACGAGGAGCCCGCCCCCGCGCCCCGCCCCGCCCCTCGCCCCGCGCCGCGCCCTCAACCCCAGCAACAGTACAGGCCTGCGCCTCAACCTCAACAGCAGTACAGGCCAAACCCTCAACCTCAACAGCAGTACAGGCCCCCGCCTCAACAGTCCGCTCCAACTCCGCCTAGGGTAAGTTTTGACGGCCTGGGCCAATGAAAAGAGATTTAATTATGGTCAAAGATGGCCTAAATAGAAAACTATAATATATATTCCAAAGTAATTTAGAAGGTTAAACCGAGGATGGAGCAATATTATATACGACGGATACAAAGTTATTTTTCGATGCTGACACGTATAAAATATTATGTTCAGTCTGAGAATTTATGTAATTTTGTTCAAAATTACAATATGAAAACTGACAAAGTTATGACCTTGTGATAGTTGTTACTCTCTTTCCTCTCGATAGAGATTAATATATTCCGTCAGTCAGTCATACCCGCCCTTTACCGCCGAATATGAGTATGAATAATCAATTTCCAACGTTCCTATTAACAAAAAAAAAAAAAAGACGTGCGGCACTCGAGGGCTGCCGCGGTAAAGCTATGCATAGCATTTTTTATAAAAAATGCGCCGTCTAACGGCTCACCGTGGAGGAGTCCCTTGTCAGGTTATTTTCGTTACGGAATTTCTGGTTTGGGTCTCCACGCTGGCCCGCGATAGAAGCTATGCAATAGCTTAAATATTTAATTTGAAAACAAATATTATCAAAATAAAAAATAAAATAAATGGTTCTTATAATGTTTAATAACAGTTCACACAAATATCGCCATCTCTTCTGCAGCCTGCGTTCTTCGCTGGAGCCGCGCCCGCCCCCGCGGCCGCGCCGGCGCCATCCCGGGACACCTTCTTCGACCCTGAGCCTCAACAGCCCAGACAACAACAGTACAGGCCCAAGCAAGACTTCAGGCCAGCGCCTCAACCTCAACAGTTCGCCCCGAAGCAGACCCAAGCGGACTTCGGCCAAGACTTCTCTGGTCCTCAACGATTCCCTTCGGCAAACCAGTTCCAACAGCAACCTCGAAGCCAGCAGCAACCGTACTCCATGCTCGACCAGCTCTTGAAGGAGTACTCTCTACCCCAAGGCGGGTCTCCGGCCCTCCACGATATCACATTCGGTTCATTCTAGTTCGAAATCGATTGTTCGATCACATTGTAAATATGTAGTGTATATTAATTAAACAAATTTTTTAAATTAATATATCCGCTTTTCATTGCTTTTTATATTTGTATTAGCTTTTGCCCGCGACGTTGTCTACGTAAATTAGGTTGTTAAAAATCCTGCGAGATTTTCCGGCATGAGGGGTACCTATATTACTCTCTAAGTCCTAAACTATACCTATGCGAAAATTCACTGCAATTTCCGTTGCTACATGAATGAAGGAAAACTAACAAACAATCAAACCAACATACAAACACACTTTCGTATTTATTAAATGCGTAAGAGTGAATTAATATAATATTTAGTAAAACTAAAGTTAGTATATTGAACACTTCATAGGGATATTAGAAAAAAATTGCTACAGTAAAATTAATTTAAAAGTTCGCTAGAGTGCTTCTTAGAAATGATCTCAAAGTTTATAAGAACATATAATTAATAATATACTTATTTTATTATAAGTACTTAGTTGTATGCCAAATATGTTTTTAAAAGAAATATAAATATCAATATTTATTTATATTATAAGCAAGTGTGATTTTATTTCGTTATGCTTACGAGGCAATGGCCACTACAATTTCTTTTCCACTCATTAGTACAACAATTTGACACTTGACCAGCATCCACCTTTTAACAAACTTCCAGAAAACGTAAAAACACTTTTTACAAAACCGACTTCAAACGCCACTACAAAGTATATCAATTGTGCCTATAAAAATTGAAGCGTTCCCTCGATTTCTCCTGGATCCCATTATGCGATCCTAACCTGATGACCTGGGAACTATATAAGTTAAAGTATATAAGTTAAAGTAAAAGTTTCGAAGAAATGCGTGGACAAATATATGTACATACAAAATTTTATAGGGGTAGGTATGTATGTTTGGAAGCTCCAATAGATCATCATAATCATAAGTGAATATTTTACAGTTCCAGTAGAATAGAGTAAAATAATTTTTTATTCAAATAAACTTTTACAAAGTTTTCGAATCCTCAAATGAATCTACCACTGGTGCGGAATGCCGTTCCAACCGAGAAGAACCGAGTAAGAATAACATTATATACGTGTCGAATTGATAACCTCTTTTTGAAGTCGATTAAAAATCATTCAAGGTTGCAATTCCCGAGTACTATACAGTGTATACTTAATATGTAATACCTATTACACAATGGTCTGCACACAGCAGTTGCATTGTTTGACGCCTGCAGCCCGGAGGCCGTGGGAGAAGCTCCCATGGACCAAAAACAAGGAACAATCGCCGGTTAACCGACATGTATGCGGTAGATTCACATGAGGTTGGGTAACGTTGTGTACAATAAAATTATTGTATTCGCAAATAGACTATGATTTATCATTTAATTTAAGAGCGCGTGTAATGGTAAATCTTAAGGTGCATTTGATTTTTACAGCAAGTTTTAATCATCCGAAAAAAAACGCAAAAATTACATCATATTTCCAAGGGACGATACTGAGTAGAAACATAAAATAATGAAAGTTCGACAAAAACAAAATCTTGGAGTTAGGTCTAATTTTTGCATTTATTTTCAATGTGTTGCAAATTACAGAGCCAAAATTTTTACATAAAATTCTTATACATATTACTAAGAGACGATATAGCCATTTTTTTAAATGAATATCTTATGAGTTATTAGAATGCATGATATATTTGGCGCTTACTACACTAGCATGTGTCACACGAGGTTTCGGCTATTTTTTTATATTTTTCTGGCATTCTGCGCACTGTTAAGTGCGGCTTGTAGTATTTATGCATCGTTCTAATATTATAAATGCGAAATTTTGTCCAGGATGGATGGATGGATTGATGTTTGTTACTCCTTCACGCTACAACAAATGAACCGATTTGGAAATGGAGTTTATCCAGGAAAATTATAGTTTCCGCGAGCATCATCTAGTAATATTATAACCAAAGGATTTATTATTTTGTATATTCAAGATAAAGGAATCGTGAATAAAAAAATCTCATCTATGTATGTATGTGTGTAGTATGTATGTACCTATGTATGTATGTGTGTATGTGGCTCTGGAGACCAAACGTGAGGTGCGATTTAAATGACACTTACGTCAATCGTTTAAATCGTTCTAATTAAAAATCTAGATCGGTTCAAATCTTCCCAATAATGGGCCCCGACTTTAACAGAATTCTAGATTTCTGGACTTGTTTTTTTCTTTTCAGTTTTTATTTACGCACTACCCTACCGAAACAAATGTGTCGCCAAGCGATTTAGCGTTCCGATACGATGCCGCTTATCAGATCTCCAGGTTATCTCATTTCCATATTAAACTGCATTAACACCTACCATCAGGTGAAATTGCAGTTAGGTCAACGAGCAAAACTATTTGAACTACTCTAATCATTGATTCTTCACGTGTTTATCTAAGCTTATGTCACTTGAAATCTTGTTCCAGTTAAGTGAATGTAATTATGTGCGTACAGCTCAGGTATGGCGGCGCGGCCTGAGACGGCGTGGGTGGAAGCTACACGCTTCAAACAATGCTTCTATTGCAAATATTGCATGAGCTCGTCTGTCATTCATATTGTTTTACTTTTAACTGCTTGCTAAATTAGCCACTGCTAGATACCTTGCAATACAATGATTCTAACAATGAATCTTAGCCATTTTCGTAACATGGCATAATTTCAGCATAATTTGGATCTACATTAACATAAAGAGGGAATTTGTTTCCCATTCATTAATTTTGTAAAATTATGCTTTACTAACTACTTATGAATCTATTTCAAAATTTTGGGAGAGAAGTAAGTATATTTGTAACTCAAAAATTACTGTTTCAAATGACTGGACAAAATCGTTTATTAATTTGATATAAATAATAGTTTTTAGTGTAAGTAGGTGGTCCTTATTTAGAACAGGTAAATTGATAAATAAAATACTTTTGTGAAGTGAAATCTTTTATCTAAATCACTAAAACAATTCTACAAACTATGTATCAAAAGAAATTATATACAGTGTTAAAATATTAATACCATCGAGAATTGTCTGTCTTAAAAGATCACCAATTCAATATAATAAATATAAATAATCTTATCTAGGGCCTACTTTTCGTTGCTTTTGTATCTGTCGAGCCTTCTTCTCCAATAATTTGAACGTTTCTCACCTGTTTTCTTGGGGGTGCAGCAGTCGTGAGTTCAGTCGCAGGTGCTGGAGTAGGCACGAAGTCAGGGCTGATTGCGAGGAGAAGCATCTTCAGGAGTAAAGCTTCCCTCACCTCGACGGGAAGATATTCAGGTATTTCATCGATGTGGTTGGAAGCGGAACTTTGCGAGTCGTAGGGACGAGTGTATCTTCGCCGAGGTACGTACCTCTGGCTCTCATACTGGTCATCGTATTGCACTTGATTCGAGTAAACGTCTTGCCTATACTGGGGATCGTATCTGTAATCGTAACGGTCATCGTCTTGATAATGGCGCGGCTGATAAGAATCGCGGCGGTACGACACCGGCTGGTACGGTGGCCCGGGCATCAACTGATCCATTAAACTTTGCAAACGATTCTGTCTTAGTATCAAAATATGAAGCAATCGCTTAAAATCTCTTGTACTTACAGGAGCCGAGATAGATTGCATGTCGTTGACCGGTTCATATCTCTGGAACAGCGCCTGACTTCGATACGGGTTGACGAACCTGGCATCGTAACCTTGCAGAGGAACGCCTCTCTCGTCTACTGGTATTTGAACAATTCTCGTTACTGGTCTCAATTCGTATGGAACCGATGACGCTTCTGAAGCCTTTGGCTGAGAATGTTCATTTACGTACTGCGCGTCCAATACTTTGTCTTGATATTCGTAGTGGAGAAAGGGCCGCTGGTTACCAATAGGAATGGGTGCTCCAGGGTTATCCCTCAAGTATTCTTGTGTTCGAAACTGAATGGTCGAAGGTCGGCGATATACTGGCGGGTCGTAAACTCTTTCTTCCACCGGTCTATGAGCTGGTATATGAATTACTGGCACTGGGTTGGTCGTCACCACATTTTCACGCTCTTGATCAAAAACACGACCTGTGCTAGCTTCTAATGTTGTTTCCTGGTCTTCCAGTTGAGTATCTTGATATTGCTGTTGTATTTTTTGTCTCGCTGCTAGCAAAGATTGCAAGGGAATAAGTCTAGGTCTTGTTGTTGTCGTGGTAAATAAAGGGCGCAAAGTTCCATGCGACAGATGCGATCCGTACACATCAGTCGAATCATCTCCCATAGACTGCTGTAGACTTACCATGTGATGATTAGAACTCGTTCCGGCAAGTTCGCGTCGGATGCCATTAGATTTATTAACATCAGATTCTTTTTCATTGACATGTTCGAACACAGGTTTCAACGTTTGCGGTGTTGCAGTTGTGGTCTGCTTTGTAACTAAATCATCTTTCACTGTCACCGGCACTGGCTTTGTCAATTGCACTCGAGTTTTCAATATGTCATCTTTTCGATAAAGGTTCTGGGAACTCGCTGTAGTTTCCTCGAGTTTTTGCTTTTCAGTAGACGTTTCGATCGAGGACCGCATCGAGTTCGGTCTGCGCCGCGGTATCGCTTGTATCACTGTTCCCCTGGTTGTAGCACTGCTTCTTGTCGGATACACTACTGTTGCAAGAGGTCTTCTGGTTGTAGATGACACTGTTTTATTCATTCTCACGACCATAGTCGGCGTGGTCGGGGTGGTGTTCGTCGTGACTGGAACAGGCGTGCTGTCACCCGAGGAGCTGTAAGTGACCCGTTTAATTTCTCCGTCTTCGTCGAGGTATCCAAAAGTTCCTTTGACGTTTCCTAAAACGTCACGACTCTCTATTTTAAACGTCCCATCGTTGGCTTCGTAGCCGATGGTGTACGATCCATCTTCGTTCAGGCGGCGGATCTGTTTGACTATTTCAGTTTTAGTCGGGTCACCTGTTTCACTGGCCTTGAGGATTTCTTTGGTTGAGTTAGTTGAGTTACTCGGGGCTTCGGTGGATGTGGCATTTTCTGTTGAGTTTGTAATGTCTGCAGTGGCCGCGGTGGTGATGCAGACGAGGAGTACGAGGAGGTTCATCTCGGTAGGAGGCCGGCAGCCGCATGACGGAGCTAAGGCGTGGGCCTCACTCACCACTCCTCTATATAAAATATCGCCCCACTTGCGTCCCAGCGTGTGAACACCTTACGCAAACAACGCTATTGTTGTCACTTTATTATCTGAAACGGAAAATCTTTTTTCTATGCATTTACTTGCGTTGTAAGATCCCAATTGTTTAATTGTCCATTCATATGGACTGCTTGCGTTGTGGTCATTCGCTAGAATATTTAGGCTCGCTAGTTCGCAGAGAATCTTCGCCCTGGAATGTTCTTAGTATTTCAGCAGGGACTTAATGGTTCGGGTGAATATTGCGTTAACGTTTTTATCAGATGTTAAGTATAAATTATCAGGACCAACGGGGCTTAGTAATTTATCTGGCCCATATGGCTTCTTTCGGACCTCTAGGTTTCTGTTATCCATCCAGACATTGAATTGGGTATATGTTGTAACAAGATGAATCGTCTGATATTATATATTATATAGGTAGGCTATCGCTTGAGATCACATCACCCTCAAAGTTGCGCTGAGAATACACTGCAATATTTCATAAGGTGACCATTTTATTTATTTACACAATTGTTAGGAGTGCACACACCTAGTTATTAAATATGTTTCACACGGTGGCTTGTAAGTGTCGGCAGTCATTATAATACGGAGTGGAAGTTAAAGTGGATTTCGTTTTCAAGGTTCCTGCGGAGTGCGGACATTCCCAAAATGGGCTTGTAGGGTAATTGCAACCACTGACAAAAATAAGGGCTTTGCTAATTGAATGAACCATACTTGTACATTTAGGCAATATAGGCACCTAAATCTTGCCCAAAAACGGCTTGATTGTAATAATTTTTGTCTCTATTATGAGAATATCATCTACTTAAATCATTACCATTAAATTAGTTAATCTAGACGATCATCAGTGTCGATTTATAATTTTAGGCAGATTCCTAAATCTTAATCACGTTGTGATGTTTGTCACTTTCGATGCCTATAATTCGTTATCCACAAATTATACTTTATCCCTTTTAAAAATATAAAATTACAAAAATATTTTAGTGCTTATCTCTTTTCTGTGTTCTCTATCTCTAAATGTACTCACTTATAACTTCTTATTTTAGAAGTAAATAATGCATATATGCTAATTATTGTAGTTTAGCAGATTAGCTGATGCCTGCAACTTCGTACGCGTCGATTGAAGTTTTTTAATTTTCGCGGGAACTCTCTTATTTTCCGGAATTAAAAGTAGCTTTTGTGTTATTCCAGACTGAACCGAAAAATCGGTTCAATCGTTGCGGCGTGATTGAGTAACAAACATTCATCCATCCATCCATACATCCAAACTTTCGCATTTATAATATTAATAGGATTATTAATTAGTAAATAATTATTTTGACGAAATTTATTACCGCCATTAATTACTGCCTCAGAATACTTACCTAATACAGTAAGTAAATTTTTAGAAAATATTATTTCAAAACCGCCACCTCGCGTTGGTTACTGGAACTATTTGACTAACGAGCATAACAAACGGACAAAATGAAAGTTTTCACCTTGTAGTAATAATCTTGAGTTGGTACGTTGTTCCTATTGCTATGTATGGTTGAAATTAGCTAGTGTTTAATGAGAACTCCGGCAGCATGCGCCACTGCAGATGCCTATATGCACGTCACAATGTTTTGTCTGGTGGGAGGCTTTGGCCGTGGCTAGCTACCACCCTACGTGCCGCCAAGCGATTTAGCGTTCTGGCACGATAGCGTGTAGAAACCGATTAGGGATATGGTTTGAATGTACACTGTCATACCCCTTCCAAGTTAGCCCGCTACCATCTTAGACTGCATCGTCACTTACCATCAGGTGAGATCGCAGTCAAGGACTATTTTGTCATCGAATAAAAAAAAGGTTGAAAACTGAAAAGCCATTTGAGGCTCGAACCGCAACGCAAAACAGAAACACTAGAAGCGCGTCTAATGGTTACTGGCCACCGGACACCTAAGTCAGCTTTGGGCCGGAGCACCTTAGTATCAATTTCTTCCATTTTGTCGAATTCAAAAGTGGCCATTTTGTCTAGAAAGCCCTTTCCCAGCTTGCTGGAAAGCCTGAAGCACCGTAGTAGAGACACAAGCTCCCTTTGCGTGCTCTATCGCCAACATAACGGGGAGTGTTCTGAAAAGCCGTTAGACCTTATTCCGCGCTTTCTGTTCTACATCCACACCTAGTATGCCACGGAAAGCAATTTCTTCCTTACCACCTGGATGCCTGGTGTTCTTCGACCACCCGTTTTGCTAGATTTTTTTCCGCGCACATATAAATTGTGGATCCAACTACCTTCCCTGGGGTTCCAACTGGACTTCAGCTAGCAGCAGCAGGAATTCGATGCACATCGATGGACATCGATGAGGCTTTACATTTATTTTTATTACTACGAGTACCATAAATTTTCCAAAATTCGTCAAAAATGAGATTTATCTTATTGCACAAAATATAGATCTTCCTTTCGATAGAATAGAAGTTAAACTTTGTAAAATGATTTCAATAAAGTTCAAAATTATTTATTTCATGTTGGCCAACTTGTGGCTCTTACAAGTCGAGACTCTACCAACGGTTCGGAAAGTACATTCTGCTGGGCCTAAAGAGCTATTATTGTCTTAGTTTTTAGACAGGTATACCCAAGGTACACCTATACTTACGCGTATATATTTTTCTTTGTTCATCCTACAGTTTATCCAACTTGCTATGATAATGAGTTACTATTTTTATGTAATTGCCTAATAAACTACACATTATTTAATAATAATCAGACACGGCCCAGAAATTACAATTAATAAGTATCTGTGGCTCCACCGCCTTCCGCATTCTGCTATGAGTTACGCGCCAGTGAAAATTACCTACTTTGCTAATTAATGCATAGCCAGCAGTAATAATATGTAATCGCTGCTTAAAGGCTGAAAAAACGTAATGTGCCACGCATTACAGCACCGTGTATAGGTGATACCATGCGAAAGCAGCAAACGTCAATCACACAATCAGGTCATAATCAACCTGTGCCAGATTGATTAATTAATGGCCGTCACAGTATCATCATCATTATCTCAACCGATTGACGTCCACTGCTGGACATAGGTCTCTTGATATGATCGCCACAGAACGTTCCTGTGTCGCCTGTATCAACAGCTGCCAGTGAATCGCCTGCGATCATCCATCCTCCTAGAGGGGATCTACCATCTGTTCTTCGAACCATATGCTACTCCACCCACTGTTATTTTAGCTTTGGGACTCAATATAAACTTTGTGATATTTCCCACCCAAGTTCTCTCCGAGCTAATAATGTCAATGTGTAAAGAGCGAGAGTGATTTTCATTATCTTTTGAAGGATAATACTTTTATCAGGTAGTAACTAAAACACATTCTAATAAAAATATAATTTATTAAAACAAAATACTACAAAAAAGTTCGTACTGCAATTTTACAAAAGTCGTCCAAATCGAGAATCTCGCGACGGACGTCGTTCAAAGATGGTTCGCAATCGCAAATGATAATAAAATTAAGTCTTACGCTAAGTATTACTTAAGGTACTGAGACACAGCTATGTACACTCGCGGCCACCGCCGTGCGCCGCCGCAGTCCACGGAACTAGATACTTCACTCCACTGCATTCGGACCTCACTACTCGACCGATATTTTACACTTGTACATTAACATATGGCTATAAGGACTCAGTCGATCGATAGTTCTTTATCTAGCTCAGGTATTACACTAAACGCTTTAAAGCTGGATGCCGTGCCCTCTCAAAAACGCGTCGATTTGACCTGACGAGGGGTTCTCTCCTCGGGGCACGTAGTAGTACTGCTGCGCGGGAGCGACCGCGCGCTGCGGCGCCTGCGCCAGCCTCTGCGCCTGCGCTCTGGCCGCCGCCCTATCCCGCTGCAGTTGACTCTGCTGGAGCTGCTGCTGCTGGGCGAACAACTGCTGAGAGCTTTGGAACTGCGACTCGGCCTGCTGCCGCTGGTAGATCTCTTGAGGATTTTGAACCTGCTGTCTGTAAACGGGAGCGCTGGCGGGAAGCTGCGGGGACGGAATGAAAGGTCTCTGCTGTTGCTGCGGTTGAGCGACGAACGGCTGCAGTCTTTGGTTGAGATTTAGTTCACCCTTGGTTTGAGGTAGAGATTGGAACAGCTGAGTATCATAGGAGCCGCTCGAAGGATCGTAGACCAGCTCAGTCGAGTATAGAGGATTGCTCGAGGGAGCGGGCGCGCCTGCGTTGGTGCTCTTGGCGGCGGTGCTGAACGAAGCGGGGGTGGTGGATGGGCCTTGATTATCACGGTGGAATTTCGCGAACTCTGCCGCAAAATCAATCTGTCCAGGCCGGTTCGACTGCAAGGCGGGAGCGGGAGAGGGCGAGTACTGCGGTTCGGGGCTGTACTGTATCTGGGGCTTGGGAGTGACTTGGATGATTTGCTGCGGCCTGAAGGTAGTCGCGGGGGGTAGAGCTCTCGCAGTGGTGAGAGGCACGGGGCGCGGCGTGATGGCGATCTGCTGGGGCTGGTAGGCCGGCCGCGCGACGGGCCGGGGCTGCGGCCGCTGCACGACGCGCTGCCTGATGTGTTGCAGGGGTTCCTCTTCAGGCTCCTCGTCGTCCCTGAAGTCGTTCTGGAAGTAGGTGGTCGCCGGCCGCGCCGTGGTGGGCCTGATAACGGGTCTGGTTGGGTAGTTGGGCTCGGGGTCGTCCCGCTCGGCGGAGTCGATGGCGGGCGAGTCGGGCTCCTCGTCCTCGTTGGGCTTGTTGGGGTCGCAGGGGTTGCCGGACACGTAGGTGAACTCGCGCTTGTTGCCGTCGGGGTCGACGTAGCCGTACTTGCCGCGCACCACGCAGTCTGTGCCGCGGGTCTCCTCCTTGAACGAGCCGTCCGCCGCCTCGTAGCCGAACGTGAAGCTGCCATCATCGTTTACCTGGAAGTAGATTCAAATTACATTTTCAATCCTGTGTTCTATGCAATCTTATAAAGATGACAATAAAGCTTTCTTACTCATAACCAAATCTGACGACATTTATACTAATGAATCTAAATAAAAAAATTGAACATTTCTCAGGCCCTAATTTCATAACACTTAGCTATCCAGAATCTTATTAAGGGTACATTCTGCGTCAACTAGCTGCTTCCATCTGGGCTGGGAGGCTGCCGCAAATGACGTATATAAAAATGGTTGACTTTCACGAAGAAGGTCAAAGGTCAATACCATTAAGGATTGCGCAGTACTACATATAGACAATTTTCGCTTTCAGGGACCCTATAGATGTGCTGTTAAACCAGGCAGTTAGAGTTGTGTTCTTAAGAGATCTCGGAGCCTTCCAATGCGCTGAGGGTGGCCAATGGCCATGGAGGGGGTTATAGTGGGTAAAAACCCCACATAACCCGGGACTCTACCCCAGGATTTCGGGTATCTTTTTAAGATTTCCCTCTCGTTAAAAAAAATGGTGAGCAAATGAACCTTGTTGTAGTTCCTGATGGTCTGCACGGGCGGCTGCTTGGGCGCGTCCGGCTGCTGCTGGCGGAGGCGCGGCTGCGGCGTGCGGTGCACGGCTCGCGGCTGGTACTCCTCGTCAGCGCGCTCCTGCGCTGGGTACAGACCCTCGTACGCGTCTGGCGCTACTAGTACCACCTGGAATTATGAGGTTTTTTTGTAAAGATTACGAATGCGAGGAGGCGGCGCGGGCGCGGGGAGGCGACCGCGCGCGATCTCACTATCCATTGACTATTCATATCGAATCATCCGTGACATAATTATAGTCTCATTAAACCATTTTCATCTTCACGGTGGTTTTCTTTAAAGAGACACCACAAAAAAGAAGCCGTACCAGTCATAAACACGAACTGATGCCCTCAACTTCGTCCGCTGGGTCAAGGGGTTTTTGATTCCCGTGCGAATACTTTAATTTTGCGGAATAAAATATGTATACGCTTATTATATTGTGAAGTTTCATCAACATCCGTTCAGTAGTTTTCGCATGTAGGTAATATATAATATTAGTATTGTATAAAGTTTCCTCACGATATTTTCCATCACCGTTGTGCTATTTAATTGCTTAAGAGGGTACTCTAGTGGGCCTTTCTCCATACAAACGTATTCTGCTGTTTTCTTCGTGGATAATGTCTCTAGAGCAATGATTTTTTTCCAAAAAATCTAGGTCTAATTAATACGTGCCCCTATGTTTTTCTTTTTTCCAAAACATTATCATTAAAAAAAATATGACAATCCCAAAACCCGAAAAAAACCCTCGATTTTACCGCCATGTTCAAACGACTATCAGACAAATTTGATAAGTTTTTAACAAAAAAGAAAAACATAGAAGCATAGATATACTCTTCCTCTAAATTTTGATATAAGAATATTTGAGATTTGTCCAGTTTTGAAGAAGGAAACAGCAGAATACGAAACGTCTTTTGGTCAAGGTTTTTGTAGGTAAAAATCAGCCCGAGCTGCAGTTGTCCCTTTCGTACTTTACGGGGGTAGGGTGGAGGTGAGGGAGGGTAAGGCTTACATGTACACTAATAGGGAAGTGACAATTGTCGATATTTTTATCGATACTCTAGTGATGTACTCAGATGTCGATATTTACACTATACAATGATTATTTTATTTATTACTAGCGGACACCCGTGACTTCGGCCACGTTCCTAAATCACCACAGTAGTACCCCTGCAGCATCAGGATTGAAGAATTGGAACCCGAAGTTTTTATGGGACCATCTCGCAAAGTTTTTGTGTCGATTAAAAAAAGATTCACCCAAATCAGTTAAGAAATCACGGAGATATCGATATACAGAGGTAGAAAACACAACTCCTCTTCCTTTTTCGAAAGTCGGTTAAAAAGTCGGTAGCCTATACGATGCCCGATAATATCAGCTATCTACCAGTGAAAGTCCCGTCAAAATCGGTTCGGCCAGTCCCGAGATTAGTGGCAACAAACAGACAGACAGACAAAAATTTTAAAAATTGTTGTCTTGGTATAAGTTCCGTATTTACTTTCGTATGCAGTTAGTAAAAAGCGGCCAAGTGCGAGTCGGACTTGCCCATGACGGGTTTCGTAGCAGCAATTGCGGTTTACGATTTATGACGTATTAAAAAAAACTACTTACTAGATCTCGTTCAAACTAATTTTCGGTGGAAGTTTGCATGGTAATGTACATCATATATTTCTTTTAGTTTTATCATTCTCTTATTTTAGAAGTTACAGGGGGGGACACACATTTTACCACTTTGAAAGTGTCTCTCGCGCAAACTATTCAGTTTAGAAAAAAATGATATCAGAAACCTCAATATCATTTTTGAAGACCTATCCAAAGATACTCCACACGAATAGGTTTGATGAAAAAAAATTTTTGAGTTTCTGTTCTAACTATGGGGAACCCCAAAATTTATTGTTTTTTTTTCTATTCTTGTGTGGAAATCTTAATGCGGTTAACAGAATACATCTACTTACCAAGTTTCAACAGTATAGTTCTTATAGTTTCGGAAAAAAGTGACTGTGACATACGGACGGACAGACAGACACAGACAGACAGACATGACGAATCTATAAGGGTTCTGCTATTTGGCTACGGAACCCTAAAAAGTTGTTCTTTTGATATTACAAACAAACACTTCACTTCAACACAGACAATATTATTTATTTGTTTATGTATATATATACTAGCTGATGCCCGCGACTTCGTCCGCGTAAGTAAATACGAGTACCTAGTTAAAATTCGCGAAAAACCTTTACATCATATAAATTGTGTAATGACAAGTTGATAGTAAAAGTTTTAACAGAAAAGTTTTTTTTATTCTTTTTAGCGCATTTAAATAAAAGCTTGTTTTTAAAAAAGTTTTTTACTTTTAATTTATTTATGGTTTGTAGTGGCGTTTGAAGTCGGTTTTTGATTGAAAAGAATTTTTATTTTAAGTTTTTTATTGTAGCTTGTTCCTGCAGCTTGCTCTCTTTCTCCCATCCTAAATCCCTACAATTTAGGTGGGCTGTACAGGATTGAGGAGGATGACCTGGAGCTCTATGATCTAGTAGCAAGCATACCAATTCGTACACGACAGTTCCTAAAGCTTTTAGGGAGAAAGTACCCCTGCAGCATCAGGTTTGAGGAGTTGAAGTTAAAAAAATTTAATTTAAATTTTTTGGCCCACTAAAAAAAATCGCGTGAATCAGTCCAGAAACCCCGGAGTAATCGGTGGACATACCTACATAGAAAAAAAAAGATACCGACCGAATTGATAACCTCCTCCTTTTTGAAGGTCGGTTAAAAATAGGGCTATCCATTATGGTTTACGATAGTGTGTTATGCCAGCCACAGCCGTACATTCAAAGTTTCCTGTACGTAACGGGGTTCAAGTTATTTGGACCTATTACTGAGCATTGTGAAGTCTATAATTTCTGAACTACTAAACTGACGACCTTAAAATAAATACAGAACAATCATTGCAGTATGTTTTTTCTAATAAAAAATGAATGAATGAAATCGGAGTACACATTTTGACTCTCATCCCCTCTCCCAAGGGAACCGTGCTGAATTTCGGGATAAAAAGTATCCTATATTTTACCTCGTAGTATGAACTTAAATCATATTACGTTTCATTTATATCTGTCCAGTAGTTTCAGTGTGATGCGCGGCCAAGATACAGACAGACGAAAAATTAAAAAAAAAATTGTTTTGGGCTCAGTATCAATAGTAAAGCATCATCCGATTCAAAGTTTCAAAATATATTTATTCACCCGCAGGCGGCCGGCGGGTGAATGTTACGGGCATGGGAGGGGCGAGGGCTCGCGCACACAAATACACTACTCGTACACATGGATAACTCCTGTTGGTCGGGCGCAGCGCGACGGCGATATTTTCTTCAAATACCTATTTTTCAAATTCCTTGGGACTAGAGTACCGTCTTAAACGCACATAATTCCGAAAAATCAGAGGTGCTTGTCCGAGATCGAACCAGCGACCCCCCGAATAGGGGACCACACTTCTTATCACTAGGCTAATAGTACAAACATAACATGTAAATGAAATAAAAATAAATTCGAGTAGGTAGTAGACTCTCTCTGACTTTGGGTCTTAGCATATCTAACGGAAATTGCGACTTGCGTCGCGTATTATTGGTCGCGTAAGCTCTGAAGTCGGAACAGACAAGTATATAATAGGTAAAACATTCAACCTTCCACACTCAACCGAGGATGCGTTAGTGCGAATAGACGCGACCGTTGATATACGCTCGACGGACCTTCCGTCAGATGTGCAAAACCCTTTAGAGAGTGAATGAATGAAGTGTACCTGTCCCCCCCTCTCCTGCGCCTGTGGTTCGTAGTCGTAGTCGTCCACGGGCTGCTGGACGCGCGGCCGGTGCCTCGCAGCCATCCCTGTCGCTAGCACCAGACATAGCACCTGGAAGAGAGAGACGGAACTACTTAATAAAGAAGTGAAATCCTAAATAATGTTTGCTTGGAACTAGTATATCTGCGAGCCCACTCACTCTCCCTCGTCTTATATATTACAAAAAATACAAAACCCTTTTATTCTCATATTTCTTACAATTATAAAATACTAGCTTATGCCCGCGAATTCATTCGCGTGGATTGAGGTTTTTAATTTCTGCGGGAACTCCCTAATTTTCGGGGAAAAAAAGTATCGATCCGTAGCTCTATTGCATCGTTATTGAAGGAAAAACCAACTAAAACACATTTTCGCATTTATAATTTTAGTAAGGATTAGTAAGAATAGACTTCAGCTACTGTAGTATATTACATGCACCACCGGTCGATGATTCGGTACATGATTATTGATTTATTGAACGGACATTATAACAGCTACAGTTGTTTAACTTTGACGGCCACAGCCCTGAACTTTACAGCTATACATCAATAATACGATCTGCTCGAGGTCGGTACTCGGTATAGACCTATAATAATCTAGTGGATGTCCTCGATTTTATCAGTATAATAAAGTAGCTATTGCATTTTTGTCCGCTAACCGCTGGCCTGAGATCTTAAGCCCAGAAAATATAGCACACACACCTTAGAGATTTAAATTCGATTTACGACTTCTTAAGGCATTTAAACTGATTAAATGCTCGAAGTATTTACGGCCTAGAGTTTCCTGGTTCTACTTGTGCAAATTAAATAATACAACAAGCGAATTGTTAAGAAATCAAATAAGAGACCTACCTACCCGATTGCGTTAACATTAAGAACTGGAAATTTCGCGGACAAAATATTAGGTACGTATTTAAAAAACTATATTTTACTTCTGCAATTGACACCACTTTAGTTTTATCTTAATTAAAAATCCATGAAAACGTTTAACAAAAGGGCATCCCTACTCGTATAATAATAAGCTTTGCTATGCTCGCGCTTATTTACGTGATGCTTTAAAACTACTATATAATAGGTATGGAGACTACATAAAATAATGGAGAACCGACGACCATTCCGATTTCCTTCCACCCGCGTGACTGCTGAGCTATTGAGGTTCAAATCAGAACAATTCAGTTGCTATGCCATAATTGCATAATACCAAAATACATTCAAATTATTTTGTCTGCCTTCAGCTATAAGAAAATGAATGTGCAAAATCCATTCAGTAAAAATAACCTTGACTGGAACCGGTCGACAGTAGAAAGGGCGTAGAACTCGCATTTCAGTTCAAATAAACACAAGTATATTGTATTTCACTTGAAAATTATACTGTTTAACCTAGTTACTTTGAAATAAGACCCCCTTGAGAAAATTACAGCGCTGATAGACTAGTGGTTAAAACTTTAGTCTCTGTTTCGCGGGTTCGGGGTTCGAAGTCTCTCTGACTTTTCGGAGTTGTGGCTGTGAGGAAACCTGCATGGCCTAGATTTCTCCAAAATGTTCTCAAAAATGTCTATCTATGGTGGACTATGGCCTAAACACATCTTATTTAAGAGGAGACTTGTACCCAATTGTGGACAGGCGATATGTAGAGATGAAGAAATGAATCAATCTATGTCCTTCCTTACTAATATTAAAACTATATAAATGCGAAAGTTTGTTTGTTTGTCGTTTAATCATGCCGCAACAAAGCAACGGATTGACGTGATTTTTTTGGATGGGTATAGTTGAGGCCTGGGAGAGTGACATAGTCTACATTTTATCGCGGAAAACTAAAAAGTTCTCGCGGGATTTTAAAAACTAAATCCACGCGAGCGAAGCCACAAGCATCAACTAGTATTTTATATAACTTACAGCTTGTGATTTTGAAAATGTCGAAAAAAGTTAAGCCGCCTGGGAGCTTACATCGAAAACGCTGCCTAATCCCTTTGATACGAAAGCGCGCGAAAATAAATTCAAGCGCCGCGGGTTTCACACCGACAACATGCTGATGCGACCCTACGATAGGAAAAACAACCCTACTACCCGTGCGATGCTGGGGCGGGTCACTAGTATTATAGATATTTTTATCTTTTTAGTCCTCACAAACTTTCGCATTTATAATATTACTAGGAATCTAGGAAATAGGTAGTATATTATGATTTAACTAATAGACAAAAGTGAGAAAATAAACTATCAATAGGTACATAAAATAGACGGGCGCTATGAGTTCCCTTTATTTTATCTGACACTACACACACAAATCTTATTATTGCCAAATATACTAATAATATATAAATGTAAATATATACATTTGGCTAGACACGTTCGCATATGCCTGACTAATTACTTTAATTGTGTCATTGTTTAATTAATCCGTTATAATGCAGTACTCAGCTATTCACATGAGATGACATGAAGATCAGTGGCTCATGTGTAGAAATGATGCTCTTGCGTCTATTGAATTACTCAAGTGGCTAATTAGACCTACTTGATTTATATTAGCAAACTCTTAACTCTTTGATTATGAGAAGAAAAGAAAAACAGCTGGTTTATAATAATCTCAATAGCCCAATTGCAATAAGTGCGGACTGAAAACTGAAAAGTCGACGGTTCATTCCCCATCCGTTGCACTTTTTAACCACCTTCAAAAGAAGGAGGAAGTTCTCAATTCGACGTGTATTTTTTTATTTTTATTTTTTGGCGATGTATTACTCAACAGCTCCGTCAAGGCTGGATCGATTTAAATATTTTTTTCACCTCTCTAGCTCAAAAAGGGCGCCTTTGCTGCCCAAAACCAGTGAGCAAAAGTCGTTTTTGCTCACTCAGTGAGAAAAAGTGTTTTGAATATAGAACGCATTGGATTGGCGTTTCTTCAACTCACCGTCTCAAGAAACGTTCATAAATTTTGTATATAATATTGCATACCCCATACATTTTATTTCGACAAAATTTTTTAACTCTCTATTTTATTATTTAAACTATTTACTTTTCGTAAATGTGTTTTAGACTTTATAATTCTGTAACACACATGAAACATAAAAGAAAATTAAAATTAATTAATTAATATATTTTATTTTATGAATGACACAATTCCGAACGCAGACAAAAGAGTAATATAAAATGGCGGCAAAAAAAAAATAATTAACTCTATTCTATATCTTAATTAGGTACTAATTTCTTAGAAGTTATTTGTTGTAAGAATTTTAAAATAACAAAATGAGTGAATCTACTTATAATTCAGAATTAAAAGAATTAGTGTCTAACGCGAATTAAACTTTCTTCCGGAATAGTCTCGTGAAAAATACTTGAAAGCCTATGAATTATTTAATGATTGGAGACTTTCTAAGGGTGCGAAGTCCTATTCAGAGACTGTGATTTTATCATCTTTCATGGAATTGTCTAAAACAAGGTAACCATCTACATTATGGAGTATTTACTCCATGTTAAAAGCTACAATCAAATCGAAATGCGACGTTCACATTGAAACTTATCCTAAACTTATTGTATTTTTGAAAAGACAGTCGGAGGGGCACAAATCCAAAAAATCTAAAGTTTTCACCGCTCATGATATTGAAAAGTTTTTAAATAAATAAACCTAATTTTTAAAATTTTAAAATATCCTTTATGTTTTAATAAATATTTCTCTTACATCTTGTACTTTTTCGCTATTGAGGTGAAAAATTGTATGTATCACACGATAGCAAAGTTTTTGCTTCTTGTGCCTTTGAATCCCTCACTACTCTCAGGATTCTAACTTAGAATCCTTCGTTCGCTCGGGATTCAAACTAGGCACTCGCAACAAAAATGAACTTTGCTATCTTGTTGAACAAATAACTATTTCATTTGAAAGGAACGATATGTCACATTGAAATTTGGTGAAGATCTGATGAATATCTTTGGAGATGGAGGACGGCGGGCCTAAATAGAAACGATGAAACCGATGCGCGGCGCTAGCCCGACTTCAACATACGTGTACGAACATAAAATTATTTTATACCTTGGCCTTTGAAGTCGGTTTAAAAAGAATATATTATGTCGTACTACATTACGTTATACATTTGTCGTAATTGAAAGGGACAGGCTAATATTAGTCAAGTTCAGCTTAGCTAAACTGATTAAAGCAATAATTACGTTGCGAAGTTCTAGTAAAGCAGTGTTAAATTCCTAAATGAAGAGAATATTATAATTTAGTTGACTTACGTAATTGAACTTGATATTTTATACTCGGAGTTGACAGGTGAATGAACCCAAGGTGACACCATCGTCTCACCATGACCCCAGACTTCAAAGCCGCATAAATCATTCATGATTATGTGATATGCCTTTGTTCAATTAACAATAAAATTCTGTTTTGGAAGTAGTATGGATAGATGTTTGTCCAGCGCAGAAGGCTATTAATCTTTTAGAGATTGATCGCTATGACTGATTCGATCGGGAGGATTTTATTATTATTAATAATTAATTAAGTTAATTGCGGTAAAATACTGTACCGATGCTGCTTCATTTACAATCAGATGTGTTTGCAGTCAAGCGCTAGTCTATTTGTTAAAAAAAGTGTAGCGATAGTGAAGTAATAATGACCATTATTAAGAACTTCATTGCTTTTGAAACAGAGATTAGGAAGGTTTTGTAGAAGATTGCGGTATAAATATAATAAAAGAAAAAAAAAAAAATTTTGTTGTCTCTATACTTAAAATGTAATTACAAAATACGGTCGCATACCGACCTAGTTTTGACTATGATCTTTATAACTTCACACGACTACGATCTCTCGTCTCTGTGCGTCGTAGGCGTCATTTCAATTTTAGGATTGGCTGAATTTATGGCATCATGCTGCAACAATAAATTTTAGCCAATAGCGAAGGAGTTTAATATTATTTTATATAGGTGGATGAAGTTGACCAACACGTGGCTCTTATGACATGTCAAGATTCTACCACGCACCGGTTCAGAAAGCAGGTTATATCGAGAAGAGCGAGCAAGAAACTCAGCAGTTTAGACATCGACTAATCAGATATGATTACGAACGTCACACCGTAGACAATCCCACAATGTTTCTTTTTTTTTATTTGATGACAAGATAGTCCTTGACTGCGATCTCACCTGATGGTAAGTGACGATGCAGTCTAAGATGGTAGCGGGCTAACTTGAAACGAGTATGGCAGTATGGATTCAAACCATACCCCTAATTGGTTTCTACACGCCATCGTGCCGGAACGCTAAATCACTTGGCGGCACGTCTTTGCCGGTAGGGTGGTAACTAGCCACGGCCAAGCCTCCCACCATATCAACAGTCGTGTCGTATCAACACTGAATCTAAATCGTAACAATTAAACGCGACATGATATAACATTAGGGCGGTTAGGCCTCGGGAAAAGTAACACAACTAGTGCAAAAAAATTACCCTTACGTAATCAGATCGGCATGCGGCTTTCGTTAAGATGGTGGGAGGGAGGTGCGGACAGACACACTTGACTACTTGTTTCGTAGTAGTTGTGTTTGGACCACGGAATTCTAAATAACGTGATAGTAATAGTGTGAAGAAACGAGGCTTCCCAGTTTAATACCCGTTTTCATCAAGGTTCCCTAATTACGGGCCACTTAAGCTAAATTAGGTGACCCTTTCTGTCAATTTCGTTTTCACGAACCTTTAGAGAACGCCTGAAGGTGGAAATGCCGACTCCTACTTAGGGGATGATTGGTGAAAACGAGCATGAGTTCACTCAGAACACGCACATTTATCTGTCTATTGCCTATTTTCAATGACAATTCATAAAAGGGAATACCTAAGCTCAAATAGGGGACACTTGAAACAACGATTTGGTTTTTACCAACGTTTTATGTAAAATACTGAAACTCTACGGATGCTATTTGATAGATTTTGATGATGCCATACGTGAAAGGATTCTTATTTATGGAATTGTTAAGTACCACACTGGTGTAAACGAGTAAAAGTGCAAAGTGCCTGTCCTTATTACTCATGCTTTTTAAATTTACTCAAATCGGTTATTTTGAAATCGTAAGTAACAATTGCAACAGGTGTGATAAAGTGGAGTAATAAATAATTAAATTGTTACTTAACTTGTAATTGATTTCAATCAGTGATAATTGAAAAATTATTACTATTTATAATAATGTTTTAGTTTTGATTTAAGTATATTCTTTTTTATAGAACTCAATATTATAATATCACCATACACTATGAAAATACTTCACAGACTCTACTCTTTTCAAAATTCAAAGATATTTATTTCATGTAGGCCTACTTACACAAAATACAGCATAGCTACTGCTACTATTGGGCCTTACGAAAAGTCAATGATTTACTACGATATTAATAGATCTTTCGATATTCTTGGCTCGTACCTGCCTTTGTCCATACTATTAGCCACCTATCTTTAATTTAAATTAATCAAAAAAAGGGTAGAACCTATCTTTACTCTGTGGTAAAAGGTGATAGTCACATTCAGCGTGGGTTTCTTTAAAAAATATATTATCTTACAATCAAGCATACCGAACCAACGCATCGACGCTGAAACAACTTAAAATAACGAGAAGGCTATCGACCACCTGTCTCCAAAGGATACTCGATTACTTCGGCCATATTGCCAGAAGAAAGGGACACAATCTAGAACAGATTGTGATTATTGGCAAAGTGGACGGAAAGAGACCTCGGGGACGTAGCCCGATGCGTTGGTCAGACCAAATCCGCACCGCTCTCGATAGTAACGTCCACGAAGCCTTGCATGTCGCAAAAAACCGAGGCACATGACGCGACATCATCTACAAAAGAGTTCTTGGTAGAAGGGGTTACGACCCTCAGTAATGGGGAACACGACGCAGAGAGAGATCTAACAGTCTCTATTACGTTTTCTCTGTAAACAGTGACCGGTTCGTAGCCATAGAAGCGTAGGTGGTTGTTAAATAAACAATAACAACATTTAAGACAATTCTCGCGTTGAAGTTGTGAAAGGCCAGCTTTATGTCGCTTTGTTGCGCGTTGCGACACGATTTGTGAACGACAAAAACGAATTTCACATTTTTATAACGCCTTTCGGAAAATTCTCACATATTAGGCTTTACTTAGCAATTGTGATGCAACTCTGACGATGCTTTGATGTACAACATAGGTAGCATGGGCAGGAGATAAAAATTTTATCCCCGATTTTATCCACTGACAGGGGATAAAATTATTATCTTTTCCCTATGTTAAAGCTTGGCGCCAGAGGAGGAGGCGATGTATATTCCTGTAAGTATGTACTGAGTGTTATTTCCACCGTTGTGCTGCCTA
This sequence comes from Hipparchia semele, assembly GCA_933228805.2. NCBI lineage: Eukaryota > Metazoa > Arthropoda > Insecta > Lepidoptera > Nymphalidae > Hipparchia > Hipparchia semele. The sequence goes on from OW121717.1 coordinate 14,013,476, forward strand.
TGCTCGACGGGTGGATAAAATTAAGCGAGGGGATAAACATTTTATCCTTTTCCCGGGGACAAAATTTCTCCCGCCTATGCTAGCCCTGCTGCATGGTGGACTATGGTTCAAACTTTAAACTCTTCTTTTTTTTATTCGTTGACAAGGGAAAAGATAATTTTATCCCCTGCCAGTGGGTAAAATCGGGGGATTAAAATTTTTATCTCCTGCCCATGCTAGCTATGCTGGGCATGAAAGAGTATATATTTTGGGCATAAAAGGTATTAAAGTAATTGAAAAAAATTGTCGTAATCAATTTAAAACCGATGAAAAACTCCAACGCTGAGCGTATCATGATCATGTACCTACTGAATCCTTGTTTTCAGTTTTTGTTAGGGTGTCCCTTACACCCTGTATATTGTGAACTTGTCTAGCGACCTCTGGATACCTAGGCGGCGAAAAAGAGCTTCGTATTTAAATTAGGTTACTCCGGCGTGTTTCATTGTTCGACGACCTGCTGCGAATAAGTTTCTATTCTTAGCTTTTTGCTAGTACTTAATTCTATTTATTTTGTGTCGTAATTTAAGAAATTCACCTTTCTAAATTGGCCGGATTTTATGGTCGAAGGCTACGACCTAATGACAAGAAAGGTAAAAATTAATAAACACTTATTATCAGATAGTAGTGTCTTAAATTTGAAAAATTTGAAGAAATCGTTAGTTCAAATCATTAATTAGCACTTTAGACGCGAACTGAAGATTCTCGACCTATAAATACCATCAGATAACTCTTTTTCCTTCGAATTTTAACCATAACTTTAATTTAGAAGTATTTCTAGAGATGCCGTTTTACGAATAAGTAGAAAGGTAACTATTCGTCCTTAGCTTCGATTAAATAATGTCGTCGGACGACATTTCACAGGCTGCCTAACTCCATAGTTGGTTTAGCCTAATTTATTCGTCACGATTAGTATCGTTTACTATTTTTTACAGCACCTAGCGGTATTAGTTACGCATACGAGCAACCTCTAAATTTTCAGCTAGGTGCATTTTTAACCGACTTCCAAAAAAGGTGGAGGTTCTCGATTCACCGGAATATTTTTTTTATGTATGTTCCCCGATTACTCGAATTAATATTGAATCAAGTACCTACATTTGATATTTAGAATTTTGTTGTAACTAAGATTTTAGTTAAGTATATGATATCACATTATGTTATTTCATTAGTAAGTTATATTAAGAACACACTTTAATTTAACAATAACTAAATAAAAACTTTAATCTAAACTAATAAATTAATTAATACAAAAATTAAACCTTAATAAAATCTAAAACCTCATTGCAGTCACCGCAGTATGTGTTAATTACCGTAGATAATATTTTGACTGTTTCAGGTGCCAATTGCACCATCACTGAATGACGACAGTTTTTGTATTGAAAATTTTCCAAAACGGTTTTCTTGGTTAAACGTAACTCTATGAATGGTGAAATTGGCACTAAGTAATAAAATAATTACTATAATCTATTACAAAACTTATGAGAAAGTCAATAATCTAAACTAATAAATTATTTAATACAAAAATTAAACCTAAATAAAATCTAAAACCCCATCGCAGTCACCGCAGTATGTGTTAATTACAGTAGGTATATTTTGACTATTCAGGTGCCAATTTCACCATCACTGAATGACTACAGTTTTTGTATTGAAAATTATCCAAAACGGTTTCTTGGTTAAACGTAACTACTATAATCTATTACAAAACTTATGAGAAAGTCAAATTTATATTGAATTTCCTGCAATTTGTTTAGAATTCGCTCATTTAAACTAGAGCGTCCGGCGACCGCTCAAGTTGTTACATAAAATCTAATCGGTTATACAATAATCATATGTAGTACATTAACTATGTCAAGATCAAACAGGTGTGTATGTGTTATAATACGACTAAATTATAATGTCGTGACAAACATCGATGTCAGTGCCTAAACTAGATGTATGTGTTTACGAAACTAGTTTTGCTCCCGGGCATGCCGTATATTTTCTCCATTACTACAGGACCGTAATTAGGGTAATTTTATAAATAAATAATAAATAATTTGTTGATGCAAATCTACATTAATTGGTGTAAAAGCAATTTCACACCAATTTAAATTACGGGTTACAACACATTTATGAGTTGAGGTTATTACACAATTAATTAATTTCTAAATGACAAGTATATGCGGAAACAATCAGATATGCATTATGCTGTGCATAAGATAAAATAATATGAATGTAATAATCTATATATATAAAATTCAAAGTCCCAACTGACTGATTGACTGACTGAGATATCAACGCACAGCCTAAACTACTGAAGTTAGAAACTTGAAATTTTTACAGTTGGTTCCTTTTATGACGTAGGCGCACATTAAGAAAGGATTATTGGAAATTCCACCCCTAAGGGGTTAAATAGGGGATGGAAGTTTATATGAAACTCCGTCATTTTTCAAGCTGTTTCCATCAAAGTTGGTATTTGAGCTTTCAGTTAAAAATAAAGAAGTACGTGTGTCACAGTTTTTGAAAATTCCACCCCAAAATCTAATTCCACGCGGACGAAGTCGCGGGGGCAAAAGCTAGTTTGTTATATTACACTACATAACGTAACAATTTTTGTTATCATAGATTGAAAAGAGCAACTGCCGGTTATTTTCAGTAGAATTTACTTTCCGAACACTGGTTCGGAAAGTAAATTCTGCTGACTGGTAGAGTCCTGACTCCTGACTTGTTATGACAAGTCAGGAGTCAGGAGTCAGGCATATCTCTAGGTATGCTTAGAGATATGAATAATTTTGAATTTTAAATAAAGATAGATTTACGACGTGGTAAGCTCTTACGTGATATTTGAATTTGAAAATTCATAGCAAAATAATATCATACCAATATTTCATGTGGTAAGTACTAAAACCAAAACTGACCATCAATCAAATCGTAGTAAATTCCAAGTCAATTTGACCTATGTACACACTATTTTGTAATATAACACCACTTATCCTGCATTCACGGTCAAATACAAGCAATAAAACAAGATCGTATCAATACAGGTAAAATAAGTTTTTGGGTGTAAAGCTATAGCGAGTTATTCGCTCTAATAAATTTTCTACGAAGGTTAATGTGGGCAGGTGTAGCTAGGTATAGCTCTATCAACTCATGGTTGTGTGTGTGTTGTATCTGTACAAGGGTAAGCGAGATCTTGCTCGCGCCTGACCGCTCCCACCTAGGCTCCTGACAGGCACGCACACTTACGCAATGTGCATGTACACGATGTAACCACAAGTAAAGCTCACGCGCCCTCGTGAAATGCAAAAGCTATACTACACATACTATATAGGTTAGTAATAAACTGGACTCGCTAAAATCTCTTGGCGGCAGGTCTTAAGGTGGTAATTAGCCACGATGTTTCTTGCCGGTTCTTCGCAATAGAATCTGCTTTCCAGACCGGTGGTAGAATCTTGACCTGTCGTAGAGTCAAGAGTTAAGAGGATCAAGTTGTCCTATTTGAAATAATTTTGAGTTTGTATTAATTTTATTTTAACCAAAGTCTTCCACCAAATAAGACACAGATATTTAAAAAAAAAGTTACACGATTGCTCAAAGACGCCTGGACTGATTTGGAAAATCCTTCTTTTGTTTGAAAGAGGTGGATTGTCATGGTCATCTGAGGATGGAATCATGGAAAAAAATGGCGTTTGAAGTCGGCTTTTAAAAAAGATTTTTTATGTATATTACAATCAAGAAGCTCACTGTTGCGCTGGAGAGGTCGTCGGTTCATTCAGTATGAACCACTATGTATATAGACAACTATACGACATATTATGTTGTATCAAGTAGTTACGATAAATATGATAAAGTGTTGCACTTTGCTAGTAGGTGGCCTGAAATGTCGAAAGTGCAAAATTGGAGGGCGCCCGAAGAAAAGCCCGCGATGGCCGCAAACGACAAATAAATAGCTATAATCAAATGACAATCTTTCTTTCGAAACACAGTATGGAAGGCTGATATTTTGAGCGGATGCTAAACAAATTTTGTAAGTAGCGGCTTAATGACTATATCTTTTATATAGAACTATCGCTATAGGTATACTAATACTAGTGCTTGTTCGGTAATAAATAACACGAGATTTAACGAAATAATCGTACATACTTGAATGATTGATTGGGTATTTAGCAATGCTATTAGAAAGGTTACTGTTTGGTACTATGTCACTATTATACAGCGCTATTCCATGCTAAAGTTAAGTTGCGACCGTAATATTGTATTCTTATAATGAACGTTCAAATCCCTATAGAAAAACCTACATAATTTATCTAGATACCAGTACATTAAAATAAAAAGAAAAGGAGACTGACTGACTGATCTATAACCTACAGCTCAGATCACTGGATAGATCTGCCGCCTTATTACAAACGCGTCGTCTCTTTCTACGATCGCTCACGCTAAAGCAGATGTTACCAAAGAATTTTTATCACGCTTCCCTTCTGAAAGGATAGGTTTGATAAAAAAAACTTTCCCGGATACTTCGCTTTCGACTCTAGGTATATATTAATCTATAGTATACGAAAATACGCAGAAAAAAGTATTACACCAGATACCTACTTAAAGCATATTATTGTATCATTCATAAAATCCGTAGAACTGGCAGTTCATGAGTCAAATTACTTCATCGTGGCCAATTTTCCCCCTTCTCGGTCAAACGACTGCTAGTTTACCAATCTTATCGGTTGTTTTTCTTTGTTTGCTGCTTATTGAGTTATTACTATTAATTATTGTAAGTTCTGTACCCAATTATGGAATTACCATTTAAAATTATTCTTTCACAAGGTATATAAGGTTAGGTATACAAGGTTAGGTTTTGGATTACCTAACAGTTAAAAGAAATCGCAAATTTTTTTAAGTTCACAAAACACGGAAGAAAATAGTAGGTACCTAATTAAGAAACCGTTAAAACACTTTTAAAATACAAGTTGCAATTGCATATTCGATATTGTAGAGCTAGCCTTTCCGAGAAATAATTTATAAAATTATACGCCGAATTGCCTCTAATTAACTCACAAATAAATAAAATTTATGATTTTCATACGCAAACAAAAATACTTTTAAATTTTTTTAATTTTTTTTTGAATATACTGTATTCTCTAAATCTTAGTTTATACATAATATACATTAAGGAACATTAATGTTTGTTATGTACTTCAAATCAGTTTACATTAATTTTTATCAACTGATGTAAAATAATGGATCGAGTACAAAATTAAATCGTAGTTTTAACAATGTCAACAAGAGTAGGTATAGGTCGGTATATTGTTACATCAAAAATTAAAATTATTTATATCAATAATAGCATTTGAACACTTAGTTCCAATAATATAAGTCTTTGTCACTCTACAGGTCCATCCATTATACCCATCCAAAAAATCTCTTCGATCTTAAGCTTCGTTGATGCTCGATTGAGGGAATAAACACTGGCATTTAAAATATTAGTAACATATCAATAAATAGCTAGCTATATCAATAAAAACATAGCAATGAAGCTAGCTTCATTAAGATCTAGTGAACCATATTCTACATATAGCACGTCTTTCATCACGGGCGATAAGATCTGAAAGTAGTTTAAATCAATACCCTAGACAGTTAGCTCAGATCGGAGATACAGCATATCCAACAGAAAATCTGATATAATGTTTCAACATGTTGAAGTAACCAATAAGCCTGGATAATGTTATGTAGGTCAAAAATATATGTTTTCATTTGTACATTTAGCCAATAAAGGTACGTAGCTAGAAAAGGAGCATTCTTTTTATTGGTAGAACAATTTTTTAGAACAATTTATAGGGCGAGGATGCTAAATCCCTTTTTAAGAATCTGTCATTCCGTCTCATAGTCTACTGGTGACCTGAGAGCTGGTAGTTATAAGTTATACATATTATAAGTTATATATTAGCCCACATTCAGTGGGGAAAAAAAATGTTAGTCATAGTACGTTTATCTCACGAAGTTACGGGCACTTTACTTGTGGTTACGTCGTGTACATGTACATTGCGTAAGAGTGTGTGCGCCTCGGTGGGAGCAGTCAGGCGCGAGCAAGCTCTCGCTCCCACTTATAGATACGACACACACACAACCATGAGCCACGTGTCCTCGTGAATTAAAAGAACAGCTAATTAATTTTTTATTTCCCACATAAATTTTAATACCCTCAAAACAAAATGTTTTCCTTGACTGTAACTAGTTTCCTACGGATCCATATTATCCCGCACGGATACTCCGAGAACAGCTCATATGATATGTATGGAATTATGGATAGTAATAGTAAACTAGTCACGAAGTCATACATAATCATTAATCACCATAAATGTTCTACGCAATGTCAATAGTCCTTCAGTTCAAAAACAGTACTTTAGTACAAGTTTGCACAACTCGACAGCGTTGATAGATTCGAGAATTGGAAATCAATAACATCTAACTGAAACGTATCTAAAAGTGCTTTTTTTTGAAGTCGTAGATTTAATTTTTACTAAGGTTTCAGTTTTTACGATAGGTACACTAATACGAGTACAACCGTCTTTTTTTCTACATTTACTAAACTAGTTTGGCGGATTATAGCAAAGTAGGTTCAAGTTTTTTTTATATCATTGGCTAATTTATTCTTAAATTAATTTATCGAGCCTTATGTGCCTGTATCCCTAGGCAATATGTTCCATATGTTCGCATCTGTGTCAAAAAGTGCTTTTGAGATGTATGAAGAAACTTTCCACAACAAGGTTGTTGCATGGAGGTTGTAGTATTTCGATCCTCGAAATCGATCAACTTGTCGAGATGTTGAAACTCGCACTAATCCTACAGCAGCAGGCAGTGAAACCATCTAACGGCTTTCTAAGGCGTCCCGCGCATGCGTAATGCGGAACACCGGACGCGGGGGAAAGTGATTGAGTCCATTGCACACAACACATAGACCTTTAGCTCTTAAGCATATTAAACTATGCTTTAACGAGTGCAGTCTATTTGCCGCGTGTATTGAATGCAAATCCTTATCTTTGGTTGGTATAGTATCTATGATGCAGTAGATGTGTCCTTTAAGTGCTTTATACTATCATACGCAAGCGGTATGCGTCTTTGGTGCGCAGAGTGCGGGGCAGCCCCAACACCATAATGAAGATGATTGCGGCCAAATTCACAGGCTGTCCTTACATCCGGCACTGTTGCGACAGACATGTTCCAGTCCCAGTGACGGTGAGGAGGATATAGCTTTGAAAATTATTCCTGACGTGTTCCTGACATTTTGGTATATATTTTTAACGTTTGACTTGACTGTATATTTATTTATTTTTATTTCACTTTACTGACATTTTTATATTTATTTTTTGATTTTATTGATTACTGTTGTTATTATCACTGTGGATGTTATCATTACTATGGATGATCATATCTGAAATAAATGAATTTGAATTTGAATTTAAGGCAGCTCATACACTATACTATCACCAGGTTACTTGAAATATTTTTTTATAAAACTTAAATTAGTAATTACAATAATCCTCAGAAGGTACGAAACCCTCAGTGCATTAGTCTGACTCAGTTTTAGCCGGTTTTTATTGATTTAGCCGGTGATGAAGAAATAATTTATTTTTAACACCCTAAATGTTTTTTCTTCTGACTTCTTGCAATTTTTAGTAAATGTAAAGCGCTACGCCGTGTGAAGAAACGCGCGACGCCTCTCCCACAGTCGTCTGCTCCAAACCAGCATTTGCATAATCTCTGCAGTCTGGTGCAACCGAAATCGGTTGATATTAAAATTATAATTTTTCTTACATTTTAGAAAATGACAAGGGCTTAGATTACACAGTACACAGGCCTCTCGAATGAAAAGGGTTTAGGCCACACAGGCCTCTCGAATGAAGAGGGTTTAGACCACACAGGTCTCTCAAATGAGAAGAATTTAGGCCACACCGGCCTCTCAAATGAGAAGAGTTTAGGCCACACAGTCTCTCGAATGAGAAGGGTTTAAGCTACACACACACAGACCTCTTGAATGAGAAGGGTTTAGGCCACACAGACCTCTCGAAGGGTTTAGGCCATAATCCACGCTGGTCAAGCACGCATTCGCAGACTTCACACATCTTTAAGAACATTATGGAGAAATTAATTGGAATTTGCTTCCTCACGATGTTGAAATGAAATGAAAATGCCTTCGCCATTAAAGCAAGCGATATGTATTTGCGTAAAACGCACATAACTCGATTTTCTCTACATAAATTATTATTGATTACTTTATTACTATGACATTTAAAATTACTAACTTTTAATACTGACATTTTGTTGCATCGTATCGTATAAATATTCACACACCAGTCCTGGTTAAATGTATAAGACTCGATTTTCTGTAGTATCACATTGTACCTGCATTTTGGTGAATAAATGATCTATCTAGAATCGAACTCCAGAAAAGGAGGCCATTTTAACTACTAGTCTATCACCACTTCAACCCAGTGGAAAATTCCCGACAAACTTCTCATTTTCATGCTAATGTGACAAAATATATATGAGAAAAAAAGACCTGTGGCGAAGCGATTAAAACAACAATTATACATCTGCAAGGCCGCGCCGAGCATGTGAATTTTATAGTGTCGCAATCTCATGACGAATTCTTATAAACAATTACAACAAAATAATTAATAAGGTTTTATTCATTAATTTTATTTTTATTAGTTACGTACCAACAAAAGTTAAGTGAACAATGAAAAGCTTTAATAGATTTTCTCTAATTGAGGTGAAATTTCAAATGCCGGTAAACGTCTTAAGGTACTAAAAAATTCAATCAGTGCTTAGATAAATAATAGGAATTAGTCCAATAACAGGAATTAATCCATTTATTTTTACTTTTGATCTAGGAAAAGTTCAAGTTTAAACTAACGGGTAATTACGATATATAAGAAATGTTTAGACACTTACGCAAAGATTTAGTTTAGAAGAAAAATTATTTTTCATATAATTTCAGATTATCTCACTCCTTAACATGAAAATAAATCTACAGGTTAAAGAATAGGTCACGTTATTTAAAGCTTTACAAAGGTTAAGAGAAAACTGAAATAATACCGTTGCTGAAAACGATCATTAATAACCACCTCTAGAGAATTTCTTAACGCCATTAAATGAAGAATATCAATCACGGCGCGATAGAATCAATCATAATTCGAAATAAAGCAAGATTGCCCTCGACCTTTGCTTATCATACATCTCTCGGAGGCTGTGTCCAAGGGGTCTACACACAAATATACTCCCACTAGATCACGAGAGGCCAACCGATCGATCGCGGCTATTAGTCGAGTCGATCGCGGCATGACTACAAATCTAGTGAAAGATGCTCAGGCGCAATGCTCAGTATAGTTAGTAACTAGTTACTAAGAATTCAATTTTATGTTTTTCCTTTTAATCATTTCTGTTACATCAATGTACCATTTACACGTTTCCGCGAGAAATTACCTGTTTACAAAGTCAGCAAAGGAAAAATATATTGCACCTACTCACGACATCTTGTTCACGACAACATGCTTAGGTGGAGGGAAAAGGAACACATATGAAGATTATATGCGCATTTAAGTGTGGAAAGACCCTCTTGAACTTTCACTAACGGGCGGCCTTGACAATTAACGTTCAGAGGGACTGAAGCCCTACGTACATTGCACTTGTGACCACATGCGACTAGCCTCCGTAGTATGCACTTCACAAGATCACTGCTTAGCGTATGTACCATATTGTAACATTTTTTGTTTTAAGAAGAGCAACTGCTGAGTTTCTTGCCGGCTCTTCTCAGCAGAATCACCATTCCGAACCAGTGGACTTCATAAGAGCCACAAGTTGGCCTACATGAAATAAATAATATAAATAATATTAATATAAATAATAATGAAATAAATAATATTAGTAATGATTCATCTCAAGATATTATCGGCCTACTACTAGACTAGTTTCCTCTCGATTGAGAAGGTTTTGGGCCATAGTCCACCACGCTGACCAAGTGCGAATGCCCTTGAAAACATTATGGAGAACTCTCATGCAGGTTTCCTCACGATGATTTCCTTCAGCGTACAAAAGTGATATTTAATTGCTTAAAACTAACTCCGAGAAGTCGGAGATGCATGTCACCAAACCTCGGACTTCCCGAAAAGGATGCCGAAGGCGCTAGGCTATCACGTTTTTTTAAAAAAGAAGATTAGCCAAGCTGAACTTGACTTATACTCTCCTCTTCCATCCAAATAAGTGAAATGCTTGTGTTAATAGTGGGTATGACATTAGTGCAACGGGTGGAGCTTGAATCTGCGACCTTCAGTTTTCAGTCCGCACTTTAACTTTTGGACTATTGAGGCTGATATAAAATTGTGTAGATCCTATTTAAAGAGTTAGAAAAGAAGTTAAGACACTTTGAGATAGATTTTAATAATACTTGTTGTTCCGAACCTTGAGAGCGCAGAACGCTACTGAGTGGCCTTATCGCCTTAACGGGCCGACAAGTTTTACTAACAAAAGACATCAACGCGTTACATCCGATGCGCTACACGCATTTTATTTTTCTATAGGCATTCGTAGTTTTTAGTTCTTTTTGCAAGGTTCTAAATAAAATATTGTTATTTTCCATTAATTATTATTACTTTTTAGTGATTTTATGGTCTTTTAGTGTGGATAGAAATAGTGGGGATAGTGGCGATAGATTTTAATGCAAAAGTGTGTCTATCTATGTGTTTGTTACGGCTCACCCGCTTAACTAATCTTAACGAAATTATAGACAGATAATTGCTTTCATCAGTGCTTCTAAGGGCTTTTAAAAACCTGAATCGACGCAGAAGAAGTCGCTGGCATTGGCTAGTAAAGAGATAAGTATGATGGATCTGTGGTCATGCGGTCCGCACTTGAGATGAGAGAAAGTATAAATTACTTGATGATATCTCATCAACTTGTTACTACTAATAACATACCTGTAGTTGTGATAACCTACTGTTTTTTCGTTATAGTATGATCCGGATGACGGAATTTTGTACCATACTGTTGCAATTGAAGCCTCAATAGCCCAACGGTTAAAGGTGCGGACTAAGAACTGAACGATCGCAGGTTGAATCCCACCCGTTGCACTATTGTCGTACCCGCTCTTAACACAAGTTTTCACTTATTTGGAGGGGAGAGGAGAACCATCATCAAGTTCAGCTTGGCTGATATTCTTTCTTTAAAAAAAAATTATAGGTACCATTCAAATCCATACCATTAAAATCTATTGAAACTATTCTTCATTAATATTTTAAAAGTGTATTTAGACTTCATTCAGACTTTCTTTTCGAATTAAATAAAGTAAAATTGATGGCAGGGCCTTAATCTGTCAAATCTGTTGTTACCTCTCGGAACGAACTCGTTACGTGAGGTAATTAGCCATGGCCGAAGCCTTCAACCAGAACAAACTAGAGCCAATTTAGAAGTTATGACTTCCCAAATTGTGTTGTGTGAAACCACACGCTCACCACTGCTTTAAAAACATAGGTAGGTAAGTACATAAATTACATCCCAAGTAGATAAAGTAGTTAGTAGTAATTTTAATTTATTTAAGTTATAGAAGCTTTGTGTTAACAGTTTGTAATTTTTTATAAGTAAAGGGCTTTTCCACATGAAAAAAAAGAAGGTAGATGAAGTCTAACACGTACAATTTGGGTATCTTTAAAACAAGTGTGAATAGGCATCTTCTAGGCAAACGCGCTCCACCTTAGAACACATCATCACTTTCTATCAGGTGTGATAGTGATCAAGCATATGCCTATAATGTATAAAAAAGTCGTCAAAAGTTGAGCTGGTATGTGTATTGAAAGAAAGAAAAAAATAAATTTATTTAAAGTAAGAAAATAATAAATGCAGCCATTTCCATTTACTCACTAAATATTTATAAGCCTGTATAATTCGTACCGCAACAACAATAAATAAAGTACCATTAATATTGATGATACAAAAAAGCATCTAACAATAAAGTCGTCTGTAAGTTAAATTAAGTAACCAATAAATAACCGTAATTCAATACTTTCCGGCTACTGGTGCCCGGAAATGTTCGTGTTCAAGGTTAATAGAGATCTCGTATTTCAATATGTTTGCACCCATTTCGCACATAATATCTTCAAAAACGCTCACTACAGAAAACATGATCGTGCATGAGTGAGTGCTATTTCAAACGTCATTTGTGTGAGACCATCGAAGTATAGCACAAGAAGCGCATAGTCGACGCAGTGATAAACCACTTTTAGTAAGCCTTTAAAGGCTGACTGCAGTATCGTCGATTTGACGACCTCCCTGGCGCGGTGGTGAGCGCTATAGTCTTATAACTGAGAGGTCTCGGGTTCAATTCCCGCGGAGGTAATTTAGAAATTTTTAATTTCTGAATTGCCTCTAGTCTGGTGGGAGGCTTTGGCTGTACCGTCAAAGACGTGCCGCCAAGCGATTTACCGTTCCAGCACGATGGCCAATTAGGGGGTATGGGTAATTTCACCCCGGTCCAGTGGTTAGTGCTATGCGTTGATAGATCAGTCAGTCTGTCAGTCACCTTTTCCTTTTATATAATAAAAAAAAAGAAGAAGAAGATAGAAGATTGATAGATATACTAATATCATCATGAGAACGAAGTCGGAAGCAAAAGCTTGTATATATACGTAAAATATTAGTAAGAATATGCATAATATATAGTCCGTATAACGCTTAGTATATACCTATTATATAATATAAGATTTTTTTAATCTGCTGTGCGTGTATTAATCCGCCAATGGACAGACAGAGCAGTAGACATCCGTGACTGTAGATCACGCGATGTGTGTATGTAATAGGTATTGTTACACTTACGCAACGTTATGCAGATACAGTTTACGGTTATTTAATACTAATAACACGAGTAAGTTACTTTATAAGTAGATTAATTACAGCGTTATTACCACAATTATAAGTTTATTTTATGAAAGTTAATTCGCATTTCACGGCTATAAGTAATTTTTACTTTAATGCAGTTAATAAATATGTAGCTTGAAGAAGTATATAGCTAATCCTTTAGTTATCTTAAAAGGTTAACTAATTTCAGGAATGCGTAACCGACGACTATAGCTGATCCCTTTTTCTTTAATCAAGATAGTCCTTGACTGCGACCTCACTTGGATGGTAAGTGATGATGCAGTATAAGATGGAAGTGGGTTAACTTGGAAAATGGAAGGGGTATGGCAATGTACATTCAACACACCCTAGTCGGTTTCTACTCGCCATCGTGCCGGAACGCTAAATCGCTAAACGGCACGTTTTTGACGGTAGGGTGGTAACTAGCCGCGGCAAAAGCATCCCACCTGCCTAGACCAGAGATAATTCAGAAATTATATAAATTCCGCCGGAAATCGAACCCGACGCCTCCCAGTTACAAGACCTTAGGTCTTCACCACAACGTCAGGGAGGTCGTCAAAAATCTCGTAAGCTTACGACATTCTTAAATTTGGGTTTTCACTTCAAACATGGTTACGTTGTCAGTATGGTAAGAACTTCCTAAAAGCTGTGCTTAGATGTCGCTTACGCTTTTCTGCAAGGAACTACTTATTTACCTTTTAAGATAGGAAAAGAAAAACACATTTTAAGTAAATGCATTTCTCGCAAAAACTGATTTCCCTATAAATGAGTTTAATTTACTCTACATTCTTTAAAAGGTTAGAATCAGAGTGGCAAAGCTTTAGAAAGGATATCGAGAAGGCCACGCGGTGTCCGCTGCCTACAGGCATAATATGACCCGTTTGCTTAGACATATTCAAACTTTATTTAAAATGAAAACCTCCAAGCACGAATCAGACCTCTTGCACCCAAGGTTCCGCACCCTGGAACTTAACTCGTATGTAGTTTAACTAAATATGTATACCACCTCAAAATAAATCTTATGTCAGACTTACAAAACTTATGTCAGATTGCTAAAGGAGTATTTTTTGGAATTTTTCATGATATTCAAAAAAACCTAATTTTAAATAAGTATGCTAATAAAGGTGATGACGGTAAAAAATAACTATTTTGGGTTTTCAAAATACAAAATACTATAGTAGAAATAAAAATTAAAACAGTTAATCAAAATTATTATAAAATTGGTAATTTCTAACCGTATAAACTATACGTATAAATGTGATAAGCTATTGAACCACTTTGTTCTGTACTTAGTAGTTTTGAAATACATGCGAATAGGTTCCTTTATGTTGAGTCATATCATATCATATTCATCGTACTGGAACGCTAAATTCCTGGGCAAGACGGCTTTCTCGAATTTTAAAGGAAAATACGACTACTTTTGGATGATAAAATTTATATTGAAGTAAATATAACCACAAATCTTCGATTAATGTTAAATTCTAAATATCATAATTCTTTATTTAACAGTGACAAGATCGAAGAATTCAATGCTAAGGTCAAAAATACTTTTTAAAGCATGCAACTAAACTTAAATATAGTCTGAAATTTTTTCTAAAACTAGCTTTTGCCCACAGCTTCTCTCCCGTTATGCTCTATTTTTCAGACCCCTATTTTACCCACTTAGAAGTTTACATTTCAAAAATTCTTTCTTGTGAAAATGAATTCACGTACAAACAGACGGGCAAAATTTTCAAGACGTGTGGTTGGGGTATATTATATTTAAATATAATATGAAGCAGTTATTTCGAAATCGCACAAAGCCACTTTAATTTTATTTATTTGTATAGATTATATTATGCAAATGAATTTCTTGTAGGTTGCCCTAAGGCCATATAAACCAGATTAAAACTATTGAGTCAGGCTTTAATGAGCCTGCTTTGCTCTAAAATGTCATCGAAAAAGTATGGAAGGTTACTAACATATTTCCACAGGTTAATAAAAGTCTTGAAGGATATAGCTTCATGATAAAAGTACATGTAACTATAATATGGATATCGCTATATATGAACATATTTCTATGAACCGCATTCTCGAGATTGTTTCATTAGCAAATCGAGGAAAAACGTAGAAAATGGTATTCGAAAACATTAAACATACCTACGCACTATATGGTATTTTTATAAATATACTCATGGTATATATATTATTATTATGTAGGTAAGTTAGTTTCGTGGGAAAACGGTAGTAAGTCAATTAGTTTGAGTAAGGTCACTTAATCTATCACTAGTAAAAAGTGACCTACTCAAACTACATAAATATAAGTAAACGTAAAAATTCTTTTTACAATACCGACTTCAAGCACCTCTACAAAATATGTACATCAATGAAAATGGGACCAAAAAAAGAATTTTCTAAATCGGGCCAGGCGTCTTCGAATAATTGGGGAACATACAAAAAAAAAAGATTCCGACAAATTGAGAACTTCCTTCTTTTTTGGAAGTCGGTTAAAAAGTAAAATTCGGATCTAATAAATCAATATACGTAGCTTTCCTTAGCTATAGGGATTAGTTATAAAAGTATAATTTCAGTTCTATTTATATAACTCACGTAGATATATAATTATATATAAATAATAAGCGATCTATGCAACTGGATCGAAATAACAAGAATGTACCATAAAAAATCTAGATTAGTTATTATCCATGAAATGGTTAAACTATGTGTTGAAATCATTTGATCCAAACCAATTTATTTTCCCAGCATAAAGTGAGATTAATATTAGCCAAGTGTAAGAGCCGATTTCACCAACGAAAAATAAGTCTTAGCCAAGTGTAAAGATATTTTGGCAGATTTTCAATACAAAAACTGTCAGAATGCCCAATTTATTTCTCGGTTAAACGTCACTAGACGCTAGTGAAATCGGCACTTAGTCTATTAAAAGCCTTACTTATAAGGCTCTATTTAAACATTTGCTAATAAGGAAATGTTTAAATAACAGGTCTACTGTTGTGATTATGTAAAAATCGTATCGTAGCGGCGATTTACGATTGAATTAATAGTTTTTGTCACCGTTGTTGCTGTTTACATAACACTTGAATGTTTATTTACCTGACAACTTGTCGTACTTTAACACATAAAAATATTAAATACTCCACATAAAATATTATATACCTACTAAGAATTAAATGCTACCTGCTGTACCTGCTGCCTTATATCGTTAAAATGACAAATACACCGTAAGATTCTCTTACTTATAAGACGTTTCAATATTCAGGAGTATGGTTTTTACTGGAACATTATGAGCAGCGTCAGAAACTTACCTGAAATAAAAATAGAACAAATAGGTTAATTATTATTTATTTGATTTCTACAATAATATCGCTCTTAGCAAAAAGATCAAACTTCATAAGTTCGAATCGAAACTTAATAAAAAAACCTTACTAATATCCTTGAATGCAAAAGTGTGTTTGTTTCTGGTTTGGTCGTTTGTCCGTCAATCACACCGTAACAAAGCTACGGATCGACGTAATTTTTTGCTCGGACATAGCTGAGCACCAGTAGGGCGCACCACGAGAAAATTTTGTCTGCCCATTTACTCGTGGGTAGACAAAATTTTCTCGTGGTGCGCGTTTTAGAGGTGCGCTGCAGGTTATGGTTGCATGTTTAGTAAGTCGTGACGCAACCCAGCAACAAGTTATTATAAGTTATAACTTTGAAGTAAGTACAACCGGTCCGAAGGGCAGAATGTGGAGCACATAACTCTTACAAACAGGCGATGCTGACTAAACTAGCTTTAGCCCACGTCTTGGTTCACGTAGAGCTTGATTTTTAGGGTTCCGTACCCGAAGGGTTACCAGCGGGAGCCTATTACTAAGCTTCTGCTGTCCTTCTGTCCATGAGTCTTTTTTTTTTAATGATTTTCACAGAATGTGTATTTCTGTTGCCGCTATAACACCAAATAATAAAAATAGAAATAAACTGACTAGCTAAGACTAAGTGCCTTGCTACTATCCGCGAGAAGTTATGTCCTCTATCTTTGACAATATTTAGTAAATCTTCACCAAAATTGGACAAAATATTTCTAATAGTACACAATTAATTTATAATAAAAAATGAATTATCAAATTCGGTTTAGATTTGACGAAGTCATACATAGATATAGATTGGCAGTGAGCAACAGAATTCAAATAAAACTTTAGTAGTAAATAAGACGCTCGTGGATTTTGACAAAAATATGATGCTATAGTTTTAGCATGAGAATACGTCCCACATAAATACTTGTATAATTAACTTCCATTCCGTTTCCGTAAATGTTCACACTAAACACGATGTAATATAGAAAGCGTTCAAAACTTTCGTTTCGCACTCAAAATTACAAAGATTACAAAGATAACCAGCTAACTGTGAGTCGGACACGAAATTTCCGTACCATCGTATAAGATTTAATACCGGCTAACATAAAAATCGAGTAAAAACCAATGTATTTATGTACCTATTGTATGTACCCTCTTTAATTTTTATTACTAGTTGATACCCGCGACTTCGTTCGCGTGGATTAAGGTTTTTGATTCCCGCGGAAACTCTCTTGTTCTCCAGTATAAAAAGTAGTATGTGTTATTCCACATATAATCTATCACTGTGCCAAATTTCAGCCAAATCGGTTCAATAGTTGCAGTGTCATTGAGTAAAAAACATCCATACATTTATTAGCAGGATTATTTGTTGTTATAGCGAATAGAAATACACATTCTGTGAAAATTTCAATTATCTACCTATTACACGAGATACAGCACGTTAACAGACAGACGGACGCACGAACAGACAGCGGAGACTTATTTAATAGGATCGCGATAGGACCTTTCGGTACGGAACCCTAAAAACCAGTGCTTTCACTTATACAGCGTTTTGCTTTGATATAATTCCCCGATTAGGTAAACGTTATGAAATATTACATTGTAGCCATTGTTGTGACGTAAATAGAATTTTTATGCAAACAAAACGAAAAAAAGCACCTTGTTGGATTTATTTTAACAAAAAATGTCTTTATTCTGTTCTTGCAATGGGCTATATTTTTTATTGATATACTAATACATTTTCAAACTAGCTTTTTGCCGCGACTTCGTCTGCGTGGAGTTCTGTTTTTAATTATTTTTTTATAAAACGTAGCCCATGTCAATCTTTAAGTTCTCAACCATGCAAAAATATGAATGAATGAATGAATGAATATACTTTTATTGTACACCACACATATTATAAGACAGACACAAAGAGCTTAATAAATAGCATACAATTTGGCGGCCTTATCGCTACATAGCGATCTCTTCCAGGCAACCAATGGTGTTAAGGACATAGCTACAGAATCTAAGAGGTAGGTGGTGCAAATAATATAATATACAAACTATATACATATATTAATATCATATATAATACATACATAATATAATATAATACACATACATATATACATATATAATACATACCTTTATATCATAAGTATTATAAAAATTGTACGTAATGTAGTGTAAGTAGGTATATGTTCTTGCATTTCACAAGGGCGCGTGAGCTCTACTTGTGGTTACGTCGTGGTACATGCACAGTGCGTGTGTGTCTAGAGCCTAGGTGAGAATAGTCAGGCGCAAGCAAGCTCTCGCTCACACTTATACAAATACGACACACACACAACCATGAGCCACGCGCCCTCGTGAATTGAGAGAACTTATAGGTTATTTTGCGTTTATGTAATCTTCAACAATAGTATAAGTAAAAATCTAGTTAAAACACAAACAACATATTAATGTGTGTGTGAAAATGTTCAAGTAATTGATAGTCGTATGCAGAATTTATTGTCCTTTTGAAGTTTTGAACCTATCTCGTTTACAATGAAACCGCAAGGCTGCGAGATAAACCCAACAATACACGCTGACAAGACCTTATCTGTTTTCATTAGCGTGTGCTTTGTGTTCTCGAGGACATAACTCAAGTGGCTACAGGCTGTAGCATTCAAACCGTGATGGATGAGGCTATATATCGGGGAGTGTTCTGAAGAGCTATTCGACCTTACCCCACCCTCTGTCTTCTACAACCGCAGCGCACCCACCGAATGCAATTTCACCCTCACCACCTGGGTGTCTCGAGCTTCGATCACCCGCTGTGCCAGATCTTTTTTTCCACGCCCTACGAAACTGTGGAACCAACTCCTTTCAACAACCAACGATCGACTGGTAAATGAAGTGGAAACACTTTGAATGTCGCTGACGACTATCTTTTTTGCGTCCATAAAAAGTAGATCTATGACTAATCTTTATGATATTCTATTCACTACTTGCACGTTTCCTAACCTCACCTCCAAACATCGATTCACGGGAGAAGTATAACAATCGATTATATAAAAAATATAATTGGAATACTTTTTATATAATAACTACCTAGTCCTCTTAAGTTCCTCAAAATAACTAAATTTTCAAACCACTGGACGGATTGGGCTGCTGAAACTTGGCATAATAGCTATATACAGGGTCACTGGAAATGTGACGCATCTCTCTTAAGGGGTTATAGATGGGGTCAAAACTAATCGATTTTGTTATGTGATATTGTATCCGAAACCTAACGGTTAATGAGTCATTTGATAAGGCATCTGCTAAGAAATTATTTTTGGGAAATTCAATCGCTAAGGAGGAAAATAGGGCTTTATTTGTATGAAAATCGAATTTAACGTGAGCGAAGCTGCGCGCAAAAGCTAGTCTCTCAATAATATAGTGATATTATGCACCGAACACAATATACCTATATCTTCGCCTTCGAAATTCGAATCTATCAGCCGCAGACAGTCCTTTATCAGTGCCAGCCAATCATCGTTAGGTACTTCTATCTGGTAGATGACTCTCTTGCACTTGCAGCTAATAGATTAATTTGATAACAATAGGCCGATGCTTTGGTATTAATCACATCAACTGTTGGGAAAGCGGCCCGCTATGTGCGGCCGGCGGCTTGGGCGTGTTGAAACGCTTTTATTGTTATTACACTCATAGCTCGATGATATATCACTGCCTATTACTGGAGTCGTGAACATAATTGTATTAGAATAATGACTATCGAATCGCCATCGGCGTTACTTTCTGCTTAGGAGAATACTAAATGTTTATATTTTTCTGTTGTTGTTTTTCTTACCGTAGCCTTCAAGTCTTTGTCTATGTCTACCTCTCTTTCTTTTCTTTGTACCTATATATTTGTTATTGTCAATGCTGGTGGTGGTGAACAATTTCCATTCATTATACCCAGTATGTAATAATTTTTGACGACCTCCCTGGCGCAGTGGTGAGCATGTCTTATAACTGGGAGGTTTCGGGTTCGATTCCTGACGGGGACGTTTGGAAATTTATAATTTCTGAATTGTCTCTGGTCTGGTCTGGTGGGAGGCCGTAGCTAGTTACTACCCTACGACGCATAACGGGGTGTTATAAGTTTGACGTGTCTGTGTGTGTGCGAGTGCGTGTGTATGAAAATCGGTCCAAAATGGCCGCCGCCGAATGGCGGATTACATATTTTTTTAATTTCATATGTCGGAAGTGTTTTAAATTTTCAATTTACACTTATTTTATGTCGGTAATCGAAATCTGGTAAATCACTGCTCTCACCGTCAGTTCGTCACGGTAAGGAAGTGTTTTCCGAGATTCCATCAATCCGGGACTCAGAGGTCAAGCATTCTTCGCGTTGCAACCGCGACGAATACCCGTGGGTCCATTGTCTACACCTACCTACCTGCTTGCCTAATTGTTTTCACGTATGCATACAATTAAAATATTTACCTAACCGGCCTCTAAATAATTGCCGTTTCACAGTTTCACACTGTATAAATAACGTCCCTATTTCTTGTAAAATTGTTGTTTAGTACACGATTAATGTTTTAGTTTGTTTTTGTTAGTTGGTCATCTAAATATCTAAATATATAAAAGGCAAAGGTGACTGACTGACTGACTGACTGACTGACTGACTGATCTATCAACGCACAGCTCTAACCACTGGACCGATCGAGCTGAAATTTGGTATACAGATAGCTGTTAGGACGTAGACATCCGCTAAGAAAGGATTTTGGAAAATTTCAACCCCAAGAGGGTTAAATAGGGGGTTAAAAAATCGAACCTAACGTGAGCGAAGCCGCGGGTTAAAGCTAGTCCGTCTATATTTTAAGTAAAAAATTGTAAATAAAACCAACAAGAAAATTATTTTTCCAATTAAGACTTGAATCCTAGGACCTTATGATCCACAGCCGAATAAGCTAGCCTCTAGACAAACGAAGCTACAACTTACAAGCATTTAAGTCGTAAAGCACTAGACAATTGAGAGATAATTTTCTCAACGTCATCAACGCCTGGGAACCTCGTCACTTAAAACACTTTCAATGTGTTTAATATCATGTGCGAGTTAATTACGTTTTTTTGCCACACTAGTGCGAGAAAAAGCGAAAACAATAAGAAGACTTGCTTTCGTTATTACCTCTAAATAGACACAAGTTTATGGTTCATCGGCATTCAGTACTATTCACTACTGCCAATGAACTATGAATTCATAAGATTTTTAAACCGTTAAATAATATAAACGAAAAAATTATTTCTACTAAACCGACTTCAAACGCCAATACAAAGTATATCAATTGTGCCTATATTTGAAGAGTTCCCGCGATTTCTCCGAGATCCCATCATCAGATCCTGACCTGATGACGATGGGACCACCTGGGAAGTATACCCTTTGAAACAAAAAAGAATTTTCGCGCTAAATCGCTTGGCGGCACGTCTTTGATGGTAGGGTGGTAACTAGCCACGGCCAAACCCTCCCACCAAAACCAGACCAGAGACAATTTAGAAATTATAAATTCCTAAATTGCCCCCGCCGGGAATCGAACCCGAGACCTCCCAATTATAAGACCACAGCGCTAACCACAGCGCTAACCACTGTGCCAGGAAGGTCGTCCTTCACTGTTTAAGCAAATGGAATTGAATTGCTTTAAACACACATAACTCCAAAAAGTCAGAGATGCCTGCCCGGGATCGAACTCCAGACCCCCAAAAGAAGGTTGAAATCCTAACCATAAAAAGTCACAATAATATTACCTAGTAGCATAGTGTCAATAAAGATGTAGATCTTTACGGGTTGTAAATTGAGTAATAGCTTAGTCGCCTGGCGAATGCTTAGCCAATTGCCTACAGGGGCAAACTTTTGACCTATGAAAGCGTTGGTCTTGCAAATAGCTACAAATGTCTAAGAGATCTTATCGCCTTTGACGAAATGCTACATGACTTTTCTAGCAAAATAGGGTAAAGGCACCAATTATTCCACCCAGATCTCACCTATATAGTTTATCAATGAACAAGAGGCGTACCACCAGAAATTATAAGCGCCATGACCTATCACCCATGTTATAGTTCATAGCTCTCTATTTTGATAATGCCTTTTCGTAAAAGCTGTGATAGCTTAAATCATCTACTTGTTTCAAGATTTTTGCAAAACTTAAAAAATTTACTTTGTTGTAGGCTAAAATACTTTATGGTTGATACTTATTTCAAAAGCATAGAAACTGACCATAAAATATTTAAAAAAAAAAAATTATAATTATAATAAAAATATACGAGATGATTTGAGAACCTCCTTTTTTTCGTCGGTTAAAAAAGACAAAAGTGCCTTTATGTACTTAAGTAGGTAGGTCGTAAGTAAATTTTTAATTTACTTCCATTAAAATTGTACAGATATTTTCATCAAAAAAGTTAACCGTGAAACCGTAGCATATTGAATCGACAAGGTATGAACGAAAGCAATGTTGATTCAATTTGATAAATCCAAGACAAACAATACGATTACCAATTATTACCATCCGTGCAATAATCTATTGTTCAGTGGTTCGCCTCATAACTCGTGACCCACTATAGTAGAGATCATAGATAATATTCAATCTGTCAGTGAATCCTGCTCTTGCGATGGTAATCGCTGAAATTCGCACTTGATTTGAATTGAGATTAATTTAGCTAGATAAACAATTAAATTGTTATTTTAATTGTACAATCTTCTTCAATGTGACCTTGTAAAACGTTTGTAACCTTGAACGTAGGTAATACATTGGTATCCTCGTATATTACATGGTTTTATTATCGTACCAGCGGACGCTTCAATTCACAGCCGACAGTTCCTAAATCCCCACAGTTTAGGTGGGCAGAACCACTGCGGCATAAGGATTCAGGAGTTGGGTCCTGGAATTCAACGATGTAGTCTTGGTACCTACAAGGTTACTATCGAAACCATATAAATTTTTTTACGCTATGTAGATCCCCGTCAAGTATCCCCGTATAGACCCTTGGGGACCCACCTGGATCACTTTGGGCATCACTGGTCTAAATCATTCAATTTCCAGCTCAATTTTCAAATAAAAAAGAATATAACAGTGCTCTCAATTTTCAGCTCTTCCATGAAACGAGTAAGGCATTTTATTTTATTTTTTAAATAGAGAGAGAAAAATAGAATAATGATTTTTAGACCACATTCTCTTATAAGCTCTTTAGTTTTCTATGTTTCAACCATTTTCTGGTAAATTATTCTGACCTGGTTCTCAAGGAAGCGGAAGTGAATGACAGACCCATCATGTGAGTATAGCTCGTGACAAAGGAAACACGATTTTGACTTACAATAAGCTTACAACTATATTATATTATATGTATAGTCCCAAGATATGCAATATCGCAACGGAATATATTCAAAACCAGCTGAGCCCAGAGACTTCACGCCTGCCCAAACAATAAAGTTTTGTGAATTTGTGAAAAGATGTTGGAAGTTGGTGAAAATTAGAAAAACAACAAAATATGCAGGAAAACAAACAGTGCCTTCGGGATAGCATGCTCTACCACTCTCTATCAACCCTCTACCTATTACGGATCATGAGATACAGCCTGCTGACAGACAGTCGGACGAACAACGGAGGCTTAGTAATAGAATCCCGTTGGTTACCCTTCGGGTACGGAACCCTAAAAGCCAACAAGAGAGAAAAACCAAAATATTTTTATTCCGCTATAATGTATCAAAAGTTGAAGTCTTAGTAAAGCCAAAGCTCATACCAAATCTTAGTAGGTAGAACTTCTACCTACTAATCAATGAATGTGCAGAAATATCTAGAACGTCAAAGCTATAAAGCTCTGCTGAAAATAAATGCAAAGTCATTGCAGGGAAAGTTAATTTCAAGTGAACCATCGAATAAGTAACAGTTCACAGTTTTGGTAAGCAATACGCAAAAGTTAAATGCATATTCACCAAGTTAGTAATACAAACGTGCTGAATAGAAGACAGGGAGTTTGCTAGTCTTGAGTCGTCTAATTTAAAATCTTAATAATCTTATTTTTGGACCATTTTACTTCTGGTTATATTTTTCCAAACCTGTTTTTTCATTTACCGAAAATCTTAACCGTGAAAACAAAGCTTTTCGGATTCCTTTATTGTAATATTTTTGTACCATTTTACTTCTTGTTATCTTTTCCAAACCTGTTTTTCGTTTTCCTTTATTTTTAGATGGTAGTCTAGACATAACTGGGTGCTTTTTAATACTCAAAGACTAGGAGCCATAAGTTGGTCTACGTGAAACAAATCATTTTGAAATGGAATATTTTCCAAATCAAAAGGCATGGCTCCTGGAATTTGTAATAATCCACGCAACGAAACGAACGAAATTACATGCGTGATCTAGTATCTCATATAAGCTAATCTTATTTGGAAGGAGCCCTTACCTACCAACTACCGATACACGTCAGTAAGATAATGACCAGAGATTAATAGTCCACGTCTCTAGGAAATGTACGGAGCGATCTCACGCCCACACTGATTTGGAAATATTGTAGGTATACGCCCAACGTTTGGTCGTGATAGGCAATAGATAAGTAAACCGAAACGTAGTGCCAATGTAGCTTTATTTATTTTATTTTAAACTAGCTGATTCCCGCGACTTCGACTGCATGGGTTAGAGTGACTTGTTACTATCCGCGAGAAGGTATGTCCTCTATCTTCGATAATATTTAGTAGATTTTCGCCAAAATAGGATAAAATATTTTTAATAGTATAGGTACAATTTATAATTAAAAAAAAGAATTATCAAATTCGGTTTAGATTTGACGAAATTATGGAGCAAAATCAACAAAAACTTTCATCCTCTATCCCGGATAAACAGGATAAAAAGTTTCCTATATATTGACCCGCAGTATCAGCTACCACAATACCCATTCAATTCCGTTCAGTAGTTTTCACGTGATGCGCTCACAGACAGACAGACAAAAAATTCAAAAAAAATTGTTTTGGGCTCAGTATCGATAATAAAGCATCCTCCGAATAAAATTTTCAAAATATATTTAATGCACAGAATTCGTCCTGTTACAGTTCTAGTATAAGTATAGATTAGGCAAATAAAATGACAGCACAATAAGTAGGTAACCATATATGCTTGCTAGGATTTTGCCAGAATTAATTTTGCGTTTACAAAAAAAGTCAACTTTGAATGCTCCAATAATAACTTTCAATAAAGAAAAGCATTCGTAAAAACCGGTGAAATTGAAATTATTATTTCAAATCGTTGACAAACACCGTGATTGTGCGTTATACAAACTCGATTTGCATTGCAATACCACCGTTGATACATTTTGCTTCACACCGCGTTTCACTTTCGATATTCAACGAAAGTGAAAACTTACTAACTCGCCGGAGGAAGTGACCGTTAGAGTTGTGTTAGAGTAACCAAATATTATGCCACGGCCAACAATAACAATCTACACTTCCTAACTTTGTTTTGAAAGATTATTGTATACAATTAATCAACATAATAAAAAGCCGTGATAGCTTAGTGGGCAGCCTTCTGGGGACCTCAGATTAGAACTCAGTAACGCATCACTGTCTTTTCGAAGTTAATGCACACAGACAGACAGATGCATATAACGACTTCGTTTTATACTAAGTATTCTAAGGCAGACTCAAGACTGAGATAAAACGAGACAGATTTATGTCGGAGCATATTTGTTTCTCGTTTTAACTTTTGTTTTATTCGATGACAAAATAGTCTTTAAACTGTGATCTCACTTGATGGTAAGTGACGATGCAGTCTAAGATGGTAGCGGACTAACTTGGAATGGGTATGGCAGTGTACATTCAATCCATACACTTAATCGGTTTCCACACGCCATCGTGTCGGAACGCTAAATCGTTTGGCGGCACGTCTTTGACGGTAGGGTGGTAACTAGCCACGGCCAAAGCCTCCCACCAGAGCCTATCTTAAGTCCTAGCTAAGTTAGAGCAAGCTCTATTGATTTCAGCATACATCCTCAAGAATATAGAGTCAATTCATGTAAGGAATCGAGCCAAACCTTTTGCTTCTGGCTAACGTAGTAACCATAGACTAGGCAACTCTAGCAAGCCCTTTGGGATCGCCCACTGATATTAAAAAACTATTTCTTCAGTCAGATATTTAAAGTTTTGTAACACTGTTTGATGTCTGCAACTATTGCAAGATTGGAGTTGCAGCGAATTCGTTGACGCGAAAAATTATGGTATAATCGTTAAATAATGATTTAACAGTACAAATTAAAAAGAACAATCTTTTTGAATGGGTACCTACTGAGGTTTTGAAACTTCTATCCCACGTCGACTTTACAAAGGATTTAGATTGTTGCTCCTTCCAAAAACGGACAAACATGTTACTTGTAAATCATTATTTTGCAACTTGACACGCAGATCTGTCTGCTGCGCAATATCCTAATTAGAAAAATCTACTTGAAGGCTGATGAAGGAAAAAAATCATGAGGAAACCTGCATGCTTGAAAGTTCTTTATCTCTTCTCAAAGGTGTGACGTCTAACAAGTACCAATCCACATAATTATAGCTCAAGGACCTCTTTGGCGCAATGGTGAGCGCTGTGGTCTTATAACTGGGAGGTCTCGGGTTCGATTCCCAGCGGGGGCAATTTACGAATTTATATTTCCTGAATTGTGTCTAGTCTGGTGGGAGGTTTTGGCTGTGGGTATTTACTATCCTACCGGCAAAGACGTGCCGCCAAACGATTTAGCGTTTCGGCACGATGCGATGGCGTGTAGAAACAGATTAGGGGTATGGGTTGAATAAGGGTTGAATGTGCACTGCCATACCTCTTCCTACCCTTCATTACCATCTTAGACTGCAAAGTTACTTACCATCAGGTGAGATCGCAGTCAAGGGCTATCTTGTCATCGAATAGAGAAATGGCCTAAAGTGGACTATGTCTCAGTCTTCTCTTTTTGAGTACTCTTACAAGAGTATTAGAAGTGAATTTTACGTAAACGTAACGTACGTACGTTTTACGTAACGTAATATGTATTTATCCTTTTGAACTGTGCCCACTTACAGTTTAAACTTCCGAGATAGATAAGTATCACGTGCCATTACCAAAAATAAACACTAAAATAAACCCTAGACTACCCTGAACTATCACAATTTTATGTTGTAGGTAGTATAAAATCATTCGATTGCACTGAGTTACGTTGACCTGAGTCGGTAATTGGGTGGGTGACCGACTTTGAAGGTCTCCAATAAATGTCTTCAATTTTCTCCGTCTTGTAATTTATAAAATTAATAAGTACTTAATTGATAAATTAAATAACAATAACAATAAAAAAATACTAAAAAAATATTCTATTCTATTCTTACCTTAAAGGTAAAGGAAAACAGTTGTTAAAATCTGTAATAATTTCTAATTAAATATATTAGTGCATTTTTTAAATTTGTTTACAAATCTTAAACAAACCGTCTAATATAAGTAGGTACTAGGTACCTACTATTTACAAATCTAATCTATTGCATCATAATTTTCATTCACTTAACTAAAGTAAAGGTTCTCGTGGAGCAGTGTATGTATGTTCCCACCATTTCAATATCACAGACTGGCTTCACTTGACCCGAGGATCACATTCAAAGGTCTAAAAGCGAGAAGCCGTTGTGACGCCGCACGCGGTACGCACGATCTTATTATCATTTCACTTAATATAATTAGGTAAATAAGCTACTTCTGTTTATTATTGAAAAACCTTGAATTTTTAAAAATATATCAATAATAATTATTTAAAAACAGTAAACATAATTCGCTATGAGAAAGATATTTGAAGTAAAGATAAAATAATTAATTTATTAAGTTAATTACTCACTTAAATATTAATAAATAAGAATTTAAAATTGGGGGTAGAAAAAAGTTCGGAAGCTCAATACAGAACTTCTAAACTTTCAAATCCGAGCTTAAACATCCGTTCAAATTCTTTAATTGATTTAATTAACTTTAACTATAATTAAATTATATGATAAAAGTTTGCGAATATTTACAAGGCCTACGAAAGACAATAGGCATAGAAATGTGGTCTAGAACCACCGAAAATCTGACACTTTTGAACACCATTTAAAAAAAAACACTGAATAAATCCACGGTGCGTTCTGAAACCACAATCCTATACGCGTAATTTTGACACTTACGTAAATTTTGGCGGACATTTTGTAGGTCACTTGTCAACTGTCACTTGTCACACGCGAGCGGACGCAGGCGCGGAAAGACGCGCGGCGAATGGCGGCGGGCGCCGGGCGCGCGTTATATACCCGCCCCCCCAAACCTTTATTATATTAATTACGGTTGAATTTTCACTGTACAGGCTTGATCGATCTGGAATAAACGTTTCCTAGTTCGATAATCCCGAAACGAGAATAAATTTGAATAGAGAAAGCGAAAAAGTTATGGGTTCACTAAGTACTGACTCGCGATGCGTAGGCGCATGGAATATAACATACCAACCCCGCCGGCATAGCCACCTTGATACGATGCTGTGTAGAACGGAATTTATGATTCTCTATAACTGTCATTAATGTTTTCAGGCTTTTGGTTGTAAGGCTACCTAAGGCTAGCTAAAGCATACCTAGTTTAATTTTGATCAGACTAGACAGATTTATGTCCAAATAACACTTATTTTAACTCGAAAGTAAAGCCTGAGCAAAGTCAAAGTATGCTCTATAAGTCTGTCTTGCTCTTGAGTTTTGACATATTATCCGCTTTAAGGAACAGGTGATGTGCGACATCGCCCACGTAAATTAAGATATTTTATTAAAAACCGAGCATTTAATAAAAAGCGCTGTTTCAGCTGAGTTTGAACGAGCCGAAGTTTACTGGAAAGCTGTGCAAGGAATTTCGCGCACGGAGTTTTAATATTTGTTCAATGGGATACATAGCGGCATATTCTATTGTGGAGGTAGGGAATAGGGATACTTAAAATAAATACCTAATATTTCTGTAATAATATTCATAAAGCATTAGCGTAATAGAACCAAAAAAATAATGAATAGGTTCAAATGAAAATGACAATAACGATAATATATTATGTATGAAATTTTTACTATGCAATAAGTTCGGGCCCAAGCTCGCCCTTCTCTCTGCAAACTCTAAGCTGTAATAATAGTAAGTAGACTTAGTAAGTAGTCCATCAATCTGTCCTGGCACGGAAATCCTCTCAGAATGAAAACAGTTTAGGTCACCACGCTCATAGCAGCGAGTCGCGAAACTGAAATGGAAATGGGTGGGGCACACAGTTCGAAGACCCCTGAATACGTACGTGAGTCGACGATATCAAAGGAGTTGCAGGGAGCCGCTAGACGCAGGCGGCGCAAGACCGAGGCCTGTGGAAATCCATGTAAGAGACCTTTGTTTAACAGTGGACATCTATCGGTTGAAAAAGAAGAAAGAAGAGATTATTAAGAAGAAACTTCTTTAGCTAAACTCTGGTCTAGTAAAGGTCTCATAAAAGGAATTTTCCATCACATTTTCTCACAACAACAACAGGATGGGTTGAAGCAACGATGTGTTAACCCGTAAGGCTGTAACTGCTGTAAGTCGACCAGATTCGGCGGGTTACGACACCAAGTGGATAATGCATTATTCAACGTTGAAGCGCGTTGAGTATTTGCGGCATGTAGTCTGTACTTGTAGGTTGCGAATACTGGTATATTCCTACGAGTACAACTTGACACTGAGCGTTTTGTAATCTCCCCGTGGGCTGCAAATGGATCAATTAGGACGTAGTGTGCACATTGCAAACACAAAGCAGTGATGACCTAGTTGTTAGGTCTGGTCTCCTATTCGAGGGGTCGCAGGTGCGTGCCCTCACCTCAGACTTTTCGAAGTAATGTGCGTTTAAGCAAAATATCATAAGCTTCAACGGTGAAGGAAACGTGAGGAAACCTGGATATCTAATAGTTCCAATAATGTTCTTGAAGGTGTGTGATCCACCAATTTGCATTGGGCCAGCGTTGTGGGCTTACTGCACGATGGAGGTCACCAAAATAAACCAATGAATATGAAAAACCTTTATACTGAAATACAGATTGATTGATGAAAATCGGAAAAAACGCTCACGTAACTAAGCCTCATTAATTTATTACACAAACAACGCTTCTTAAAAATAGTAATAACAGTATAATAATGAACCTTTCACGGGCTGTTAACGAATTAGTCCAAATGCCAACGTAACAATTTAACCCGCTTTTCTTCTGTCTTTTTAAGTAAAATTTTCTGAACATAGGTTTTTTCCAGCACCTTGAAAAGCGACTGCCCATCTGTTCTTCGAACCTTGTGCGATGCCGATTACCACTTCAGCTTCGCATCTAGAAGAAATAAAAAAAAATCAAAATTCAGTAATGATACCACAGACAAACAAATATACATACCTACAAAAGTAACATTAATTGCCCGTGACAAGGTGACGCCACCCAGAAAGGGTGTACAACTGTACACTGTACAGCTCAGCTAATGCTCCACTTCACATTCTCCTCATTTCTCACTAAAGATCACGTAAGGATACCCTACGTTGCTACGTACCAAGTCATTTGTTTCTAATATTGCAGGCAAAGCACCTTGTGTGTTACTCATTCGTACGCTATACCTGCTTTTTGTTATTGGCGAGGAAATCTTCTTAAGATACCCCACATCCTGGGGTAGAAGATTTTTACCTACTAAAACCCCCTCGGTGGCCACCCTCAGCGCTTATTGGGGGGCTCCAAGATCTCCTAGGAACACGTACCGGTGCCTTCCTTGCACGACGCCATTGGAATCATCTCGTAGGGAATAGCCCCAAAACTTCCTGCACGTATGAAATTTAATAAGGCTGCTCGTACCACATCAAGTTGCCATCTTCCCAGGGTTGGTACACGATACCTACTTACGGAGCAAAAAGTAACATACACCGAGTTCTTGACACAGAATTAGCCCGTATACCACTGAAGTCATTGATGGATGACTACTCACGTTACGAGCAGCCGCGTTGCCCAACAGCGCACCTTTGCACATGCTATTATTAGAACTTATCGATTATCGTGTACAACATATACTTACATGTAACTTCATCTAAGTCAATGAAAGTAAAGCTAGGGACATATCTAGCAGAATTCCGCGCGCAAAATTCCTTTACGGAACCACAAACGCCGATGCTTCGGTATGCTTCGGTGTTCTTCGACGTTTTTCTGTTAGATTTTCAGTGGTAGTGTAAACCTATTTTGTCTAAACAGAGTCCATCCCGCTTAGCTGTTTCCCACTAATTACCTTTTTGCACTGGAAACTTCGCTTAGTACTGAAATCTATAGAGCGTACCTATTTACACTCTGTTCTAACTCACGTCACAGTTTTGCATACTTGCACATAATATCCATCTTGGTAATCTATTGACTAAATCCTTCTCATGCTGAGATGAATGACCCGTTCCAGTAGTGACCAGCGCTGGGTTATGTTGCTCATTTGCAGCTAAAGAAAAGCTCTTAGATCAAGTTATATCAACTTACTCGCGACCTTGACACAGCGTGCGCTGGCGCAGGCCGCGGCGAAAGTGAAATGGAAACGTAGGTATAACAATGGACTAAACTCGCTCACGACACAAGCCCGGTATCCGGTTGCCGACAAACTATCCGAATTGTATCCTTGGTGTCTATCAACGTCTCAAAATCAGAAATTGTATAAAAGTGACAGGTTTTGCCCGTTTCGGTGCGCTGCCGTGTCGACACCGACCTAACCCCACCTTTAACCCAACGATTCGTTTAAACGTGCGGACTGAAAACTGAAAGGTCGCAGGTTCGGTTTGAACTCAACCCGTTGCACTGTTGTCGTACCCACTTTACACACCAGCTTTCTGCTTATTTGGAGGGAAGAGGAGAACATATTGCATCTTTAGAATTAAAGTGACCTAACTAAAACTTCCACTATCGGTTTATAAAGAAGAAGAAAAAGAACTCAAAAATTGCAATCTGTCGGAAAATATTTCAAAAAGTATTGTGTTGAGGAAAATGTATCTCTGCCGTGTTTTATTAGAAAAAGTTGAAAAAAACTCTCAGGCTAGTAGTGACCTCGGACGCATAACTTTAAGACTACAAAGACCAAATCAGACCAACCCCTTAACCTTACCTTTTTTTGGAAAAGAAAAATTTCTCCACGGATAACTTCCTGTTATAATATGGTAGCGGGCTAACTTGGAAGGGGTATGGCAGTGTAGATTCTACCCGTACCCCTATTTGGTTTCTACACGCCATCGTGCCGGAAGGCTAAATCGCTTTGCGGCACGTCTTTGACGGAAGGGTGGTAAATAGCCACGGCCAAAGCCTCCCACCAGACAAAAGATTTACCTAATTGACCGATGCTTGCAGTGGGTAGGTACAACAATATGTGGTGGCGGTGAGCCTTCGTGGGACAAAGCAAGGCCGCTTCAAGTCCGGTTGTCTATCCGCTGTCGATATTGTACAGCGTGCGTCATTCAAAATTAACACTAAGTATATTATATTACAACGCTGTTTATCTTAATTAGTTACTGAAACGAGCGACCAACAAAATTAAACGCGATTAAATTAATCAGTTCCAAAAGAGTAAAATCAATTAATCATTAATTGCAATTTGCAATCCATTCTATACTATTGTATAATGTGAAGGGTTTATAGACCACCACGCTAGCCAACATTACATATCTTTTTATCCCGGAAGTCAAAGTTTCCGCGGGATTTTAATAAGCGGCCAAGTGCGAGTCGGACTCGCCCATGAAGGGTTCCGTAGCAGCAATTGCGGTTTACGATTTATGACGTATTAAAAAAAACTACTCACTAGATCTCGTTCAAACCAATTTTCGGTAGAAGTTTGCATGGTAATGTACATCATATATTTTTTTTAGTTTTATCATTCTCTTATTTTAGAAGTTACAGGGGGGGGGACACACATTTTACCACTTTGGAAGTGTCTCTCGCGCAAACTCAACATCATTTTTGAAGACCTATCCAAAGATACCCCACACGAATGGGTGTGATGAAAAAAAAATTTTTGAGTTTCAGTTCTAAGTATGGGGAACCCCAAAATTTATTGTTTTTTTTTTCTATTCTTGTATGAAAATCTTAATGCAGTTCACAGAATACATCTACTTACCAAGTTTCAACAAGTTACCTTACCAAGTTCTTATAGTTTCGGAAAAAAGTGGCTGTGACATACGGACGGACAGACAGACAGACAGACAGACATGACGAATCTATAAGGGTTCCGTTTTTTGCCATTTGGCTACGGAACCCTAAAAACTAAATCCACGCGGATGAAGTCGCGGGCATCACCTAGTTAGTCATCAAGTTATAAAAGCGTAAGTATACTCGACGCCACAAAGGACTTCTGCACTCTACGCAGACGGTAAAAAAGTCTTAAGTAGACATTAACCATGACAAATGAATGACTTGTTATCATCATTAATTTGTTTGTTGTTCGTTTCCCACGAGCGTCAACGTTTTTGTCGATAATACCGAAGGTGTGGTCTATCGAGATCGTGCCACGTCACACGACAGCGGGTTTCAGGCTCGATTGCCCAGATTATATTGAACTCAACTCATGAGTAAACTCCGATAAAGTTACTTACTTACTTACTTAGTAGTCCTTCGACGGTGTTCCCACTTAATTACAATATGGGGTTATTCAATAAATTCCTGAAAAGTCAGCAACGCATTGGTGGTGTCTCTGGTAGGTACTACAAGTGCTCATGGGTGGTGGTAATCACTTAACATCAGGTGACCCGCCTACTCGTTTGCCCGTTATTCATATAAAAAAAGTAGTTTTCAAACTACTATAATGAAGAACTGTATGAAAAAAAAAATTCTTGATGTTGTAAATCTTCACCAAGTATTCTTAATGATATTAATATAATGTCCTCCCGACAACCATCTGCGTGTGAGATATTATAGTGCACAAGTGTGTGCGCAAACACCGGTGCGCTCTGTATTTCCTCGCTTTCATAGTCCGATGGGACGGAAATCTAACGGACGGGAAAGGCGCAGGGCCGACAGCTTTACATGCTCTCAGAGGCACGGGGGTAATACTCAATGCCAATTTCCTGACTCCGTTGGTCCGACCAGGAAATCGAACCCGGGACGGGTATGGATTGAATGTGCACTGCCCTGCCCCTTCCAAGTTAGCCCGCTACCATCTTAGGCTGAAATCTATACCTAGACCGCATTGTCACTCTGCTCAGAGTGCGCTCTATAGGTTACAGCATTAGACTCCATCGTCACTTACCATCAGGTGAGATCGCAGTCAAGGACTATCTTGTCATCGAAAAAAATGTATGTTTGTAGGTTACCTACGCGGGACAAATTGGTGGGAAATTGTAACGCAATGACAGATGTCAAAGTACCAAATCGAGGCAATGCATCGAGTATTGCTATTCAGCCCGTACCTAGCGGTTACGTTAGGGACCGCGACGAATACTGACCCACGACTTGCATCCCAATTGGATGCAAATCATTGCGCAACTCTCAACCTTGTGTACATGCAATAAAGCCTATGTGAGTTTTCTTGATCGGGCGCACGCATTGCTTCAATGTTTGGCACCAGATATGTCAAGGACTGATTTGCAAATAACACTTTCTTTGAATAAACATAAGTCAGTATTCGTACATAGTTTCAGTTTTATTTGGCTATTGTTTAACCGCCTAACTAGTTAGCAATTAAATGTGGTAAGCTGTGAAATGTTATCTCTGGGCAAATCCTTACTAAGTTCACGATCGCCGATTAACGTTTAACCGAGGAATAAATGTGACGTTCTGACAGTTTTTGTATTGAAAATCTGTCAATTTATTCTGCGTTACTCGACCATTGTGAAATTGAGCCTAAAGCTAATGCGAAAATTTGTTTGTTTGTTGGTTAGTCCTACAATCACGAATCAATGGATCGACGGGATTTTGTCCATGGAGTTGAAGACTTAGTAAATACTAACTTAGGCTACCATTTATCCCGGAAAAACAGAGGGTTCCCAGGGGAATTTTAAAAATCTAACATAGCGCGGACGAAGTCACGAGCAAATGCTAGTTCAAAAAATGCATTTGCATAATATGGAGACCAGAATAAAATGCAATTGAATACAACATACAATAAATATCTCGAGGATGCACAATCAACAATACGGTCTTGTCATTGACCACAAAAGAAAGAATGGAAGAAAAGAAAAGAATTAAAGGCATCTGAAGGTACGCTGGACGATACAATGCAAATGGTACGTAGGCTTACTTTACAAAGCGGTTTTTCTATACTTGGACTCCGAATAAGCTCCGAATGGAAATTAGCATTGCTTTCAAGACCAAGGCTGCTATAAAACATAAAAGTTATATATTCAGAGCGAATTTAATAATAATGGATGGATGTTTGTTACTCATTCACGCCGCAACAACTTAACCGATTTGGCTGAAAGGCAGAGACAGATTATAATCTTGTAAAAACACATAGGCTACTTTTTATCCTGCAAAATAAGAGAGTTCCCGCGGGAATTAAAAACCCATAAAAACCTTAATCCACGCGAATGAAGTCGCGGGCATCAAGAGTAGGTAAATATAACCTCATTCACGAAAAACTAAGTTTAAAGCGAATGTCATTCATATACCCAAGTCACGTCAAGTCCATGCGTCAAGTCCATTATTCATTATTGTTCATTATCATTTATCAGTGTTGTCAAGTAGGCATATTTATTTATGGTCATACTCATATGCAACAGAAAAGCTTCGCAATGGCAATAAATTCCTGAAAACTGTCGCAAAAACACAAAAAAAATGTAACGTTTCCGTAGAAAGTCCACAATTCTGGTTTCCAGCGCCACAAATATGAAAAAATATGACTATAAATTTGGTTAAGCTAAGTCCTGCTAAATCTCCTCGAATCGGTATAAAAGTGCCTAAAATAAAAGGACGGGCCAAGGCCCTCGTGAAGACAGTTAAGAAAGTCCATAAGTAAGTACCTATACCACTAACAATGCGACAGCAAGCCGATCTTGCGCCCTAGCACTGTACACGAAGATCGACGAGTAAATGGTTACTGGACGGGAATATGTATTTGGAGTTGTAAGAGTGCCTGAGTATTCAAAATTTATTTATTTCACGTAGGCCAACTTGTAGCTCTTATGACACGTCATAAATCTACCACCGGTTCGGAATGCAGATTCTGCTGAGAAGAGCCGGTAAGAAACTCAGCAGCTGCTCTTTAAAAAAAAAAATTACAATAGGTAACAAAACTATGCTATGTATACAGTGCTTCCACAATGAAGCTTCAAAAATGCATACGTATCAATGCATGTTAAGACGGCCAGACAAAGCAGACCCATTCCCGTTGGTGGCACCCATTCACGAGCATGCCGCATGATCCAGCCGTTGCTTCGCTCAACCATATTTTAAACTTACCTACTCAAGTAAACTTACCTGTTTCTATCAGATACATCCAGTACCAGGTGTGGTGCGCGCGCACTGAGGACTGGTCGGCCGCGGATCACATCAGCATCATCGCGGCCTGGACTGGCTTCCTCGTCATCACGTTTGTCGTCCTGAGGTCGCTGTATCTGGTGTACTTTATGCCGGAAAGGTTATAAATCTACAAGGTATCCTTTGTTATCGTACTGCATTTTTTTTTAATTTGATGACAAGATTTGACTGCGATCTCACCTGATGGTAAATGACGATGCAGTCTAAGATGGTAGCGGCCTGACTTGGAAGGGGTATAGCAGTGTAAATTCAAACCATACCCCTAATCGGTTTCTACACGCCATCGTGCCGGAATGCTAAATCGCTTGGCGGCACGTCTTTGACGGTAGGGT
This sequence comes from Hipparchia semele, assembly GCA_933228805.2. NCBI lineage: Eukaryota > Metazoa > Arthropoda > Insecta > Lepidoptera > Nymphalidae > Hipparchia > Hipparchia semele. The sequence goes on from OW121717.1 coordinate 14,050,531, forward strand.
GGTAACTAGCCACGGCCAAAGCCTCCCACCAGACAAATTATATATTGAAGGAGGCATGTTTTAGCGATGACAGTGTCGTGATTACGATTTCGACCTTCATTACGCGGGGGTAGGAGGTTCGATACCCGGCACTGTGTCCCTGACTTTTCAGTGTTATGTTCGTTTTAAGCAATTAATTAATTCGCTTGATTTAACGATGAAGGAAAACATTGTGGGGAATACAAGAGTTCTCTGTAATGTTTTCAAAGGTGTGTGAAGTTTGCCAATCGCTCTATTTCTAAACCTTTCTATAGCAACAGCAAGCCTGTACCCATTCAGGGGCCAACAATGGGATAAGATGAGAAAATTCATGCTATATCTTCTTGACAAATATCGAAATCGGTTCAACAGCTTAGACCTTGAAAAGGATAAACAGAATTATTACTGCATTTATATTAGTGTGGATTGTCTATTTACGGTGTACCTAATCTTAGGTGCAGTAAAGTTCTTAGATATTGCAATCCTTTTCCATACACATACTAAATTCTCCTTGCTTTCAGATCTACGAATTGATATTGAAGAAAGATCGATAGATAATAAATTCATATATTGTAGCTTATTTCTACATAATATTTCTCATTACTTTTAGACTTATAAATTCCGATCGAGGAAAGATTGATCAAAGATTATGATCAAATCGCAACAGAGATACGAGTACGGCCTACCTGATACTACAACATAAATGTATTATTTCGGGCCGAGGAGGACCAGATTCTATCGAATAAAGCGAAGCATAAACTTCAGGACCAGGAAAATTTATTCTGGAGTCACGATCACAGCTCAAATCGGCAGCCTTCTACTTGGTTGTGCCATCCTCTTTGTCATTTTAATCATACTGAGAGCTTTGTATCTTAAATACGTCAAAGGGAAAAAGGATCTCGGGTGGATGTTCAATTCCTCAGGAGAAAGGGTAATCCGTCGTACCGGAAGATGACTTTCATTACACTTGTAAAGTTTTTACAATTTTTTATTTATTTTACAAAATAATTTTGTGTTCTGTTTTTTCAAAATTAAAACTATTTATTCAGTTATTATTTTAAAATTAATTTTTGAATAGTATTACTAGTTTTATTGCAATCTTCATCGCTTTAATCCCGATCTAATAAAGTGTTATTTATTGGAGAACTGTTGTTATTATTATCTTGTTAGTGTTGAAGTATGAATTTTGATTTAAATTACCCTGTACATAGGTAGTTATTATTCTTTATGTTTCTACAGTTCGATGCCTTAGTAGTGAGATAATAGATAGGGTAAGGATGCCGAATATGAGATGGTTGCCAAATATGAGATAGTTAGGTTTTGGCGAAACTAATCGCCGCAGCTATTTGACGATACTGTCACCAGAAGCCACGTGGCAACAGACCGAAACATGTGTTGGTGCTTCCCAGTTCGAGGCGAAGTCAGGTTGTGTACGTGCGGGTTTTTACGAAACCACAAAACCCGATTTTTGACACCAAATATTAACGAGGTATGTTACAACTTTATAGTCACACTAAATGATTTAAATTTACAGTCATTGTATCAGTTATATGATTAATTTTACAATGCATTTGCAGTTTAGTTGTATTTTCTTCGTCAAGAAATAATAGGCAGCCTAGTTTTTAAATTTGGGTGTTTTCCTAATATGAGACACGTGGGGGCTCCTTAAATGAGATATCTCATATTAGGATGTATAGCAATACGACTATTTAAAAACCTCTTTTTCTAGATCAAAGAAGTCCTAGGACCACGATGCCATAATATGGGCCGTGAGTGCAGTGCAAAGCAAACAAATATGTTACCTAATAGCGTCAAAACTTTCGATGTTCCTAAGAGTATCCTAGAACGTTATGTCAAAAAAGATGCTAATGCAGAAGTATTTGTCAAGGTTCATGGGAAGACCTCCAGCTTTTTCTGACTATTTAGAAGCAAAAATAGAAAAATATTGTAAAGCTGGACTAACGATTTTAAGGGTTACATCTACATCTGAAGAACATCAAGCACTTGGCACAAGCACATGATAATATATTATTAAGTTGTTACTAAAACCTTTTTATTTAGTAGTACGATGTTGTAGATTAATAAATATCGCCAATAAAAAGTTTTTTTGAATTGATTTCTTTTCTTTTCTCTAAATCTATACTATCTCATATTAAAAACCCTTGGTATCTCATAATAGGAGACCATTTCCCTGAGACGTAATTTCTGACTTTTCTAATATTATCTGATATAACAAAAAATCTATTATACCTAGCACTAAACGGTCTTTCAAGGATAAACTTCATTAAATTCTTATCGAATATAAATAATTTTCATAGTCATTAGGGCAATAACTTATTTTTTATGGCCGAATATGTAAATGGTATCTCATATTCGGCATCTTTACCCTATACATGGTGAAATTTTATTCCCCGTAAACCTTGAAGGAGGTGAATGTGCTCATGAAACTGAACAACTTTCCCCAAGGAACATAGGTCGAAATATGAAAAAAAAAATTGGACCCTCCATACAAAATTGACGATTAGCTGATGATTTACTATGGGAGGTCCAAAATTTGTTTTCATATTTTGACCTAATTTTTAAATTTCCTTGGGGAAAGTTGTTCAGTTTCATGAGAACATTCACCTCCTTCAGGGTTTACGGGGAATAAAATTTCACCGTGTATAATTGTACTAATTTTCTTATTTAATTAAAAAAACTCATACTTGGACTCGGAGATGGAAATGTTTTTGAAGTTCGTCCACACTTTAGAGATAAATATTTCTAAAGTGTGGATGAACTTCAAGAAAGGAGTTAAAGAGAAAGGACATAGAAACCACGAGAAACTGAAAAACCTAAGCAACGGACCTACTATAAAAGATAAACGACAATTCGGACCCAGTTTCGTCAATCTCCTTTCTGGGCACTTTATACTTAGATAGATAAATCCTAGAACTCATAAGATTTAAAAATATACATACATAATATATATTTATTATTTTTTCAACATCTTAAGAAGACTAATTAAGTTAATAATAATATTTACAAGAAATCTTGCTGTTTTATATTATATTAATTGCTGTCATTTCCCGTTGAACTTTATTTTAAATGTTTCCGTAACATTTAATCATTTAATGAATTATACCTATTTCCACACTTTTATAATCGTGTTTAACCCGTTCTCTGTAAAGACGCGGTTAAACGGCGCGCTATAACACGAGCCGAGCCTAGCTCGGCGCGTGGCTCGGCGCGCCACGCGCCGTGTAAACAACTACGCTCGGTGCGGCTCGGCAAACTTTGCCCGATAAACGAGCAGGCTTGCGTCCGCATTAAGCCGAGCCGCGCCTACACGGATGGTGCGGCGCGGCGCGGCTCGTGTTATAGCGCGCCGTTTAACGGGGTCTTTTCCCTGTTTCTAGCAATTTCGCGTCTTTTCAAACCAGTTTTAATTCATGAAGAACTATTTTTTTTGCATCGAAAAAAATATATGTTGTAGATACATATTTTATCATTATAGTTTAATTGACAGAAACGCGTTAAGCTATATTTTGCTCGATCATAAAAAATTATGAAGAAATCGCGATTTTCACTATCATTTCAATTTTGTGTCTAAAATTTTTAACTAAATTTAAAAAAATATATATGAAAATAAAGCTTATTACATTTATGATTTTTTTCAATTGACCGTTTTTTAAATAAAAATTTAAGCTTAGTTCTAGCTTATTTCTAGACGTAAATGGGCACGCGCATCCTCTAACGGGGGTGTTCCAGTAGCCCACCGGCCTCTAACGAGGTTGGACGCACGTCAGTTTTCGCAGGCCACGCTCTCCCATGCTTAAATTCTCAATTTCATTAATTTTGTTGTAAAAATATTATTTTGTAAAATCACTAAAACTTTTTATTAGATCTTAGTTAGCATAGTACCTACTTAGTTTTTATATAGTTTTTAGTTAGTATCTTAGGTTACTATTTTATCTTGTAAACAGTTATAGTAAATTAATTAAATATAGTGTTTGTTTTTATGAATAATAATGGAAGATAAAAGAAATTTAAAAAAGAAAATATCAGCTTTGAAGCGAAGGAATATTAGAAAACAAGTATGGTAAGTGTTTCTTTCGCTTTATCGAAATACTAGCTGATTCCCGCGACTTCGTCCGCGTGGATAAGGTTTAGAGTGACTTGCTACTATCCACGATAAGTTATGTCCTTTATCTCCGAAAATATTTAGTTATTTTTTGGGTAACTTGAACCGTTTACGCAGCGCACGCAACGGAAGCCTTCAAATATGGATAATTTTCCCCGTTTTTGCAACATTTTTCACTGATGCTTCGCTCCTATTAGTCTCAGCGTGATGTTATATAGCCTAAAGCCTTCCTCGATAAATGGACTATCGAACACAAAAATAATTTTTCAATTCGAACCAGTAATTCCTGAGATTAGCGCGTTCAAACAAACAAACTCTTCAGCTTTATAATATTACTAGCTTTTGCCCCCGCGACTTCGTCCGCGTAGAATTAGATTTTGGGGTGGAATTTTCAAAAACTGTGACACACGTACTTCTTTATTTTTAACTGAAAGCTCAAATACCAACTTTGATGGAAATAGCTTGAAAAATGACTATCCAACACAAAAATAATTTTTCAATTCGAACCAATAGTTCCTGAGATTAGCGCGTTCAAACAAACAAACTGTTCAGCTTTATAATATTAAGTATAGATAAGATGATGCCCGCGACTTCGTACGTGTGGTTTTGAAAAATCCCGTGGGAACTCTTTCATTTTCCGGGATAAAAAGTATACATTCCAGGCAATTTATCTCCACTCCAACTTTCAGTCAAAACCTTCCTTTTTACGGTAAAGAGGAATAAAGATACACACACACACACACAAACTTTCGCCTTTATAATATTACTGTGATTACCTAGGATTAGAATTTTTACAAAAGGCGAGAATAAATTTTGTTGAAGAAGAATAATTATTCCAGCACTGGTAGCATGGGCGGGAGAAATCGTATCCCCGGGAAAAGGATAAAATGTTTATCCCCTCGCTTAGTCTTATCCACCCATCGAGCATGGGCACAGCGGTGGAAGAATATTGGCAGTGGATAAAATGGGAGAAAATTTATCCCCGCAATTATTGTCATTATAAGAAAATCATGGAAGTAGGAGGTACAAATATCACAATCTTCAAAATTTATGTCAATTCGGTCTCAAAAAGTCATTATTTTTATCTATACTACTCGTGATTTTGACAGTTAATAGGTGATTCGTAGGTGGTTTTTGTCTGTGGTTTTTGTTTTCGTTTGACCCTTTCTAAAGTCAAAAAAGGACAAGTTTATCTCTTTCATTTGTTCCCACGCTCTAGCCAGGGGAAGTTGCTCTACTTGTAATGTCAAATAGGGATATACTTCTCCTTTCCTCTGTCGCCATGCTCTAGCAAAGGGAGAAGGCAATTGTATCCCCTGTCAGTGGATAAAATCGGGGGATAAAATGTTTATCTCCTGCCCATGCTGCCAGTGCAGATGTTGGTATCAATGTGAACACTTGCAATTTGCAGCGAGCTGAAAAAAACTCCAAGATGGCGGATTCAAGATGGCGGCCATACAAATTTCGTCGGTGTCTATCTTAGAGAGTATAAAAGATGGAAGAGTGGTTTTCTGGCAAGAGATGATCAGGATTGAGGACCCGAAGGTCTACTTGATGAATAGAAAAAAAAATCAAGATGGCGGAATTGATTTTTCCATACAAAATATATGCAAAACTTTGATACGGTTCCTTTTTATTTCTGATGGTTTCTATATAGAGCACATAAATTCATTCGAAGGAAAAATATGTAGAGAGCTGATGATTGAGGATTTCGGAGACAGGTGAGGAGCACGGCCAGGGTATTGAAGATAGGTGGGGGGTGTTCAAACAAAAGCCACTCAAAACCTCATCCAATTTGCAGCGAGCTGAAAAAAACTCCAAGATGGCGTATTCAAGATGGCGGCCATACAAATTTCGTCGGCGTCTATCTTAGAGAGTATAAAAGATGGAAGAGTGGTTTTCTGGCAAGAGATGATCAGGGTTGAGGACCCGAAGGTCTACTTGATGAATAGAAAAAAAAATCAAGATGGCGGAATTGATTTTTCCATACAAAATATATGCAAAACTTTGATATGGTTCCTTTTTATTTCTGATGGTTTGTATATAGAGCACATAAATTCATTCGAAAGAAAAATATGTAGAGAGCTGATGATTGAGGATTTCGGAGACAGGTGAGGAGCACGGCCAGGGTATTGAAGATAGGTGGGGGGTGTTCAAACAAAAGCCACTCAAAACCTCATCCAATTTGCAGCGAGCTGAAAAAAACTCCAAGATGGCGTATTCAAGATGGCGGCCATACAAATTTCGTCGGCGTCTATCTTAGAGAGTATAAAAGATGGAAGAGTGGTTTTCTGGCAAGAGATGATCAGGGTTGAGGACCCGAAGGTCTACTTGATGAATAGAAAAAAAAATCAAGATGGCGGAATTGATTTTTCCATACAAAATATCAAAACTTTGATATGGTTCCTTTTTATTTCTGACTAGACGATGCCCGCGACTTCGTACGCGTGGATAAAGTTTTTTTGATTCCCGCGGGAACTCTGTAATTTTCCGGGATAAAAAGTAGCCTATGTTTTAATCCTGGGTATGAGCTATCTCCATTTCAAATTTCAGCCAAATCGGTTCATTCGTTGTGGCGTGAAGGAGTAACAAACATACACACACACACACACACACACACACACACACACACACACACACACACATACAAACTTTCGGCTTTATAATATTAGTGTGATGTGATGGTTTGTATATAGAGCACATAAATTCATTCGAAAGAAAAATATGTAGAGAGCTGATGATTGAGGATTTCGGAGACAGGTGAGGAGCACGGCCAGGGTATTGAAGATAGGTGAGGGGTGTTCAAACAATAGCCACTTAAAACTTCATCCCATTTGCAGCGAGCTGAAAAAAACTCCAAGATGGCGGCCATACAAATTTCGTCGGTGTCTATCTTAGAGAGTATAAAAGATGGAAGAGTGGTTTTCTGGCAAGAGATGATCAGGATTGAGGACCCGAAGGTCTCCTTGATGAATAGAAAAAATATTCAAGATGGCGGAATTGACTTTTCCATACAAAATATATGCAAAACTTTGATACGGTTCCTTTTGGAAATTTCATATACAGGGCAAAAATTCATTCGGAGGAAAAATATGGAGAGAGCTGATGGTTGGAGATGGGTGAGGATCACGGCAAGGATACTGAAGATAGGTGGGAGGGTTCGGGGGAGGGCATTATAGGCTTGATAACTATCACACCTGATGGAAAGTGATGATGTGTCTTAAGAAGTAACGCGTTTGTCTAGAACTCAGACCAACTAACTCTAGACCTCGCACCCGCTTTATTTTCTATGAAAACGCATTCTGAAAAAAATTGAGACGGGCGCGTACTCGAGCGCTAGGATTGGTTTGCGAAATGTACCGCGGTCATTTATAGAGAATAGAGATGTGACGCTATCGATACTTATTTTAATAAAAAACATTTACAGCCTGCTATCAAGAATCAATAGTTAGTGTATTTTCTCTCTTTTTAATATTACCTCTATAGAATACTAGTAGGACGCGTGAGTGCGCGGCCAGCTAAAGTGGACCGCGGTTTTTCTGGTCGTGATCAACTTTTGCCAGAAAATCTCTTTTTTGTCAGCTTGCTGCAAATTTAATGAGGTTTCGAGTGGCTTTTGTTTGAACACCCCCACCTATCTTCAATACCCTGGCCATGCTCCTCACCCATTTCCGAAATCCTCAATCATCAGCTCTTTTCATATATTTTCCGCAAACCATCAGAAATTTTGAAAAGGAACCGTATCAAAGTCTTTCATTGTTCCCAATTTGCCATGGAAAAATAAAATCCGCCATCATGCATTTTTTTCAGTTCATCAAGTAGACCTTTGGGTCCTAATCATCTTTTGCCAAAAAACCACTCTTCCATCTTTTATACTCTCTGAGATAGACACCGACGAAAGTATGGCCGCCATCTTGAATCCGTCATCTTGGAGTAATTTTCAGCTCGCTGCCAGTTGGATGAGGTTTCGAGTGACTTTTATTTGAACACCTCCCACCTATCTTCCATACCCTGGCCGTGCTCCTCACCTGTCTCCGAAATCCTCCATCGTCAGCTCTCTACATATTTTTCCTACGAATGAATTTATGTGCTCTATAGAAACCATCAGAAATAAAAAGGAACCGTATCAAAGTTTTGCATATATTTTGTATGGAAAAATCAATTCCGCCATCTTGAATTTTTTTTCTATCCATCTAATATACCTTCGGGTCCTCAATCCTGATCATCTTTTGCCAGAAAACCACTCTTCCATCTTTAATACTCTCTGAGATAGACATCAACAAAATTTGTATGACCGCCATCTTGAATCTGCCATCTTGGAGTTTTTTTTCAGCTCGCTGACAGTTGGATGAGGTTTGGAGTAACTTTTCTTTCAAAACCCCCCACCTATCTTCGATATCCTGACTGTGCTCTTCACCCATTTCCGAAATCCTCAATTAGCTCTCTCCATATTTTTCCTCCAAATGAATTTATATCCTCTGCATGAAACCATCAGAAAGGAAAAGGCTCCGAATGAATTGTTGTCCTCTAGACAAAACCATGAATGCAAAAAATTTTTTCACTCATGATGAAAGGTGATCAATGAGTCAGTCAGTCAGTGAGTCAGTCAATGAATCAGCACGAGTAGCTATATGTATATTAGATAGATAATTATTGTAAAAATTCAATTTTACAAGATTCATTTTCATTCATAATAGAATACACAATAAACATAAGCCTCAATAGCCCAACTGTTAAGGGTGCGGACTGAAAACTGAAAGGTTGCAGGTTCAAACCCCACCCGTTGCACCATTGTCGTACCCACACCTAGAACAAGCTTTCCGCTTATTTGGAGATGACAGGAGGATATAAGTCCACTTCAGCACGGGTAGCATGGGCAGGAGATAAACATTTTATCCCCCGATTTTATCCACTGACAGGGGATACAATTGCCTTTTCCCTATGCTAGAGCATGGCGACAGGGGAAAGGAGAAGTATATCCCTATTTGACATTACAAGTGGAGCAATTTCCCACGGCTAGAGCATGGGAACAAATGAAAGAGATAAACTTGTCCTTTTTTGATTTTTGAAAGGGTCAAACGAAAACAAAAACCACAGACAAAAACCACCTACGAATCACCTATTAACTGTCAAAATCACAAGTATATATAAAAATAATGACTTTTTGAGACCGAATTGACATAAATTTTTAAGTATTGTGATATTTGTACTTCCTACTTCCATGATTTTCTTATAATGGCAATAATTGCGGGGATAAATTTTCTCCCATTTTATCCACTGTCAATATTCTTCCACCGCTGTGCCCATGCTCGATGGGTGGATAAGACTAAGCGAGGGGATAAACATTTTATCCTTTTCCCGGGGATACAATTTCTCCCGCCCATGCTACCAGTGCAGCTTGGCTAAGATTCATTTTTAAAAATTAAAAAAGAAACATACCTTATAAAGTCCGTTTCATGACGTTCAAGACGGGTAATCACCCGGGTTAAAACCCATTCGTGGGCTTAACCTGAGTGATTACTGATTTACTCATCTCTAAACAGGACTTATTTAGAGGCATTTTGTAATCCAGGACATACCTGACAATAAAATCTTCCTACTCCTTCCTTTCTGAAGCTCTCAAAGTTAGAATTTCAGATGCTTATAGTAAAATAAATAAATAAAAAAATATTCAGATGCTTACACTATGTAATTTTTACAAGAACAACGTGAGTCAGTAATTTACAAGTGTAAAATTTTAATGCCTTGAAAAATTAAAAGCTATTAAAATTTTAAACAATATCTGTCAAGTTGAACTAGGTACCAACTGTAGTTTCATATACTGTGACCAGGAGCGCCCGTAAGGGGTCATTGCGCTTTCGTTACGCTGCTGTCTGCCCAACGCGTATTTAAATACTTACGCGAGGATTTCGGAGCGGCGACATAGCACGTAAATACCTAAAGTTCCGCAACAAGTAAGCCTTAATCGCACCATAATATAGAGCAACAAGTTCATCTTATTACCTATTTATTTATTGAACGAGCGAAGCGAGTTCTCTGAGTCAACTAATGCGCTTGCCTACTAGACAGAGAAGTGTGTACGTCCAAATGTCTGTCAGAGCCCTATAACTTCTGAATTACTGAATATTAGAACGTGAAACTTGGTTGAAAATTCAGTTATATCCTGTACTTGAACAACAAATACTAAAATTAGATAAATGTTATAAAGAAACGAATTTATTTAATTTTAAATGCTAATAGCTTCACAATAATGCTAATAGATGGCGCTGTGTCAGTAAAACAGTTTTATGTCAACTATTATTTTTTTTATTGCGTCTAATGTTAAAAGTTAATTATTACAATAAATAATTAAAACTTTTGGGAATTATGGGATATCGCGAGGTCTCAGTTCGGGGCGAACCACTAGTTTAAGTAGTTTTCCAGATCCGTGAAATTCGGAAGTCCTTGTCATCTTATCATCTTTACCCCATCGCCAATATGAGCAAAAAGCCTTAATAACCTAAGGGTTAAAGGTAAGGACGTAAAACTGAAAGGTCGCAGGTTCGTTCCTCCCCCGTTGCACTATTGTCGCACCCACTCCTAACACAAGATTTCCGCTTACTTGGAGGTGGACGAAAACATTAGTCAAGAATAGAATAGAATAGAAATATTTTTTATTCAAATTCACTGGTTCTGAATGCCCTTCCTGCCGAGAAGAGCCAGCAATAAACTCGGCGGTTGCTCTTTTCAAAAAAAAAAAATTTTTACAATTTTTTACAGTAGGTAACAAAATTATAGAAAATTAGTATACAGTGTTTCCACAATGAAGTCTCAAAAAGTTCAGCTTGCCTAAAAAACTCGCATTAAAAAAATAAATGCCTTTCTGCACTAATCTAATGGCCCAAGAGCCCAGGATAGCCAGACCTTCGTCATTTTATAAAAGCTGAAAGTTTTTCTGTGCATGTCCCCTATACAGGTAAGAACAACCAGCGACTATGGAGTTTGGGTTGTGGTTACTTTGGCAGATAACAGATAATAAAGGTATACAAAATAGTACCTAAAATTCGTTAAAGTAAAGTACGCTCAATTTTTTTATATTTTCTTCGGGATAACTTTAGAAATCTCGTCATCCATTGCCGGACACTTATAACAGTTGCTCCCCCTGCCGGACACCCCTAAACTTTAGTAAATTATAATTATACTTTCGTTATAGTATAAAAGCTAAATTTTATATATGTTACTTGGGGACCTATAAAAAAATGTTACCTCAAAAGCCGGACAGTTTTGATGGTTTTTACACCTTGCCAGACACATTGAAAGTCCGCTCTAGGTGCGAGCGCGAGGTTATAACTGTTCAACCGCGGCATTCCCTTCGAGAAAGATTTAAATTGATTAAATTTAGATTGAGGTAACATTTTTTTATAGGTCCCCAAGTAACATATATAAAATTTAGCTTTTATACTATAACGAAAGTATAATTATAATTTATTAAAGTTTAGGGGTGTCCGGCAGGGGGAAGTAACTGTCATAAGTGTCCGGCAATGGATGACGAGATTTCTAAAGTTATCCCGAAGAAAATATAAAAAAATTGAGCTTTATACTTTAACGAATTTTAGGTACTATTTTGTATACCTTTACTATCTGTTATCTGCCAAAGTAACCACAACCCAAACTCCATAGTCGCTGGTTGTTCTTACCTGTATAGGGGACATGCACAGAAAAACTTTCAGCTTTTATAAAATGACGAAGGTCTGGCTATCCTGGGCTCTTGCTCTATAAATAACAAAACTTGTTCATTGTTCTGACATTTCGCTAAGACACTATAAAAGTCCGATGTAATCTATCAATACATATCTGAGATACAATATAATATGTTACTTATCCTACACAATTAGGGGGGCGGTGCCGCTGCAGGCAGCCAGGTAACGATGCAGGCAGGTCAAGGTGCGGTAACAATATTAATTTATTAAGATCTAAGGTCCTTTTGTAGTTAGGTGCACCTATTATTGTTGTGGAAACTTTTACTAAGACGTACTTAAGTCGGTATGACATACTGCACTATCTATCTATTCAATTTGTAGTCTACCTTACTATATACGATTCGCGTATAGTTGTATTGTAATCCATTTACCTATGGGTATATCTATCTATAGGCAAGATATAAAAATCAATTGCTATTCGTTAGGCTGGCAAAAACTCAAAAACGGCTTGACCGATTTAAATTTTTTTTTGTCCGCTCTAATACAGGGGTGGTTTAAAAATACAAATAAAAAATTGGTAAAACCGAAAAAATCAAAATTGGTAATTTTTTAGTTAGATAGAAATCATCACATCGAATCGGATTACTTTTAGTAAATGGTGGGAGCGCAGCCGCGGAAAAACCAAGTCTCTGATAGTAAAAGGTAGGTAGTACTCTCTAATAGACAAGCTTTATTATCGTTGTAATCAAGTTACCTATTGTAGAATCCAACAGCTGTTCGCGTAACTCAGTGCAGTCAACCTTTCTTAGAGAGGTACCTAGGTAATTATTGTTCAGCGAAGCAAAGGTCGCGGTTCAAGGTTCGATTCCGCGTAAACACCGAGCATTGTTATTGACCACTTGAGATTGCTTCTTAGATCGGAAGATAAATTATACTGAAGTCGAAGTAAAAAATATGTTTTAGTTACTCAAAATAAGATAAGGATTTCGACGACCTCCCGGGCGCAGTGGTGAGCGCTGTGGTCTTATAACTGGGAGGTCTCGGGTTCGATTCCCGGCGGGGGCAATTTGGGAATTTTTAATTTCGGAATTGTCTCTAGTCTGGTGTGGAGTCTTTGGCCGTAGCAGTAATCACCCTACCGTCAAAGACTTGCCGCCAAGCGATTTAGCGTTCCAGCACGATGGCGTGTAGAAACCAATTAGGGGGTATAGGATGAAACTACACTGCCATACCCGTTCCAAGTTAGCGCCCATCATAGACAGCATCGACACTTACCATCAAGTGAGATGCAGTCAATGACTACCTATCGTGCAATTGTATTAAAAAAAATGAAAAATATTATGTACACCGTTAATACCAATTACCAAGCTTTTGAAATAGGTACTCGCCCTACAGAGCTTAGACAGTAGGTACCTAATTCATTCTGAATGAATCATACTTTTGGCATCGCCCCACATTCCGGACTATGTGATAGCATCAATGCAGGCCACGTTTCAAGCTCTATTTAAGGGATTGGCTTTCTTTCTTACATCAGCCAAAGTTTAAGGAATACTTACATAATGTGACTATGTAGATCTAATGTGTAATGTTACATAATCCTGGTAATCGTGGTCGACGTCTTAAAATTCTCAACCTATGGTCGTCCATGGTTGAACATCTCTTGAAAGGATTCCAGCTTGAGTTTGTCCGTCCACCTTAAAGAAATCTATCCAAAGCCTCATAATAGATAGATACTCATCTAAACTTATTAAAATGAAATTGACATCGACTGCAGGAACTAATTACCGATTTAAAAAATGTATGGGTTGAATGTACCTACACTGCCATACACCTTCCCAGTCAGCCCGCTTGCCATCTTAGATTGCATCGTCGCGTCGCTTACCATTAGGTGAGATCGCAAACAAAATGTCATCGAATAAAAAAAAATACCCACTTGGCCCATGACTGCCTTTTATTAAGTTATGTTTGCCTTTTATTCGTCTGCTAAAAATTAGAATCAATTACAATTTAAAATGCCCGCCAAGTTACAGACGACTACCGACTTGGCCAAGCATCAACGTTGAAAACTTTAGCTAATTTCATCTGGGTTTTACATATCGATAGATGGCGTAACTTTATCACAATTTTTTTGAGCCAATCGTGAGCAAGAGAGTTTTTGTCTATGCTTTTTTAATTAGACGAAGGTAGTTCGTCTGTGGTTGACATTTGTCACAAAAAAATGTGTAGAAAACAAAAATAGTGTGATTTTTTCTGCAAATAAAAATATTGTTGAATTGTCGTGAAAAATATGAAACAAAAATTAAAAAAAGGATAAACATTGTAAATAAAACAGTCAGCATTTCTTTTTATGTAAAGAATTCTCAAGTCTAGCATATAAACAATTTACCGCTAACTTGCTAATTATAAATAATTTATTGAAGTTAATGGCAATTTAAAGTTGTTCAAGGTATTATAAGAAGGCTTAATTGGAGCAAAAGTGCATTTTTGTGATTACATAAACCAATAGCAACAGAAACATGTCGATGCCACATAGCAGCTCGAGCACAAGTTCCAGTACAAAACGCAAGGAAATATACAAGTAAGCTGCAATAATTATTATCACTAACATTGGATAAAACCTAGGTATAAATATAATGTGGCCTGCCATGCGACGACAGCCTGTTATGTTAAGAAACCAAAAAAAAAAGGAAAAATGTCTCTCATTATAGTGGCATTATTATTTTAATTTCTTATTTGGACCTAGTTCCGCAGAATGCAGACAAGTGGGGAAAAGTATAAATCGAGTTATAAGTTTTTTTTATCGAAGGTTGCTCTTCAGTTTGGTTTTTGTATTATTTTTTGAATTTATGTGATATACGCATGATAACCATTAAATAAATCAATAAACATTCACTTATTATGGTTCTTTATTTATATATAATTATTGTTCCTTAACTTCTAGATATCAGGCACCATGGCCTTTATATTCCATGAATTGGTCAGTGCGTCCAGACAAAAGGTTCCGTTTAGCTCTCGGCAGCTTTGTTGAAGAGTACAATAACAAGGTAAGATTTTTTTTCATTAAATCCAGTCATTTTCATGCTAGGGTTGTGTACTATGCAGTGTACGTCTCTGTCAATTTGACATGTTTCATTGCTATGTGACTGCTGCTTTACAAGCATCATTTTTCTTCGCTGACTTTAAAAGTTAAACCAATCGGTTTTCACAGGAAAGTGACAACATTCTTAATGAAAACTAAATTGCTTTAAATGCAGCTAAGAAAAAGATGTCAGTTAAAGATCCCATGGTAATGTGTGGCACGAGCCTGTTCTGTAGCAATCTATCGAGATACTTAAGGCTGAATTCTAGACCACACTCACTCGGCTCAGATTCAAGACAGAGTTAGAACAAGACAGATTTATGTCAGAGCATATTTGTGTCTAGTTTTAACCTATTGAGTCATCATCATTACTTATTAAATATATACCTATAAGCATGCTTGGTCCTTTATCATCTCAAATTAATTTTTTCAGTTTTAATTTGACTATATTTTTCTGTCACCAGGTTCAAATAATATCCCTGGATGAGGAGACCAGTGAGTTCAGTGCTAAGTCAACTTTTGACCACCCCTACCCCACCACCAAGATCATGTGGATACCTGACAGCAAGGGAGTGTACCCTGACTTATTGGCGACCAGTGGTAAGCTTAAGCAGTAATTGTTATACTATAAATAATTCGTATTTCATTTTACCTAAATCATATCATCTTTTCTTAATGTGATTATTCTCAAAAATGTAACATTTCTTGCTGACTTTTCTCAGCAGAATCTGCTTTCTGAACCGGTGGTAGAGGCTTGACTTGTCATAAGCGCCACAGATTGGCCTACATAAAATTAATGTGATTAACGTATAGAGACAGATGCAATCGGCTTATCCATAGTGGATTTATATCACTTGAACTAGCAATTACCTGATAAGTGCCATCTTTTTAACTTACACATTTTTTCCAGGTGACTACCTCCGCATATGGCGCGCTGGCGAACCGTACACGCTATTTGAATGTGTGCTCAACAATAACAAGAATTCGGACTTCTGCGCGCCATTGACGTCATTCGACTGGAATGAAGTCGACCCCAACCTGATTGGGACCAGCAGTATTGACACTACTTGCACTATCTGGGGGCTGGAGACTGGCCAGATGTTGGGACGCGTGAACGAGGTTACGGGACACGTAAAGACACAACTTATTGCACATGACAAGGTAATAAATTCACTGGTGTTTCACAGAATAGACATTTCATGTTCTTTTTCTACACATAAATTTTTCCAGACATATATCTCTTGCGTTGACTTGCCTCTCTTGTGCTACCTGTATTCAATGGCTCTCTATGACTTGTCTTGTGTTGTCGATCCACCTAGTTGGGGGGTCACTACGCTTTCCATTGCAAACTCTAGCACATTGAAACCCCAACAGGCAACAACCAACAACCATCAGCGCTTCGAACTACATGCTGCAACCATTGCCATTTCATGTAATAAAATGTTTTTTCCTGTAACTTGTTGCAGGAAGTGTACGACATAGCGTTCAGCCGCGCGGGCGGCGGGCGCGACATGTTCGCGTCGGTGGGCGCGGACGGCTCGGTGCGCATGTTCGACCTGAGGCATCTGGAGCACTCCACCATCATCTATGAGGTCATTACCAACTATTCACGTGTTTTTTTTTTAATCTAATTAATTAAAGGGGTTTGATCGCCTAGTGAGCATGTCACCCCTATATGAGCTAGGCTATACAAAACTATTCACTTGTTTTGTTCTCAAAACCTCACCAACGGGAATGGGTCTGCTTTGTCTGCCCTTGTTAACTTGCGTTGGGTTGTGTACCTATGTATGCATTTTTGAAGCTTCATTGTGGAAACACTATGTTTTGTTACCTATTGTAAAAAATTTTTTTTTTTTTGAAAAGAGCAACTGCAGAGTTTCTTGCCGGCTCTTCTCAGCAGAATCTGAATTCCGAACCGGTGGTAGATTTATGACGTGTCATATGAGCTACAAGTTGGCCTACACGAAATAAATAAATTTTGAATTTGAATTTGAAAAGAAAAAACTGAAAGTCAACGAACTATGTTAAGTGGGGTATCATTGAATAGGTATTTGAAAACCATTGTTTCATTTTGATCATTTTTCAATTTGAATGACCATTTGCAATCTAAGACAATTTAAAGTTGTAAATTTTTTATTGATTTCCTTTAAAGCAGCCAGGTTTTTTAATCTCTTTTAATTTAATTTTAATTGCTTGTTCCCTGCGTACATTTTAATGTTATGATTAATGTTTTTTCTAGGATCCGCAGCACACTCCGCTCCTGCGACTAGCGTGGAACAAGCAGGACCCCAACTACCTGGCCACCATAGCTATGGATGCGTGCGAAGTGATCATCCTGGACGTGCGGGTCCCCTGCACTCCTGTGGCCAGGCTGAACAATCACCGGGCCTGCGTCAACGGCATCGCTTGGGCACCGCACAGGTAAATTAAATTACACAAAAAAAATGACAAACATTTTACACAATTGCCCAAAAAAAGAAGTGCAATGTTTTCAGTGTTCATGTACGTATGCATGGGAGTTTCTTTATTCCACCATAACTTCTAAATGCTTGAGCAGATTTTAATGGGGAATCAATTATTTTTCTGTATATTCTTTATAGTGTAAAGTATATTAATTTTGTAATTTTGGACGTGGTGAGTGCACAAAGAGCGGTTCTATGCTTTAAATACTTAAAGACTTCTCTTCCAGTAGTGCAAGCATAAAGGCAACAGGGATTCTTTACTTCACTGTACTACAAAAAAAAGTATAAGTAATAAAAATGTTTAAATTCAATAAATAAACGCGCTCGAATCGAACCAAAACGATCGCATGTTGTTTATATGGTTTGTGACGTCATATTTCTTTCTAAAATAAATAATTTGCGAATTTTGAATATCCCGCGTATATTTCAGTTCAATAAATCTTATAAGCATTTAATTAAAAGGGATGGTTTCAGTATGATATCGTGTCGTTAAAGATTACAGAAAAACTTATTTGAGTCCAATTTAAAGCATACGCATATTCCCTATTAGGAAAGGTTTTTTTTTTTAAAGAATATTAGCCAAACTGAACTTGACTTATATTCTCCTCTCCCCTCCAAATAAGTGGAAAGCTTATGCTAGGAGTGGGTACGACAATAGTGCAACGGGTGGGGATGTCGAACCTGCGACCTTTCAGTTTTCAGTCCGCACCTTTAACCGTTGGGCTATTAAGGCTTAATTAATTAAAATATACGGTCGGCAGCTCGTGTCACATCTGCACGGCGGGCGACGACCACCAGGCGCTGATCTGGGACATCCAGCAGATGCCGCGCGCCATCGAGGACCCCATCCTGGCGTACACGGCGGCCGAGGGCGAGGTCAACCAGATCCAGTGGGGCGCCACGCAGCCCGACTGGATCGCGATCTGCTACAACCGCCACACCGAGATACTCAGGGTCTAAATCAATGCACCTAACAACCAGATCCCGTGGGGCGCCACGCAGCCCGACTGGATCGCGATCTGCTACAACCGCCACACCGAGATACTCAGGGTCTAAATCAATGCACCTAACAACCAGATCCCGTGGGGCGCCACGCAGCCCGACTGGATCACGATCTGCTACAACCGCCACACCGAGATACTCAGGGTCTAAATCAATGCACCTAACAACCAGATCCCGTGGGGCGCCACGCAGCCCGACTGGATCGCGATCTGCTACAACCGCCACACCGAGATACTCAGGGTCTAAATCAATGCACCTAACAACCAGATCCCGTGGGGCGCCACGCAGCCCGACTGGATCGCGATCTGCTACAACCGCCACACCGAGATACTCAGGGTCTAAATCAATGCACCTAACAACCAGATCCCGTGGGGCGCCACGCAGCCCGACTGGATCGCGATCTGCTACAACCGCCACACCGAGATACTCAGGGTCTAAATCAATGCACCTAACAACCAGATCCCGTGGGGCGCCACGCAGCCCGACTGGATCGCGATCTGCTACAACCGCCACACCGAGATACTCAGGGTCTAAATCAATGCACTTAACAACATTGACACTTGATGAAAAAAAAAAACATTGACACTCAAATCAAACATTAACATAAAGATTTAAAACAAGAGTGAACCTAGGCAAACGCGTAACACCTTAGACCACATCATCACTCTCCATCAGGTGGTCAAGCGTTTGCCTATAATGTATTAAAAAAAGATAGGTATTGCATTTTATAGTTCTTGCAACTCACGAGGGTACGTGGCTCATGGTTGTGTGTGTGTCGTATCTATATAAGTGTGAGCGAGAGCTTTCTCGCGTCTGACCGCTCCCACCTAGGCTCTGACAAGCACGCACACTTACGCAATGTGCATGTACACGACGTAACCATAAGTAAAGCTCACACCTCATGAATTGAAAGAACTACGCCATTATATTGTTTTTAAGGCAGAATGAACCCCTTGCCCAAGGTAAAATCCAAAATAATCTCATGTTTTGGCAATCTATGATAACAAAATTTTTAGGGCCAACAAGTATCGCGTACATGACCTTCTGTAAAACAATTATGGCAAACTCAATCGGACAATGTATTACCGATGTTTTCGTAAAATTAAGAGTAAGATCTTATCCAAAAAATAATCTGATCACCATAATAACTTCAATAATTTAACAGTGTTACATATAATACATATAATTATATATTATTTAAGTATCGATCGGTACCAACAAGTATTGAATACTGTTGAATAATTATCCCTAATTTTATAATAATTTGTAATTAGTTATATGTAATTATATTTATTATCCCGGTTAAGTACAGCCCTTACAAGTAACAAAACTAGTGTTTTTGTTTATTGCATTTACTCAAACTAACAAGCGACTTAAAAAAAATTAACTAGAATTTTACGCTAAATGAAATAAATTTAAGACTGAAAATGTTTTAATACGAAAATTGGAATTACTCATGAAATTGTAATATTGGACATGATTTGTGTAATAAGTTCCAATCCTAAGTATAATGAATTGCATTCCCTTGACTAATTGAATGAATAATTATTTTGTCACATTAAATGCATTTATGCTCATTACTGCATTAGTTTAGATTAGACACCAGAATGTGCTTATGTATTCTGTAAGAAATATTAAATGGTTAGAGAAAAAAGTGCTTTTTGGGGATTGTTATATTAATACTAATAAGTTGTTTTGTCACAAAAAATTTGTGGTGTAATGGATATTATTTTGAAGCCCAAACACCACAACAAATAGACACGGATATTATCGACTATTCAGTCGATAATAACTAGTCAAGAAAACTAGTTTTTCGCGATGCATCCTGTGTAAATAACACAGGATTCATTGCGAAAAACTAGTCTTGGCGGTCGTTCTAGTAGTCAGTAGAGTACCAGCAAATGTAAGTGATCTATTTTGTATTCTTTGTATACTAGTCTGAATACTGAAACTGTCTTAGGAGTTATGAGCGTTGAAAACGCTAAGTAAAAAAAGTAAAGTAAGTGGTGAAATTCTTGAAATATTGCGATACGTTTCAGTATTAGCCTAATTCTGTTGACTAAAAAAATGTGGGTAGTTAATATGACAAATAATAAATGAAATTCTTTACATCACTAGCAGGTAAGATGCATTGAATAAGCTGCAATGCAACAAGTTAAATAGTAGGTAGTTTTAAATATTTGTAGAATTAATAATTGTTTGTCGAGTGCCGACCCTTGTAAGCTTAGCACATCCTTAGATCTTTCGTAACTTAAATATTAAATCATATATCGCGGTATTTTCAAAAGAAATGAATTTAACATTTTATCTATATTCTGCTGAAATTCAATGAATAAATAATTTAAAAAATTGTAAATCAATGTAGATTTTTTAATTTTGTATAGTTAAGGACTAGATTCACTTAATTTATATACAAAACTAATAGTAAGATTTCTTATATATTAAATAGTTGTACAAACATTGTGTTTTCTTCTTTGTATCAAAAGTATAAATTCTTTATGTAAAGACAGACATAACACTGAATTAAACATATCTACGTAGTTTATATTTTCCGGTTATAAGACTGTCGACTTTACACTTATGAGTGGTGCATCGCCGAGGTCGTTTTTTGGCAAATTGCGATTGGCTACGTCGGAATTCAAAACATGTTTACTGTTTGGCGGGAAAGAAAATATTCAGTAATTTTATCCAGGTCTTCCTCCTAAAGCAAATTCTTCATAAATCTTTAGCATAGACCGAGATGTTCTTGGCTTGAAGTCTTTAAGGACATGTTCAAAATGCTCCATTGTCACTTGTTGACAATCCAAATCTTTCTCTAAAGCCCGTAACGCTGCTTCATGGCACAATGCCTGAAGCTCCGCTCCCGAAAAGCCATCAGTCCTAGTCGCTAAGCTGTGTGTGTTCACATCATCACTAACGCTCATTTTAGCCATTTTTAGTTCTATAACTTGCAATCGTGTTTCAAAGTCGGGCAGAGGCACGTAAATAAGTCTGTCCAGTCGACCAGGGCGAAGCAAAGCTCTGTCCATTCTATCGGGACGATTTGTCGCTGCTACAATTGTAACTGAATTTAATGGAACAACTCCATCTAATTCTGTCAGAAGTTGGGCTAAGACCCTTTCGTGTACGCTGGCTTCCCCCGCACCTCTTTCCCCGCCTATAGCATCCATTTCGTCGAAGAAAATGATAGAAGGCGCTACTTGTCGCGCTTTAGTGAATAAATCTCTAACGGCGCGTTCAGATTCTCCCACCCATTTTGAGAAAAGTTCTGGGCCTTTGATTGACAAAAAATTAAGGCCACTCTCAGTTGCTAATGCCTTCGCTATCATAGTTTTTGAACAGCCTGGGGGCCCGTAAAGCAAAACACCTGATGGCGGACGAACTCCTAACCGACGAAAGCTTTCAGCATGTTTCAGTGGCCATTCGACTGCTTGACGTAATTTTAACTTCAAATCGTCCTGACCGCCGATATCGGACCATCTAACATTCGGGACTTCTATAAGCAGCTCTCGCATTGCACTCGGCCTTACTACTGTTAGTGCACTAACTAGATCTTCTTTTTCTATTACAGGGCTACTACGTTTTAGACATTTAAGTGAAGCCTGTGTACACAGGTTAACTATATCGGCAGCAACATAGCCATGTGCTAGGTCAGCTATGGATTCCACATCATTCGACGTGACTTTATTAGGAAGATTTTTTAGTAATGCATATAAAATTTCTCTTCGCCTTATTCTGTCGGGAACTGGAACTTCTATTTCCTTATCTAAACGTCCAAATCGCCTTAACATCGGATCTATAGCTTCGGGTTTTCGTGTCGTCGCTAAAACGAAAACTTTGCTAGATTCTTGATGCAGGTTATCTAGTAAAGAGACAAAAGCGGAAGTCACGCGTCTTTCTTGTTCCGTGCTACCAGAAGAACGTCGTGGACAAATCGTTTCAATTTCATCTACCAAAATAATACTAGGTTCATTAGAGATGGCCTTAGCAAACAAACTTTTCATTGTAGCTTCAGTTTCACCAAAGTATTTACTGAATATCGTAGATCCATTGATTTCAATGTGATAACAACTGTCTATTAAATATTTACAAATAGCTGTTTTACCGACACCAGAATGTCCATGGAGTAAGAGGCCCCTAGTTGGTTGAAAATTAGCAGCAATTCCATATGTGTCAAAAGAAATGTTTATTAGTGTTTTAATTTCATCAATAATATCATCCACGCCACCCAATATAATTGGTCTCTTGTTCACTTTTTTATCAACATTCTTTTCTATGTTCCAAACTGTACTTTCATTTAAAAGGTACCATGTACTGTTAAAGTTTTCATTTATTTCAGAATATCTAATATTGATGAATTCAATTTGCAATTTCTTACCAAAATAATAATACACCAACACACTGTCTGTGCTTACATAATGATTAATAAATCTTTCTTTTAGGATATCACTTATATCCATGTCATTTTTATGATTTCTTACTTTCACTGTAACAAATGAAGCTGGTGGAACTACTCCTTTTAGAATTGAAATAGTAACTTTCTTATTATCACTGCACCAAGGACCAGTGAGATCTGCAACAACAAATAAAACTAACAAGATTTTTTTTTCACAATGGGTGAACAATACTAAATTAAAACAAATATCATATTAACATTTGGTACCCAATAATTGTAAGTGACAATGCTGTCTTATGTACAGGAACTAATTTTAATAGGAAGATTTCACTTCATAGCTAAGCCAGTTAATTACTGGTGGTCTTTGTCACAAAAAGTGGGCCATGGGGTCTTCGCTAGTCTTATTTTCTAAATTTTTTTTTAAATATTTTTATAGAGCAAACAAGCAGGCGGGTCACCTGATTTTTAAGTAAGTATACACCAGGCAAATCAATTTTATACTATGACTAGTGATCCATAGCAGGACAAAATATGTGTTATCTCATTTAATTCAATTCCCAATCAGTGGTTTTCAGGCGTGCCAATTGGGCACAGAATGTTATCTCATATAATAATAAATATAAAAATAAAAATAAATGGAAATGTTAAGAACCTCTAAATTCAAGTTACCTGCAGCCGGCAATATGACAGCAGCGGGTGCAGACGCTTTGGACGGCCACATGCGCTTCACGAGGGTCGGAGCACCATCCCTTTTCAACTCCAAAGGTTTTCCGATCACTGCACCAATCAAGGTGCCAGCCGACGGGTGAACCAATACTGCATCCCTTGGCACATTCTCAGGAGGCGCACTGGCTCTCTCCAACCATGTAAATAATGTACCACCATCAACATAAGGGCATTTGACTTGATCTTTTGAGCAATCTAAATCGATGTGCACATTTTTATCATTGGTTAGAATGTTGCAGTGACATCGTTCACATTCGACCCACAGTGTTTTCTTGACTTGTTTTGGCGGCATTTTTAATACTATATTAATGTTTTACACATTTCAACGCTTTCATTTAACAATTTGCAATTTTTAATATTTTTAGTGTTTGGCCCGGCTTTTACAACTTCCTCTTCCATGCCAAGAAGCCAAGAGAATGTAATCACTCCGTGATGCCAAGTTTCATGACTTCCTCCGACTTCCAGCCAGCTGTTGTTTGTTTCTATGGTTTGATTGGTTTGTTAGTGATCTGTGGTATTCTAGATGGACCTAGTACCTATTCTTTGGACGGAAGTCACAGAGTAGGTACTTTCGTCTGAGGTGAGGTCCCCGCTCTAGTTGTTCCTGGTCTATGGTCCCCGCCATGTCCCCGCGAGAACTTTATTTTGCTGATTTGCGACTCTGGGTTCTAGCTCTTTTGAGCCTCCGAAAAAATATTTTATCATTGTTCTAATCAATCAAATGTCAATGTCGATGTCAAATGTTGAGTGATTAACTAATACCTAATCTGTGATTTCATTTTTGTAAACTTTTGTCTTTCACAAGTTATTCGCATTTTTTTCTATTTAAATCATGATTATCACAATAAAGTTCTATGTACAGTTTATGGAACGCTAGATTTATTAATAGTGAACAGTTAGGATTTAGTGAATAGTGTTAATTCAAACTAGAAATTAAGATGACTCTCGCCGAGTTTTTTAGTTGTTCATTACTTGCCTTTGGGCCTCCTCTTGCGATGTTTGCGTTGACGATCGCCAACGACCCAGTCCGGATCATTATCATGATTGCTGCAGCATTTGGATGGCTGGTGTCGTTTTTACTATCGTCATTAATATGGTTTGCTGTGAGCCCTCTTCGATCATACTTAGCCTTCGGAATGGTGTTCGCGATAATAATGCAGGTAAAGTAACCCGGAAAGGTATACTTAGCTATGCTAACTTTGTCAACTTCAATGACTCCCCCCGAAACCATCATATATTTTGTCCTATTTGCATGATGTTTTGATCATATCTTCATTTACTTACCACTCTCACACAATCAAGTTTGCAAAAACAAGCTACTTACAAATTGAATGATGGTTTGTAGCTTGATGATACCTGATGGTGTGTAGCTAGTATAAAATTATAATTGCCCTATTATGTTACAAGACAATTGCACATAATCACCTACTTTTTTGACTTTGTCAATGTTACACAAAAAAATAAACAAGTTTAATTTCAGGAAGCTTTTCGCTATGGAATGTACCTCCTGTTGCGGAGGACTGAAGCAGGCTTGAAGGAGATCTCTGAGAACCATGACATTTGCAGCAACAAGCTGGAAATGGCATATGTCTCCGGGCTGGGCTTTGGCACTATGAGTGGGGCATTTGCCCTTGTTAATGTACTCGCAGATTCAGTAAGTCAGCAAGTTAACACTGTTTGGCATTCATTACCACTAAAGTGAAATGGCCATTTGGCTGGCAATGGAGAATTTATGGCAAGACATCCTCCTACTAGTCTTATTAGCATTACTGGTACCTGCAGATTTAGATATTTTTCTTTTCTCAATCACCAAACTATCCTTGCCAGATTGTGTTAAATATTGAATGAGTAAGCGAGTCATTTAAAGTAAATGTCACTTACTTTAAAGGTGAAAGTAACATGCTATCCTTTCAGAAGGGAAGCATGATAAAAAAAACTTTGGTTACCCCTGCTTTACAGTGTTAGCAATCATGGAAAGAGAACACGTTTGTCAAATGGCTAGGGCGGCTGGAACCCGGAAATGCAATAAGCTATCACTACTTGTTGCAGTGTTAACAAAAAATTACTTTGTTCAGGTGGGTCCAGGCAGTGTTGGGCTGCACGGCGGTACAGAATTCTTCTTTGTAACAAGCGCTGCAATGACTCTGTGCATGATTCTTCTCAATACATTCTGGAGTGTGATCTTCTTCAATGGCCTTGACACTCGCAACTATCCCAAGATTATATGGGTCATTGGATCCCACTTCTTTGTGTCAGGTATGTATAAAATTACTTATTATAGTAATGTGTGTATATGGCTTGCTGTAGCCATAATTTTTAAAATTCAAATGAGAAAAGAAAGGAAGTCTTCCTTTCGTTTGATACAAAATTCAGTTGTTTATTTTTTTGACATATTCAAAAAAAACCTATCAAGACCTAAGACCTGATTTTTTTTTCATCTCTAACATATTGAATTTAGCATGACAACATAATCCTTAAATTACGAGGAAATAAATTACTATGTACTAATGTATAGGTGGGCGGTGTAACAAGCCATACTTACAACAACACATATCTAGGTCGCTTTTGCACTCTCACTGAAATTTGTACCTTATTGTGTAGTACAGAGGTTCTATATTACTATCGCTATTGACATATGAGTAATAAAGTAGCATCGTCGCGTAAGTAGCGTGTCGCATCTTGGTGTGAGCTGACCCTTAAGCATGTAATTCCTAATATTTCATGTTATTAAAACATTCTTTGTTTCAGGTCTAAGTTTACTCAACAAAAAGGAGTTGTATGTAGTAACAATTCTACCATCATACATAATACTCATTGTCACAGCTGCCATAGCATTCAAGTGTGCAGGTGGATCAACCAAGGGACTAGTTCACAGTATCACTGGCAGACCTTAGGAAATTTTAATTGGGTATCATCGATTTTAGTTTTTTCATTGAACAGTAAACTTATTTTGCCATAATCAACAAGATTCAAAATGGACGATTAGTGCCACTGGATAAAAGTGGCATTAGATTGTGTAAAGATCCTGTGGGGAGTCTGATATCCAACAAGGGACACCTACCAGTTGTAAGAACAATGTTATGGCATATAAATTGCAATAAATAAATAAATGTTTGTGCTAAACAACAGTTCTGTACGAGTACAGTACACAGAAAGTGACAATGGTTTTTCTGCAAAGCAACGCTTGCTATATCTTAGCCTCTCAATCTATAGATTGCACTCTCGCTCTGCTAAGACTCAAGAAAGATTTGTATTAGGAAATATCTGTCATTTTAATTCTCTCTCTGGCTAGTGAAAGCAGGCCCTATAGGTGTTAGACAGGTCTGAATTGGGAAGTAGTTCAATGAAAAGTTTGACATTTTGTGTAAAACTTGTGTCTTTATTTAGTTAATACTATTTTACAAAATTATATTATGATGCTATTTATTAAGACTTTAAAGCCCTTAATAATAAAAATATACTGCTTACTATACCTACATTTAAAGCTTGATTTAAGTTACAAAGTGGGCTTAAAAAGTAAGAAAATTAAAATAATTGGAATATCAGTAACAAAATGTTAGGTATAAGTACTTAAATATTTCAGTTCTTGATGAGTAAATAAATGTAATTCTTTTGTAATTAGGCTGTGACAACTGATTACTAAGAATAATAAAATACAATTTGTAACAAAAATAATCATTCCTTAATGTACAGAAAACTCAGTTAGTTGTTAATGTTCTTGTTAATAATAATACTTTTTATAATAAACAATAATCAAAATACTTAATGTTTTTTATTTGCTGTGCTGTTTAAAACTGCATAATAAGACTAATGAGATCAATTATTTAGAATGCCTAAATAGAGCAATGCAACCATTCAAATTTCAAGTGCTGATAATAAAAATAATATGGAGTTTGTTGTTTGACCACTCCAACCAGGTTGTTTTTGGGGCCCTAGTAGCTTTAATTTTCTGTTCACCTTACAAAATAATGAACAGTGTACCAATTTTGAAAGTAAATCAAAAATCATTCAACACTTGAAGTCAGTGAATGGAAATATGCATTGCTTATAGTGTGTGCCATACAACTTATGCTACCAACCTTTTACTAAATCTAGAATGACTTGGTGCATGTGCGATTTACATTAATATCTCGAGACTTATACAAGATCACTTGGAACAGTTGTTTATCAAGGTATCCACAGTTAAAGGATTCTAAGATGCTTGTTCTTCTTCTGCAAGTTGTATCAGCAGTGAGTCTACAGTCCACACAGTGTCGGCTGTGTCACTCTCCACTTGTGGCACGTGAGACAGCAACACCTCTAGAGCGGCCTCCACACCCTCTACTGCCCCGCTCACGCCGCCAACTTCCGCCAGTGTGTTCACAGTCTCAGAGTCCTGCTGGTCTGAACTAGAAGTGAAACGTTTATTTAATTGTATGCTAGCTTTTGCCCGCAAGTTCATCCGCGGGAACCCATTTTCCGGGAGAATAGATAGCCTATGTCACTCTCTAAGTTCCAAATTATACGAATGCAAAAAATCACGTTGATCTGTCACTGCGTGATAGATCAAGAAACACTTTCGCATTTATGATATCAGTAAGGATCTGATACCTACGACTTGTTCACTATTTAGTACCTACTTACACAGGTGGCTTAGATATCTCCTTTTCCAGAATGTCTTGCAGATCATCTAAGTCGGGTATCGTTGGTATATCGTCAATAGAATCAGGAGACTTCTTCGGCATTACATATTCCCTTCAATAAGACAAGATAAAGAACGTTTTAATTCATCCTTGTTCAGAATATTATAAGTTGATTTAAAATATTATTAGATAAAACCTTGTTTCAATAGGCGCGCCTTCTGTCCAAACGCCGACTCTCCTTGGCTCTGGGGCAGTGGAATTAAAAGGTTCATTCATTTTATTTATTTTTTATTATGCAACTTATTTCTGTTTTTCTTTTTTGTTTACAACGCCGAGCTATGATTTTTGATTTACAAACTTAAAAACTTTAGTTGACAGTTGTCAGGTCTATGAACTTTACGAAGTAGGTAAACCATAGACAGTAGACCAAAAATAATGTTGTCAAACTCAGTCAAAGGCAAACGGCACATGTCAAACCGCATCCAGTCCGTTGCTGTTGTTGCTTAGCATAGATAATACACATAAGACACTTCTCTGTGCTTCTACCTACTTATCCACTACCAGTTTTTATACTTTATAACCCGGTTTTTCGTTTTTTTAATTTATTTACATAATTGAAACCTAAATAACAATTAAGTAGGTATGTTTATCAAATGAATTAAAATATAGGCATCATTATCTCTGTCTAGAATGCGAACGTTGCTGTCGCGCTGAGAACAGGGAACAAGTCACACATCAAAACTTACTATGTTCCCAACAGAAAGTAATAAACTACATCGGTAGTAATTTATACCAGTAGGTAGATAGTGCAACTATAATAACAGAAATTTTAAATTTAATTGTGACAAGGGATGTGACGTCATTATGAATTCAAAATGGCAGTTCTAGCTGTAATGTGAAACTGGAGAAGTAGGTAGGTAATATCTTATAATGTTTGCTAGTTAAACTTCAGTACCTACCTTGCACATAATATACAGTACAGTACGACTTTGATTCGCATGAAGCAGGTACCAAAAGAATTAAAACATACGAAATATTGTCAAGGTTTATTTTTTCAAGTTTTTATAATATGACAACAACTATAACTTATCACATTAAATGCGTACTTATTTTATTGCACGTGACGTTTATTGTGTGATGTTTTACAAACTGATACATTTTCTTTAATTGAAATTTAATTTCAACATATTGCTTTTATCCCGAAATGATTTTAAAAGATCGTTGACATAGTTTGATGGATATGCATACTACGTCTGCAAGCACCATGCAAGACTATAGATATTGTAGCCACAGACAAGAAAATATTATATTATTTGATGTCATACATGCCTAATTTAATTGTCATGGAAGAAATTAAGGGAACCATTTAAATGTATAGAGATGGTACTAATTATGCTATTGGTAATGGTATTATTATATCTTCAACTGTCAGATCTAAAAATAGTGCAAACCTTTTCAGAATAATTATTTCTATTGAAAAGGATAGCATTAAATGTAGAGCTGTCAACTTAGTTTAGTTTAGAAATTGTGTACAACAGAATTAGCACCATTAGTTACCTATTGAAGATAATTTGAGAAAGAGAAATACGAAACCCTCATTATTTGGTAACAAATCATAATCGTAATGTCTTTTCAACCTTAATTTCTACACTTCCAATTTTTAAACAAAATAATAAAAAATAATCACAAGTTCAACAATTAAAAAAAAATATCTTATAAATCTCACAAAAATATTCAATCTCGTAAAAAGTATGGGTAACATTTTAGCAAATACCATCGAACTGGAACGCTTAGAAGCGCAATAGTTGTCGCTGTGACAAGCCATTTTTAGTAAGCCTTTAAAGGCCGACTACGCAGTTTCGTCGCGTTTACACGACGAACTCGCTGAATATTATTAAAAAATGACGTACTAAGTTGTGAAAGGGTGTCATAATTCATCGCAATAACTATCAAAAACGTAATTATCAGTACCAGTACAGAAAATAATTACATGGCACTGGCACATTCATGGTTATTTTGATTTGAGCCTATGTTTGGAGGGGAACTTTGTTAGCAACTTCCGTTCTGAGCATTGTAGTTCGATGGCAAATACACAATAATTATATTGGATAGTGTCTGTGATCTGTGATGTGAATGAGAATGTTTTTTTTTACATATACATAATATTACATACTATAAAAATATAATTAATTAACTATTTTTATTAAAAAAATATTTAATTAACTATTTTTATTAAAAAAATATGAAAAATAACTATGTTTTTAATATAAAAAAAGAACAGTAACATTCTTTCTGCTTCGTAAAAATAAAAATAATAATTAATATTTGAGTTAACAACCATTATTTTGTTTTGTATATCTCAGAGATGGCTCAATTGAATTGCTAAAGAGGAAAAAGTGTATTTTGTAACATCAGTGATCATAGTAGTAAACATGATTAAATAAAATTCCTAATAGTCATTTCTAAACCAGTAGAAATGGTACTGGAACTTTCTCGTGACTTAGTCGTAATTAACTGAAATATTACACCTAACTATAACTTAGAAACAATACACACATTAAGGAAAAACAGCGATTAGGAAAAATATGTAGAATTTTTTTATAGTACCCTAATTTTCTGAAAGAAATAAGCTTCAATAGTGTCAAAATTAAATAATTACATAAATAAAAAAAAATTGCATTCAAAAAATTTAATTTGTTCCATATTCTGGTACCTACCCAGTGTCATTTTAAATATTTTTTCTTCTGAATAATATCCGACTAACAGCCACAACTTTAAAATTTGACCAAAAAATACATTAAGTACTACGCGTCCACGTCAAGTTGGCCGTCGTCGACCGTTACAAAATGTACCGTCATACCGTACCGTTGACAAGAAAATAATAATTGTATTTTTTACTGTAACCACAACTGTGACGGAAGTTTTCATCTCTGGCAATGCTTTTCATGGCAATGACATCTTGAAAGTCTCAAGGCGTAATTTTTCATTACTTATTTTTTTCCGCTTGAAAAAAGTCATTAATTAAAGTAATTAATAGTCTGCGCTATGCAGAACTTTTCCTTTTTTACTCATCGTAAAAGACGATACGCTAACAATAGTAACCAAACAAAAATAAAAAAACTAATTTAAAGTTAACAAAAAAATTTGAAAAAATTACGCGGTTTAATTATGCGGTACGTTGCCATCTGTACTAAGCGGGTCTGACTTGAGGTGCGGTGTGGGGAAGCGCGGGGCGAGGTAGCAGTCAACTTAACTTGGCCGGGTAGTAAGTATATGATTAACATTTGTAAAGATATTTTAATTTCAACAATGTGGCAATTATTTAATTAAATTGACAGCTGTAATGCTAATGCTATCACGAGATTTAGACGTGTCAATTTAGTTTAAGAGTCAGTTTACGTTTTGCATCCCTCTCTCTCACACATTCTAATATTTTCAATTATTGTAAAAGTCTCATTATAATATTTTTGACCAAAGGAACTACTTTGTTTTGTTTTAATTAACAATAAAATAACGAATATTTTATACATATTTCTAATATCTTAATATTAAAAAAATAGGGAAAGCAACTAGTAAATTTTGTCGCCATTTTTCTCTATCAAAATCTAGGTATATTATAAAAAAAATATGTCTAAAATATGTGTAATTTTATTCTTAAGTATATAGTAAGGAACCGCTTAGGTCAAAAGTATACCGATATTCTTACACTTGAAAATATTAGAATGTGTGAGAGAGACAAAATAATAAATGTAAACAGGCTCTTAATTTTGAGATTCTGTACAACAGATTGAGCCAGATTATCTTTATTGTTAAGAGTCATCCTATTAGCTCATGAGATGGACAGTAGCTACCAGAAAGAAACAAATCAAATACAAACAACCAACTGTTAAAATTTAAGACAATATTCGTGTACTTACTCGATCACAGAGTTGCCATTATTACAAATGATAAAACATTCAACAACAAAACCTTTTATAAAATACATAAGTACTAAATATATACTAATAACAAAATAAGGTACCTTTTTATATATCTTTACACAAAATTAGTTCGTTTACATAAAATCCCAATTCTATAATTTATTGTTTGACATTTAATTTTTTTCCATTTACATACAAAAATAGAACACTTCCCAAAACATTGAAACAATTGAATTGTCTTATTTGAAAGTAAAATACATTTTTTTTTTAACTTATCGTTCCAACCCTGTTCTTGACTGTTTTGTGCTTAGAGTAACTTAGACTTCCTAATTATTATTATTTATTATTTTAATAAATTCCTTTTTTTCATTCAAGATCACTATTTAATATACATACGTTTTTGTTTTATAACTAATAAACTAATCGTAAAGTATATTTAAGGAAGAGCATCCAGAATTATTTTAAAGATTTATTTCAAATGAGAAAAATCAGATTTCTCAGATTGGATTAGTATCATTGATAGCCTAATCCAATGCATGTAAAGATAAAAGTGATTTTTCATACATATTCCACTTGACACACTAATTTCAACATCTGGAATCAGGTATCGGCTAATTCACTTTAGTCACTATTGATAAACACTTAATTTTAGTCTCGCTTTTAGTCGAGTCATTCACTTATGGAGAGTTTATTTACTTTTAGTTGGGTCTATTCACTTCCACTGCACAGCGTCAGGTTTTCCAAAGGGATGCTCGAGTTGTGTGAGTAAGCAACAATACTATCGTTCCACTTCCATACTGCACTGCTGTAATTTCATAGCTTAGATCATTTTTTGGATTTATGTAAGTACCCACATTTTCATTTTTAACATGAAACTATTTCCGAAAAAATGTCTTCCGTTACGGCGCTTATTTTGTTTTTATTTATTTATTTTTTCTTTAGAAAAGGATTCGCCTTCCCCATTAATGGTATTAATGATCATTGATTTATTGAAGTTGCAGCAGGTCGCTTGTGGTCAGCTTGTTGAGGCTGTGGCCCCGCGGCTAGTGCAGCAAGTCGCTGGTGGTCACCATGTTGAGGCCGTGGCCCCGCGGTTAATGCAGCAGGTCGCTGATGGTCAGCTGGTTGAGGCCGTGGCCCCGCGGCTAGTGCAGCAGGTCGCTGGTGGTCAACTTGTTGAGGCCGTGCCCCCGCGGATAGTGCAGCAGGTCGCTGATGGTCAGCTTGTTGAGGCCGTGGCCCCGCGGCTAGTGCAGCAAGTCGCTGGTGGACAGCTTGTTGAGGCTGTCGCTGAGGTCGGGGCCGCGCGTGTCCAGCAGCGAGGAGAGTGAGGGGAACTCTCCGGACGTGTACTGGATGCCCTCCCCTCGCTCCATGAGAAGGCCGGTGAGGGACGGCGTGTCGCTGGCTGCCGCCGTCTCCATCATGTCCTGTTGCGGCAACTGGACACAATTTTTTTTCATTCAAAAAAAAATAATATTAGGCAACCTGAAGTAGACTAATATCCTCCTATCCCCTCCAAATAAGCGGAAAGCTTGTGTTAGGAGTGGGTACGACAATAGTACAAGACCCCGAATACAAAAAAAAAAGGATCTTAAACTTTCAGTCATTTCTTTAATATATATCTTTGTTTCTGTCATCAATAATGAAAAAAAATTGCAAAACCAAGTTTTCTATCATTCTGATAAGAGTTTAACCACCGTCGGATATTATATT
Organism: Hipparchia semele; assembly: GCA_933228805.2. NCBI lineage: Eukaryota > Metazoa > Arthropoda > Insecta > Lepidoptera > Nymphalidae > Hipparchia > Hipparchia semele. The sequence continues at coordinate 14,084,274 of OW121717.1, forward strand.
GATTGAATTATTAGTCAAACAACATACAAACAGACAGACAGAGTTACTTTTGTAAATTGTAATAAATGTATGTGTCAAAAAACGTTATTTTTTCATAAACTAGAATCTTTGCAGTATTATAAAGGCATAACTTATAAAAACTAAACAATAAACCAACCTGTTGCTGCATCAGGTTAGGAGAAATGTGCCCCATCGCGGGAGAAACGTGCCCCATATTGGGCGACACGTGGCCCATATTCGGGGACATTCCTCCGTGCGTCATAGGCGAGATCCCGCCCACCGGGGACATCACTTGCCCCATCGGGGACATCTGTGACATCTGCATGTTTGGGGACATAGCTTGCATGTTGGGGGACATGGATTGTATGGGCTGCAGCGTGTTCTGCTGCATGTAGCTGGTCATGGGTTGCATGTTCGACGCCATGCTGGGCAGGTTGGATTGCTGCATGTTTGGCGACAGCTGCGGCAGGTTGGTGTAGTTTTGCCCCCACTGCATGTCCGGGTTGTAGCCCATGTGACTCGGTCCGGGGATGTTGATCGCTGGCATCTGCCACTGCTGAAAATAAAATGTACTTTAACAAAATGATTGAGCAAATAAAACTATTTCATTTCGCTGATTTATTGGGAATTGCGACCACCAGACGCTATATTGTGAAAATGAAAAAAATAAGTCGATGAGCTATTGATAAGTGGGGTATAATTGAATAGGTATTTGAAAATCATTGTTAGGTTTCTTTGATCATTTTTCATTTTGAATGACCATTTATAAACAAATTTCAAGTTGTAAATTTTCAGTTGATTTCCTTTAAAGCAGTCGGGTTTTTTAATCTCTTTTGTAGCTTACCTACTAAGGAGCATACCGGAGTTCTTGTTCCGCGTCTGGGTATATTTATGGCCTCCGAACGTGGCATCGCGCTTAATTGCTTGTTGTCAGTACGACATAAGCAAAAGTCTTCGTTATAGTGCAGGCCATAAATGTCAATAACAATAGCACATCATTTTATGCTAACGCTACGCTCCATAAGCCCAATGAGTGCGAGCGAGATAGGCTGATTAGAATGATTTATTGCCCAACGACTCAGTTGTTAATGCGCGCACTATAGTAGCAGCGCCTGATCAAGAGTTCTAACCGCCCTTAACTAATTTTTAAGCGCGCTTTTTAAAACTTCAAAATTTATTGTTAAAATTAGGGACTCTCAAGCTCATTTAGTTTTAGTGTTTTGTCTTGGTCTAGTTGAAATATGTAGGGTAGATGCAATGATGCTAGATTAGTGCATGCGAAGATACGATTTCAGCGCGCCCCCTCCCCTGATTCTCGCGCCCTAGGCTGCAGCCTAATTAACCTAAGGGTTAATCAGGCCCTGTATAGTAGTGACAGTCGCAGTGTTCCGTACCTGATAGCTGTCGGGCACGTGCTCTTGCTCGTAGGAGGGGGAGAACACGCTCCTCGGACTGGACTGGTGGGGAGGAGTTTTATCTGCAAACAACAACACAATACATTGGTACATTGGGTGCGTGCACAAGTGATCCAAGGTATTATTGTATGGCAGACTTCGTATACCTTTGAGAACAAAATGGCGTACCTAGAGTCAGAGAGTGTTATTTGTAACATCGATATTGTAAATTTTGTTTTGAAAAGAACCACTGCTAAGTTTCTTACCGGCTCTTCTCAGCAGAATCAGCATTCCGAACCGGTGGTAGATTCTCGACTTGTCATAAAAGCCACAAATTGGCCTACATGAAATAAATAATTTTGAGTTTGAGTTTACCTCTCGGTTCCGATTTGATGGGATCGCCGCCATAAGCTCCTCCTGCAAGAGTTAAAACTGTTTAGACATTGGTCAAGTATCAATCACAATGTATTAATAAAAGCTAAAACAAGAAATCAATCCATAATACAACAAAATTTACACAAATCAGCAAAAATAACAACAACGAAAAAACAAAAACCGCCACGCTTTAATCATTTCATTCCTCCCTTACACCGGGTTTCTATATTCAATTTATCCATAATATTATATCGATAAGTTACGTAACAACGTAACAACCTTATTATTTGTATGGAATTTTTTCGACAAATAACAACAGATCGCAGATAAACTGATTATAGGAACCGGGCATTAATAAATTTTTTAATAGCTGAGTTTTTTTACACAAAAGAATATGTCAAAATATCATTGAAAGGTCATTTCTGAGAATTAAAAAACTGGCATGTTGAAGCGTGTCTGTAAAATAGTAAACGAAACCTAGCGATTTCCTAAAAAATAAAAACATGCTTGTTATGGCTAAGAAATAAAATCAAATATAAATCAAATTTCGCAACCATGCAAAAAAATAAAATATGCTAATATGCATGTGTGTTAAAAAACGAAAAATATAGCAAAACCTTTGAAAAATTACATCGTAAACATATTTGTAGCCCCAAATTTAAAGAATAATTAATTATGATTCAAAACATTGTGTCCGATGTGGAGATTTGTGCACATATAGAAAAAACTTTCTTCTATAAGAAAGTTAAAAAATATATATTTTAAGTAAATAAATTACTTGAGTAAAAAAGTTTCTTATTCTGTCTAACTTTTTTTCAAAATATATGGTCACAGGTAAATACAGTTTGCAGTTAGTATTTCATAACGCTGATTGCACATTTTCAGTCTTCACTTATAGGTAACAATTTAGTTTCCACATAAAATATCATATATATTATAACTTTAAATTTGTGGCTTTAAACAAATAAACATTTAAAAAAAAAATTTTTTTAATAAACAAAAAAATATTTTTTAGTTAATGCCTTAAAAGAAAACTATACAGTTAGCTCAGAAGAAGTAACTAAATATAAAACACATCCATGCTATAAAATGTAACTGTACCTTCTCAACCAAATTTCTTTTGGGCATGTTACTGGGGTACTATAATAATAACAATACATAAAATTCTTATTTTTATTTGCACATTGTTTATATAATTTTATTATAAATTTCACGCATCCAAGCTATGCTATTTAATATTTTTTATTTCCTTAAAAAAGTGTACGAAATTTTATTTCGTCCAAGTTATAATCGCATATGTTTTGAAATGGCAACCATTTTTGCGACTCAGATATCAGTTTCTTACAAAACTTATACTAGGTATATGGGTAGTTCTACGATAAGAGGTAACTTGTGCGGCAATCAGTTTAAAATAAAAATTTTACTTTATATGTTGTTATTTTTTGCAATGAAACACATCACCTAAATGTACTTTATTAAATAACATCACGATTCAATGCCTCATTAAAGTATATTTTTCTGAAATTCCTTATAAAGTCTAAAAAAGTCTCTAACCTGGCCTGTCCCTCTGTCGTTTTCAGTTTAATTTGAAACGATACATACTTTTTTTGTATCAGTTATTAAACTAAAGTATGTTAAACACAAATTTCAATAAATGTATTTAAGTATTGTTAAGGAAAAATAGAAAAATATTTATTTATTTGCAATATATTTTACACTTTACTTTTGTCCCACTGTTTTTGGGTATCTACTCTAGAAAATTTCATTCCGCTACTATAAACACTAATATAAAACGGCCATATTCCAAAAATTGCTCAAAGTCATCTACGGACGTGAAGTTAGTAATGCAAAACACGTGAGCCGTTAAGAGCGCCGTCATTTGTTAGTTGTTGCGACCGTTGATTCGAAGTAGTCGTTTCGCGAGGTCATTGTGTCTCTCACCTGGCAAGTCATAAAAGTTATATTATTCATTCAATTTATTTGCATTTACTGGTCTAATTTAATAATGATGGACTAGTGAAAGTGTGATACATAATGTACCGAAAAACTTCTTATGTCAATTAAAACAATACAATTTATCATGAAAACGTCTCTCACCTGCCATATTTCACCTGGCAAGATAAATGTCAGGAGAGAAACTTGTTGACCAGGGGAGATAAGGTTAGTGCAAACAAACAAAGTCAATAAAGTCAACAAAGCCAACAAAGTCAAAAAAGTCAAAAAAAGTCAAAAAAGTAAAAAAAAGTCAAAAAAAGTCAAAAAGTCAAAAACCGTCAAAAATGTCAAAAAAGTCTTTTTTGACTTTTTTTGAATTTTTTGAATTTTTTGAATTTTTTGACTTTTTTGATTTTTTTGATTTTTTAATAAAATATGCATAAAGTGACTTGCCCTTACGTGAAAAGATAAATAAATAGGACAAAAATCGTAATATAAGTGTTTAATGAAAAAACAGCTACTTTTCTCCGTATAGACCAGGGTAGATCCCTGTAAAAATAATAAAAAGTGAAAAAAAATAGTAGTAGGATGAAACCCATTAGAAAGGAAGGGGAATATTATAAAAATGAAAGGAAAAATAATTTACGGGCGATCTGAGGTCGGGAAGGGGTGGGGGTGAGTTTTTAAGGGGAAAAAATGGTTTTTCTCGATTTCCGGCAAAACTAAAAGTCCTATCGAAAAAAGTCAAATGGCAAAGTTATAGGTAATAAAAAGATCTAAAACTTTTGTATTTACACTTTTTTCACATAACCTCAAAATTTATGTGAAAAATTCAAAAAACCAAGTTTTTGGTGTTTGATTTTTATCTTTTACAAAAATTATTTTTTTTTAACGAAATTTGGTGAAAACTTACCTTTTTATGTCCCAAATACGCTGTAATTTATTTGATTAAAAATATTTATTTTTTCACCTTATTTTGAATTAATATCGAAAAAAACACCCTAATTTTCAATCGAAAAGTCACCCGTCAAAATATCAGCTTTTTTCAAAAAGTTAGTATGTTTTCTGTTCGTTGAAATCTCTACTTTCCGATGGTGAAAAAAAATATATATGTTACTACAGTAAATCTTCTCAGAAAATAATTTCAATCTTTAGGTTATGTTACGTTAAGCATACTATTTTTTAAAGAAAATATTAGATTTTAATGTTTGAGTTGATTTTCTTGAAGATAATTGTGACAAGTTTACTTAAAAAAATAAAACAAAAATTTTTATCTGTATCAATCAACTCAAACATTAAAATCTAATATTTTCTTTAAAAAATAGTATGCTTAACGTAACATAACCTAAAGATTGAAATTATTTTCTGAGAAGATTTACTGTAGTAACATATATTTTTTTTTTCACCATCGGAAAGTAGAGATTTCAACGAACAGAAAACATACTAACTTTTTGAAAAAAGCTGATATTTTGACGGGTGACTTTTCGATTGAAAATTAGGGTGTTTTTTTCGATATTAATTCAAAATAAGGTGAAAAAATAAATATTTTTAATCAAATAAATTACAGCGTATTTGGGACATAAAAAGGTAAGTTTTCACCAAATTTCGTTAAAAAAAAAAAATTTTTGTAAAAGATAAAAATAAAAAACCAAAAACTTGGTTTTTTGAATTTTTCACATAAATTTTGAGGTTATGTGAAAAAAGTGTAAATACAAAAGTTTTAGATCTTTTTATTACCTACAACTTTGCCATTTGACTTTTTTCGATAGGACTTTTAGTTTTGCCGGAAATCGAGAAAAACCGTTTTTCCCCCTTAAAAACTCACCCCCACCCCTTCCCGACCTCAGATCGCCCGTAAATTATTTTTCCTTTCATCTTTATAATATTCCCCTCCTTTTCTAATGGGTTTCATCCTACTACTATTTTGTTTCGTTTTAAAAATTATCTACACTGGTCTAGTAGCCGTATTCTCTATGGACTTAGAACCTCTTATCGTAGAATTACCCATATAGAGCTTTAAGTGTAAATTATCGTGTAAATAAACACGTCACTGGAGAAAGTGTGAGTCTGTCAATTTGTACGGATGCCCAAAGACAGTTTCTCACAAACGCTTACTTCTTTAACACGTTTGTTTACATTACAATATAACGCTCGAATTTGTAAACTTACCTATCTCTAATTTTTTTTTTTTAATTTTTTAAATATAATTTCATCAGATATGTTATGCGTATAAAAAGGTAACCAAGGCAAATCACAGGAAAATAAGAAATGCTTACACTTACACAAGTTACATATAGTATTTCTTAACCAAGTTATGTGTGGAGCGAAATGTTTAATTACACGTATTTGTAAAATTGGCTAGTTAATTTTTTCTTTTAAAAATTTGAAGCAATAATACGTTTCAAAGAAATACGTGTAAAAGTTACTAAATTCATAAAAACACACTTTAGCTTAGCAGGTATTACAAGTTTTCCAAATAAACTATTACAGTACACGCCATTATATAACACAACGATCCGATATAGCGTTGTCTCTGTCACTCATACCTATGACTTTTTGGCGCGTCGCTCTACAGAGACGGCGCTCTAAGAAGCCGAAGCCAGCGAATGTACCTATCCAAAGCTTCACGTGTAATTTTTACTGCCGGGTACTCTCTAAGTTTATTTAGATCCACCAACTTATCTGTTCATTTGACGGAGTCGCTAGTGGAGCATTTGGTTATAACCTTTATGAAATGAATCAATTCATCGGTGCTTCATTTCAAACTATTGTATGGCACTTGCACTAGAAGACACTGACGGCAGCAAATACCACTAACACTTGGAGAATGACATTTAAAAAAAACTAATTTAGTTCCAATTTTGTCCACCTGAGCAGATAAGTCGGTGACTGAGTAAAACATTATACTTATAGTTACATTATGAACGTTGTTTTTCTCTAATACCTGATAAAAACTACTTAAGTACTGTAAAGTATACTTCCCCAAATGCACTCAAATGCTTTGCCCAAGGCGAAGCCTAAATAATACATTTTAAATACATAATATAAAAACACAACAAACATTTTCCTACAATTCAAAATTAGAATATTAAATTCTAGAAAAAGAAAAAAGTTAATTGACCATTTAAAAACACACATATTCACATTAGCATATTTTCTATGTAGTATAAAATCGAATAATAATAATAAAATGCCTATGTTTCACTTAGTGATTTTCTCATAATTCAATTAGTTGTTTTCCAAGGAACACAATTCGCTGCTTCAATTCAAAAGTACCACAAATAAAAAAAATGTCTGTAAAAAAGCGTAATTTTGATTTATGATAGTTTAGAATTGAAATAGCGGTCATGTCCATAAGTTACATTTTTTTATGTTTAATGTTTAATGTGTTTAACTTGAGTTCAACTCTTTTAACTTCAAACAGTCCTAATTTAATTCAATATGAGAATTTTTATTCATAAATATCTCAAAAATTTTTCATTTAACATTTAAACAAAATACTCACCCTGAAGAAAGTATACAAATGAAGTAGAAGATTTCTAATTGTATTAAAATGTTTCTACGTAACAATAATTTTATTAATAAAATAATAACGATCTAAAGAATTACAAAAAAATTAACGGCAATCGTACATTTTTCTAACAAATAGTAATATAACAAAGTATACAGGACGAATTAGTAATAGCTAAAATTAAGATTAATCAAAAACAACGTAAACCTTGTCTAGCTAACATCAAATACTTATAACACCGTAGCCAGCACCAATATTTTGTAACTTTTACAAAATATGTCTGTAACTCTTGCAAAATAGACTCTCCGACTGAGTTCAACTACTTTGTCCCAATAGTTCTTACAATTCACGAGGGCGCGTGAGCGTTCCTTGTGTTTACGCCGTGTACATGCACATTGCGTAAGTGTGCGTGCCTGGCAGGAGCCTAGGTGGGAGCGGTCAGATGCGAGCAAGCTCTCGCTCACACTTATACAAGGTGTTTGTTAATGTGTATAACTTACCAGCAACCACCCATGTACTTTGACCCTATAAACACAATGGCGGTGGTAAAAAGTGAAAATTAATTTTTAAAAACTTTCATACAAAATTAATTAATTAATTAAGGAAAATAAATTTTGAAAACCCTATGTCGGTAAATAGCAACATGCTACATAAATTCCCTTTCAATTCCTGATTCCCTAGTACAAAAAAGTTCGATGCTTTGAAAAGTCGATGAACTCATACCGAGTGCCGGCGTCTAGTCCTTTGTCAGTTGCCGCTTGCCCCGCTCACTTGTGACGTCATACTGCCTTTTCGGAATATGCCCGACATCACTGACGCATTCTTTTTTGGATACCTATTATTAATAAAATAACTACTTGATAAAAAGTTACTACTTAACTTACTCGTAAAAGGGATCCAGATTCCAGTCTCGTACCACAGCACTCACCACGTAGTCGTTCACACACACACACACCAGACACACACACACAGTTTACAGAACCGGTTCAATGTGCGAACCAGCCTTTTCTACGCACAACTCCATACTGCGGAGCACTGAGTCGGGCACACGAGCGAGCATTTGGGGAGTTACTGTCTGAAATGCGCCAAGGACTCTTTGTCGTCCTCACAAGAATGCCTCGTCCGTCCATAGGATTTTGCGGCTGAATGACGGGTCATCTGCTGCTCGTTCACGGAACCATTGAGCAAACTGAACGCGGGGTCCGAAGTTACTGCTGGACAATTCCTGGGTCTTACGGTAGTCTCGTGCAACCGATTCACCAGACCTCGAAAGCACGCCGGTGACTGAAGGGGTCGCGCGTTATGACGTCCCTCAACGTACAGGTTACTGTATCGCCTTCGAAGTTCGAGCTGCTGCTAAGTTCCCCTCACAAGCTCCTACACACATGATCATATCATAATATTCGCTATTTGAGTAGCTCATTGTTCAGAGTATCTACACTTAAACAATTATGCGCTCTGCGTTCGCGCAGTGTGCTCGTGCGTTCGTTGTAACTGTCTTGCAACTGAGTAATCAAGTGACTAGTGATGAGACACGCGACTATCGAAATTTTGTCGATAGTTGCAAAGACCCCAAGATGGACAGGTTCCTAACAAGGTCTTCGTCCTTCGGTAGTCTAAACCCAAAGAGACCAGCCGATGAAAATATTGAAGCTTGGCGTACGCCGAAGAGGTATGCACCGCAAAACAAGCAATCAAAGTTTGATGACAGCCGTGATCTTCCCACGAACAACAAATACAAAGATCTACCTGTTGATAGTGAAAATGACTCGGGCAACAAGTGTTACTACGAAGCGACTACGAAGGTCAAAAAAACAGGACATATCCCACCAATAATTGTGGACATCAAAAATAAGACCCATGAAAACGTCAAAGAAACAGTGAGTAGATACACAAAGCAATTTCATCTTCAATATAGGAACGGAAATAAAGTAGCCGTTATTTGTTACTCCCCTGAAGCTCACCAAGCTATCAAAGAAGGCTTTCGAACAGACGGTGTATCTTTTTTAACCTACACCCGAAAGGATGAAAAGACTCATAAGGTAGTCATTAAAGGATTGCCGGCGTACGCTGAGAAAGACCTTCCTGATGAGCTGGAGAAGCTCGGATTCAAAGGAACTGTAGTTACAAAATTAAAATCTAGAAACGAGCTACCTTGTCCTCCATATTTAGTTCAGCTTGCTGAGGGAGCTGACATTGTTAGATTTCGACAAATAAAATACCTGTTTAACTGCGTAATTACCATTCAGAAATTCAAGCCCAACCGCACATCTGGCACGCAGTGTTTCAGATGTCAAGATTTTGGTCATTCATCCAAAAACTGTAATATGCCACCACGTTGTGTTAAATGTACAGGGATGCATCCAACATCCGAGTGTTCAAAGAAGGACCGTCAGGAACTTGCTCACTGTTGTAACTGCAATGAAGAACATCCTGCTAATTATAGCAAATGCAAAGTGAGACTAGCTTACCTTGAACGCTTGCAATCGAACACTTATGTACGGAAGCCGCCGCCATTAATACGCATGTCGAAACCCATATCGAAAACCATGACTTGGGCAAATGTAGCGGCATCTACCAATAAAGTTGGAAGTGTACCTGAAGAAGGAATACCCTGCTCTTCACACCCAATTGGTCCCGAAATGACTTTACCCACAACTGAGGATGCAGCAACCAAGGAAATGTTTGAGATATTGCTAATCTTACGTAAACTTAAAACTCAATTTACATCTTGCACATCTCCACTAGAGAAGGTTATGCTTGTGTTCACACACCTCGGTCAGTATGTATAATAAAAATGAACTGTGTCTACTTTCATGGAACGCTGATGGCGTACGTAGTAAGATACATGAATTACTTGATTTTGCAGTGAATTCCGTATCTGTCGATATAATTTTTATTTGCGAAACTCGCCTCACATCAAATATTTCCCTTATGACACCTGGCTATACTTGCTATCGACAAGATAAGCACCATACTGGTCGAGGACAAGGTGTAGCCATTTTAATTAAAAATAACCTAAATCACTCCGTCATTACGATACCTAAAACTAAAAATATTGAGGCGATTGGTATTAGCGTTAAAATATCGGGAAATGAACATATTCTAGTATCTGCTTACCAATCTCCCAACTTACCTCTAATGGAGTATGATCTCGATATTTTACTAAATCTTGGTGCTCATGTGCTTATTGCTGGTGATTTAAATGCTAATCACAATTATTGGCAAAGTAGTTACACAAATACACGTGGTAGGTTTCTATTTAGTCACATGTTGAATCACGACTATACGATTCTTGCTCCAGATATTCCAACACAAGTAAATTATTCCTCTGAATATAAAGCCACTAAACCAGACTTAGTTTTGACACGTAATATTCTAAAGATCAGTGAAGTTCAGGCATTGGTGGCTTTATCTTCCAACCATTATCCAATATATTTTAGCATAGGAGGTCACGTCCAACGCAACCCAAAAACTCGCTATTACCGTTACCACGATGCTGATTGGAGCAATTATCGCACACAACTGGATGAAAACATTAATCTTTCTACTAGATCATTTTCTTCAATAGAAGATATCGACAATGCTATTGATCATCTGCACAAAACCATTCTTCGTGCTAGAGACTCAGCTGTCCCTATGGGCACTTTAAAAAATGATAGCGTTACCAAATTGCCTCGATATGTACAGCAAATGATCAGATATAAAAACTACTTGCGTCGTTATGACAATAGGCTATCTAAAGGAGCATTGAAGAGATTTGTTCGCACTCTAATAAATCGCCTCTGTGGCTTGATTAGTTTTGCTGCACAAAAATCCGCAGATAATAAATGGAAGAAAACACTTGCAAAAATTGACAATCCTAGAGCTGATGTTTGGCGTGTAGCTCGATCCTTAAAACCAAAACGAATATTAATACCTCCACTCAAACTTCCCGATGGAACTATGTCAACTACTGCTGTTGAACAGTGCGATGCTCTTGCTACTGCCTTTCTTGCTAACATGACACTCACTTATAACTGGCCGAGTGCAGACTTAGATCTAGCAGTTCAAAACTCTATGGATATTATCCATAATTATAGAATTTCCAATTTAACACAAGTTGTTAGGCCAGCAGAAATTCGTAAGGTGTTAACTACCTTAAAAAACCGTAAAGCTCCTGGCGATGATGATGTTGTTAATGCATTACTCAAAAACTTTTCTCAAAAGGCTGTTGTCTTAATAACAAAAATCTTTAATGGTTGCTTGTACTTGGGATACTTTCCTTCTGCTTGGAAAACTGCCAAAGTAATTGCACTAAAAAAACCAGGTAAGGACGATTCTATACCATCCAACTACAGACCCATTAGTTTACTCCCCTCCTTAGGGAAGTTGTTTGAAAAGATTATTTATTCTCGTTTACGTGCAGCTTCAGAGCATTTGCTTATTAATGAGCAATTTGGATTTCGTCAGTCACATTCTACAGCTCATCAACTGGCTAGAGTCTGTGAACACGTCACCCATAATCTTAACCTTCACCAATCTACTGGAATGTTCCTATTAGATGTAGAAAAGGCATTTGACAGTGTCTGGCATCAGGGCCTACTTCATAAACTGGTAATTATGGGCATCCCCTTGGCAATAATTAAACTCATTAAGTCATATCTTGAGAATCGTAGGTTCACAGTTCACATTGGCAAAACTAAGTCTTCGTGCCAGACAGTGCCAGCTGGCGTACCTCAGGGTTCTATTTTGGGTCCATATCTGTTTTTACTGTATCTAAATGACATACCAATACAACCTAGAACAAGTCTAGCCTGCTTTGCAGACGATACTGCGTCTTTCACATCATCTGATGACATTGATTTGATAATTTGTCGCTTACAATTATCCATTGATTTACTTCACAATTTCTTCACTAAGTGGAAACTGAAGTTGAATGAGGATAAGACAGAAGCCATCTTATTCACACGGCATCGCCAACCTCCACAAAGAACACTTGAGATAGCAGGTCACAGCGTGGAATGGAGGCGCTCCGTTCGCTATCTTGGTGTGACTATGGACACTAAACTAAATTGGTCTAAACACATTGCTAATCTTCGTGTCAAGGGCGCTCAAGCTCTTGGTGCTCTTAGTCCAATCTTAAATCGCAGGAGTAAAATTAGCTCTAAAACCAAACTTAACGTTTACAAGGTACTCGTTAGACCAACTTTATCGTATGCATGTCCTATTTGGAGTAATACTTGTTTGACAAATTATAAACTTTTACAAACCATACAAAACAAATCACTTAAAATTGCGTACAATACTCCGTTTAAATGCAACTTAACTCACTTACATTACCAAATCAAATTTCCTCTTCTATCTGATTTCATATATAAACTTACACATAAATTCTATACGTCAAATAAAAATCATAAAAACCCCCTGATAGCAAATATTTGTAAAACAGAAATCACCGACTTGCCATATATCGATAGATACGGAACGTACAAATTGCCCCATCACTTCGTATTGTTTCCGCCGGCCGGGCCACGGGCCGATGACGTGATTGCAAGCGTAACCAATACCTACGACACGCGTGCACCGTCTTAAATCCCCGCTTTCGCCTGCCTTCCAGTTATTTGCGGGGGGCAGGGTGGCGCTTCGCGCGACTTGTATACTGGCCGCTGTGATCGGTTCGGTATACAAGCCACGCGTAATGACCAGCTGTTAGTTATATTTTTTTCGTACCTACCCACTTTTATATTTTTATTGTATTTACCTATTTTATAGAAGATAAACGATTATACCAATCAAGTATGTCGTACCTATTACATTAAAATTACAACATTGATCATTAATTCATGTTAAAAATGAAACAGTTTTCTGTAAATAAACTTTAATAGGCGCCTTATTATTTAGCCTGTAAGTTAATTAATAGTCCTAGATAATGCACATAAGTGTTTCACCTATGTATGGATGTAAAAATTTTTAAGTGAATAAAGAATTTATAAAATCAAATCAATCAATATCGACAGTTGACACGACTTGTTACCGAATTCGTCGTTCACGCGTAACTGGTATCACGAAAAACTACAAAAAGCCTCAGGTTCAAAACGAGTGTTGCCAGTCATGATTTTGATTTTACCCGTTTTTCTTTAAAAAAATCCCTTTTTTTTATTCAATGACAAGATAGCCCTTGACTGCGATCTCACCTGATGGTAAGTGACCATGCAGTCTAAGATGGTAGCTGGCTAACTTGGAAGGGGTATAACAGTGTAAATTCAACCCATACCCCTAATCGGTTTCTACACGCCATCGTGCCGGAACGCTAAATTGCTTGGCGGCACGTCTTTGACAGTAGGGTGGTAACTAGCCACGGCCAAAGCTTCCCACCAGACCAGACCAGAGACAATTTAGAAATTATAAATTCCTAAATTGCCCCCGCCCGGAATCGAACCCGAGACCTCCCAGTTATAAGACCACAGCGGTCACCACTGCGCCAGGGAAGTCGTCGAATCCCTAGTCCTAAAACAATTTTTTGACTTTCTTTTGGCAAATAACTTGTAAAATAAAAAACTGAATACTGTTTTAGGTAGCAATTTAAAAAATACTTATTAACAAAAGTGTTACATTTGAAAAGCCACATTCTCATCTCAAGAACGTACCTAATATTTGGTAGTTACTGTTAGATTCCAAAATTATTAAATGCACTGGCAATAATCATCAATTCCTTTAAAAATAGTTAAGCAAAAATCTTGCATAATACAAGTATTTTGTGTTGTTTTTCCCCAGGTAAAGGCAAAATTCCTAGACGTAAACACTTTATTTTCATGATACCCTAGTAGGTAATTCCTAGAATTTTCTTTGACCGCGCCGCACGAAGTAAAGGCGAGGCTACAAACAAGACTTGCGGTTGCGTTTACGCAACGAAAAATTTCATCGCATAGGACATCGTACGAGAAAACTCTGTCCATTAGTTTAGTTTCTAATGAAACATGGACCACACTAAGTACTACTTCAATTTATCATTGTATTCTTCCATTGGTTTCTCCCAAAGGACATGACAATCTTGAATCAAGGAAATCAGATAATCGATATCGTAATTAATCATCTTGATCAATTAATCAATCATCGTTTTTACGGTGCACAGCGGGCATTTCCACGGTGCGTTGTGGTCGCTACGTCTATGATTTTTACAACGCGATGTCGCACTCCAGTGAGGGCTCGCCCTTACGGTGTTCGACGTATTTAATATTCAAAGCACGTACGCGGCTTTGGAAGGGGCCGGCCCTAGAGCGGGGAATTTCGAGCACCGGTGAAAATCACCGGTGATTTGCCATTCTCCGGAGATTCATCGGAGATCTCCGGTGAATTCAGATTTAGCATCAATTAAAATGTTTTTAACTGTTAATGTTCTAGTACAATGCAATGGAATTTTAAGCGCATCGATATTGTGTGAACTCAAAATGATATTAGATGTATTGTAAAGGTTTTAAATAAAAAAAATATTAAGAAAAAAAATATTTTACTTTATTATGATAATTATTATTTAAGGAGGTAGGAAATAATGATAAAGTAATTGTATTTGAATAAATGTTATTAAGTAAATAATTAACAATGTTCATCAACAAACTTCTTTTTATTTAAATTAAATTACTTGAGTTATGATTCAATAATAATCGGTTAAACACCGATTACTTTCACTGGAGAGTCACCGGTGATTCTCCGGTGAAAAATCACTTCTCCGCGCCGGTGCAAATCACTACGCCGAACACCGCTCGCTTTCGACTACAAATGCTAGTACTATGCTTGCACTGTACTGCAAGCGATAATAATAATTATTGTATCGTTTTGCAATTGATTTATTATTAAAAATATCACACACATTCATTCGTTCATTCACATACAGTCATTGTTAATCAAAACTACAACGCGAGATATTAATTACCTGCAAATAAAAAGGCGGCAGTCACTTTATGGATTACGTAGGTACGGACTTTAACTTATGGAGTCCGAAAGTAGTCGGGAATATTCTTGCAAAAATACTAGATTTCTAATCGGTTTTCACTCTACTGAACAATACTACAGGTTACAGGTTTAATTGCATGCCGATTAATGGTTAGGTATCGCATCTGGAATATTTTATCGCAACGTTATAGCATAGCAAGTAGTACGTTGTAGGCCGAGACTAGGATACCAGCGCAGCAGTAGAATAGAAGTACTTTTAAGATTTTTCATTCATATTTTTATCGTTGGCAGTGCATTGCCATTGAATCAGCTGTTTTAAAGGGCTGCCACCTAAACATTTATGGTGAATTTTTGAAGTCCTCATAACTTGGCCAGGATATGAGCTACACGTCTCATGATATTTTTTCATGTATCTATACACCGACCCCGACTTATGGGTTTCGGTAGGATAGGGACATTAACTAACACCTTGTATAGATACAACACACACACACAACCATGAGTCACGCGCCCTTGTAATATACAACCGCGTCTAAATCCTTTTAACAGTTATACTACTGGGGGAAAAAGTTAAACTAGTTCATCGGTTGAACTAATCAGTTGTAATGGTGGGAATGACCCGATTTTTAATATGAATATTTTCAATACACCATACCAAAATAAAAAAACAACCACCACCAAAACAGATACCATCACCTAAAATCGACTTACTATATTGTACAGTCAGACAAAAACAGTGATAAGTAGCTTAAATACATCATGTTTATTTTCTGACCGTACTAGAAGTATAAATAATGTTAATCATATAATACAGAGTCAAAATTTAGCCGGACGCTCAGCAAGCACTAAAATTATAATCATATATACTCTTAAATATTTTTTGTATTAATATGTATTTTTAATTGAATAGTTATTGAAAAATACATATTGTACACCCTATTTTATATGCAGTAATGCTGTATGTAAATAGGTTGTAATAGATTATAATTTTGAGTGACCTGAAGTCAACTCTGTACACATGATTAACTTTTAGTAATAGAAATAATAAGCATTGAATAGTAAACTCACTTTCTTCGTACGCCATAAGAGACGAGGACAAGGTTTTCTGTCTCTTATGCTTTAAATAGTCCGCATCTAGAACATAGCAAAACACGTTTAGGACCCATATTATACTATACTATTTATAGAATCCTATTTCGTACCATAGATTACCTATCATCCTAGAAATATATATGATGATCTATAAAGATTATATGAGATGATAATCTATGGTACGAAATAGGACAGTATAGAGGAATATGCGCGTTACACACACAATATTATTCTATAAAGTGATCACTTTGACTAGCACTAGGGGTTTGTGTTAATCATTAAATTAAATTAATAGATGTACACATAATGCTATCCTTTTTCATAGGAAATGTTGGGAAAAGGACAGCGTTATTTAAAACCTTTTAATTTAGTCTAAAGATAGTGTAGAATAAAGTCAGCACCTTTGTGTAATTGTTTTATTTTCTTTTCTTTATTTTTTGTTGTAAAATACCGGTTTATCGAAACGCACCGCTAAAGTCAAGTTACAAGTTAAGTTTAATCTATGCTTTTGAAACTATAGTTTCTTAAAAAGATTTCTAAAAACTTGGCAAAATGGATGGGGTATATTGTTGCACACAATATATTATGTTATGTTATATAATATATTTGCATTTCGTATTCACGGAGACAAGTCGTTAATATTTTACGGAAGAAGTAGACGTAGTTAGTAGTGCTTTGTGGCTAAAGCTGTAGCACACAATGTCTAAGCTGAACTAAATTGACAGGTCTAAATGTCGTGCTATTCTTTTCATAATGTTCCATGCGGAAAAGGATATCTAGACACAAACAGAATTACCCACACTGAGTAATATTGATAAGATTGTCGAAAATATCCCATCAAAATTACCTTGTACTACTACACTTCGTTTACCTCATCCGCCAATAGACCGTGGGTAACTTTGGTAAAAAAACACTACCCTCGCGAAGGTTAGTTTTGAAACTTGCTGCCATCTACGGGCGAATAGTAACAACTAGTCTCATCGAACTCCGAAGCCGTGGCGTGAGGTGCGACCGCCATATACAGCGCGTAGTGTTCCGCCTCGGTCAAATCTAGATCATCCTGAAGCTTTTTGAAAGCGGACGCGTCGAGGGCCAACACGCTCTCCGCTACGAGGATGGTGCCGCCATCTGTGGGCGGAATAGGGGCAAGACTCGCGGGACGCTTTAAGGACGTTTGAGAAATGGACTTCTCATCTCCGTCGCCGTGCAAGGATATGTGGGTTATGCTGTCCGCGTAACTCAGCCCCGTACCGGACGCGTTGTCTTTCAGAGACGCGTGCGACACGGCCGATTTGAACTTCGACGGACGAATTCCGGACACGCTACTGACGGACCTACCTACGGGTTTGGACGAAACGTCCTTTTTACCCTCGGATTTGACGCTCGGCGCGGGGGATTTATCCTTTCTACGGAATAATCGCGAGAAAAATGATCGCTTCTTGGGCGCAGGGGGTAAGGCTGGCTCGCTTTTGGTGAGATTCGACTCCAATTTAGGGTTCAAGGCGTCCGGATTTCTAGTGATCGGTAGTTGTTTTCCCGGTTTCAGAATGCTGTCGACGGAGGTTTGGCTCGTTTTGAACGAGTCCGTGGTTTTGCGGACTCGTTTCGGCGGTAGGGGCGGCGCGTCGTCCGTGTCGCGTTTCAGCGGCGTGAACTCGATAATGGGACCGCGATACGTTTGCACTTGGACGTCCTCGTAGGGAAGGGATTCCGGCTCGTTGATTTGCACGGGGTTTTTGAACGCTAGCTGCAAGCTAGTGTAGGTGCCCGCGTCGTTGAAATCTTCCAAGTCGGTTTCGGTATCGTTCGCGGTAACGTTTTCGAGGCGCGTCCTATTCTCGGAGTAGATCTCGTCTAGCTCGGCGACCTGGTCGAGGAGGTCGTCTAGACTCCTTTCGTTGGGGTCTATGACCATTACGTCCGAGTCCGGTTCTTCGATCGTTATGTTGGCGTTAATGTCGGGCTCTATTTCTATGGTGTCACTCGTGGACGTGACTTGATCGTCCGTCGGTTTGTCTGTGTTGTTATTGCCGTCTATCTGTGTGTTTAGTGTGTTAGTGTCGGTGTGGTGGTTGTGCGTGTCTGCGAGTAGCAGCGACAATACGCTGAGGTCCGGGAGCGGTTTTCGCGCGGTACCTTGGTGGTTGGGGACGTATTCGAATGGGATTGCGTTGCTTCGGGCGTTGTCTGACGTTCTCTTCAGTTGGAGGAAGACCTGAAACGGATGTGAGACTATGAGACATGTATAAAATGGTATCTAAATAAACATCATCTTGTTATTTAAGCTTAAGTATAGATATACGGATGATGTCAAAGAAGCCGCGGAGATTTTGGCAAGCAAGTTAAGGTGCAGACAAGTACTGTCATGTGAGTGTCAACTCACTGTGGCGTGACGATGGGACCGATCGAAGCGTCTGAGCTCTAGTACCTACTGTCCACGTCTTCAAAAACGTGCTGTTAACCTAACCGTCTGTTACAACAAAACTAAATAAACGAATATGAACGTTCATAAGCGAGTTATTCAAGATACGATAACTGATAACCAAATCATTCGAATAATTCGATTGTAATTTTTTGCAACAATCGCTCAACACGCGCCTTACATCTACAGTTTGATGTCGTCTTTGTGTATACAGGAGTCGTGCCAGAAAATTTTCCATTCTGTTCCACTTTGTGGTGAACCCGACAAAGAAGAGTTAGCTTTCATAAACCTAATACTAAAACCACAATAGAAACCGATTTACTTTGTCGATTTCAATATCCTGCTCCAATAAGTAACGGTTAATTTGCCTCATTGGCGTCCCGCCAGCGCGTTATGTCAGCGGCCCGAGTTAATATGCTATATGTATCATACACACATGCTGTATGTGTGGTGTGGTACGTCGAGATCGCATCTCTCATTGAGAAGCTATATTTACCGCCATTATCTGATTTATGGTAATGCTTCAGCCATGCGTTACCTTTAGATGTGTATCGTGTTTCCATTCAAGGAATACGTTCACTACGTTGCTAATATTTTGATCACACCTTTGCGACAATCGCAATCGTTGTTATTGGCGTTCTGTACGATAATAAAGGACACGATATTTCGTAACTAGAAGTTAAGTTTGAAAAATTCTGCAAGAGCTCTTTGTTTTATCGAGATAAGAAGCCTATGATACTCTCCAGATCCTCAATACTCATCGCAAAAAATCTCGTCTATGCGGGGCTTAATTTCTCCGTGATTGAAGGACAGAACAACAAATGCGTCGATATCGCAATCTTAGGAAGATAGCTGCTGAGCCTTCCAATATTTTTAAAGCACAAACAATTTCGTGTCTTCGGACAAAAATAGTGGAGTAAATTATCTAAATATATAAAAGGCAAAGATGACTGACTGACTGACTGATCTATCAACGCACAGCTCAAACCACTGGACGGATCAGGCTGAAATTTTGCATGTAGATAGCTATTATAACATGTCCGCTAAGAAAGGGTTTTTGAAAATTCAACCCCTAAAGGGATAAAATAGAGGTTTGAAAAATCGAACTTAACGTGAGCGAAGCCGCGGGGAAAAGCTAGTAGAGAATAAAAATTTCGTGACAATACTTTTTTCAGTGTTTTTTTTTATACTGTATTCGCGGTAGAGACATCTTAGCGTTTTGGTTTTCTGCATCCGTTGCCGAAGAACGCCTAAATGCAATTTTTGTCTTAGACCAAAACTTTGGATGAACTAGGTATAACTAGCCCCGAAAACTCGTATAAAATGTTGTGCCTAGTGACCTGCACGTGGCTCTGCTCGTGCGGGTTGCGGTAGGGCGGCGTCTGGAACACCACGGCGTACTGGCGGTGCACCAGCACCACGTTGGCGTTGGCCTCCCACACCACGCGCTCGCCCTCCTTCTGGAAGAACACCACCATCACGTCCTCCTTCGTCACCTGCCGGAGAGATGCGATCATGTCAGAATGAGAAGCAACAAATCACACGAGTCCTTAAAACCTATCGCCGGCCCGCTACAAGGCAGCAAGGATTTAGTCCGCTCATTAAGTGCGAATTTGCAGACTTCACTAAGGAGAATTTGCATGGAGGTTACCTTACGATGTTTTTCTTCACTATACACAACAATAATACACACAATAATTTCACTCCAAAAAGTCACTGATAAAGTGGCTAAACTCTTAACAATTAAGCTGCATCACCGTACAGCCTGGCTGCCCCATTTAAAAAACCTAGTAAGTGTGATTGACAAAATTTTACAGGAGGCAAAAAAAACATGTTCTGTGGTAGATGGCTTAGCGAAGTAATAAATATATCAAGTAAGAGCCTTCAAAGTAGTTTATTTACAAAACATTTTAATTCATCAACAGATACTGAAGAGTTCAGAAGGGCTACCACAAATATGTTTTTTTGGTCTCCTGTAAAATTTTGTCAATCACACGTCTCACTAAGTTTTGAAATGGGGCAGCCAAGCCGGTCATGGTCGTGGGTCATGGGTCATCGTTGGTCACGGGAAGTTGCAAGTTGGTGAACGCTCGGAAGCACAGCTTACCCTCTCGCAGAGCAGGATGACCTCCGTGTCGCCCTTGGCGTAGCCGGAACAGTGGCTGATGCGCGTGATGATGAGGTCGCTCAGCGCCTTCTTGTCGTAGATGATGTCGGACACTACGGGCGGCAGCGAGTGCCGCACGCGGTTGGTGCGCTCGTCCTGGATGAACACTTGGAAGCACAGCCGCACGGCGTTCAGGTCGATGCTTTGCGGCTGTTCCCGGTGCTTGAAGCCAGCTGGAACAATAGGTAATTTTCAAACCTAATTTACTGATAAGCCTGGTTTCTCAAAAGGGAAGCATAGCGTGCCTTCTTCCATTCGAAGAGGGCATCTTTCTGATGATGAAGGAAGTTAAATCTTAAAACGACAGCCTTATTGAATGTAGAATTGAACTTTTTGAATTACTCTTGACGAGTAGTTGATACACGGGCATAAGTACCAATTTTTTATAGTGAACAAAAAGTTTTAGAAAAAGGTCTTCGAGTCTTTTCGAGGACTAAAACTTTCCGAGGTTAGGATTTACGAATTCACAAGTAACCTACTTAAAGTTTACGAAAAGTACTTTTGGGCTTGGCTTAGTTAGTAGGAAAATCATCGTTACTAATATGTGTTTGTTAATTGGTTTGTCTTTAAATCACACAGCAACGGGGCAACGAATTGAAGCGATTTTTTGCATGGGTATAGTAGAGGCCCTGGAGAATGACATAGGCTATAGTTACTCCGGAAAATCAAATAGTTCCCACGTGATTTAGAAAATTACATCCACGCATTAGGTATATAATATACTGAGTATGGATCGGCCCTTCTATCACTATCAATTCGGTGCTAGCATAATGACATCAACTCGATGTGATTTCTTCAAGCATCGACTTGCCTAGGAACAATGAATATGTTTCTACATGTGTTTCTAGGAGGTTGCTAAACGATGGCTGTCATTTGTTAGTAGAACCGCAAACTTTTTGTTCAGATGGGCTCTTCTGTAACGGACGAATGACAAGTCTTGGGACTTGGACATCAGCTAGTCAGGGCTAGTCAGGTATACTCGTAGTTTTCATCTCTCGTGAATTGCAAGAACTATAGTAGGTTATACTCCTCAGAGTTAAGTGGTCCAATACGAACACCGGTTAGGCCAAAGTTGACGGTGTTTCGTGCGCGTTATTTCGGGCGCGTGCTATTTCTCGCCTCTCACGCCCGTTGCGCGGGCAGCGACGCGCGCGCCCTGCATCTGATCGCGATTGTTTCGCAACATAACTCAGATTTTTATTTCCGATGGCTTACATGTTAGCACATTGTGTTGCTTTCAGGTATGGAATTAGAATAAGATTGGCCTTGGAGTTATTTTCTGGCGTTTCCTGGTAACTGAAGTTTGATCTACTTTAAAAAACATTATTTATTGTTGTTATATTTTTCATAACGTACTCGCAATTCATTTCTGATTCGCACGGCTAGAGTCTGAAGCGCTCTTCCAAAATCTGTGTTTCCTAACAAATACAATTTTGGTATCTTTAAAACAAGAGTGAATAGGTATCTTCTAGGCAAACCCGTTGCACCTAAGACCACATGATCACTTTCCATCAGGTGTGAGGGGAGCTCAATCTACGACTATTTGGATTTCGGACTCTTTTGCTTATGATTTCGCTTAATTCATAGTATCTTGCGAAAATCTGGGAAGCTGTACTGAAATGTAGGTTTTTGGCAATTCTTTTGTTTACAATAAACATGTATTATATTTATGATGCTCTTATCTCTTTTCTTTTCTAATATTTATGTCTCTATCTGACTATCGTTAGTAATACTTCTATGATAGAGACGACTAAACTGTTGACAAGTAAACATATTGTTAATGAATCCCATAGACTTAATTTCAACCTTCGCCAAATTCGTAATTATAAAAAAAGTTTTTCTGAATCTTTTGTTAGCAAAGATATGAAACTGAATTTTATTTTAGGTGATAAATGATGTCGTGAAATGCGACCTAAAATAAAATTGAGTTTCATAACTTTGCTGTTTGCTTTCCTGGGTGTGCTATATGTATGTATTAAAAAAATCTTGAAAATGTATTGTCATTGCAATGAGAAATTCATTCTCTAGAACTCTTAACACAATGCAAATATTGGAAAACAAAGTCAGCTATTGTTATCTATTATCTCATTTCTAAGAATGAGTAATCCGCGCCTCCAACCAATCCGTTATCTAGCCGATATCCGCGAATACAATACAGATCGTGAATCGACAACGGCCCTCTGCTTTCCATCTCAACAGCCTGATATCCCATAAAACACTCTTCTTATCCGAAATAACTCGCACAATTGATAAATTTGAAGCCTCAATAGCCCAACAGTTAAAGTTGCGGACTCAAAACTGAAAGGTCGCAGGTTCGAATCTCACCCGTTGCTCTATTGTCGTACCCACTCCTAGCACAAGCTTTCCGCTTATTTGGAAATTTTGGCTTTTTTATAAAGAACATTACTCTTTTATAAAAAAATTGCACTGAACTTTGTGTAACAACAAAATAATAAAATATTTTTTAAGAAACATTTTCACGAGGTTAAAACATTTTAATGCCCACAAAAAAACTTACATCTTCTATTGCTGTCCATTTTTTAGAGATTTTTGTTTTTTTTTTCTCGTTTCGGATTATGCACCTACTAGACCATATTCGCGACTTCGTCCGCGTAGATTAAGGTTTCTTAATTCCTCCGGGAACTCTTTAATTTTCCGGGATAAAATGTAGCCTATGAGCCACATTTCAGCCAATTTGGTTCATTCGTTGCGGCGTGATTGAATAACAAAACATCCATCCCTCCATACATCCAAAATTTCGCATTTATAATACTAGTAGCATATTAGGAGGATATAGAACAATGTAAAAATCTTTTATTTTTAAAATAAAATAAAATACATGCAAAGTAACAAACACAACACAAATTATGCCTATCAATTACTAATTATGTCACGAATAATAAGTAGATCATACAAAAAAGCCATACCATATGATCTTGATTGACCAGTGTAATATAGTTTTTACATCATTTTTTATGCCAAAATAACTTAGCAATAGAGGGCGTTTATTTGAATTTTAATGAATGGACAAAGTTTAGCTTAACTATAGCTATAGCTAGCTAAGTATAACTTGTGCAGTTTTTTTTTTAATAGTATCAGCCATGTTGAAATTGATTAATGTCCTCCTATCCCTTCCATATAAGCGGAAAGCTTGTGCTAGGAGTGGGTACGACAATAGTGCAACGGGTGGGATTCGAACCTGCGACCTTTTAGTTTTCAGTCCGCACCTTTAACCGTTGGGCTACTGAGTTTTAAAAGATTCCGGGGAAGTTTAGTGTGTAATATGACGTAACCGATACAGACACTTAAGTAGACTGCATAATTTAACTATTTATAGAGTGGGATTTACGCGGGAAAAATATAAATAGTTGCCATAATATTGACAAAATGTCTGCTCCGGATACCGGGGCATTAGGCTTAGCGTAGATTCCGCGTTATGCAACAGATAGTGACAATCCGTTTGTTTATTTATAAACAGTCCTCGGATGTCTAGGAAATGATAGAACTAATATGCAGCAAGAAATAGATAAAAGAATAGAAAACGCTTGGAGCAGATATTGGTCATTAAAACTTACATATTTAAAGAAAAGAAAAATTAACTTAAATGGAAAGGAAAAATATACGCGTAGCGATGCGCGACTACGCTTACATGCGCGCATCGTTTAGAGTCCGAGTCTTTATATTTGCTTAAAATGCAAAGTAGATACGTTACTAAATCCCTATCCCTACTAATATTATAAATGCGAAAGTGTGTTTGTTGGTTTGTTGGTTTGTTGGTTTGTCCTTCAATCCCGCTGCAACAGAGCTTCGGATCGACGTAATTTTTTACATGTGTGTAGTTGAGAACCTGGAGAGTGACATAGGCTATTTTTTATCCCGGAAAATCAAAGAGTTCCCGCGGGATGATAAAAAACTAAATGTACGCGGACGAAGTCGCGGGTATCAGCTAGTAGAGATATAATTCATTATACTATAAGGTGTAAATGCAATGTCGCGACGCTTCGCTTCGACTCTGCGCCAATGTGAATAGAGCCTTTAAAAAAAATATCTTCTTCTTCTTCAACTTATGGACGTCCACTGCTGGACATAAGTCTCTTGCATGGACTTCCACAGACCTCGGTCTTGCGCCGCCTGAATCCAGCGACTCCCTGCGACTCGTTTGATGTCGTCGGTCCACCTAGTGGGGGATCTGCCAACACTGCGCTTCCCGGTGCGGGGTCGCAAAAAAAATTATGATATATGTATATATATTAGCCACGCCGAACTTGACTTATATTCTCCTCTCCCCTCCAAATAAGCGAAAAGCTCGTGCTAGGAGTGGGTACGACAATAGTGCAACGGGTGGGGTTCGAACCTGCGACCTTTCAGTTTTCAGTCCGCACCTTGAACCGTTGGGCAATTAAAATTGGCCTTTGAGCCAAACTTTTTTTTTTTAAATATATAGACTAGCGCTTGGCTGCGATCACACCTGATGGTAAGTGAAGATGCGGCCTAGGATGGAACGCGCTTACCTAGAAGATGCCTATTCACTCTTGATTTGAAGGTACCCAAATTATAGTACTACTTACTCTTGAAGGGGTCAACCCGCAACCGCTCGCGGGTCTTGAGCGCGTTGGCGATGTCTTTCCGCTTGACGCACTGGATGCCCAGGTTGCTGAACGACACCTGCGGGTTGTCTTCCGTGATGGTGGTCTTCACCGTGCACACGCCTTCGTCGCACTTCTCGCGGCCGACTAGGTTGTGGGGGTGAGGTCTGTTGACAAACACACACAAATTCAAATTCAAAATCCATTTATTTCATGTACGCCAACTTGTAGCTCTTATAAATCGTCATAAATCTACCACCGCCGGTTCGGAATGCAAATTCTGCTGAGAAGAGCCGGTAAGAAACTCAGCAGTTGCTCTTTTAAAAAAAAAAAAAATTTACAATAGGTAACAAAACTATGCTATGTATACACATACAGTTAGGGAATGCAATCTCGATCTCGCGAGATCTCGTTTTCGCGAGATCTCGTTTTCGCGAGATCTCGGCCTTTTTTAGCGAGATTGATCTCGGCCGAAAAAAGGGCGAGATCTCGCGAGATTAACGAGATTGCACTCGAGCATAAAAAAGTCTTATTCGAAGCGCGGACTGACACTGACGTAGTTGCGACCTGTCGGTTTCGTTTGGTGCGCGAATTAATTTTTAAATTACTAAAAGATTTGTGTTTGATATTAGAAGAGAAGACTGGTTGTTTTTTTCATTTGTTATTTCAAATTCAAAATTTATTTATTTCATGTAGGCCAACTTGTAGCTCTTATGACACGTCATAAATCTACCACAGGTTCGGAATGCAGATTCTGTTGAGAAGAACTGGCAAGAAACTCAGCAGTTGCTTTTCAAAAAATAAAAAATAAATTTTTTTACAATAGGTAACCAAACTGTGCTATGTATACACTGCCCTCGTAATTGAAAACACAGTAACTTAAAGGTAACTTCTATTTAACTTACTTTGTTTTCAATTACGAGGGCAGTACAGTGCTTCCACAGTGATTTGATTGATACATATGTCAAAGTTTACTACTTAGAAGTTTATTAAAAAATTATAGACAATTTGATTCATAAAAGTCTATTGAAAAATTCGTGAAAATAAATGTTATCTTATAATACTTATAATTTTTATTATTTTTTTCTAATTTATTCAAATATTGTGATTATTTGCAAAAAAAAAACACACAAAACTGCCAATCTCGCGAGATATCGAAATTGGCGAGATCTCGCAGTGTTGTTATTTACAATCTCGCGAGATCTCGCTTGAGCCCCAATCTCGCGAGATTTGCATTCCCTACATACAGTGCTTCCACAATGAAGCTTCAAAAATGCATACATAGGTACACACAATCCAACGCATGTCAAAACGGGCAGACAAAGCAGACCCATTCCCATTGGTGGCACCCGTTCACGAGCATGACGCATGATCCAGCCGTTGCTTCGCTCAACCATATTTGAACACAATTGCGACAAAACCACATTAACGACGGATAAAGCACAACCCAACAACGCCTCAATAACGAATAGAAGTCGTTCGTGAGAATGGGCGTGACGGACCCTCGTCGATCCTTTGCTCCATTGCTGCGTGATTGAAGGACAAACCAACAAATACACTCTCGCATTTATAATATTGGTAAGGATTAAAGTCTGATTACTAAAAACTCAATTAAGTCTCGAGAAAGTCGGAGAGAATGGGCGTGACGTTTTATAATATTTAAAAAGAAATCCACAGTCAATTTTAGACTTGCTTTTATACAAGCTTAAGAAATGATCAAAATGCTTTGAAAAATGTTATACAATTGAAGATGCCTTGAAATACTTGAAAGGCCTATGTCCAGCAATGACTTCCGCCGAAAAATAGTAGGAATTAAATCGGCATCACATTTCATAACATTGTTAGTAACGTAACTCATTGCCTTGTTTCGTAATGCGCGACCGTGCGGCGAACTCGTGTCAAAGAACACGTGGCTCGCTATAAACTACACCATTTAACGCGTGAGCCGAGAACAGAACTTTATTTATTTTCCTTACATTGAATGAGTTCACATGGCGCGGCGTGAATTGAAAATCTTTATTATAAAAACTCAAACGATTTGAAAAAAAAAAAACTAGATGAAAAAAAAAATATTTCATGTGCCTAGGCCAGCCTGCGGCTCTTATTTATGACACGTTAAGACTCTACCACCGGTTCATAGATTACTCGGTAGGGTAGGACAGTTTTATCCCGAAAAACCAAACCCTGGGATATTTAATTTTTTATACTTTTACAGTTTTATTTCGCGGTTGAGAAAAAAAGGACAAGTATAGAAAATTTAACTTATTTAGCGGGTGCAAGTGAATTTAAATCGTAAATTCCTAAACCCTTGAATAAAACCATTGGTCCTATTAATATTTTGTGATAGTCAAATAAAAGGACCGCGTCAGTTAATGTGCGTGCACCCTAAGCACGTAACGAGTGAGTCATCCCCAGTATCCGTTAGAACACCTACGCACATACATACTAATATAATATCACTCCCCAAACAGTTTTGACTCATTCATTCCCTTTGCGCTATTTTAGGGTAGATCGAAGGATTTTTCAGGGTAGATTGAAGGATATTTTAGGTAAGACTTTTACTAGCAAGGCCGTTCATTGACCCTAAAGGCCTAAATAAAATGAAATAAATAGAGGTAAATAAAGGTCGGTTTAACACAATATTATTCGGCGTGGAGTTGGCGCCCGGGATGGAGCCCGCCGACCGGCCCTCGCTCTCGTAGCGGAACCTGACCACGATCTACACTGATACAAGGTGCGGTACGTACTTGTAGGGCGCTTCGCGGGTGACGCACGACACGACGACGATGGCGGGGCCGCGGTGGCCGCAGATCTCGATGGTGGGGAAGGAGCGCCGCTCCGGCGTGGAGTTGGCGCCCGGGATGGAGCCCGCCGACCGGTCCTCGCACTCGTAGCGGAACCTGACCACGATCTACACTGATACAAGGTGCGGTACGTACTTGTAGGGCGCTTCGCGGGTGACGCACGACACGACGACGATGGCGGGGCCGCGGTGGCCGCAGATCTCGATGGTGGGGAAGGAGCGCCGCTCCGGCGTGGAGTTGGCGCCCGGGATGGAGCCCGCCGACCGGTCCTCGCACTCGTAGCGGAACCTGACCACGATCTACACTGATACAAGGTGCGGTACGTACTTGTAGGGCGCTTCGCGGGTGACGCACGACACGACGACGATGGCGGGGCCGCGGTGGCCGCAGATCTCGATGGTGGGGAAGGAGCGCCGCTCCGGCGTGGAGTTGGCGCCCGGGATGGAGCCCGCCGACCGGCCCTCGCACTCGTAGCGGAACCTGAACACAAACAACACTGATATAAGGCAACAAAACAAAGTTTTCTACTTTTTCATCATTCATCATAAATTCTTCTTTGAGTTTAATATTCTTGACAAGATAGCTATCTTACCTGCGATCTTATCTGATGATAAGTGATGATGAGATCGCAGTCAAAGGTGAAAGGATTAATCTATTTAAGAAAGGGCGAAGTTTTGGCCTCTTCGCGCCTCGTAATAACTACGTACCTATAATGTGTGAATATTTATTTAAAGTTAGACAGTGAAGGCAATGTGGGTTTACAATTGATCCGGAGAGTGGTCCCAATGGCTGTGATAGCAGATGTCAAGTGTCAAAGTGTCACTGATTGTAACGGGTAAAAGCTGTGATGAGAATGGAGACTAAATAAAAAATAAGTTAATTTTTTTATGATCGTTTTGTTTTCATTGAGCTAAAGCTATTAATAAAAATACTGATAATGATTAATGAGGCATATTTTACTTACTAAAACACGGACCCTTTGTATAGTTACTCTTTGTAATATTCACTAAGCAGTATTGACTAGCATATTGCGCAGGAGATATTATAGTGCACAAAAAATTTCGCAAACATAAGAGCATTGAATACCTACACATGAACGAACGAGAGTTGAGACGTTACTATGTTATGGGTTTTTAAATATAATACAAGTATAATACCCACTCGTACGTAGGACTACGACATTCTCAATAAATGTTATCGTATAGTGGTACAAAAAGAATAAACAATTTATTGTTAAAAATATACTAAACGTGCAAAGTAAATTACACCACAATAGTATAGACGCAAGCACTACTATCGCGCGTTATCAGTATTTCTGCACTACCTACTCGAACAACTAGCAGCAGTATGCGAATATAACAGGAAAACAATGACAGTCAAGTACTCTGTATGCACTCATGTATGGGTGGTAATTTATTACTCTAATTACGAAGTAAACTTTTTTTATAATATGTATATTATTATTTCCTTTGATTTCCCTTCCACGTTTATCTTATAAAGGAAATCTTGTATGTTGAAATAATCGGTATTTTTTTTATTCTCGACGAGATAGATTAGGCGTGCTACAAACTTATTATGCTGTTATGCGATTGTAATTAATGAATATCCACATTTTGACATCAGTCAAATACCCGATTGGGGTGATTAAATGAATTTATGGCATTCTTGCTGCAGCAATGCATTTTAGCCAATAGCGAGAGAGTATCGGCCTATCAGAAGTGTCCATCGTCACCCTGTAATTATCATGTTCAGATACCCCGCAGCAGGACGACGAAGTCGCGTATATTTTAGATGGATATAATGAATGATTAACGCTTTGACTTATATATTAATTACTTCAATGGATTAACGCAATTTCTCAGACATCCGACACGCCTATCCGACAAATTGCCGAATCGGATTTCAATCACAGAAACTCGGATACGACCATTGTCTTCAAACAATCGGAACTATCGGACCCGATAGTAAAAAATGTGCACCTGGCCTTCATCTACGCCAATGACCAGTGACGTCAGCGTCTCGGATCCACCGACGCGTCGGCAGGCACACTTCCAACATGACTAGGCAATAATGCTAGACAGAAATAAAGAAAAACACGACGCACGGGGACGATCGGTCATCTATCCATGCTACCTGTTCACTCCAAGATGGCCCACGTCGACCTTTACAAAATGACGTCACACTGGCACCGTTGACAGTAAAATAGTAATTGTATTTTTTACTGTAACCACGACTGTGACAGTAATCTTTTTTTGCAGCAATGACAGTCCAAACTGTCAAAAAAATTCAAAATTCAAAATTATTTATTTCATGTAGGCCAACTTGTAGCTGTTATTCCCAGGAGAAGAAAAGAAGAGAAGAGAGAAGAGCTCTTATGACACGTTATAACTCTACCACCGGTTGGAAAAACGCGGATATTAATTACAATCGAAAATGTAACGTGTAAGAATAAAGAATAACAGTTGAAAAAACAGAAAATAAATCGGTCAAAAAACAAATATTTTAGGAGCTAATGAATCGTGACGTCACGTTGCAATTGTGCTCCTCTTTCTAACAGGAATCTTAATAAAATCTCTATATTTTCGAGATTAATTAAGACATTAAAAAAAGAAAAATGACATTGTGTTACAATCATTATTAAAAACGTTTATTTTTAAGTACATACATTTTTTTATCAAATACCCAAGTAAAGTAGTAAAATTCGCTTGAGCTATACGGATTACTAAGCCGCCAATGCATTGGTGGTAAAGCCGGCAACGTATTGGTGGTGCCTCTGGTAGGTACTACACGGCGGTAATCACTTAACATCAGGTGACCCATCTGCTTGTTTGCTCGCTATTCATATAAAAATAAACTGGCGGTACCTTAGGGCTTTGCCGGCGGGCTGCTCGACGATGCGCACGTAGGGCTGCCCCGGCAGGGCGGGCGGGCGCGGCATCGCCTCCGCGCTCAGCGCGCCCGCGCCGAACAGCGGGTCCGCGCGCGTGATCGCGTCCACTGCACACACACAGATCCATTTAAAAAAATCCTACTTATACAACGTGTAATGAAACTCCGAAATAATACTGAAGGAGGTGAATGTGCTCATGAAACTGAACAACTTTCCCCAAGGAACATAGGTCGAAATGTGAAAAAAATAAATGTGGACCTCCCAAACAAAATTGACGATCAGCTGATTTACTATGGGAGGAAATCGGTTAAGAAAACTGGAATTTAGCTGGAAACAGGGGTAGATTATAATCTGGACTTACGAATAGGCTACTTTTAATCCCGGAAAAACGAAGGGTTCTCGAGGGATTTTAAAAACCTAACTCCACTCGGACAAAGTTGCAAACAAAGTCTAGTAATTAAATAATTAACAATTAAGCTATTACTTTCCCAATTAGTTTGACAAATTATTAATTAAACTAATTCGGAAAATATCTACAAGTAGGTACACTTAGACGTAGTTTGTATTGAATATATGAAGTGTATGGATTGAAATATTATCTTCTTATTTGTTTATAATTTTAATAGAAAATTATAAACAGTTACAGATTATCACTAGTAATTAAGTCTTTACAGGAAAATGTTTATCTTTATAAACAGAGAAGCTTACCGTGTTATTTACCTATTACTAGAAAACGACTTATATAAACAGTATAATAATGATGTGTGACTAGAAGTCACAAAGAGCAGCTATTAACCCCGCCAAGTTGCCTGGGAAACTGTAGAATTCATTTGTGGGGTTGAATATGTTTCTAGTCAGATATCTCAATAAAAAATTATTCTTTTCTATTCTACCTCTATCTATTCTAGAGTGGCAATCGCCTTTAAGAACACGTTGGGCTGACAACGATATTAAAAAGGGTGTCAAGAAACGGCTGGATGTGGAAGGGAAAGCTTAAGACCGAGTGTAGTGGCTCACATTAGAGAAGGCCCATGTCCAACAGTGGACATCTACAGGCCGAAGTAATGATGACACGAGTGAATTTGAATTTTAAACATCGATCGGTCAAACGCCAGTCGGACTCGCATACGAAGAGTTCCGTACCAAAAAACGCCGAAAAAAACACGTTTCTAATAGGGAAGCCTCTTTTAATTTTCAATTTATTTTTATTATTTGTTGTTATAGCGGTAACAGAAATACACATTCTCTGAAAATTTCAACTTTTCTTTCTACCTATTACGGATCATGAGATACAGCCCGCTGACAGACAGACGGACGGACGGACAACGGAGTAATAGGGTCCTGTAGGTTTCCCTTCGGGTACGGAACCCTAAAAACGATTTGTCGCAGATCACAATCAAATACAAAACATTTTTTAAGTGGACTTTGTAACAGGCTACAACTCAAAACAAGTATGAATGAATCGAAAAGCTTGAATAAAATCACAATGAATTAACGGTACCTAATCCTCATACGCATTAACACTATACAATAACCGATTACGTCACGCATCTACTACTCATTACCTTTTACATCGTCGATTGTGATCATCAATGATAACTTGATAAGCGAGAAAAGTCGTTAACATAATCACTCCAATTATCCAATAAACATACACAAATAGATATATACTTTAGGCTGAGTCATTTTGATACGTGTATCCTATTTAATATTATAAATGCGAAAGTTTGTATGTTTGTGACTCAATCACGTGGCAACGACTGAACCGATTTGGCTGTTTGGGACAGGGATAGATTATAGTCTGGAATAGAACATAGATAGGTATCCCGGGAAATAGGAGAGTTCCCGCGGTAAAAAAAAACCTTAATCCACGCGAACGAAGTCGCAGGAATCATCTAGTACTTCATATCAAGACACGCGGTAGCGTGTCAAGCCAAGTTCAAGCTAAAAGAAAGGAACTGGCGACCCGCCCGTGTGTGTATTTACACGAAACATTTAGAGCCACTTTTGCGCCCTCAATAACTCAAAACCTAACACATGAAATTTGGTATATTTATTAAAACCCTTAAGATAAACTAGAACCCCAAATTTCTCAACTGCTCCCTCGCAGATGCAGGTTTCCTCACGATGTTTTCCTTCGCCGTTAAAGCAAGGCATTTAAATCGCAAATAACTCCGCTTTTCAAGGTATACAATATAACATTAATTGCCTCAATAGCCCAAGAGTTAAAGGGGCGGACTGAAAACTGAAAGGGCGATGGTTCGCTCCCCACCCTTTGAAAGTTTAAACTATCATCGTACCCACTCTTAATACAAGCTTTTCCGCTTATTTAGAGGGGAGAGGAGAATGTAAACCAAATTCAGCTTGGCTAATATTAATTCTTTTTAAGAAAAAAAAAAAAGACTTAGTTCGTCGCGAACCACTAGTTTTCTCAACGAAAGAAAAAAGGAATTAATGAATTCTTCTCTATTGCACAGATTACGATCATGGCATTCATTTTGATCGGGACAGTCCCGCAATTTCCATATCCGTATTTGGACACACCTCACACCTGTTTCGGTTATTTCTGGTGCCGGGAAAAACCGAGAGTCAGTGAAAGTATGACGGCGGCCGGCGGCAGCGGTGCTCGCTTGCCTTGCACAATTAGCATGATGAGAACGAAAGATACTCAAACTTAGGCTGAAATCTATAGGAATTTATACCGACAGTTGCCAGTTACAACAGTTAGTTACTTCTGAGTTGAAATTACAGAATGTGTATTTCTGTTGCCGCTATAACAACAAATAATAAATTGAAAACTACAGGGGGCTCACCTATAACAGCTAAAAAACGCTTAAACCCTACCTAAAGCCGTCTCCACCATCCCCGTATAACGGCCCCTGACCTCACATCTAATCAATTTAACCACAACACGTCAGACAAACCACCATCTGAACGTGAGGGTAATTATCAAACGTATCTAAGTGTTATTTATTCAATTACACTCATCTAAACCTCAGGGCAATATTTATTCGATTAGGGCGCGATTGCTATCACAATCCCTCAATGAAATACAACGACCTAGACGCGGGAGCATCTAATAGCCGAATGAGTCTCTGGGAGAGACTCATTCGCAGCGTCAAACCCGCTGTACTTATACCCAGACGGGCACCTACGTCGTCAAGCCCAAATCGCATTTGATGGGTTATTATTTTTTGTAGATCAAGAACTAAATAATAAAGGCTAGATAGCAAAGCGACTCAAATCTTTCACGTCGTTCATTTTAATTTCCAATGAAATTGGACGAAATCAATAAATCTATACACTTGTTGGCACACATCAATTCAACAAAAATTAAATTTGCAGTGTTATTAGACAGAAACACGGATAGATAAAGCGGTCAAACTTACCGCATCCCCCTTTTTTATCGCACTGTAAGGTCAGGGGTTGAAAAATTACAATTTTCATTAATTTCCCAAAAAAAAAAAAAAGCTTATGTATTCAGACACTTTCATTCTCAACGTGCGATGTACTGCAGCATAGGTATAGGTGCATACTAGTTCTATAAATATATAGCTTACACGTAGCTGTTACACCGCGGTTTGTCGACCTCTCGGGCCGTTGGGCGGCCTTGTCTGCTTATAATACACTTATACCCGTAGCCAATTAGACTTGCCATGTAAATAACTATTAAAATCATGTAAAAAAAAACAAGAGTTTTTTACATGATTTCGAAAAAAACTCTTGCGTTTTCGACAAACAGAAAAAATATTTGAAGAAATGGAACTTATCGTGAGCGCAGTCGCAGACGCGAACAGGAATCCGCTAAGAAAGGATTTTTAAAAATTCAACCCCTGCTAAAGGCTTCCTAAAGGGGTAAAATAAAGGGTGTGAAAAATAATGTGAGCGAAGTCACGGATAAAAGCTAGTTAAAGGATAAGATTCATTTGTTGTATTCATCGCACAGTTTAGATCAATTCTCTCAATAAGCTCCTACGATGTCTTCCTGCGATGTCTTCGGCAAAGATCTAGTCAGTGGGACGCCCGCGTAAGCCTATGGCAGTCCCGAGTTTAGCATATTAGGGTGTCAAGGTTTCCTAATTATTGCAATGTCATTGGTATATACCTAAAAGGAAAAGGTGACTGACTGACTAACGAATCTATCAACGCACAGCTCAAACCACTGGACGGATAGGGATGTGGCACACAGCTATTACTCGTATGACGTAGACATCCACTAAGAAACTTCCAAAAAAACAAGATTTTTGAAATTTCAACCCCTAAAGGGATAAAATAGGGTTTTGAAAAATCGAACTTAACGTGAGCGAAGCCGCGTGCGAAAGCTAGTTGGAGGTCTATACTGTGTACAAAATTCCTTTTAAACTGGATACCGCATTTATAACTTATAAATTATACCGCATTTATAACTTATAAATTTATTATTATTATTATAAATAACTTTATACCTACCTGTACTTAATTAATAAATAATACTAATAGATTCGTTATCACTACGTGTTTTTGTACACGCTACTCGATTCGAAAGATTTTATCAGCTACCTCGATTACTTACTCAGAGAGTCAGAACATGCTTTTTATAAGTGTTACAGTTATTGGCTGCATGCATTCTATACATTTTATTTTTCCTGCAAGCTCGCGTTTCCATACAAATATATTTTTTCCTTAAGAAACGACAAGTCGGATTGGTATTAAATTTTAATTAATTAATCACAAAATTCTTAAGACTTTGTGAATAATGTGAATTTTATTCGAAAACTGTTTTTTTTATTCGCTAAATGAATTTTCTGAAAATACTCGTAGGTTCTTAAATGGTTGTTAAATGCGTAATGATTTTGTAAAAGGTTTTAAATCTTTAGTTTTAATTAAGTAATACTTTTATTATTTTTGTATGCCAGTATCTGATCTGACTAAAATATAAGGCTTATTATCTTATGTTACCGATATATTTGCAAATAAATATTCCATTTCATTTCTGCATATTAACTTTAAAGCCTCAATAGCCCAACGGTTAAAGGTGCGGACTGAAAACTGAAAGGTCGTAGGTTCGAATTCCACTCGTTACACTATTGTCGTACCCACTCCTGGCATAAGTTTTTCGCTTATTATATATCTATCTATACTAATATATAAAGCTGAAGAGTTTGTTTGTTTGAACGCGCTAATCTCAGGAACTACTGATTCGAATTGAATTCTTTTTGTGTTGGATAGTCCATTTATCGAGGAAGGCTTTAGGCTATATAACATCACGCTGCGACCAATAGGAGCGAAGCATCAGTGAAAAATGTTGCAAAAATGGGGAAAATTATCCATACTTAAAATATCTTCTTCTTAATGAAGTCGCGCGCAACAGCTAGTAGGAGAATATAAGTCAAGTTCAGCTTGGCTAATATTCTTTCCTAGCTTTTGCCCGCGACTTCGCTCACGCTAAGTTCGAATTTTCAACCCATTATTTTACCCCTTCAGGGGTTGAATTTTCAAAAATCCTTTCTTGGCGTATGTTTACGTCCTAATAGCTATGTGTATGCCCAGCGCGATCCGTCTAGTAGTTTAACCTGTGCGTTGATAGATCAGTCAGTCAGTCACCTTTTCCTTTTATATATTTAGATTAGATTTAAAAAAAACTATGAGGTGCGTTTGGCGTGTCCGTGACTCCGTGGCAAGTGATTGGTGGGATATGTGGTGGGTGGTATACTCACTGACATCGCTAATATTCAGGTTGGGGGGCTGTTCGCCGTCATCCCGCTCTACCGGCAGAGCGCCCTCTGCGAACAAACACCGACACCTGAGGGGCTGGTTCTCTGTCTCAGTGGCCATGGAAGATAGTTGAAGGGGACAGGACAAGGGGCTCACCGAAAATTACGATAAGGCCGCCTTTGCATGCGTAGTTTTAAGTTGTATTAATTTTTGTTTCTTTCTTGTGTGCAATTAAGCTTTTATCAATCTACAATGATTCGACAAAATGGCTAAATAAAGGTTTAATTAAAACTAATTGCTAATTAAATTTTTAAGGCTTATTAAAAAAATCATTGATCAAAAACAGGGACAACAAAGCCCTGGGCCCCGTTTTGGTTTTTTTGAATACTATATGGTTATGTCCTGAACACGAAAGTTTGTGAGAATGAATGTTTGTTACAAACTTGTTCACGCCGCAACAAATGAACCGATTTGGCTGAAATTTGGAAAGGAGGTAGCTCACATCCAGGATTAACACAAAGCCTACATTTTATCCCGGAAAATGAGAGTTCCCGGGGTAATCAAAAAACCTCAACCCACGCGAACGAAGTCGCGGGCATCAGCTAGTATGTCATATTCGAAAGGCCCATTCAAAAATCAAATGTGATTCTTTGTTTTTTTTATTTGGAAGGGGAATACTACTTATATTCAGCATGCGTAATATTCTTAATTAAAAAAAAATAATAATAAGAACTGTCAAACCCGCATTACCATTATACAATATACGAGTTTGACAGTTGTTAGCAACTTAGTTCGATGGCCACTGAAATAGAGAATAAGCTCTATGTCTCAGCTGATCTACACGTGCACCACAGTATCTCATATTCGAAAGGCCCATTCAAAAATCAAATGTGATTCTTTGTTTTTTTTATTTGAAAGGGGAATACTACTTATGTTCAGCATGCGTAATATTCTTAACATAAAAAAAAAAATTAAGAACTGTTAAACCCGCATACAATATTCGAGTTTGTATCAGCTGATCTACACGTGCACCACACCACCACACCTTACTCTACTCTAATTATTTCGACACAAAATAATACCCGAAGAAAACCACTGCGATTTCGTATTTATGTAGATGCCACAAGTAGAAAAATCTATATAATATAAAAGGAAAATGTCTACTATCTGACTGATGTACAACACAGATCAAAAAACCACTGGACGGATCGATTTGCAAGGCATACATACAGATAGCTATTATGACGTAGGCATCAGCTAAGAAAGGAATTTTGAAAATTCAACCCCTAAGGGGTAAATTTGGGGTTTGAAAAATGAATCGCAGCCGCGGGCAAAAGCTAGTTTAACATAAAAGGTGAAAAAAAAGAGAAAGAGAAAAAGAAACTGCCGAGTTTCTTGCCGGCAGTATTTGTTTTCCGTGCCGATGGTAGTTTTGGATTATTGCCATAAGAGCCACAAGTTTGCCTCCATGAAATAAATAATTTTTAAATTTTTTTGAATTTTGGAAATGATAAATTAAATGTTTCTCAATTTAATATATAATTGATAAATAATAATAATAATAATAAAGTAATACGTGCACAAACTAGATTATTTTATACTTTGTAGGGCGTTTGAAGTCTGTTTTTAAAAAGAATTTTATTTATTTTTATTTTAAGTTTTTTAGTGTAATTGCATAGGATTAATCTACACATTCTCTGACTGCAAGCGATTTGAAACTAGATTATTTTATACTTTGTAGGGCGTTTGAAGTCTGTTTTTTAAAAATAATTTTATTTATTTTTATTTTAAGTTTTTTAGTGTAATTGCATAGGATTAATCTACACGTTCTCTGACCGCAGGCGATTTGCTCTTATTCATTGAGGAGTTTCGTCCTCAGTGAATAAGAGCAAAGAGATCTTCACCAAAAAATGGGACCAACCTGACGAGACGTCCTTTCAATTAAAAAAAATTGAAATCGGTGCAGATTTGACAGAGTTATGGAGTAACATCGTCAAAAAATTAAAAAAAATACGCGTGTCGGTTTAAGTGCGTGCACAGGCTTCATGCGGGATAGGCAAATAACGCTAAAACAGAAAAAAATACCTGCAAATATAAATTCTTCCAAAAGTACAACCATGATTAAGTTAATTATATATCTGCCTAATCTTAGTTAACTGGCTTTGTTGAGAGCATTTCACATTCATTTAACACAATGTATTTTTAAGCACTTTCCTCAATTATTTGTAGTAATAATTAAAAATTAATGATTCTATAATATGATAATTTAAGAGCACAATCGACTTATCCCGCCGAATCTCTCCGGCTCACTGGTACGGATGCTGTAGAGCTCGATATAATCTGGATTTTTATTCTCTTATCTATTCTTGCATTCTGTTTACATTATTTTGCAGAAAACCCCACCGACGATTTGATTGCGTTACTATTTCATCTCTTTTTAATTATAATATTATCTATCCATAAAATGTTCATAGGTCAAAGATATCTTAAGGAAAACGCAGGCGACGAATTTCGATAACGATGGGCAAAATTAATAATTTAGTAAAATTAAACAGACTTAAAAAAAAAGTAACTAGGTAGTTTTCAATTTTTATTTTGCTTCTTCTCAGGAATCTGTTCTCACCTGATGGTAAATGACGATGCAGTCTAAGATGGTAGCGGGCTAACTTGGAAGGGGTATAGCAGTGTAAATTTAACCCATACCCCTAATCGATTTCTACATGCCATCGTGCCGGAACGCTAAATAGATTGCCATAACAGCGACGTCTTTACTTAAACATGAAATAAATAATTTTGAATTTTTAAACAATTGCAAAATATCGGTATGTTGCCTAGAAAATAAATCATACATCAAACGCCCGATTAGTATGGAAGCTTGGATTAAATACTGAAAGACGTCATACACATTTTAAAGAAGGCAGTAGGTTGGTAACCTACAAATTGAGAGGAGATTGGAGAGATCGATCTTACGTATAGTGTGAACACCCTTTATTTAATAAATCCACTAAGCTATAGTTACATTTTGACATAGGCATAGGCAATAGGCCTAGTGCTGGACTTGTTGGATGTTGGATTGGTTGACGCGATTTGTCCAATCCGTACCTACTCATTCATTCATTCATATTCAAATACTAGCTGATGCACGCGACTTCGTCCGCGTGAATTTAGTTTTTAAAATCTTGGGGAACTCACTAGCCTATGTCACTCTCCGGGTCCCCAATTATACCTATGCAAAAAATCACGTCGATCCGTAGCTCTGCAGCAGCGTGATTGAAGAACAAACCAACAAACAAACACACTTTCGCATTTATTATATCAGTAAGGATGGTACCCATAGAATTGGTACATATAAATTGTTGATTATGTACCCAATTCAATAATCAAAATCGGATTTTAGAGTAATAAAATCTACAAAAAAACAGTGCTTCAAATTGATAACCTATGAACTAAAGTAGTTAATTAATTATTTTTAACTATCAACCATCAATGATTTTGATTACTAATGTAATAAATTATTTTATTTAAATCAATTAGTGACTGTCCGCATGGAGATAAGTTTAGAAAATCCCACTGGAACCATTCGTTTTTCCCAGATAAAAAGTAGCTTATGCAACTCTTCAAGTCCTACTGAGAAAATATCAAGTTGCTCTGTTGTCACAAAACAACAACTTACTTTCACATTTATAGTATTGGTAACGATAATTAATTTAAAAAGTGATTAACTAGGTAAGTACGATCTTCAATATTCTATTATTTAGCACCTTTCCCTACAAATTAGGGACTGTAGTCACTTATTTATGTTTAACTTATCTGTCACCTGTGCGATCAAATCAAGATCCCCAATCAGGAACCGGAGTTTATAGGCATAAAATAAACAAGTCGTAGTAAGGTTTTCCATAAGTAGGTAGGTACCTAGATTCTGAATAAATTAACATTATTTATTACCCATATTTCCCATATGATAAAGTATTATGCTGGTAGAAATTCTCGACCCTAGCATGATTACAGTATTTTTAAGTGCCTATGGCATATCATTATTTATTATATATATAATAGTTAAGAATGTTGGTTATATACGCTTATTTGAAGTGAAACTCAAAAAAACTTAAATGACAGTGGGTTGTTTACAACATTATATGATTAATGTAACTAAGCAGTAGTTAGTTATAAGAACCTACTAGAGAAGGAAAAGAACATGGCAGATCAAAGGGAAAGGAGAAAGGAGAAAGGATGTAACACCTCTTTCTCACATGTTTTATGCAAATAAATTGAATTGAATTGAATTGAATTGAAGGAAAAGGGAAGGTAATAAAGTTATTATAGTTAACCTTTGCAAAGTTAAAAACTAGGTATTTGTGAAAATAAGATTTAATTACTTGTAAAATGTGTTGTAGTAATTAATATTGTAAATGGAGGTATGTGGAAGAGTAAGGACGTAGTGAAAAATGGGTCTTGCTACTCCCTTGCACACCTGCAACTAAATGGAGAGAACGTCATTGTTATGAGCGTGCTTACATATTCTGACTTTTGACATGTAGCCCTACCACCAGTTATTTATTCATATAACATATCTTTTAGAAAAAAGCCAGTCATTTTTCTTATTTTTGACTTATCTTATCCATGTTGCTCCTCCTCAAATTAAAATATCGAGTGATAAATATTTTCCATGGCTTGACAATTCTTCTTATATATTTGACAGGTTACAATTTTCAGTTACAAACAAAATATTCAGCCCTCAGTGTGGACAGAAGATTTTTTTTTGAAAAAACTTATATTTAACACCCGTGCCAACAAATACTGAGCTGAATAATAATAATAATAGCTAAACACAATCACACTATTCATTTAAAGAAATGCAGAAATGTTAAGTCTACTGCAGTGGCATTTATTTGGCTACATACAAGCAATTCAACATCATGCATCCAATTACCATTTATAAAGCATACTGTCGATATTTTTGAACATAATAACAAGATGAATATCTAGAATCGTACATAATCACACAATCTTTAAACTATATTTTTATGTACATTTAATAATACGTATGCAACACTAACATGAAAAAACTATTCTGTACGCTTAATCTAAAAAAGTATCTTTTAGCACTTCAATTTTAGTAAGTACATCGTTCATTTAGTAATATGTTCCTTGTGGACTTATTTAGTCTATGATTCGGTCGCCTTGACTCAGAATAACTGTGCTATAGAACTAGAAGTCTGAACTAGTACAGACTTTGGAATGTACAGGTGTGAAGCGCTTCTTTTAGCGACAGAGCAAGAATTAGTCTACTGAACTAGACTTGACTAAATTGACATTTAAATATCACGCTATCCCTATCAAAATGCTCTCAGCAGAAAAGAACAGCACTAGAATTTAACCTGTCAATTGAATTTAGTTTAGAGATCGTGGGTTACACAAATAGCTAGAATGTCAACCTCTTTAACTTTGTGCAAAGCAAAAAATTGAAGTGTAAAGTTAAAATGTCTCAAGTTGCATTACAGTTTAATTAGCATTTGCCTGCAATATAGCATTGTAAAGAGGTTATAATGAGTACAGATGTCAGCTTTAAATAAAAATAAGTTTGTATATAAATTGGCAATTATTTGTACCAACATATATTATCTTTTAATGAGACTTTTACGTTTTAACTATTACTAAATCTCTATGTTCTTTTGACTTTTAACTAGTTAAATAGCAATAACTAAACGCCCATATAACTTTCCTTGGCTGCTGGTGCGGCTAGGTTTTGGGATATTTTTAGAAGCACACACATACAGCTGACTAACAGACTGAGAATGATGCTAATATTTACAGTACTGCTACTGGCTGGAAACGTACTGGGGAGGCCTATAGCTACTGAACTACATAGCAGATAAGTGGAATAAACAAAACTACGTGCAAAGTGCCAGGCGCGGGCGCTGTTTGTCCGGCATTGGCAAGGAACTAAGACATGCAGGCTCTTACACAGCAGCCGGTCAGTACCTCCGCTGATGTCCATCGCACGCTATACGAACGTGGCCGCTCCGGACACCTCACAGCGGTTCCTCCGATGCACTCATTTATTTTAACGTCATATCACTGGCCGATTTGCACTGAACTGATTTGGAGTCCTGTAATCGAACTTTGGACGCACTAAACCTCACCAATTAGCGAAACTATTATCATAAACACGCACGGCCGAGTTCGCAATACGTAAACTAAAGACGTACCTCCTCGAGCATGATCCTATAATAACTGTCTCTTCATTCGTCCAAGGAACTAGTTATCAAGGTCTCGTCTCGAACACAGCATGCACGGTTCCAAGAATTAAGAAACAGGTTATATCGAATACGACTTTGTTATTATAACACACTTATCATACGGCGCGTTCGAGTATCACAACCGATAATAAAGTAAAATTTTGCTAATTATAAATAGCTTGTTGTTAGTACAATTTAGAGACGATCGTCTGAAGTTACAACTTTTCCGAAGTGAACGACAATTTGATAAAACACGTCTGTGTGCAGACAGGGAAAACGTCACACTAATGTCGTTTTGTTATGATTGGCTGCCGAGGTCACAAGGTGCGTGCAACGTGGGTGGACGACGCATGCGCGCGTTGCGCGCCATTATTTCAAACATTTCTGAACAATCAATTTTCACCAATATTTTAAAAAGGTAAAGTTTGCGAGTTCGCTTAATTGATTTGTAATCTCCGTATCTACTAAAATGTTAACTTATCACTGAAAGGTAATAACATACGCTGTACGCCTCACTGTCCCGGGTTTAAATCCTTTTGTTTGGTAAATTATGTAAATTATTTATTTTAAAAAGCGATGATTTGATTACGAATAGCTTTTGACTGTTCAAGTTGTATTACATTTTTGACCAGAGTTAAAATGAGAAAGAAATTGTGTACATTAGGAGAAATAGAAAAAAAAATAACTTCTGTATCTCCTCGCAGGTGCTTGTAGGATACACGTTCAGTAATTTTATTATTTTATCTTGTATTCCCGAGCATGAGTCAGAAGGCTTCATAGGATATTTCAGTGCGTGGGTGTTCAATTTCAGCGTATTTCGGTAACTAGATTTCGAAGCATGACTCATCGCATTCAACCTATTTTCTGAGCGAATTTATATTATACGAACAGGTTAGTATAAATTGTCATAGGTTACGAGTAGTAGAAGTCACTAATCAAATATACTTAAGAAAAGTTTATATTAAGTAAGTACCTACTTGTATTGTTTTATGTGTGTTGAACTTACAGGGGTGACATA
This sequence comes from Hipparchia semele, assembly GCA_933228805.2. Lineage (NCBI taxonomy): Eukaryota > Metazoa > Arthropoda > Insecta > Lepidoptera > Nymphalidae > Hipparchia > Hipparchia semele. The sequence goes on from OW121717.1 coordinate 14,128,333, forward strand.
CCCAGTATTGACGAGATTCCCACGAAAATAGAGAGAGAAAAAAAAGATACCACACATATTAACTTTATCAATGAACTTGGGTCCTAACTTCATCGTAATGCTTCATGTAAGTACCACACGATGGTACTGCCGATTGTGAACCTACCTACTGCAAACTTTAGCGCTCCTTGTCCCTAGTCGTTAGTCCGCAACCTAAGGGTGAAAATATGCCAGAGATGCCTCACTGCGATACCTCGCGGTCGCGGTTTAGCTCGCTACCTCGATGCCACCTCCATGTAAAACAAATGTATGCAAACAGGCGAGCGCGATCATGCCGAAGGATACCTCACTGCGATACATCGCGGTTCAGATCGATGTTTACCTCGATGCCTACGCGAAAACAAAATATTTTGTTTTTACATCGCGGTCGACTGCAAGCATCGATGTGCTCTGGCTTGTGATTGGTCGAATCTCAAGGACTCCCACCGTCGTTTACTTTAGGCCTCGAATACATTTTAATTTAATAAAATAAATACAATGTTGGTATAGCGTTTCAAATATTAATTATATGATGTATTATTTTATGAATTTTTTATAAATTATGGTTTTCAAAGCTCTATAAGATTTGTGCCAATAAACATAGAATAAAAATTATTATAATACACTTAGGTACTTGTTTAGAAAATTATTCATTAAAATAAATATTATATTATATTTGCACAACTCTTTTATAACTAAACTACTCGTAAAATTGGTACATATTATTATAATATTATTATTCATTATGGTTAATTTTTTATTTTAATTAAATAATGGAAAAGGAGGCGCTATGTAATAGATTAAATTTTTAATATTCCTGCCCTGTGGGATAAGCGACACAAAAACCACCACAACAGATTTACGATCTCCCTGGCGCAGTGGTGAGCGCTGTGGTCTTATAACTGGGAGGACTCGGGTTCGATTCCCGGCGGGGGCAATTTAGGAATTTATAATTTCTAAATTGTTTCTGATCCAGACCAGGCCAGCCTGGTGGGAGGCTTTGGCCGTGGCTAGTTACCAACCTAACGTCAAAGACGTGCCGCCAAGCGATTTAGCGTTCCGGCACGATGGCGTATAGAAACCGATTAGGGTTGAATTTACACTGCTATACCCCTTCCAAGTTAGCCTGCTACCATCTTAGACTGCATCGTCACTTACCATCAGGTGAGATGGCAGTCAAGGGCTATCTTGTCATCGAATAAAAAAATATATATTATAGCCAAGGAATGGAAGAATATTACTTTAGCGTTTAGTGAGCATTTGAACTAAGCATCCAGGTGCGACTGAACCGGCATGTTCGCACCGACATCCATGTAAAACATCCAGATATCGACATCGAGGTATCGAGCAGCGACCGCGACCGCGAGGCATCTTTGAAGTGTTCGCGCCCTTAGGGTGGGAACAAGCCAAGGATGCCTCACTGCGATACCTCGCGGTCGCGGTTTAGCTCGCTACCTCGATGCCACCTCCATTTAAAACAAATGTATGCAAACAGACGAGCGCGAACATGCCGAGAAACATCGATGTGAACCGCGATGTATCGCAGTGAGGTATCTCTGGCATATTTTCACCCTAAGCTATGGGAAATGAGGATCTGCCGATTGTGTCTAGGTAAGATCTAATGGTCGTTGGGGTCCCAAGGTGCTAGAGTGGTGACTCTGCGCCCATGAAGGCAGTGTTGCCAGACCCTCGACTAGGCGGACCGACGACATCAGCCAAGTCGCGTGTAGCAGCTGGATACTGGCGGCACAAGACCGTGCGATGTTGAAGTCCATGCAAGAGACCTCTGTCCAGCAGTGTAGGTATTATACGTCTTTCCATACGTAGCTTTTAGCCGCGGCTTCGCTCCGTTAAGTTCGATTTTTCAAACCCTTAATTTACCTACCCCCCAAGGGATTGAATTTTCAAAAATCCTTTATGCCTATGCCACATGTACGTGTGCCAAATTTCAGCTCGATCAATCAGTCTGTCAGTCAAACACCTTTTCTTTTTATGTGTGTATATTTTAGATTTTTTAAGCACGACTTTTAAACTTTTAACCTATTTGTAACGAAGTACTTAGTGATATGTATCACTATACTTACTAGTTACTATCTCTACTGTTTTCCTGTTCAATACGAATGGATATGGAATATTGAATAGCAAACATCGTAATAATTAGAAAGTAGCGCCAGTGTTCGGTGTTGCAAGGCGGCGCGGCGCTGCGGCGCTTCGTGAGTCAGTGTGCCGCGGCGCCGCGACGCGCCTGTCACTCGCGTGTGGCGCCAAACTAGCGCGCCAACCGCCATGTTGGCTCCAAATTCAAAACTTCAAACAACCCTACCTGCACCACCCTTTGTAATGCGTGAAAATTACTTACCCCAGGGCTACCTGCAGAAAGTGACACAGCTAGAAGTAGACATACGGAACGACTCCTTTGATGATGCAAAAGTATTTTGTGAAAGTTTATCTATAGAAATAAATCTATACTCTATAAAATAAATAAAATTGAAGTGTCTGTTTGTAATATCAAAATAACCGCTTCTTACTAAATGTATATGTAAGTAAATACTGTACATACTTGTAACAAGAAAACAATTTTTTAATTTTTTTGTCTGATTGTCTATTTGTGTGTTGCCGCTAATATCGGGAACGGCTGGATCGATTTTGATGGCACTTTCACTGGTAGATATCTGATGTTATTGAGAGTAACATAAACTACTTTTTTAACCGATTTTAGAATAAAAAAATTAAATTATTAAATAAATCAAAATCCCGAATCCGTAAAAATTTAATTAACTGAAAACTGAAAGGAAAAAAACAAGTCCTAATATTGGAAAGATTTGAACCGATCTAGATTTTTTCTCCTTTCAGTTTTCAAGCAAATTCAAATCAAAATCATAAACGATCCAGTGGTCTCATACTTTAGTAGTCGGAAGGTTGCTGGTAATTTCTCTTCTGCTCAGGGAATTAGGGAAAGCCTTTTTTATATTCGCCCTAAATAAGGGCTAACTATAGGCTCTTGACCTGCCTCAAAATTAGATAATGAAAACATACTTAATGATAACAGGATCGAGGGTTAGTAGCACTGCGCTGTCCTTTGCCATCCCTTCAGGGAGATCGATGCGGTTGCATCACCTATATAATCGAATCCCCTTTGATTGTAAGTATGGAACCATTCTCGTAAAATGATTTCAACCACGAAAATGCTTCGAAAAACAAAATTACATTTACCCATACCATTTACCATTTATGATCCCATGTTCATTTAGTTTCTATCTGTGAAAACCTATTATTAGATATTAGTCATTTAATTTTAAGTTTATTTAGTATTATAAGCTATTGCTCTCAATAGGTACCTACTTCGATCAAGATGTACCGCGATCTCTTCGTGACCGCGGTCCATTGTAATTCCTTGCATATCAGACAACGACAAGAACGTAGTGCGTAATAGATATTATATTATCTTTAAAATTCTGTGAAAAACTTATACAATCACAGACTAATGATTATAGTGTCTACGAGGAATACTATCGAACGACTCGGCCACATTAGTTCCAGGGTTTAAATGTAGAGATAAAATACATTAATATATGCAAAATAAATTAAAAAAAACTCTTCAGCTATCAGAATCACTAGGAAGAAATAATAAAAATATTCCGCAGTTACAGGCGATGAATTAAACTATAGTACCGACAAAGTACTAACAGCTATAGCTATTAACTAACACTACCACTAGTATATATCCAGAGGCGTAACTATACCGTTTGAGGCCCGTGGCAAATTCATCGGACGGGGCCCTCTCTCCCCCAATATAAAGAAGCTCAACCAATGAGATAGTATTTTTTTGCTTTATAATAAATCACTAGGTGAAGTAGGTACATACAAACGCGAATACAATTACTTGATTTTGTAATAACCTTTAATTCAGAGCGTATTGAACTGTATGTTACAATTTTTGTATTAGTACCAAATTTCAAAGATTAAAATTCCTTTTTTCGGGTTTCTTGTTCAGCAAAAGTGTTAATGACATAAGAACCAAAAATGTCATTATTGCGAGTGAAGCGAGCGCGAAATTTTTTACGATTGTATTCTGCCACTACTCCACTAGTCCATATACTTGATTCTTAACTACCTGCAATACCAATCCACAACCGATGGTTTCTAAATCGTCACAATTTAGGTGGGCCTTACGAAGCAGCATCAGGATTGAGGAGTTGGTACCTGAAGTTCAATGATGTAGTCCAGTATTAACGGCTACACCGCGCAGTTATGTATTCCATACTTGTTACTCCGAAAATGTTGCAAGCGAAGCGAGCGCGTAATTTTTTATGATTGCATTACGGCACTTAGTAGTCCATTCTTGGCACCAACAACAGCAACGTAAAAGCGACATTTTCGCGAGCGAAGCGAGCGCAAAATTTATGATTGCATTGCGGCACTTAGTAGTCTATTCTTGGCACCTACAATAGCAACGTAAAAGGGACAATTTCGCGAGCAAAGCGAGCGCGAAATTTATGATTGCATTACGGCACTTAGTAGTCCATTCTTGGCACTTACAATAGCAACGTAAAAGTGACATTATCGCGAGCGAAGCGAACGCGAAATTTTTTATGATTGCATTACGGCACTTAATAGTTCATACTTAGCACCTACAATAGAAATGCAAAAGTGACATTTTCGCGAGCGAAGTGAGCGCGAAATTTTTTATAATTGCATTACGGCACTTAGTAGTCCATTCTTGGCATCTACAATAGCAACTTAAAAGCGACATTTTCGCGAGCGAAGCGAGCGCTAAAATTTTTATGATTACATTATGGCACTTAGTAGTCCACACTTGGCCCCTACAATAGAAACGTAAAAGCGACATTTTCGAGAGCGAAGTGAGCGCGAAATTTTTTATGATTGCATTACGGCACTTAGTAGTCCATACTTGGCACCTACAATAGCAACGTAAAAGTGACATTTTCACGAGCGAAACGAGCGCGAAATTTTTTATTTTGCACTACGCCATATTTAGTTCTGTACTTTTGACGCTTGATACCCTGCGCTTGTATGCGCCGCACACCTGGCATCGTAGGTAAAGTCGGCTCTACCAACTATTTAGTTATTGTTTGGGGTACCTATATTCAGTAATTAATTAGATATTTTATAAAATTTTAAAATATGTGTTTATGGACCTAATGACATTTAGGTACATACTTATACAAATATGTATGTTTTTCATTTCTGTAAGTCATAAATAAAAATTTTGGCCCCAAATTTACCGCCCCTAAAATCTGCTGCCCTAGGCTCCAGTCAACTCAGCTTTTGGTAAATCCGACATTGTGCGAAACCTTTCTTGTCCAAAAGAATTTAGTTTATATCAATTTTAATTTTGAAAATGATCGCTCGGCACTAGCCGTAATCACAGGAATGGCTATAAATGTTAGGACCATCTTGTGCTTCTGGCCCTCTCTGATCGGGGGCCCCTTCAGGCTGGGGCCCGTGGCATTTTGCCGTCATGCCACCCTATAGTTACGCCTCTGTATATATCCCTTCAAGTACTAAAGGTCCCCCTAAGCCCTGCACCAGCGCCGCGTCGCCGGGCGCCGAGCCTTGCCGCCGAGCGACGCGACACTCCCTAGCCACTTTAAATTATTCCTGATTATATCGAATAGGTACACTACAACATACTACATCCTAAACGACACCCTTTCCTTGATTTTTAATCACTTTATTAATTTTTAGGCCAAAGTACAATATTTACTGTTAAGTTAAGAGAAAGAATTAAAGAGAGCTTTAAAAATAAGAAGTCGGTTAAAAAGTCAAAAATTATTTTCTGAAAAGGCGAGATCACATCTCTACATATAAAAAATATGAAAGTACTAGTTGATGCCCTCGAATTCGTTCGAGAGGATTAGCGTTTCTTTAATCTCCGTGGGAAGGGGAACTCTCTTATTTTCCGAGATAAAAAGTAGTCTATATGTTATTCCAGAGTATAATCTATCTCTACGAATCGGTTCAGTCGTTGAAGCGTGATTAACAAACATTCATCCATCCATCCATACATCCAAAATTTCGCATTTATTATACTAATAGGATTAATAGGATGTATTATAGCTATAATGTTCTTAACGCTGATACGCAATAACTATATTTGCGTCAGAACATAAAAGATGGATTATTATCAAGTACTTATTCTTCAAATAAGAAAAGAATACCAGGGAGTGTACCTCATCAAAACATGGTAAGACATCGAAAAAATTGTACGTGCTTTCTATAAAAATTTTGTAAGAGATAAAAAGTACTTTGGTTAGAGTTTTACATGATGCGCGACGTGTAGCCGACAGCCGTAGACCGCTACGAGTCTACGATTTAGTTTTCCCCGAAGAGAAGCAAAGTGTTTTGGGAAATTAGGGCAAAATATTGAAATAGGTACTTAAAGAAGTAAGTCTTTGAAAGTAAATCCGTGATGAATAATCTCTTTGGTAAATCCAACGGCTACACGAATAAAATTAAAATTAAAATTTTTGAAAAATTCCATGAGTTGAAATTGTAAATCGCGCTTGTCAAAGTCATTCAATCAAATTCTATCGACGTCCGACGAACATCTTGAGGCTGTTGCATTTAAATTCAAATTAAAACATATTTCCAAAGTTAAATCCAAAAGAAACGGAGAGTAACGTAAGTTTACGTTTTTTATCTATCTTTCGTTTATGAAATTAAACGAAGTCCCCCCAGGGGGAACTGCGGAAGGTACTTAAATATTATCATCGATAAAAATTATTGTTTTCCTGAAGCTCTGGCGGCTTGGTTGTTGTTTACCGCTTACCCTTGACGCCGAGGCGTGTAAATCGCACGGCAAGTGATATTTTACCTTGCGCGACGATGTTTCTCCGTTTGTTGGTACACACTTTCAATGACAAGATAGTCCTAGACTGCGATCTCACCTGATGGTAAGTCTCTCAAGATGGTCTCACACGATGCAGTCTAAGATGATAGCGGACTAACTTGGAAAGGGTATGACAGTGCATATTCAACCTATACCCCTAATCGGTTTCTACTCGCCATCGTGCTGGAACGCTACATCGCTTGGCAGCACGTCTTCGACGGTAAGGTGGTAACTAGCCACGGCCAAAACCAGACAAACAGACAGATTTTGTGTACAAGCCTCTTACAAATAAGTTTATGAACCTGAATAAATAAATGGCTGGATCATGCGTCATGCTCGTGAACGGATGCCACCAACGGGAATGGGTCTGATTTCTGTCTACTCGTTTTAACATGCATTGGATTGTGTGTACCTAGGCAATAGGTATGCATTTTTGAAGCTTCATTGTGGAAGCACTGTATACATAGCATAGTTTTGTTACCTATTGTAAAATATTTTTTTTTTGAAAAGAGCAACTGCTGAGTTTCTTGTCGGCTCTTCTCAGCAGAATCTGCATTCCGAACCGGTGGTACATTTATGACTTGTCATAAGAGCTACAAATTGGCCTACATGAAATAAATGAATTTTGAATTTGAATGCATGCTTACTGTCCTGCAGCAGTATAATGATGCCGGAGGGGGTCAAGATGCCGCAGAGCGCGTCGCCGCTGGCGCGCGCCGGCGCCGGCGACAGCGCGGCCGCGCGCGGCGCCCTGCACGCCACGCCGCTCAAGTGAGTGGGCTTATACTTCAGCGCTGAAACGACCAACACCTACTTACTAACCGACTTCAAAAATGGAGGAGGTTCATACTACGTAGTTAAAAATTTATTTACCTAGGGATTCAGATGGGCAGTGCGTGATCGAACCTCTCAACCTTCCAAATAGGACCACAGTTCTAACTACTAGGCTCACTGCTCTAGTATACAGTGTGATGATATTAGTAACACCCAGACCTTTGTTTTCTGATGAAATATCCCTATACTTTTTAAGCGACTTCCAAAAAAGAAGGAAGTTCTCAATTCGTCGGAATCTTTTCTTTTATTTTTTATGTATGTTCACCAATTACTGGAAGACGCCTGGACCGATTTGGAAAATTATTTTTTGTTAAATTTATAAAATCAAAAACCCGACTACGTAAAAATTGGATTTTAAATAAAAACTGGAAGGGAAAAAAATCTCACTTAAACAGTCTGGTCCCATCTAGAATCAGTTCAAATCTTTCCAATTATGGGTTTTTCATTCTCGGAATTCTACAGAACATTGAATTTTATGTTATGAAAAGCGCAACTACTGAGTTGCTTGCCGGCTCTTCTCAGCAGAATCTGCATTCCAAACTGGACTTTGGGTTCTATTTAGGGGCTACCTATGTCCTTCCTAGGGGATGATTTAAGTATGGTTGGTGAAAACGGGCGTAAGATTTTCTTGCGTCATGCGCGCATCAAACTAATTTCCCCATAGTTATTATAAATCATTAAACTCACCTGTTCCAAACATGGTGAAAATATTATCTATTTAAAAGCACCCACATAATCACATCCAATTGCATTAAAACTTCAATTCACACGTACCGAAAATTGAATTGTATTAACAATAATTTTCTCAAAAATATTTTATTTTTCTGTAAACACATTATCACTCCAGCATCATTGTAAACATCTGCGCACTCATCACCGCCGCTTCGCTATGAGTTGAAACTCAACAAAAATAAGGTTTTATTATTTATTTTCCTCGTTCAATATGCTTGTTCCACGTCATGGGGAACAGAATGTCTCACACAGTGTACCGACCTACGTAATCGATAGAGGCGACGAGGTAAAATTCGAATAAAATTATTTAGTATTGTTTAGGATGTGTGAATTATTGCTTGAGACAGGTAGGTAAATAATATATAATATTCTGTCGACCTGCCCGGTGCAGCGGTGAGCGCTGTGGGCTTTTGAGTGGTCCAAGGATTTGATTCCGGTTGGGGCAAATTGGGAATTTATAGTTTACTAGCTTTAACCCGCGGCTTCGCTGACGTTAGGTTCGATTTTTAACCCCCTATTTAACCCTCTTGGGGTTGAAATTTTCCAAAATCCTTTCTTAGCGGATGTCTACGTCCTAACAGCTACCTGTATACCAAATTTCAGCTCGATCGGTCCAGTGGTTAGAGCTGTGCGTTGATAGATCAGTCAGTCAGTCAGTCAGTCAGTCACCTTTGCCTTTTATATATTTAGATGAATTTTTGGTGGTCTAAACCGATCTGCTCGTTTTCCTTACTAATATCCTTACTTAATTTTATAAATGCCAAAGTGTTTGTTTGTTGGTTTGTCCTTCAATTACATCGCAAAAACGGTTCGACGTGATTTTTTGCATGGATATAGTTGAGTAGGTACCTGGAGAGTGACATAGGCTATTCTTTATCCCGGAAAATCAAAGAGTTCCTAACGGATGTTTGAAAACTAAATCCACTCGGACGAAGTCGCGGGCATCACCTAGTCATCCTACTTAATAATCATATGCGATCCCAAGAAAGTACGATACCGTGTAGAAACCGATAGGGTTATGGGTTTTATAAAAAACTGTCAATTTTCATAACGTACATTATTAAAAAATATATATATTTTCCTTTGAACACATTATACAATAATAAGATAAATAGGCATAGGCTAATAGATTTATAAATACATATCAAAAATTCCGAGGCCGGCGGGATTCGAACCCACATCTCTCTGACGTGTGGTTCGCCGTGGTGTAACGGATAACACACTCGGGCGCGATTCCCAGAGAGATGTGGGTTCGAATCCCGCCGGCCTCGGAATTTTTGATATGTATTTATAAATCTATTAGGTTATTTCCTTTAAGTGTAGGTTAACACTTCAATAAAAAATTAAAAAATAGGCATAGGCATCTGAAAGATTTCCAAAGAACTAAGATGAGATCGCAGTCAAGAGCTTGTAGAGGAATGATTCCTTCCAGACGCGTCCATCCAGTTCACCCCAAGAGGCAGCTGTTCTCGGCGCCAGTCAGCAAGTTCACGGGCAAGGCGGGCGCGCCCAGCCCGCACCTCGTGAGGATCAGGAGCTGCCTGCAGCAGTACCGAGCCGCGCCCGCGCCGCGCGCCCGGCCCGCCAACGTCCGTCCCAAGGCCGCTTCCATGGAAGATTTGACTCCGACCAAGAGGAGAAAAAAGGAAAGGTATCATCAGAAAGAAGAAAGAAACGTTTATTTTATGAATTGTGCCACACATCACCCAATAGGTATACCTAGATTAGGTTGTCCCGGCGCCTCCACCACTTGAAGCGCCGGAACAACTAAGTCATGTGTGGCACAACCCGGAAAAAAGGTCCCAACTTAGCAAAGTGCTGTATGCTTTGTGCTTGCACAAGAGCATATATTAATTAGTATAAGATTTAATTCGATTGAAAGGATTCGTATTCAATGACATTAGCATAGTAAATTGTTTTGATTTAAAAATCACTAATTCATTACACAGTCGATTTTAATTTGGAGCGTGCCCGGGATCGAGCCTATGACTCTTCTCGAATAGGAATCTACAGTGATAACTTTATGCTATCACTGTCTAATCTGTACTAATATAATAAAGTGGAAGAGTTTGTTTGTTTGAACGCGCTAATCTCTGGAACTATCAGTCTGATTTGAAAAATTATTTTTGTATCTGATAGCTCAATTCTTGAGGAAGGTTATAGGTTACCTATTCAATATCTCGGTACGACTCTTAAAGGCCGAGCAAAAAGAAAAAATAGCGCCGGCGAACAATGCGATGCGGTAAGTCAATGGTCGAGGGCGGTCACCCGACGAGAACTGAACAAGAACCGAACAGCAGACTATTTCTTAATCCGGAAGATCAAAGCGTTCCCACGGGATTATTAAAAACTAAATCCACGCGGACGAAGTCGCGGGCAACAGCTAGTATAAAATACCTAAAAGTAAATAACCTACCGGTAGTCTACCGGTGAACTATTACTTAACTGTAAAATGTCTTGGAGTTTAACAACAGGAAAGAGCCCGAAATGGCTACGGTTCGCTCCTACGTACGATACGGCCTGCACAGCGTGGCTGAGGAGCAGGCGGCCGCCAGGATCGGCCGGTTCATGCTGGTGACGGCGTGGCGGCGCCGCCGCGACGAGATACGCTGCTTGAGGAAGACGCTGGAGTTCCAGGTACATGCCTACGATCATGACGGCTTTAAGCCTTGCCACTGTATAGGAAATTGCTGAAAATCTAGTACAAGACTGAAATGCGATGACGGCAGCTTTTGTAATCAGCCATTCTAACCCAGATTCTTTTTATTGGAGTCGTGCAGTAAAATCGTTAAAACTAGTTAAATAACTTGGACATAGGTGCCAAGTTCATTCAAATTATTTATTCCTGACTGAAATCATGCCACAATTCCCAGAGTTTCTTCCCAATAGAAATAATAATCCGGATTTTGCACTACCAAAATATTTATTTGAGATAGATGGATCTACATTTGACTTTGGCAAATTCTGCTAAGAAAAGCCGGCAAGAATCTTATCTGATGGACTTCTTAAAACGCACCATTTCAGTGTATGATGCTCGCGACTTCGTTTGCGTGGATTAAGGTTTGTTAATTCCCGCGGGAACTCTTTTATTTTCAGGAATAAGAAGTAGCCAATATGTTATTCCAGACTATAATCTATCTCTGTACCAGCCAAGTAGGTTTTTTACTGTGGTAAGGAAGTCCTCTGTAGGTAGGTACTATGCCAAGACGTAGCTGGCACATTTCTGCGAGAAACACTCATTTACCGTTTAAGACAGTTGAGGAAAAACAGGATATATATGACGTATATCGTGTTGACGGCTGAATGAAATTGTTTCCAGGTGTGCAGCTCGGAGCGGCTCCGCGTGCAGGTGTGCGTGCTGAAGTCGCTGCTGGACTCCGACAACGCCAAGGTGCGCCTCGCGATGCGCGAGCTGGCCAGGCTGAAGCAGCTGCTGACGGACAAGGACTTGGAGAAGGCGGTGCTGGAGAAGGTACAGCTCTCTTTTTTTTTCTTCTTTTTTTTAAATAATATAGACTAGCGCTTTTCTGCGATCACACCTGATGGTAAGTGAAGATGTGGTCTAAGATGGAACGTGCTTGCCTTGGAGATGCCTATTCACTCTTGATTTGAAGGTACCCAAATTATAGTTAGAGGGAAAAATGGAAGCCGGAAGGGCATTCCAAATTTTAGCGGTGCGTATCAGGAACGAAGAAGCAAAGCGTTTAGTGCGCGTCCTTGGGATTTCAACTACATAGGGGTCTCGCCAAGCTTTTTGAATGCTCTGAACGCAGCCGTGTTCCGAAAAACGTAAACAGTAATTATGTGTTAATATTTTAATTCAACATAAATGTATTTTAACACTCCTATTATTCATTTTTCTCGATTTCAGGAAAAAAATGCTCTCGAACAAGACGTTTGCGCAGCCGAAGATCGAGCTTCCGAGATGAGCATCGGTGATTATTTTATCTACTCTACCATACTATTTCGTTATTAGCTTTACTTTGTAAGCTTTCGGCAAAAAATCTTTACCCTAAATAATAAAGTCAACAGTGTCAACAACAACTATACCTACTATAGCAATATTGATAGTAATCTGCTTCACAACAACCTTTCATTCAAAATTATAGTCAGTGCCGGCTTTACCTATGGTGCAGGGTGTGCGTTGCACACGGGCGCAGGGTTGTAGGGGGCGCCGCGCCGAGCCGCGCTTGCTTACTTCCTGACATCATTTAAAATTGCACCCTTTTTTGCACCTGAATTTCCTTTCACTGGTGAAAATATAACTGTAAGTTAAACTTATTCTTGTATTGTAAGTACTCCATTTTGGCCGCGCGTCTACTAGAGTGCGCCAAGATATTGATTGCACACGGGCTCTACATGGGCTAGAGCCGCCTCTGGTTATAGTACCTTGTCTGGTACTGAAAAACAGTTAGCTGATAATATTATAAAACAGTATGATCATATTTCATCAGAAAACAAAGATCTGGTGTTACTAATATCATCACACTGTATACTAAGAGCAGTGATAGCCTAGTAGGTAGTTAGAACGTTCGTTCTCATATTCGTTCACGCATTCAGTCTCTAGGTACCTACGTATTATGTCAATAATAAAATAATCAATTAATAAAATGCAATGTCATTGCATTACAATAATTTTACAACTAATCGAACTCCTTCGTTGAAGTTGGACTCATGCTTAAAGCAGTTAGGCAGGTAGGTATATAGTTGGAAGGTTGCAATTATTTACCTTGCAATGTTTATGAATATGTCTGTTTGGTTACGACCAAGTCTTGCAAACTGAATTAGAACCACTTCGTTTCCGATTGAGCTGAAATTTGACATGTAGTTATGTGTAAATCGGATAAAGCAATATTATTGTGACATCGAACTTCTCTGGTCCTAGATGGTATCTATTCTCATGATAGATTTGGAAGGTAGCCACAGAAACTCTGTAATAAAACAACGCAACCTCATCGAGTTTGGGGTCGTTAAATTCGTCTTGAAAAGTGTTCTTCAGGGTTAGTATAAGATTTAATTCGATTGGTCGTATTCGTATTCGATGACGTTAGCGTCAAAGTAAAGACAGTCAAAGAAAAGACGAATCTAACGAGATGTAGGAAATAACCTAATAGATTTATAAATACATATCAAAAATTCCGAGGCCGGCGGGATTCGAACCCACATCTCTCTGGGAATCGCGCCCGAGTGTGTTAACCGTTACACCACGGCGAATCACTCGTCAGCCACGAAATTAATGATATGTGACACTACAATAAAAAATTAAAAAAAGAGATGTAGGAAGTGAAGAAGCCATCTTCTATAGATAAAATCATAAATATATAATATAAGATAGTGATAAACAGACCTCTGATTTCATAACAAAGTTACAAGTATCGGAAACAACATGTTACCTACCTACCTAATAAGTGGTAGGTAGTTAGATTATCATTAAAATATTCATATTTGTAAGACGGGCGCTAAAGGAAAATCGCGTGAAGCTTGGGTTTGTGGGCGGAGTCTGAGAGTATTTATTTTTAATTTATCCTCGTTACATTTTCCCAATGTGGAGTCATCGACTGTCATTATGCGGACCTTGACATGAAATTTATTTTATGATGACCGTTGATGAACAATATAACGTAAACGTAAGATAATATTAAAATATGCAGTCGCATCCTTACTATCTCTTAATATCGTTATCCTTACTAAGTAATATTATAAAATATGCGAAAGCTTTTTATTTGTTCGTTTGTTGGCTCGTCCTATAATCACGCCCAACAGAGCTTCGGAGCGACCTGATTTTTTGCACAGTTATAGTTGAGGACCTGAAGAGTGACATGTAGGCTATAACTCTTTAACTGTCCCTCAAAATCAAATAGTTTCTACGGGATTTTTAAAAACTAAATCCACGCGAACTACGTCGTGGGCATTAGCTTGTATATAAATACTGTGTGTCAGGTTGGCGCAACTGCCGCAACGAGCTGGAGTGCGAGCGCGCGGAGCACGCACGCGCCCAGCACGCACTTGCGCTGGAGCGCGCCGCCGCCCGGGACGCGCGCGCGCACTGCGACACAGCCTTCCAGCGGGTACCTACCTGTTCCTTTTACTAGAATAGCTCGCGAATATCACCTCGCTTCAAGACAATCAGCTGTGAGATTGTCTAAAATGGTTGGATCAATCCCACACGTCTAAAAATGATAGCTACAGTGTAATCACAATGGCCTCTGCTCGGTTGGACTTCTGACGTTCCTACTGCTTCAATGCATTTTAACCAAAAGGGATTGAATACCAGCCGATCAGAAGGCCGGTCGATAAAGGAATATAGGTACATTTTTAGACAGTCTCTGGATTCTCAATATTTGAAGCCTCAATAACTCAACGAACAAAGGGTTTGACTGAAACCCAAAAGGTCTACGTGCGCGAACTCCCGCAGCCCGTTATAATTTTCCGACGATGAGAAGAGATTGCCAGCGCCACACTCACACGCATGACTGTTACACAGTGTCATCACAGGCGCATACTAACAGGACTGCTTGTTTCCACATGCAGCTGTCCTCGCTGGAGGAGGAGCTGTCGCAGCACGAGGAGTTGCTGTCATCGGCGCAGGCGCAGGCCGCCGCGCTGCGCCGCGACCACGACGACAATCTGCGCCAGCTGGAGCGCGCCACGGAACAACTCGAGTCGGAAAGAGCGTGAGTGTGCTCACATTCACATATTCGACCCGTGAGGTCGTGCGGAATTGGTCAGAGCCTCAACGTCGGACTTCCGTCGATGACTTCGTAACCTCACGACAGCTTGTTTACCAACTATAGGTACTTTTACACTAGATGTTCACATCGAGTCCAATCCAACGAATACAAACGCATAGGTCTTGAATTCTTGACACCGCCATCTTGTCTATCAGTAGTCCTTCGGAAACGGCTAAAGGATTTCCATAATTAATCTTCGAATGAAGCGTACTCATATAATATCGATCGAATTTCACTTTGCAAGTTCGTTTGATCATTATATAAGTTCGCATATCTACATATAGCTACATACAGACTAACAGGTCAACTTCAAGAACACCTTATCATTTCAGCTTTTGGAACTGATAATATAGTTAGTAAAATTATTAGGTTCTTATCTAACTACTATTATGATCTAATATAAGATGATGCCGTACCTCTTAATTACCTTTTTGTCCAGAGATCGCGAGCGTTGTGCACGCGAGTGCTCAGCGCTGAGCACACGCGTGTTGCTGAGCGCTCAAGAGACGAGCGCTCTGCGCGCGGCGGTGAACGAGCTGCGCGCTCAGCTGCAGCGCGCGGAGGAAGAGCTCAGCGTCACTCGCGAGCAGCTCGACTGGTGGCCGCGACCGCTCACCAAGTAACATATTTTTCCAGTGTGTTTTAAACTAAGTGCTTATTTTAAGGTCTTAGTGACCTTAAAATAAGCACTTAGCTAAGCTAGTCTCAATATGTACTCTCCCACGTATCTTAACTTGAGAGTAGGGGAGGTTTCATAAAAGCTGATCAAAATATCCCCATATATCTTACGATTAGATTATGCACAAATTCAGCTGTCTTTCATATTTGGAAAACTCATTATGTATTTTATTGTCAAGAAAGGTTCTTGATAAAAAGTGGGAATTGCGATTATTTAACTAAATTCATCATTGTTTAGGATGATACCGATGAATCGTTAAGTCCGTTATTATTTGAATCTTTCTCCATGCCTATGGGTGGGCCCATGTATTTGGCGTTTTCGACACTCCTACACGATAGCATCTGGCGCGTATCGCACGAGCGTATCAGCGAGATTTCGGGTATTTTATTTCATCTATCGCGGGAATTTTTTCTGGCATTCTGCGCACTGTAAAAAAAAGGACTCATCGAGATGTTTCGTCGTAGGATGCTCGGCGCGGCGCGCTCGTGGCTCCGACACCCAATATCCATCCCCGAGGCGGTGCTGTGGTCCTTCATCCCCGCGAGACATGGCTGCTAGTATTCTGTCACTAATACATACGTAGGTCACTATATAAGTTTTGAGATGCGCGAAATTTAAAAATGGAACGCGTCTGTATTTTACAATTTTAAATAGCAAATTTATTTGTAAATTGAACGTAAAAGGCCATTTACAACAATTAAAAAAAAACTAAGAATTTTTCGGTAGTAAACTGTCATCAGTTCCCGCTTTTTCGTCAGCTAAAATGGAGCTTAAACGAGAACATTTGCGTGCTATGATTTTTTACGATTTTAAATGTGGTTTATCCGAAGTTTCAAGCTTAGAATGTTTTAAATCAGCGTTAGGGGAGTCTGTTCCTTCACGGGCGACCATTTTTAGATGGTTTAAAGAATTTAAAAGTGGCAAAACTAGCCTTGAAGATGATGACAGAAGTGGTCGCCCGCCAGCAACAGTCACCGCATAAAATGTGCGGACGATTGAACTTATGGTGACAGAAACCCATGTATCACATACAAGGACATAGAATAAATACTAAGCATCATTTCGGTTAGTGTTTATACCATATTACATGAATATCTTGGCATGAGGAAGCTTTGTTGTCGTTAGATACCTCATTTGCTTTCTGAAAGGGAAAAACAAGCCCGTGTGAATTGGTGCCGTGAGATGCGACTACGTTTTGAAAATGGAAGCTCAAGACGTGTTTCCGAAATCATTACTGGTGACGAAACATGGATATATCAATATTATCCGGAAAGCAAAAAGCGTTCGTCTGTATGGGTCATTCCAGATGGGCATTTGCCAACGAAATTGCAAAGATCAAGGAACATTGGCAAAAAGATTGTGGCCACTTTTTTTTCACGCAATGGACATCTTGCGACCGCAGTGCTAGAAAATTGTAGTTCATTTAACTCAGAATGGTACACTACAGTCGCATTGCCAAAAGTTTTCTTAGCTGTGCAGCAGAGACGACCAAAGGTCGGGCTCCCGGGAATGTTGCTGCACCACGACAACGCGTCTTCACACACTTCTCTTAGAACAAAGGCGTTTATTCAAGAATCTGGTATTGAAACTCTGACTCACCCACCTCACAAGCCCGACTTAGCTCCTTGTGATTTCTTTTTATGCCCAACCATCAAGGATAAAATAAAACGTAATTTTTTTTTAAGTGCTGAAGAAGCCGTGGCTACCTACGAATCGGTCATTTCTGACCTGTCGGAAGAAGACTGGAATAAATTTTTCCATGGCTGGTTTAGGCGGATAGAAATTTGCATAGATAATAATGGAGAGTATTTTGAAAAAATATAATGTGAATTTTAAAAATATATTGTTTACTTTTCGAGAGTCTCAAAACTTATATAGTGACCTACGTATAACAGTAGCAACTTCATCACCAGTTGATGGAAAGAAAGATAGATAACTATGTGCAACTAGGTATACCTACCCTACTTTTAAAACCCTGTCGTCAAAACAACATAGGTACATAGTCCTCGCTAATCCTTCTGAATGCTCTAAATGACGTTACGAGATCTACGTATAAATAAATGAGTTCGAACTTGTGCACGTAGAAGTGCGTCTGGTTGATCCTTACGGCCTAATTCGTTTGTTCCGTGCGTTGAAACATGGCTATTTTCAGAGCATTCAAGAAGATTGGCACGCATTGAAGCTACTTATATAGGATTATTAATGTGTGTTATGTGGATCAAATCAGGTGTAGGTATACCTATCAGATGAGTTATATTGTAACATAATATTTTTGTGTAATATAGAATGACTCAGATGTGCATCTATTGTCGCGCGTCGTCTCACGATTTGCGCAACGAAATGTAACGGCCTTATATGTGATTTGTGAAGGCTCTTCCGTATAACTTAGCGCTGATTTTCACAAACTATATAATTACTACTAATTTATATAGTTCCTACTACCTACTAATAGAATGTGTAGCTCATTATTTATCGAATACCTTTAAATCGAATAATTCAGCTGTAGCGTTGAAAATGATTGCATCAGTCGACAATCGCAATGACGAATCAAGAGTACCTACGTCACACTGATGCAATCATTTTGAGACAATCTCACAGCTTCTTACTCTTTGTTAAAAAGGTACTACGTACATAGTTATCGATTGCCCGATGTAGACATGAACAGATGGCAAGAGGATTATCACGGGCAGATGTTTTAGATTAATTACTTAGACCAATATCTTAGTTCATAGTAGGTATGTGGGAGAGCCTATAGATATATTTATATTAATGATTGACCATTTTAGACGGAACCTTTAAATAGAGATTGGTAAGTATGTTTATAATAATTTGTTAACTTATTATTATTAGGTTTTATAATATATTAGTTCTTTATGAAGCGATCATTTACTAGGTAAGTTTGTTGATTTAGTTTTTTAAGAATTGTTTTTGCCTAATAAAATATTATTATTCTTCATGTTTTTTGTTTCCTTCTTGCCTTGCCTAGTAAGAAGAAAATAGATTGCTAACTGTGTGTATAAATCAAGTTACGTTGAAAATGATCCTAGAGGGCGTTACTAGGATTCCCTGGTCATATTTAATTGTTGAAATCGACGAAAATAATATTTTATTTTGTTCTAATTTGACATATTTGTAATACAAAATTTTTATAAAATCATTATAAAAATAACAAATTAGAATCTTAGAAGTGTTTTCCGCGTTTACTAATAGACTAGATTTGCGCGAGAGTTTTTTAAAATTAATATGACATTAGCAATCTATATTTCTTTAACTTATCTCGGCCCACCGCTACGCTTTAGAGGTTCTATGTTCAGTTCCCGGTTGGGGCAGGAATCAGGATCAATGAATAATACAAAATGCCCGTTTTGTCTTGTTTATTATTCCTTCAGTCTTACATTTCTAGTCAACAATCAACTACAAAATATCAACATTTGGGGTAGTATCTATTACGATGCGTTCATATTGATTTATTTGGTAAATCTTTGCTTATCTCTATTGGGTATAAACCCCTAATATTTGTAATATTGAAGTACCTACATAATATATTTACAGTGCATTCTGGCCCATTCGGGTAGGTATTTATGTTCAAACTGCATTGGCTATTCCAAATTGATAAAATACAATTATGTAGGCGTTACTTCCCAACTGGATAAAAATAACGAAAAATTATCACCATACTAACAGTTAAATGCTGCTTAGGGCCCGCGAATACTTACATACGGTAATTTTTGCTTAAGTAATTTAAAGTGATTCCTTCAGTTTCTGTGGAATCAAGGAATTAACTGTCGAGTAAACTGGAGTTTGAATTTTGCATTACATACATTTAGTAGCCAGTTAGCCACATGTCGGATTGTTGTCGAATTATAAATACATAATTATAATGAGGGAAACATCAAGGTTAGAAATTGGATTTTGTTGAAAAATAAAAAAAAAATATGTAGGTAGTTAAAAAAATTGTTCTTTTCTGTTTCATTTTCTAATTTAAATTATAAACCAATTTCAAACCTCGATTCGGGTCACACTCAAAGATTAAGGGTCACATCACACCGAGTCGCGACGCGACGATGCTCGAACTTTGCCGATAGCGATATCAATGTAGAACCTATTTACTACACAATAAGGTACAAATTTCAGTGAGAGCACGAAAGCGACCTAGATAAATGTTGAAGTATGGCACGCCGCCCTATACCACGCTGCGTCGCGATGCGCCGCGTCGTTTACATCGCGTCTCGGCGGTTGATTTTGAAAACTCGAGCTTACGGGGAAATGTTAAAGTAATATTTGAAAGACAAAACCCTATACATATAAAGTTAATTTGAACAATTACCACCACATAATAATTATTACATATTACCACAAAATATTTTCACCTTTTCAAACGACGCTAAGGCTGCGTTCACACGTTATTTTTTCCAGTACGCGGGAAAAATATCACAGTTTGCACGGAGCCTTAAATTTTATAAGTTACTCACTAATTTTTGCGCTTAACACACTAAACTACTTACAACTGGGGCTTAACGTTAAGTAAGCGTATTTTATAAAATAACTAAGTTGTTTTTATTTCATTATTCATTATATTGGGTATTAATATGTATGTAATTACAAAAATGTCGCATTTAACTTTTCACACACACAACCAAAATAAAATTTACCTTTATTAAGTAATAATAAATATTTGATTTTAAACTTTAATAAATGCAATACAAAAGTAACAATTTTCTTTTTAATAAATTAAAACACAAGCAAAACGTCGCTGTAGAAATACCTCGTATGTCAAAAAAGCATATTTATATTTTGCTTTGTAAAATTCGAATGAAAACCTAAATCTTTATACGTATAGCGAAACCCAACATATGACTACTAGTGCCATCTATGGAGTAAAATAAAATAAATATACAACATTTTAAACATAGCCAAAATGAACCATTTCTCTCGTTTCCTGTGAAGCGTGTCTAGGAGCAAGTCCTACTGCGGATGACGAGGTCCCGGGTTCAATTCCCGGGTCGACCCAAAAAATGTATTCGGTTTTTCTGTCAAGAATTTCTCAGCACTAGCCCGGAGTTAGGAAGTAATAAGAGAAATTAGATAAAATATTAAATATAGCTGCTTTTAGGCTTCTTTCATGATTGTAACCTAGTGAAAAATTCAATAACCTACTTGTGTGCACATGAGGTTAAATGACTATTTTCGCGCATTAAGGCCATAAGAAATGTGAATATGCCTAAATTCACTGATATTTAAATCAAATTGTGAACAGAACTGTTGATTTGAGCCGCATAGCAAAAATACAGGATTAAAGATAAAGGTTCAATAAAGGTTTTTACTGCAACAAAATTGTATTTTTGATAAAACCCTCTTATAATAAAAGTCCTCAAAGAGTACCCTAGTTTTGTCATAATTGACAAATGTTCTGCAAAACGGCACAAGCTTTTTAATTAATTCTTGCACACAAAAAAGGTCTTAAAAATATTAATATTTTTACTTGAGAGATTTATTTTTATTCCGTATTACTTTCATGTTATTTTTTCCTGAAATATACCCGTCACTCTGTAAAGCCATCAAACTCATTCACGCTTCTTAAAGCCTCAACGCCAATATCTCGAAACTTGTGCAATGTCACTTGGGTCACTTTTACAACAAGATATCTATTTTAATTTGAACATAACAACAATGCTACATTTATGCTACGTTTACACGCTTGCCGAGGCTTGGCAAGCGTCCTCAAGCTGCAAGCCTTTACAAACGCCCGACATCAGCCCGGATCGGCGGCAAGCTCACGCAAGCCAAGCCAAGGGTGTTCACACCCCGTTTGGCTTGGCTTGCGTGAGCTTGTCGCCGATTCCGGCTTGGCTTTGGCGACGTTTCGCCTCGGCAAGCGTGTATTACACTATGAAACTCGTCCAACGTGCAGCGGCGGCGCGGCGCGGCGTACACTAAATTAGGCCTAAAGGTAACAGCGTTGATGCGTTATTGTCGCACATTCAATTCCATTCGTCGACGGACACATTGTATATGGCAGGAATTTTACATATAACCTAGGACCACACTACTCAATTTTTGTACGGTTACTTTTAAAATACCAAAACCACCAACTTCTATACGTTATTCTCAACAATATTATTTTATATTACTTTTTTTTTTAATTAGATGACAAGTTTGTCCTTGACTGTGATCTCCCTTGTGAGACGATGCAGTCTAAGATGGTAGCGGACTAACTTGAAAAGGATATGACAGTGTAAATTCAACTCATACCCCTAATCTGTTTCTACACGCCATCGTGCCGGAACGCTAAATCGCTTGGCGGCACTTCTTTGACGGTAGGGTGGCAACTTTCATAACTCACGTTATGACTTTAAAATTATAAATGCGACCGAAAGTCTTTAGTGTGGTTCCAGACTATAGGTCTCTAGGTAATTTTAAGTTATTTGAAGCACTTTATACTAAAGCCGATAGCACCACACCGCATCTATTGTATTTAAAAATCACTTATAAATAAGCATCTCAAGCCGGCTGGGCGATGGGGTACCGAAGTCTTGGAATGGTGACCCCTTGCCGGGATACGTAGCGCTGAAAGACCCCTACTAGACGGACGATCTCGGGCGAGTCATTGATAGCAGTTGGATACAGGGGGCACCGGATCGTGCTCTGTGGCGATCATTCCACGAGACCTATGTCCAGCAATCGACGTCTTGGATGAGAGCACGAGATGAGAGGAGGAGAAGGATGAAGCCTGGTGGGCCAGTGGATTTAGTGTGTAAAGTGCTTAACATAACTTTATTTGACTTGTTTACATTACTCATTTGATTTTCTGTTTCTTTTTTGTTGTCCATTTTAATTAACATTTTATAGTTATGTCGAAAGATTTTACTATTTTACATATTCGCTAACTTAACAATTAGAACGAGTGTTGTTCTTATATTTAAAAAACTTGACAATCGAGCTACGTTAATCTGCTAATCTAAATCTAACAATTTGTTTGCCCGTTAACA
Organism: Hipparchia semele; assembly: GCA_933228805.2. Lineage (NCBI taxonomy): Eukaryota > Metazoa > Arthropoda > Insecta > Lepidoptera > Nymphalidae > Hipparchia > Hipparchia semele. The sequence goes on from OW121717.1 coordinate 14,151,169, forward strand.
GTTAACGTTAGTTATACTACTACTTTACAGGTTCTGCTGTAATTTTTCAAATTAATGTAAATATTAAACTAATTACGGTTTCATACAACTCTCGGGTAACGCACAATTAGTATATTTCTGAGTCCTTTGAAGTTACAGCTCAGAAATATACAATTCTTATACTGAGTAAGAACAATAAAAAAAAATTAAACTAAAACACGTTTAGAGTCAATTCGACACGCAATGACTAGATCGAGATCATTTTAAAATGGCGAAATTTTATTCTACCATTTTACATAAGACATATTAAAATTCTTTATTTTGTTACACGCACCTATAGTTTGAACCGCACGTGCACCAGTTAGGTTCAATTTGTATTGCGAATGGAAGCGAATTTTTGTAACGAAATTATGTACTATGAGTTTTATTTTAACTGTGTAACGTACAAATTAGATACGAGCTAAAAAGAAGGGAATTCTCGGAAATGCGCGAGAATTCCCCGGAACACGCGCGACCTATTTTGACGTGAAACGTATTTAAAATCACACCAAAACATACGGCTACCAGTCTGAAAAATGTACCGTAACGAAAAAGTCTATATCGTCTTTCCTTAATAACTACAAACTATAACTCTTAGAAACACGAATCCAATCAATATTTAGTGTATATAGTCATCTCGCTGCTAAGACCTTGAGTTTGTATCGGGAACGGGCGGGGCGGCGGGGGAGGGGCGCTGCGTAGAATAACCGAAACTCGCAGATATAGACGTTTCACGTTAAAGCCAATGGCCATGTGCACCGACACAGCTTCACCCGTCTTTTTTTATTCATATTAAGTTGTACGTTATACAGTATACAACGTGTATTGAAACACCGAAATAATACTGAAGGAGGTGAATGTGCTCATGAAACTGAACAACTTTCTCCAAGGAACATAGGTCGAACGATGAAAAGAAAAAATACCTCCCATAGTAAATCAATCAGCTGATCGTCAATTTTGTATGGGAGGTCCACATTTTTTTCACATTTCGACCTATGTTCCTTGGGGAAAGTTGTTCAGTTTCATGAGCACATTCACCTTCTTCAGTATTATTTCGGAATTTCAATAAACGTTGTATGTAAAATTCACTATGCTTTGTACAAAAAATTCGCTTCGATTCTATTCCGCCGCAATATAAATTGAGCCATAGACAGTAGTTCGTCTAGGTTCTGGTTCGAGTTTAGCGAACCATCGAAACACAACCAGATCACAACATTTTTTTAAACACTCTAAATATTGCGCCATTTTTAGGGTTCCGTACTGAAGCCTCCGCTGTCCGTCAGTCTGTCTGTCAGCTGTATATCACGAACCGTGATAGGTACTTGAAATTTTCACAGAATGTGTATATTCATCGCTGCTATAGCAACAAATAATAAAAAAAAACTTGAGAGGTGTCAAGGGACACCCGGATGGAACGAAGTTCAATGCGAAATAGAAATGAAAATATCTGGCTTGCTTTCTATAAGAGAGAGAGAGACAGACAGAGAAACATGCGACGAACATAGCAAAAAGTGTCGTGACAACTTTTCGTAAGAATTTCTTCCGTCTAGCCCCCTTTCACAACGCGCAATAAGGAACTTAGTTCCAAAAATACAAGAGCGATAAGTAGTTTTTTCGACGTTTTTTGCTCCGCCTCAACAACCGCTGTCCGGACGGTACGGAACCCTGCGCGAGCGAGTGCTGCTCGTCTATATCATGCCGAAGCCCTCGCCGCCCTCGTTGATGGCCCACAGCAGCGCGCGCACGAGGTGCTCGTACGAGTCGTAGTCGGGCAGGCACAGCTGGTTGAAGCACGTGTGCGCCGTGGGCAGCGCGCCGAACGTGGGCGCCGCCGTGATCTGGAACCGCGGGTTCAGCTCCTGGCCAAGACAGGAAAACGATCTTAAGCGCTTAGTTTTAGAGTCGGTTATACAGTGACACGTATTTCTATGTCACAAGTTTTCTAGAAGTGGATAAACTTAGACCTTGAAACGACGTTCGGGGCCATTTTACTCTTGTATACTGACACTAAAACCAATTTTACCAACCCGGGTAACGTTTAATATAAGCCAGAAATAAAAAAGGTTCTGTCAGATTTGTATTGAAAATCTGTTATAACGTCGTATTAATTTGGGGACTCGGCGACGGTGAAATTAGCGTTATTTATAATCGATATCATCAGGTACAAAGTATTAAGTTTACTCAAATCAAATGTGTCTTTGAGAATGCGTTGTATGATACAAGTGGTGCCATCTAGTTTTTAACAAAGCATACCGCGAATCCGCCGGGCGGCAGCTGCGAGCAGCCCGTGGTGAACTGCAGAAGGCGCGCGCGCTCCTCGGCGCTGAGGTTGGCGACGGCAGCCCACAGCCAGCCCAGCCGCCGCTCCCAGTCGCGGCCCGAGCCCGACACCAGCGCGTGCGCGCGCCAGTCCGACACGCACACCTCCTCCGTGCCGCACATCAGCAGCTGGCGCGACAACACATACATTATCCAATGCGTCAGGCTAGCTGCCCTGTCGCGTGCCAGCCCCCAGCGCACGAGGCTTGCGTACAGGTTTACTTCGTTCGTTAGCACACGCGTCTAACGCAAATTGAAAACGCACCAGTGTAGTTAGATTTTGACTTGTCATAAGAACAATCGTGATTGATAAAATACATAATTTTTATTTTTATTTTTTATTCTTGATCACCAATAAAGCTCAATGGAAAGATAAGCCACTACTCTAGGGCGTCACCTCTAGCTCGTTCTCGTCGAAGATGGCCAGCAGGTTGTCGGGCACGAGCAGCGTGAGGCCGCGCAGGAAGGCGTCGGTCTCCGCGCGCCACCGCGCCGCCAGCCGCCACTGCGCCAGCGCGTCCAGGTACTGCAGCTTGCTGTCGTTGCGCACCTGCCGGTAACACGAGCACACCAATACAGACAGGTCAATTGAGGTTGAAAGTTAAAAGTGACATTGAATAATACGACTGACCAAATATGTACAAATTATAATTGTTTGTTTACACATTGGATACTAATTGGGTGCTAATTGCTGCTGGGCCCATAACCTGATGGATAGATGGAAGATCGAACAAAATAGAAAGGCACTAAAACCCTACCCTAAGAACAGTATTTTCTTTTTCATTAAAACACTCGTGAGGCGTGTTAAAAAGTCTGCAAATAAGATGACCTTAAACTTTAAGAAGTGCTCGACTATGAACCAGCAATGGTGCTCATATTCACCCGTATCGTGGAGCCGTTGGGAACGAGATCTCTGGTCTCCACGAGTTTCCCGCAGGAGTCGTAGACGTCATCCGCGAAATATATCTCCGGCAGAGAGTCGGCCGCGTCGAGGTCGGTCTCCAGTATGTACTTGATCTTAGACAGGTACAGCTCGGGGTCGTCTTGCTCAAAATACTGAAAAATAATTTTCCCAATGTTGACAAAGCCTTAAACAACTGTGGATGAAACAGACTCGGGTTACAGCTGCTCTATAGCTATTCACTGTCTCAATGGCTATTCAGTTGCCAAAACTATCAATCACGGAATATGTATGAAGAAATTCAGGTTTGACAAATTTTAGTTGGGAACTTTCTATTGCTCTCAACTGATGAACCCTGGAAATGTCAAAAATAGAGAATAGGCCCCCAGGTACAGATACATGCAGGCTTTTTTAGGAATTTGAAACAATATTGGAAATTATCTGTTACTGCCCCGTTTTATTTTATTATTTTATTTTATTTTATTTTACAGGAAAACTTACAGCTTATTAGAAAAATAAGAACTAGTTAATAAATACAAAAGAACAATTAAAGCTAATTACAAGTTTTCACAGATAGAAATTACATATGAGAAAGAAAAAAAAAAACACTCAACTGGGAGAAGGAAAAATAAAAAGAAATACAGGGGGAACAAAAACCGAAAATGCAACAACAACTTCGCCATCAAACAAATTCGCGAGCAACAAAGCATCCATCTAGGGTTACATAACGTACACCGCAGGGATTCTAGGATTCTTTCCACTTTATTTGTGTCTCAGTTATGTCTTAAAATAAGTATCTTAATATTAGTATTTAATTCGATGCCTTAACATGGGTAGCCTAAGTATGTCATGCTCACTTAAACATTTCTGTGGTGGTGTCGTGTGGTGCGGGTTGTTACGTTCCCTCAAATATGGTTGGGCGAAGCAATGGCTGGATCATGCGTCATGCTCGTGAACGGGTGCCGCCAACGGAAATGGGTCTGCTTTGTGTCTACCCATGTTAACATGTGTTAGGTTGTGGTAGGTGTGCATTTTTGAAACTTCTGTGTGGAAACATTGTGTGCATAGCCTAGTTTTTTTAACAATTGTAAAAAAAAAAAAATTTTTTTTTTTGAAAAGAGCAACTGCTGAGTTTCTTGCCGGCTCTTCTCAGCAGAATCTGCATTCCGAACCGGTGGTAGATTTGTGACGTTTCATAGGCGCTACAAGTTGGCCTACATGAAATAAATAAATTTTGTTTTGATTTGATTTGATTTGATTTGAAATGATGTTGTCACCTTGTAATGCACTCGCAGGCCGATGATCTGCGCGAGGAAGGAGCGCGCCAGGCGCGCGCGCACCAGCTGCCGGTAGGCGCCGCCCAGCGCGCTCTCGTACAGGCACTTGCCCACCACCTTGCCCGCGAACTCGAAGTGTTTCAGCTGCAAACCGTACAGCACTTGGATAGAGTGTCCTGCAAGTGGTGTGCCTCAAATACCGAAAGCAAATCTCTTCTTTAAAAGCAGTACAACTTACAAGGAACAACAAAAAAGATGCGAAAATTACTATTTTAATAACTAACGAAAAATTGTGAATGGGCAAAAATGTTTTGTTTTATATTAATAAAACAAACACTTTTATTCCTTAATTTTACTGTGTCCAACTGTAAAATTGTGAAACAACAAACATTAATAAACCTGGGATTGGTTATACAATTTTACTGATATTTCGATCAATCAATGTAATATTATCACTAGTTAATCTTTCCTCTGATTGATCAGCATGTTAAAATGATTGCATCGTAATGGCCTCTGATTGACTGGTACCTTTCTGTTATTGGTTAAAATGCATTGAGCAGCAAGAATGCCAAAAAAGCCAATCAGAGGCCATTGCGATCGTTACACTGATGCAATCATTTTTACGGAATCGACATGATGTGTTGTAGTTTGCGCATGTTTGTGATGTGTCCACAGCTATTTACAAATCGAACAAACAACAACGAAATTATTTTGGTCTTGTTTTATGCTTCGTATTTTGAGGTTCGGTGGTGAGATGTGTCACCTTGAGGTGCGGCGGGCGGTCGGGGTTGGGGTGCACGAGGCCGGCGGGCGCGTCGTGGCACGACACGAACAGCCCGCCCTTGGCGTCGAACAGCTGCGCGCACAGCAGCGAGAACCACTCGCGCCGCACGCCGCCCCAGTCCACGCCTGCGACCACACAAACACGTCTACACGTCTAAACACCGACCGAGCATCATTAATCTATGAAATCATAGATTACCAATATATCATTTAATTAAAGAGGTAGGTTATGAAATCATAGATAAATTATAAAGGTTGGTCCGCCATTTGCAATTTTATTAGTTCCAGAGACACTCATATCTAAGTTTACAACGCCAAGATGGCGTCAATCAAATCCAAAATGGCGCCAATCAAGAAGGTCCAAAGAAATCACAGCAGCCTGTGCAATGTTGATTCAGTGCCGCCAGTGGGCCGTCCTGACCTCACTTCAGAAGCGTCACATACCTTGCTCGCCCTGGAAGCACACGTCGAAGTTCTTGCACCAGTCGGCGATGGCGAAGTTCTTGGTGGCCTTGAGGCTGGACCGCACCAGGTCGGCGCGCGTCACGCGCAGCGCCAGCTTCTCGTGCGGGTGCCGCCAGTGGGCCTTCCTGACCTCGCTGTAGAAGAAGTCTTGTTTGTTCTACAACGAACACAGAAAAGTGAGAAAAGATTTCTTTTTTCAAAATTTTTAAAGGAATTTTAAGTTTTAATTTCCATGTGCAAACTGCAAACCCAAAAAAAACATGAAGTCTAGGACCAGACCAAGTGTCATCTAATTTTAAGCACGTTATATTATAAGTATGAAATGAGGAAGTTTGGAAGGAGTGAAATTTATTTGGCTGACCTGAGCTTTCGGATCGAATACAAGATTTACTGTTGAAAACGGTAGCTTGGGATAGTTCCGGAGGGAGAAGAGTAATCTAAGATAAATGCTTCGCAAGGTATATGAGAAATGATAGAAGAAAAGAGACTTACCTTAAAGCTGTCTTCCCCGCCGCAGTTGGCGATCAGCAGCTGCGTGAAGGTGGCGGCCAGCAGGTCCCTCTCCGCGCACCACAGCTGCACGGGCGGCTGCACGCCGTCGTCCAGCGTCAGCTCCCCCGCCGGGCCCGTGCCCTCCGCTCGCGGGCTCAGGATTAACTGGTAAAAAACAATCACATAAAACATAAAAGTGGGGGTACTTGTAAAATATAAAAGTACCCCCAATTTCAATACGAGACTGGCTGGATATGTCGCGATATAGAGAGTTATCTATGTTTCGAGTTCCGCTAAAGGATAGGAGCCAAAATTAAGACGAGGACCTCTCAAGTAGTGTTGACTGTTGCGATGATTGATTGATTCACGAAAATCAAATGACTCACTCCATTAAATAAACCTGATCAGAAACCTCTAAAAATAGGATTATTTTTAATTAAAATGGATATTTTCCTTCTCGAAATTCTCCCGAAGGACTTATTCTCCGAAAGTGGTGGACCCAAAACCAAGATAACCAATGACTACTGATATCACACGATCCCAGCCCCCACGAGCACTCCGTCAAGGACCGATTAAAACGAATATCGACCAGCTACTGACCTTCGTGGAGGGGCAGAGTCGGAACGACGTGATCCTCTTGGGAATGAACCGCAGGATGTAGTCCTTGAGCAGCAGCTGCTTGGCGCTGAGGCAGCACAGCACGCGGCGCGAGCGCGGCGCCACCAGCCGCGCCTCGAACGCGGCGCCGCGCCGCGCGCTCAGCTGCCGCTGCACCGTCGCCGTGTCGCTCGCTGCGACACACCCGCGCGTGAGCACGTCACACTCAACCATCTCTATAGTTAATCTATGATGGAAACTGGATTTAATGACCTTGTGCAAATGACAGCTTAGTTATCAATCAATTTGAAGCGCCACATTGGACATATGATTGTCTCTGAAACTAATTATAGTTCATAGGCCGGCGCGCCATTTGCAAATAATGGACACATCGCATTCATTTCCAAATTCACTCATACCTAGTACAGAGCTATCGTGCTCGTCGTCAATTGTTAAACCAAGTTTTGCACTTCGAAGATGTTGTCTGCCCAATATGCGCTTTCCGGCACGAGGTCGCCACTCCTGCTCCTTGGTCTCGTGACGTGTACGGTGCGGCAGCGGCTCTCACCCGTGAGCACGATGCAGTCGAACTCCCCGTTGTGCAGCAGCACCTGGTCGTAGTAGATGGCGGCGCGGAACACGCCCGCGCGCGGGAAGCACAGCGCCACGCTGACGCGCTGGTTCACGGCGTCGTACTCGAAGCTCGCCGCCGACGACAGCTCGGGGTCCACGGGCTCGCCGATGGGGCTGATCTCTATCGTGAAACCCTGGATAACAAGGGTTCCCTGCTATCAAATATACCACGTGTTCTCGCTTACTTTTTTAATTTTAGTCACGGCGACATATAACGGCGATTGTTTTATCAATCATACTAAAATTTTTTTTTTTATTTTAGTATGATTGATGAATGAATGAATGAATGTACTTTTATTGTACACCACACATATTATAAGAACAGACATAAAGAGCTTAATAAATAGCCTACAATTTGGCGGATTGATACTAAAATTTTAAAAAAAATTAATTTAAAAACATATCGCTCGTCTTCACTCTTCAGAGCAGTAGTAAAATTGTAAACGATCGGAGCTATCCCAGCCAAGTCTATATACGCTCTATAAAGTGCGCTCTATAAAACGGTACGTACCTCGTTAGCGGGTTGCGCGAGCGGCGCCGGGTTGTCGAACCTGTCTCTGGGATGCACGTGCAGGCGGCGCGCGTGCTGCGCCGTGCACACGAGCGCGGCGAGCGCGCGGCCGACGCGCGAGCGCCGCGCCTCCACGCGCCCCGCCGCGAACCACTTGCGGAACGGGCCGCCCGCGCCCGCCTGCCCGCCTGACCACCGGGACAACATAAAACAGAGTTTCTATAGTGCGCATCGCCAATCTTGGAGCCGGGTGGCGAGGCGATTGCGATGCGACGGCGACACGATAAATCGTATATTTTGCGTCGCGACGATAACGCGTATATCGTCGCGACGCAAAATATACGATTTATCGCAGATTTTAATTTTCATAGTGGATACTGGAGGCTGATGGATGGTACTAAAAAGTGTTTTCTTTTTGTGATAAAACTAATATTAGTTTAGGTAGGAAATTCTTTTAATCATTATTATTTTAAACAATATACGAACGAGTACCACTCACTAACTACTATATAAGCTTCATTCTTTTGACGTTTGCCTGACGTGATAAATGCCAAACCCAAAACCTTTGGCGGGAAAAACCAAAGAGCAACAATTGATGTGTGTTGCGTTTCGTTCTTACAACTAATATCTGTCTCTAGGATGCAAATTAAAGTGTTGAAATCTGATACACTTTGGATTTATACTACTAGTATGAGAATACGGTATACTGCCTCACCGATCAGAATGTTGATAATGTAGACGCCGGCGGTGCGCACCGTGAACTTGACGCGCGCCGTGTTCGCCTTGGCCGGGTCGCCCGAGCCCAGCTCTACCACCGCCGTTATCTGAGTGTTACCAAACTATTCAGTTGCAGTCTTCTGTGATCCTTATTCCGCTGTCACGATAGCGGAATAAGGAGAATTGGGCCTTGTGAATTTGGGGTGTTCTCTCCATTCCAGGATTTCTCCAGGAACCTATCATTAGATTCTGATCTGATGACAATGGGACTGCCTGGAAAGCATACACTTTCAAACAAAAAAAGAATTTCCCAAATCGGTCCAGGGTGGGTCCAGGCATCTTCGAGTAATCGGGGAATATACATAAAAAAAATATTCCGACGAATTGAGAACCTGCTCCTTTTTTGGAAGTCGGTTAAGAAAACACACTTTCCCATTTATAATACGTACCTACAAGCTGATACCCGCGACTTCGTACGCGCGGATTAAGGTTTTATGATACCCGCGGGAACTTTTTAATTTTCCGGGGAAAAAAAATGCAAAGCTGCATTTTATCCCGGAAAATTAAATAGTTCCCGCGATGAGTTGTCTCCATTCAAAATTTCAGCCAAATCGGTTCATTCGTTGTGTCATGAAGGAGTAACAAACATATACACATATACACACACATACTTCGCCTTCGCCTTTATAATACTACTAGTAGGGCGCGTGGGTGCGCGGCCCGCTGCAGCGGACCGCGGTTTTTCTGCTCTTAGACTTTCATGGCCTCATCATTTTCTACCACAAAACCACTATTCCAACTTGTACACTCTTTAAGATAGACATCGACGAAATTTGTGTGGCCGCCATCTTGAATCCGCCATTTTGGTGTTTTTTTCAGCTCATTGCCAATTGGATGAGGTTTCGAGTGATTTTTGTTTGAGCACCCTCAACCTATCTTCAATACCCTGACCGTGCTCCTCACCCGTCTCCGAAATCCTCAATCATCAGCTCCCTCTATATTTTTCATCCAAATGAATTTTTGTCCTCTATACGAAACCATCAGCGGAAAGGAACGTATCAAAGTCTTGCATACATTATATGTACAGGGTGTCCCACGGCTATGCCACATGGAGGGGAAGTACCTTAAATATTGTAGATGGAACATTTTACTGAAAGAAGACTTCATTTTAATTTAAAAAACAATTTAAACTGCATTCATAGATTTTTAAATAATTGCCTGGTTGAACCGGGACTCGAACCCGCTACACGAGAAAAAAAATTAACCTGTATCCTTATCATACCGATCGGAAGGCTTCATCATAAGGATTATTTTTTGTTAAATAACATAGCATGAGAAATAAAAGGAAGACCATGAATTTTATCCTTTGATGTAAAATTTTGTTCAGAAAAATGAAAAGCTGACATTGGCGTATCGACATACAACTGACATGAACTATTACTAATGACTATGCAATTCGTAGCTCTGTTGCAGCGGGATTGAAGGACAAACCAATAAATCAACAAACAAACACACTTTCGCTTTTATAGGTAATATAAGTAAGGATTAATAAGGATAGTAAGGATCGGGAAATGATGCGGACTTCTCAAGTGGGTTTCATTTTTCTGAACAAAATTTTACATCAAAGGCTAAAATTCATGGTCTTCCTTTTATTTCTCATACTATGTTATTTAACAAAAAATAATCCTTATGATGAAGCCTTCCGATCGGTATGATAAAGATACAGGTTAATTTTTTTTCTCGTATAGCGGGTTCGAGTCCCGGTTCAACCAGGCAATTATTTAAAAATCTATGAATGCAGTTTAAATTGTTTTTTAAATTAAAATGAAGTCTTCTTTCAGTAAAATGTTCCATCTACAATATTTAAGGTACTTCCCCTCCATGTGGCATAGCCGTGGGACGCCCTGTATATGAAAAAAAAAAATCCGCCATCTTGAATTTTTTTCTATTCACCACGTAGACCATCGGGTCCTGATCATCTTTTTCCAAGAAACCACTCTTCCATCTTTCATAGTCTTCGAGATAGACAACGACGAAATTTGTATGGCCGCCATCTTGAATCCGCCATTTTGAATTTTTTTTTGACTTTCTGCCAATTGGATGAGGTTTCGAGTGACTTTTGTTCGAATACCACCCACCTATCTTCGAAACCCTGGCCGTGCTCCTCACTCGTCTCCGAAATCCTCAACCATCAGCTCTCTCCATATTTTTCCTCCAAATAAATTTTTGTCCTCTCTACGAAACCATCAGAAATTTTGAAAAGGAACCGTATAAAGTCTTGCATATATTTTGTATGGAAAAAAATAAATTCCGCCATCTTGAATTTTTTTTCTGTTCATCAAGTGGACCTTTGGCTCTTGATCATCTTTTGCCAAGAAACCACTCTTCCATCTCTTATACTCTCCGAGATAGACACAAACAAAATTTGTATGGCCGCCATCTTGAATTCGCCATTTTGGAGTTTTTTTTCGGCTCTTTGCCAATTGGATGAGGTTTCGAGTGACATTTGGTCGGACACCCCCTACCTATCTTCGATACCCTGGCCGGTGCTCCTCACCCATCTTCGAAATCCTCAATCCTCAGCTCTCTCCATATTTTTGTTCCGAATGAATTTTTGTCCTCTATACGAAACCGAGAGTGAAAAAAAATTTTTCCATACAAAATTTTACAGGAGAGGTGATCAATGAGTCAGTCAATCAGTCAGTGAATCAGCACGAGTAGCTATATATATAGTAATTATTAGGATATTAGTAAGGACGGTGACCTTCCTCGTGCCGTGCGAGATGTGCACGACGAGCTCGTCGGTGTCGCAGATGGGGTAGGGCTGCCCGTTGCGCTGGAAGCAGTGCACCGTGAAGCACATGGTCTCGCCCACCGGCTGCGGCTCCTCCCAGCCCCACTCCACCTGCGGCGACAACCCTCACTTAACCACGATGCACTGCAACCTTCATATAACAAATCCGAAGGGAACAAGTAAATATTCGTTATATCAAGTAATAGAACTGAGGTTTATTATGTTGAGGTTAAATTGGTCTAGAGGTTTTACGAAAAAAAGCGTGTCGAAACCTGTCGCGACATGAATCACATATTATGGGATTAAGGGTCATACATTGGTAGGAAGGGTGGGAACTTTATACATATAAAAGTTTTGGGTTGACAAAATTCGTTAATTAGAGGTATAACCAGCGAATTAAAATAATTCAATCGCTGCGTATAACACTTTTTCTTGTTAGTCGAAAATTCGTTATAAAGAGGTTGTTCGCAATGTAAAGGTATAGCAAGCAACATTCGCCCGTATTACCATCTGCGCAACGGCACATCATATGAACGTACGCACGCACACTACGAGATATTGGAGTTACCCACACCAACCGGATTCCTATAAAATGCTGTGGCCGCCTTGGAATAAATCAGTAGCTTGCTAGACGGCAACGAGTGCGATAGCCCCGCAGTCCACTCGTCTGCCGAAGCTTGTTCTGAGCGGTAGCCCCGCAGCCCTCAGAATCAAGTACTTAGCGAGGATGTTTACGGAATGCGGTAGCCCCGCAGCCCATTCCACGACTCATCCATAGGCCATAGCTACTCATGGCATTACTCCACCATATTTGGCGCCCGAACAGGGACGTAACACCATATTTGGCGCCCGAACATAAAGTCAACAAGGAAAGATAAAATTTTGCATCTACCCTCAAAATTCAAGATGGCAGAGGAAAAACCAGAATTCATGGTGATGACACAGGAGCAGTTCACAACACTCTTAAACAAGTTATAACAGACAAACGATGTATATATAAGCAGCCACTCGGAGGAGCACCGTCAGTCTGAGCTTAACGTCCGTCTTGGAGCGATAGCCCCGCAGTCCTCTAAGATTAGACGGGTTAAGGAGTGCGGTAGCCACGCAGCCCACTCTGACAACCAGACGAGGTCACGAATGCGATAGCCCCGCAGTCCATTCGTATGGCCCAAGCTTACGACTCATAACCTCAAATCCCTTATGAAAATGGAAGGAATGCAATAGGAGCAGCTTTCCTGCAGGGGGAGGGTGTCAATGAACACCCTATCGAATATGCAAGTCGACTACAACCGATCCTGGAAAACCGATTGGAAGATATCACACATCAGCAATGGTCAATCAGGAGATGAAGAAACTCCGACGCCAGTCGTACCCATTTGACCTCGCAAGACACCTGATGCTGGTACTCTGTCGGGACGACTTTAGAGTACCAGAGGGGGAGAATATAGCAAGCAACATTCGCCCGTATTACCATCTGCGCAACGGCACATCATAATATGAACGTACGCACGCACACTACGAGATATTGGAGTTACCCACACCAACCGGATTCCTATAAAAGGCTGTGGCCGCCTTGGAATAAATCAGTAGCTTGCTAGACGGCAACGAGTGCGATAGCCCCGCAGTCCACTCGTCTGCCGAAGCTTGTTCTGAGCGGTAGCCCCGCAGCCCTCAGAATCAAGTACTTAGCGAGGATGTTTACGGAATGCGGTAGCCCCGCAGCCCATTCCACGACTCATCCATAGGCCATAGCTACTCATGGCATTACTCCACCATAAAGGTATATTTTACATTTACTCCTATGGACAATTCAAGGGGATTACGAAGAATTTTTTAAATCGAGGAAGTCGTTATATTGAGGTACATTATATTAAGGTCGCACTTTATTATTTTGCGGGCCAAAGATTTTAACAAAGAGAGGCTCGTGTAGTGAAACTTTATGCACTGTTCGCGAGATTAGTGCCGTCTCTTTATCCTACGTTAGCTAACAAAGTTTCTGTCTCGTGTCAAATCTATGAGCGTACTATAATCAGAACACGCTTCGACCACGAAAGTTGACCTTCTCGAAAAGCCAATTTTACAGAATCATCCAAATAGCAGCATGCGGCGTGAAGCAAGCGGATCTTATCAAACACTATTACGAGTCTTTAACTTCGATAAGCTTAGTATAAGTTTGCTTTCGTGATAAATTTCGAGCATTTAAACATTGTAATGTCATAGTAAATTGTCTTAATTAAAGTTCGAAGTAACATCGCCAAACTTTCTAAAAATTCAGAAGCTTTAGTTTTTTTTACTCGATTAATTTAGTTTTAGAAGTTTCGGTCAGACAATTACCTATATGGTATTTAAATACGAAAAAGACGCGCGTAAGGTCTGGGAGTAACAAGTTATTAAAGGTTAAGAAACGTCATAATATTAGGTAGGTAAGGTCAGAACGAAACGTTAACGCAGTAAAGGCCAGGCTGTTAGGTTAGTCGCGGGTTAGAGGCGCGGGAGAGGCGCGCGGCATGAAGCACCTTACAGCTCGGCGGGTGCAGGTATTTCCCCGTCACGTACTGCAGCAGCGAGTGCTTGGCCTCCGGCGCCAGCGACGGCTGCGTCATGGCGGCCAGCGTCACCAGCCCGCACACCGAGATCGACACCACCAGCATGCCGCCTGCGGAGCAACGACATGTGCTGCACCATATTCCCATACTGGTTAATTTGGTTTGGTAAGTTGGAGCGCGCTTGCCTAGAAGATGCCTGTTCATTGGTGCTGAAGGTACACTTTAAAGATGGCAGAAAACACACCTGAGCGGTTCTTTTCAAAAACGTTGAACTAAGGGTTTCGTCCGAGTAAGTTGGATTTTTTTGAAATTGGAAAGGATTGACAGACCTTTGAGAACATTATGGAGAATTCTCAGGAATGCAGGCTTCCATGCGATGTTTTCTTTCACCGTTAAAGTAAGTGATATTTAATCATCGAAAGTGCACATAACCCCGAACGGTTTGACAGCTGAGTTAGGCTATTGTTCATCCGGGATAATCAAAAAGTTTTCGCCAGTGTGACGATTAAATGAGCAAGATTCCCGTTGCGGGGAAGAATATAAAAAACGCTTCTATGAAATTCTTCAATACAATTTGATCCACCGCATCACTATCCGAAGAAAATCCTTATCGTCATATGATTATTATCAATGAAGAATACGAGGCACATGAGAAGTAAAGGACATTTGAACAAGTAAAAGAGCTTACCCCAAGTCCAAGCATCCTGGTGTTTGCTGCTCTTGACGACAGCGCTCCACAGGTCGGACTTGAGGGTCTGCAGAGCCTCCTTGCCCGTGGGGAGGCTCTGCCTGGCCGCCGACCACGCGTTGAAGTCCTTGGGGTCGATGACGTGCCTCGCGGTAGAGTCCTCCAGCCAGTACACATCTTCTAAGGAGGAGACATCCAGACTAAGTAACCTGAGAAAAATACACATATTGTAACAATCTCTTTCCAGTAGCGCTAAGGGAGAAAATTTTGTCTACACTTTATTCGTGAATCTTTATAGATTCACATTGAGATTACAAAATTTTCTCGTGGTGCGCAAATGGAAAAGCAAAAACGCAAGATGAAACTGTTTCACTTGTCAAAAACACAAAAAAGTTCACAGCTAGTCATAGGTCTATTGCTATCGCTACTTAAGACGATTTGTGCTACTCATATTCAGCGGCCACCACTCGAGCAACTTTGTACCCCTGGTATGTTTTTTTTGCATTATGTGCCCCACCCATTGCCACTTGCAACTGATTGACTTCAAAATCAAAGTAAAATGAACGGTAAATGGATGTTAAATAGAAATGGTTTAGTTATATAGTTTTTCTCGTAAGAAATTCTCAGGAGCATTATTTATAGCGACTAGCCTACTCTACGTCTGATCTCCTATTTGATTGATCCGCCCAATCAGACTACGAGAGTGAGAGGTAGACTGGATAGGGCACCACAGGGGCACATACTGGTACACAATAGTATCTCCTGAATATAAGATGGCTAGTCTCGAGGTCGAGAACTCTGAAGAATATTATGACCTTAACTTTTACTCGTAGTAAAAGCTAACTTAACTTACACTCAGACATAGCTATTAAGGTTAACAGAACTGATACTGCAGGAATAATTCAGAGCGGCAAATGGCAATACAATTTTCTTGGGGATACTCGCAAGAGCATTCAGATTTATTTCTACGACCCATTGCGAGAATTTTGCGAAATGAAAGACGCTAAATATGTATTGCATAGTCATATAAATGTTAAATATTGTATCCGTGAAAGGATATACCCAAACGAAAAGAAATAGTTATCTTTCCGAATTAAATAACCTATCTAAAAAAATATTTTTTTTTATAAAGAATATTAGCCAAGCTGAAGTTGACTAATATCCTCCTATCCTTTCTAAATAAGCGAAGAACTTGTACTAGGAGTGGGTACGACAATAATGCAACGGGTGGGATTCGAACCTGCGACCTTTCAGTTTTCAGTCCGCACCTTTAACCGTTAGGCTATTGAGGCTTAGTTAGAGAGCTTAATTTAGAAAAAAAAGTTGAAGAATTTTAATTGCCAAGCTCTTTGGACAAAAACATCTTTTTGTAATTTAATGAAATTCCGGAATCACGAGTAGAGAACGAAAATTAGAAGTGGAGTCATTGAAATAAATGACTTCCGTTCAATTGCTTGTCGTTTCGACTTGCCCCTGGATATTAGGTACATGGCCAACAATAACGCCGGTTCATTTACCATCCCGCCCGGGGCGGCCATTGTGCACTGTATCTTAACTCTTTGTCCACCACTAATGAGAATTTTTAATAAATAGACGTTTCATTCTTTAACAAAAGCTTTTGTCCCTAATTCATATCAACATTTATTTGTTTTTTTTTTCTACGTTAGCGAACATGCTATTATTTAATCCACTTACATACTAAGCGCATTCACATGAATGTAAGACCGTCGGTTTGTACGAAAAAGAATGTATTGTAGATGATTGCAGAATCTGCTTTGCTGCTACCGGTGGTAGAGTCTTGACTTGTTATTGAAGCCACAGGTTAGCCAGCATTAATTAATCATTTTGAATTTTGATTTTTTAACGTTTTACCATCCATGCTAAATTACAGTAGTGTAACGATTGCAATCGCCTCTGATTGGCTGATACTCAATCGCTATTGGCTAAAATGCATTGTTGCAGAAAGAACGCGTTAAATTCCACCAATCCCTACGACTGTAGGTACCAATGATTGATGCAGCTTTTACAGAAACGGTCAAATAGAAGGGTAATCAATACTGATACCTAGTTAAGGTAAGGAGCTGAAAAAGCAAGCACGCTCCAACATACACATCAGCGACACTTTCCATCGGCACGACTTTTCAAACACAAGCCTATAACGCAATAAAAAAGCGTGATAAAACTGCGCCAACTAAAGAATATATCGTAAGCAGAAATATTCACATCATATAAAATCTATATCATAATAAAACGCTTGTCAGAATAAAGCAATTGTCTCAATTAATTTGAAGGCTTGCCACGCAATGAGCATTAATGGATTATCTTGACTGAGGCAGATTAAATTACGCCCAAGTGTCCGGTCGGCTGAAAATCTCCTAACGTGAAACGGATTTTTTAAACACATAGATTAGCGCTTGACTGCGATCACACCTGATGGTAAGTGAAAATAAGATGATGTGCGCTTGCCTATAAGATGCCTATTCACTCTTGATTGGATACCTGCCCAAGTTATAGTTGGAAAAAGGGAAGCCGGCGGAATGAAAATTTTGGCGGTTCATATTAGAAGTCGAGTATTATCTATGTGGCTTATATTGAAACGATTGCCCTTATAGCATAAATTCATACTTATTTTATCTTGGACAGGTTTTCGTTTGACTTGCAATGGCTAGCCTTGAAAAGATTTGGCACCACCATATCTCTCTCTTTTATATTCACATCGGTACGACCTTGTCGGAAAACTGTACTGGAATTGAATCCATTTAGTAAATTCTGGTATGGAGGTGTGCCAATTGCAAATAATGTGTTACTTAATCTTAGCATTGAATAGAAGCAAGAAGCAGGCCTTACTTTTTTCGGAATTCCATGATACACAAGGAACAACAAACTTCTGTTGCTATAGGTTACTATTAATCCGCTAAACTAGAAAAAAATGGTATGGTAGGTACAACCTGCCGTTCGCTCTGTGCACTGCCGCTCTTCAATTAGTAGGACAGATACAGAAACAACGCAACACCACAGAAACCCTCCGAAATACAAGAAAAAAATCAAGAAATTGTGACTCTCCTTTCTTTTCTCTTTGAGAAAGAAAAAAGGGCACATTTTGTTTGGCGGATTAGAACAAAAGAAGATTCTTATTCTTTTGTGTAAATAATCTGTTCAAATAGAACGATTACAATTACTTTTTACAAAAAAATTAAGCGACGATAGATGCAACTAAAAAAGGGGAAAAATAAGAAACATAGAAAAATGTTTCTTTTAAAGCAATGCCCCAGCCCACAAAGTAGTTTAGAAGGTGTTAACAACTTCAATTGAAATTACCAAGCAACTGAAGCGCTGGGACCAAGTTTTATTTTCAAAATTGCGCAATTTTCTATCTTAATAAATCAGTCATGTAAACGATAAAATTTAATATAATCCATGATTTACCAACACGTCTTACAAACGTAATTGAAAAGTTAAAAGAGACAAAAGCACTAATAGCTTAAAGAGATTAAAGAAATTGTGCTTACAAGAGCAAAAGGTGTAATGGCCGAGTATCCAATTATGTTGGCGGATTATCTTACATATTTAATGCGCGATCGATTCATGAACTCAAAGGTTTAAGTCTATAACGTACCTACCTCGATCTGGCTGCAAGGTTCAACTACGACTAAAAGGAGGGTGTGTAATCTGTTTTTATTATCTGCAGGGTACCAGAAGGGCTAACATGCAGGGTACCAGAAGGGCTAACATGCAAGCCGCCAGAAAATTTTGTCTACACGTTTACTCGTAATTTCTAAGTGAATCTCTATAGAGATTACCAGTAAACGAGTAGACAAAATTTTCTCGTGGCACGCATGTTAGCCCTACAAGATTGAGTTAGAGAGACAAAGCAGTGATAGCCATGTGGTAAAATCTTCGGCCTTCTTTTCTGGAGTCCGGAGTTCGATTTCTAACTTTCATGAGTTTCATGAGTGAACTTGAAATTTTCAAAATCTTTTCCTTGCGTATGTATGTTACCAAGTTTTACTACTGCCAACCAGATAGAACTTTTCTACTAAGTTCTTTATGCTTCGACGATACGACGGGTGATGGAAAAATTACCGATTTTACCAGCATCTTTATTGCTGGCATGGATATGGTTGCCACCAGACACCAAATAATATTTTCTTTTATGACAACGTGCTGCGCTGTAGAATAATAGCAATCTATAGTTACATAAAAAAGTCGCAAACAAATTGGCTTGTCCCTCAAACGAGGCAATTTCCGGCCATGCCGACAAAACCGAATGCGTCGAAAATATTTAGAACAGCTTTATGCGGCAGAAAGTTGTACATGTACCCACCGGATATTATGATGAAAGTATTTGAATAAAATAATGAAGAGTAAAATATACATGAAAAACAAAAAAGGTTTTGGTGAACTGAGCTTTTATCACTATTAGCGAAGTAGTATTACAACGAATACAAGCATAGCATACAGCATTAGATTCTTTTGAGGATTCAAAGGCACGTTATTAAAACTATTTATTTTATCCTAAATGTTTGGGGTCATAAGTTTTTGGAACGTTACATTTCCGTGCGGCGCGCGATGATTTGTGCGGCGCGCGCCGGTGAAGACATTATCCCGTCGGCTGCGGAGTGCGGTGCGGCGCGGCTGACTCGGCAGAAAGTTATTTATTACACTCAATTTCACCACCATTTATCTTCATATTAAATCGCTTAACGGTTAGGTTTTGGATTTATATCGTAAAACTTTTGGAGCATAATGCAGTGAACTGTTTTTTAGGGATTTGCACTGTAAAAAATGTCCACTACCAAGAAAACTAGCTTTCTTTGGACATCTACAGAGAGTGCTGAGTGAAACTAGTGCTGAAAGGGAGGATCGCAGTCAAGAGAGCTACTGGTCGTTGAGGGGGGTTAAGCTATCTAAAATTAAACTAGTGGTTCGCCCCGAACTGAGACCTCGCGATATCCCATAATTCCCAAAAGTTTTAATTATATATTGTAATAATTAACTTTTAACATTAGACGCAATAAAAAAAATAATAGTTGACATAAAACTGTTTTACTGACACAGCGCCATCTATTAGCATTAGTGAAGCTATTAGCTTCACAATAATGCTAATAGATGGCGCATTAAAATTAAATAATTTCGTTTCTTTATAACATTTATCTAATTTTAGTATTTGTTGTTCAAGTACAGGATATAACTGAATTTTCAACCAAGTTTCAAGTTCTAATATTCAGTAATTCAGAAGTTATAGGGCTCTGACAGACATTTGGACGTACACACTTCTCTGTCTAGTAGGCAAGCGCCCTAGTTGACTCAGAGAACTCGCTTCGCTCGTTCAAATATATGTGTTTTTAAATGGCAACATGGCAAGTGTACAGTGTACCTATTTCGGAAGATTTTTGTAGTTTTGCGTGTTGGTGACGCGTTGTTCCTGTATTAGTTCTACTATTGGAAGATGGCAGGTGCAAGCGGCACGTTGTACCGTACTTTGTCTGATTTGGCTTATCATAGCAAAAAAAAAATTGTTTTTCCTTGAATCTTTTTCTGCCGTAATGTAAGTTAATCATACCTTTATAATGCAAGCCTCCCATAAAATTGCGAAAGTTATCGTCAGTTCATATCTGTGATCTTAATTAAACCCAGAAAACAAAGGTTGAAAACCTTTTAATTATAAAGAAAAAACTTGAGCCAAACAAAAGGTACCTACAGGTTAAAATTAAAAACACAGCGCTAAGCTAAAGTGTTGTATAGAGCGAGCGCATTTCAAACTTACGCCATTCATCACGCTATACGCGGTAATGAGTCTGTATCAAATCGTGAAAGCCTGTGTGAAAAGGCACAAGGCAGTGTTTTAATGTGCGTAGCTTTACAGAATAGATTGCTTTCG
This sequence comes from Hipparchia semele, assembly GCA_933228805.2. Taxonomy (NCBI): domain Eukaryota; kingdom Metazoa; phylum Arthropoda; class Insecta; order Lepidoptera; family Nymphalidae; genus Hipparchia; species Hipparchia semele. The sequence continues at coordinate 14,171,791 of OW121717.1, forward strand.
TGCCGATTATACTAAAGTTTCTTATTCACGAAAGTAACTGTACCGGGTATCATTTAAATACTTTCTATATTTACTTCTAACTATAAAAGTGATTTACTCGCTAGTAGGGATTTTAAAATCAAGATTAGGCTATGGTAAAACGGAAGTATTAATTTACTCTTAGGATAATTATAATGCTTAATTTACTATCGAGTAAGACTTATTCCATTTAGGTGAAATTGGGCTTTAATATGTTAAATTATTCAAGTTTACGGTTACCTACCCGAGCGATCTGTGAAATCCTAATGGAAATTTAAAGGGGAATACAATAACATAGAGAAGATAAGGAGGTAATGTATCATGTTACAGTATTATGATATTATGCGATACAACAGTAATACAGGATTTTGTGTACAAAATCTTTGGTCACAGCATCCAATTAAAACGTAAGTAAACTAAAGCGACCTTAACCGACCGACCAACCAAATAGAGTCGATGTTTGGTTCAATACTACGTAATAACAAAAACTACGAATACATTTCAGTGAAAACATTATTAATATTGGTTGCGATATGGGATGATATGGGACAGTTAGCTAATAAAATTGGAATGCATGATGAACAACGGAAGTTACTAGGAAAATGTCCCTATCTCCTCCACGCAGCCTTTATAAAAATCCCAAAAATGGGCATCTTCTGTTGATTCCCAACGGCGATGTCACGTCTACTAAGCATGACTTTATTTATACCTTCTCTTTTTAACTTTTGAGCGGTTTTACAATTATTATTTTGAGTAGGAGCTCGCGATTTCGTCCGCGCGAATCAAGGGATGATACCCACGGGAATCCTTTAATTTTACGGGATATTTAGCCTGTGATGTTTCATCAAAATCCGTCCAGTAGTTTTTGATTGAAAGAGTAACAGACATCCATCCTCTTTCACCATTGATATTAATAAAAAAAAAACGCCTTCGTCAACCGAATTTCTATGGGCCTTGTCGTATGAGAATATGGATATCAAGCACCAAGGGAGATGTAGTTGGAGCTCACTTAGAATACGCGTGCTGCAGCTTGTGCGTGGCCAGCCACTGGCGCAGCACGAGCCGCTGCTGCAGCACGTGCGCCGCGCGCCGCAGCCGCCGCTCCTCCGCCGCCGGCAGCTCCGGCAGCCGCTCCATGTTCTCCGGCGACCCGCAGCCGGACAGCGTCGATATACCTGCAACAATCGACACCTCATGTCAAACTACTTGTTTTAATCGTCTTTTTTGTTAATACATATTCAAATTCAAAATTTATTTATTTCATGTAGGCCAACTTATAGCTCTTATGACACGTCACACGTGTCATAAGAGCCACAAGAGATAAATCTACCATCGGTTCAGAATGCAGATGAAAACTATGCTATGTATACAGTGCTTCCACAATGAAGCTTCAAAAATGCACACAATCCAACGCATGTCAAGACAGGCAGTCAAAGCAGACCCATTCCCGTTGGTGGCATCCCTTCACGAGCATACGAGTATATAGGCTTATTTGACTCGAGATTCGAGCATATGGTAAGTTAGGGAGAGGGCAGACTGGCTGCTTGTAGCGACGGCGATCGGCGTTACTATGGCTTTTGGCGTCTGCATCACGCTTTCAAGATTTTTGAACGCTGATTTCTGCGATTTCGGTAGTTAACTTCTGCGTTTAATCAGTAGGGAAGCGGTAACGATCGGCGTTTTTATGGCTTTTTGAGTCTACATCGCGTTTTCGCGATTTTCGATCGTAGATTTCTGTGACTTTCGATCGCTGATTTCTGCGTTTATTTTTAAAAATAGCGTTATTGTTAAAAATCATGAAAACGCATTCCGCTGCTGCTAAAAGTATCTGCTCACTCACTGACTAAAATATGCCTAATCACTCTTGTTTAAAGATACCCCAATTGGTAAAAATTCATAAATCTGTGGCCCCGTGAAAACCCTCGAAATAATTTTAGCATAATTTTTGGACAGTAAACAAGGCTATCATAGGATGCGAAGTCTTAGTTTATGACGAATCACTAGTAAATAATAAATAGTAATGTAATGCTTTCTACGAATCCTTAGATTCGGAAACCCATCGCCATTCGCTCATTACTGTGCTTATATCAGTAGATAGACATTCAAGTGATAGGCATGAATTATTTTTGGTAAGCACAAAATCCAAATGGATTGCCATTATAAACGCTATAAAAATGAGACAATCCATAAACAGTAACAACCCGTAGTTGACTATCAAGTCGCGGTAGAGCACTCAGTCAGCGTGGGTACTTGAACAATAGAACGCTACGTTCATAACGAACTATTCACTGTTACGTAATGGCGCCCAACTTGGGAATGTGGGAAATTTTATTATTGTTTTTTTATTGTCTTGCAGCTGTTTAAGTGCAAAATACTTGTATAGATAAAGCTTTTTTAAGGAATGAGCATTATTATTATGTATGCCTTTCATGCTTAATAATAATTATTGATAATAAATGCTTAATAAGTCCTTAGAAAATACTGAAGGATAGAGTTGTGTATCTGATATAGAATTCTTCAGCATAACCGAAGCCTTAATAACACTTTGTGTGTTATAGTAATCAAATGCTATGGTTAATGGTTATGCTATAAAAAGAAGGATTTGGGTAAGTCCTAGTCCTCTTTCGATTGAATAACTTGACTATTAAACGTGTAATACATAAAGTAATACATTATTAAACATATCTACTATACAGGTAATTTATATTATATTGTTTGTATTGTACGTACGGTACTAACACCAGTCATTAAAGTATGTTTGTTTTCACTGCGTTGCTAGGTAACAAAAAGAAACTGCACGATGGTCGATGCCGTAAGCTGTTATTTAAATTACAGCAAGTGAATATTCCCACGTTGATGCCACTTTTTAATAGATTTTAAAATATTTATGTAGTAGAACCTCGGTAAGTCGAATTTCACGGCAGAAGCCAAAAAATTCGAGTTGTAGAGTTTTCGACTTTTGAAGGATTTGGACTTATTCGGATTTTGTATCGAAATACTCGAGTTTATTCATTGCCTGATCACGAAAAATAGAGAGATTTAAGATATTTTTATATAGATAGATATTCAAGCTCCAAGAATCAGTGATAAATAAAAAGCATTCAAGATAGCTATAGCTATCTTTATTTAGTGAATATTTTTTAGAAGCTGAAATTTGTATAATATTCGTAATGTATAGTATAATATGACACGTGTCGTGACTTCAGGGCCACCGGACGGTTCAGTTAAATAGGCCATCAAAAGCCTTACGGCCACTTGTCACGCCATCGTGTATCGTAAACTTTGTTTTATGTTCTAGCTTTATATTACTTTTTATGTTAGCTTTTCATTTCAATGCAGTATTCTTGGTATCTTTTGCCCGCGACTTAGTCAGCGTAGAATTTATATTTCTCAAATTAGTTTCCCCGCGGAGTAAGGGGACCCTGGCGTAAGCCGGGGTAAACGCTAAGAGGAAGAAGAGTTGCCCCACGTGACTATTTTTGTTGGTTGGAAGAAGTCCTCCTAATTAAGAGGAGAATGATCTTTTGCAATTGTAAATTGTAGAATCAACATCTCCAGAAGATGCTTCGGTGTCGGTGAAACGCACGTAGAGTATATTTTAGCGGGTGTGTGTGGTATTTTGCATGTTGGTAGTGCATTGTTGCTATATTTCTAGTACCGGAAGTGGCAGTGCACAGCGCGAGCGGCACATTGTTGCATACAAATTTTTCTGGTTTGCCAGATTATAGCCGAACTTTGTTGTTCCTTGTGAATACTAAGGATACTTAGGCACTGATCAGGATTACTTACTAAGTACTATTCAAATAATTCAATTCATTCATTCGATATACCTTGCCCAGTTTTCCTTCTAGTTAAGTATTGTCTTAATCCGGCTCGAAGGACCAATGTTAAAACTGCGTACTGTATAAGCTATAGGTCGCGTGTAGTTACAACGACGACCTGACGTCCAGTAACGTTCAAAAGATTTACTTTAGAAATAGGAACATTACACATAGGAACATAACACCTAGGAACTAAACAATTATCCGATACAGCGAAAATCGCGTTGAAATCCACCAAGAAGTCAAAAAGTTAAGGCAAATACACAGACATACGCGGAATACAACTTTATTTCCAAGTCAGGTATTATTTAAAGGAGCTTGGGAAACTTATTAAGTTTTCAAAGTTAATTAAAGCGTTCGTCTCAGGGCTCGGGGTGCGGAAAATTGCAGGATATCGTGCCGCGGAATGGCGCACGCGAGGGCAAATTACGCTTCGTGCTGGCTTACAATATTCCCGACCTTTCGAACGCTATCGCTCGTTGGGTAAATGTATAATGTACCACCTTTTGCTTTTATTCAAAGTTAAAACCCATTTTGTGCGCGTTAATCTCGATTGATGACCTTGCAAGCGCTTTGGTTTCATAAGTAAGAGATCCCCTTATTTACAATTTCTTAATTAGCTCAGCTATTCTGCAATTAAGTAGCTATGTATCCACTGAAGGTCTGATTTGGTAGAACTGGAAGTGTAACTTATGACTTTTGACGTTTATGTATTAGTTTAAGTTTATGTATGTGTAGTATATCAACTTGGAAGACGGTTTAAAATAAACACTCGTTTAAACCTTTTGTATTAAGACTGTTAATGACTATCAACTTTTTTTCGCGGTTTCATTTTTAAGATACAAGAGCCTCATATTGGGCACCAAGTTCCAAAAATAAATATGTAGTTACTAATTTCACTCATTAAAATATTATCATCGTGTAAATACATCAAAGCGATTACTTTGAAGACAATGGAAATTTCGGTACAAATAGTTCCATTGTTCCATAATGTATGAAAACATAAATTATACAAGATTTCCAACAGTACAAAACAATGCTCCGTAAGCCGAGGTCTAGTGGCCCGTTGTTTGAGAGCGCGGTCAAGTTCGAGAGATTCCACTCGGAGTTTAGCCTCGTGCAAAAAGAGCTTTTCAAGTATGGTCAAGCTTAGTAACGACGATGCGATGGAAGATACGAGGATTCTAGACGAGGCGAGCAATAGGAAAAATATCGACAGCAAGCAGATACCCATTATGATGCCATGATGTAGAGATGAGGGAAGTAATAAAATATTAATTAAAAGTAATCAAAATTATGAGTGAAACTCGACTCGAACATGGAATATTGATTAAAGTTTTAATAACAATTCAAGAATACCGAATACAAACAAGTTCCGATATTGGATACTGGAAAACTTTACGTAAGAAAGGCACAGTTTTGATCAAAGTTGTTTCGTATGGTGAAATTACAGATTTATTAAATCAAGAGATAAATACTACGAGTATAAAGTGAGCTATAATATGAATACCACTTTGTAACTTTAAGACTTAGGTAATCAATTAACAATGATATTCGAGGAAACTGAGTTATGAAATATTTTGTATTAAAACAATCAGCGAGAGGAATCCTTTTTTATCTATTCGAAAGAAATTTTTTATGGATTTATAAACACATATCAAAAGTTCCGAGGCCGACGGGATTCGAACCCACATCTCTGGGAATCACGCCCGAGTGTGTTAACCGTTACACCACGGCCGAACCACAGGTCAGCCACTCGGAATTTTTGATATCTATTAGGTTATTTCCTTTAAGTGTAGGTTAACACTTCAATAAAATATTAAAGATTTTTTATGGAGTACGAAAGCACAGATAAACTTTGATATTACGTGCTGTTACGTGATGTTAGCCGGTAAACCCGTTTGTTTATCAGCAGTTACTGCTATGCAGATATCAGAAGCTACCCGCGCTCGGATGCTGGCATGTTGTCAACTTACCAACTAATGCCTACCCGGCATGGAAATTAAAATCGAATCAACGAATTCATAGGTATCTCGTGCAAGAATAGGGATGTTGCCAACTTATCAAACCAGCAAACCTTAATCAAACATCAAAACGCGCGCATAGCCTCGCAGCTTGTATGAAATACTGAACTGTGACGTTATAAACATTTAATGCACTTTCTGTACTTTTAAAACTAACAGCGAACGTATATGTTTTGGGAAACAATCTAGGTACAAGTATTTTAAACATAGGCAACATCCTAATTGGGTCATATAGCACCCAATATACTTTGGCGAACCTATTGATTTTAATGAAGCATTAGAAATTAGGATAAGAGAAGTAACGAACTAAAAGAAAACTCAAGTCACCGTAAGTTTTTTTTATAAAATGAATTTGAACTGTCCACATCTATTGTTTCCAGGGATATGTTGTATGAAAAACTGAGGCGCCTTATGTTAAGTGCGCTATTTAATTTGGTATGATTAATGTCCTGCTTGAAATGCAGGCCTCATATGATTCTAGTTCTAGATTATTAGGTTAAGTTCCAGCTTATAACTGGATATGAAGTTATTATGCTACAGGATAATAGTCTAGTCTTCAGACAAACTATAAATGGACTTAAAGTAAGTTCACATAATAAGTTCTAGAGATTGCGATTAAATTCAAACTGAACATGTGTTGGCCAAATTTTTTTCTCCTCTCTAAATAAGCGAAAAGCTTGTTTTAGGGATGGGTACGACAATATTGCAACGGATGGGTATCGAATCGTCAACCTTTCAGATTTCAGTACCTTTAACTATTGAACTATTGCGGCTATTTAAACTTGTAGCTTTTAAAAGCCTACCACAGGTTCGGAAAGCATACTAATATTATGCTTTAGAGAGTCGCCAAGAATCTCTCTGCAATTAGCAGAAAGCAAGTACAAAGGCTATCGGGTTTAATTAACGCTTTGTCGTCGAGGAAGCAGATGGGCAGACGGACACTGGACAGTCAATAGCGCGTCATGTGCGGTAACGGATTACGGGATCGATGGCCACTTGTTGCGGAAATGGGGCGCGGGAACTGGGCCACCGACCGGCCTCGCGGGGTTACAGTTCCTACAGGTGCAGATGGGCACGGCCCAAAACAACAAAGAGCCTAACCCGCAACTAACTTTGAGCACCACCACAGTATGGACAAGGATTTACGTTCCAAACTATTACACGTGTCTTTTTGTCCATTGGTTGCTTGAAATATCACCATTTATTTTATTTTATTTTATTTTATTTTACAGGAAAACTTACAGCTTATTAGAAAATTAAGAACTAGTTAATAAATACAAAAGAACAATTAAAGCTAATTACAAGTTTTCACAGATAGAAATCACATATGAGAAAGAAAAAAAAACACTCAACTGGGAGAAGGAAAAATAAAAAGAAATACAGGGGGAACAAAAACCGAAAAAAAAATTGTAAAGAATAATCAATCAATCAATAAAAACTATACAATGTGGGGTAAAAAAAGCAAAATTCTAGAAGTGGCCAACGAATTTCTTAACGAGGTTTACGAATTATTTATAAGCGTTAAAGAATTCGTTTGCCAGCGTTTTGCGAATGACGATAAGGCCACCAATACAACAAAGACCCGCAACTACACAACCACTCAGCACCAACAAAGTGGACAACAATTTACGTTTCAGAACTATTACACTTATCCTTTTGCACATTAGGTGGCTGAAAGAGATTGCCATGTAAGTAACTATAAGGTCACCAAAAGTACTTTTGGTGACTTTATCGTTTTACAAACGCAGCACGGCCCAAAATAAGGAATCTAATATCCGCAACTATTCAACCATTGAGCACTATCACATTATGGATTAACAGTTGAGAACTAATACACTACATGTTCATTGACACCATTGACTGCCTAGTAGAATAGGTTCGCCATATGGGTAACAATAAGACCGCCAATGTTTGTTCTCAATGTCATCCATGTTTCTTTTACAGTCGACTTCCAATTGTCATTTATTTTAGCGAATACGAATCTTTGTAACATGGAAGATGGCAAAATGCCATTATAAGAATACGTGTAGGAAGAACATTGTCCGATAACGGCTTTCCTCAGACTTTTTTGGAGCTCGTAAAGTTGTATGCGGAAAGATTTGGGTGCCGAAGGGGATCGAATTAGAGCCCCAAGAAAACCATTATGAGTTGATCACGACTCTATGCAATGAAGATCGCGATGTAGAGAAAGAAGCATCAAAACAATGTTCTCTTCACTAAACTTTTTTTCTTATTTGTTAGAAGAAAATTACAAATCTGCAATATTTGTACTTAATAACAATAAAGCAGGTCACGTCGCAAATGAAAGAAAACAGGAAGTAATGTTGGATTCACAGGTTTGTACGGATGCGTGACAAATGACTTAAACACGCTCGTTAACCTCCATTTCTTATCAAAGTTTCCATCAGGGTCACACCCCAATATAGGGATGAAAGCTTTTTATTTGTCTTTTTATGTTCGACCAGCTAAAGCTAGCTAAATAAAAAGACAAATAAAAAGTAGTAGCTTTTAGATTAAGGGTATTAAAACTCCGTTGATTCTCTGATTAAAAGCAGCCCAGATCACTTCATTTTCTTGAAAAAGCCACTTCATCATCGCTTCAAAGATAAATCCAGAAAGACAAGACTGAAACACAAGTTAAACAGAATAACTTCTATTTAAATTATTTGAATGAGAACTTAATTGGGAAAACTGATTATAATCCCAATATGTGGATTGATTTGGACACGCTTTATTAGTCGTATCTATTTGTAATCGCAGTTAATCTGGAGTAAACCACACCAAATACGGTGGCCCCAAATCGGGCGCCAGGTAATTTCAAAGTTACCATAGAAACTTCTCGAAGGACAGAAAATACGATTTCCTTTTTACAAAACGTAATTTCCTAAACTCTCTATACGGGAAATTTACTCTTTTATAAAAACCACAGCGCTGCGCCAGAAAAATCATTATATTTCTGCCACATCAGGTCTAAGTGATAACTGTAGAAATATTGTAAGTATTAAAATTTTAACGCAGTTTTTTACCACGCAGTTTTTTTTTTGTCTGGTGGGAGGCTTTGGCCGTGGCTAGTTACCACCCTACCGTCAAAGACGTGCCGCCAAGCGATTTAGCGTTCCGGCACGATGGCGTGTAGAAACCGATAAGGGGTATGGGTTGAATTTACACTGCTATACCCCTTCCAAGTTAGCCCGCTACCATCTTAGACTGCATCGTCACTTACCATCAGGTGAGATCGCAGTCAAGGGCTATCTTGTCATCGAATAAAAAAAAAAAAAACCTGATTTACTCGTCCTCAGGCCTAGGTCCTTTTAACATTTTCAACCAACGAAAAACGCTATATTTTTTTATGCAAACAGATCGAGAAGCTTATAATTTTAACAAAGATAACCTAACCAACCTAACCCTAACCTTAAGATAACCTAATTCAAACAATATGTCTATATCTTCTACGTTCTGCTCCCAAATTCAGCTATGCAGACTGCAAGGCGTAAGCTCAGCTTTACATTTGTTTTAATGCATACTGATCTGTGATGCTGATAGTGAAGAGTGGCAAAAGACTTGAGGCGCTATGCGTTCCGCGGATAGCTTAAATGGGTTCGTACTGCTTTTTGACACTCACAAATGAATGCAAAGCTGAACTTACTCCTAGTACTAAAATATAACAATAATGGTAACGACAGGGTACTTTCACTGAATTGTCATGGTCAAAATTAAGATCAATAATAGGTAGTAACGGCACGTGTCCAGGATATCTGATTGCTGGTGTAGAGTGGCCGCGCAATTAGCTGGCTGGCAGCGTGCCAGACAACTTTAAAGCGCCGCCACTGCACAAGTGCGCACCGACATCGACGTGGTTTTGCGGTCGAAATTGCCATGTATTCCTTTAATTCAGTGACTTAAATAGAATACTTTTTATTGCACGCGGGAGACATTTTCTTCTTTATGCTTTTAAGTTGATGTGGCCTAGTTGCAACGGCATAAATCAATCGTTTGTTGTTTGTTTGATCGTAAGTTGGCCTTCAAATTTCCTCCCCGCCTCGGAAGACATGTTAAGCCGTCAGTTCCGCTTACGCTACATCTGATAATAAAATTGTGGTTAACCTAGAAGCGGAAGCTGTATTTTTTCGTGTAGTAGCTCTCATGATCTTGAGCCTACGAAAATCTGGAAGTCCATATCATTATAATAACAAGTAAATCTCTATGTAGTAAATGGAGCAGCTCAGCAATGACGCATAATAACTGGAGAAAACAGGGCTGTAATTTTAGTCAGGCCAGTAAGGACAGCTATTTGCTCCTTCACGGAAGCTAATGGAAGTAATTTACATATTTTGACAACATTGAAAACAACCTTCATACTTATGGTTCGCGAAAGACGATACATCGCACAGGTGGCAAGAAAAATTTGCACTCTATTTTTGATACCAATCGATCCTATTTCTTATAAGAATCAAAAGGGAGCTGAGGCATCACGAAAAGTGTGTTTGTTATTCATGGTGCCATACGAATATTTTCGTTACCAATAATGTCGAACGATCGTGTTGTTAGAGAATGACATGAACTGGGCTACTTCTTATACGTGATATTATATTACGATCATATCCTTCAGAAGATAGCAAAACATTTTTGTGGAAGACTTTGGCCGTGGCTACTTAAAAAACGTGTCGTCAAGTGATTTAGCGTCCCGATACGATGGCATGCGGAAACCAGAAGGTGTATGTACACTGCTGTACTCCTTCCGAGTTAGTCCGCTACCATCTTAGAATGCATCGTCATTTACTATCAGTTGAGATATTAGTCAATCTCATCCAAAAAAACCTTAGTTTTGCTAGAGATGCGATGTGTTTGGGTGACAAGAATACTAAAACAATTTTCGCCAGTGTCACTGTGAGCCGTCTGCTGTAGCATCTATTTGTGTTCGACAGCGGCATAACGAAGGCCTCTCTTTGAAAGGGTTTCAAACCGCACTCGACGGTTTGTTTGGCTTGCGGTGAAAGTCAATTAGCGCTGCGAACATTTTCTGAAAATGCAAAGCCCGAGCTCGAAGCAAAATATTTATATCTCGTCTAAAACCTCGAAGGTGAAGGGAGATGGCAATGTTTAAAATAGACGAGTATTCAACTTCTAATTAAAGTGTGCTTATTATGTTTATAGGTAGGTATGTTTGCCTGGTGGGAGGCTTTGGCCGTGGCTAGTTACCACCCTACCGTCAAAGACGTGCCGCCAAGCGATTTAGCTTTCCGGCACGATGGCTTGCAATAACTGATTAGAGGTATGGGTTGAATATACACTGCTATACACCTTCCAAGTTAGCCCGCTACCATCTTAGACTGCATCGTCACTTCCCATCAGGTGAGATCACAGTCAAGGGCTATCTTGTCATCGAATAAAAAAAGGTACGTTAAATTAATATGCATATTAATAAGTTCTAAGTTAATTAGTTTAAAAGCCTTAAGCCTCAATAGCCTAACGGTTAAGCTGAAAACAACGGTCGCTGATTCGATCCCCTCCTGTTGTCGTACCCACTCCTGACACAAGCTTTCCGCTTATTTGGGGGGGAGGAGGAAAATATTTGTCAAGTTCAGCATGGCTAATATTTTTCTGCAAAAAAAATAAACTAATGGCTATAGAAGAGGACTTGGGAGTACGTGACATAGAACTTTTATCCCGGCAAAATAGAGTGATCCCTCGGGGTTTTAATCGGGGTTCCTTCGGGGTAAAAACCTAATTCCACGAAGCCGAAGACGCAGCCCAAATCTACTAATAAAAATTAAATAAATTGCAAGAAGAGCGAAGCAACCTGGTCAAATACGTACATACTTAATCTTCTAGGCTACTAAATCTTTCTTACATAGGTTTTTTTACTGTATCGATCAATTCACGTAAGATGGAAATTACTTCGGCGTTGAACTCTTTTGGAACGGGACGCGTCAGAAGCGTTAGTGAATTGATTAAACTATTACTAACCAAAACATCAACGTAGACTTGACATTAAGCAAGCAAAGCCGAGTTAAAAAACCTGCCAAATGCAAGTCAAGCTCGCCCACCAAGGATTCCATTTCTTTGAAGGAAATACTTTTTATTTGGAACTGCATAACCAATTTTATTTGCATGGGATTATTCATGCGTAAAAAAGTGCTAATTAAGACACCAATTTATTTTATCTATAAAAATTCTGTAAACCTCTACGAGTAAGTATCAATTATTTTCTAATTTTTCGCTTTGCATTCTTCGAAGATAAGGGACAAGACATTGTTCACGATATGTCTGATTTTTACAATCAGCTATTTAAATAAAACCAAATTCTTAAATTTTGTCCAAATAAGGATACCTTTCGTAAAAAATTATGTTATTTTCCATATACCTAACCAATATAAAAAAATCCTTAATGTTCAAAACGGTAGAAAAAAGTACAAAAATTACTATACCTAAATTTGTAGTTTAATTGCCAGTGATAAGTTATCGACTCTTGAGGATTTGTCCTGTATTCAAAGATTTTCATTAGTTCTCCACCTTTACTGGATGCACCCTGAAGGCATAAGCTAACTAATCAAACTAAAGTTGAAAGTGTAAAATAAGTGCAAAATTACCTGAGAAAGTAGACATTCCCGACAAAAGCGACAACCCCGAGTGGCGGCTGTGGGACGGGTGTATCATCCCTATGGAGCAAATCTCAGAATCCTCGAACTGCCACATGTTTGTATCGAAAACTTTTACCGCTAGCGAAATTATTGAAGGAATACCGCAATCAATGTCTATGAGAATCTCAATCACTTCTATACCGGGGATGTAGATTTAAAAAATAATTTGAAAGATTTTTAGACTAAAATTATGTGAATACAGAGTTGAGGTAAAGTTTTTATCACATGAAAAGGAAATGCTGTCATATTCAGTGATGTGTGAGGATATGCATGGATTATGACGTGCGCGCGGCGCAATGTCTGCGGCGCGACTGAGCTGAGCGGCGGGCGGGTATGCCGTAGGATGGGAGTTTTAACTCCCTCCACCCTAGCTTCGTTTGGAGGGTGGTGGGTGGTAAACTGACGTCAGGGGACGTGGCCAAGCCTGGGAGCGGGCATCCTGTGTATGACTATTCAAATACCATTTCAGTGGCAATATTTTATTTAGGTTTATTAGAGAAGCTCATTTTAAAATGAATCGAAATGATATTTTAATGAAATGCGTTATTACTTAGTTAGTTTAATTTGAATGTAAGTTTAAGTATGAATGTATACATGCATGCATGCAAATAGCTTTGGTGGTCACAAATACTGCGGAAAATCTGTTTTTGATGAATACTTATCAGTCACAGATTAATAGTCTTTCAACAAACACACTTGGCACAAGCACATCATGTCATACTCAGGTTCTATTACTGGCAGGGGCAATTTTACTTAAACTTTCATCAAATAAAAAAAATACACATATTGGTTATTAAAAAGATCCAATCCTTATCCAAGCCTTAAGTTAAAATTTTCATAATTTTGTTTAAGATAATAAAGGTTATGCACTGCACCAGAACATTTTCAATTATATAAACACATGAACTATTTTACACTTTAAAAAATATATGATTTTTCTAATATTACTTAAATAGGATTAAAATTGTACAATGGAGTATGTATTATAATTTGTAATATTGCATGTTTGTCCTGTGAACGACTACTAAAATTAAGAAAAGATATGGCATATGCATAGTCTTGCCTGTGTTAAAGTTTTACAAAGAAAATTAGTAGACATGTTAGACATGGTTTTAATCCTCTTTCCCCTCCAAATCAAGCATTAAGCTTGTGCAGATAGTGGCCATGATAATAGTGTAACCAGTGGTTTGAACCGTGACAGTTTGGCCCATCGGCCGTTGAGCTATTGAGGCTATAAACATGGGGCTATGAAGATATTCAGAATTATGAAGTGTGACGATCAATAAATTAAAATAGAAGTTCTTATATACTTTCCAAATAAGTCTCATGTTTTACTGAATTAAAGTCCTATCTAAATATTTAAAAGGAAAATGTGACTAACTGACTGATCTATCAATTCACAGCTCAAACCACTGGATGGATTGGACTGAAATTTAGTATACAGATAGCTATTATGATGTAGGTATCTGCTAAGAAAAATGTTTTGAAAATTTAACCCCGAAGGGAGTCAAATAGAGGTTTTTAAAATCTAACTTAACATGAGCGAAGCTGCGAGCAAAAGCTAGTGACATATTTACTTAAAGTAATAAAAATATAGGTATATAAGAAAATTTACTTTGTGTTAACTTTACGTCCCACCTTCCTTCGTATTAATTAAACATGTACTTTTTATATTCCCAATTTTTGCCGTATAAATGTCTGTTCAAATTGAATGAAACCTTAAGCTTCTTATATAGTCAACTTATGGGCTACAAGATTATCCATAATTCCGATTACTTTCTAGTAATTGATAGAGATAAAGGTACTTACCGAGATCTTTGAAGAGCTTCTTATAATCGCCGAGATCATTCTGGTCGAGCCATTCGTCGACTTCTGTGTTTTCATCTTCGAATATCTCACTTAAAACTAATCTGGTAATATAAATTAATGTCAAGAAAAAGAGAACTGTACCACAGTATTGTAGTTGCTTAAACATATTTGGGGGTTTTAGTCATGATAAAATAGTTTTATTGAAAAATAAATACTGTTGAGGAATATAAGAAATTTTCTACCTGTACCATGGCCACAGACTAGGAATAAAATAAGAACCACAGATAAGACCTATCATTAAAGAAAATGTCTTAGAATGTGACCATCTCAAAAATGGCAAATCTCCCCTCCCCGACAATGCCAAATAATCTGTAATGTAATCTGCCAAAATAGACTCCATAAAATAGGTAGGTAGTTACCAATAATATAACATCATACTGATATGACCTGGTGACGAGAATGCATAAATAAAATACGTAATATAGTATTCAAAAGAATTTGGCAGTTATTTTACAATCTATTTTTCACTTACCTACTACATTTTACATTGCAGGTTCAAATTCTTCATTTTGTTCATTTTCTTCTTTTTAATTACTAATTTGCTACCAAATCCTATTTCCTATGAATTAGTTATTATTAATATAATAAACTAGTACAATGCAATGCGAAAGTTTGGATGTATGGATGGATATTTGATCAATCACACCGCAATGACTGAACCGATTGATTATAGCCTGGTATGACAAATAGGCTACTTTTGATCCCGGAAAATAAGTTTCCGCAAGAAATTTAAAACCTTAATTTACGCGAACGAAGTCGCAGGCATTAACTAGTAAGTCATATAAATAAAATTAAGTAATAAGACAGAAAATTATAAGTTTTCTATCACTTTCTGAAATCAGCAGCTTATTCTGCCAGTTATTTAAGAGCCAAATATGCCCAAATGACATAAATCTGTCACAAATGGTCACACTGATGCCTTATGTCTTTTCGTTCCTGGTTGTGTCTGTCTCATTCTATCTTGTTTGATACCGCTATACTGCATCTCTTTCGTGTTATAGATATCATTGTCTTCTATAGTAGGTACCTACTTCTTTGTCTACGGCGCTCGTGAGAGTATTATGTTCCTTGCTACGGCGCAGCCGCACTAGGCTAGGTACTCCCAAGTACTCCTACCTACTACTCAGTGGCACTTACTATAGTACCTACCAGCGAATGAAAATTACGCAGTGTAGGCACAACAGAATTAGTACGAGTAAACTGAATCTACTTATTGAACTGATGGTAGTCTCATATGATTACCTCCTGGCTGTCTAACGATATGGAGCTAATAAAATTAGCACCAAAATGCTCAGGTTCCGATAAGAGTACTACCAGCTCCACAGCGATCTTCAACATTGCTTTCAGGACATATGACGGGACAGCAATTATTGCAAAGGCTTTTGATAAGATTCGGCATAAAAATCTTCTATCGAAATTACCATTCTACAGACTTTTCGAGAAGTTGTCACTGGGTTGTTGCTAACTTTCATTCCATTGATGATTTTAAAGAACCAAGAAATAATTAATATGGTATTAAAATTAATTGTGCTCAACATTGACAAAAAAGATTTCAACTTTAATAATTAGCATGAGGAAAATAATCTAATGAAACACAGGAAGAACATTAAAAATTAAAGTACAGTAGAACTCCAATTATCCGAATTAATGGGGACCGGGACCCATTCGGATAATCAAATATTCGGATAATCGGATTTTTTTAAAAAAATTGCCATTGGAGAGAATAAAAGCTACGTTTTGATATTGCACTATTTTTTTATTGTGTTTGCGCGTCAAGTCAAGACTTGACGCGCAAACACTGGCTTCGCGGGGGGAAGAATAATAGCGCACTTAGACTTTTTTGGACAATTTTTTGTGATTCGGATAATCGGCGATTCGGATAGTCGGAGTTCGGATAATTGGAGTTCTACTGTATCCATAATATAATTCCATAAAAGCATTATCACAAGAGGGTGCGCAGATAATCTAAGATCTGCATAAAGCTAGGTGTGGGAATCACATTTTAAATGAGATATGAAGTTTTGGAATTCAAGTGCTTATTTCACTTTGATCTTATCAGCAAGGGAGCAGGACAGGCCTGTTCCGTCTGGTTCTACATTAAGTTCCTGAATTGTACTGTCATTGATGACCATAGAAAATCTTTTGGAACGGAATCCGCCAAGTGGTGGCAGGTTGGTGCCGAGGTCCAATGCCTTAATGAAATTTCCACTGGGATCTGCCAGCATGCGGACCTGAGAAAGAGAAAATTCACCAATTATTTACAAAGATTATGTATTATATTTTTAAACATTCAAACTCAGTAACTTTTGTAGACACAGAAATCTGCTTTTTGTTTGGCAGATTTACATTAAAAATTTCCAACAAGATTTGCAAATATATAGCAGCCTGATTTTATACATAGTAACTATCATAAAATAAACCTGAATGGAAATCAATAACAATTAATTATTCTGTTTGTGGCTCATAATTAATGTGCATGTTATCAAGTATTGACTGGGAGCAGAATAGAGGTCAATGAATACGGAGGGTACTTGGAGACTGCTTATCGACTGTTTTCATATTGCATAGCCAGAAATAGGAATAATTAAGAGCACAAATATTTTTTGTAGTGAGCAACAAATTGAAGTTACAAAATAATAGATTATCTTTACCATTACATAATTAAACCAAATTGTTACCTACCAATACATTGTCTTTACCTTCAAACCTTGATAACTACAGATATGTGTATACCTATTGAATAGATTTTGTAGCAAATTTATAACTAATAACTAATGTGTGTAAATAACCCTATAACAACTGCTAAACCTCTGAATCTATTGATACTGAGATTTTAATTAATTGAACCTTGACCTTGATTACTAAAGTAAAAGTAAAAAATTGGAGATAACAAGATATGCCTTCAATTAATGGAATTGAATGGACTAACAATGTAAGCATAAAGTGAAAATCAGTTGGACTAAGTTTTTGTCAAGTATTACCTTTCCCTTAGTGTTGTGTTGTGCTCCCCAAGCAGCCATTACATAGGGATCATTCACAGACACGCAGACAATCTCTGAAACGCCCTCCGCCTTCAACTTGTCAGCGTTTTGCACATATCCCGGCAAGTGAGTCTTTGAACATCCGGGAGTGAAGGCGCCAGGCACGGCGAACAGGACGACTTTCTTGCCGTTCGTCAATTCACATACATTCACCTTATTAGCCGGGGAATCTTCGAACAGATCCACCGCCGGCAATTTGTCCCCGACCTAGGATTACACAAATCTTGTTAGCTATTGTTATGTAATTTTTAATTTCTGCATTTATAAACATTAATTACCTTGACTGGAGCCATTGCATATAATGTCGTATGAACCGCTCGACTGGACTTTTGTTTGGTAAATGAAGAAACACTTCGAATAATTGACGCGGTCGTGCGAAACATTTGTTGGTTTGATTGACCTTTTCTTGTATATTTTTTTTCTTTGATTTGTGGATTTGACTGATTCGATTCGTCCGACGTTTTGACCACAGATTATAAGCCCTACGCAGGGTTGCCAACTCCTAAAAAAAATTAGCCCTAACATCAACATGAAATACCCCTAAATAACCCTAAATGCAATATTCAAAAGCCCCAAAAAAATCCCTGTATCTTGTTACCATTCAAAGCTAATGTTTAAATGAGTTTCCCGTTTTATTGAGGTAAATAAAAATAATATTACTTAATTTTAATTACATTATTCGGCAGAGGCGTAACTATACCGTTTGAGGCCCGTGGCAAGTTCATCGGATGGGGCCCTCCCTCCCCCAATATAAAGAAGCTCAACATTTTTTTATTTTATAATAAATCACTATGTGAAGTAGGTACATACAATTGCAACGTAAAAGCGACATTTTCTCGAGCGAAGCGAGCGCGAAATTTTTTATGATTGCATTACGGCACTTAGTAGTCCATACCATACTTAGCACCTACAATAGAAATGTAAAAGTGACATTTTCGCGAGCGAAGCGAGCGCGAAATTTTTTATAATTACATTACGGCACTTAGTAGTCCATTCTTGGCATCTACAATAGCAACGTAAAAGCGACATTTTCGCGAGCGAAGTGAGCGTGAAATTTTTTATGATTACTTTACGGCACTTAGTAGTCCATACTTGGCACCTACAATAGAAAAGTAAAAGTGACATTTTCGCGAGTGAAGCAAGCGCGGAATTTTTTATGATTGCATTACGGCACTTAGTAGTCCATACTTAGCACCTACAATAGAAATGTAAAAGTGACATTTTCGCGAGCGAAGCGAGCGCGAAATTTTTTATAATTACATTTTGGCACTTAGTAGTCCATTCTTGGCATCTACAATAGCAACGTAAAAGCGACATTTTCGCGAGTGAAGTGAGCGTGAAATATTTTATGATTGCATTACGGCACTTAGTAGTTCATACTTGGCACCTACAATAGAAAAGTAAAAGTGACAATTTCACGAGCGAAGCAAGCGCGAAATTTTTTATGATTGCATTACGGCACTTAGTAGTCTATACTTGGCACCTATATATTAGATATGTAAAAGTGATATTTTCGCGAGCGAAGCGAGCTCGAAATTTTTTATAATGGCATAACGGCACTTAGTAGTCCATACTTGGCACCTACAATAGCAACGTTTTTTTATTTTGCACTACGCCATATCTACTACATAGTCCTGTACATTTGGCGCTTGAGACCCTGCGCTTGTATGCGTCGCACACCCGGCATCGTAGGTAAAGTCGGCCCTTCAAACTATTTAGCTATTGTTATTGGGGTAGCTATATTCGGTAATTAATTAGATTAGATATTTTATAAAGTTAGTCTTTTAGTTTAGTTAAAAATATGTGTTTATGGACCTAATGACAATTAGGTACCTATACAAATATGTATCTTTTTTAATTTCTGTAAGACAAATAAAAATTTTGGCCCCAAATCTACCGCCCCTAAAATCTGCTGCCCTAGGCTCCAGTCAACTCAGCCTTTTGGTAATGCGTAACCTTTCTTGTCCCAAAGAATTTAGTTTATATCAATTTTAATTTTGAAAATGATCGCTCGGCACTAGTGCCGACTACGGCTAGCCGTAGCCACAGGAATGGCTATAAATGTAAGGATCATCTTGTGCTTCTGGCTCTCTCTGACCGGGGCCCCTTCTGGCTGGGGCCCGTGGCATTTTGCCGAAATGCCACCCTATAGTTACGCCTCTGTTATTCGGAATTCTTATAGTCATACAATATGTTTACATTATAAGTGTAACATTTTTTGGAGATGAAGTAAAAGTACCGCAAGATCCACCATCACGTTTTAAAATGAAAAGGGCAGGTTTCGTAATTTGTTTTTCACTATATTATATATCGAAAAAGCGTGTTCAACGCTAATGTATTGAAATATTTTCAAAACGCTTTAGCTAAAACGATTTTAAGCATATTATTCCGAAATATCATAGGCGTTTTGCTTTATTTACTCGTTTTGGTCAGTCAATTATGTGACGCTTGAAAATTTATTTATGCCCCTAAAAATAGCCCTAAATTTTTTTGGGCCCTAAAAAAATCCCAACAAGAAAAATTCCGCCCTAAATTTGGGGCTAAAAGCCCTAAGTTGGTAACCCTGGCCCTACGGAGTTTTATAGTGCTAGTGTTTTACTCTTGGCACTTCTGTAGTGTTGTTATTAGTCTGTGGCATTTTTATGTGATTTTTATGAATAGGTCCCGTATAGGTAGGTATCTACTCTACGGTAGGTACCTACTCTAAGGTTGTAAGTAGTCAGGATTGGTTTATATACCTACTCTTTGATGCTTTTTCTCTTTGGTTTTTACTGTCTACGGCATGGGGGGGTCTCTGTCTATGGTCACTTATGGTTTTGATTGACGTTGTTCTTGTTTGATTCCAGCCTCTAGAAACTCTCTTACAAGAACATTTTATTTCTTTGGGTTCAGCAACATGCCGAAACTAACGGGTGACGTCATATTGCCAACATAATTTATGTCAAAAAGGAGTTTTCTAAAAAGAGTTAATTCTTGGTCTGGCTTCGCATTATGAAAAGTCATTAATCCAAAGAAAGAAAAAAATTGTTGTCATTTTTCAGTCAGTTGTCAGTATAATAATAAATAAGAGAAAAATATTTTTCAAACGTTTTAAATAAATATTAATTCTATAAATAATTATTCTAGCGGGAATTGTTTATTCGTTAATTCCTCAATTCAATTTGTGAACCATCTTGGAAGATTATAGAAAATGTGAAGTTTGCAGCATGAATGTTAAAAGTTCTGAGAAGTTCTTGCTTTTTCCAATGGTATCAAACTGGTAAAGTGCCTACCTACCTGTGCTACCTACGATTATTTTTAACTGCTATTCTATCGAATGGGATAAAAAGAAGACTGCAGTGATACTTTGCTTTGCTTAGCAGATAAAAAGATGCTATTGCATTGAAAAAACTTCTAGAAAGAAAGAAAGAATTCAGTTTAAAGTAACTAATTTTGTTTCAACTAGTTGTAATATTGTGAATAAAAATGAATAAATACTAGACTCATATTGATCCTTGTTTTATTTACGCAACTTTTGAACTTGATCTTAGAACAATAGATTTGGTAGCACATCCCTGTTTTTGTCGATATCGATAAAATCTAATTATCGATAAGACAAATCTATCGATACATTACATCCTTAGCTTTGACAATTCTTTCTTCATTACATGGGTTGGTAGTATTGTTTTTCTTTTATGAAGTTGGCTAAAATAAAAACAAAGTCTCGAAATTTTTTTCTTTGAAGTTCCGCCTCTTAAAACGGAGTGATTACATTCTCTTTGTTTGATTCTTTCATAGAATTTTCTCACTTTTTAGTGTATTTTTAACATTAATTTTAAATATAATATGATGAGTATTGGTTCAAATGTTCGGTCAGTAAGACTTTGAGGTTTACTCGTCAGTAAAGTGCAGTGATAAGCATGGAATCGCCCTCTATGGACACTATTTACCAGGCCATAAGTGCCTTGTATGATAACCCCAATGGAAACGAGAAAGAAAAAGCTTCAACCTGGCTTGGAGACATACAGAAATCGGTTAACAAAATTTCCTACATACATAAACTAATCAAATATGTTTTAACATTTAATAATTTTCATGGCCTAAATACGTCGTTTAGTTTAATAAACCATGTCATGTTGTGTTATTGCAGATACATTCGTGGAAAGTAGCAGATCAGCTTTTACAGCAGAAGAAGGATGTGCCGTCATGTTTCTTCGCTGCACAGACGATGCGATCTAAAGTGCAACATAACCTATCAGAACTGCCACAGGAGGCTGTCGTATCCCTCAGAGATTCCTTGGTAGCGCATTTAGAAGGCATCTCCCCAGACACTAGTCCGCCGATCCTCACTCAATTATCCTTAGCTCTAGCCGATCTGGCATTACAAATGTTGTCATGGCAAAACTGTGTCAGCGACCTTATAAAGTTATTCTCTAACAAAAATTACTTTGTTCTCTTAGAAATATTAACAGTGTTACCTCAAGAAATTGACTCATCAAGCTTAAAACTCGGTGAGAACCGTAGAGAGGAAATTAAAACAGAGTTACGTGCTAATGCACAAGCTGTGTCATTTTTTCTCAAGGAATGTATCAATAGTAATCCAAATTCTCACATAGCATTAAAGATTATTAAATGTATGACATCATGGATACAAGTCAAAGCTATTAGCATTCAGGAAGTGCCTCAGAATGCAGTTATAGGGTTCAGCTTGCAAGTTTTACAGGATCACAGTTCGATTAATATATTGCATGATGCAGCTTCAGATTGTATTTGTGCGATACTCCACTCTTTAGAGGAAAATAGCAATAACACAGAGGTAGAAAAGTTGTTGTTTGACAATGTGTCTGCACTAGAGGCAAGCTACCACATGGTGGTGGCTCACGAGGAGGAAGAGAAAGCTGCCAATTATGCCAGGGTGTTCACAGAGTTGGCGGAGACATTTTTAGGGAAAATTATACTGAGCACAGCCAATGGGAGTGCACATTTTGCCATGAGATCCTTGGAATTGGTTTTAATGTGTGTGGGACACCATGATTATGAAGTGAGTGGATTTCATTATAAGGAACTGTTTATACTTATTGTAACTTATGGCTGTGACTTTTAAGAGTCCTATGGAAGCTCTGATTTTCTCGGATAAAAACTAGACTATAATCAGAGCTTCAGTGTTCAACCCTCTACCTACTTGTGGAAGTCTCTTCAAAATCAGTTCAGCTGTTCTGAATGGAAACTCAAATTCAAATTTTTAATCAAATTTAAACTCAAATTCTTCATTCAAATTTATTTTATCAATTTCACCCAAGTAGTTCAGTTTTTAAAAATACCAAGTTATATCTTAGTTTTGTCAGAACAAACTGTAGCCTGCGTTAATTCAGAGTAGAAGCTATCTCCATTCCCAGCCAAACTATTTCAGTCATTGTGGCACAAAGGAGCACAAGCAACCAGACTTTATACCTATAATATTAGTAGCATGTAAAATTGACTAAAAATGCCATAATTCTTCTTGGTAGGAAAGGCATTTAGAATCAGGTTTATTTGAACATTCAAAAGTACTTTTAAAGTTTATTTGAATAGAAATTCTTATCTTTACTTTACTTTTCAGGTAGCAAAAATAACATTCAACTTGTGGTACCGGCTCTCGGAGGAGGTCTATGAGCGGGACTACCAGCCCCTAACGGATGCCTTCAAGCCTCACATAGAGAGGCTGATTGAGGCCTTGGCTAGACACTGCCAGTGTGAACCAGACCTTTTGCAACTGCCTGATGAAGACGAGTTCTTTGTGAGTTTCATTTTTATACCTTCAGTGGGATTGAGTATACTCATATAATTTTATAAATAAATAAATAAATAAATAAATAAACATTTATTCAGCTCACACAGATAAAAAGACACAAAATTTGAGTAACACTAAGTGAGATCTACAGACTGCACCCCCACTCTGCTAAGAACCACGACAGAGCTAAAACAAGACAGATTTATGTCAGAGCATATTTCTGTAACATGATCTTCTTCAAATGCCTCTCCAACTAGCAAAGAATGACCATCATCAGCATTATATAAATATAATATGCATGCTGCTTTGCTCATGTTAAATTCAATTTCTCAAACCCCTAATTTACCCCTCTTAAGGGTTGAATTTTCAAAAATTCTTTGATGCCTATGTCATAATAGCTATCAATATGCCAAACTTCAGCCCCATACATTTTGTAATTTGAGCTGTGTGTCGATAGATCAGTCAGGCACGTTTTCCTTTTATATATTTAGATACTTGTGCTGCACGAAAGAAAGAATTAAGCTGCTTGTTCTAGATGTAAAATAAATGCTTATGTCATTTTGTCTCTGAATTAGGTTTGTTACTTAAGATCTATATTGCAATTTCAGGACTTCAGAATGAAAGTTATGGAACTGATCAAGGATGTGGTGTTCATCGTGGGATCCAGCTCGGTGTTCCGGCAGATGTTCGCCACACTGCAGGCTGACCTCTCGTGGGAGCAGACCGAGGCAGCACTGTTCATAATGCAAGCTGTTGCTAAGAACATATTGCCGTGAGTGTGTTGATACTATTTAAAAACCCCTAGGTACTACACCAGTGAATCGTTGCTCGGCTCTGACGATTAGGAACCTTTGAATCGCAGGTCAGGCTAAAACAAAAAAGTCAGCAGGAGAATAGTGTCGGGAATTTGGTGGTGTTATACTCCAGTACTTAGGAGGTAAGCACGTAAAGCCATTGTTGCTATACCAGACTCCAGTCGTGTCAGACTGGGTCCAAAAGTTGCAAAATAGAGTATATCTTAACACGAGTTTGTGCATCTAGACAATATGATAGATTTGAAGATTAGAAACACTAAAATGTCGGTAAGAATTCAACCATAATTCTCGAGTTTATGAATACATTATCAGTAATGAGAATGCTTTTTTTTAATATATTGACACTGGAAAGTGTTTTTGCTGTATCTTATATATTTGGACTATATAAGAACCAGTGCTTGATCACACCTGATGGTAAGTGAAGGTGTAGCCTGAGATAGAGTGCTCTTGCTTAGAAGATGCCTATTCACTGTTGAGTTAGAGGAATAGTTAATTGCATATCCTAGTAGATTATACTTTAATTGTTTCTTTATTTATAACAGAGAAGAGTATGAATATGTGCCAAAAGTTGTGGAAGCGATACTGTCGATGCCCGAGAACAGCCACCCAGCGGTGCGGAAGACTTGCATCCTCCTTCTGGGGGAGTTGTGCGAGTGGATCGAGAAGCACCCCGAGTGCTTGGAGGCCAGTCTGCAGAACCTAATCAGAGCCTTGCACGACCAGAGGCTCGCCAACGCAGCTGCTACTGCTTTACAGGTAATTTGTGGTAAAAATAAAATATTTGTGGTAAAAAAGCTTTGGAATGTTTGAGCCTGAGATACCTTTTAAGGCACAAATTTCTTCGTCACAACTATGACAAACTACCAATCTGCACAGTATGCTGCAGATGTGACGCTTTATTCCTCAGTAATAGAAACCAAATTTAAAATCACTTAAAATTTCATATTTTTAATCTAGCTAGCTCAAAAAAACCTATATTTATAAAGAGATAAATCATAAAGTGTCCAATAGTTAAGAGGAGTAAGGTTATTTAAGTTGATAGGAACCAAGAATGACACTTTTTTGCATTGCCTACAAACTTTATAAATATCCTATACACATTTTAACTGCAGTTTTATAAGGATCTAGATCCAAAATAAAGGATGAGGAATAATTGCATCAGCAAAGTCAAACAATGAAATAACAACAATGATATCATTGGGGATAGTGCAAATCCACGTAACTAGCATTAGCACATTAAAATCCATTTGCATACGTTTGTGGTCAAATCAAAACCGCCTAAGTGTCGTAGCATCTAATTTAATCACTTTAAAAGATATCTATTTTTATCAATACATACCTAGAACACATGAATTAATACTCTCTGTGTAAAAATTAGCCCAATAGCCGTAGAAATAAGAAATTTATAAAGTTTTAAATTAAACACATTACATTAAAGTTTTAAATTAAATACATTAGTCACAGTTTTACAAGAGAAGATTAAATCTTCTCTTGTAAAACTGTGACTAATGTAGATCCGCGGTTTTGACCAATGGTAAATGCGCGGTTTTGCACTATCCCCGACGATATAATTAATTATTTTTTCAGTGGCGTCATTATTGGTGTCCGTGTTTTTTATGTTTTTTATGTATTTTAAGTAGTTTTTTTAGCAGTTTGGGTACTAGTAAGTAAAATGAAATTTGTCGTAATCCAGAACATCTGCAAGGCGTGCCGCAGCCACGCCGCGCGGCACGCGTCCACGCTGCTGCAGGCGGCGCGCCTCGCCGACGAGCTGGCGCTGCCGCTGCACACCTCCTCCACCCTGATGCGAGCGCTGGCTGCAGCGATAGGCCGCCTCCCGCACGACCAGGTACAGCCTCCCTAAGGATCGATCCGGCGATCGATGTTAACGTGTCCACAGTGCTACCACACCGATTGATCGATGGTAGGTCAACACGCTCACAAACACGATTAATTGTCGATCGATAATTGATCAACTTTTACCAATTAGTATCCATCGATCCTCCAAAACTGGTAATACACTATTTTATTTTATTTTATTTTATTTTACAGGAAAACTTGCAGCTTATTAGAAAATTAAGAACTAGTTAATAAATACAAAAGAACAATTAAAGCTAATTACAAGTTTTCACAGATAGAAATCACATGTGAGAAAGAAAAAAAAAACACTCAACTGGGAGAAGGAAAAATAAAAAGAAATACAGGGGGAACAAAAACCGAAAAATAATTGTAAAGAATAATCAATCAATCAGTAAAAACTATACAATGTGGGGTAAAAAAAAAAAAGCAAAATTTTAGAAGTGGCCAACGAATTTCTTAACGAGGTTTACGAATTATTTATAAGCGTTAAAGAATAGCGTTTAGCTAGCTGTATCTAGAGTAGGGCTGCTCTCTATCTCATAAACTGCTATCTAAGAACTGTCTAATCCGCATTTTGTATGATGAATGGTTTGACAGTTTTTAGTTTCAACTTTCAATTGTTTTGAGTGTAGAGTTTGTTTGCCAGCTGACAGTGGCCATGCGGGAAGCGACGTCGGTGCAGCTGGCGGGGCTCACGGAGCTGGTGAAGAACACCAAGGAGCTGAAGAAGGGCACCAGCTCCGACCCCGTGCTGTGGCTGGACCGGCTGGCGGCGCTGTTCCGCGACGTGGACGTGCTGCCCTCGTCGGTCAGCGGCGCGCATCCCTGCATGCCCGCCTTCCAGGACGCCTGGCCCGTCATACACCAAGTTATGAACAAGTACGCTTTTTTAATTTATTTATTTCAGGACGACCAACAGGTTACAATAAATTAAAAAAAAAAAAACTAAAAAAAAAAAAAAAAAACTACAAGATGAAAAAAATTATTATGAAGTAATGTACACCTACTTAAAACTTGCTTTTAAAAAGTTCCGATTTATTTTTCATCCCTAAAAAAAATATTTTTTAATAATTCAAACCCTAAGGCGGTAAAGTAGGATTTTGTAAGATCAACGTGAGCGAAGCCATAGATAAATTATAGTTTTCATAATCAGCATCCTCGGGAACCCCGAATATGTGCTTTAAAAAAAGAGATATGGACCGAATTGATAACCTCCTCCTTTTTGGATGTTAGTTAAAAATGGTTATCATTTTCCTAATCATCAATCCGATTTTTGTGTTAAGCAGACTATATTTTTGATACAGTCACTATCAATCTTTAAACTGCTTCAAGCACCAACCTCTATTAAGATGAGTACCCTGGACTGTTTTGGTTGTCACCTTATTAGGTGGCAAAAGTGTGAGACGTGCTCGGCACCCTGATTACGATAAAAATTTGCAACAGCAACAGCAATAGCAACGCGACAGCGATCGGTCGCAAAATGTCACTAAAAATCGTATTACGGAAGCCAATCGCACGTCTATTGCTCACGTGTCGATACTAGCGCCACTCGCGATAGGACGGCAATAGATGTAAACAAAATACACAGTTTTTATCGTCGTCAGTGGTTGAATTGTTATATTTTTTATTTGTTTTGTGTTGTGGTCTATGGTAAAACCATCTCGAAGTACTAAGTAGTAGACTTCCTTTCTTCTCCATCAAGCATCTCTAAAGCAGAAAAGTACATTTTGCGATAGGCGAGCAATAGACGTGCGATTGATTTGCGTAATACGAATTTTAGTGACATTTTGCAACCGATCGCGTAGTGATTGCTGTCGTGTTGCTACTGCTGTCACTACTGAAATTTGACGTTTGAGAAGTGACGTTTGACAGCAGAAGTGACGTTTGACAGCAACGATTGCGCGATTTACGCCTGTCGCGAACCTGTCGCGAGATACGTAATAACCCTGCCGAACTAGTGTGTATTTCGAAGTTCCCAGCATGTTGGGTCATGCTCGGTGGTCATGGTCGGTGGTGTGGCAGGTTCGTGTGCGACGGGCGCGTGATGGAGCGCGCGTGCCGCTGCGTGCGGTTCATGGTGCGCAGCGCGGGGCGGCACGCGGCGCCGCTGCTGCCCGCGCTGTGCGGCGCGCTGCCCGCGCTGTACGGCGCGCGCGCGCACTCGTGCCTGCTGTACCTGTGCGCCGTGCTGTGCGACGCGCTGGGTGAGCCGGCCGGCGGCGGCGACGCGCCGCGCGCGCTGGCGGAGCTGCTGCGCGCCGTGCTGCCGCGCGCGCTGGCGCTGCTCGACTCGCCCGCCGCGCTCAAGGACAACCCCGACACCGTCGACGACCTCTTCCGTCTTTGCGTGCGGTCAGTGCTTACTCTGTGCTCACCTTACTCGTTACGACAATGTACAGTGTATTTACAAAAAAATGGCAAATATTGTATACAAACAGGCTGAACGGAAGCTGGAAGGGTGTTCGTTTCAGAAACATTGAACTAAAGCGTACTTCTCTATGGCATTCTGTACTGAGTTTAATATTTATAAATGTGATAACATTCGTCAATCCGATTGTTGTTTTTATCATCGACGTGTCATAAGAGCTACGTTTTTTCAACATTCAAATTTGGCCTACATGAAATAAATAATTTTGAATTTTTTTGAATATCTGTGAAAGTTATTAGGGTTTGGATTGAAGTAGCAAGTTTCCGCCGCAGCTACCTGCAGCGGAACCCGGCGGCGCTGGTGGAGGGCGACACGCTGGGCTCGGTGCTGCAGTGCGCGGTGGCGGCGTGCGCGCTGGACCACAGCGACGCCAACTGCTCGCTGATGAAGTTCCTGCACGACCTCACGCGCCTCGCCGCCGCCGCGCCCCCCGCCGCGCGCGACGACCACCAGCACCTCAAAGGTACAGCTCCACCGCAGCTACCTGCAGCGGAACCCGGCGGCGCTGGTGGAGGGCGACACGCTGGGCTCGGTGCTGCAGTGCGCGGTGGCGGCGTGCGCGCTGGACCACAGCGACGCCAACTGCTCGCTGATGAAGTTCCTGCACGACCTCACGCGCCTCGCCGCCGCCGCGCCCCCCGCCGCGCGCGACGACCACCAGCACCTCAAAGGTACAGCTCCACCGCAGCTACCTGCAGCGGAACCCGGCGGCGCTGGTGGAGGGCGACACGCTGGGCTCGGTGCTGCAGTGCGCGGTGGCGGCGTGCGCGCTGGACCACAGCGACGCCAACTGCTCGCTGATGAAGTTCCTGCACGACCTCACGCGCCTCGCCGCCGCCGCGCCCCCCGCCGCGCGCGACGACCACCAGCACCTCAAAGGTACAGCTCCACCGCAGCTACCTGCAGCGGAACCCGGCGGCGCTGGTGGAGGGCGACACGCTGGGCTCGGTGCTGCAGTGCGCGGTGGCGGCGTGCGCGCTGGACCACAGCGACGCCAACTGCTCGCTGATGAAGTTCCTGCACGACCTCACGCGCCTCGCCGCCGCCGCGCCCCCCGCCGCGCGCGACGACCACCAGCACCTCAAAGGTACAGCTCCACCGCAGCTACCTGCAGCGGAACCCGGCGGCGCTGGTGGAGGGCGACACGCTGGGCTCGGTGCTGCAGTGCGCGGTGGCGGCGTGCGCGCTGGACCACAGCGACGCCAACTGCTCGCTGATGAAGTTCCTGCACGACCTCACGCGCCTCGCCGCCGCCGCGCCCCCCGCCGCGCGCGACGACCACCAGCACCTCAAAGGTACAGCTCCACCGCAGCTACCTGCAGCGGAACCCGGCGGCGCTGGTGGAGGGCGACACGCTGGGCTCGGTGCTGCAGTGCGCGGTGGCGGCGTGCGCGCTGGACCACAGCGACGCCAACTGCTCGCTGATGAAGTTCCTGCACGACCTCACGCGCCTCGCCGCCGCCGCGCCCCCCGCCGCGCGCGACGACCACCAGCACCTCAAAGGTACAGCTCCACCGCAGCTACCTGCAGCGGAACCCGGCGGCGCTGGTGGAGGGCGACACGCTGGGCTCGGTGCTGCAGTGCGCGGTGGCGGCGTGCGCGCTGGACCACAGCGACGCCAACTGCTCGCTGATGAAGTTCCTGCACGACCTCACGCGCCTCGCCGCCGCCGCGCCCCCCGCCGCGCGCGACGACCACCAGCACCTCAAAGGTACAGCTCCACCGCAGCTACCTGCAGCGGAACCCGGCGGCGCTGGTGGAGGGCGACACGCTGGGCTCGGTGCTGCAGTGCGCGGTGGCGGCGTGCGCGCTGGACCACAGCGACGCCAACTGCTCGCTGATGAAGTTCCTGCACGACCTCACGCGCCTCGCCGCCGCCGCGCCCCCCGCCGCGCGCGACGACCACCAGCACCTCAAAGGTACAGCTCCACCGCAGCTACCTGCAGCGGAACCCGGCGGCGCTGGTGGAGGGCGACACGCTGGGCTCGGTGCTGCAGTGCGCGGTGGCGGCGTGCGCGCTGGACCACAGCGACGCCAACTGCTCGCTGATGAAGTTCCTGCACGACCTCACGCGCCTCGCCGCCGCCGCGCCCCCCGCCGCGCGCGACGACCACCAGCACCTCAAAGGTACAGCTCCACCGCAGCTACCTGCAGCGGAACCCGGCGGCGCTGGTGGAGGGCGACACGCTGGGCTCGGTGCTGCAGTGCGCGGTGGCGGCGTGCGCGCTGGACCACAGCGACGCCAACTGCTCGCTGATGAAGTTCCTGCACGACCTCACGCGCCTCGCCGCCGCCGCGCCCCCCGCCGCGCGCGACGACCACCAGCACCTCAAAGGTACAGCTCCACCGCAGCTACCTGCAGCGGAACCCGGCGGCGCTGGTGGAGGGCGACACGCTGGGCTCGGTGCTGCAGTGCGCGGTGGCGGCGTGCGCGCTGGACCACAGCGACGCCAACTGCTCGCTGATGAAGTTCCTGCACGACCTCACGCGCCTCGCCGCCGCCGCGCCCCCCGCCGCGCGCGACGACCACCAGCACCTCAAAGGTACAGCTCCACCGCAGCTACCTGCAGCGGAACCCGGCGGCGCTGGTGGAGGGCGACACGCTGGGCTCGGTGCTGCAGTGCGCGGTGGCGGCGTGCGCGCTGGACCACAGCGACGCCAACTGCTCGCTGATGAAGTTCCTGCACGACCTCACGCGCCTCGCCGCCGCCGCGCCCCCCGCCGCGCGCGACGACCACCAGCACCTCAAAGGTACAGCTCCACCGCAGCTACCTGCAGCGGAACCCGGCGGCGCTGGTGGAGGGCGACACGCTGGGCTCGGTGCTGCAGTGCGCGGTGGCGGCGTGCGCGCTGGACCACAGCGACGCCAACTGCTCGCTGATGAAGTTCCTGCACGACCTCACGCGCCTCGCCGCCGCCGCGCCCCCCGCCGCGCGCGACGACCACCAGCACCTCAAAGGTACAGCTCCACCGCAGCTACCTGCAGCGGAACCCGGCGGCGCTGGTGGAGGGCGACACGCTGGGCTCGGTGCTGCAGTGCGCGGTGGCGGCGTGCGCGCTGGACCACAGCGACGCCAACTGCTCGCTGATGAAGTTCCTGCACGACCTCACGCGCCTCGCCGCCGCCGCGCCCCCCGCCGCGCGCGACGACCACCAGCACCTCAAAGGTACAGCTCCACCGCAGCTACCTGCAGCGGAACCCGGCGGCGCTGGTGGAGGGCGACACGCTGGGCTCGGTGCTGCAGTGCGCGGTGGCGGCGTGCGCGCTGGACCACAGCGACGCCAACTGCTCGCTGATGAAGTTCCTGCACGACCTCACGCGCCTCGCCGCCGCCGCGCCCCCCGCCGCGCGCGACGACCACCAGCACCTCAAAGGTACAGCTCCACGGAAATATAGCTAAATAGAACTCAAATGTGGGCAGGGCAGGCGTGCCGATAGTTTGCAATGAATTAGGCTAGATTTTCTGCACCTAAATTATCATTAATTTTTATCACTAGCTTTTGTCCGCTATTTCCGATTAAATCCAACGGAAACCTCTTCTCCCAGGATAAGAGACAGCCTATGTCACTCTCGAAGTCCTCAATGGGCATGCAAAAAATTACCTCGATCCATTCCTGCGAGATTGTTTGAAAGAGAAATCAACAAATAAACACACTTTCGCATATTTTATATTATAAAATTCTTAACTTGTATGAAATGGCATGTCAGTGGTATAGTAAGTGTATGGACGGCAGGTCTGGTGAGCGCGGCGCTGCAGCAGTACGGCGAGATGCTGACGTACGCGCTGCTCGAGGCGTCCGTGCTGCACCTGCACTCGTACATGCTCGCCGAGGTAAGCCACCCACATTTCTGTTTTAATTGGGCGTTACGCAGGGTGTAAGGGACACCATAACGGAAACTTTGTAAATAGGTTACACTTGACGCCGTTGTGACGTTGAAAAATAGTTTTCGATAAATTCCTCCCCTTAGTCCCTTTGTAAATTTTTCTAAAAATTCGCAAATGAATTTTAACAGCAGTTTTAAGTTTCAGACTTAATCTGTTGTTCTATTGGTTTAAATGATAGGACGCGTTTAGCGTATCTACAAGTAGTACGTAATAATTTTTATTAAAAAAACTTAATACAATACATATGGTTGGAATTCTGCCCACTAAACTAGAAAAGCTCGACAATCGATCAGTTCGATGGTAGAAGGATGTCGGTAAGGTGGTATAACGTTCCCGCCAGGTGGCGGAAGTGCTGCTGGAGCTGCTGCTGTGGCAGAAGAGCGTGGGCGTGGACTGGCTGCAGAGCGCGCTGCGGCGCCTGCCGCGCGCGCCGCCCGCCGCCACCGAGCACCAGTGCTGGCAGTTCCACCAGTACGCCATGAGGTGACACCACCACGCATTCACCATCAACTTGACATCTTTTTTTTTCGGGTCACCTGGGGCCCAAGTCTGCTATTGCAATTGTAGTTACATTGCCTATCAATGACATCCCAATTGCTACTTTTAGCAATTTTGGTAGTCTACTAATTCAATGGCGTCACAATTGTTTTCCGATGGTTTGCCACTGACACATTTAGCTTTGAATCTAGCTTAAATAAACGTTTTTAATATGTAGTTTTTTTGAAACTCATTTCGGCAAACGCTTTTTAAGCTAATGGCAATACCGAGGTATGATTGAATTACAATCCAATTATAAGAAAACAAACGACCATTGTGAATTTAGTAGACTACGAAATTTTGGACCAATGATAATTGTATTGTAATTGTATTGCGGATCAATGACAATGACATGTAAAATAGCAGACTTGGGGCCCAGATGTTAAGTGATTACCGCCGCCCATGAACACTTGTAGCACCATAGGCACCACCAGTGCATTGCCGGCTTTTCAGGAATTTGTTGGTCCGCCCCTTGAATATCCCCATGTTGTAAGTCAGTGGGAACACCGTCGCAGGAAGTTGGTTCCACAGTTTCAAAGTACGTGGAAAAAAGATCTGGCACACCGGACGGTCGAAGTGCTCCAGATACCCAGGTGGTGAGGACTGGAGGGTGGTGAGGGAGGGAGGGGTGAGGGGGGATCTGCACAAACTACAGCTGTGCAATTATTGATCCTCGACCCATACCCCGATTAGGGGCACGGGTTGAATGTACACTGCTATACCCTTTCCAAGTTAGCCTGCTACCATCTTAGACTGCATTGTCACTTACCACGAATGTAGCAATCACTTTTAGACAATCGCAAAGCTGTAGCCTAAACACGAACATTTTAACTTTCGAATGGTTAACGTCAGCAAGAAATTTTGTATGAAAATGACAGGAGCGCTCCTGTCATATAGTTCGGAATAACACAAAGGCATAACAATAGGAATAACAATAGTTCCTGGGAATGAAAAACCTCAATTCACGCGAACGACGTTGCGGGCACCAACTAGTACCTATACAATACAGGACCCAAGGTCTTAGTTCGTGATGAACTACTTCATAGTTTTTTTTATTATTCCAGGGCAGAGAAATGCAAAGAGATGACCCGACTCCTGCGCGACTTCGCGCGTCTCTACCGATAGCACGCCGACCCGAGACTGACTCCTGTTTCTGACGCTCACCGCACGCTCTGAACCGTTCCTGACACGTGACGTCACAGTTCTGACACTTGACGTCGCGTGTCTGACGTTTCACGTCAGGAATTTAATGTTACCCTACACTTACACACTCGTCTCGCGTCTCATTTCTGTCACCATTTCCCAACTAGCGACGCTCAAGTCACGGCATCGCGCTAGATTGAGACGGAAGAAATGTGTGTATCTATTTTTCGTTAATTGTCTTAAAAGGCAAACTAGTGATTCCTCGCAGAAAGGAGTAAGCGACGCACTCTTACCGCACTTACAAAAAAATCAAACTTACAAACTTCGTAAACGCCCGTTTATTTACGTTTTAAAACAGCTAAGGAAAAATATATTACAAACTACCCTCAGTATGAGTTTGCACATCTCGACAACGTTGATAGAATTTCGAATAACACAATAAAGTCAGACTGAAATTAACCTAAAGATAGAGCATTAAAATCGTGCATTCAGTGCTAAACATTTTTAGTTTCAGCTACTGACAGAAGCTGTATCAATTTTGTACCTTAAAACAAGGCTGCTAAGGCACATTTTACTTTGGCGATCTAGTGTTTGAAAGCTATCTGCGTTTGCGAGTTCTGTATCATATGAATCTTACTGCTACTACTACTTGCGCTACTACTACTTGCACTACTACTAGTAGGTTAGCGCCAGTAGTACATATTAAAAAATGTAGAATATTTGACATGTCCCTCACATTCGCAAGAAAGCGCGAACACAAGTTTATGACGACAGTAGCAAATGAATATGTTAAGTTTTTTCATGGTTTTTCCCACATTTGTCAAATCATCACAACCTTGGCAACACTAATATTAAATTGAATGTACCAAAACTAAACGAAAAAACTTTTTAAAATGTATTTTTTGAAATGCGTTCAAAATAAAAAGCACAACTGAATTTTTTGATTTGATAATTAAATGAAAGAATAATATCTTTTAGTCTTGGTACAACTTAGTTATATAATAATTAATGCCCATTTCGAATAATTTTGTTAAGTATTGGTTTTGGCGATTTAAAATGAAATAAATTTCAAATATTGGCGGATTGATTAAAAATGTTAACTATCGACATATTTGACTGCAATTGGGTAATTTGTACATAAATTAAAGGTATAAAACTGTTACATTACTTGTCAAGTAAAGCCTGCAGTGGGAGTCTTATTGGTGAAGCGAAGTGAGGCGTTACGCGGGTATCTGTGCCGCCACGCTATTGGTTCGTCAGTCAACCATTTGCTTTCCGTGTACTAGAAAAGTAAGTACTTGAAACCCTTGCAAATCCCTTCAACTGACGTGCAGAGCTCTTTTTACACGACGCATAGTAGACCACTAAACCGATACGATTAAAGCTGATCGCGCATTACAGCAAAAGCCGCACGAGTCGCCGCAAGTAACGCTTTTTGCAATACCAGAAATTCAGATGACGTTATTAATTATAATTCATTTGTGAATATAGTTGGTAAAAATGTTACAAATTACAAGTATATACTTAGTGTGAATTATAGATTTTTATTTATTCAAATAAGCTTGTACAAAGTGCTTTTGAATCATAAGTAAATCTACGATGCACTGGTTCGAAATGCCGTTCCATCCGAGAACTAGCAAGTAAATTGGCGCGCGTTTGTTTTTTAAAAATAAATTATATTATGTTGTAGTTATTTGCAGTCTCGTTTGCAGGTGCGAGTCAAATCCACGCTTTGTTTTTTATATAATCTTCATCTTTATGATTAAATAAATAAAATAAATAAATAATAATTTATTTGCCAGAATGTTTGTACAATGAGATGATGCGCCATTATGACGACCAAAATGATTAGGAGTATGACTTTAATAAATCTGCTATACGACTTGCAGGTTATTTAGGCTTCCTTCTTTAAACTGTATTTCTACTTACTAGTAGGTGAAATCGCAGTCAAGGGATAACGTGCGGCGCGTTAATGTGCGATCAATATAAATCGGTATGTTTTGGAAATGACAATGCAATTCTCTAACAATTAGAGGAAGTTTCCCACGTACATTACAAGTCACTTTCATATTTCACTTTTATTTAATTTATACATTTTGTATAAGCCCATTTTTTGTTTATTTTATATAAAGTTGGCTTCGAGCGTAAGTTTTTTTTTACACTAATACGTTACTATTGGAAACAATATAAGTTTTTGTGAACATAAATAGGGATCAGAGAGTCAATAAAGTTATCGTGATTTTTATGTATCAATGATAGTGACAAGATCGCGACTGTCGCAATATTTATTGACCGTCTGCCCCTCGCTATAGATAAGAACAAATTGTGGATATGAATATAGTAGATATATTAATATGAAAATTTTGAAAATTTAATCATTTGGTATAAATAGAACATCATTAAGGAGTGAACACATCACTGTGTTGTGGTGTGTTGAGACAATATAGCAATGTAACGCAGAAATGGGCCCACGTCCTCACACTAAATTGTACGATTCCGATCACCTACAGACCTAATTTAAAAACTCAATGGCTGTTATTTAGGTAGCTGTACACTACGAGAGTGAAAGGAAATGTGTCTGATGCGATGTTTGCATTGAAACAACGCTTATGATATCATCTCGGTTGGATACTGCAATAACCCACTAAATACTTGACTACAGAATACATACAAACATGCACACATAGATGTAGAATACAATGTACATGTTTTTTTTTACATTACATTTTTTACATGTCCAGCGTGATACGGAATAGACCTTCTGTCGTGTGACGACACACAACCCAGTGATGTGTTTTCTCCTTTACTTCACGATCACTAGCTATCGACACAGAATTGATTAGAAATCTCATATCAAAGCAATAATTATGTATAAAAGTATTATAAAATCTGTCTACATTCTCCGACTTTTAATTTTATGTTCCCCGAACATAATATATCGATGTAACTCCCGAACATGACACTTTGCGTGCGTTTAATAACGTATTGCGTATGAGAAACGATCAACGGACCTTGTAGGTAAGTACAGAAACTGAAATATATTTTGTTATAATATTCTCTTTATTTGAAATGTGATAAAAATTAAACCTTGATTAAATTGTAAATATTTATTAAAAAATGTTTACCTTTTTTTTACGGCTTTTGATTGACGACGCTATCCTCTGAGCCCATTCTCACACCGGGCGACCGAAACAAAACTTAGTTGACAACGGCGATAGAAGCGAACGTCTCAATTGTGGTTATTGGCCGAATTTATCGCGTTTTTTCTGCAGCAATGTATTTTGGCCAATAGCGAGTGAGCATCGGCCAATTAGAGGCGATTGCAATTGTCACACTTTAGCAATCATATTTAGAGAATCTCAGAGGTCAATAAATTGTACCTACTAATGTCTAATAGTTTTATCGACGACGGCGTTTCCACCAAATAAGTCTAAAATCTTGTCGCTAGATTACCATTAGAATTATACTTACAAATAAAAGTAAATAGAGAATATTTCAGTTGAAAACAGAAAACTGTTGATATGGCTTGCTTGATGAGGGAACGAAACTTCAGTACATGATTTGGAATCGCTCAGTGTTATATATTTAAAAAAAAAAATACTCCTCAAATGTCAAATATTTATTCAACATTTTTAGACTATCCATTTAGATAATTTATAAAAATATTATATAGTGGAACTTATCTTTTCAGTATTTTCAGTTGCAATAAGGCATTACACACATTTTTTTTACAAATGGAACACTCACTGGCACAATTTGAAGTGACACAGTTAATTGAAAATTGTTCTTATTTTTTTCATATGTTCATATCACCAGGATCCCCTAGTTTTTATGGTCATCCCAAAAAGGCACCATTTTGTATGTTAACATTTTTTCTTAGCATTCTTAGGGCTCGATAACGTCACAAAGCTGACTCGCCGGGGCGCCTTGGGGCTCGGCGCCGCGCTCACGGCGACCGCTTCCTTCATGTCGGTAACTTTCGCTTTTTTCAAAAAACTGCTCTCGTTTTGTTTTGGTGTTTCACACTGTTTGGGAGATAATTTATTTTCAGGGGAATTATGATCCTTATTTTCGATTTCTTTAAATTCTTTTCTACTTTCTTTTGAATCGGATTTACTTTCAATAGCCTTGGAGATAGATTCACTTTCTTTGTCTTTCGATTCAATATTACTTTTGGTATCCTTCGATGAAGTCTGAACTTGTGGAGATTTCTCGAATGTTTTTGGGGATTTTTCATCAGTATTATCTTTAGCTGTTTGCATTTCTGTTTTGGATTCTGTCTCTTCATAGACTAGTTTGATGTCCTCACTGTCTTCGATTAGCACAACTTCGTCGTGTTTGTCGACGTCCATAGGTTCGACTTCCTTCGGTTTGATTACATCGTTGCTGGAGTTGTCTGACCACGACTGCATGGCTGTTTCGACTAAAACGTCGTATTTCACTGGAGTTTTCTGCTGAATTTTGTCGATTTTTGCTTTCTTGGGCGATTTTTCACTGGGTGTTTTGAATTTTATGAATGAGTCTATTTTTGATATGTTTTGCGTTCGTTTAGTTTCCGATTTGGGTTTGGTTTCAGTGACTTCATCTGCGATTTCTCTTTCGTTTTGGGGTTCTTCGGTGCCTTCCATTGGTTCTGCGAAAAATGTTTTACTTTAACTAAACTTAGAACAGAATACAAAATATGTAATTATAATGGAATATTATATATTATGTCGAAAACGTTATGTTGGAAGACACCAGAGAAGTTTAAGCCACTAGATACATCGCATACCTATATCAAAAACCAGACAACTTATAAAAAGTATTCACAACATATTTACGACATAAAATAGAGTTTCACAATTTAACTAACAAAAGATTCAGATTTTTTTGTCTCTTAGATAACAGACTTTTTTTGAATTGTCCGACTTGATTTAGGTGAGCGACATGTTGAAGTCCATACAAGAAACCTTTGTCCAGCAGTGGACATCTATCGGTTGGAAAAAAAGAGAAAAGTAAAGTTTTTTTGGAAGCCTCAATAGCCCAACAGTAAAAAGTGTGGACTGAAAACTAAAAGGTGGCAGGTTCGATCCCCACCCGTTGCACTATTGTCGTACCCCTAACACAAGCTTTCCGCTGAGAACTGAATAGTACTTAGCTGATATACTTTTGTTTCTAAAAAAAAGTGTAATATCCGTGATACCTGTGCAAGGCTGTGCGTCTTCTTCCGGCAGCACGTCGCCCAGCTCGCCGGCCGAGAACGACACGACGGAGCAGAAGCCGTCCGTGCTGGACGCCACCAGCAGCAGCCCGTCCGCCGACCACGCCAGGTCCGTCAGCCTGCGGGACAGAGGATACAGGCCTACAGGTCGTGGGAACCCGCAGTTATGTGATACAGCGTGTCGATCCTCTAACAATGATTGATGACGCAAATATTTGATACAGTTCCATATATCATGGGGATATATGAATATCTGATACAGTTCGATCTCATGGGGATGCAGATGTCTGATAGTTCCGTATATCATATAGGGGCATGCGAATATCTGATACAGTTCCATAGGTCATGGGGACACACAAATGTACGTACCAGTCCTGCCCCCCGATTCAGACCCTTCCGATAACTTATTTGTCGATCGATTCGGTTTGTTAACATATATTTCGCTCTCTCTGATTCCCCACGACAAAAAGAGATCGATATTTAACCATATCGACACGGTATGTTATCGAACAGGTCTGAATCGCCCTGCTGAACCGAGGAGATATTTGTAGATCTTTTAAACTCGTATCAACAAAAGCAAAATTAAAGCAAAACTTGTATGAAAAGTTATGCTGTTTAGCTCACCTCGTGTAGTGCATGTTGGTGACGAGCGCGAGCGGCGTGCGCTGCTGCGTGTCGTAGATGAGCAGCGAGCGCTTGGTGGCTACGGCCAGCACCATGCGGCTCGGCGCGCGCACGGCGGGCGGCGGCCCGGCGCGGCGCGGCGCGTACCGGCACGGCGACCAGCGCACCACCAGCGCCGCCGCGCCGCACGGCAGCACGCACGCCGGCCTGCGGGGTTCCAATACATACAGTGTTATATATTACGAGCCTCAACAGCTCAATTCAATTCAAATTATTCGCAAAGATTGAGTATACAAGTGCTTTTAAAACTGAAAGATCATGGGTTCGATCTCCAACCATTGCACTATTGTCGTACGAACTATTAACACTAGCTTTCTGCTTATTTGGAGGGGAGAGAATAATATAAGTTAAATTTTGCTAATATTCTTAAAAAAAAATTGTACCCACATCTATTAGGTTTTTTTGTATGTTCTACGGGTAATCCTTGCACATGGAAACTATAAAACTTAACATAGCCTTTTTTTGTATCTAACTCTATTAATTTGTCATGAAACAAAGTTTTTTAACTGTGTTCACGATTACTCTTCCTAACAACATACTATCTATTAGGTTATCTACAGTGTACACAGTGAACTTACACTTTTAATGAGTATCTGGTGTAAATGTACACAGCATTGATGGGCTTCATGTCCACTTTGCTCTGCTCAGGTTCTATGCTGCCGCCGGGCACTGTGAAAGATGAAAACATATGAATTCAATTAATGATGGATATCATTTACATACATACATGACAAGAAATATACGTACATACGAAATCCAATTTTAAACCTGAATAGCCCAACGGTTAAGGTGCAGACTGAAAACTGAAAGGTCGCAGGTTCGAGCCCCTCTCGTTGCACTATTGTCGTACCCACTTCTAGCACGCTTTCCACGAGGAGAATATAAGTCAAGTTCAGTTTGGCTAATATTCTCTATATGGAAAATCAAACAGATGACTGACTATGAGATATGACTGATAATCTTCATCTTCCTGGGAATTATCTCCGCATATAGCCTCCGCTCTGTTTTACGCATGACTGATGATGCTAAGTCTGGTGAATATGCTGGGTTAGGTAGTGCCTTAATTTGTGTTCTCGCTATCTAGTAGAGGACCATGAAATGTAACTAAAATGAACAAACACAGAATAAAGACCTGTCTGTAATACATATACTGTAGTTTTTGTTGTGTGCGAAGATCGTATGCACACAACAAAATGTTATTGAAGAAAACAATCAAGTAATTTACCGGCAATGAGCAGTCCATCAGGGCTGAAGTGTAGTCTCCTGTAGTAGGTCTGCAGAGTGTCGTCGTGGTAGAGCCGCACGCTCGTCTCGTGTAGGGGGTGCTCCGTGGGGAAAGGCAGCACTGCCTTGCTGCTGCGCGATACCACCTTCTTCGTTGACACGTCGAATGTTCGGAACACCCTGTAATCATGATTTTTACATTGATCATGACACTTTATGCAAGCATGATGTTCTACATGCAGATCCAGTTTACATGCCTAAAAATGGATTGAGATTTTTTTGGAGTCCCACGGGAATTCTCTAATTTTCCAGGGTTAAAACTAGCCTATGTGCTATTCCAGTCTATAATCTAACTCTGTGCCAAATTTCAGCCAAATCAGTTTAGTCGTTGCAGCATGATTGAGTAACAAAAATCCATACAACCATCCAAATTTTCTCATCACTACATTGTATAAAACAAAGTTGCTTTCTCTGCCCCTATGTACGCTTAAATCTTTAAAACTACGCAACAGATTTTGATGCGGTTTTTTTTAATAGATAGAGTGATTGAAGAGGAAGGTTTATATGTATAATAATCCATTAACAGTGAATGACATAGGCTGTATATTTTATACCCGTACGAAGCCAGAGCGGGCCACTAGTGTATAATATTAATAATAGGATTAATAAAATTCCATTGTAACAATCTCTTAACTAAATTGACAGCTCTAAAAATAGTGCTATCCTTAAAGTGCATGGACATTTGCTGTTGCTTTTAAATGCTTTAGGTTTCCATGTTTCTGCACCATGTCTTAACTGTTAGAACACACTGATTGACTTTTTGGAACTGTTAGAGCTTTTCCTCAAGTATTGTGGTATGAGCAACCAAGGACCCTGCAAGAGTTCTTTCATTCATCTGGCACCAGCAGTTTGTTATCCACAAAGCCTGAGGCCAGCTGTTTGGAGTGGTGTTACCACATTTACCTGTCGCTGCTAGTGGAGGCGATCAGCTGCCCCCGCGGGTCCCACGCTACACCCTGCACGAAACCTTTGTGGTCTGTCAGTATGGCCGTGTGGCGACCTCGCGCGACATCCCACACCAGCAGCTTGTTATCCACAGAGCCTGAGGCCAGCTGGGTGGAAGAGCTGTTCCAGCTGAGGTCCAGGATGTCTTCCATGTGACCGCGGAGGATCTGCAACACACATGTATTCCTTCACTTGCAGCAGTGACAGCTTAACAGGTTCTAGGGAAGGTTTTAAAGATCATTTATCCCATCTATTGGGCCCTAGAAATTAATCACTGGTGTCCCTACTGAAAAAAATCAGTAGATAGATAAATAGAAAAAACTTTATTGCACACAAGAACCAGAAAATGAGAATATACATTACTTAAAACTAATGCCTTTTTCACTAACATTCACTTACTTACAGAGATTACGTAAGTTAAGTAACCTTTACTCACATTAGTTTTCACCAAACTTAGGGAACATCTTATGGTGAAAATTTGGGGGCTGCCTAAGATAGGCGACTCCTACATAAGTATGAAGATTCAATTTACATGATTCAGGTATTGTTGGTGAAAATGAGCATGAGAAACTTAGTTACTCTTTAACAAAGTGATTTGCCCACAAATACTGACCTTATGAATAACCCAAGTCTCTTTATACTGTTCTTCACCTTCTAAGGGCGGAGCTGGTTCTTCCATCTTCTGCTTCCACACAAATATGATGGATTCATCATCACCAGACGCCAAGTACTGGCCGCTGGGCGACCACCGCACCACATTCACTGCTTTTTGGTGCTTTGTGAGATCTGCTGCCATTTCCAGGTTTACAGACCCAGAGTCTTTGATTGAAATATACCATATCTAAAAATGAAGTGATATTTAGCTAAATATCCAAACTTACTAATATTGTAAATCTGAAAGTTGTGTTTGTTATTGTTGTAATTTATCAGTTTGCCAACCTCTAATGAAATTTATGGCACGAAGGTAGTTTGCAATTAGATAGGCAAGGAAATATATATAATAATAATAATTTAAGATCCTTGACATGATTTGATGACTTAATTTAGTTACAGATTTCTATTTTTGTTAGTGTTTAATCAGACATGTTGTTTGTGCATGTTTTGGGTTCCACTTAGTACCAAATTTGTGAGCTTATATTTGCATGTTTCATCCAGTTATCTGTTTTGTGTACCATAATACAATATTACAATAAATAAATAACACGAATATTATAAACCGGTAATGTAGAAAATCATTACTATAATTCTATTACCGCTTTTTATAGAGCCTTGGTGATGAAGTGCAAGATTATTAACACACTCAGGGCGAGATTTCAGATGTCTCTCCGAAAGCCGCCAGAAGTTTAAAAATTTATTATAAATTGTCACTTACTAGTACGTGGGAATCAGTGCCTCCAGTAGCAAGACGAAGCGATTCATTGGGTTCCGATTTAGGCTGAAAGTCCACACTGAGCACGGGATCTCTATTGTG
This sequence comes from Hipparchia semele, assembly GCA_933228805.2. Classification (NCBI taxonomy): domain Eukaryota; kingdom Metazoa; phylum Arthropoda; class Insecta; order Lepidoptera; family Nymphalidae; genus Hipparchia; species Hipparchia semele. Next base: position 14,215,208 of record OW121717.1, read on the forward strand.
CCAGGATATTTCGGGTATTGCTAATTTCATTTTGAACCCTGTATAATATAATGGTTCACCACAAGTTTCAAGCTGTGGTTTTAATAGTTTTAAGCTACTTCAACGTTCAAGCTGAGGTTTTTTCAAGTTTACAAATAAACTAATAAAGAAATTAGAAACCAACCAATTTCGTAGTTGTCACTTTTGCCGCGAAAAGTGACATAGAATGGATAGGGATCCGCAAAAAGTATCGATACTTGAGTAGTATCGATACTTGCGATGCGATACCTAGTATTTTCGTACTCGATACTTTTGTTCCGATACTTTACTAGGTATCGATACTTTCTGATGTACTCGATACTTTTTCCTTCACTATTTGATCCTGAATTTATATTATGGGAATCCCCGAATCTCCTAATCAGCGATTATGTGTGAGTGTGGCCAGTTGAGTACTTTAATTGGATCTTGGTATTTCGAAATGGGATGATTTCTTGAATGATATCTTATTATTATTTTTTGAAAAAGTTGCATATTATTCACTGTTTGAACGTAGCTATATTATGTATGACAATAACTTGTACGTGCATATTATTAGGTAGGAATTTGTATAAACTTTAGGTAATTTAGTTACAAATTAAATTAATATTCTGGTAACATTAATTATTTAAATATGACCAAAAAGAGTAAATTTAATATATGACTGCAGGCTGCTGGCAGAAAATTAGCTCGAAAGAGAAATTAAATTTATTATCATTATTTTCTTTATTGATTTCAACTGTGTTGGTACTAGTGTGAAAGTCTAGAGTCTAGACTGTGTTGGTGCTAGTGAAAGTCAAGAAACCAAAATGCCGCCTCCTGGTGGGAGCAGCGATGTCTGGCTAAGTTTCAGAAAGGTTGACAAAACTACTGCTACCTGTAAAATTTGTTTTAAAGTGCTTAAAACGAGTGGGAACACGTCAAATTTGAAGAAACATTTAAACACTCACAGCCGACAGAGGTAAGTACCAACAATCATTCACTGTGTACCTTTACTAGTACCTAACAGCCCGGCCACACTGCGTTTTTCAGCCGCGCGTTTTCGCGTTTATATTACCTTTTGCGTATTTGCGTCTGCTGCGAGTTTTGGCGTTTCTAAAACGCGAAAACGCGCGTTTTCGTGTTTTTATTACCTTTTGCGTATTTGCGTCTGATGCGCGTTTTGGCGTTTCGAAAACGTGAAAACGCGCGTTTTCGCATTTTTATAGCCTTTTGTTCTTTATATTTTCCGTATAGTGAATAAGAATACGCTAGTGTATCTGTCTGTTCCCACGTAGCTCCCTAACGACTACACCGATTTTGATGCAGTTTTTTTCTATTTCAAACACGTGATCGAGATGGATCTTATCTATGATTTACGAATATTTGCTTAGGCGTTTGAAGATCATCAGCTTATTTTCTACTTGTCCCCGCCATATTGAAATTCCTTGTTATTGGACCGATTTCGTTCAAAATCGATATTTAGTCTTCTTGTTCACATCACTAGCACGTTAGTTCTGAGTTATTGCCACGTTGCGTATGCATTAAAAATCCCCGTCCGTGTTTACTAACCACGTTCGGCCCCGTCCCGTCCACGTCCCGTCCCGTCCCGTGCACGTTACGTATGCAGCGGCCTTTTAACACGTTTCCCGAGGCAAAGAAAAAGTACTCGATACTGAGTAGTATCGATACTTTTGATCCGATACTTTCATCGGTATCGATACTTTTGATACGATACTTGGCATCGAGTAGGTATCGATACTTTAAAAAATTTGCGGAACCCTAAAGCTGCATCCGCACGCTTGGCAAACCTAGGCAAACCTTCACAAACGCAAACGTGCGGATAGAGCGTTTGCCATGGTTTGCCTACGCTTGCGAGCGTTTGTGGCCGATCCATCGAGTGTCGGTCTTTTGATCGCAAACCAAAGGGAATTTGCCACAAGCGCTTGCGTCTCCGTCCACACGTTTGCGCGCACTCAGTCTCGTTTGTGCACTGGCGGCGATTAGACGTGTTATTGTATTACGATTTACGTATCGCACCTTTAGAAATCTTCATTTTGTGAGTGGGTAAAAACGTAAAATGAATGACTGGTCGACTGAAGACTTTTGAAGACGATTTGTTTATATAATTAAATTAATTAATTAATTAGTTTTATATACATACATGTATTAATAATAATAAGTGGCGACTCCGCACCGGAAAATGGTATATAATGGTATGGTAATAGGTGGACCGACACCATCAGGCGACCCTCAGGGAGCCACTGGGTACAGGTGGCGCAAGACCGAAGCCTGAGGAAGTCCATGCAATAAACAGTCCAGCAGTGGACGTCTATCGGTTGATAAAGAAAAAAAACAAAATATCTATTGAGTAGGTACATACTAGAATAGAGTAGAATATTTTTTTATTCAAATAAATAAACTAGGTAGGTATCAAGTCTTTTCGAACATACTACTAGCTACTACTACTAATCTATAATATTATACTAAAACTGTAACTGGACAAATTGTGCACATGAAATATGTTTTGAAAATTTTAATTAGAGGACGCTTTACTATCAACTAGATGACGTCCGCGACTTCGTCCTCGCAGATTAAGGTTTTTTAATTCCCGCGGAAAGTCCTTAATTTTCCGGGCTAAAATGTAGGTATGAGCTATCGCTATTCCACATTTCATTCAAATCGGTTCATTAGTTGTGGCTGAAAGAGTAACAAACATCCATCCAACCATCCATCCATCCATCCATATTCCATTTTAGTAGGATTATTGATCGATACTGAGCTCAAAACATTTGTAAAAATAACTTAAGCCAAATAATAACGCCGACACAAGTTCGACGTCCGTCATGCTTGCCTGTTCAGAACATACAAACGCCCTCGCAAGCGTGCGGATGATTCCCAAATTCAAGGCAAACGTTTGTAGAGGTTTGGCGTTTGCCGTTTGCCACAAGCATGCGGACGCGGTATAAGAATGGAACTATATAGAAGCAGTTTATCTATTTTCTTTATGACATGTACATACTATACCTATAATCGTATAATATACGATTATTACGATACCTATTAAAAAACGGGTAAACAATTTTCGTACCTACTAATAACAGAAATAGGTAGGTACTTAGAAATATGAAAGTATGTTTGTTTGTTCTTCAATCATGCAACGGATTGATATGAATTTATGAATGATGGTTGTATAAAGTAAGAAACAAAAATTGAGTCAATCTCGTCAATCTTGTTGTCTATGGGCTGTCTATACACCAATATAGGTAGGTACTACATCAACTCAACTGTCAACGTCAACGTGAATTTTGAATTTTCTTTCTTTCTTTCAATTTGACGTTTGGTTGGTCAAAATCAGAAAAATTGAAAATGGTGCGTTTATTTCTAAATAATCAAATAACATCACGATTAATTTCAAAGTTATTAGTGAATTTAATAGTGGAATACACGGTTTATTTTTATACTGAGAAAGTCGCGGGCATATTTTATTTCTGGTTATTGTTTATTCCAGGTGAACGTACCAAAACAGCGCAGAACGTACTGCAAAAAATGCAAGTGTCACAAAGTACACAAAGTATCACAGTACAAAAAGTCAAAAGAAAGGCACGCTGCCCAGGGTAGGAGACGTTATGACCGTAAACAGCAAGGTTATGGTGGCCAATCTAAGCCGATCTTCAAGAAAAAGGTATGTCAACATAACCTTACTAAATAGATAACATATTAAATTTATAACCCCCGACGCAGACTACAAGTTAAACGTGTGTATCTGTGTGTCTGTCAGTTCCCTCATAACTCCCCAACGAATCGACCGATTTTGACTCGGTTTTTCTGCTTGAGAGCTGATGTGGTCGAGATGGTTCTAAGCTTTAATTTATAGTTCTGATCTGTTCATGCAATTCAGGGTCATCTTACAGTAGATACAGCTTGTTTGGGCTTATTAGAATAGTCGCAATGAGAGTTGGATAGGTGATAGTCAAGGATGGAGAAAGAGGATCTGATGACAGTGCAGAAAACTGGGTAACAGGATGTTGGAAATATCATGTATAGTCTGGCCAAAGGTTCCACATCAGCCCTGGTAGCATGGGCGGGAGAAATTTTATCCCCAGGAAAAGGATAAAACGTTTATCCCCTCGCTTAGCTTTATCCACCCGTCAAGCATGGGCGCAGCAGTGGAAATAACACTCAGTGGATATACTTATAGAAATATACATCGCCTTCTCCTCTGTCACCATGCTTTAGCATAGGAAAAATATAGTTGATAAAATCGGGGGATAAAACTTTTATCTCCTGCCCATGCTACCAGTGCAGAGGTGTTTTAAATTTTTTATTTACATTTGTAATTACCTATTAAACTACCATGTCATTTTTGTAAGAAATATCAATTGTATGACATATTCATTGAATATTGTCTATAATAGAATCCATATTCTTCTTAAGATCAACAAAATACTGAAAATGGTGAATTTGATTTTTAATTCTTGACATCTTTGTCTTTAGGCAAAAACTACAAAGAAAATTGTGCTCCGTTTGGAGTGTGCAGACTGCAAAGTGAGGTCTCAGGTGGCCCTCAAGCGCTGCAAACACTTTGAACTGGGAGGAGACAAGAAGAGGAAGGGACAGATGATCCAGTTCTAAGCTGCCTAATAAATAAGTTTACAACAATCGTGTATCTTTTCTTTGAAAACCAAATTACTTATTTACCACATAAATCTAAAATATTCATTGAGTATGCAACACAAAGTTCCATCAGAAAGAATTCAGGAAAATAAATGATACATTTTATGATCATTAGCTATTACAGGTTTGTAGAAATCACAAAATCTTTTTAGAATTGTGGACCGAAAGAATATAATATGTAACAATTACATATTATATATAATTATGTATAGTATAATAAAGAAAATTACACAAGGACAATATTTTATTAAGAAAAATAGTTATATTTACGATAATCAACAGCATTAGCATTGTACTTTAATTAATATTCATCTTTTTGTAACATTTTTTTAACATTGCAAAAATATATTCAAACAATTTGTATAATTTTGAGGCAAAGCTTGGTATATAATATTAAATAGGCATTTTTATACTTTCTTTTGCATAATATTGTCAAATATGTTTGGATCCAATCCCTCTAGTGAAATCTTTAGTTTAACAGCATCTAAGGGTACTCCTACTTGCACCATTTTTATAAACCTTTCATATTCAGGTTTAACAGTTGCAGGTTCAGTTGTAGTTTCAAGTTTGTCACTAGGTGCTGGTGCTTCTTCACTTTCTTCTGTGGTCTTGCTATGATCTTGTTCTTGTATGATTGAATTAGATACATCTTTACTTTCTTCTGGCTTTGGAACTTTTTGTGGAGTATTTACTTCAGGTATTGAAGATAACTGTAACAATTTTTAATTTGTTAGTTATGTGAACATAGTTGACATAGGAGCTAATTTTCTATGACAAACTGCACCTATAAGTGTAAAATGGCCTTGCCTGTACTTAATAGCTACAAAGAGGCTATGTAAAAAAATACAAGGATATGATCAAGTAGTTAGTAGGTACATCTAGAAAAAAATCCATATAAAATTACTTATTTGTGATGATGGTAGTAAAGTTAACAGGCATGCAATTTTAAGAGCTACACACTTACTCTGGCTTCTAATAAAACCATAGTAGCATTAATCTTCTCCAATTTCCTTTCAAAGTGCATTAATTTCTGTTCACATTTCTTCGCGAAATTATTCAAAAACTGGACAGTGGTGACCACAAAATGATTCACAAACGCCAGTGTACGTTTCTGTTGTAATGCAGCTATCTGAAAATAATTTTTTAATCACTTTAATTACTATTCCGCTTATAAAGCATAAAATATTAACGATCCAGTGAAAGATACTATACATTAGACAAATCAATATTAGCAATTTCATGGTTTGTTATGGTGTCTTGCATTGTATTGTATGGTATCTTGCGGGTATAAAATGCTTATTTTTCGGGACTCGAATAATTCTTCGTGTTAAATACTTTAATATAATTAGTGAGAAACTATAATTTCGGAAATTTGGAAACTACACTTATTTATTTTATAAAATGTAATTTCAATTTGTGATAAACAGTGATAAATATTTGTTTTTTTTTTATCACAGACCAATAAACAAACGAAAATGCGTGGTACTATTTTTTTTAATAACTGGTTTTACGGCTCTGGGTTCTAGCCCTTTTAAGCCTCTCTGTAGTTTATTGTTCCATTTTCCAAGTAGGTAGGTACCTACCTATTCAAGACTTTCTATTTTTTTTTGTCATTATTGTTGATTTGTATTTTGTTGACGAGTTCTATACAATTGGCTATTTGACAGCTGTAACGAAAAATTATGAAATATGTTTTAAATGATAGCTTTAAAGGTCAATAATAAATAAACAATATGTTTTTTGAACTAAAATGAATTGTAAATATTTTATTTTTGAAAAATAAATTGGAGTTTTTTTGTCTGTGGATGGGTGGAAACAAAACGCTGGCGTCCATGATTGAGCATCGTGTGACGTCATAACTCAAAGCTATTCGTGTGTTGTTGGTACCGTTGAGGTTTTTCAGATAAATATTTTGATTTATTGTTTGTTATTGTTAAAAAATGGAGTCAGGCTTGTTACGCTAGTACAACCATAGCCTAAAGTCATGCTGGTGCAGCCCTAAGGTAGCGTTGAAGGCAGGAAAATGCACGCGCAGCAGCGACCTACATGCATTGACGTCAATGTGACGTCAATCGGAGGCTGCCTTCACAGAGTACTTTGTATATATAAGAAAGCTGCCTTCGAGGTTTTGGGACGGGCCACAGTGATTTTTCGTATCTAACATCGATCGAAATCACTAGTTAATTATTAGTTATAATTTTTTTATTGTAATTTCTTTTTTTTAATAAATTAAGTCAAGAATCGCATTTCTTTGCATCCCCCGGCTGCCCTCAACATAACTGGCGCAATCGGTGGAATAGCCAAGTAAAGTCAGGGATTTAATTACCGACAACGGCTATTTCGAAACCTACGGGAGTCGCGGCTAGGTGGAGTATCCGAAAATCGATACAGCAGAGAAATGCAGATGATTGGGTAAGTACCTAGATCTTACTAGAGTTGCTCGCCTTTCCTACCTATAATTTTCCTATACTTAATTTCCCCATTTTCCCCTGTTTTTGTGCAATTTTACATTATTAATTTCCTCTGTGTTTCTTTATAAATTCATCAAAATTTTTCACCCACGCAAATCGCGGACCTCTGGGTCACTTAGTAGTAATAGAATCTCGCAAATTGATGCAAATAGGAATTTAGAGAATATTTTAGAACATAGTAATTGTGTAGAATTTTGTGATTCATTAAATTTAAATAGAAATACAAGTACCGAAATGAGTGCAGACCTAGTAGACAAAGTGTATAAGGCCTTACGCCTGTTACCCGAGTTCGACGGGAACCCGAATGTACTTACTCGGTTCGTGCATTTATGTGATCAGTTAGTGGCGCAATTTATTAGAGCGGAGCCGGGATTCGAACTCAGTAACCTAGCGTTATTAAACGGTATTCTTAATAAAGTTACCGGACCTGCCGCCCGCACAATAAACTCAAATGGCATCCCTGAAACCTGGCAGGGTATAAGAAATGCTTTGATTAATAATTTTGCTGACCAGAGAGATGAGACATCTTTGTATAATGATCTAGCTCTTTTAACTCAGAAACATTTAACTCCTCAGGAGTTTTACGAAAAGTGCCAAGGTCTCTTCAGCACTATAATGACGTATGTAACATTGCACGAGACGATAGCTACTACCATTGAAGCAAAACGTATATTATATAAAAAATTAACACTACAAGCGTTTGTTCGTGGTCTTAAGGAGCCGTTAGGTTCGCGTATACGCTGTATGCGACCAGATACTATAGAGAAAGCATTAGAATATGTTCACGAGGAAATCAATACCTTATATTTACTGCAGCGTAACGAGCAATTGCCCGAGCGAAAAACGCAATTAACACCTTCATTTGACCCTACATTTAATGCTGTTAAACCTTTTAATCAACCATTCTCGCGACCGTTTAAAAATATGCCCGGTTCCTCGAACCCTTCTTTCTATTCGCCGAGGCCAATGCAAGTTTGGAGACCCCAAATGCCTCTCAATCGTGGTCTTACACGAACACAACAAATGTTCAGTGCACCCCCACCAAACTATAAGCCTCAAAGTAACGTGTTCCGAGTGCCTCAACAGAGAATGGGGTACACGCCTCCTAACAACGGCCCTAAACCTATGAGTGGTGTAAGCCACTTCGTCTCCAAACCAATGTCTAAACCCATAACAGGACACGACTGGACTAGACACGGAAATCCACCCCCATCTAATTACTTCAAGTCTCACGAAATGAACGTTAATGAAGTAGACTCCTATGACTGGTACGGGTATCCTGACTATTACTATGACAATTATGAGCAGACTTACTCAGAGCCTACGTATGAGCCCGTGTATGAACAAGCCTATGATGATTTTGTTCCCACTTGTATAGAAGCGACGCAACAGGATGAAGCTTCTTCTGAAAGCCAAAATTTTCAGATAGCCCAGAAGTCAGACAAGCAAAAATAGAAATTAATTTACAGACGCAAAGGCATCTCCCATACATCCAGATAGCAGATCCACCCTTAAAACTATTGGTTGACACAGGCGCGAATCAGTCTTTTATTAGTCCCGATGCTGTAGAAAGATTTTACTCAAACATTATGTGTAATTATGAACCTTTCGAAGTTACTAACATCCATGCGACAACTCGGAACAATTACTCCATTACCTTACCATGTTTTCCAGAATTCAATGAAAGTTGTGATATTACTCTTTTCATATATAAATTTCATAACTATTTTGATGGTCTAATTGGCTCAGATCTGTTAGAAAAGTTAGAGTCTAGCATAGATTTAAAAAACAAAGTCTTAGTTACGCGCGCATCGACCAATCCTTTGCTCATGTATGATTCGCGGAATTGTAATCTTTATGAAGATATAATACCGGCCAACACATCTAAATTGATCCGAGTCCCTATTAATTTCCATGATGGTGACGTACTGGTGACAGAACAAACAATATCTAACTGTACTATTCGTGATTGCGTCACCACAGTTAAGAATAACCGCGGTATTTTAGAAATCAGCAATCCAACTAAGCATGATGTTGTCTTCTCAATGGACAGACCAGTTAGTGCGGAACTTTTTAACTCGCAGTGCACCCGCGTTCAACAACCTAGCAATCGCGCGTCCGAAGTCCTTTCGCGATTACGTATTAACCATCTGAATCCGGAAGAACAAGCGAACTTAAAGGCTCTCTGTGCGAAATATGCCGATGTGTTCTATCTCGATGGTGAGCCTCTAACCTTCACCAATAAAATAAAGCATAGCATTCGCACCACAGACGAATTACCTGTCTATACCAAGACCTACAGATACCCTTTCGTTCACAGACAGGAAGTTCAGGAACAAATCTCGAAAATGCTTGATCAAGGAATAATTCGTCCTTCACAATCAGCATGGAGCTCCCCCATATGGGTAGTTCCGAAGAAAGCTGATGCGTCCGGTAAAGTAAAATGGCGTATTGTCATTGATTTTCGAAAAGTTAATGAAAAAACCATCGATGACAAATACCCCATCCCGAATATTAATGATGTTCTAGATAAGCTTGGTAACTGTCATTATTTCACCACTTTAGACCTTGCCAGTGGGTTTTACCAAGTTGAAATGGACCCAGCCGATATTCACAAGACAGCCTTCAACGTAGAGCATGGGCATTTCGAATTTTTACGAATGCCTATGGGTCTTAAGAATTCGCCATCTACATTCCAACGTGTGATGGATAACGTCCTTAGAGACCTCCAAAATGTTATATGCCTAGTTTACCTAGATGATATAATCGTGTTCAGCGTCTCCCTACAGGAACACATCATAAATTTAGAAAAGGTGTTTAAAAGACTCAGGGAATCGAACTTTAAGATTCAGATGGATAAGTCGGAATTCCTTAAGCTAGAGACCGCATACTTAGGTCATGTAATAAGTAAAGACGGTATCAAACCCAATCCCGACAAAATCACTGCCATCCAGAGATTCCCCATTCCTAAGACAGCTACCGAGATCAAGCGTTTCCTCGGCTTGGTCGGATACTACAGAAAGTTTATTCCAGACTTTGCGCGTATTACAAAGCCTATGACGCAATGTCTAAAAAAGGGTTCAAAAATCACCTATGACGACCCTAAATACATTGACTGTTTCGAGAAATGTAAAGTATTACTGACGAATGACCCTATCTTACAATATCCCGACTTCACTAAAGACTTTGTATTAACTACTGATGCTTCAAATATTGCCATAGGTGCTGTCCTTTCCCAAGGAATAATAGGTAGTGATAAACCAATAGCTTACGCATCGAGGACATTAAACTCGAGCGAGATTAATTATAGTACGATCGAGAAAGAACTGTTAGCCATCGTTTGGGCTACCAAATACTTCCGTCCATACTTGTTTGGTAGAAAATTTAAAATAGTGACGGATCACAGACCCCTGCAATGGGTCATGAGTCTCAAAGAACCCGGTTCTAGACTGACCCGTTGGAGGCTTAAGTTGAGCGAATATAACTTCACCACCGTTTATAAGCAAGGCAAATGGAACACCAATGCGGATGCTTTGTCCCGTGTTGAACTCAATAACGAAGACACTAGCTCTATAGTAGTTAATTTATCGACTGCAGGTTCTGACACTTTAACAGCCCCTACAAACAGCTGTGGGATACCGCCAACTCAGGATCACTCAGATACTGCCACCGTTCACACTAGTGATGAAAATCCAATCTTAGAGGTGCCAATTTCTGATGACCCCCTAAATAAATTCAGTAAACAAATATGTTTTGTATTAGTAAGTGACATTAAGAAGCGACCGACAGTGACTAAACCCTTTGAAACTCACACCCGAACGACTGTACAGCTTTCTGAATCTAATTTGGTTAATGATGTGGTTAACGCAGTTAAGGAATATGTTAATCCTAAGGTCAAAACGGGTATTATTATTCATCCTCCTCTTGCTATGTATAAAATCATACCTATTATACAGGATAACTTCAGAGGTTCTTCCATGAATCTGGTTTTAACTAAAGTTGAGTTAGAAAATGTTAAAGAATATTTGCGGCAACAGGAGATCATTAAGAAATATCACGAAGGTAAAACCAATCATCGCGGTATAACTGAATGCTATTTGGCTTTATCTTCCAAATACTATTGGCCCAAGATGAAAGAGTGTATTACTAAGTACATAAACGAATGTAGCATTTGCGGTCAAGCTAAATATGACCGAAATCCGATCAAACAGAGGTTCTCAATAGTTCCGCCACCATCAAAGCCATTTCAAATAGTTCATGTTGATCTTTTTACCGTCCAAAATGAAAAGTATCTTACAATAGTGGATGACTTTTCAAAGTACGCACAGGCCTACCATCTAAAAGACAGTACTGCTTTAAGTGTCATACAAGCCCTTCTTATATTCTGTACGCATCATGGCGTCCCATTAACCATCGTTACGGATGGAGGCCCCGAATTCACAAACCAGTTATTTGCAGAATTCACCCGAATTCATAAGATTCAACATCACAAGATACTAGCATATTCCCCGAACGACAATGGTATAGTAGAAAGATTTCATTCTACCATCCTTGAACATCTCAGGATACTAAAGCTTAAGAAACGTAATGATTTAGCGGTTTATCTCATGCCTTATGCCATCTTAGCGTACAATAGTTCCATACACAGCTTCACGAAGTGTAGACCTATGGACCTGATAACTGGACATTTTGACCCACGTGACCCAATAGACATTGACATATCCGAACATCTGCTTCAGCAATATTCTCAAGACCATAGGAAACGAATGATTCAAGTATACGACCTTATCAACGAGACATCTTTACATGATCGGATGCAATTGACTGACAATCGAAATAAGAACAGGGAACCCGAGGAAAACTATACCCCCGATCAGCAAATCTTTATACGAAATCCTTTGGCATCCCGACAAAAGTTAGCCCTGCGTTATACCCAGGATACAATACTCGCAGATCTTCCTATCCACATCTACACAAAGAAAAAACGCGGTCCAGTAGCAAAATCTCGCCTCAAGCGAAGTCCTAAAAACCCTAACTTGTTACAGGGTGCTACTATGGCTGACGTTACTTCACGGGATCGAAGGACAACAAGTGACGATTGACTCGCTGGATAACGGACCCGGACTTCTTCCCTTCAAATTAGGAGCAGCAAGGATCATCTCCCATTACCATTCTTTTCTAAGTCATATAGACTTAGAAAATGTTAATCTCCAAGTTAAATTAGTGAAATCCCAGATGGATGAATTAGGACCCCTACTAAATAATAAAACCTTATCTCTATTTAATCCTCACATAGAACATCTCAATGGTAAAATTGCATCAATTGCAAGTAAACTTAATATATTTGAATCAGTACGCAGTAAAAGAGGTCTCATCGACGGTCTAGGTTCTGTTATTAAAAGCATTTCCGGTAATCTAGATTACACAGACGCATTGAAATATGAAAGCGCTATTAAAACCTTGCGCAATAATGAACAGAAACTGGAATTAGAATTTAATAACCATATCAGTCTGAACAAAAAGTTTATGTCACAAAGTTCTCAAATAATAAGTAGTATAGCTATAAATCAAGATAAAATGAATAAAGCATTAAATTTAATATTAGAGAGTGATGCCACTAGAGATACAGATTTGATAAAATATGCCCATCTGGCACAACACTTACTTATCTTAGGAGATAATATAGAAGATTTGTATGAGGAGTTACAGAACTTGGAAAATACATTAACGTTCATCCGTGCATCGAGCACCCCCTATTCTATATTTAATATTAATGAAGTTAAGGATATGTTAAGTAGGCTAAGGACTCTCTATTCTGGTGATGAAATCCTTAACTTAGAATTTAGGAATTTTTATGAAGTAGTTAAATTAGGTTATTTCTATCTAGATAAGCAGATAGTAGTAGTTATAAAGGTTCCAATTGTTATCCCAGTAACCTACGACTTCTATAAGTTATGCCTTGTTCCCAATAAAAACCATGAAACCTTGATTCCACCCCTACCTTTCATAGCACTCTCTAGCAAAGATTCTCGGTACATAGAGACAGAATGTCCGAAGATAAACTCACTATTTATCTGCGAGTCGAAACCTAGCCCACAGATCCAGGGCAAGCCCGACTGTGTCCAGCAGCTCATTACTCGTCAGGAACTACAGCCATCATGCAAGCTAACGCCAGTTACCCTGACCAATGAAGCCCTAGAAGTGCTAGATGACAAGCACTACACGCTGAGCTTTCCCACACCAACCAAAGTGAAGATATTCTGTGGACAAGAACAATATCTGACTCTACGAGGCAGCTACCTAGCAATCATCCCACTAAACTGCAACCTGAAGACACCTACATTTACCGTCTCCAACTCAAACGACCACATCAAAGGACATGTCATAAAAATAATGGAGATACCCCTGTATGAGGAGTCAAGACCAAAGGGTAACCCGAAACTTATACTTAATTCGCCGAGTTTACAAAAGCTCCATGACTTAAACAATGAAATAGCGACACAATCATCCGTCCATCTAGATGATGCAATAGATCCAGTCATATACCACACGACGATACCCATGTACCTCATACTATCGGGTATATGTGCACTCTTTGCTACCCTATTATACCGCCGGCTGCGCATGAAAAACGCAAATAAAGGAAGCAGTATAACCGAAATGGCGCATGCAGTTCCAGCACTCCACACTATCAGCCCGAGCCAAGTAAGGGTCGATCACAGATGCCTACCAGCGACCATCTCGGACAAGTCCTGCGATAGTCACTGTTCTACGGGGGGAGATGTTACGCTAGTACAACCATAGCCTAAAGTCATGCTGGTGCAGCCCTAAGGTAGCGTTGAAGGCAGGAAAATGCACGCGCAGCAGCGACCTACATGCATTGACGTCAATGTGACGTCAATCGGAGGCTGCCTTCGAGGTTTTGGGACGGGCCACAGTGATTTTTCGTATCTAACATCGATCGAAATCACTAGTTAATTATTAGTTATAATTTTTTTATTGTAATTTCTTTTTTTTAATAAATTAAGTCAAGAATCGCATTTCTTTGCATCCCCCGGCTGCCCTCAACATAACTGGCTTTATAAAAGCCGATAGTGCAAATCTGCCCAAAGTAGATTCATTTATGGTCGCAAATTTCTTTGCTTGTAATCCTGACTTTTGCTCTGCCGAGTTTCGGAATGCAAAAACTTCCATGTAAGTACCCAAAATAAACTTAGTAATAGAATATAATTTATTTGTATAAGTTGTTGTATCTTATTTCTTAGGTGTAATAGTTAAAATTTTATCCAATAACGACTACAAGTGGTGGCCCGCGACGTCGTGTGACAGTGTCAAATAATTTACGAGAGACCTATCAACAAAAGTCCTGTCGCTAAAAATATTACCGCTAGTAAAAACTGCAACTTTGTTTCCCATACAAATCATCCCCTATACCACCCTTTAGCATGATTTTCTAAAATAGCTTAAGCAGGTTTTTGATTTAATACAAATAAGTTATTTGTATTAAATCAAAAACCTGCTTTGTTATTTGAAATAACCTATTTATGCCAATTTTCATGTCTCAAATTACAGAAGGACACTTCAATTTTATATATCAATTAGTAAATATAGATTGTAAATTACCTTTAATTTTAGATTATGTTTATAATTTCAGATCTTCGCGGCAGTCGTATGGCGATGACGCTATAGGGTATGTCCAGCTCCAGAGGAAAGCAAGTTTGTGCATGGTAAAATGCCAAATTTGTCCTGAACATAAGGTTCGGCAACAACCGTACTCAGTGTCCATGGTTGTTGATGAAAAGGAAGGAGTCGTACAAAGTGTCCAGTGTGCTGACTGCCCTGCCTCTAAGGGGTGCTGCAAACATGCAGTTGCTTTTTTAATGTGGACTCATAGGAGAAGTGAGGAGCCATCGTGTACTGCTACTGAATGCTACTGGAAAAAGTCTAAACTGTCTAGAGTGGGCACCACTCTGAAGTACATGAAAATCAAGGAAATGGATAACTGTAGTAGTTCCTTAAGTACCCACCAAGATAATAGTGTATTGTGTGACTTTTTACAAGAGTGTAAAAAAAGAAAATTGCAGAATTGTCAAATTTTAAAGCATCAATCTGATTATGAAGATAATGTAGTTCAGTTGCTCTCATTGCACTATTTGAGTTTCAGATTTAATTCTGAAAGTGACTGTGATCAATTTATAAACAAAATCCGTCCAGTGTTTTCCGAAAAGAATGTTAGTGATGTAGAAAAATTAACACGTGAACAGCATAAAAGTCCAGCATGGTATGAACTTCGATATGCAAGAATAACTGCATCTAGAGCTTTTGATGTGACTCGCTGTAAAACATCCAACGGCTCACTAATCGCAATATTAATGGGAGCAAAAGTGCCTGACACATTTGCGATTAAAAGAGGCAGAGAATTAGAAGACCTTGTGAAAAAACAGTTAAGAAAGAATCTTGGTGAAATTTCTCAGTGTGGTCTGTATATATGTAAAGAGTACCCTATGGTAGCAGCATCGCCTGATGGGGTTTTAAATGGTGACACAGTTATAGAAATAAAATGTCCTATTAATGAAAAATCTTCAAAAAAATATGTATCAGACAGCCAAATCACACTTAAGTATTACACACAAGTGCAGCTGCAGATGCATTTAACTAAATTGAAAAAGTGTTTGTTCTGTGTAGCTTCATGGGACTTCGAACAAACTAAACAAGTCAATATAGTGCCTGTAGAATATGATGCTGAGTATGTGAAAGATTTACTCTGTAATTTAGAGGTTTTTTGGAAGGATAATGTTTATCCATTGCTTTATAATAGCACCAAATAAAAGAATTTAACCTTAGCAAATGCTTTAGCTTGAATGAAAAAACTTTTTTCAGACAGTTAACTCACAGCTAAGTAGTTACTTCATACAAGTGCAGCTGCAGATGCACTTAACTATAGGAGTGGGTGTTGAAACCACAAACTTGTTTTTTTAACTGTTTTCTCTGCACTTGTGAAACTAGTTGAATCCATGAACTGTATTGTCTACCACTATGCTAGTGAAATTAAACATTCAGAAACATCTTTTGAATGCTTTCACAAAATTAGAAGCTAACTTGAACTGCTCGAACAGTTTTAAGTTATAGATTTGAATTGAACTTGAAATTTTGAATTTAACTGCTCACAAAGTTAGAAATCAATGAACAGGCCACACAGAAATTTCACCAAGATGCTTTTTTAACTGTTGTGGTGTTTTGTTACGTTCCCTCAAATATGGTTGAGTGAAACAATGGCTGGATCATGCGTCATGCTCGTGAACGGATGCCACCAACGGGAATGGGTTTGTTTTTGCCTACCTGTCTTAACATATATTGGATTGTATTTATTTGTATTTGTATTGTATTGGACTTAGGAAAATTCATCGTGGAAGCACTGTATACATAGCATAGTTTCATTAACTATTGTAAAATTTTTTTTTTTAAAAGAGCAACTGCTGAGTTTCTCTTCTCTTCTCTTCTTGGCAGGAAAGGGCTTACTGAACCAGTGGTAGATTCATTGACGATTCAAAAGTGCTTGTAAAAGTTTATTTGAATAAAAAATATTTCTATTTCTATGTAACTGTTATACTAGGTAACTAGTATAACAGTTATAAATATGTTAATTTGTAAGTTTAGCTAGTGTAATTTAATGTAGTTTTAATTTTTTTTGGAACCAGCAGGGCGATCACCTAAAAATATATCAATCCTAAGCAGGGCAGTCAGCACACTGGACACTTTGTACGACTCCTTCCTTTTCATCAACAACCATGGACACTGAGTATGGTTGTTGCCGAACCTTATGTTCAGGACAAATTTGGCATTTTACCATGCACAAACTTGCTTTCCTCTGGAGCTGGACATACCCTATAGGCCATACGACTGATATATTTTTAGGTGATTGCCCCCCAGTTAATAACATCAACTGGTTTTACAACTAGATGACTATTTTTACTAGTAAACAGTTAAGTTTCACCATCAACGACTGTTTGTTCTGTGTAGCATCATGGGAGTTTGAACTAACTAAAAAAGTATATTGTGGTCATAGAATATGATTTTGAATATGTAAAAGATAATCCCTGAATCTGATTATGTAATTAATGTACCCTGTAAATTAGATTTTTTTTGGAAGAAAAATGTTTATCCATTAGTTTAGAATAGTACCAAAAATAAAAGACTTTATCCTTAACAAGTTATGTATTTTTAATTATACTATCCTGTAGGTTAATCAGTGCACATGCAATAATAACACATTCATCCAAATTTTTTAACAGTTTCTTATTCACTACAGAATGAGGTTTTAACATAGAGAATTCTCGCAAGCGTCTTATTACTCTCTCAATATGAATCCGTAAACTTGCTATTTGTTTAGTTTTAATTACATCCTGTTTTGATAATTTACAGTTAGATGCAACACTTGGGGGTCTTACTAAATTAATTTCTTTTTGCTGTAAGAGTTCTTCTATGTGTTTAAATCCTCTATCTGCAAGTATAGACACGCCTGGATCTAAACAATCCAAAAAGTTACAGTTTTGTACTAACAAGGCATCAGTGGTTCTGCCACTGTATCCAGGTGAAATATAATTGATAATACCATCTGGGGTGCTACTGACTAAGTATTTGGCTGTGTTTGCTTTTTTATATTCTGACCATGTTAAAGCCTGCTCTATAGATTTAGATGGTTTTTGTATTTCTATTTCAAGACAATCAATGATACAATAGATATTATGGTACTTATGTCTAAATGCCATAGGTAAGTTTCGTTTTACTGATCTTTTATTTGATTTAATTATAAATGAATGTAATACACTAGCAATAAGAGGTACAGATTTCATGAAAATTTTGCTGGCATAAGACAGTGACATGCCAAATTGATCTCCAAGCTCAGAAAATGGTGTATTTAGTCTTATTTTTTTTAAACATAATAAGATGTGTTCTTCCAGAAGCTTTGTATGTCTTGCTATGATGCTAATTAAAAAATAACAATCTTTTGAAATACCTATATAATATCTTGGATTATTCTTGATTAATCTGACAGTATTTTCAAGAGACATTCGACAAAGATCTTCTGCTTCAATTTTTCTTTTTATTTCAGATAATTCAGTTTGAATTTCATGGTCACTGCTCGTTGATGTTATTGTAAATAAGGACTGAACTGATGGTGAAGTGTCAATATTTAACTGTGAATATTTTGAAGGTGTTGAACTGTTCGAAGATGACACTTCTGGCTTGTCACGAAACAGTAATTTTCTCCTAATTTTTGTATTCTCTGCTAATTCAACTCCAGATTTTTTTTTAAAAGGTGATGTCGCAGTAGTTGTAATATAAGTCTTTAAAGGAGAAGTACTTTTATCCCTAGCTTGACTAGAAGTTTGTACATATTTGCTTCTAATCTTTGCAGACAAACACACTTGAATTAGTTTATTAGTTCCTTCAGGGCATACTTGTGTTGCTTGATCTTGAAAATTAGAGCAGTCATCCTTCTCAGTAGCAGACAGAAAATCTGAAAAAATCAAAACAATATTTACAGCATACTTAGATAATTATATGGCAAAGGCTTGGCAAAGGTACTCTACCTACTACTTAGACCTTTTGTTAAGGTGATATTTGTCTAAGTAAAATCAGTACCAAAATTTTGTACTAGAGGGCGTTGTATACTTTTGCCTCGCGCTCGCCGCCTTATACGGTTAAATAGATATACTAGCTATTCAATTCAATAAAGGTGTATCCATACGAGTTCCAGCCGTGTGTATTATTTTGTCCGCAACCCAAACATGTGATATAGTGAGTGAACATTGGCCCTAAATCGAGCCGGATTGTATTAGTGAAAAAAGTGAAGTGTTGTGATAGTGAATACAGGGACAAAGGTCGTAAGTTGTAGTAACATAAGGAAATAGGACTTAGTTAAAATTCAAGAAAAATTCATATGAGAAAAAGACTTTGATAAATTTCAATTAAAATTAGTATGGCAAAAAGACTTAGAATAATTTCAAGTGAATTTTGTATGGAAAAAAGACTTAGTGCAATTTTCGGATAAAAAGGACTTAGAATAATTACGAGTGCATTTTGTATGAAGAAAAGACTTAGTGCAATTTTTGAATCAAAAAGAGTTTTTTATCATGGAATTTTTGTATGGGAAAAGGACTTGGAAAATTTTAAATTGTGAATTCTGAGACTTAGTGCAAACAGTTAACACTACAACTTGTAACATTTTATAAACCGTATAGTTAATGGACTTTGGAATAATTTTACAACACTTTTCATAGAACTTTATTTCAACTTTGGACCTTGATTATTTTAGTGATCGACACACTTTGAAATATTTACATCTGATTTGGACAATGAACTATTTCATCCTTTATAAAGATGGTTTATTGGACTTATTTACAGTATTTTCGCTGTCATTTTATATAATTAAGCGATTTAAGTGATGGTTAAAACTGACATTAAAGAAATCCAATCATGGTTGAGAAATTGATCAATGTACAAGAGGAATTGGCTGCTCATATTCAAGAGTTTTATCGAGTAATGAAAAGTCAAAGAGTATATTTAGATGCAAGACTTGAATTATTAGAATCCGATTTCAGTGTTTAAAACATCAGGTGGAAGTATTGAAGATAGCAACACAGGAAGATACAACATACAATTATTTTAAGGAGGATATATACTATGAAGAAACCGACAATTTTGAGACAGTTACCACTCGTAGAAGTGAATTATAAAAAAGGCATTAGAGTTATTAGAACCAAGATTTGGAAACAAAAGACTTATATCACACTCACATATCACAAGATTAATAAATCAAAGGAAGTTAACAGTAGAGACTGGCAAGGGTTTACGCGAGATATTAGACACCACAAATGAATGTTTAAGCGCATTAAACAATATTGGCGTAAACATAATTCTGGGTCACATACATCAGTTCCTACCAGCGAGACACAGGACATAATAGATCAGTTCATAATAAAAAGACGAGGATACCTAACTGGCAGTACATATGGCTGGAACATAAACATACCAAATTCTTTCAGCAACGGCGATGGTAAGAGTAAGAGATAAAAATGGACGGAAGCATACACTATCTGCTTTAATAGATTAGAGCTCGCGAGCATCCTTGATTAGTTCAGAATCCGCACAACGATTAAGATCGAAACGGCTTATCTACGGGTTACACAACCAAGACAGGTGTCAATACTAACATTGCTAGGACATCAAGGAAACTATTATAGTTCCAACTCTATTCATCGCCATCAGAGAAGGCTGTGACGCAAGTTAAGGCACACATACTCAAATCATTGACTTCAATGTACCACCGGAATGAGTATGCCTTACCTTCGGTTCGGGAATCAAAAAACTATGGTTGGCAGATCCAACATTCACCATTTCAAGTGGAATACATATTCTTTTGGGTACATAGCACAAATCCAAGATGGGACACAAGGATTTGGAACAATCATGGCTAGAATCGCACTCGGTTGGCTAATTTCGAGAGAGGAGATTCAACAAAGAACATGTCAATGTTCTTTAAATGCATAGCCAACTCGAGAAGGATTATTTAAACAACGATTCTGGCTAGCTGAAGAGTTAAGAGTACATATACAAACTGCAAGTAATATATACACAGTGAGAGAGGGTAGTTGGAAGGTATACATGCACAGTCTCTAGGCGTTATAATAGAGAATTACCAGTTTCGCATGAGATTGGCACACCGCTTAGAGACTCGGGGAATCTTGCAGTTAAACGTTTGCTTTACAAGGAACCTAATTTCCAATATAATGCAGAGTTTAGGCAACGTTACGGGGAGTCAAGAGACAACTCTTCAAGAGGTAAAGAGGGTACCCAAAGAAGGTTTACATACAACAGGCGTTTGTTCACAACGACATGGAGCTCCTTTAACTGATTACTTATACAAAGCTTCATGCCGCCTCTTACGGGTTGACAAACAATCACTTGGAATGCGCTGAACAAGCAACAATTATTAACTGGACCATCCCTCCAACATGTTATACAATCTTTTCTTGCTTTGGTCCTTATACAAGGTTTGTCTGATGGATAATCCGCAACGTCTTTACAGGCAAACCCTCGTAAGAAAAGATAAATAAGGTTTGAGAGTCATGTGGAGTGATGATCCTATTCTAAAAGTATTAATTAAGTGAGAGTGAGGAAGATGTACAAACTAATAATTTTGTATCTTTAGTGATTCGAGTAGCATATGATATGACGCTCTAAACTGTACTTATAATATTGTCATTGTATTTCACAAACAGAGTTCTAATTCTATAAGAGTCTTAGAATATATACAACATTGAGCACTCCAAACCAAAGGATCCTGAAATATAGATACCTCCTTTTAAAAATCCTAAGAAAGACATTTTGAGTTTTATTTTTTGTTGCAAGATTGTAATACAGTTAACTGAAAGGACATAAATTACATTTGGCGAAAAATCTGTGTTCCTTAGGAATGGTTATTATATCTAGTGCTCATTGTGGATATTATGTTTACGGAGCTATGGCTCCTTGGTATTGGCTGCATTAACGAATAACTCTAGAATAATCAACAGGTTTCACATTTCATGATGCAGTGACTTCCCGTCAGTCAGTTGTTTACTACATGGGATTGGCATCGCGACTTATTAAGTAAATGCTTTTGACTCATGGCTTTATAGTGCTCCCTACTCAGCCTATGCAATTGTAGTGTTCTTTTCGATAAATTTAGGTTGAGGTTATAAAGTCTGCAGCTGAAACCAGGGTAGTTCTTATTAAGCATAATGCAATCTCATGACTTGAGTTTGCAAGTTAGGAGTTCAGAATTGTGTCATGTTTAAACATGTCTCATTCAACTATAGTTCTTGGACGGTAGCAGAAACATCCAAATGCTTGAATAACATTATTGAAAGGTACTTAGTTATAGAGATTTTAAATAAAACAAAGAACGAACACGTGGATTGGGTTTTAATGCATCTTGTATTTACCCCTGAACTATAGTGGAATGCAATTTTCCTTATTGGTTATCATAGTATTTGATAAGTTTAATATTTCTAATAAAGTATAATATATGTAAGTCGCAATCTATAACAAAATTGTATTTGATGTAATTTTTAAGGGTTTATTTGAATAGATTTACAAATTAATATAATATTATAACTAGATCAAATTGAAAAACTTTATTGTTTCCAACTTTATAATAATTGTAAAGAGACGTGAAACTTAAGTTTAATGTTGTAAATCTTGTTAATTATCAATTGTTAAGTATCAAATGTATAAACTCTATTAATGAAGTAAATGCTATGAATTGTTTATCTATGTATTTAAGGATCAACATGATCTTTGTCCGTGTTATTAATTGAATTGTTACAGTCCACCGTTTTAAGGTTACTTTAAACTGTTGTTTCCTTTTTTTGAAGGACTAATCGTCCTTGGCGGGCGGTATGTTAAGGTGATATTTGTCTAAGTAAAATCAGTACCAAAATTTTGTACTAGAGGGCGTTGTATACTTTTGCCTCGCGCTCGCCGCCTTATACGGTTAAATAGATATACTAGCTATTCAATTCAATAAAGGTGTATCCATACGAGTTCCAGCCGTGTGTATTATTTTGTCCGCAACCCAAACATGTGATATAGTGAGTGAACACCTTTAATACCTTTTCTACAATGTAACTTTTGATATCAAACCTATTTTTAAACCATTGAACTAATAACTTTTTTTACTCACCATTATTGCTTGTCATGCCTGATGTTGCTGGAATTTCAGTTTCATTAGAAAATATTTCTTGTATTATGTCCATTCGTTGTCTTTTCATTACGGCTGATCGAGGCTGTGGCGGTGCGGTACGTTTTATTCTGTCTGGTTGACATTGAAATTTTGATGGTAAACAGTCTGGCTTCATTTTTATTTTGCAGACAGAACCCATCACACTGTATTGAATATAGTTTTCCATATCATTAGGCAGCTGTAAAGGGACACAAATATGTATATTAATTAATAACTAGCTACTTATTTATTTAGTCTGAATGTTTTGAGTACAAAATGTTAGGTTAGGTTTAATTTATATTTGGTAAATCAAGACTAGGTTGATTTTTTCTAAATACTTACATCAAAGTGGTCTTCACAAAAGAATATCGAAGATTTATCAGATGTAAACTTCGGGTCTCGACGTGCTAACTGTAACCACTGCCTTCGACGTGTAGGACATTTAGGAACGTGAATAAACAATTTCTCAGGATTTTTATGTGTATTACTTTTACACAACGGCACGCTACACGCCTTATAGCTTGGCATTTTCGCAATTTCAGTTAAAAAAAGCTGTAAACTTTTAGCTTTCCACACAAAATTATACTAGTGGCCAAGAGAATGTAATCACTCCGTTACCAGTGGCTTTAAATATTTTGAATTATGACGTCACAGCCAGTAGATGTCACGTGACCGGCTGTTTTCGCGGGAATGTCAAATGAGTATACCAAAAATATTGATTTTTCCAATAAATTTCGCTTTTTTTGAGAAAAAAAATAACTGTAAGGGGTATAAAATAAACCTACTTAAATATTAAAATACTTTTTCGAAAACTGTCAAATAGCCAATTATATCAATCTCGAATCTTTATATATCATTTTGAACTGCAGCCATAAAAGCATAAACTGTTAGGCAAGGAGGTACCTAAGCCCATATTAATTAACCGACTTCCAAAAAGGAGGAGGTTATCAATTCGGCAGGTATATTATTTTTTTTTTTTTTATAACATTAACTCAATACTCTTGGGAATAAACTCTCCGCGTAATGTTCGTTATCTGTGGTCAGAGTCAAAGTGAGTTTGACAATGACATAATATTGTCAAAAGTCAAAACCAAACGACCACAGCAAACGACAAAAGTCAAAACAAATGTTATCGACCTCGAGATTTGAGAAAAAATTATTGATTAAAAAGTGATTATATTATATTGGTGTACAAATTAATAAATTAAAATGGCTGGAGAAGTTGTAGTGGATGCACTGCCGTATATTGACCAAGGGTACGATGATCCAGGAGTTAGAGAAGCGGTAAAAATGTATTCCTAAATAGTAAACATAATTATTTTGGTTATTTAATGCCTATATGAGTATTTAAACTTTTTGTATTAGGCCTTGGCCATGGTGGAAGAGGAATGCAGAAGGTACAGGCCGACAAAGAATTATTTAGAAAATGCTGGACCCGAACCGAGCACGGCCTTCGAGACGGCTGCCTTGCAGCGAGAGCTGGAGCGGGTGCAGCAAAGACTGCCCATGGAACCACTGTCTATGAAGAGGTGATAAATTTATTTACAAACCAGGTTGAGTTCAATCTCCAACTGTTGCAAAAACATTGTAGTTTTACACATGACTGAAATCTTTAGATCACACTGCCAAATAGCTGGGACTCAAGACAAAGTTAAAACGAGACACTTGGCATTTGACAACATTTTGTCTCGTCTTAAATTGGTGTCAAGTCAAGCTTGCTAAGCCAACCTTTTTGTATGAATATTACTGCTAGCTTTTACTAGATTTATCATTTACTTTCAATTTCAATTTGGTTCTTTATACACAATTTATTGAAAAACAGTAAAATCAGCACCCAATATTTTGATATATCAGACAAAGGAAGTCCAAATGCCCTGCAATGTTTCTATGTTATAAACTGGTTAATTTATGCTTATTAAACATTATAAAATATAAAATTGGTACCTACTTTGAATATATCCGCAACCAATATGATTTTGGATTATTCAATTATTTCAGAGAAATAAAAGAACAAACTTTCAGTATCAAGCCCTGTTGCTGTATTTTCAATTTTTGACTTTTCCAATGGCTTTGAAAAACAATGAAAAGTTGTTCAATCAATAGCCATTGAGAGAGAATATCCCTACAAATATCACAAGAGATTTATCACAAGAGCCACCAGTCCATATGCAATAAATTATTCAGAATTTAATTTATTTGTACAGATATGAGCTGCCGCCGCCGCCGGCGGGGCGGCTCGGCGAGCCGGGCGCGTGGGCGGAGGCGGTGGACAACTCGCACGCGCAGCTCTCGCACCAAGCCACGCGCGTGCTCAACCTGGAGCTGCAGCTCACGTACAGCACGGAGGCGTGGCGCTCCTACCTCACAGTGCTGCAGGCGCTCGTCGCCTCCTCCCAGAATGTGCATACGCAGCTACGGTAGGACACTAACAAATAACAAATATATTACGTTAAACATTTACGGCAACTAACAAATCATATTGGTAAAAGTTTGTATGTGTGTGTGTATGTTTGTTACTCCTTCACGCCACAATGAATGAATCGATTTGGCTGAAATTTGAAATGGATATAGCTCATACCCAGGATTAAAACATAGGCTACATTTTATCCCGGAAAATTAAAGAGTTTCCGCGGGAATAAAAAACCCTCGATCCACGCGAACGAGTCGCGGGCATCAGCTAGTTCTGCATTAAGTTTACAAAATCAAACATTAAAAAAGCTCAATGCTTTCAAAATGTTCCCCCGAAAACGTCATCTTTTGCAGATTCAGTTTGCCATACGTGTAACGATATTGTTAGGTACGAAAACGATGTCGCTGTTACTGCTGCACTTACCTATTAATTCTTTCGTGACGATTGAGTTTATGATGAAATTTTTAATATTGTGCAATTTTATTGTGATAAAATTCAAAAATGTTATGTATGTACTGTGTATTATTATTACACATATAATAAAGAAGTGTGGACATTTACTTTTTCTACACATTTTCAATTCAAACTGTATAGCAAAAAATGCTCTTGTGGTAACTATTACTATCAAACAGAATGAGGGTCATGCCAAAAAATTAAATACTATATTCCATATACACTGTTATACTCAATTCAAACTGTATAGCAAAAAATGCTCTTGTGGTAACTATTACTATCAAACAGAATGAGGGTCATGCCAAAAAATTAAATACTATATTCCATATACACTGTTATACTATTTATTCATTGGTTATTTGCAGATAATTGTATTTGAAAGTGGAACACTTTATAGAATATATCTCTCTTCACTCACGTGTGTATGTGTTGCAGAAAACAAATAGCGGCAGTGAACTGGGAGCGCAAGCGGTCGCAGACGGCGAGCGGCGCGCGGCTGCGGGCGCTGCGGCGGCGCTGGGCGCAGCTCGTGTCAGACAACTACCGGCTCGAGCGTGCCATCATGCAGCTCGAAATACAACTCGAAAAGGTACATCGCCACTAGAGTATACTAGTATAACATTGTAGACTTTACTAGTGTGCTACTCAGTCCATCATCTTCATCTTCTTGTGTTGCGGCTATGCAGGTCCCGAGGCCCTGTAGCACGTTGACCGTCGCCGATCTATTGTGCTCGCTACTATTCATATTTCCTCGCCGATACTCGTTGCCGCCAGGAGCAGCAGCACTTACTTGTCTGGAATGAATATAGCCTCCTCGGAGTGTACTATATGTTTCCCCAGATGGATGCTACGTTTATGCATTATAGCGTGGCAGTAGCAGATGATGTGCAATGGTGTCTCTACCGAAAGCAAAGCAAAGGCAAAGCAAAGCCTGCATACATCTGAGCCCTGGAGCTTGAGGTTATACATGTGCCTGTTTAGGCCACAGTGTATTCAGTCCAAAATTCATAGTTCACAACTGACTCAGTGGTACTTGTATTTTTAATATAACGGTTGGAACGGCATTCCGTATCAGTGATAGATTCATTTGACGATTCGAAAGCACTTTGTAAAAGTTTATTAGAATAAAAAATTATTATATTCTATTCTATTTCGTCTACTACACACTACCTGCTATCCAAGAGTATATAATCACTACATTTTATCTGTTGCCACATTGACAGGGTCGCAATGAGTAGCGATGCTTGCTAATAAAAATCAGTTTTTTATTTAAATTAATTATCTTTTACAAAGTGCTAATGAATTTACCAAGGCTGTTCCAATCAAAAAGAACCAACAAGAAACTGCGGTTGCCTTTATGAAGATTACATTATAAATGGCGGCTGAATGGCCGCATAACTTTTTTATTTATGAACCGATTGACATGAAATAAACACTAAATGTTAAGTGAAGCTTACTACAATATATTAGTGAAAACCGTATCTAAATCGAATAAGCCGTTTCTGATATTAGCGTGCACAAACACACAGACAAACAGACAAAAAAAAAATTAATTACAATTTCGGGTTCGGCATCGATATAATAACAACCCCTGCTACTTTTTTTATATATTTCCATTGTACAGACACCACTTTTCTACAATTTTATTATATGTATAGATTAAAAATTATTTTATAAAGTAAAATAATTTTAAAAATATTTAATATTGTTTGTAGGCTAAAGGACAAGCGGCAGCGGACGATGAGACGCCGGACATGGATATTGAAGCAGTCAAGAATCTGCCAGACAAGCTTAATTCGGAGACTGAGAAGGAAGTACAGAAGAAAATTGAGGACATGTTCGCAGATTAATAAATTGTAATAGCAACATAGGCTTTTAAGTAAATATTTTTAAGAATATTGCTGTATTTTATTGGGTGTAGACAAAAAATAAGCATTTATTCTTAGTAGGAAATAGGAATATTAAAATGTGGAGATCCAAGGGTACTTTATAATCACCAGACTACTCACTATTAAGTAAGTTTTATTTTTATGATGATTGATGACCCCTCTATGGAATTAGGAAGTATCTTATTTTAGGTACATTAGAGGTCCATGGAAGACCCCCAATAAAGAATATAAACCAACGGAAGACCCTCTTCTATCTTTCTTTCCAAGAGAAAGGTAACTACTAAACCACAGATTACTATGATTACTAAACTAAACACAGACCAGTAAACTAAACATGATATTCGAAAGCACTTTTTTGATTAAAAAAAAGACGTGTGGCACTCGGGGACTGCCGCGGTAAAGCTATTGCATAGCATTTTTTATCAACGCCATCTAGCGGTGAGTTAGGTCCCGTGTTAGATTATTTTCGTTAAGGACTTTCTGGATTCGGTTTCCACGCTCAAGGCCCGATAGAAGCTATGCAATAGCTTAAAAACTATTTCATTACCTACCACCCTACCACCTAAGTTTTTGTTACTTATGTTTATCATTCATTCATCGGGTATGTTCTCTGTGGTCTGTAGCTAGCCTACACAACTAGCCTAGCTGTCAACTGTCAACAAAGTCGGCAACAAAATGTCAGTTTTATTTTTTTATTAATAAAAAATTTGAAAATGGCGGACGATGCATCAAGCAGCAGCGCTTGTACCGGCAATTTAATTGATAATTCAATAAATCAAGATGAGTTAATTATGAAACAGCAACGCGAAATAGAGAAAGAGGTGAGGCAATGTTATACTCGGTCTCCGCTCGGTATAAATTTTTTTTTTGTTTATTTAATAACAATGAGTCGATGTTTTTGTTTGTGTAAAGATATCAGAGTCGATCCCTCTCGTCGGCGATGTGGAGCCGCTATCGTCACTAGAAAAGGAATACAACGAGGACCCCGTGTATCTGCAGAAAGTTAAAGATCTCTCCGCTAAATACAAATCCATACGAAGAACTCGGCCGGACGGGAATTGCTTTTTCCGAGCCTTCTCTTATGCGTATTTAGAGCACCTTCTCACGGACAAGACAGAGTTTGATAAGTTTTATGAAATAGCGAAGAATTCGAAGGAAATCCTCGTTGCGCTGGGTTTCCCGCAGTTCACAGTTGAGGACTTTTACGAGACTGTAAGTTGACGTTTTGAGGTTATATTATCTACAAGTTTGTTTATGATGTCTGCAAATTATTTTTTAACCCATTTTGTTAGTAAATATCATTTTATTAACGATTGATTATAAGAGTATAATTAACTTTTGTATGGGTTGTATATAAACCTTGTAGTTAAAGCAAAATGTCTTCAGTTTTAAATTTATTTGGTGTCCTCAACAAACTACATAGTAATAATTCATGTCATCCAAGTTTGTGTCTATTATTTTTTGTAAAGTACTTATAGAAATAATGCTATGTAACATTTATATTATTTTTCATGTTATATTACATAAGTTAAAATAAAAAAAATAATAAGAATAGCAATTATGGCTGGTTGTCACTTATTCTATGGAATAAAATAAGAATATCTTTATTGATGTCATCATATTGTAATGTATTATTTCTTTCCAGTTTATGGAGGTAGTGCAAAGAGTGGGAGAGCATGCCGGTGGCTCAGCCAATGAACTGGACTTGATCCGGGAGGAACTCCACGACAAGTTCAACAAGCAGGGCTACTCAGACTATATTGTGGTGTACCTGCGTCTCATCACATCAGGGCAGCTGCAAACGCAGCATGACTTCTACCAGAACTTCATTGAGGGGCCACGGACAGTTACTGAGTTTTGTAGACAAGTAAGGTTTATATTTTTTGTGGAATTTTTACACTTTTATGGGACAGCTTAGCCTACTATAAGGCCTCAAAACCTTACCTTACCAAAAGCCAACCAATTACAATGTTTATTGTTTCCAAACTTTATGTAAACTGCATGATACACATGTAGTTATTGTCTGTCAGTCATACAGTGTCTGGGCTGTAAGTTAGACAATATGTGTATAAGACCTATGTCAAACCTTTGTTGCCTTGATGACATGAACGAAATCTTACAAAGCAGAGGACTTACCACCCTCAAAAGCAGGTGAGAAAGCACATGTGAAACAAATTGCCTAAGAACAATATATAGTGATGTTGAACTCAATCAACTAATTTAGAAATAGGTTAGACCACTATATTAAAAACTCCAAGCCTTATTAAGACATCATATAAAAAAGTAGATACATCACTTCATACTTCAACTATTATTCAACTGCTACATTGTTCTTTGATATAAGTTTTCGTGACACATGCTGTTCCCTCCCATCTCAAAACAGTAGATTTACAGTAGCTTTTTAGTTTTTAACTTAAATCTATCTATATTATCCAAACTTAAATCTATCGATATTATCCACTTTTTTATATAATTGAAGCTCCAAACAGCAATTTATATCTTTATATTTCTCTGTCTAATGAAAAATATCTCAGATATTAAAATTAAAATAAAATATTAATTTGCTTGTTTATCAGGAGGTGGAACCAATGTACAAGGAGTCTGACCACATCCACATCATAGCCCTGAGCAATGCTCTCAGCGCAGGCGTCAGAGTCAAATATATGGACCGTGGAGAGGGTAGTCAGGTAATATTAGACCTTGTTAGGCTGTTCTGCCTCATTATTGGTTTGCTTGTCACTTTTGCTTACCATGCTGTTAAAAGGTACAGTTCCATTTATCTGACATGATGCAGTAGTTTAGTTATTGTTATCTCTTACATTGCTGGAGTCAAGCAAACAGAATACTTTTAATAGACAAGTTTTAAATTGTCTGTGCCCTGCCCATTTCCACTTCAGTTTCGCAACTTGCAGAGCTATGTCGGTGACACTGAAGTGGGAATGAGCGGGGCACATAGTTCGAAGAGCTGATGGTCGATGGGGTTCCAAGGTGCTGGAGTGGCGACCCCGCACCGGGAAGCGCAGTGTTGGGAGACTCCCCACTAGGTAGACCGACGACATCAAACGAGTCGCAGGGAGACGCTGGATTCAGGCGGCGCAAGACCGAGGCCATTCCCATTAACGACTTTCGGATTTAAGACATTTATACAAGAATTTGGATTTGGATTGTCGTAGGATCTATGATCTATTTAAGGGTTTTGATAAAGTAATGGTTGTTTGTCTGTTGTGCAGGTGATAGCGCACGACTTCCCGGACGGCGTGAAGCCGCTCGTGCACCTGCTGTACCGGCCCGGCCACTACGACATCCTGTACGCGTGATCGCGACGCCGTGGTTCGTGATCGCGGGTCTCTTAATTCATAATAAACTTAATTATCTTACTCATACTATACTCATTGTGACCGTTTTATTTCATACCCAATTTACTTTTGCCTGAGCGGATATAATTAGCCCCAACCTTTTTGACTGTCATAGTATTAAAACAAGTGTTCATGGGCGGCGGTAATCACTTAACATCAGGTGATCCGCCAGCTCATTTGCCCGCTATTCAATATAAAAAAAAGCCCTGTGTACCATCGAAAATTTACCTTTTAAAAAAAAAAGAATATTAGCCAACCTGAAATTAACTAATATCCTCCTTTACCCTCCAAATAAGCGGAAAGCTTGTGTTAGGAGTGGGTACGACTAGTGCAACAGGTGGGATTCGAACCTGCGACCTTAGTTTTTCGTCCGGACCTTTAACCGTTAGACTATTGAGGCTTTTTTGACCATCTGTCTTCTATAGCAGGCAGTTGATGAAGGGCCCGTGATCCCATCGATTTGACTTATACGATAAGAAACTTAATTTACAATACAACACGAATGCAAAACCATTCATTGCATTGGTATCCCCGCAACTTCGTCGGCGTTGATTTAGTTTTTTGAAATTTTTAATTTTCCGAGATAAAAAGGAGCCTATGTCACTCTCCCGAGCCTCAATTGTACCCATGCAAAAAATTAGGTCGATCCGTAGCTCTGTTGCAGCGTGATTGAAGAACAAACCAACAAATAAACACTAATATTATTAAACTTAGTGTATTTCCTTTGTAGTCTTTGTCCCAACCAATACATAACTCACAGACATCAATTTTAGGTTTAATTATACATTTAAATTACAATAAAAGGCCACTCTAAGAATATAAGTCTAATTTTAAAACACTTAAATGGGTACAAAAAGAATGAAACTTAAGTTACATACATTTCAGTCTAACATAAAGGGAATTAATTTCAATATTAAAAAAATTAAATCTATATTCATTCATTCATTCAAATTAAACATGTAATTTTTATCTGCAAAAATATACACCATCTGGCTCCCTTTTAGGTTTCATTCCTGCAAAGAATGCCTTAATATCCTCTTCTTTTACCACCTCTCTTCTGTCTTTGAAGGTCTTGAGGAAGTCTAACAGCTTGTCCCTCATTTTGTTGTACTCGGTCAGAGCATTTATTTGTTGAATCCTATCCAATGAAGATAACGCTTGCAGGCCTTTTTCATATTGGGAAGCAGGCTTTCCATTGATTTTTTGTTTTCCTAAATTTTCATATGCTGTTACTGTGTCTTCAGGATCAATTAGGAACAGAACTGATAGATCTTTGTACATAGAAATGCATTCACTACAAGTACAAAGTTTCTGCCTAAAGGTGGAAGGCCAGAATGTTGCGCCTTTATGTACTTTTTGAACTCCTTTTGGCCTCACACATGTTAATTTTGCTTTTTTAATGTCTGAACTAGTGTCTTCTTCTATTGATAGTTTTCTTTTTTCAGTTATTTTTATTTCTGTATCTCCATTTTGAATAATATTATCGGATTCCACAATATTATCATTCTCAATTTTTGTCATTTCAACTTCTGTAGTTGCAGTTTTGTCAGTTTCAATGGGTGCATTTCCAGTAGATGTCTCTTCTGTTTGTTTTTCACTTATTGTAGAGCCTTCTTTATTCTGACACTCATTCTGTTTGTCATCTTCTTGAGCCACACTATCTATCTTATCTGCCACATTTTCATTTGTCATACCACTGGTTTCTTTTGTTTCACTGCTTTTGTTATTATCTGCTTCATCTTTTTTAATATCAGCCTTTTCTTCTGTACTGGACTTCTTAATTTCATCATCAGGTTCTGCTAACAATATCTCTTCCTCAAGTTGTTCTGCACTTTTTTTAACACTTTCAATGTTTTCTAACTCTAAAGTACTTTCATTTGCAGATTCTTTGTTTTCAAGCTGTTGCTCTGGATCAACTGTTTCACTATCAAGTGGTTTCTCTGTTGTAGTATCATCAATATTTTTATTTTCTTTATCAACATCTTTTAAAGTCTCTTCTTTCTCAGATAATTCTTCAGTGACACCTTCTGTGGAATTTTCTGTAGTACTATTGGGGTCTGATTGTTTTGCTTCCTCAGTTTCCATAGATCTATCCACAGACTTTTTATCTTTTTTCTCATCACAAGATTCTTTTATATCAGAAAGGTTTTCTTCATTTTTGTTACTTGTGTCACCATTCATCTTTACAGAATTTTCTTCAGGATTACTTGTAATGTTATCAGAAGCCTTTTCAGTAATCTCAACATCTGCTGCGTTTACAATTTTATCATCACAGACAGCCGTCGTCTCCAATTTGGAATCTCCATTACACATTCTGTCATCCTCAATTCCATTAGTCACTACATCTACATCAATGTTAACAGCTAAATTGCCATAGTCATGTAAAAACTCATTTTTCTCCATGCAACCTTTGCAGATCATTTCAGAGTACTGATCATTGTCAGGGACAGTTGCTTCTAAGTGGGACGCATGAAGCCAATCCTCACAGATAATACATTGTATCATTTCAACTTCTGTGGTAGATTCTGGGTCTGGGTAAGGCCTTTGACAGACACAGTATACACCACTAAAATTCTGGTTATAGTTATTTTCTTCATTTAAATCTGTTTTATTTGGAGTAAACTGGCAAGGGTGGGAGTTAAACTTAGGGTTGCCACAGTCACATTTGAAGTTGCGTTTTGTGTACAATTCAATGAGGTCATGGTTTTCATGGCAGGTCAGGCTGCACGCTAGACACACACCTGCTCTTTTGGTTGGATCATTCTTGGCATCTGAACAGCAAGTCATACAAGCGTAAATTGCTTGTCTTTTTATGTAGCCCTGTAAGGAACGAAAATATTAGCAGTAGAATTATTGAATAAGTACAATTCGAATGAGATGAGATAATATGAATGATGCATAGAAATTCATTATTTATAATTATGAAACTCTTTTATATGAAAATAGCTTTTGCCCGCAACTTTGTCCTTATGGAGGTTGTGTTTGGAATCCAGGGGGAACACTCTGTTTCTCCATGGTAAAAGGTATCCTATGTCACTCTCCAAGTCCTCAACTAAACCCATTGTAACTCACGTTGATCTGTTGCTGTATAATTGAAGGACAAACCTTAAAATAAAGTATGGATTCCTTTCGAAGTTAAGTACTTATTTTCTAAATATTTGGGTATCTCTGGTATGACATGAGTCACTACATACTAACATATTAAAGATCTTTGGACTATTCCCCATCCATGGCACGGCGCCTCGTAACGTGAATTAGGTCTCAGTGTTTTCCATTTTTAATTGAGGCTATCCTTGAAATTGTTTTAAATGTCCGGAGGTACAACGCCGCGCGAAACTGCGGTCAAAACCTTGTTTCTGATGATGATTCGCTAATCAGCCCTTTTATACAATTGAGGTTAGCGAAACACGAAAATATAGGGTGTCTGAGTATGTCTACAATTTGACGGTTAACAAGCAGGTGTTTCTATAAAGCTTACATAGTTTTGCAAGAACCCAATAGAAAGTTATGTTTATTGTAATTTAACGTAAAAATACCTTAGGATAAGTGCAATCCTTTTCGTCAGAAGCCCCCAATACCGCGTTAACGTCTTCCTCGAAATCTTCTTGTTCTTGCAACACGTCCATCATTGTCACAACTTTTTCTTCATCGCAATCAGCCATTTCAGCGTCATCATTGGCATTTTTTAACTCCGCAGCCATTTTTTACGGGTTCGTCACAAATTAAAGTACAATTTGAGTGGTTCTCTTGTAAAATGAAACAAAGATTCCTAAAAAGCCGGTTTTAGTAGACGCGCCAATATTTTTTACGATTGAACGATTTACGAATTTGACGACATTCGGAAAAATGACAAGCAAAGCAGCAAACTACATAGATTATAGAAGGACTGGTGAATGAATGAACCATAGACTAAACACATATGAAAAATAGAATAAGTATGTTATAGAATCTGCAACCATGTATTCCGGTAAGAGACGTATTATAATTACTACTTACAGTTTTCACAGCCTAAGGCCGAGCGCACACAACTGACTAGTTAATGCTTAGACTTGTCTAACTACTTTCTCAACAATTATAACGCTAATTTTAAAAAAGATCTTTTTATTTTAAAGACGTTAGCAGTTAAAGTAGAAAAGGCCCATCCAAATTTTTCCGTCCATTACCAACGTACAAAAATCCAGCTTCAGGAGTTCTCACTTTGTGGAAATACATCATGCCGGGCCAGTACAAACTTTTTAGATAGGCGACGCTGCCATTTTGCTCCAAGGATAGATTCCAGCAGCCGGTCGGTATATCTTGATCAATCGAGTCCAAGAAGTCCATGCTGTAATTATAATCTTGTCTCGTCAGAAGATTGGTATTCCAACGGTGTTGCGGGATCCGAATGTGAAGATAGGACTTGAGATATTTCGCTTCGGAACCCGTCAGTCCGTAGTAGTTCGGGTTAATGATCACAGTGCCGTCGGGCTGTTTGAGTATTTGTCCTCTTGCGCATATTTCTGCTTCTTCACAGATGTTGCTGACCGTCGCAGCGAGACGGTTTTCCTCCTTCATGATCTGGCATCTATCGGGATTGTTTTCCTCCAATGCTTCGTCCAATACTTTAATTTTCAGCGAGGGGTCGCCCCGAAACGGGTATGTCGCTAGTAGAGAGAGATGTTTGTACTTCTTTTTCGCTCTGGGTAACAAGCCCCAGAATTTAAAATCAGTGGTGTAGTAATACTTTCGGTCCATGAGGGCGTCCTTGTTGACGCCGACTGCGATGTGGTAGTCTGCGTCGACCGCGTACAGCTGCCCCCAGTACTGCACGTGCAGGAAATGGTTCTCCACTTGCAGCAACGTCAGCGAGTTCTGCAGCACGGAAATCAGCTCGCTCGTCAGCATCATGCCGTTCACGTTCACGTACTCCTTGTACTCCCAGAGCTTGTGGATGTTCATGGCTAAAATTTTCAATCACGAAATTTCCTATATCCGTAATAATTGTTATTTTAATGAATTAAAGTATTTATTATTTTCAATGTCAATAAAATGACAAATATTTTTTTTATAGAGATCTATGAGGTTCTTAAACATGTTTCATATCAACGTCACTTTAGTCGCTTTCGCTCTCGGAGGAAAAAAAATTTTGTGTTCTTTCGCTATGTAGATAAGAATGTAAGTGATGTGTAGGACTGTTTAGGGTAGATTGTTATTTATCCTTATTAACAGAGACACTGATCGCCTTGATTTTTTGCATGGATATAGTTGGGGACTTGGGCCTATAGTTAGGGGAAGGGCTAGCATGCGCGTCACGAGAAAATTTTGTCATGAAATCTCATACAAATTCACGAGTAAATGGCTAGACAAAATTTTCTCGTGAAGCGCATGCTAGCCCTACTGGAGAGTGACATAGGCTACTTTTTGTCGCGGACATTCAAAGAGTTCCCGCGGGATTTTTAAATACTAAATCCACGCGGACAATGTCCCGGGCATCAGCTAGTTAACATAGTGCAATGTGGGCTATTTTAATTGTAATCAAACTGAAGTAGTAATTCAATAAGTAAGTAAACAGCCTTTTGTCTTTAATGCTCAAGTGGTGGAGGCGCCGGGACAACCTAGTCTAGGTATTGGGTAGGTACCTATTGGGTGATATGTGGCACAATTCATGAAAGAAAAGTTTCTTCTTTCGTTTACCTAGTCTATAATTACGTCGTGTAGGTGTTTCCAAATCTTGATGTTTCCTATAAATAGGGCACTTTCGAGATCAAATTGTTTTTCGGTTTTTCCCCAAGGGTCACCGAAAAGGGCAATGTAAACCGAGAAATAAGTCTCGGATGACAATTACCTCCGCGACATCAAATATTTGCTGGCCCTCTGTTGGTCGTAATTCGTCATTTGATATCTCACATGGCCAACTAAACATGATCCCTGTATTTGAGTATGAATAGCGTGTGAATGGATCAACACGTTTTGGTTGGATGGTGAAAAACTTGAGAGGCAAATGACTTATTTTGCTGAAAGTAGGCGACTCGTATTGCTTGTTTGCAGACTCCGGGGTAACATTTTGTAAGAAATATTACCTACCTGGGTTTTTATATATTGGCATATGTCTGATTTTAGGCCCAAATGCACCTGCTAAAAGTATACTGTATTTATCTACACCTACCTAGTAGGTACCTACCCTGGGTCCTGGCCTTTTCTTGTCAACTCTGAAATAAACTTATCAAAAAGTGATAGCATTAAAAAAAATTAACTAAACAAATAGCAGTTTGGTGCAAGATTCTGACGTAAAATAAGGAAATGGACCTAAACAACAACAAAACGCAACAAAGTGAAACAACAACATCAAAAACAAGAGAGGAAACAACGTCACGTCTGTCCGTCTGTGTGTCACAGAGATTTTATTCATAAACTACTTATTAAACTTTAGACTTTAGTACAGTTATACAAAACCCATCTGCTACTACGCTACAATGGCGTTGGGGTGGTATCTCTATTGTAAGTACTGTACATTCCATCTTGGATACAAACCTTATTTTTGCAGCTACTTGTTACAAGATGGCGCTAATAGTTTAATGTAACTACTACCGAATAGATGGCGCTAAGAGTTAGAAATGAAGACTTTTAAGCTTCAACAGTAGCCTAATCACGAACTTTTTTAACTTTCGAATAGTAAAGGTGAAGTTAACGTCAAAACGCAGTTTTGTATGAAAACGCACGTAACGCGCTAAAATCGCTAGCACGAAGCAACTGCAACTACGTAAAGTTAAACTTGACGCAGCTGTGACGTCACTCTCCGGTTTCGTCACGTTTTTCTCGAAGAAATTCAAAAATCGGTAGCACAAACCTTTTTTTGACGTTTGGTTTCGAGAATTACGAAAGCTGGCTATCGAGAATTACCGAATTATAGCTCACTGAACTTTTTGAAGTGAGTGAACTTACGTCGTCATCAAATGTGTTGTTTTTGCGGATTTTTCTTACTAAAAACGTTTTAAAATAATGTTGAGTGTGTCTAGGAATCACTTCAAAAATGATTCAAGACTATAAGACGAACAAGAAATAATGAAAGAATATAAATGCCTACACCTATAGTCTAGGCAAGACGGATATTCAATTCATCGACGTCTGCGACTTAAAACTAAAAGTTTTGATCCAGTCAAAGAATAAGTGTAGGATTGTAACAAAGCAAGTAAGTACCTAATAAACAAAATAATATTATTAATAATATAACTTCATACGTCATAGCATTTTAGTACCTAAACCTATAACATTAATTAATATCATTAATATATCATCTTAAATAGTCAATGCTTATGTAAAGATATATTATATTTACTATCATTTTCAATACACACAAGTTTAAACAAAAATAAGAAAATAAACTCAAATCAAATTTGCCGCGTAAAATTTGCCGCGTTTGATTTTTATGTAGGACCAATGGGCAAATAAATGGGCGAATGGCAATGACAATTGACAATTGAAAACTTATTGTAACGTAAACAAGTGTTGAGTAAATAAAATTATGTGTTGTTAAAACTTAGATTTACAGTTTATTTAGGACAAAAGTGTTTCGGAGTGCTAAGATACAAAAAAGAGTTGTTGCATTGCAGCCTTAAAACTTGCTCAAAGAATGATACCTAATATCTAAGGAATTAGTTATTTCGAGTGTTTTTCTCTATGAGGATATTATGAGGTTTTTTTTATGTTAAATAAACATAGCACCTTTGTAATTTCATCATGAAATTAAGTAGGTATCTACATCAATCAGTGAACAATATAATATGTGTACCTACATTGCCAATTTGAGGTTAGAAGTTAGATGCATTGCAAGTGTTAAGTCTTAGTATACCTACTAAGTTTATTGAGCATAACTATAACTATTGATTCCATATTGCCCCCTAAACAGACTAATAACTGTTTCCATTCAAACTAATAATACATTAATTGAACAATTGAATAATTAAAAACTTGACTGGACATACTTAAAATACTTAAGTAGTACCTAATTTACATTTTAATATTTCAGATGGAG
This sequence comes from Hipparchia semele, assembly GCA_933228805.2. Lineage (NCBI taxonomy): Eukaryota > Metazoa > Arthropoda > Insecta > Lepidoptera > Nymphalidae > Hipparchia > Hipparchia semele. The sequence continues at coordinate 14,254,238 of OW121717.1, forward strand.
AAAGGTTTTGTAAACTTCAATAAATACAAAATGGACTTTCAACAAAAGACCACTAACTCAACCATACCTATACCATCATCATAAAGCAAAAATAATAATAGACCATAATCAAGAATGTGATAAACACAACTAACCAACTAGCTAGTCTCAATCTAGAAGCAGAAAGTTATTATTTCATGGCTCATAGGTATGTACATAAAATTCCTGGAAGATTGTTTTTGAATCATCGTAGGTGTTCATTATCTTCATCAAACAAATCACAATGCATTTGCTGTGTATATACGCCTCTTTTGGGTAGCACCAATGTTGCTTAATAGTTACTAAGTATGTATTGTATAAATTTCATTTCATATACCTAATATAAATTCTATTTATTCAAATGCTTTTTTTTAATAAATTACTTATAATTACTACTTCCATGTCATTTTGATTTGGTTCAGTGGTTAATTTATTTATTTATTTATTTATTTTATTTGGGTTTACAAACAACATCACAATATTATATTATTACTAAAAAAATTATAAACTAATATTATTAATTGTGGCGTCAACCACGCAAACCACAAGTTACATTTAATATAGTAAGCATAAGTGGACATTATGGACAATTATTATAAAATAGGGGAAAACAATGAAAGAAGAAAGAAAAAAAAGAAAGGAAATCGATATTTATAATTACAAAACATAGAATGACTAAGTTTCAAGCTTCAATGTATCCACAACCAACTTCTTAAATGTGCCTACACGCGTGGAAAAAATATCTATTTTATTAAAGCGCTCATTATATGATTGTGTCATTCGATATAATGGAGATCGCTTGCCTGCATTAGTACGACATTTTGTAGTGGCAAAGAGTTGATGTATTCGGTTACTTCGCATAGGTGTTCTAAACGGTTAAGTTCAGTTAGATGTTAGTTAGGTGTAAAAGGGTCACAGGGAGAGTTATTTTCATATTTATAATACCTATTACTGAACAATATTTTATTTTCAGATTGACCATGATGCATCATGAATATAGGAATACATTACAAAAGCCATCCCGGCTTGATAGCAGACTGAACTTCTTTATGAAGACCCGGCAAGGAATTCAATTGAATCAAATCATTGCTAATTTAATATTTTATATTAGGAAGTTTCATATCATGTTGAAGTAGCTTTTTGTGGATAAATGATACCTATTGTTAGAGTTAAGACATATTAGAATAATAATCTATAATATAAAAATGAATCGCAAAATGTGTTGGTAAGCGCATAACTCAACAACGCCTGGACCAATTTGGCCAAATCTTTTTTTAAAATGTTCGTTGAAGTTCAAGGATGGTTTTTACGGCGAGAAAAATTAGAATTATTGCTTGAAAAACCCTAAAAATAGCCCTTTTCTTTTTCCCATACAAATGATTTGAAACTAAAACGTAGTCAATTTGAGCTTTATTGCTATGGTATAAAGTTCATATTAAATTACAAGCACTCACTGTTGTCTAAGCAATGTAGGTGTGTTCCTAACGTCAAAGATCATATCTATCAAAACAATGTGCGTGTGTGCGTTGGAGCACAGAATACATAGTTGGAGGAGTTTAATGTCGCGTTCCGAAACTCGCGTTTCTTTTGTATTAGTTTCGGCACGCGAGATAAAATGCATCAGTTTCCACGTCATTACATCAGTCAAACAAAAAGCGAAGCATCGGTGAAAAATGTCGCAAAAACGGGGAAAATTATCCATATTTAAAATCTTTTAAAAACTTCTTAATCGCGATCATAATAATAGAAATTGACGCGGACGAAGTCGCGGGCGTCCGCTAGTATAAAATAAAACCAAGAATAGAAAAATTGCTTTTATTACACTTAGTTTTAAATAAAAATAGGGTTTTTTCTTATAGAATTCTCAAAAAGCCCTGAAGGTCCTAAGTAGTAGGTACACATAGAAAGTCTTGACTTATAGTGGCATTCTTGCCACAGCTTAAATGGGCACTTTTGATTGTAGACCAAGGTCTAGGTTTAGGTAGGTCGTGTTAATTGTGGTGGTAGTCTTCAGACTAGGTCCATGACTCACTGGGGTATAGTGTGTTCCACTCTTGATCATCTAGAAACAAAAATATTAGGTTATCTCAAGATTTTATACTAAAAAAAATATATATTGGGGTTAATTGATGCCTCTCTTAGGTAGGTACATTACTTTAAAGTACAACTTGATTAGGTGCTGCCTTTCAATATTTTTCAATCACATCAAATAAAGGTATCTATCTACTTATGATTATATCAATGATAAATTATGGTTTATAAGTATGACTATAATTTCATTAATAGTATTTTAGGTTTTAACTCAACTAGTCTTTTACCTATATCAACCTAGCCAGCGCAAAAACAAACACCCGTGGGTCGCGACGCGATCGTCGGCGGACAGCCTATAGGATGTCTAAATTATGTATTCCAACGTTTATTCAACATAACATAGGTTCATTTTAAGATTTTAATTGGATAGAATATTATATTTTATACTTACATTATCCATAAAATAGACCATTGGTATTGCATATTCTTGATGGTAAGTTTGCCTCAGCGCCTGTCTTTACAACAGACAGGCGACCTCAGGAAAACACTAATAAAGCTGCTATTGTATAATATTTATATATATAACGGACACAACTAAAAAATGACGACTAATTAATAAATTAAAATACCTACATAGGTACTTATTTAATGATTTAGAGATAATGGATTATGGAATGTTTAATGTTAGGTTAGACATAATTTTATAAACATGACAGTTCAAAAACATAGGTAGGTACGTTAAAAATACAAATTCAAATTATTTAAATTAAATTCGGTTTTATTGGCTATTTTATTAAAAATCATACATAAAAAGATAAAAATATTAATAATTTAGCTAAAAATATAATTATTATGATGTAGTGTTTGAAAATTTTCGAAATTATTTTTCTATATACGAAATTATACAATTATACAAGTATTTAATTTTTGAACGTGCAGCAGACTGCGTTAAGTAATCGTATCGAGTGACGAGAGTTAATTTTAATGATTCGTGCTACCAAAATTCTGCGTTATCGTATCGTCATCGTCACTCGATACGATAACGTAACGCGGAATTCAAAAAGTTCGTGCTTAGGCTAAGCTTTTTTTGAATTATAAAATCATAAACATTATTTAAAAAAAAAAAAAAAACAGAAATCAAGCGCTAAATGTGCTCTTAGTACTCATTTTTATGCTTCGTTATGGTAACAATCTCTGTTAAGTTACTAAAATTAAAAAAATGACGATTCTTAAATTTTAATTTCATGAATGAGGGAATGAAAGTTTCATATGGTCGTTAATTTTGAAAAATTTTTATTTCATTTTCACTGTTCTATCACTAAACTTGAGAGAGAAGACGAGAGCGTTGCGTTGATTCCTTCCATAGGTATTAAGTATAGAATTTGACTTCTAGATATTACCTAATACGTAATTAAAATAATTGTAGACACCAATTAATATACCTACTTACCTACTTTTAGAAAAATAGCGCAGGCTATTGACGCGAGTCCCGATGTGTTATTGAAGTAATTTGTCCGCCATTTTGGTGTTGATTGCTATAAATCAAAATTATTGAGAGTATTGAACTTAATGACCCTAGATCTTGGGCTATTTTTTTATTGATGACCAGATATTCCTCCACCGGAATCTGACCTGGGGCTGGCTATTCTCTACCTCAATGCACAGCTTTCGCTCAGTTTTAACAAGAATAGCTGTCAAACGCTTGTCAAACGCGAAGAACGCAAGAAATGCGGGTTTGATGAGTTTGATAGTTCTCATTTGGCAACTTTTCATTGTATTCCATAAACACTGGAAACTGTGACTGGAACAGAGGCGTAACTATAGGGTGGCATGAGGGCAAAATGCCACGGGCCTCCAGCCGGCAGGGGCCCCCGGTCAGAGAGGACCGGAAGCACAAGATGATCATAACATTTACAGCCATTCCTGTGACTACGGCTAGTGCCGAGCGATCATTTTCAAAATAAAAATTGATATAAACTAAACCCTTTGGGACAAGAAAGGTTACGCACAGTGGTAGATTTACCAAATGGCTGATTTGACTGGAGCCTAGGGCAGCAGATTTTAGGGGCGGCGAATTTGGGGCCAAAATTTTTATTTATGTCTTACAGAAATTAAAAAGATACATATTTGTAATACCTAAATGTCATTAGGTCCACAAACACATTTTAAAATAACCCCAATAACAATAACTAAATAGTTGGTAGGGCCGACTTTACCTACGATGCCGAGTGTGCGGCGCATACTAGCACAGGGTCTCAAGCGCCAAAAGTAGGTACAGGACTAGATATGGCGTAGTGCAGAATAAAAAATTTTGCGCTCACTTCGTTCGTGAAAATGTCGCTTTTACGTTCCTATTGTAGGTGCCAAGTATAGACTACTAGTTGCCGTAATGCAACCATAAAAAACTTTGCGCCCATTCCGCTTGCGAAAATGTCACTTTTACGTTGCTATTGTAGGTACCAAGAATGAACTACTAAGTGCCGTAATGTAATCATAAAAAATTTCGCGCTCGCTTCGCTCGCGAAAATGTCGCTTTTACGTTGCTGTTGTAGGTGCCAAGAATGGACTACTAAGTACCGTAATGCAATCATAAAAAATTTCACGCTCGCTTCCCTCGCGAAAATGTCATTTTTATGTTGCTATTGTAAGTGCCAAGAATAGACTACTAAGTGCCGTAATGCAATCATAAAAAATTTCGCGCTCGCTTCGCTCGCGAAAATGTCGCTTTTACGTTGCTATTGTAGGTGCTAAGAACGGACTACTAAGTGCCGTAATGTAACCATAAATACAATACGCTCCGAATACAAGGTTATTAGAAAATCAAGTGATTGTAATTGCGTTTGTATGTACCTACTTCACGTAGTGATTTATGAAAAAATAAAAAATACTATCTCATTGGATGAGCTTCTTTATATTGGGGGAGGGAGGGCCCCATCCGATGAATTTGCCACGGGCCTCAAACGGTATAGTTACGCCTCTGGACTGGAAATATCAAAAACGGCCGCTGATGTTTATTGACGACGCAGTCTAAGATTGTAGCGTCGTTAGATAGCATAGCGCAACCAACCACCGCAAGCCTATTTTTTAATAGAAAAAAAAACATTAGAAGAGGTGGTGTCCGCGCGTGCCGAGTGGGCGAGATCGCGTGCGTTGTCCCCGTCGCGGCGCGTCGCGGCACGTCGCGGGCGCGGCGCGTGCCAAATCACCGCGACTCGAGAGCTGATTCGTGCACGTGTTGTCATTGTTTCAGACAACTCTACTGCTGGAGAGGTTCTTGTTTTTAGAGAGTACACGCTGAGTGCGGAAATTGTTGATGTTACTCTGTCAATTATGGGGTTAAAAGTCTATCAATTACTTTAAAGGGAGGGTAATTCAAATATAAAACCGACATAAACGCTTGGAATTTAGAAACGAGAATCATTTCTCAATTTTTCACGATTTGGGGTCAAATATTTTCATCAATAGGTAAAGGCTTTTTGTCTCGAAAAAATTCACGAGAAAATTAAAAAACTACTTTATTAAAACCATTGACTTTTCGGTAGGGAACACAGATATAGGTACGTTTTATTGCCTATAGTCTGTGGGAAGAATGGTTTCTAAACAATTTGGCGTTAAAACAACATAAAAATGTTGTTTCACACAAAGTTTATAAATACACGCACCAACAATAAACCTAATTCGCCATATGCGTCTCAATTCAGGAGCAATTCGTTTCTTTCCGACTAGTTTCGAAAGCCGCCTGCCTGACGTTCGACGAATGTTCAGCGAAGTCAGGCGGATGAGCAATCTGAATGATTCCGTCCAAAAACAATACAGTCGTTCCCACAGGCGCGCCCCGGGCCGCCCCGAGAGAGCTTAATACGCGTATTATTGCCCCAATTCTTTATTTTTTACCGTTAATTGTTTTGGAACGAGAGGCCGGCCGCCTGCCTTCGGGCGGTAACGACGCGGGTGCAAAAACAGATTGTTTTATGTTTGTAAATGTTTCCTCTGTCGACATGTTTAGTTTTAGGATTACTTGTGTGTATCGCTTCGGGGTTTAAAAAACTTAATCGGTATGTTGTTACGGCCGCTTAGATAGTAGGTAACCAATATTTTTTGCTAGCGAAAAACAAGGGGTGTCTAGGTTATCTCGCCTCGTGAACTCTTCAGAGGTTAAGCAGTGAGGTATCACCGTTACAGCGATCAACGATCCGTGATATCATTAGCTGCTTTAAGTGCCTATCGATCGACTAACTACAGCTAACTTGATGGTGAAAATACATCCCAGCCCGGTCCGTCTAGTACCTACCATTTATGTGTAGGTCTATTACCTACCTGCTTTAAGGCATAGTTCTCGTATGGGTATAGAAAGTCGAAACGTTTATAGTTTAACATAATTACATAATAATATCATATGAAATGTGTATAATCATAACAACGATTTTTTCACTCCAATTAACAAGTAAGATTCCAATTTCATATAAACATTTAATGGCCATCTCGAAACGCATTACAATAACAAAGAGAATAATTCCCACAATCGATATTGCAAAATTTGAGTGCCCTTTTCCCACAATTAAGAAATATAAGAAAAGGAATGAACCAAAGGAATGGAATCATGAAAGCGGTATGCGGTCGAGTGGCGATTTCTGAACGATTGGCGACAAAGGGCGGGAAATGTTGGGTGCTCAGTGAGTGCACGTCACACTGGGGCCGGCCGTGGCGCGAATTGGAGATTAACGCTATTTGTGTGAAACACGCCGCCATTGTGAATGTGCCCGCGCCTCAGTTGCTGCACAAATACTAATTGCTCGCGATCGAACGTTTGTTATGAAGATTAGAGTGCACTGAGTGTTGAGAGTCATGAGAAGATTGGGAATGTTCATTGTTCAGTCTTGTGACATAATATTATTTTTTATTGTCGCTTTGTTTGGCTCAACTTGTACGATTATGAGTTACTATTAGGGAATGCAATCTCGATCTCGCGAGATCTCGTTTTCGCGAGATCTCGGCCTTTTTTAGCGAGATTGATCTCGGCCGAAAAAAGGGCGAGATCTCGCGAGATTAACGAGATTGCACTCGAGCATAAAAAAGTCTTATTCGAAGCGCGGACTGACACTGACGGAGTTGCGACCTGTCGGTTTCGTTCGGTGCGCGAATTAATTTTTAAATTACTAAAAGATTTGCGTTTGATATTAGAAGAGAAGCCTGGTTGTTTTTTTCATTTGTTATTTCAAATTCAAAATTTATTTATTTCGTACCCTTATTGCAAAAACCGATTATCTGCATTTTTGTACCAAAATTAGGTTAAATATATCAATCGACTCCTCAACTCACGGCGAAGCTGTAGGTCAAACCCATTATCTGCTACGACGCTTTTTTACGGAGATAGCTAGAGTTAAAAGCAACTACCTACAGGTATGATTTAATTACCTTCTTAAAAAAAGAACTAAACTCATTTAAATAATTTAGATTTATAAATCTATACCACAAAAACAATGTATTGTATTATAATACTTTTCAGATGTAGTTGCTTGATTTATCATTATGTCAATATTATTCTGTTAATACATGTTAACCTGCGTTAACAGGTTTCAGCTTTTATTAATATACTAGAAATTGCTGATGTATCTAAAAAGAAAAACGAACTAAACAACATTAGTTGCTTTTTGCAGAATAATGAACTCAATATTTTGTTAAAATTATTTCAGGTAAAAGAACTTAAGTTCACTTTTACTGTATAACTGGGCTACGAGGGTTTTTGAACATCTTCACAAATCAAAAGTTTTTTGATTTGTTAAGCTCACAATATAACTCTATCTTTAAGGTGATAGAGAAAAGACTGTCTAAAGATCTTAAGTTTAGTAACTGGCCAACTGCCGGAATCTATAAAAGTAGAAATAAGCTGCTTGACTTATATGCAGAAAAAAATATAATTATTCCCCCGCGTTTATTGAATATGTAAGAAACTATTCTAAATTGTTTGAAAATGTGTGCGTACAAGCAAAGTCACTTCACATAAAACAAAAAATTGCCAATTCTGATAATAAAATTAAAACAGCATGGGACATCATCGGCGATGAAATGAGTAAACATAAGGTACATAATAATAATAAATTGGAGCTTAAAAGTGATAATCATGTAATTAACTCCGATACAGTAATTGTAAATACATTTGAGAACTTTTTCAAAAATATTCCAATTACTACAACCAGTTCTCTGAATTCCTCGCCAGCAGAAGTCTATCGTCTTCTAAGGAGCAATGTCTCTGAGTGCAATAAGTTATTTAGGTTTGAACACGTTACCCCATATGACATAGTCAAAACATTTAAATCTTTACAAAATAAGAAAACAGCAGATCTATGGGGGATATCAGTTAAAATAATTCATAACATAATTGATATTATTGCGCCATATCTTGCTTTAATTTTTAATAAATCAGTAGATTCTGGATCTTTTCCAGACCTTATGAAATGTAGTAAGCTAATACCGCTTTTTAAATCGGGAAGCAAAAGTGACCCGAATAACTACAGGCCAATTTCAATTTTGCCAACTCTCAGCAAGATATTCGGAAAAATAATGCTCAACCAACTGCTTTTACACTTTAATTTAAATAAAATCCTACACACTGAGCAGTATGGTTTTACAAAGGGTCGATCAACAACCGATGCAGCCGCAAGGCTGTTACAACACATATTCGATGCATGGGAGAACTCACAGAGTGCCATTGGTATTTTCTGTGATTTGTCGTCAAAGGCATTCGAATGCGTTGATCACGAGACACTTTTGCTTAAACTGAGCCACTATGGCATTAAAGATTTTGCACTTAGTCTCATTGCGTCTTATCTCAGTGAACGAGTCCAAAGAGTATGTGTCAATGATGTAAAATCATCCGGATCAGCCTCAGTAATGGGTGTACCCCAGGGTTCTATTCTAGGTCCATTCATGTTTTTGGTCTACATAAATGATTTACCACATTTTGTCCACAATACTTGCGATATTGTACTATTTGCTGATGATACGTCTTTGAATTTTAAAGTCGATAGGATAAAAGACAATTTTGACGATGTAAATAATGCATTATCTCAAGTTTCTGAATGGTTTACGGCAAATAATCTACTTTTAAATACTAAAAAAACAAAGTGTGTTGAGTTTTTATTACCTAACCCGAGAACTGTCAGTAAAAATTTAAAGATAAATAATGAACCTTTGAAAACTGAGGACTCCAAAGTGTTCTTGGGATTAACCCTGGATTCAAAGCTACAATGGGGCACCCATATAGCAACGCTTGCGGGCAAACTTAGCTCTGCTGTATATGTTATCTTTACATAGTATAAAACAAAATTGATTCCCGCTGTCTGGCCCTCTTTATGTACGCGTAGATCTTTTAAACTACGCAACGGATTTTAATTCAGTTTTCATCAGTAGATAGAGGGATTCGAGAGGAAAGTTTACAGTTATAGTGTTTCCCTAAATTCCTACGGGAACGGGACAAATGTAGGTGAAACCGCAAGGCACAGCTAGTTATTCTAATATAATAAAACGAAATAGTTTTTTTATTTAAATGAGCTAATCTCTAGAACGGCTGGACCGATTTCAACGAAACTTTCTTTTAAAGATAGCTGAGATTATAAGAAATAATGTGGGCTTGCCCATTTCCCACGGGAACGGGAACTCCTCGGGTAAAACCATAGGGCGCTGCAGTTAGTACGTACAAAGTTAAATGAAATCTACTTTACCTTCAGCCAAAAGCGACTAAAGATATTTATTTTACACCTGTACTGGCTAAAGTTGAACTAAAACGATTTTTGTCTTGATGATTATTACTATTCAAAACAAGTGATTAAATAAAAAATGCCATTAGAGCTACCAGAACGGTAAATTTGAAAATTTGGTAGTTTTTCTACATTCAGGAAAAACTAACTAAGTGAGCTCCTTACCGGTTATTTTCTTCTTTTTGTTGAAAAAATAGTAAGTTTTTTTCAATTATTAACCTACTTAACATTTCTTGAATAGTTTCTTGTTTATAAAAATTATTATTGTTTAAAAATGGGCATCATTATAACTAATTTTTAAGTCGTTAAAGTTTCAAATGCTTATAACTCAAAAACTTTTCGCTCAAATTTTGGTGCAGATAATCGGTTTTTGCAATAAGGGTACGTTCATGTAGGCCAACTTGTAGCTCTTATAAATCTACCACCGATTTGGAATGCAGATTCTACTGAGAAGAACCGGCAAGAAACTCAGCAGTTGCTTTTCAAAAAATAAAAAATATTTTTTTTTACAATAGGTAACCAAACTGTGCTATGTATATAACAGTGCTTCCACAGTGATTTGATTGAAACGTACGTCAAAGTTGACTACTTAGAAGTTCATTAAAAAAATTATAGACAATTTCATTCATAAAAGTCTATTGAAAAAATTCGTGAAAATAAATGTTATCTTATAATACTTATAATTTTTATTATTTTTTTTCTAATTTATTCAAATATTGTGATTATTTGCAAAAAAAACACACAAAACTGCCAATCTCGCGAGATCTCGAAATTGACGAGATCTCGCGGTATTGTTATTTACAATCTCGCGAGATCTCGCTTGAGCCCCAATCTCGCGAGATTTGCATTCCCTAGTTACTATTGTAAGTAGGTATTTAACTACAACTAAAATTTAGGGCTGTATTACGTACCTACTTAACTACCAAGGCCAGGGAAATGTCTAGCAGATAAGCTGAATTCAATTTGCCATTTTGGCCGCGCAGCTAAAATCTTCTTTTTCTTAATCAACCGATAAACTTCTGGACATAGGGTCTCTTTCATAGACAGTGGGGGAGACCCATATATCTCTCCGCGCTTGCGCCGCCTGTATCCAGCGGCACCCTGCGATACGTCTGATGTCGTCGGTCCACCTAGTGGACTAAAATGGTGCTGAAATTTTGCCTGTATAATTTTGCAGCAGAATTCCTCCCGCGATTTTCCACTCCATTTGTTTCTGGGTTTAATTTGTGTAGTAGGTACGAATAGAATCCGTGGCACTCATGGAAGATGTCGTCGAAGGTTCCAGTCCGAAACCAATTTTTTTCTTCAGTGAAGTTTGATAATAATCAGAACGAATCATGTGATGACAACGAAACGAGACAGCAAAGATGTAGTAGGTAGCAATTAAATTATAATTGCATGTTCCAATATTATAAAACCATAATTATTGCGACGAAACGTGATTATTTTAAGAGGAAAATAAAAATCCCTCGAAGTGCGCGTGGCTCGGCGGCCGGCACGCGTCTGACCAGTGAATGATAAACGAGTGTAACTGTGTTGCCAGCGCGAATAATCATCGCATGATGGGGTTGCAACTAAAAATAATTGGCGTCCCGCGGACCGCCGCGCGCTAATGTTTTGATAATGATGAGTGTTTTTATTCCTACGAGTGTGGGATTAACGTTTTTGTTTTCGCATTTGTATGTATCTTTTGTGGGGGCGAGTGGTTGTTTTGCAAATAGAAATATTTTTTTTAAACCCTCTTGTTGGATGGGTAAGTTCGAGTGTGGGAAAACGCATGGTTGTTATTTATTGAACCTCTGAATATTGAACTAACTTTATTTTAGAGAGAGAATATAAATTGCTTTGATTATAAAATAAATTGATGACGAAAGAATTTGTATAACTAGCTGATGCTCGCGTGAAATTAAATTTTGAAAATCTGGAGAAATCTTTCATTTTATAGAGTCCGGAAAATGAAATGGATGTCTTAAAAAATAAGTTTTTTCCACATTTAAAAAATTAATGTGTATAAAATTACCTTGTATATTTATAAAAATAAATATAAAATAAAGTAGTATAAAATTCAAACAATTATTTATTTCTTGTATGTATAGGCCAACCTGTGGCTCTAGTAAAAAGTCTAAACTTTTGCACTAGTTCGGGACGCAGATTCTGCTGAGAAGAGCCGGCAAGAAGGAATTAAGTAAGTATATATGTTCTTATAATATAATTAACTAATGGCTTTTTTATGATTAAGACAGATAGAAAAAGATTCTAATTTTTTAAGCAAAGTTCTATTTTTTGTCGCAAAAGGACAGTTGCATTTGAAACTTTTTTCGTTAGCTACCTCGGTAGGTACTTCCATGACAAAAAGACCAAAGCAAAGGAATAACGGTAGCGTCGGAGCATGCCGTGACAGACGGACTGACAAACGCGTTTGATGGATTGTTTTGGCTCGCCTTCACAACACATGTAGGTAGGTACATTGTGGCAGTGGCAATGCTGGTTACTTAACATGAAGTCACGAACACGCATTAACATTCAATTTTAGTGAAGAAATTAAATTCTAACTTGTGTTATTTAGGACTAGCTGTGCCCGCGACTTCGTTCGCGTGGAATAGTGACTTTTCGGGCAGCATATTTTGAATTACATATACCGTCGACGCTCAGGCGCGAGGCGTTTAGAACGTACTCTGTACGTTAAAAATGTTCGCCGTGATTCTTTAAATTGACATAACTTTTTTATTTATGAACCGATTGACATGAAATAAACACTAAATGTTAAGTGAAGCTTACTACAATATATTAGTGAAAACCGTATCTAAATCGAATAAGCCGTTTCTGATATTAGCGTGCACAAACACACAGACAAACAGACAAAAAAAAAATTAATTACAATTTCGGGTTCGGCATCGATATAATAACAACCCCTGCTACTTTTTTTTATAAATTTCCATTGTACAGACACCACTTTTCTACAATTTTATTATACTTATACAGATTTAAAATATCTTATTCATTCATTCATTCATGACATACTTGCAGACTATTGGGCACCCGGTACATTTGAAATCCTAACTTGTGTTAGTTACGATTTTAGATTTCTCATTCGTGCCAAGTGCGGAATGCAAAATAGGATAAATCTTTGTAGGTAAGTATAATAGGTAGGCTACCTACTAGGTAGGTGTTATATTTATAATTATTAGAATTATTTAATAAAATAATATATTAGTTTTTACATGACTTTTATTTAATATCTTTTTCTATCAATTGACATAACATCATAAACATTTATAAAAAGTTTAGCTACCACAAAGATCTTACTACAACATCTTCCTTTTTTTTTTTTTTTAATTGGGATACCTCACTGGTGGTCGAACCACACGTCCATGTAAGGTTTTGTATAAAGAAGGTTTTGGAGCAATTACAGATTCCTCATCATCATCCGGAATATAATAAGGTACAAAATTAAAAGGCTTTATAAAAAATCTATTTCTAATAAACATCCTCCCATTTTCTCCCATTATCTTGTAAGTTCTATTATAAACTTTTTCCTTGACTATTCCTTTTTTCCAAAATCTATTTATTTTAAAAAATACATGTTCTCCAATTTCCAACTCTCTTAAATTAACCTTGTTCCTGTTATAATAGTATCTATCCTTTTCTTGTCTATGAATTAAATTTCGCCTTAAATTCCTATCAATCCTCGGAAGAAATGCCTTCTTTGCCATAGGTATAATACCTCTTAACTTTCTGTTGAATAAATTCTCAGCCGGAGATGCAATAACATTTGAAATGGGACTATTACGAAATTCTAACATTACTAAATATGGATCCTTCTTATCATATAAAGCTTTCTTAAGTAGCCTCTTTACTGTTTGTATCTCACGTTCCACCATGCCATTTGATTGAGCATATTCTGGACTTGACATGGTGTGTTTAAAATCATAGTCTCTAGCGAAATTCTTAAAATTGTCACTAGAAAATTGCGGCCCTCCATCACTAAATAGCTCATTTGGAATCCCATGACGACTGAAAATCTGTTTCAATTTATCAATAATAAATTCGCTTGTAGTACATCTTAAAAAATCTATCTCAGGAAACTTTGAATAATAATCTATCACAATCATATAATTACCTCCATTTAATTGAAATAAATCTACACCTACTTTTTCCCAAGGTAATTCTGGTACAGCATGAGGCATTAAAGTTTCATTTTTATTATTATTACTAAAAAGAATACATGTTTCACATTTTGAAACCATATCTCTAATCTCAGACATCATTCTTGGCCAATACATAGCATCATTTGCCCGTAACAATGTTTTGGTTATGCCTAAATGTGGAAAATGTACACGCCCCAGCATTTCTTTTCTAAATTCAGGTGGCACCACTAAACATTTTCCTTTGAATATTAAATTTGATTTATATGTCAAACTATCTCTTACATGCCAATATGACCTTACTATTTCTGGCAGTAAAGCTTTGTGATCAGGCCAACCCTTTAATATATAATCTTTTAACAATCTCATTTCATCATTCCTATCTGTCAATGTTTGATAATTATTCAACTGTTTTTTGCTGATATTTAACGAACCTATCACCATGTCTATATTAGCTTCTATATTATCTTCATCTAATTCTATCTGCAATCTATTATTCACGTCAAACGATCTAGATAAAGTATCAGCTATATATAACTCTTTTCCTCGTTTGTAAACTAATACAAATTGATACTTTTGTAACTTAATTAACATTCGCTGAATTCGCGGTGAACAAGAATTCAGTGGTTTTTTCATGATACCTATTAATGGATTGTGATCTGTCTCGATAGTAATATTCCTACCAAATATAAACTGATTAAATCTCTCACAACCAAACAGAATTGCTAATAACTCCTTTTCAATCTGCGCATAACGTTGCTGACATTCGTTTAATGCCTTGGAAGCATAAGCAACTGGTAAATTATTTTGTAAAATAACAGCACCTAAGCCATCTTTTGAAGCATCAACAGACAAAACTATAGGTAACTTCTCATCGAAAAACTGTAGTACAGGCTTTTCAGATAAAATCTTTTTAAATTCATTAAATGCTTTTTCATGTTGCTCTAACCAAATAAAATCTACATCTTTTTTTAATAAACTTCTCAAAGGGGAAAATAAACCCTGAAAATTAGGAATAAACTTGGAAATATAATTTACAACCCCTAAAAATCTTTCTAGCTCTTTTCTATCTTTTGGACTTTTCATTGATGTAATTGACTCTATCCTACTATTATCAAGAGTAACACCATTCTTACTTATAATATGGCCCAGGTATTTTAATTGTTCTACATCAATCTTACATTTTTCTTTGTTTAATTTTACATTTTCCTGTCTAAGTCTATCAAAAACATTTCTTAATCTTTTATCATGTTCTTCCTTTGTTCTTCCCCAAATCAATATATCATCAATATAAACATCTACGCCATCTAAATCATCTAGTACTTGACGCATGCGATGCTGATAAACTTCCGAAGCACTACATATACCAAAAGGCATTCTAAGAAATTTGTACCTACCAAATGGTGTATTAAAACAACATAAGTCTGAACTCGCTTCAGACAATTTTATGTTCCAGAATCCATTTTTTACATCCAGTGTACTAAAGAATTGAGCACCTGAAAGTTTACTAGTAATCTCTTCTAGTGTTGGCAATTCAAAGTGTTGCCTTTTAATAGCTTCGTTAAGATCTTTAGGATCTAAGCATAACCGCAAATCCCCATTAGGTTTGTATACAATAACTAAAGAATTGACCCATTCTGTAGGGTGTGTTACCTTGCATATGACTCCCATTTTTTCTAATTCCTCTAATTTCTTTTTCAAATTAGCTTGTATTGCAAGAGGAACTCGCCTACTTGCATGCACAACAGGAGTAGCTTCCGGTTTTAATTTAATATCATACTCTTCCTTCATACACCCCAAACCATGAAACAAATCATCATACTCAGATATGATACTTGCAACATTTTTAGTTTCATTGGTATTCTTTACAGGATTAACTAAATGCATTTTAATTGCTGATTGTAACCCTAATATATTACATGCTTTGTCTGATTCTACTACATAAAATTCTACTACGTAATTCTGACCTTCATATTTTATAGACAGTGAACACTTACCAATGCAGTTAATTACCTGACCTGTATATGTTGTCAGTCTAACTTTTGTCGGATAAAGATTATGTCTATCCAACCCTAAACATGATAACATATTAGCTGATATTATATTAGCTTGAGCTCCTGTGTCGACTTTCAAATGAAGAGGTACACTGCCAACTCCAGCTGTGATTATCCAATCCTTTATATCCTTTTTAAGTGCACTTACAAAAACTGCTCCAAATTTTACATGTCCTTCAAAATTCTCATCTATTGTATCATCATTAACTTCATCTTCTACTTCATGAACAGAACGTTTTTTACATTGACTTATAAAATGGTTGTAACCATTACAACGGACACAACGTTTACCGTATGCAGGACATTTCCTTATTGGATGATTATAGCCACACTTTTGGCATGCTTTTCTATTATAATTTTCATTCACATCTCTCCTATGCTCGCTATTAAATCCAGATTTGCTGAATTTATTCTGTTTTTTATCAAACTTATGTATGTTATAGTCCGAATCATTGCTACTATGAGCATTATCCAGAGGACTAGATACACATATTTTCTCCAACTGCATTTTTGTCTCTTGTGATATACGACATATGTTTATTGCCTTGTCCAGTGTTAATTCTTTTGTTCTTAAAAGTCTGTCTTTCACCGTTGTGTCTCTAATTCCACAAACTAATCTATCTCTTATCAAACTTTCTGTGACAACTCCAAAATTGCATGTACTGCTTAAATCTCTTAGCACCACCAAAAAATCTTCATAAGACTCGTCATCTTTTTGATTTCTGGTGAAAAACTTATATCTTTCGTATGTTTCATTTTTTTCGGGATTAAAATGCTCTTCAAACTTTTTAATTACTTTTTCTATATCAAAGCGATGATCGACTTTCTCAAATGCCAATGTATTATATAACTTAATGCCTCGGTCGCCTATTGCATTTAATAGCAATGCGGTTTTGGTTTTTGGACTTTTTTCGTCATTGCCCGACGCGATTATGAATAATTCAAATTTCTGCCTGAAAAACCGCCAATTCTCAGCCATAGAACCCTGCCAACTAATTTCTGATGGTAGGTTTATTGACCCGTTTTCTGTTATAATTCTGGCTTTCTCCATTATAATTATTTTTATTATATATTTCTTACCTATATCCTTTTTCTTTTTAAATTACCGACTGCGCCATGTTATATTTAATTATTAGAATTATTTAATAAAATAATATATTAGTTTTTACATGACTTTTATTTAATATCTTTTTCTATCAATTGACATAACATCATAAACATTTATAAAAAGTTTAGCTACCACAAAGATCTTACTACAACAGTAGGTTGCTAAGTCTGTTTTTCAAGTGGGTAGCTATATTGTGGTAAAAATTTATGAAAATTGAGGTAATCCCATGACAATGCCCTGAGTCATGCGTGTTTTGAATATTGTAAGCTCATGAATATTTCACCCACACGAGTAAGTCTTCTCATTAACCTTCTGTGGCTTCTTATGACTCCCATACTTATTCATTTCAATATAGAATAATGAAATAATAAAGTATAAAAGTAAATAAATGTTATGTTATATATAAATTAATCGAAAAATATTTTTTAAAACGTGCACTCTTGTGGAGATCGATACAGTAAGAGCATCCATAGTGCAATTACATCAGTATCTAGATATTTCGTTCATCATTCATTCATACATTCAGCAACCCATCAACGACTCACTTGTGAGTAAAGATCTCCACGTAGAGAAGGATTACCTATTCACCATCCATCCAACACAATGCTGGCCCAATGAAAATTCGACAGGCTTCACACACCTTTTAGAATATTATAGAGAACTCTCAGGAAGGGATGTTTTCCTGCATCGTTGAAGCATGTAGACACATAATATTTAATTGCTCAAACGGACATAAGTCCGAAAAGCCAGAGTTGCTTTCCTGGGGTCGAACACCCCAAGTAGAAGACCGCGATCCCAACAACTAGGCTATCATTGCTATTATGCTACAAATGCATTATAAGTAGGTATATGAAGTAGGTACCTACCTTCTTATTTTAATTTAAATCACAAGCTGTGTAGCTGTCTTCCTTCTGAGAAAACAAAATTAAAATGTCAGAAGTCTTGCGGTGGCAATAAATAGAAAAAAATACTCGCAACAGACGCCACCACTCCACATGTCAAAAGCCTCACCAATCTACATAAAGACATCTAAACAAACGAAATAAATTTTGTATCTATGTAACAAGCTACGAATAAAGGGTGCGCCGACATCTGCATGAGGTAGACTCGATCAATTATCGCCATTGTCAGAAACCGACAATACGATCTTAACACGTCGTCGCACCATATTGAGACATTCGATTATTCCTTTGCCGTACGAAAGACCCACGCGTATTTCATTCACTCATTCTCGACCTTAGCGTTCGAAATTTAAAACTGAATATTGTCTATGGCGCGGAGTTGACAGGTGCGTTCGGAAAGCGGACCAACCTCCCACTGCTTGTCAACAATGCGACACTAGTTGTCGCACAAAGCACAGGCATGGTACCATTCAGCCTCACGTGTTATACGTAAGGACTTAATTAAATCGACGTGACTGTAATGTAGGCAGATGATTTATTCAGCGATTGAGATGCAACTCTCACGAGTCTCGTTAGCTTGATAGAGGGTGATATGCAGCCGCCATTCCGAAAAATCCGTGGGAGTGCAAACCTTTTCTTAAAGCCTTCTATTTAAATAAGAACTTCAGCACTGTTGTCACAATTTATAAACCTCACTGTTGGACAAAGTTCTCTTGCAAGTATCACCACAGAACACGATTGTTTTACGTACCTAGTTAATTGATAAGATATTGACGGTTTTTATTCACATTTATATCTGCATTTGACTGGTAAGTGTCACTCACTGGACAAAGATGGTTTTTTTTAAAGAACATTGTTAAGCCGAACTTAACTTGGGGTTATTCAAAGGGTGGACCAACAAATTCCTAAAAAGCCGGCAATGCATTGGTGGTGCCACTGGTGCTACAAATGTTCATGGGTGGGGTTAATCACTTAACACCAGGTGACCCGCCTGCTCGTTTGCTCGCTAAAAATAAAAAGCAAAAAAAAATTAGGTATATTCTCCTCTTCCCTCCACATAAGTCACGGGATCGAATCTGCGACGTTTCAGTTTTCAGTCCACACCAGTCCATTGAGACTATGAGGTTTAAAGGGTTTGAAAATTTGAAGGGTTTGCTTAAGTAAAAATATTTCTACTTATGATCGTTGAAATAGAAATATTTTAACTTAAGCAAATGGCATAGGTAAGGCGATAGAAATGCTTTCTCTAATCCGCTTTACAATAATTCCAAATGGTCCACACTCCTCGAGCGAGCGTTAAATCGCAAATCCGTCACATTCGGACAATCAAAGGACGTGCAACAAACGTAACGAATAACAAAACTCTAAAGTAATCGTTACCAGCGGACAATCCCGACCCCCCGGCGACAAATCGGATCGACTTGTAACTGCAAAAGGAGTTCACGAAAAAATAATATAAAAAAAAAGCGAGCAGAATGGACACGAGGCCCGACAGATGCGACGGAAAAAAGTTGCGTTCAGAAATCTCATTATGGCGCGATTTGTGGGGGGTTTGAATAGGTTAAATTGTTTTGTAAATTGGGAGAAATCAACCAGCAACTAAAGGGTGCGAAGGTCTGTACCAATTAACATTTATTTATGGGTTAATTTGTAACCCTTAATTTTTCGGGTTTAGATAGACGATTGTGATCTAACAGATTGTCATATTTGAGACGTATAAGAATCGTTTTCAGGTTTCTAGTCTATGGTATAGCGTAGATAGACTGTAACGTAACTTGATAGTAGCGTAGACCTCGCTTAGCTAGTTTTGAGTAAGTCTAAAGCTCAGTGATATTAGATTTTCTTTTTTTTATGCATGACAAGATAGCCTGGGACTGCGATCTCACCTGAAGGTAAGTGACGTTGCCGTCTAAGACGGTAGGTAGCGGGCTTCTTGAACAGGAATATAGCAGTTGTAAACGTCTCATCATAGTTCAATTCAAAACTAGCTAGGTACCTTATTTAGATCTTTGGCCATGTTCACATGCACGGTACAACGCGCGGGTGCGAAAGCGGGCGCGCTCGCTATGAATTAGTATGTCACTACTCACTACTTGTAGTTCTATACAAAAATAGCCGCGCCCGCCACCGCGCCCGCGCCCGCCACCGCGCCCGCGCGTTGAACATGATCAAGACAGATGTATGACGTCTCATGTCACTATCCAAATATGGAATTTGCATAGTAAGAACAAAAGTTTTAAAATAAATGTCATTTTTTATTGAAATATAAACCGTCTACACGCAGAATGTTAATAAATTCGCAAAATTTTTCAGACGCGTTTTAAACAATTTTCACAAACACTATTTTCTTATCTTGTTCATTTTTTACAAGACTATATTTCCATGTAAGTCCGGTACTATCTTAGACTGCATCGTCACTTACCATCACATGAGATCGCAGTCAAGGGCTTTTCTCGTTACAGAATTAAAAAATGTTTTATCTCGAAAAAAATACCTAGTGATTTTAATTAAAAATCATTTCATACTCTATAAAAACTGCATTAGTTGAAAAGTAAACTCGCATGCACACCTACTTACCATAAAATGTTAAAAAACTTTTGACCCTATTTGATTAACCTTAAGACTAATTTTTTTTTAAATCGAGATTTTGGGGAGATAACAGCACTTATTGCAGCAAAATGAATTTTTTTTTCGTCAACGTAAAATTTCGAGGATAATCTCTACAGCGGCTAGCATATTTTGTTGCTTGAAAATTGAAAACGTTTAAGCCCAAATTAGACGGTTCATTTTTCGAGATTTTTGCTTTCATTTTCGAGGCTTCATCGACGAGTCATCGAAAATGAACCGTCTATACACCGACCGTTCACCGTTCACAGTTCACATTAGCTTCCGCGGGTAAAGCGTGCACTGGTCTCTTGCATCGTTCATCGCAAAAGTGAACGATGAACGGTGAATCGTCTAATTTGGGCTTTACGAATCCCGACAACCGTTCCTTTATATTATTATTTATTGTTTCAGAACGTGAGCTTTATCAAAAAGCAAATTCGTGTTTCGCACAAACGAATGCAATTAAAAACTGTACGAGTTTTGTAACAGTGATATCTTATTGCTTTTCGTATTATTTATTGTGATACCAAAATGGCCTTCATAACAATGGTGCTAAAGGTTGTTTTCGTTAGAAGTTGATTTCGTTGGTAGGTGTTTTTAATACTTATGAATCGGTGAATTAAAATATTGAGGCAATGTCTGTCAGGATTTTCCAAAAAAAAAAAAAAAAGAAATATTGAATGAGAGACTTTTAAATTCCTTTTTATTTATATTTTTCACTGCTTTTGGAAGTAATAATAGAATCTTATCCTTCAATAGATGTAGGTACTTACTTACATCAGTGAAATGGTGAAATGAGGTAGGTAAGTGTAATTTTTATGCAGGAATATGAGTACAAAATGAAGCTCGTAAAGTACCTATAAAATAAATAACACTAAAACTATTTACAAACAAAAAAAATTATAGAGTACCTACCTACCCATGGAATTAAAAAAAACTTATTTAAATCCGAGCGGGCTACTTAATTCATGGGCGAAGTATATAATAGTACCTAATTCCACAGGTATCTAATCGCCTATAAACCTACAACGTCGAATGACGTTTACGCGATGAATAAATTGGGTGTTCTGACAGTTTTTTTTTATTCTTATTCAAGAGCTGTTTGTATTAAAAATCTGCCAAAATGTCAAAACTCTCGGATATCTCATTTTTTTTCGCATGTAAGTAAAATCGGTGTACAATGTACAATGTATACAACGTGTAATGAAACTCCGAAATAATACTGAAGGAGGTGAATGTGCTCATGAAACCGAACAACTTTCACCAAGGAACCTAGGTCGAAATATGAAAGAAAAATTTTTACCTCCCATAGTAAATCAATCAGATGGTCATCAATTTTGTATGGGAGGTCCACATTTATTTTAATATTTCGACCTATGTTCCTTGGGAAAAGTTGTTCAGTTTCATGAGCACATTCACCTCCTTCAGTATTAGGTATATCGGAGTTTCATTACACGTTGTATACTAGAACTTTTCTAGCTATTAAAATATCATTTTCGATAGCGACCCCATATTATATTGGGTGTTCTTCAATCTACAGTTGTACCGGATAACCAGGTGTGCGCTAAAACTCTTCACTTTTTAAGAGCCACTATAATTTTTTACGTAGGTAGGTAGGTACAGTCGATATTAAGTATAACAATTTAAGGATTTTCGTAAAATTATTATGGCACTTATTGTGTTAGTTATAAGACCTTATTTCTGAACAGCTTGATTGTTACAATGAAAATCTGTTACATTGTATAAAAGCTTTTTTAGGGTTCCGCACCATAACCTGAAGACTGCTGAATAGCTAGCTAAAGTCAAACTCAAGTTTTAGCTAAGTAAATGGTACGCTATTAAGACTCTGAATCTGGTCTGGTCTGGTGGGAGGCTTTGGCCGTGGCTAGTTACCACCCTACCGTCAAAGACGTGCCGCCAAGCGATTCAGCGTTCCGGCACGATGGCATGTAGAAACCGATTAGTGGTATGGGTTGAACACTGCTATACCCCTTCCAAGTTAGCCCACTACCATCTTAGACTGCATCGACACTTACCATTAGGTGAGATCGCAGTCAAGGGCTATCTTGTCATCGAATAAAAAAAAACTAATTTTCCATCTCACGGTACCCACTTCAAACGCGGCATCATCGCACTTGGAAGGTTTTTATACATATAAGCTAGTAGGTACCAAATAAAATAAGAGGTTATTATTTTGTGTCGGGCAAGGGTCCTCAATTAGCGAAAGGGCCAGTAATTCGTGCCCACAAATGAATTTATTTGAATACCGACCTGGAGGGCGCCATTGTTTTGCACTTCGTTCGGAAACGTTGCTCAATTGGGCGATCACAAGTTCGCTGTATGCTTTTAAATATTTTCTATTGTTTTGTTAGTAGCACGCACCTTTATAACTTATTTTTAAATATAAAAGATTTTTTATTTGAATCTAGAACATTTAAAGAGTTCCCTCGATGTCTCCATCATCAGATCCTGACCTGATGACAATGGGATAACCTGGGAACTAGGTAGGTAGGTATATCCTTTCAAACAAAAGAAGAATTTTCCAAATTAGTAGGTGCAGTCATCTTCTCTTTGAGGGAATATCTATTTATAAAAAACGATTCCGAGGAATTGAGAATTACCGGCACTTAGGCTAGCTGAAATTACGAAGACTGCAAATTCTCATTGAAGAATTAAAAATTAAGGGAATATTTATCTTGACTTAACTTGTCTTTCTATTTAGAGTAGGTAGAGACTGCATGACCAATAAACTTATTACTACTATCATTCTTTATAATAATATGGCCAAAGTACCTATTGTATTGTATTTTCAATTTAACCTATTCAAAATTTCGGTTTTCCTGTTTAGCAATCCTAAATATTAAGCCACTCGAGCAAAGGTTACAAATATCCCCATAATGCAACGAATAATAAAATTTCAAGCTAAAAAAATACGTAATAATAAAAAAAGGTTTTACAAGAGCCCTCAACTCGGATCTCTCGAAGTATCAAAGGCTATAAAAAGTATCTAAACCGGGAAGTGATAGAGAGGGCGCTGCCGGGTACTTCCGGCGCGCTCGCCGCTCGAGGGCCAATCCAAGATGGCGACAATATTAATCAATATTTCAACAACAGTAGGTACGCGAAGCACGCGGCTACTTAACACGAGACAGCTACTCGGTTTGAGCTTACTCGTCCCGTTTTCAAAGAGGTTGCGATTTCTTGTGAAGTAGGTAATAAAGTACCTATGTTATTTTTAGTCTTGCTCTGGTCCTTCGAGGAATGTTAGTTAAGAGAGCAGCGCCACTTCTCAGCTGAACGAATGAATGAATGAATTTGATTTACACATCTCTAGCAAACGACTGTGAAAATCTATGTTTTCAATTTGGAGCATATCGTAGATATCCTAGGGCCTTACGGTTCCTCTGCACGTTAGTGTCTTCACGGTCGCATATGACCAGAACCGATGCAATCTGAACGACCTTCCAAGTTCCAACGTATGCACAACTTTATATCTTCTTCTTCTTCTTCTTCTTCAACTAATGGACGTCCACTGCTGGACATAAGTCTCCTGCATGGACCTCCACAAGCCTCGGTCTTGCGCCGCCTGAATCCAGCGGCTCCCTGCGACTCGCTTGATGTCGTCTGTCCACCTAGTGGGGGGTCTGCCAACACCGCTTCCCGGTGCGAGGTCGCCACTCCAGCACCTTGGGACCCCATCGACCATCAGCTCTTCGAACTATGTGCAACTTTATATATTAGGGGCCAATATGTTTGGCATATACGTTGGCAAACACGAAGAGGAGCTATTACCTGACAAACAAATCTCCCACTGAGTATGTGCCTCCTGCATAATACGAGGGTACAAGTTACAACGACGCGCGCGCATAGCGGGGAGTCTAAATTACCGCAGTGGATTGACTATACCTACTTCATTATAATTTTAACTGTTCCCTTTGTATTAGTTTTAATATCTATACAACTTTAATAAATTCCGAGTATCGTAACATGAGTTCGTTCATCCGACGCCCCAAGCGAAATCTTGGCGAATTCAAAACTGACTAAGGTATTAGTAACTAAGTAAACTAGCCTAAGTTTCGTAGTAATCTATCAACTTCTCGAGAAGCGCATACTCGTACTAAGAGTATAGTTAAATTATACTTCTCATCAAAAATATCGAAACACTTTCGAACTAAAAGGCATTGCGAGGTGTTTCAATTTTTTTGATGGGAAGTATACATTCAATTCCTATTGCAATTTGCATTTGAATGGAATTTGCAAGCTTTTTGGCATGCGCTTCGTTTACCTTGCTTTCGTTTACTTTCTGTCTGAGCTTACTCTGTTGAACTATACAAGCATTAACCCATGGCTTCAAACTTCGCCTCCGTCTAATAAAAACATTACTAACTACGGAAGCCCTGCGATGGATGCGACACAAACAAGATGAAGCCAGCGGGGTCGCCAGCGACACAATCACAGAAGCACCGCGAATAAACAACACACCCCAAATTAAAATATCACAGTAAACCCCTTTAAGTAAACCTATCGGTATATGTGATAGTTTTCGACGACCTCCCTGGCGTAGTGATGAGCGCTGTGATTTTATAATTGGGAGGTCTCGGGTTCGATTCGCGGCGGGGACAATTTGGGAATTTATAATTTCTGTCTCTGATCTGATCTGGTGGGAAGCCTCAGCCATGGCTAGATACTGTCAAAGACGTGCCGCCAAGCGATTTAGCGTTCCATACCTAGTTAGCCTACTACCCATCTTACAGACTGCATCGTCACTTACCATCAGGTGAGATCGCAGTCAAGGACTACCTTGTCCTCCAATAAAAAAAAACCTACTTTAGTGTCGGAATCTTTGCATACGTTTAAATGTAGACGTCAGTTTCCCACTTTGAGAGCAGAACTGTTTAGTCTGGTGTACGAAAAATTCCAAACAGAGCAAACGAAAGCCGAAAATAGAGTTGCACCACTTTTCCGGGATGGAAATTGGAATGTGTTACCTTTTATTGTTTCTATTTTTTTATTCTATGGCAACATTGCGAACTAACTTGATGATAAGTGATGGTGTTCTCTAAGACGGTAGAGGACTAACTAAGAAGGGGTATAGCAGTGTAAATTAAACCCATTATATCTTTGAGATATTACCTATCATAAAATGGGTATAGACAAAACTTTTTCGTAGCGCGCATGTTAACCCTATACATTACTCCTAAAAATTTATAGTACGGGTATAGGTCTCGCTTACTTAAGTTAAGTTCGATTTTTCAAATCCCTATTTTAGGACTTTAAGGGATGAATTTTCAAAAATCCTTTCTTAGCGGATACTTACGTCATAATAGCTATCTATGTGCCTTTCAGCTCGATCTGTTCGGTGATTTGAGTTGTGCGTTGATAGATCAGTCAACCAGTCAACTTTTCCTTTTATATATTTAGAAGATTCTTATAATAATGATCACAGATCATCTGACATTCACATCCCTAGCCGCTAACCGAGCTTCAGAAAACACATTTGCTGTGGAGGCGTCGCCGCGCGCAGGGCCGCGCAGGGCCGCGCAGGGCCGCGCAGCGCCGCGCAGCGCGTAATTGCTCCAATCTGCGCGAAAACACGCGCCGCCGCCGCCCGCCCGCGTATTTATTTATTTACTTTGTATTTACTGCAACACGAGCGAACGGAAACTTCGCCTCGTCATTCTTTTTGGTTTTGGGGAGAAGGTTGTTTGTCGTTTAATGATTTACTTCAGGAGTGACGGACGAGGGTTAAAGTTTAAAAACTCTAACCCGACGACGGAAAAGTGGATGTAGCGCATCATTCATTACAGTTATTTTGTTCGTATAATATATCCTATGCTTACCCAGATCATAACGAAACGATGAACACCTCACTCATTAAAATCGGTTCAATGGTTTAGGCAATATGGTGGAACGTACCTGAATACATACATAGACTGCTAAAATCATAACTCTTCCTGTAGCTTTGCCGTAGCTAGGTAAAAAAAACAGTTTTCTCATGGTTTTCTCCAACTATACGTGTTTTTAGTGCGTAGGTCTACGAAGGTTACTCGTAGCTGCGTAGACCCTTATTTTTTAATTTGTAAATTACTTAGATAAAATTTTGTATGATAGGTATTCCTCCTACTACTATTATAAATGCGAAATTTTGCATGTTTGCATGTATAGATGAATGTTTGTTACTCAATCACGCCGCAACGACTGAACCGATTTGGCTGAAAGGCACAGAGATAGAGACTAAAAACTTCGGGTTCTAACTCCTCAATCCAGATGCTGCAGGGTTTCTGCCCACCTAAACTGTGGGTATTTAATAGGAACCGCCGATTTTGAATTGAAGAAGCGGACGAAGTTTTTTGCCATATTATTAGTTCTAGCAACACTTATATCTATTTTAAGAATGCCTAAATGGCGCCAGCCAATTAAACTAGACCCAAAAAGCAATCACAGCAGCAGGTCCAGTGTTAATCATAGATTAAAGATAGAGGTCAGTGGATAGAGTAGTACCTACTTACTCAGTGCAGTGTGTGTTGCAACTTGCAGTGTCAGGTGCAGGTGGGTGCAGGGCCCGGGCAGAGCCGCGCTGCGAGCTCTAGCGGGCAGCACAATATTTGTGCGAGGCGACAAACATGATGTCCGCCGCGGCTGCCCGACAACCTGCTCCTTGCTCTTGTGGCCATGATGATCTGTGCTTTAAAATATTCCTTTACTGATTGTAACTTTATAGTTATCTATTTTTTTTACAGCAGCTTCGCTCACGTCAAGTTAGATTTTTCTTTTCCCTACCTATCTATTACCCCTATGTCTGTCGGGTGCCTACGTCATAATAGCTTTCATCCCCCTTCAAGTTTTCTTTTTCTAACAAATGGCAGCCCATATCTTTCCCCAAAAAGTTCCTCAATCTATCTTTATACCTACCAAAATTCATCAAATTGGTTCAGAGGTTTAGACGTGAAAGCATAACAGGCAGACAGAGAATGTGACTTATGCATTTATTATTGGATTAAAGACCTGATAGATGTAAAAGAAATCTGTCAAC
This sequence comes from Hipparchia semele, assembly GCA_933228805.2. Taxonomy (NCBI): domain Eukaryota; kingdom Metazoa; phylum Arthropoda; class Insecta; order Lepidoptera; family Nymphalidae; genus Hipparchia; species Hipparchia semele. The sequence goes on from OW121717.1 coordinate 14,281,893, forward strand.
TTCTCTCCTACTCAATTAGGTACTAAAATATTTTATGGTTGTCATTCCAGCAGGCTGAACGTCGTCCTCGTCGAACAAAATTGTAAACGAGTGTAGATTAGAAAAAAACACTCCCGAAATGTCAGAACATCCTAATCGCTAGTCAGTAAGCGTTAAAAATAGTTAAAATAAAAATATGTAATCCGCCATTTTGTGGCAGCAGCCATCTTGGAACGATTTTGATTAAACATAGCTAGGCACAGTCCCGACTAATTCACCTTTCAAACAAAAAAAAAATCAAAATCGGTTCAGCCTTTCGGGAGCTACGATGCCACAGACACAGACACGTCAATAACAAACCGTCGTTTTTGCGTTGGGGGTTAAATAGGAATTGGGACTGTCCGCACATCACAGGAGTTCTAGTGTTCGTCGCAGCTCGCTCGGGATTGGCCAAATCGCGGCGAAACACGCGCGCGGCCGCCGCTGATGACGCGCGCTCCTCCACCGCCATGCCTCCCTGGTACCTAGCTACCTACATCGTGCTATGTTTGTCGGTGAATTTCTACCTATTATTTGCTTGTCGGTAAGTTTGTCTATCTTATTACATAGTTATATTATACCCACCTATGAATTCTTCTGACTAATCAGTCACTTAGCTGTGGTAAACTTTAGTAATCGTTAGAAACTTTGTCAGTACCTACTTCTTCTCTTTTTCATTCTATTAACGTTCATTACTGGACAAAGATTGGATTTCCGCATGCAGTATTTTTTAAAGATAGCTAGCTATAAGAGGTAGCTATTTTAACAGTTAAGTTCGGCATGATTGATATTTCTCCCCTTTTCTCGTATTATTCTCTTTTCCCCTCCAAATAAACGGAAAACTTGTGTTAGGAATCGAACCGTCGACCTTTCAATTTTCAGTCCGCACCTGCAACTATTGGGCTACAATAACGTGGTTAGAGTAGATAGATAGTAAGCCTAAAAACTAACATTGGCATGTTTAATTCCTGAGAGATTCATTGGTGCGGTTGTACCTATGTGTACATTCTAGCTGACGTAGACTTGTTTGTCAGTAAACAGTATAAAACAACGGCCCAGCGCCTGTGTAGACACGTAGCGGGGCGTGGCCGCGAGTGGGCGGGGCCTGCTATATTTAGCCTGCATCTACGGGACTACGTCTGCTCTACAGCGCGGTAGACAAAAGGTATGTCAGGTGAGGTCGATCTGAACAGGCTAGTCGGTACTTAGCTGTGGGGACGGAGGAACTCGACTTCTTGAGGTTACTTGTTTTCTTCTTTTAATAAACAGATAGGTAGGTATCATCATCGTTTCCACCCCTCAAAAGGTTTGAGGGGCGACAGAGGCTAGGTACCTCTAGCTTAGTGGTTAAGACTATTGGGCTTCTTTTTAAGTGTAATCAAGATAGATGCCATAACGTAGGCTTGGTCGTACCTATGGGGAAGACGAAACGAGGTAGGTACCTGTATAGCAACAGATAAGTACCTGCTACCTACCTATCTACTTACATAATTCCTACAATAAATCTACCTATTATTAGGTAGATGCATTATAATAGAAGATAACATTTCTACACGATTATTCATTAGGTATAATAAATAATCGAATAGTGGAAAGACAAATTACAGCCTCATAAATAAATTGTACAGTTATGGTAGGTTGGTAGGTGTTGTTACACATTTAGCAATTGTTCGCCATCCATAAAGAGTTACACCAAAACCGGTCACACTAAATAAACTAAACAACGCATGTAATCCGGAAAACAATGTATAGTACAGCCTATGATGAATCGAGTTATTTCATTACAACAATAAAACCAACCCTTACCTATCGTAAGGGCTACGACTTTGTTATAAAAGCGACAAATAGGTATCAAATCATGCAGGCCACAAGGTACCTATATAAAAAATCGCAATAAGCAGTCGCTCACGCTAGAGTCATGGCTCTACGTAACGTGGAAAAATTTAAAAAACTTGCACCCAAATTGCGTGCCAACTGTGTTACTGCAAAATGACGCCTATAGTTAAGGCTGCGCGATACACGTGCACAGCACAAACAAGTTTGTGGCCACTGACAAAAGACAAAAAACAATGTTATTTTATAACGTAACCCTAGCGCAACCCTATCAAAACTGTTGCCCTTACGTGGTAAAAATCAACCTTTCAACTGGGTCATCGCAAAATGGTTCCTATTTGTATGAAATTACGGATTGCGTGGACAGAGAAGGTAAGTTTGTAGACTTCGCAGTGCGTTAGTGTAGTCGGAATAGGTGGGGTTGCCGGCCTGGGCGGCGCCGAGGGCGGGGCGTCGCCGCCAGTCGCGGGGGCTCCTTAGTCGGGAGCGAGCGGCTCGCGATGCCGCACAGCTATGAGTCCGCCGAGCTTCGCGATCCGCGACCTGCTGCCCGAGGCCTCGTCGCGCTCGCCCTCGCCCTCCGACACCGAGCTCGACGTCACCGGCACCGAGACGCCGCCCCCGGGCTCCTCGGCCGCGCCGGACGACAAGAAGAGCGAGAAGCCCGCCTACAGCTACAACGCGCTCATCATGATGGCGATCCGCAGCAGCCCCGAGAAGCGCCTCACGCTCAACGGCATCTACGAGTACATCATGAAGAACTTCCCCTATTACAAGGAGAATAAGCAAGGCTGGCAGAACTCCATCCGGCACAACCTGAGCTTGAACAAATGCTTCGTGAAAGTGCCGAGGCATTACGACGATCCGGGGAAAGGGAACTACTGGATGCTCGACCCTTCTTCCGACGACGTTTTCATCGGAGGGACGACCGGGAAGCTGAGGAGACGGTCGACGGCGGCGTCGAGGTCACGTCTCGCGGCGTTCAAACGCGGGGCGATTCTCCATCCGATGTTCGGGAACCCCTACGCTTCGTTGGTCGGCCTCTATCCTCCCCTCCTGTCCGTGTACGGGAGGTACGCTCTGCCGAGTCCTCTGCTGAGGCTGCCGCCGCCCCCTCCCAACCCGTACCACCAGCTGTACAGAAGGATACACGGGCTGTCTCCGCCAGTGAGTCCGCCAGATCAGGACACAGATTCGCACATGGTGAAGCACAGTTGATCGCATTGATTGTTGAGTCTTCAACTAATATTCTCGCGATATTTTGGCGTGAAGACCAACCCTTAGCACCGAGAATCGCAATTGTCGTCAGCTGAAATCACAGAATTCAAATTAGGCAAAGAAATGGTGCGGTGTCGCTAATTAGATGTCTAGTGAAACATCAGTGGGCGTTATTATAAAAACAGATGTAGATCCTTGCATAACATTAGGTACAGGATAATGTAAAACCTACGATGTTTTGGATTATCTACCAATTTCTAAATGAACAACTAAAAATTGACGAGACGTGCAGATACCACATTTTTCTATTACTTTTGGTTTAAAGAATTCTGTGAGCTTGATCAATGGAAGAAGAGAGGATTGCATTCGTAATGGCTGCACATCGGGTGCTTGGGACGGCCGCGGCGTCGTGGTGTTGAACAATGTCGAAGTTTTCGAAGTGACTGTGATAGGACGAGCGTCTGTACAATGATCGCTTGTATTTGTAAAAAGTGGTATTTCTATTTATTTATTGACGTAAGATTCTATTTAATGAGATTAGTTTAATGTTAAGAGGCTAGAAAGTTATATCGGGCGCAATAAAATATGTCTCCAAAACTGTGGTCGGAATTTTATATATCTTTTGTCCCCCGTTCCTCTGAGAATATGATTTATGCTTTTATGAACTTTGTGGTTAACTCTTACGAATAGTATGATACCTTTTAGTATCAATGAGATCATCATACCTAATGTTTATTTCATATTCGTTAATTTTGAACTGTTGTGTGACAGTTTGAAATGATTTTGTCGCATAAATGAATAAATGGTTTATTTTCACTTGTGTGAGGCATTATCAGCATAATTAAGAATGCGTTTAAGTGAACTTTTGTCACAAAGCTGAAGTCGGCGATGGCTTGAAATGATGATGGTGATTCAAAAGTTAAAATTTATTTGAATCATGAAAAGTTCTTAACTCTATTTCTTTTTAACGGAACTAGTATAGTATAGTGTATAAATAGGTAAACTGGGAAAACTTTTAATATTTCAAACAACCATCAATTTGCTCTTCATCAAAAATCCCTATTAATTTTTAAATGGTCCTCATTTAAATAACTAGATGCCAAACTACTCTCACATTTGATGAAACCTATTTATACAAACTAGTAGGTTTTTTTTTTTTAATTTTATGTTTCTTTAATTAACAGAAGATGCTTCCGAAGACTGTCGGAAAGCGATCAAATCAAAACAAGCTCACAACAACTCAATCAAGAGAATAGAGGTTCAAATAAAATAGATTATTTATTTTTTGATTGGGTGTGCCCAATCGAATTGCCACTTCGTTTGCTGATTGTAGGAATGTTTGGTACACTTTACAATGTAACTTATGGGAAAAAGAGAAATTTTCAAGATGTAGAGATGTTCTTGGAGGCTCATTGGTTAAATTGCATCGAGAAATCATAGTCAAGGAGTTCAATTTTGACTGAATTTTTTGATGAAGATATTAATGATTTCAAGGTATTGCCTGATTTGATGACGAAGGATGCTCCTTTACAAAAAAACAAACAATTTGCAGTGTGATCTCCAATAAAGGCCTCGCTACTTACCTACATATTATCTAATATCATATGACATATTATGTAAATGCAGTCGATTGCAGAAAAGCTGTAGCTCAACAGCTTTGTTGGATTGGCTGAGTTTTTTTGCATTCTAGTTGCAACAACGCACAAGACCTTAGTCGAGCTAGGCCACACTGCGAATAAAAATCGGGCAATTTTTTTTGGCGCGGTAAAAAACCTGTAGTTTGATACTTTCACGAGGTTTTTAAATGGCAAGTGCGGGTATCTTTATATGGTTGCAAGTTTTACCTACTGTAGTGATTAGGTATTTGTAAGAAAGTCCCGCTAATGTTGATGTAGTAGAAACTAGGTTCGTCCTGCAGCCGATGTGCTTTGTGTATACGAAACGCGTAGGTATAGATATACATATAGAACTTACGCGTTTTTTGTGACATCTTGATTCTTCTTGATCAGTACTCTGGTCCTAGATGATATTCAGGGTCTGAAGGGGTCTGAAGATGTAGCCAGCTACTACAAGCTTGTTTTTTTTTTAAATTTACACTTGAGGTCTTTTAAAAAGGACGTCACGGCACGTTAAAAGGTCTTGTTTAGAGAAGGACCTAAATATTTTCTTGAACCTATTTATTGTTCTATTCTGAGATATTAATCAAGTCGTGTATTAATAGATATACGAGTTTCTAATAGAAAAGTTGTTGTTTGTCTTTAACTGGCCAATTAGCAGTATAAGGTAGAGTTTTAATGAAGCTTGTTTATTATTTGTCTTAATTGAAGTCGTATATATCGCGTCGTATAATAAAACATTCCGGGCCGGGCGCGGATTGGGCGCGGGCCGGGCGTGGCGAATTGAATATCTATAACTTCATTCGGTTGATGTGGGTCGAATTTGAATGTTAGGACTGGTTTACACTCTAAACATGGACCTTTAGCATCTCCTAGACCCTAGATAATTCTTCAACGATGATAATGTCTATGTCCTCAACAAAGGTGGAAATGCTATGTGTAATTAAGCCGATAATTTTCTCAATTAGCAACGCGATATGCAAAACTTGTTATTAATACGTAATTTGCAATGAAACTGCGTCGCCTATGGTAATTGAACGCATGCGAACACTTCCATTTTCTATCCTGTGTAGGTAAGTGGAGTTGTTAATACCTACCTACTGTTAACAAAAATTAAAGTAGTTATATGCAGTGGTCCTATTATAGTAGTATGGTGGTGGTATTAACTTACCTAATACAAAAGCTGAAACCCATAGGTATAAAATATTTTTATTCCGAGTATCTATGTTAGATAATTAGGGCCGATTTCACCAACGTAAAATAAGTTTTGCCCGAGAGTTAGGTACTTTGAAATTTTGGCAGATTTTCAATACAAAAACTGTCTAAATATTAAAATTTATTTTACGTTGTTGAAATCGGCCCTTACCTACTTAAAAAAAAGAGATTAGAATAATAAATTAGTTTTGATAAGGTTTTAATAGCTCAATGCGAGCGCAAAATTACCTATATGTAATTTCCGAGGAGTTTTCGAGCTTGGCTCTGCGCGCGCGCTTATCAAACTATTCATACTTATTTCAAGAAGATGGCCTAAGGATTATTATGATATCAAGCATTTTCTGGGGCTTATCAAATCACAATGGGGCTAACGTAGATGTACCTAGTGTGTACCACCTTTATCCATTTCTACATTGTTTGGTACATGTAAGTTATCTAATGTAACACGTGATATATTTTATGAGCGCGGATGATGCATCGGTTTAGGCGCTTTGATCCGCCGGTTAATTGTGATTTATTGAGATTGCCACTTTTCATATTGATGGGCCGGCAATAGTCGAGGAAAATAAATATGGAACTACGAATTTTTATTGAAAACAAATTAAGTATTTGCTGTTACTTACTAGCGGTTGTTTACTACTAGTTGCCAGATATTTTTTCAGCCTATAAGGGACAAATGGTTAATGGGCAAAAAATACGGGATTTCAGTTTTTTTACCAGGGACAAATAAAAAAAATTATTTAGTGTCATTTTTTATTTTTGATATTTTTACGAATATCGAGTTAGTTTTAACATATTTTTATTCGTTTTAACGTATCTGTAAAAATCAATACAATTAAAAACGGTCATCAACTCGCTATTTTACGAACGTTACCTACGTGTGTGAATACTTGGATCGATTTCATAAATGAAAAACGAAGTACGGTTCAAATACGGGACAGAGTCAGTCCCGCCGGGACATTTGAAACTATGCCTAAAGTACGGGGCGTCCCGGGAAATACGGGACGTCTGGCAACGCTATTTACTACTAACTTGCTGTCTTTTTATTTTTTGGTTTGGTTATAACAATAGGTACTCAATATTGTTTGTTATGACTTATGAGTTGTAACTAATGCTATCGGAATACATGCGCCATTGTACATTCCAACAGCAGTTATAATGCAGTTGTTGCCTCGTTGGTCCAGTGGTTAGCAGGTTCGACGGCGGATGACGATGTCCTGGGTTCGATTACTGGCCAATAAAAATGTATTGGATTTTTCTGTCAAGAAATTCTCAGTAGGAGTTAAGAAGTTGGCGGTGTATCACCCCGTGCCTCGAAGAGCACGTAAAGCCATCGGTCTTGCACCTGATTTCTCCAGTCGTATCGGATTTCCGTCCCATCAGACTATGAGAGTGAGGGAATAGCTAGAGCACTTGTACACTATAATACCTGTCTTCCGCGCAGATGGTTACTCTGAAGGGATTGGTCGCCGTAACCGGATTTACGAGTTTGAAATTAATCTTAGGCATCAATGACTCAACTTACTCTGACAAAATATTATGATTTTACTAGCTTTTGCTCTCTCCTTCGCTCATGTTAAATTAGATTTTTCATTTCCCTCTTTTACCCCTCTTAGGGGTTGAATTTTCAAAAATCCTTTCTTTGCGGATGCCTACGTCATAATAGCTATCTGCCAAATTACAGTGTGATCCGTCCATTGGTTTGAGCTGTGCGTTGATAGATAAGTCAGTTAGTCAGTCAGTCACCTTTTCCTTTAGAAGAAGATTCATCTATTTATTTTTTTAAATAGATATCTATACGTTTGTATGGATATAATTAATAGCATTGATGATAGGTACGATTGACATGCGTTGGATTGGTGTACCTACGTAGGCATTTTTGCATTTTTTTTTGAAGCTTTATTGTGGAAGCACTGTATACATAGCATAGCTTTGTAAAAAAAAAAAAAAAATTTTTTTTTGAAAAGAGCAACTGCTGAGTTTCTTGCCGGCTCTTCTCAGCAGAGTCTGCATTCCGAACCGGTGGTAGACTTATGACGTGTCATAAGAGCTACAAGTTAGCCTATATGAAATAAATTAATTTTGAATTTGAATTTTGAATTTGAATTTAATTTTGATTATCTGCCTAGGTACCTACCTACTCGTACATATTTTTTTAGAAAGAGGATGAAGTTTGATTGATGCCAGGGATGCCAGTTAGGGCGCGACAAAAATGAAGTTTTGTCGCAGCCAAGAGAAACATGTCGGCCGCAACCCGACACGCTAATCCGCCGCCTCTCGCAGACACTAAACATCTTGCGCTCAGAAATATTGTGAAAAGCTGCGGCGACCGACTATAGCCAATAAATCACAACCGTAACGTTTTTTTTTTCATTTTTTTTTTATAGAATAGAAATAGAATAGAATAGAAATATTTTTTATTCAAATAAACTTTTACAAGCACTTTTGAATCGTCAATGAATCTACCACTGGTTCGGAATGCCTTTCCTGCCGAGAAGAGCCAGCAAGAAACTCGGCGGTTGCTCTTTTCAAAAAAATAAAAATTTTACAATTGTTATTGAAACTATGCTATGTATTCAGTGCTTCCACGATGAATTTTCCTGAGTACAATACAAGTAAAAATAAATACAATACAAATACAAATAAATACAATTATTCAATACATGTTAACACAGGCAGGCAAAAGCAGATCCATTCCCGTTGGTGGCACCCGTTCACGAGCATGACGCATGATCCAGCCATTGCTTCGCTCAACCATATTTGAGGGAACGTAACAACCCGCACCACACGACACCACCACAGAAACTTTATAAAAAGAATATTAGCCAAGCTGAACTTGACTTATATTCTCCTCTCCCCTCCAAATAAGCGAAAAGCTTGTGCCAGGAGTGGGTACGACAATAGTGCAACGGAGAGGCTCGAACCTACGACCTTTCAGTTTTCAGTCCGCACCGTTAACCGTTGGGCTATTGAGGCTTCATTCGATGACAATATAGTCCTTGTCTGCGATGTCAACTGATGATAAGTGACGATGCAGTCTAAGATGGTAGCGGGCTAACTTGGAAGTGGTATGGCAGTGTATATTCAACCCATCACCAGCATATCCCTAATCTGTTTTTAGTAGTTTCTACACGCGATCGTGCCAAAACGTTAAATCGCTTGGCGGCACGTCTTTGACGGTAGGGTGGTAATTAGCCACGGCCAAGGCCTCTCGCCAGACTAGACCAGAGACTATTCAGAAATTATAAACTTACAAATTGCCCCCGCCGGGAATCGAACCCGAGACCGCCCTGTTACAAGATCCCAGCGCTCACCATTGCGCCAGGGAGGTTATCAAATTTTTTTATTGCTGGATAGACTTGCGCTTGACGACAATCAATGCTTGAAAGCACTGATGAAGTCTAGTCTGGAGCGCGCTTGCCTGTAAGATGCAAATTTACTCTTGCCTTGAAGGTTTTAAATTATAGGTGGTAGGAAATACGGATGCTGTAAGGGTTTTCCACACCTGAACGGTAATAAATAATTTTGATTTTTTTTCATTTTAGACAAATCCGCCAGCAGCATTAGGTATTATTTTTACTAGTTATTCGCGTGGATGAAGGTATTTTAATTCCCGCGAGAACTCTCTTATTTTCCGGGATAAAAAGATTTCCAGACTATAATCTATCGCTGTGCCAAACAGCCAAATCGGTTCAGTTGTTGTGGCGTGATTGAGTAACAAACATCCATCCATAGTAGGTATATCCATTCGAAAGCACTTTGTAAAAGTTATTTGAATAAAAACTTATTCTTATTAAGATTAAGAAAAACTCTTTCAGGATTCAGTTTCACATATTCCATCCCACTAGGTCGCAGCCAACCGCTGGCACTTGTCACCAAATAAAAAAATAGATACATGTCACTTCGATGTGTTTTCAGACTACAGACAATTAGCTGCGCGCGCGCATCGTAAACAAGCGCGGCTTAGCGCGAGGCGGCGCAGGCGGCGGTTGGCAGCGCTTCTTGTAAATAATTGTAAATCTACGTCAAAATTCAACGACAAATACATATGTTTGGGGATTACGGGCGATTAACCCGTTTCACACTGTTTTATGTGGCGCGCTCTGACTTTCAACTTTAGTGGTAAAACACACTAGGGACTATTTGTCTCACAGGTTTTTCAAGCTGCGTGCACTGACCTCTATAGTAGTCGTATCTTGTCTCCTTCCTAACATCCCAAGGATCACGAGACGCGAGGCCAGAATCCTTATTTTTACTAATTTAATAAATGCGAAAGTGTGAACGGATTAACCTGATTTTTGCATGTGTACAATTGAGAGGTTAGAGACTGGTATAGGTTACTTTTTATTCCGGAAAACCATACCTAGGATTCTCGCTGGTATTTAAAAACATCTACGCGGACAAAATCGCGGGAAAAACCTACTTCTTCTGTATGAATTGTTTTATGTGGCTCAATAGTAAATATATGTTTGATTTGTAAGTTAGGTATAGAGTGACTTGTTTACTTGTGAATAAAAGCTATAGTAAAGAGAAAAAAACTAATGATATTTAGTGCAACACATTAACGTTTACTTTTGCCTTGTCTACATAAACATTGCACATGTGCATGTCACATCTTTTTTCGATACCAATTAAGATATTATACAACATTTAGTCGCGCGACAAGTCTTTAGTGCGCCCTTAGGTGACTTTTGGATAATCTCCGTTTAAATAATGGCCGCGTTGATATTGGGAATCGGCTCCTAAATATGGATTTGTCTTTGTTTTTGTTGGGCTCATCTCTTTTACCTTGGGCGCTAATTCCAATGTTTTCCACGAATATCCGGGCGTCACCACATACTTACCTACTTCTCTATATTTAAAGGCGTTAATGACGATGATGTGAATGGATACTTACACTTTTCACTCCTACTTTTCAAGTAGATAAGTACAGTAGGTACTTATTTCATGAAATAAAAGTTTACGAATGCAGACAAAATTCTTTGCACAGTATATTTTTTTTATATATTATTGGAAACCCTCAATAAATTGGTACAAATTTCTTGGTCCCTTGAGATCCCAATTAACCAGGTTTCACTTCAAACTTTAGCATTTATAATATTAGGTATATAAATAGGATTATAGAGGAAAACTGATATAGAAAAATATGAATGAACATTTATTCATCCTTGATTTCATTCTTGCGATGACAATTGCGAATCAAAATTTAATCCTTTCGGACGTTTGTCGCTAATCCCACAAAAAAAGGATTATTGTGACCGTCACAAAATGGTCACAATTCGAAATATTTATATTTAATACCATCCAAGACCTTTGTGAGTTGTTTGTCCACATTCAATCGATGTATTTATTTGCACACATTTGCTATTTACAATACAATTTCTCGATAATATTTTACCCTTTAAAGCGGATGTTTTTCTTACAAACTGTATGGAATTACGGAATTATGAAATAGGAAGAAAGAGCAGTCTAATTATAGTAAAATTTGTAAGAAATCCTTTCATAGCTTTGTATTGGATTCTTATACATATATATATATCGATGGTGAATGAAATTTTTGTAGGTATTCATTCTTCCATGACGTTTGGTTCCGTATCATGTTAAAGGTTGAAACAAACAAAACGCGATACGGCAGATCCGCTATGCGAAGGTAGCACGTCCAACAACAATATTCTCCTTCACACAGGTTTCCTAACGATGTTTGTTAATTGTTTAAAAGGTATATAACTTATAAAAAAAAGTGTCCTCCCCCCACGATTAGAAAGCTGAAGTAGGATAAAAATTTAAAAAAATTCATATATCAGCGCTAAAGTATTACAATAATATTGATGCCAATGACAGTTATTGAGTGTGAAATCATTTCGTGGTCTAGATACTTTATTTTGATAATATATTATATAGTTGAATTGCTAATTAGAGTTTTTTTGGCTCGTCAGGACGTACACAGTGCGCGTCCTGATGAGTCACAAAAACTCTACACTTTTTCATGAATTATTAAGTAGGTAGGTATTAATTTATTAATTTTGTCTTCGATTAATAATAATTGAATTCAATGAAGCGATGGTGATGTGGTGTAATCCATATAAGATCCAAATAAAGGGTCACATGTTCGAATCCTTACTATCCTTATCCTCAGTAATATTACAAGTGAAAGTGTGTTTGTTTGTTGGTTTGTCATTCAATCACGCCGCAACAAAGCAACGGGTTGACGCGATTTTTTGCATGGGTATAGATGAGGACCGGGAGAGTGACAAAAGTAGCCTACTTTTATCAAGGAGTTTCCGCGGGGTTTTAAAAACTAATTCCAGGCGAGCGAAGCCGCCGGCATCGATTAGTTCAAAATTAACAAATAAAGTTTGTATTGAACACAAATCTCGATCGCGTTGTGTGATTGTTGTAATCGGCTTGGCATTCAGCTACCTACTACAAGATAGTGTAATAAGTTATTATAATAGCTAGATGATAATATTGTAGGTACCTTTTTGTGTTAAGAAGGGCAACTGCTGAGTTTGTTGCCACCTCAACTCAGCAGAATCTGCTTTCGACACGGGTGGTAGAGTCTTAACTTGAGTCGCAAGTGCCAATACGAAAAAAATAATTTTGTATGTTCTCGTTCACGATTACGTAGGTGATTACATAGGTATGTGAACTACTTAGTAATTTTTTCAAAACTTCGCGGACCACTGCTGCACTGGTTCAAAAAACCTGATCGAAAACCTTGGATACGGTTTTTAGTTTTCAGCATTAATTAACGCTAACGCAGCCGCGGTGAGATGTTTGTAAACAGCGCGCTTATGAACTCTTCGCCGTGCTCTGAAGTTTCATAACATTTTAGCCGTTCCCTGAACCACTCGCTGACGATTATCTTAAAACTGTTTACATCGGCGGATTTAGGAGTGACGCTGCTTTCACTGTGGCATAGCTCTTTCAACTGGGCATACAACGGGTAAAGATGAGAAGCTTATCGTAGAAAGTGTTTAGGCCGATGTGCAGCTGTGGTCGGAGAACCAAGGGTAGGTATGTACCTACACGGTCCTCTTACGTCGTTTTACGGTAACAATTTTGATCAAAATTATAGTATCTACCTACTGCCGCACTCAGAGGTATACTTATAAGAGTACTAGATGATGCTCGCGATTTTGTTGTTTGGTCCTTCAATCACGCAGAAATTTTATTGAACAATGGACTGACGTATTTTTTTGCATGGACACACTTGAGGACATTGAATAACCATTTTTATACTGACATTCCGAACCAGTGGTAGATTCATTTGACGATTCAAAAGCACTTTGTAAAAGTTTATTTGAATAAATATTGTTCAATTCTATTCTATAACGGCATTCCGAACCAATGGCAGATTCATTGAACGATTCGAAAGCACTATGTAAAAGTTTATTTGAAAAATAGATTCTCTCTCTCTCTCTATTCTATTCAATAAAGTAAGCTTATTCTTGGTTATTTACCAGATAATTTTAGATATCTTTATTTTTGTTTTGAACAACCTACATGAAAAAATAAAAGTAAAAATAAACCTGCAATTTCACTTTTTTCCCTCTACTGCAAGTTGCACCATTACCTGTTATCGTCTAAAATATCGCGTTACACAAACCATTTGTTCTCGTTCCAAATATTTTAAAACACGCGTAATTCGATCCGCCAGCCATACAGGGCAATGCTGTAATTACCGCAAACAATGTCACTTTATCTGGATTCCATCTGGGTTTCTTTGGAGAATCACCCGCGTGGAAGTCGCTCGCTGCTCGAGGAATTCCGCTAATAGCTGTTTTTGCTATGTAATAGAGACGTTGAGTGGGGAAAAAATGAAAACAAAAAGTCACTTTATTTGTACGAGTACGTATTAAATTGTTAGGCCAAGGCCCCGTTGGTGTGGCGATTGCGATGCGATGGCGTTGCGATATGTACCTAGTGTGCCCGTGTTGCAGAATGCATTGGCGATAAAATGGAAATTATCGGTGGTTTTCAATTTATTCACACCAACCCATCGCTAGCCAACAGCGTTGCAGGTCTCCTCTTAAATGTGTATAATAAAGGTAATACATTTTTTTTTTCATTATTTACACTTAAATCAGTAAGTACAGTAACATTAGACAACATTTTCAGACATTGGAAAAATTACAGCGGCTTGGCCTCAATGCCATCTACACCTAACGCCTTACATACTATTTATCTACTTAATTACATACTAGTACTACTTACTTACATTCACTACCGTCTAGCCAAAGAACTAATTCCAGGGCAACCCAAGTACCTTAATGACTACCTACCTAAATATTAAACGATGGTTTAAAGATTGTGAGCAACAGAATTTTACACTTACTAGTCAGTACCTAAGTATAAATTGAAAACTTTTTGATCTTGTAGCCTTTACAAAAGCCCAGAAGTTTAATTATCGGAAACATCATAATCGATCAAGATCTCAACTACGCCTCGTCTCCGAGAAACCAGTCACAAGAGAAAAATACGAGTAATTGTATGAATCATCGTTGATAATATTATAGCCTGTGTATATCTCCTACCCTAGCGAACAGAGAGTTACCATCTACTAGAGGTGTTGAAGTCCCGCAAAACGGCCTCCATCCGCAGGCCTAAGGCATAGGTAACTCAAAAATAGCTGCACTATGAAAAGTTTACAACAAAAAGTTACGATACTTTGCTATAAACTGTGTTCTTATCGGTGTCTTAGCCAATTAGGAGTACAACTAGGAGTTTGGCAGTATTTGTTAGGGGCTCCTTATCCGTATCGCATACAATACCACTTAGCAAGTAAACTCTTCTGCAAGAACTCTCTTATACTTAGTCGGCCATAATATAGGTAATATTTTTTGAATTAACAGCGCGACGCACAAAGCCCCGCGTCTCCATAAAAGAACCCTAGACTTTCTGTAGTGTGCCACTAGCCACTGAGATATGGTATAGTTATATCGACTAGTAAATACAAGGGCACTGCTCTTACTCTTTCCATCAGTAATACTTACTAGGTCCAGCTGTCGTTATCTTGATCATTATATACCTAACACAACTCCTTTAATATAAGCCATGGTTACATTCATACATTTCTGATATACATTTGACATGTTTGAGTCATATTAAGCATATTGACGACCTTTTATCTATTTACACATATTACATACAAAACCTTTTACTTCAAAAAAGGTTTTGTATGTAGGAGAGCATGAGGAGAGCGTTTTTTCGACGCTTGATGTTAGTCCTGCGTCTCTATGGTGTATGGTAACTCAACGGCAGCATCAGAGCAACAAAGACTAGATGCTGGCCATTAGATAATATTATTACAAATTATTTTGAAGAAAGTCAACCGATCGATAAACGTTGTCGGCGCGGCCTTTGATGGCGGCCGCGGCTTTGATGTGCCGCGACTGGTTCTCGTTAGTGTGGTACCGCGTTCCGATGAAACGACGATGAAACTGTGAAGCTTTCAGGGGAACGGCGAAAATAGGCCGCGGGCAGGTTGGCTGCTAACTCTGAGACCACCTGCACGCTTATGAAACTGTGAGGAAGTTGGGTGTTATTGCAAACGACCGTTCTTCCTCTAGTACCTTTTATTACTCCACTTACAATCAAAAAGATACATCTTATATACTAGCCTTAACTACGTCATCTATACTACACCTCAAAACCGTCAAATGTGTGTAGGTAGGTAAGTATGAAATCTAATCTTCAAATTAAATCAATTGCACAAATAAAGTACCTAGCACCTCCCTAATCCCCCAACACTCCCTAAATTTAAGGGGTTACTTAAGTTTAGTTAGGTAACTCTTTCTGACAATTCCATTTCGCTAACAGGGAACAGTGCACACCTAAGAGTTGATAAAGATATTACGTAAGGAGTTGCATTTACGCTGGGGCGTTATAGGAATGAAAATCTACTTGCCAGACTGTCATCAGCAACTTACAAACGGCTCACTACTGAGCCCAGGTCTCTCAGATAAAGATTACCTATAGGCCACTACCACGCTGATTCAATGCGAATTGGCAGAATTCACAAAACTTTGAGAACATTTTGAAGAACTCTCAGACGTGCAGGTTTCCTAACGATGTTTTACTTTTTTATTTTTATTATGAGATAGGCTTGCGCTTGATGACGATCAATGATGGGAAGCTTTGGTGAGGTCTAGGTTGGAGTGCGCTTGCCTAGAAAATGCCTATTCATTCTTGTCTTGAAGGTACTTAAATTATACGTGGCTGGAAACACAGACGCTGGTTGTGGTGTGCCGCTGGTAAATGCACACCTTAGCAGTTCTTTTCAGAAACGTTGAACTGAAGCGTTTCGTACGAGTAGGTTGAATTTCAATCACGTAAGGGTGCCATCCTCTCTAAGTTCTTTGGAACTTCACCGTAAAAGTGATATTTAAATCCTCAAACGGCCGGTGGGCGCCCAGGATTAAACCCCGGAAAAGGAAACCGCAATCCTGAACTCTAACAGATTACAGGAAATTAATGGAACCTTGCACCGTTTTATTAATACGGAGTTAAAAGAAAGAACTAATTTGGATGTTTGTAAAACTATGCCTGAAAATCAGCGCTGCAGCCTTAATACTGCAGCAGGCAGTAGCCTTTTCAGCTCCAACACGCACCTTTATCTCATAGATTAATGCCGAGATCTATAGAGTGTACTCTAGCTCGGCTCGGACCTGGGTTAGAGTTGAAACGAGCTACAGAAATATGCTCTGACATAAATCTGTCTCGTTTTGGCTCTGTTTTGGGTCTGAGCGGAGTGGGGGGTGCAGTCTGTAGAGCTCACTTAGTATTAAGCAAATTTTGTGTGAGCTGAACAAAATGTTTATTTATTACAAAACATAACCTTATCTCCGTAAGAGCATACCGTGTGGGTGTAATTGTAATGTGCTGTGAGCATGTGAGGCTGGTCTCATTGAGCGCGGTTATTAAATTAGATTGTGACCCCTGCGCGGAGGTTAACTCTGGTAATTGGCCCCTCGCCCGCCCCCCCCCCCCCCCGCACGCCGCTGGCTGCAATAAGGGGCAGCAATTTACTATTCAAGACGGCTAGTTCGTATCATAGCCATAATTGACCTCAATGCTGAAGGTATGGCAGTTTACAGTCTCTGTGAGACAACATATTAGACTTTATAAATAGAGAGGTAAATGCGCAATCGACTTGCTGGAGACTTCATCGTCATCATCAGCAAATTGACATCATCGACAACCTCCCCGGCGCAGAGGTGTACGCTGTGGTCTTATAACTGGGAGGTCTCAGGTTAGGTTCCCGGCGGGGGCAATTTCAGAATTTATAATTTCTGAATTGTCTCTGCTCTGGGCTAGTCTGGCATTGACCGTGGCTAGTTACCACCCTACCGTCAAAGACGTGTCGCCCAGCGATTTAGCGTACCGGCACGATGGCGTGTAGAAACAGATTTGGGGTATGGGTTGAACATTGCCAATACCCCTTTCAAGTTAGTCCGTTACCATCTTAGCTGCATCGTCACTTACCATCAGATGAGATCGCAGTCAAGGACAATCTGGTAATTGAATTAAAATACATCCTCGGCTGGACATAAATTGGGACGATGACCCGCGGAGCCACCTGCTTCTACACTTCTTACATAGCGCTAACGATGGCTGTCTTCGGGTGGCTAAGGAGGTAAAATAACGGTTGGGAAAATCTTTAACGTGACCGAAGCCGCGGGCAAAAGCTAGTTATAAAAATTATCACAGTTAATCGGAAGAACAATAATAGGTACATATTAGATTATATTTTTTCCACTTAACAACATTGTTTCCACTTGACGAAAATCATCAACTCATCAACTTTTGACTGGATACTAATTAATTAGGCGCACCCTCGTGTTTAGTATTCAGTGTCGGTCAGCTAATGCTAGTGCGTCGGGCATGACGCGCAGTTTGCCGGCCAGGCCGCGGCCGCCAGTAATTGAATGATTTTAAACCACTCCAAGTGATTAGTTCGCACCATCGCACCCTATACCATTTTTATGTCAGATGAGTTAAACATTTGGTTAAAAAAAAAAAAGATTTTTTATCGCTACTGCACTATTTATTTTATAAATGCGATAGTGTGCTTGTTTTGGTAGTTTGTTTCCAATAACGCAGCAACGGACCAATGGAGCGATGTGATTTTTGTACAGGTACCTAGGTAGGTACGTGACTAGTGAAGAGTCTAAACAGAAAAAATGATTTTTAAAAACCTCAATCTACGTGGACGAAGTCTCACGCAATAGCTTACTTTATGTACGACTATTATTTTTAATCATTTATTTTAAAAATTAAGTTGGTGTGGATATGTATCTATCATTAACCGATTCTAGATTTTGGTATTTGGGTACCTACCTACCTAGTGATACTTTGGAGGCTTTCATAAGGTAGAGAGCAGACTGGCATCTTTTAGCGGAAGAGATCGGTGTCTTTGCGTTTGCATCGCGTTTTTGCGACTCAAAAGCATTCAATATGTAGCTAAAAGCTGCGAAGGTCAGGGTTTCGGCGTTGTTTATACGCGAAAACGCTGATCACTGCCGCAAAAAGGAGCCAGTCTCCCTAATATAGTTTTTCGAATCTGTTTTGTTGTAATAAAAAAGAGATCGCGGTCTCTTGAGCTCTCACTTATCCAGGTTTGACTGTACTTGGTTTTGACGACGAATGAGCAGACTTCTCAATCCTCTACCAAAATGTTCCGCTGCCCTGCGGCGGCCGGCAGCCCGCATCCTTAGAAATATCAATTATTATAACGCGCAGGACACGCCGGCCGCTTGCCTTAATGCCATTACTGTCCGCACTCTGCGCGCTCGGCCACGCTTTACACTCAACACACCAGCATCCGGGCTCCGGAGCAGCTTCAGAATACCGGAGAAATTTTGTTGGTTGGTCCTTCCATCAAACCACGATGGAACACAGGAATTTTTTGCATGGGTAATAGTTTAGACTCGAGGATTTGGAGAGTGACGTAGACTACTTTTCATCCCAGAAAAACAGAGGGTTTCCAGAGGATATTTAAAAACCTTACTCCACGTGAGTTAAAAGGGCAAAAGCTAGTATGTTCGTCAAACTGTCCCATGTAGATACTTACTCTTACATTTTACTGATAGTACCTAATGTGAGTAAGGGCCTCCCGA
This sequence comes from Hipparchia semele, assembly GCA_933228805.2. Taxonomy (NCBI): domain Eukaryota; kingdom Metazoa; phylum Arthropoda; class Insecta; order Lepidoptera; family Nymphalidae; genus Hipparchia; species Hipparchia semele. The sequence goes on from OW121717.1 coordinate 14,300,914, forward strand.
ACCAATCCTGCCACGCTGCCAGTCTCCACAGCAACAGTCTGCAACAGAGTGCAATCTGCGCGGGAGATATTATAGTATGCAAGTGTATACGCTATAAAAATTCTTTTCAAAAAACCGACTTCAAACGCCACTACAAAGTATAAAAATAATTTTATTTTGTACACGTTTGTTGAAGTCGGGCGGCTTAAATAGAAAAGATGAAACCGATACGCGATGCTCGCCCGAATTCAATAAACGTGTCTCTTATATGTCACCATAAGGTAAGCGTCGCGCATCGATTTCATCGTTTCTAGTTAAGCCCGCCCGACTTCAACAAACGTGTACAAAATAAAATTATTTTTATACTTTGTAGTGGCGTTTGAAGTCGGTTTTTTGAAAAGAATTTTTATTTTAAGCTTTTTAGTGTAGCTTGTTCCTACTCTCTTTCTCCCCTCCCTCCAACGCTACGGTACTAATGTAGTCTAGTACATAACAATACATAATTTCTAAAGAGCTAGGACCAGGAGCTTCATGATGTAGTCCATGCTTGGTACCAACAATATCAATTCGAAAGTGACAGTTCGTAATTCCTCCAACCCTTCAGTATCAGGGTTGAGGAGCTAGAACCTCGAAGTTTATGATGTAGTATATGCTCAGTACCAACAATATCAATTCGTAAGCGACAATTCCTAAATCCTCACAGTTTAGGTAGGCAGTATCCCTGCAGCATCAGTATTGAAGAGCTAAGACCTTGAGTTCCACGATGTAGAATATGTTTGATACTAACAATATCAATTCGCAAGCGAAAGTTCCTAAATCCTCACAGTTTAGTTGCGCAGTACCCCTACAGCATCAGTATTGAAGAGCTAGGACCATGAGCTCCACGATGTAGACTATGCTTAATACTAACAATATCAATTCGCAAGCGAAAGTTCCTAAATCCTCACAGTTTAAGTGGGCAGTGCCCTGCAGCATCAGGATTGAGGAGCTAGAACCTTGACCTCGATGGTGTAGTATATGCTTATTACACACAATAACAATTCATGATTAGCAGTTCCTAAATCCCTATAATTTAGGTGGGCAGTACCCTTCAGCATCAGGATTGAAGAGTAGGACCTGGAGCTCTATGATCTAGTATATGCTTAGGCCAAGCATACCAATTCGTAAACGACGGTTCCTAAAGTCCCATAATTTAGGGGGGAAATGCCCCTGCAGCATCAGGCTTGAGGAGTAGAAGGTAAAAAAATTTATGGGACCATTTCGCGAGCTTCTTCTGTCGATTAAAAAAAAAACTCGTGAATCGGTCCAGAAACCTCGGAGTAATCGGCGGGCATACATAGAAAAAAAAAAAAATATACCGGCCGAATTGATAACCTCCTCCTTTTTGGAAGTCGGTTAAAAATTAGTGCACTTTCATAATCCGCTGGGACGAAAGTGTGCTGCGACCGGAGAAAGATCGCTCGTAGGACTGACAGTTCTACGTGCTCTCAGAATCACAGAAGTGACACACTAATTTGCCAACTCCCAGCTAGTACTAAGAATTTCTTGACAGAAAAACACAATGCATCTTTTGGTCCGTCTCGGGAATCGCAATCTCGTCATCCGCAGTACGCCATGCACTTAGTCTAGTGGGTGTTAAAGTTTTTACTATGGGACTCCTATATGATATGATAGGGTGCGGTGTCGCCAGTCACCGTACCATCCGGAACGGATTACTTGAGCCCGCTTTGTTTGTTGCGGCCCTTCAGTTGTGGTGCAAGTGACGTGCTCAGGCGGAGAGCGCAGCGAGCAGCTGGCACATCTACGTCCTCATTTTGCCTTTTACCCACTTTTAATCAGGACACACTCTCGTGTCTTATACCAAATTCATAGAAGTTTTAGGTATTTGTTTAGGACGTCCTGGGTAACCTGGGTAACTGGTTAGGCTTCCGGGTCGAGCTTGAACGACGACATCCTACACAACAGAAATCGGAGTTTATGAGCAGGACTTGCCCAGTTCCAATTATCTCCACTGTCTCCAATAGATTTAATATCTTGTTTAAGTCACAAACGTCTCACTGCTATCACACCTAGGTAGGGACATTTACCACACTACGAAATTCATATACTTAGTTGTAAGAATTCTTAGCTTTAGATAACTAACGAGTTTTCTAATTTTACGTAAGTTTTATACTTACCTAAAGTAGGTAGGTATTATGGCATTCTGAACCAATGGCAGATTCACTTGACGATTCGAAAACACTTTGTTAAAGTTTTGAAAATTTGAATAAAAAATTATTCTATTCTATTCTATATATGTAATATTATGCGAAAAACTAAGGGCAATTCTTTAAATTGCAAATAAACTAATGGATGACATTGAAACTTCTTTAATATGTTGAATGTAGTAATTATTAAGCGAGAGAAAATATTCTTCTAGTTATCGCTACCTCCTGTAAACGAGGCCTCCTAATAACATTACCCCTTTAAGTGCGCCGGGTCGCGAGGCCTCGTCGCGGCTGATCTACGACACGACAATTAATAACAATCAATTTAACCCGCGTTACACGTCCGATAAATCAACATTTAAACTTAAAAGCTTAAAACTGCTCTCCAAAGATTTATTTTTATTGGAAAATGCCGAAGTCGGATCACTCGAAGTTTGTTATTTTGATTTGATTCAATAATAATTTATGCTGAATTAATTTATTTTTCGTAGTAGGTACTTGAATTATATCTACTTTTATAACATTACAAAAAGTAAAAGTTATCAATGCCAGCTGAAGGTCGTGACTTTTCCGTATGGATTTAAATTTTTATAAAATCTCGACGGCACTTTTAAGTTTTCCCGGTGTTCCTTGAGATCGTTTCAGAGGTTAGTTTATGGACTAGAGTTTACTTATGAAAGTATGTAGTAAGTTTACTGCTGCACTCAGAGACATAATTAATGTCTGACATAAAAATTATATTTAATTAGTCATGAACTAATTATTATTATTTAATAATCAAAATTAATGAGCTGTCATTTGAACTTTTGATCTTTTTCTATACCTGAAACTGAAGTGGAAATGGGCTGGGCACATAGTTCGAAGCTGATGGTCGTTGGGGTCCCAAGCTGCTGGAGTGGCGACCCAGCAACGGGAAGCGCATCAAACGGGTCGCAGGGAGGGGCTGAATACAGGCGGCGCAAAACCGTGATCTGTGGAAGTCCATCGAAGAGACCATTGTTCAACAGTGGGCGTCCATCGGTTGATAAAAAAACAGAAGAAGAAGGGAAGTCTTTATTAAAGATAAGTTACTTATTAGTGTTAAGTGGATAGTTATTCAACTATTTTGATATTTCTTTACTATAGGCAGTGTGTTATGTGTATTTGCGATGTGGAAGACATACGGGCGCATTGGCTACCAATTTGCCCTCCGGCCACAATACCCCTCTATTGTGGCGCAATTGAGCAAATTGAGGCGCGGACAATATCTGCTGCTGTAAGGCGTAATTGCATTAAGCTTGTCGGCGAGGCTCATGAGAATCCAAGTCAATGTAGCTCAGCTCTCCTTTATGATGCTATTAGTCTTTGTTTGGCACACAATGCGCTGAATTGATTAAAAAGTTGCAATAACTCGATGTTCCTATTGTAATATAGGCAGTCGAATGAGCTTATCTTTACAAAACTTTAGGACTTGATAAAATCGGCGATATTTTAGCCCTCAGTTTTTATCTTAACCTGTCGACTGGACCATTACTATCCTTGTTTCTTTACTAATACATACATCTAAATATATAAAAGGCAAAGTTGACTGACTGACTGACTGACTGATTGACTGACTGACTGACTGATCTATCAACGCACAGCTCTATCCGCTGGACGGATCGGGTTGAAATTTGGCATACAGATAGCTATTATGACGTAGGAATCCGCTAAGAAAGAATTTTTGAAAATAAAGCCCCTAAGGGGGTAAAATAGACGTTTGAAAAATCGAACTGAAGCCGCGAGCGAAGTCGCAGGCAAAAGCTAGTAATATTATAAACGCAAAAATGTGAAATCACGCTGCAACGCTAAGTACGGATCGACGTGATTTTTTACATGGGTAGATATAATTTACTTTAGAACATATAGAGTGGGATTTTAAAAACTAAATCCACGCGAACGAAGTCGCGGGCATCATAATATAATAGTAATAAATAAAGTGATAGGTATGTACCTATGTATTGTTAAAGAAATTACTTTATAAAGACTAATTTCAAGATGTTATTATTTGTCGTCTGCTCCGAGAGGGTGCGGGCGCTCATGAGTGTAATAGAATAATTTGTATTTATAGCTGGCTCCTCGGGTCCTCCCTTTTTGAATCCCGCATTCCTCTGTTTACGTCATCGCGGGAATCTGTGGAAACAGCTTTTATTGTTATTGTAATAAAATTATTGTAAAGGTCTGGACACAAAAATTTTTTTTAAAGAATATTAGCCAAGCTGAATTTGAATACTATTCTCTTCTCCACTTCGTTTGTTGTTGGAAGATTTGTGTCAGGAGTATAAAAAATACTATCTTTATTGTACGACAACGACCTTTTGAGTTTTCAGTAGGTATGCACCTTTAACCTTTGGGCTATGAGAACATAATGCGTTCATTCGAATCATTTTTACAGCGGTTCTTAAAACATTTTTGGGTATCTTTAAAACAAGAGTGAATAGGCATCTTCTAGGCAAACGCGTTATACCTTAGACTCCATCACTTTCCATCAGGTGTGATAGTGGTTAAGCGTGTGCCTATAATGTATAAAAAAAGTAGTGGGTACTTTAATGAAAACATTTCAAAAACAAATGAAAGGTTAAGTATGTGATTTGTTCCTAATTCGATACAGGTACATTCGGTTCCACTGTCAGAAATTACCTATTATTTTTATTTTACCAAAAAATACTTTTCAATCTCTATGCAAGATATCTTTAAAAGCTATAATGCTGATGTGTACATGCCCTTACTGGATAAAGCTCACCGATTGAATTGCCGGAATTGGGACAAATGGACGCGGGTTTGATTCCAGTTTGGTAACATTCAGTAATAATTGCTCGCACTCCATTCGATCCTGCATGCGGGATGTTTGTGCTCACTTTACCTCATTTTACTTCATTTTGGATACAATTCAACTAATTTATTGTAATACTGCTTTGATTCTGATGGGTTATTATAATTTTATCGTTGGATTATTTAAAATTAATTTGTAATTACGTACTTAAAACTAATTATCTGTGTTGTGTATTTTTTGAGTCCAGGGTCCAGTGGTTAGAGCTGTGCGTTGATAGATCAGTCAGTCAGTTACTTTTGCCTTTTATAATATAAATATATTATACTAGCTTTAACCCGCGGCTTCGCTCACGTTAGGTTCGATTTTTTAACCGCCTATTTAACCCTCTTGGGGTTGAAATTTTCCAAAATCCTTTCTTAGCGGATGTCTACGTCCTAACAGCTACCTGTATACCAAATTTCAGCTCGATCGGTCCAGTGGTTAGAGCTGTGTGTTGATAGATCAGTCAGTCAGTCAGTCAGTCAGTCAGTCAGTCACCTTTGCCTTTTATATATTTAGATTAAGATAACTAAACGGTTCGACGTCTGCTCAGAGCTTGAATAAAAGATCCTGCTTATGATTTGTCTCCTGTTTACAACAAAAAGGAGGTACAAGAAGTAATTGAGTACCTTAAAAGCTACAAGGAAAAACTCGTATACACATTCGTCAATTAAGCAACAAGCATGGCAACAAATTGGTCTGATCTCGGGTAATTGGGCTAATTGCATTAAGTAGGAAGCTCCCGGCGTAAGACGACACCGGAAGACCACCGCGCCACAATGGGGAGTTACGTAATATACTAATTACAGCACTTGTGCGCTCGCTATTACCTACCTACCGGCCCTACCGCCCAGCAAGACGATCTTTGGAAGAACTCCTAAATACTATTAGCATAACGATAGTAAATGGTTTAATGTTTTTGATTGTCTCCTGGCCGAATTTGGCGGTAGATATTTCAATGCACAAGTAAGTGCGCAAACTTCCTCATGCTAATAGTTTAATAGAGGAAGGAATAGGAAATCTGACACAAGCGGAAAGTAATGGTGCTATAACAGTGCCAACTTTCTAATTTTGGGAATATAAATAAACTAAAATTTTAAACTTTCGTATTTTATTTCGTAGTTTTTCGAGTCATTAGACTCGAAAAATATTTCTTAACCTTAACCATGTTACGCAAGAGATTGGCGGTCAGGAGCCGCAATCCTTCAGTCCCTCTAGTCCCGCGGATCCCGCGTGTACATATAATCCCGTATCATTAGTCCAGCAAAATTCATGCGCAATCCCGCAAAAGTGGGATCCAAGTGGGAAGTTGCGGATTCCCTACTTTCAACTAAAATCCGAGACCTCAAGTTCTGAAGCCGAACAAGCTCGCCGCTGGAGCAACGAGGTAGTTATTTTATTTTATTTTACTTTAAGTATTTGACAAACCAAAATATTCAGTTAAAATTTTTTGAGAATATATGTTTGGATCATTACGAGGACAGTTAGCTGTGAATGACGTCTCAAACTGAACACGCATGGCTTTACCACCCAAGTGTTTAAAAAAAAAGTTATCACACATCAATCTAAACACAATCTAAATATCTACATCGTATACCACCACTACCGTTAGAATTGCCATTCGCACTAAACATGAATTGACTCATTCGATTCCCGGCTGAGACAGTACCGCTAACTGCAGTCTTTACCGAGCCAATGTTAATGTTTACGCCTCGCGCCTGCTACCACTCAGCGTTTTGACAGGTCGCACGAACAAACACACACGCTAAACGTAGTATGACCATACAACCAATCAGTGAAAATTTTACCTTATCATTTACAGAATAAAGCTTAAATTTAATTTTTGACCCAAACTCTTTTACTACGTTTTGAAATGGTAACGTTTCGCATCGAAACCATAGAGTAAGAAGATAAACGCAGACATGTGATTTTTTAAACTATACTTTAAATGTAGTTGTTTTTAAGTTTATTTTGTTGGAGCAATGGATGTCAGTTATGACTTTTTGAGCACAATATCAGTAATATAAGTAAGGAGCGCGTGATCCGAAGATCAAAGCGGTTTTGATCAATCCGATGTGCTGCCGAGCGAAAACGAATCGTTTTGATCGTTAATTAACTTTTCGGATAACGTTTTGGAATGTTTTCGATGCCACGGATCAAAATGAGGTTTTATTAACGATATTGAGAATTTAGAAGTCTGTGATAAGGAGAAGAGAGGATGTATGTGAAAATGACATATCGTCGGGGATAGTGCAAAACTGCGAATGTACCATAGGTAAAAACCGCGGAAAATCTACGCTAGACCAAGTTTTACAGATATAGGTTAAAACTTTATCTTATTTCTACAGCTATTGGGCTAATTCTCCTTCTAACTGACAATCTAGTTTTTTATTCGCAAGTTGTGGCAGTCTCTAAGTGGGTCTACAATATAACAATAATTATATGTTTTTTCATTTTTTATTTAGTTTTATAAGAGTTATTGTAACCTGTTGATTGTCTATTAAATAAAAAAAAATTTACACAGAGAGTATTAATTCATGTGTTCTATGTATTGATAAAAATAGATATCTTTTAAAGTGATTATTAATTTAGTCGCTACGACACCGCGGTTTTGATTTGACTACAAACGTATGAAAATGGGTTTTAATGTACTAATGCTAGTTACGCGGATTTGCACTATCCCCGACGATATCGCTTATTTACAACAAGGGTGACATAATTCAAATTCGACGACGAGAGAATTTTATTCTGTCAGTCTTCACTGACAGTGTGAAGTCGGTCAGTAAGTGGCCAGTAAATGCTAAAGCACCAAGAGGGGCCGCGCGCGCAGTTCTGGCCGCTTTGATGTGGCCGCTGTTTACATGCTTCGCGCGCCTGTGTTTTCTATTCAACAAATCCACTCAGCTGGGACGCTGGCCCCGAGTGGGGGCCAACAAGCCAACGTCGTTAGACGATTGGGCCAATCGGCCAACTGAATCCTTTGATCAACCCAAATATCGTGAACCTCGTGAAACTCGAGAACGGGTGCCACCAACGGGAATGGTCTTTGTCTGCCCGTGTTGACATGCGTTGGATTGTGTACCTACGTATGCATTTTTGATGCTTCATTGTGGAAGCACTGTATACATAGCATAGTTTTGTTACCTATTGTAAAAAAAAATTTAATTTTTTTTGAAATGCCGGCCGGATTTCTTGCCGGCTCTTCTAGGCAAAATCTGCATTCCGAACTGGTGGTAGATTTATGACGTGTCAGAGCTACAAGTTGGCCTACATAAATTTTGAATTTGAATTTGAATTTATCGAAGCATTTCATTTTTTAACCAAAATAATGGTAAGGCAGGAATGTTTCATGAAGCATACATATGTAAAAATTGAGACCTGTACAGTTTTAAATCCACTGAGGCAATTCTATGAAAATGTAGGTCGTAAGAGATCAATTTACAACTCTATGATACCGTATAAGGGATCAATAACTATCGTTGCAATGATACAACACATTTGAACGTACCTTTAACCTTAGGTTCTGCATTAACCAATTCCGTTCGTCACGAGTGATGGACAAGAGAATGTTCCAGAAATTGGACATGCAAACATCCGCCATTGCATTAGATGGTAGGTTATTCAACCTGTCACCAAGAGAAAAATAATCACTAAGTATAGTTACATTTAAATCATTAAGGTTAGTCACTGACAGAAAAACATTTTGGCCCGCAGACCCGTTACACTCATACACTAAAAGTGTATAGACCATTTATAAGCATTTATAAATTTTTATTGCCTGATAGAGGCAAACAAGTTTTAATTAATTAGTGGAAAGCTAACAGCTTAGGAGCACCTGCATATTGTTAATTTAAAGTTGATGAGATGAGATGTTCGTCCAATCCAAATTGGAATGTTTGTCGAACGTTGGCGGCGAAGATTTGTTGTTAATGCGTGGTTCGGTGTGGCCCAATGAGCGATATTGTGTGTAAACATGATGCTTTGGTTTTTACGCCCATGTGTGGTGTAAGATAAAAGCGGAAGAGTATAATTAAATAATAAAAACAATACTCAATTGAAATAAGCTATAGGTACCTACTTAGACTATTTAAGCACTCTACACAATGCAATGCCGAGAATAGCAATTTGGAAAACTATCGTACCTACGTAAGAATTGATTTAATTTGCCAAGTATTTTAGAGCAAACATTTTCAGGAATAAATGGGCATTTGATTTTTGACAAAATCTGGATATTCATTAATTACAATCTAAAATGTAATACGTAAGAATAATATTTATAAAATCAGAAAATAAATCGGTCAAAAAATAAATAAATTATAAATTATAATGTTTTACTGCGACTATTTTCATCTCTTTCTAAAAGGAAATTTTGTATGGAGAGTGTAAGGAGCTACTGAATCGTGACGTCATGTAACAATAGCGCTCTCTTTTTCTAGCAGGAAACTTAAAAGCTTTTCTTTTCGAGACTAGTTAAGATATTAAAAAAGAAAAATTACATTTGTTTTATAAAAATGTTTTAGTCCAATACTCATCTTAACTCGTGGTCGCTTATAAGTTGGATTGGGATGCTGTCGGCGTACTCCACTTTGAAGTGCTATCGGGATATTTAGGTAGTGTTTGTTTATTTTCATATTTGCGGTGGCCCCGAACTTATACACTGGCAGCTCGCGCCCGACTTTATAATTCACGTTTGTTGCTTTTCCGAGAACATCTCTGCAGCGCGCGTTGGCCAACCGATCTGGTCTCCTGACCTTCAACCTTCTACCGGAAAAATACAGGTGAAATGTGAGTACTTACCTATTATTAATTAGTTCCATTAATTAGTTGGCACTTGTTATCATCTTAACTTCAGAATAGGTTTCAAACAGAATCATTCGTTGCCACTAGTACCAGTAACAGTTCCATGATGGAACTTAGCCACATTATGGTACCAAATGGTATCATAATGTGTTCACCGTTCGAAGAGCCGTAATTCAGTCTAATCGTTTTGATTTTGGAGTTCACTGCTTTTCCATCTTAACAATGGTTGGTGGTTAAGACCATTGCCTTCAATAGTGAGAAACACAATGCAGCGAAAGAGGTTTTATTCGACACACGATTGAGGTTAGGTTTTTATAGTCTTTCTACGGTTTTATGAAAACGCTAACACGAAATCCACGATTATGTTAATAATTTGTAATATGGCTTCGTATTACTGAAACCGCACATGTGCTGTACACCCTATTATTTTGATGAAAATTCAAATTTTAATACTTTGAGTTCGAAGACCTTTGCTCAACTTTAAAACTTTAATAATTAGGTAGTCAACTAAGAAAATAATAATTATGATATGAAACCATTATTTATCAAACGAACTTATACCTACCTACATGTAATAAAAACATCCGAGAAATCTCCTTCGACGTGGTGTCACGTAGTAGGTATATCAGACATCTTAATCCATCGCCTTCCCACAACTGGGTACAGATTCTCGAATAATAGATTTAAGTTAATTTTGTACTAACAAATTATGGACAATACTTAGTCTGAAATAAAGATTTATTATTATTATTATTATTATAATAAGGGTTTAGATTCACAGTCGACCACGCTGGCTAAGTGGGCTTTGGCAGACTTAGCCTGCCTTTGTTTAGGTGTATTATGGAGAATATTGCGAGTTTCTCGCCGACTTTTCTCAGCAGAATCTTCTTTCTCAACCGGTAGTAGAGTTTTGGCTTGACTTGATATATTTCAAGCACATTTGAGAATATTATAAAAAATAACTCTCACGCATACAGGTTCCCTCACGATGTTTTCATTCAAAATAAATAGATAAAAAATGTGATATTTAATTACTTACTTAAAACGCACGTAACTCTGAAAAGTCATACCTACTAGTTTGAATCTTGGACCCCCGAAAGTAAGCAGAAGTTTAACCACTAGGTTATCATCGTTTGTTACGCGATGTACCTTGTAGGTACCCTTGACCTGTTAGAGTGTCAAATGGGATAAAAATTCCCATTTGACATTGTGATAGGTCAAGGATAAATTAAGTTTTCAGGATTACTTAAACAGCTGCTAAAGTTACAAATTACAAGCAGTGTCTATATAACAGTAATGACAAAATGACAAGTAGTGTCTAGACCAGTAATCACTAATCAAGCGTACTGGCTGGATTTGGAATAATTCGAGATACGTCTCAACCACTCTCAACTGTTATCTCGCTGCACCGGATGCATGCGTCATTCGTGAAACGCTGGTCAATCGTATTAAGTATTAACTAGCTTTAAAATTGCGGCGGCCATCTTTAAATTACTTAAAAAGGACATTGCGTGAAAAACTGAAAATTATTTATTGACGTTGGTCAACTGCGTGACAATTTACTAAAAATCAAAATTCAAAACTATTTATTGACGTTGGTCAACTTGTGGCTCTTATAAATGTTAAGAATCTACCACCAGTTCAGACAGCAGATTCTATTGAGAAGACCGGCCACAAATTCAGCTCAAGAAACCTGTATGCCTGAAGGAATCGTCGAATGTTACTAAAACTCTTCTAATTCGTGTTTGTATTCAATACGTGGGGCAGCAATGGATTGAGATGTTGTGACTTATTTATTTACCACTCGTCCACCTACTAATCAGGCCGTAGAATCCTCGATATGAAGTCTTCCGTACGCGTTCCTTGTTTAAACGCTGAGATGCATTGTCATTTACCTCCTACTAGCAGGTCGCAGTCGATCGCTAACCAAAAGTAAACCCACTTATTCGTATAACTAACAACTGTTAGTAATAAGGAAAATAATAAAAACACTTGACACAGTATTTGTCGACGCGCCATTCTTTTAAAGGAGATACCCTGATCTTGGTGACCTCATGGTGTCCCTACACAAAATGATCAGGTGCATTTAATCAGTAATTCCAATAAACGTAAGCTTAACAGAAACAAAACTATGAAATAAAGTTAAGGTTTTGCAACCCTAGAGCCTTGATTCAACATGGCACTACTCTTTTTGGATTAAATTATCATTGCGGAGTGCCTCGAGGGTCTATAGTACGGTATGGTACCTGGCTTAGATGGCTGTGGATAATCCCTGCGTGATCAAATCAGAAATGACGAGATACCTGCATAGCTCTTCGAGTTGCGACGCTGTTCATAGAGTGGTAATGAGCAGGCCACATCGTTGGCAGTGTTGCCAGAACCCTATTGTCAAGGAGGCCGACAGGCGAGCCGCTGGATACAGATGCCACGAGACCGAGGTGGGTGGGTGGATGTTTTAATTTAAGCTTGTGGACGTGTCGTAAGGTTGGTCTACATGAAATAAATAATTTGGAATTATTATTTTTTAAATTTTCTTAACGCATGTTTGGACACACGCTGAGGTTCCCTTTTATTTTTAAAAACCGCTCTCAACTCAAACCAAGAACAATATCCACACTCGAGTTCTAGTCTCTTCTCGGATGTTCTCGGCGTGCAGAGTAACTCTAGCTGAATCAAAATATAGCGGTGATGTGTTGCACGGATCGTTGTGCAAGATCAATATTTGATTAAAGCTGGAGCGATCGCGCGTCCGGCCGCCGCTTTGATCCTCGGAAACATTCATCATTTCACCGAAATTCGCCCTGTATTGACAGCTTTACGAGCGCGGCCGCTAATGCGCACGGACAAACACTACAACAACATCGCTCCGTGTTAGTTTAATATTAAAACCACAGATTAAAACACATAAACATTAACTCCTGTTTACGGTTAAGAAAATTAAAGTAGACCATGGCACACACAAATTGCTGTAAATTTCATGGAAACAAGTGCGTCAGTCGAAAAGCAGAGCCGCGCGATGCCTTCAAGCGTTTGCGAAGCTTGGTTCTAACTTCTTTTGTCATTGAATAGGAGCAGGTGTAACTATACGGAATTCCACACAAGGAAAATTAAATTGTTTTGCTATAATCCGCCAAACCAGAAAAAAAATGTACGGTACAACGTGCAGTAGGTACAGAACTCCGCTCTTCCAGCAGATTTGAAGGATTTGAACCGATCTAGATTTTTAATGGGTCCCGCCCTTTTAAAAGTCTATCGGATCGGTTCAAATTAACTTTTTAGTTAGGATTATAAGGCGGTAAATTTCGCAATCTTAAAACAATTTTAAATCTCTCTCTGCATAGTATCCTCACTTAGTGTCGTGACCGGTGACCCCTTTTAATTATTCACTCATTATATTCTCTGTGGATAGTAATGCGGTGGGTTCCCAGGTCCTTCTAATCTTGTTTAAATAAACTAGAAAGGTGCGATCGTAGGTTGTGAATCAAAACACATATTATTATCAAACATGATGTTTCCGGAAGCGAGTGTTTGGTTCGCGCAGGTGTAATTAAATTGTTAAAGGAAGTGCCCGGCGGCCATGTTTACGCTAGTCGCCTTTGATCCACCATTTGATTCTGAATTCAAACGATTCGAACAGTTCCTACACGCTTTTTTTTCTTTACGACTGAATAAAGTGCGGCTTCAGGTGGGAGGTATTTGAGTCTGTATGGGTAACAGAACTGCATAAATAAATAAGAGATATATTTGTATGAACTGCAGTTATAATGTAACTATGGTATTCGATTGAAAGGACGTCAAGGAAAAGTTCTGGTCCAAAATATTTAAAAATTTTAAAGATCTTTACTTACTGCTCTACGCGTAGGTATATTTTACGACTTTCGACTGCTCTACTAGCTACTTACTGAGCTGTCTAGTAGATGAGTGTTTACCCGTGTATGTATCCTGGATGCAAAAGAGAAAAGGCTATCGGATTAAAAGGTAAAAAAAAAAAGCTCTATATAGAAACTGAAGCGAAAATTCAGCATATATAAATAAAGAAATATCATTATCATTTTAGATTCACCATTTCGTTTTATATCATTTTTTATACAGAGTCGGCATTTAGATATTTGTCAAGACTTAAAGGGAGATTTAAAGTAATTTGTCATTGAAACAACTCTGAATCGGCTCGATAAAGGAGTCGGAGCTATAATGTTATTAGCATTATCACACGACGATGGAGATTGATTAAAATATCTGACTACCCTCGTCATATTTTTATCTGTGCTCTTTTTTGAATGGCGTAGTTGCGCGCGCGCATCGACGCGGAAGTGACAGGCGGAGCGTTGGTCCCTTTGCTGTTGTGATGGGAATATTTGAGATCAAAATAATAATAAATAACAGATACCGCGTCACTCATAGTCATGTGTAGAACGTCGGTGTCTCATTAAAAAAAAATAATACTGGAGATATTTTTTTAGAACGAATTTAGTTCGACTCTGTACAAAAATAATTTAATATGTAGGTACGAGTACTATAAGTATATATTCGAGTTTTAGCATTATTGCGTTGTTCTCGGCCTAAATATTTCCAAATAATTATTCCTACCAACAATAGTTTATTAGTGAAGTATGCAGTAGATGCGTGATAGTGGAAGGGAAGTGTCCGAATATTTCAGCCAGAAGTAATATCACAGTTTAGCCATTATACAGTAGGTACTAGATTTCTCCCGCAACTTCACCCGACTTATTTTGATAAGAATAAGAAAAAGATACTACAGAATTGATTTTAAATCATTTAGACATTGTATCAATTTGTAGAAAGGGTTCATTACGGCGCGGCTCGTTGTCGATTTTAGGTATATTTGCGCTAGCACAGAATCGTTCGGCGCGCTCGCTCCTTCTCGCTCACACTATATGCAGGAACAGTGGGCATTGAACTCGTACAAAACCAGGGACTTGACAAATAATAAAACTATTATCATTTTCCGAAGTTTGGAAAAACTAGGTGAACTACCTAAACTGAAGTTTTCGAAAGTTTATTTTAACCACCTACTGAAAAACAATAAATATATAATGATAACAATAAATAAACATATAATGTTTTTAATAATAAAAATTTAAACTAAATCCTAAATATCCTACTAATATTATAAATGCGAAAGTGTGTTTGTTTGTTGGTTTGTCCTTCAATCACGCCACAACAAAGCAACGAACGGATCGACGTGATTTTTTACATGGGTATAGTTGAGGACCGGGAGAGTTACATAGGCTCCTTTTTATACTATAGTAATGAAACAAGTATACTAGCTAGTAAAGCTGTGATAGCCATGTTTAGGACTGCAGTCTTAGGAGACTACCTAGGGGTATTCGGGAGGTCGCGGGTTCGATCCCGGTCACGCATCTCTGACTTTTTAGAAATTTATCTTTGTGTCTGTAATATAGGTAGGTACCTACCAAAGGTTAATGCAAAAATGACTCTTCTGAATTCATTGTAATAGATACAGTGGATATTTTAAGATTCTGATTAGACTTAGATCCTGCAACATCGGAGTATTATTGTGACAATGTTATGATAATGATAAGCATAAAATAAATCGCGGACGAAATCACGGGAATTTATAAAACACAAAAGTTAGTCTGAGTCGGTAGGTAGGTACGACGATACAAGTTTATTTGTTCAAATGGTGGGCATTTTATCTGTTTTTACTCATGTCCAGGTATGCTCGGTAAATGAAACAAGCACCTAATAATTTAAAACTAAGATTTGTAGATACACTTTTAAAATTAAATGACATACTTATACAAATAATAATTTAAAGTATTTATTGTAGGTACCTACTGATTCTTAATTATACTTCGCATATTTCCCGAAGATGATTATTGTTTACAAGCAGATGGTTAGAGCATCGAAAAAATGCAACAACATTACATAAATTATTTCTTGTTCGTTGATACTTGACAAATTAATCGACAGAAATAATTAAGAATCAAACGAACTTACCTTGTGAAGTTTGATATCTAATTATACGAGTGTCTTGACCGAAGATGATTATTGTTTACAAGCAGCAGATCGCGAGATTATGCTGTCCTTATCACACATTTAGAGCTATTTAATATATATAAAATATATAATTTTATTATTATTTTTAAATTTTATTATGATAAAAAAGTTTCTTATTTACTTCCACTGAGTATTACTAACCTCCCACCAAACACACCATCCGGCCGCTTGAAATCCCGCTTAGTGTCATTCGTTAGAGCCGTATTTTTTCGATAGGTCGAGGGATTTTGAAAAAATTAGGGTGGGTGGGTTTGTAATCATCTTCGGTCAAGACACTCGTATAATTAGATATCAAACTTCACAAGGTAAGTTCGTTTGATTCTTAATTATACTTCGCATCTTTCCCGAAGATGATTATTGTTTACAAGCAGATGTTTAGAGCATCGAAAAAATGCAACAACATGACATAAATTATTTCTTGTTCGTTGATACTTGACAAATTAATCGACAGAAATAATTTACATACCAAACTATAAGTCATTAAATAACATCTACATTATTCTTGTATTAAGGTAGAAATTAGTTATTTGTTGAATAATAATTTTACTTTGAAATTAAGTATCGAAGAATTCAGTTTTACCTGATTTTTAGAAGTTTTATTGTACTACTGTAATAGTACTTTAAAATATATTAAATGAGGATTCAGACTAACTTGCTGCTTTTAGAAACACCTGCCTTGCGGTCAGTTAACTTCGACGCATGTCACGTGTTAGGGGCACCGTTTAATGTTATACGTAATTAATGCCACATATCCAGAATTGATTTAACACAATGAGATAAAATTGGAGATTTTTTTTTTTAACTGACAAAAGACAACCTTCCTACTGATGCAAGGAATAGGTTTTATCTCAAAATGTTTTAAGGGAGAACTGGATACACTTTAAAATTTTCTTTAATAAGTATATGGCAAAACAATGAACGGTTAAAAACTATTTGGTTTTGAGCCTTTCTAAAATCTTATATAAATAATTTATATTATTTTAATACGAATATTTTCCGATTCAAAAGGAAATGTTTTGAATATTTATAAGGCTAAGGATGCTTGCATTCTTTTTTAAGAGTTAATGTGTTTAAAGACAAGTCTTTTAGAGAGATTAATTCATTAGGGAAATTATTCTGTAGATACTTTAATAGATACTAGATTAGGAAATCAAGACACCTTTAAAGACCTTTATACCGTAGTATTATGACCAGAGATTTCGCTTATTTGGCCAGATAAAAAGATAGCGCGAACTGATAACTGTTTTCCTGAAATAAAAATATAATATTAGAACCACAATAATTTAAACCTTTGTTCTTGCATAAAACAACCATGACTTAATCGTACTAGGAATGAAACCATTACTATGTCTAGCGATGCATTAGAGACATCGCGCCTCAGTAGTGACTGTCTAATAATTTCCCTGCCACTAGGGTTAGATTAACATGGAAAGGACGATGCTCTTTGAAAGAGCAGATAAGTAGGATTTTAATATAGGTTAGGTGGTTTCGAAACCCGCAGGTTGATCTGTACCGGGCACAAGGCTAAATGTGCCAATATAGCAGTACGACAAAGCCCTCTGCCTTGACACATTTAATGTGGCGTAGCAATTAGATTTATCTGTAAAAAAAAAAACATAAAAATTTAAGTTGAATGCATCAATAATTTCAGACTAAGCTTAATTTCCATGCAGCGTATCTCTGACATTCATAATTTTGATTATTGGTAAATAAATCCAAATCAGGTGTATCAAAAAATTCCTGTATCTGACGAAACGCGTAATCTATTCAGTGTTTATATTAACCGTTTGACGAGATTCAAAATCTGAGATTAGGTTCGTATTGGACTGACGCAATAAAAGTATAAATTGGATTCTTCACACCATTGCCATATGTTACGTGCGATTGTGTTGGTATTTTTTTTTTTTTAACACTTGGCTGCGATGATGGTAAGTGAAGATGCAGCCTAAGATGGAACGCGCCTGCCCAGAACCTTTTCACTCTTGATTTGAAGGCACCCAAATTTATTTGAAAGATTTTTTTTTATTCGATGACAAGGTAGCCCTTGACTGCGATCTCACCTGATGGTAAGTGACGATGCAGTCTAAGATGGTAGCGGGCTAACTTGGAAGGGGTATAGCAGTGTAAATTCATTCAAGATGCGAGAATATAGCGCCCATTTTATTGATATAGGCAATAGCTGTCTATTCCTCATAAGATATTGCGATTACTTAGTCATGATGCATGACTGAGACTTTAAAGGCTACAAGCAAGGTGAGACGAGAAGAAGGCGATATATGTATTTTGTGAATTATTCTACTAGGGAAAAGTCTTAAAATGAGGAACCTGCAGAATCAATATAATCCTTCCAGTCCTTCCGCCATACGAAATCATCTGTTAAACGATCGGAAAGAGTCATATATATTATATATTATTTGTTATAATTGTCAAAATAGTTGAGTGCCAAAAAATTCTCCTTTTATAAACAACCCATCCATAGTCACTGGGCTGTCTAGCGTCAGCAAACCAACATAACTAGCTAGTTTTCTGATGGTAGGTACATTTTTCAGTATTGGATAGTTCAAGGGTACGCATTCTTACGTTACGTTGTACTTATCCATTTTTTCTTTTTAAATTTAAAACCCACAAATAAATATCTTTTCTGTGGGCCAAGTTTGACTTTTTTTATTTTCTTAATTAGTTAAAAAACCTTATTTGTATACATTATGAATCTTTGAATAAAATAATACTGGTAAAATTATTGTTTTTACATTATGCGTAAAAAATTTCCAATACACAAGAAATCGTCAAAAAAGAATTCTTGATAAGTGACCTAACGAACTTGAAGACGGAGGAAAGGTTTCAATAACTTTATCTTTTGTAATATACATAAGAGATAGTAAAGTACAACCGAAAAACAATCAAACTTTAAATTCATACAGTTAATAATAAAGCTAGTGTTGTTAACGACCAAAACCGTATTTCGATCTATGATCCAAAAAGCTGCAATTTATTAAGAAATTGCGTTTTTCAAATTGCTATATCAAAAACTAGCTATACTGCTATAGCAGTAAAGAGAATGCCAATTAGATGGATTGATAGAGAATTTTTTAAGTAAGATAGCATAAAAAACAAAAAAATCGTATTTGGTCAAATGTTGGTTAACGGCGTTATAGCTTGAGGAGGGTAGAATACAGTCGATTGCTTCATGTAAATCGAAGATTCTATCACTTGTAGCCACTGGTAGTAAAAAATATGCATTTTTTGTCTAAAGTGGCCATGAAGCAAATTTTATAGATCAACATTAATGCCGTATCAATTTTCAAGTGAATGGCATAGATTATTAAAATCTTTTAAATTTCATAAACCAAGGGTTTAGGGACTGTAAAGATTTGTGTGATGAATTTACCCAGAAGGCAAATCAAAATATAACCTGAATATAACAATTCCGTAATGCATTCACTGATTTTGAAAGAATACGATCTATTTTAGATTTATTAATTGTTTGATGTTCTAGAACTATGAAATGGAATTTTTTAACCTTTTAATTTTTATAGGTTATAAGGGTAAAATTTTTATAATCCAAAATGATTTTATCATTCCCAGTCATGATGAAAATACTGCAGTCTGCCAGCGATAGGTCAAAACATTTTTCTGTTTTTTGTACCTGTGACAAAGGACCTTTGGAGTTTGCGCGTAGGGTCGAACGCTAAAGTGTCCCGTCCCACTCGCATGGCGCGGACTCAGACGCTTGTGGTACCCGCCATAGGGGATGCTGATACTAGTGCAAGTATAATCGCGTCTCGACGCGGAGCCCCCCGTGCGTTTAGAGTTTCCGGGTTGCAAATCGAAACACTCGGTTGAGAGCGCAGCTGATTTGGTTTATCGCTGTTAAATCTCAATTCTGAGAAGTAGAAATGGCCTTATAGCATTTTAATTATTATTTTATACATCTTGTTTTTGTTTGCTTACAGCAATCGCCCTCCAACGCTTAGTATTTTAATAACTTCTTGGCCAATTACAGATAGACATAGAACTCGAAATCTGATTCTGTTTCTCCAGCATAACCTCGCGATCTGCTGCTTGTAAACAATAATCATCTTCGGGAAAGATGCGAAGTATAATATAAAGCGAGCACGTGCAAGTTACCCAGTTCAAATAAATACGTTTAATGAAACCGATACACGATGCTCGCCCGACTATGCTATGGTCTATGGTCTTATAATTGGGAGGTCTCGGGTTCGATTCCCGGCGGGGGCAATTTAGGAATTTATAATTTCTAAATCGTCTCTGGTCTGGTCTGGTGGGAGCCTTTGACCGTGGCTAGTTACCATCCTACCGTCAAAGACGTGCCGCCAAGCGTTTTAGCGTTCCGGCGTGTAGAAACCGATTAGGGGTATGGGTTGAATTTACACTGCTATAATACCCCATCCAAGTTAACCCGCTACCATCTTAGATTGCATCGTCACTTACCATCAGGTGAGACGGCAGTCAAGGGCTATCTTGTCATCGAATAAAAAAATTCATGTATGCATTCTTATACGTTCCAAATTAAAATCAGTTGTACTGAATTTGTGACTTTAACATTTTACAAATTAGGTTCATTTTACTTTGACACTAATGTCATCAAATTCTTATACAATCAATCGAATTAAAACTAGGTAGAAACTATTAGGTATTCTGTGTTTAAACTAAGACCAGGCAGATCAGGGTAGGTAGTAGGTAGACCATGACAGTTCGTAAAGAAATTGGTGCCTCTGGTAGCTCTGGTAGGTACTACAAGTGTTCATGGGCGGCGGTAATCACTTTACATCAGGTGACCCGCCAGCTCGTTTGCCCGCTATTCATATAAAAAAAATCTAAGTAGGTAGGTACGATCTTTATCAGTGATATACACCTATTGGTTATATCCTCTCTGTATACACCAGGTAGGTACTTAGGTAGGTAGGTAGGTAGGTAGGTAGGTAGGTAGGTAGGTGGGTAGGTACGGTACGGTAATAAATCCGTCGGTCCTGCGCCTGATCTCTTTCAAGTCACATTACCATCAAATAAAAGTATAAAATTGATGGTATAGAGTGAACACATTTGAGCAAATTATACTTGTAATACTTACCTAATAATGTCCTTCCGACCGAATCCAATCATGGTGGCTTCCTTAGAGGCTAGCCTTCTGCGCGAGAGATAATAGGTATAGTGTACAAGTGTGTGCGCAAACACAGATGTACTCTCTATTCCCTCACTCTCATAGCCCGATGGGACGGAAATCTGACACGACCGGAGAGAGATCAGGCGCAGGACCGACGGCTTTACATGTTCTTCGAGGCATGGCGGTGGATCACCGCCAACTTTCAAACTGCGGGCTAATAGCTAGGTACCTACCGACTGCACATTTCTTGACAGAAAAATCCAATAAGTAGGTACATTTTGTGACCCGACCCGAGAATCGAACCTCGGACCTCGTCTACATCACAACGTCACACATCACAGGTGCTACGCTATGCGCTAGAAATGTATAGGTAGGTATTACATATTATATTATTATGTAAGTATAATAATAATACATAAAAACCTAAGAAAAAAACAAAGTCAACATTTTATAAAAATACAAACCTTCCTCCTCGATTTTGATAACCCTACCTCGGTACGCACTGTACGGATTCCACTATCGACATACAAATTCGCGCGTAAAATAAATTGAAAAAAAAAAATTGCGCCGAGAAGCGTCCTTCCTCCTTGAAAGCCCGAATGGGAATGAAATTGGAGGGCTGGCGCTGTCTATTATAACGCTCCCCATACTAATTTGTAGAAGAGTTTTATGATTATATTTTTCATTAAATAATGAAAAGATGTAAGTCTAAAATAAAAATTGCTGAATATACTTTGATTCCTTTACTTTTGAAAAAGAAATTATTTTTCTGGTTTATATCAGTAGAACATTTCACGCTCTTAGGAATTCCACAAGTAGTTTTTCTAGTAAAAGTGAGTTCTTAGTGATATTTGAAATTTTTTTTCTCAATAAGTATTATACTTGTATCATATATAAAGTTGTTGAATAAACTTCAACTATCGAAATAGCTACACAAATTTTTTTTTCTTGAAAATATATCTGTTTACTGGGTTAAACTATGGTAAGCAGAGAGCGTGTTTGGCGTAATGCCCCGTTAAAGATATGAATATTATATTATGTACCTATCTTAATGTCATCGCAGACTATTTACAGGCCTTTTTATACTTTACAGGTTTTCTATAGAAACTATTCATAACAATATCTCTGTGGGTTCGTTTGAAAGAAACGCATTTGCTTGGCCGTTTTTTCGTCGACTTACATTGCTAAATTGTTCTCCACTAAAAGTTCTTTCTTATCAAGGGGATAATATGCAGTCTAGTCCACCCTGAAAGCTCAATATTGGTGAAAGAAATTTTGAAATCTTGAAAATTTTGAAATTGGTGAAAGAGATTTTGAAGTTGTATAGTTTCGGAGATTATCGATTACATCCAAAAAAACATTTCATTACAAACTTTACCTCTTTATAATATTAGTGTAAATAGTGTACGGTCATTATGGATAGTGTACGATAATTATAATATTAAACCATAAAACGAAATTTTGAAAAGGCTTAGTTGCCTGAGCCTTCTTACATTCGTTGTCCATCTGTATGATTGTTAGACTGTAATAATGTTACTCGTACGATGGCGACTTGATGGATTGAGCAGAGTTTCTTTACGTTTCTGTAATCGGCCCAATCGGTATTCAGTGCTATTTAATGGTAATTTTTTTGAAGAATGTGTAGTACCTAATGTATTGTTTTAAACGTATGGTGTTGTTTCCAAACAAGGATAGGGTATTTAGTCGTGTTGAAAGATGAGTTATAGTTCTTGCAATTTTCGAGGGCGCGTGATCTTCACTTGTGGTCACGTCGTGTGCATGCACATTGCGTAAGTGTTCGTCCCTGTAAGGAGCCTAGGTGGGAGCGGTCAGGCGCGAGCAAGCTCTCGCTCACACTTATACAAATACGGCACACTAACAAAACCATGAGCCACGCGTTCTCTTAAATTGTCGGGACTATAAAAGTTATGAGTCGGCCAAATCTGAAATTTTGAATACATACGAATTATTATTAAAACGATTGTCTAAAATTTAATGCTGTCTTTAGCCTATGGGTAAAATGCATTAATGCAGCAAGAACGCCACAAATTCAGCCAATCATGGTTCAAAATTCAAATTCAGTTTCATGTAGGCCTATAGGTAGAGCCTGTGGCTCTTATGTCAAGATAATAGGTATACTCTGCTACCGGTTTGCCGTTTGGAAAGCAGATTCCGCTGAGAAGAGCCGGCAAGAAATTCAACAATTGCTTTTTTCGAAACAAAATGTTAGAATATTATATACCTACTAGCTGATGGCCGCGACTTTGTTTGCGTGGATTTAGCTTTTAAATCTCGCGAGAACTCTTTGATTTTCCGGGATAAAAAGGAGCCTATGTCACTCTTCCCTTCCTCAACTAGGTATACTCATGCAAAAATTACGTCGATCCGTTGCTTTGTGGTGGTGTGATTGAAGGACAAACTAACAAAGAAACACTTTCGCATTTATAATAGGTGTATGTATTAGTAAGGAAATAAGGATTTATAATATTAGTAAGGATGATGTACGATAATATTTTTAAAATGAATTTAAAATACACACGTCTTAGACGAGTAGCTCGGGGGAAACGGATCGAGAAATCGATCATGACGTCATCGATGGCTATCGTGACGGATAGATGGCGTCCGGACAATATTTCGGTTTATCGTATTTTTATGGCTTTGTTGTTTTTAGTGTCTTTCTACTTCTACCTTTTCTTAGCGATAGCATACGCCTTTACCCGTAGGTACGGAATTTAATATTTTTGATAGTGGGTAAATCCTAAGTAACTCTATCAAATATATACTTACTAGGTATTTTTTAATAGATTGTAAAGGAGACCGTTCCTGAAGTAAGAATGATCACACTCAAACTAACCACAACACAACCGAAATGGTAAAAACCCTACCTAATACCACCTCCAGTCCTATACATCTCTCTTTTAGCGATCCTAAACTACAAATCAAATCAGTTACACTTGCCTTAGCTTATTCTGTGCCTAAGCCTAATAGCAATATTTATTCGATTACGATTGCTATCGTAACCCCTCATGTATGATGACGTATGCTGAGATCTATAGAGTGTACTCTGACTCAGCTCAGACTTAAGATAGAGGTTAAAACGAGATACAAATATGCTCTGACATAAATCTGTTTCGTTTTAATTCTGTCTTGAGTATGAGCTGAGTGAGACTGTGGTCTATAGATTTCAGCCTAAGACACAGAGGCATCTATTAGTCTTAGCTCCAGTCTCTATATTAAGTCCCTGATATTAATTTTGGAGATAGGTATTGCTTATTAATTTTTATACTAAAAACAATTGATTAAGCTTCATCAATATTTTAACATTAACATGAAAATATGTGTCCTCTAATTTTCATTTCGGTAACCGTGAACATAACCATTAGTTCGATGTCAGCATTTCATAATAAATATTCAAAACTATTGTACTGCGACTCTTTACATTCCAACAATGGCGACATTTCAGTATTGTTTCTTACGTAATATACGATGCTCTGTCTCTTTCAAAGTTTCAACCCGGCAGCCGAAATATGCTGTAAACAACACCTGTGAAGGATTTTTATAAAAATGCATAACTTCTTCCCTTCTTGGTAGAGCAAATCCAAGAGAAGCAGTCTATGTGTCTGTAGTGTCTATGTTCCACCATAGCGTCTAAAGTACCTACTGAACCGATTTTGAGGAATGAAGTGTCAACCGATTCGTTATTATACATTTTATATATGACGGATGTTATATTATCTAATATTAGAGTGTGATGTGGTATGGTTGCTGGTATTTTAACTAAATGGTTGTAGCGTCACTTCAGTTATGCTAAATAAATGAAGCAATCGCACACACAATACACTAAAAAACCGCTGAAACAATGCGCGCGTCCAACACGACACGTAAACTAATATGGCGGGTAATTTTGACAGATGCGCGTTCGGTTTCACGGCGCCACTGTTGCCAAGATTTACTGTTGCTCCAACGGAGCCATTGTGCCGCCATTGTCCGGAGCTCGTTCCAAATTCAAAATAAATGAGTGCAGCTACTGATTTGAATGTCAATTCCAACCTAATACGGTTACGATGGTATTTTTGTTTCTGCCCAAATTTAAGTGACCGTGTATTACGTGCGCGGAATACAACAATTAACTTTAACTTACACTGGCAGATACTAAAGCTTGGGGAACAGCTAAATCATTAATAACATAACAGTTGAAGAAATGGTTTTAATACTTCTCACTTGTTATGTAAATGAAATGACCACTATAATTATTTTATTCAGGATTTCTATCGAACTGGGTACATTATAGCGCCAAGAGTTCGCAAACATTTTTTTATTTTTTTAAGAATATTTTACCGTGCTGAACATACTCCAAATAAAATCGAAAGCTTGTATTAGGAGTGGGTGCGATATTAACGCAACGGTTGGGAATCGAACCGTCGACCTTTCAGTGTTCAGTCCGCCCCCTTAACCGCTGGTCCATTGGGACTTGAAGCGCAATAAAAATATTAATTTCGCCAATATTGAGCGGTAAAGGGTGCGTGAGGCGCGGCCACAAATCGCGCCGCGCTAAATAAAGCTGTGAACACACGCGGCGACTCATTACAACTTGATGAACGACCCGCGTGGCGCGAAACTTCTGATAGTGTGAGAGACAGTACCTGTAATGCATCTGGGAATTTATCATATACTCCGGGCGCATTTGCGTCTATGGTAACGAGCTATCGCGCTGAAGCTTCGGTATGTTTAGCGCCCTAAAAACTTATCGTGATAATGCGAATATTCGCCGAATCCTGATAATGTAGTCGCAGTATTAGATACCTACTGTTTTTATTAGAGTTTAGTATTGTATATTAAGTTAGAGGTCTTATGCCTCTGCAGGTATGAGACCTCGTTGATTTGTTTTATTTATAAAAATTAATAATATGTATGTAATTTTTTTAATTCGATGACAAGATAGCCCTTGACTGCGATCTCACCTGATGGTAAGTGACGATGCAGTCTAAGATGGTAGCGGGCTAACTTGGAAGGGGTACAGCAGTGTAAATTCAACCCATACCCCTAATCGGTTTCTACACGCCATCGTGCCGGAACGCTAAATCGCTTGGCGGCACGTCTTTGACTGTAGGGTGGTAACTAGCCACGGTCAAAGCCTCCCACCAGACCAGACCAGAGACAATTTAGAAATAATAAATTTCTAAATTGCCCCCGCCGGGAATCGAACCCGAGACCTCCCAGTTATAAGACCACAGCGCTCACCATTGCGCCAGGAAGGTCGTCAAAATTTCATATTTCAAAGGAGAATGTTTTTATAAAATTTTGTTTCTTGTATTGCTACGAAGGTCTAGATACCGTACCTACTCGTATTAAAGAATTCTTACAATTTTTAGTCTTGTTTCGTCATACTCAATAGTTTTAGAGGTTATAGATTCACCGTAACATAGAATACAATGTTTCCTTGTTTTTTTTTTGCTTTTACGCATTAGCAAAAAATCTTACCGCCCTCTCTTACACTACAATCGTTATACCGAGTGTGACAAGGTGCAAACTACAAGAGTACGAGAATAAATTATCAGCCCGTTGGAAATCAAAAAGGATTTTTAATTAACACCTAATAACAAAATACTGGGTGCACCAATGTAGCACCAATTCGCACCTAATTTTATTGACGCCTTGGTGCAAGTGCCGTGACCGTAAGATCCCAGGTTCAATTCTCGTTTGAAGCAACATGAAGACTATATTTTCCTTTTCTAAATTAGCTATGATACAGAGTTTACAACCTGGTACAACTATACCAGTGTCAAAATGGTTTGAGGTTTCATCTCTATCTATATAACATAGCTCTACAAGTTTTAGTTTAAGCCTCAATAGCCCAATGGTTTACAGGTGCGAACTGAAAACTGTAAGGTTACAGGTTCGATACCCACCCGTTACACTATTGTCGTACTCACTCCTAACACAAGCTTTCACTTATTTGGAGAGGAGAACATTTTGGAAGGAGGTTGATATACTTTTAAAAAAAACAAAAAAGTTTAGGATGTTTTTTAGACTGAGATTTATTTAATCTGTTCTTCCAAGGTTTTTCCGTATTAAAAGGTAAACAATTTATAAGATCACATAACGCAGTTAATTTGACTGTCTTTGGAGTTTGGTTTGGAATTTTCATGACATAAACCTGTCATGTTATCTGCATCATCATTTACTTATCGTCAAGTGAACTTGCCGTCGTAGACACATTCAGATATGTTACACGAGCATGCATATTTATTAAACACAAGTGTAACAAAATTTTAAATATTTGAACAATAAATAAAAATTTTGTTCAAAAGCAATAGCAGTGTGGACAATCGAAGCACAGGCTACACAAAGGACGAAAACATTAGTCCGCGATACAAGACAATCGGAAATTGATGGAGCTTGCTTTGTTAAATGATGATCTATGAAAAAGTTTACTTGGCATTCACTTTTATGTGCTACCGTTGAAAATGGTGATTTAGTAGTTGATTTTTAGGGTTCCGTACACCAAAGGTGTCAATGGAGCACTATTACTAAGCCTCCGCTGTCCATCTGTCTGTCAGCGGGCTGTATCTCATTAACCGTAATAGGTACATACTAGCAATTTTCACGGAAATAACCTAATAGATTTATAAATACATATCAAAAATTCCGAGGCCGGCGGGATTCGAACCCACGTCTCTCTGGGAATCGCGCCCAAGTGTGTTAACCGCTACACCACTATTAGGTTATTTCCTTTAAGTGTAGGTTAACACTTCAATAAAAATTAAAAATTTTCACGGAATGTGTATTTCTATTGCCGCTATAACAGTAAATAATAAAAATACATTAAAATCCTACTTCCCACTAATTCTACTAATATTATGAATGTGAAAATTTGAGGATGGATGGATGCAAGTTTGTTACACTCACAAAGAATGAACCAATTTTGCTGCAATTTGGAATCGAGATAGCTTAAACCCTAGATTAGCACATAGGTTACATTTTATCCTAGAAAATTAAAAACTTCCCGTGTGAATTACTCACTAATCAATACGGACGAAGTTTTGGGCATCAACTAGTCAACTTAGTACATTATTTGTATAAATGCGAAAGTCTCTGAGGATTGATGGATGGATGGATGTTTTTTTTTTACCCCTTCACGCCACAACGAATGAACAGATTTGGCTGATATTTTGAATGAAGATAGCTCATATCCAGGATTAACACATGGGCTTCATTTTATTCCGGAAAATAAAGCCCATAGAGCTCCCGTGTGAATTAAAAAACCTTAATCCACGCAGACTAAGTAGCGGGCATCATATAGTAACATACAAGAAACGTGATTTTTTCGGCGTTTTTTGCTCGACCCTAACAATCGCTGCTACGATGGTACGATGGATCATGGAACCCTTCGTGTGCGAATCCGGCTCGCACTTGGCTGGGTTTTTTATCTGCGGGCGATTGTTTTTCTGGTTCTTGGCGCAGTGTGCGTCTCTCGCCTTGATTGTTAAACGTTGATAAATTGCTCGGTACGTGCAAATGATGGCGTGTTTTTAGGTAATTTGGTGTGTGCAAATCTTGTGCAAATACACGAGTAGGTACCGACGTGGCAACTGTTTTCTTTTCTTCTTTTGATAAAATGATGAAGTAGCTTTTTAGCACCATTACATCTTCGTTACGTGTTTAATTTTTCGAACTTGGAAAATTTTATAAAAATTTTAGTAATCTCGTACCTACCTATGTCCTAATTTTTTTGTAACAGAAATAATAACAAATGTAAGAAAATGAAACAATTAACTTTCCACACACTTCTAAATTATTGTGTGTATTGGAGTAACACTTCGAAAGTTTTTATGCAGTTATATTGAAAGTTGAGAATATCGAACAATCAATGAATTTATTAATTAAAATAATCAATCAATTTATATATGTACGCGTTTGAAAGAAAACTAATACCTATAGTTTAACAAATATTAGTCTAAACGAGACGTTCAAAGAGGCCACATCGTGTCCGTTAGACGTCGCTAGCGTTCCGGTACAATCGCGATGGTGCGTAGAAACCGATTAGGGGTAGGTATGGGATACCCCATTCCAAGATAGTCCGTTACCATCCTATATATCGTATTCAAGGGCTATTTATGTCGAAAAAAAAATATTCAGTAGGAACTTTTTGTTAATGAACAGAAAACATTCCGAATTGGACACGCTGAACTAGACACGCTACTTGGGTGTCTACACTGCACGTCTTGCTGCATTTCACGGACTGATGCCTTTTTATTGCAAATTGTTTTGTTAATTTTTGTCCAGCTTTTGTCCGAACGCGCGCAATCCCCATTGTGCAGGCTCCTGTATGTTTTACAGCACATTCTGAGCTCACTACTGTTTCTCGCATTCATCTTGTTCAATGGTCAATACGATACGGAATGTAAAGTCATGATGTTGGTCTATTGTTTAAAAGAGTAGCAGATTTATTATGTTCGAAAATAGAAACTATTTACAGCCGATTTTACCAATGTAAAATAAATCAGCTGAGCGAAAATATGACATTTTGGCAGATTTTCAATAGGTAGGTACAAAAAGTGTCAAAATATCAAGACGCTCAGATAAGACTTATTTTAAGTTACTGAAATCGGCTCTTAATAGTAAGACTAGTTTATTTAAGTAATACCTATGTACAAGTCAAAGAATTATCTAAAGCCTCAATAGCTCAATGATTACAGATGCGAACTGAAATCTGAAAACGTCGCAGATTCGATCCCCACCTGTTGCACTATTGTTGTACCCACTCCTAACATAAGCTTTACGCTTATTTTGAGGGGATAGGAGAATATTAGGCAAGTTCGGCTTAGCTTATATTTTTTGCTTGAAAAAAAAAAGAATTATCTATGGATAAATCCATAGATAATTCTTTTTTTATTTAAAAATACAATATTTAACTTAGTATTAAAGACTAGCTTTAACCCGCGGCTTCTCTCACGTTAGGTTCGATTTTTTAACCCTCTATTTAACCCTCTTGGGGTTGAAATTTTCCAAAATCCTTTCTTAGCAGATGTCTACGTCCTAACAGCTACCTGTATACCAAATTTCAGCTCGATCGGTCCAGTGGTTAGAGCTGTGCGTTGATAGATCAGTCAGTCAGTCAGTCAGTCAGTCAGTCAGTCACCTTTGCCTTTTATATATTTAGATATACGTATAATGATACATAAACAAATATTTTTTTTTAATCAAAGCTCCTTCATAGTACATATTTATTCCTATGAATATGATCTATAAGTAGTGATGTAATTTTTATTTTCCGATGTCTGACAGTATCTAAATAATAATTACGATCGGAAAATAAACAGCTATTTCAATTGAGAGAAACATTCAATGCAAAACAAGATAAAATATTGTTAGTTGTTTACGTATCGAGTCATCTGCCAACTCTGTCAGGATCTCTGCAGGAACCTTCCGAGCAATCGGTTCACATCTGCCACTTAAACAACAACACCGAGACACAAGCTAAACTCACTCACTCCAAACTCAACTCCAATTATCCTCAGCCCTTTGTCCCTCTGATTTACGACACCCCCCGCGACTGCACTAATAACGGCCCAGCTTTATGCAACTTTACGTTTGTGATTCTGTAGCGTTCGGACATTTAGAGCTATACTACCGTTTGGTTTCCGGGATCTTTTATTGTCTTCGTGGAAAGCTGCTGGATGTACTTTAAGACATGCTCTTTAAACCGATGCTTTGTTGTCCACTGTACTCACTTGTTGGAAGTAAAAGTTAGGAACTTGAAAGACTTTTCAATGTTTATTGTGACTTATAATTGGTAACTTACGTGTTGGAGGGTTTACTCAGTTCTACATTAAAAAATATGGTATACTACTACTATGGTACTATACTATGATATACTTTATATTAAGTTTGCTTATTTGCAAATATGTATGTACAGTTAAAGTCAGTTCTAAATCTGAACTTGATACTAGAATAAGATTTCGAAGATTTGCTTCGTGTACTGCCACGTTGCTAGGTAGTTTGTTCCAATTTGGAAAACCTCTTTGTTTTTCCGAGATAAAAAGTAGCCTATGTTCCTCTCAAGGTCCCCAAGTCCCACTATTTATACCTACCTATGAGAAAAATCACGTTGCTCTGTACCTAATTGCTATGTGATTGAAAGACATATAAGGACACTTTCGTATTTATTAGGATGTTGACTGGCATTGTAGTAAATTTTATACGAATAGTTCTGCTTTTTACTAGGTATTTTAAAAAACTTTAGTAGCTACAGCATAGAAATTTAGACTCTGAGTAATTTAAATACTTGCCATTTTAACTTCAAAAAGTTCACCTATTTTTCTGTTGGGTACCGTTATCTGCTTACTGCTGATTAATGGCCAGTCATGAACGGAAGCCAAAATACTGGACAGAATCAACATTGTACCCCATTAGATAATTACTTTTCATCTTTGTCGGCCTTTCCAGGAACCGCTTCACATGGCCTGCGTGAATAAGCTCGCCATTCGATATGCACACACGCCGCCTTTTACAAAAACACCACCGACGATAGTTAGCCATTGATCCTAAAGCGAATCACGGACAAAACTAATAAACAATAAAAATATCACAGTCAAAATATATGTCGGCTTCGATGAAAAAATTGTAAAAGAAACGATGACTTTCTGTCGACTTTGTGACGTGCCGAAGTCGACTGTCCGGCGCGACGTGATCAACAGAATTTCAACTTTAAAACCTTACTAATTAAGAACAAAATTGAGAAGTTCTTAGGAACTTTTTCACGAGCGATTCGTTAGGGGCGTGGCTCGTCTCAAATGGAAACATTTGCCAATATTATCGTGAAAGGACTGAACACTGACTGAACAGATGAAATAATTTATTTCCCGATGTCGCTTTGTATCCAAAACTTGGTGCTATTGTCCATTTTTTGCGTCGGCCGCTTTGCTACCCCGTGTGGCTTCGACATCTCTATTTATCCCTTTTGAATAAAGGATACCGACTTATCCAACTCTCGTATCACTCTAAACTCTCCCGACTCGAGTTAAAGTAAGTTTTGTTTAATTTGGGATATGTGGAGATATGCCTTTTTGGTTTCGTGCGCTGTGTTGACGTGTTTAGAAGATGTGTGTTGACGACAAAGGCATTAGAGTGTTAGTTAGTGATCCCGTGGTTTTGTGCAAGCCGGCGGAATGGCTGTTGACTTTTGATTTACGTTAAATAAATCTTCGGACGTAAGGAGATTACGTAAAATGCTTTCGGGTTTTTACATTTCAGTTAGTTATATTTATTTGGATATTGATCTTTTCTAAATGTTCTCTACAGATTGTTAGAATGCTTTGAACTAAATAAGAACTAAGTTTTAGTATAAACTAATAATGATCTAAGTTAAATAAGCCTAATAGCTACACGTACAAGTTAAAGTCAAATCCGCCTAAGTCAAGTCCGGCCCCAAACATCATGATGATGAGAAAACTTCTTACACCAAAAATTGGAATTCTTTTAATTTCGGTCGTAAGAACTTTACAAAAAACCGAACAGCTATTTGCATTTTAAAATATACTTAGTCATAAGTCATAACGCCATGTTTTCTCTCGGGGATATTCTATTTTGTCTATGCTATTATCACTTCGCTACTAGTTGTTTTTGAGTAAAAAGAAAAACTCTTTGCAAACTTTGGTGATCAAAGATGCCGATTTATGAATGTCTTGGGAGTTGGGAATAGATTCTTCTCAGAGAATATGACGATGACGGAAATATTAAGTTTGATTCTATATTTCTATACCTTTTGGGTATTTGTATACATGTAATATATGCCCAGCTCAAGATTTTGTATTTTCGTGTACGGAATTTTCTGTAATAAAGTTTTATGTCATAGAATAATTCAGCCAGCTAAAGAACTGAAAAAGAAATAACCATGGAAAACCAGATGTCCACCAAGCATCCTACCTGTGATAAATAGACACCAAAATAAAGGATGAAAATGTTAATCTAAAAATTATGTATTGATCATGCAAATAGTAACTACTTAAACTTTTTTCAACCAACACAAATAATGTATCTGCTAACAAAAATACAGCATTCAATCATCGAATCTTTGGTTAAATTCCTTTTTGTTCCAAACCATAACAAATCCAATTTTACACCAAGTAATTATTGCACCACAGTACCAAAGCCTCCAAAAATAAAAAAGATAGGTGCCCTGCGGTTCTCTACAAAATAACACCAAGTTACACTGCATAATGTCTCGGGTACTGTCTCAAAGGAGTCGCTAAGCATTCATTATCGTATCTAGGCTTTCTATTTCAATTTCAATAGCCACTAATGTCCCATCATGGCTTTACAAGAAACCACATAGAAACCGCAGCGTGACGAACACCTCGCATGGGGTCCGAACCACTGAAACAATCGGCTTATTTATCGTTTTACAGCAGCTATATAGCATCGTCACCGTTTTCAAAGAGGCCAATAATTTGGAGAATGCACCCGCAATAAAACCATCATGGCCCGTCCCGAGCCAGTGGGCTAAAAGAACGAATAGGTGGACAAAAAACGCAACGTGCGTTCAAGAGATTTGGCACGCTCTACCCGCAACGTCTATCCAGCTTTATTATATTGTACAGGACGTGTGATAAGTCACTGTGCATTTTAAAATTGATGACATTTACAAGTCGTTACTTCGTTAGTAGGTATACAGTGAGATTTTCACTTTTATCCATTATCGATTATATTAAAAAAATAATAATTAGAGTCTCAATAGCCCGGTTAAGGCACAAACTGTAAAACTGATATTTTCAATTCCCACATCCATCAAGTGCTATTGTCATACTCACTCATATTATTACATATTAGGTACAATAGACCCTTTACTCTCATTTTGAGGAAAGAGAGGAATTTTAGTTAGGTATGTTCAGCAACAACGCTATCATCATTATCGGGAACCCATCAATGGCTCACTACTGAGTGCCCTCTCAGAGACGGCCATGGTCCACCATCCTGGCCCAATGTAAATTTACAGGTTTAACACTTCTTTGAGTTAAACTTTGAATAAACATACACACTTTAATTTGAAAAAACAATATTTCTATTGAGATTACTACAAATACAAATATTTTTCAAATATTCGTACGTAATTACTACGTAGGTAATGTACCTATTTTACGGAGGTTTAAAAGTAATTTAACTTATCAAACACCCTGTAGCCCCACCATTTATACCACGTGATGAATGCGCGGAAGTCACACCAGAGTCGCATACAACTTAATAATAACGATAAACACCGGTCCCCTATTTAAACAAAATGTTTCGCAACATTAGCGCGGCCATTTCGGTGGATCTGACGATTCAATTGAGGATTGACGATTGTACAACGTCACGGATTAAAGTAATGTTTGACAAACTTATTTGTTGCGTTGACTGTGATCGATGGGCTCTGTGTCAATATGCTGAATTGAAATAATCCAAAACGTTTCCATTATTGGAAAATCATGATTTATCTTCAGTCATGCTTAAATACAGAAAATTATAAAGAAATTCTTGCAAAATGAATTACATACTTGTGGACGATGGTATAGTAGCTAAGTAATTGTAAGTTTTTAAAAAACCGCAGAAGGAATAGCTCTTGAATTGGGCATCCTTGGGACAAACAAACTTTTGTATTACATAATTGCGAATTGTGCCTGTCAATCTGTTATTATTACCAATACAATACATTTACGATATTGTTTTTTGATGATAGTATGAAAAAGTGAAAAAGCATAGTTGAAAAAATGTAGCATGCATATTACCTAAGTTTTTATATGTATAAAGAACTGCTGACAATTTCTGAGTTTTAGGTAAACATTTATTTTGATTTGATTTGATTTACTTTATTTTGCTAACTTTGAATTTAAAAATTGTCGACATAAATTATGAATGATTTGCAAACCTAGCGTAGCGACACATGTTACAGTCTTTTGCGTTACATTTCCCGCACATTTCTTGAAGATTTATACAATTTGCTGACAATAAAATGTAGCGCGCAGATGTCATGCGTCCAATATTAATAATGGTAACGCCGACGTTTACCACAATAACCACTACTGCAATAACAAACACGTCTCCATGATAAATGATAATATTTTATGGCAATCACCCTCGATACATGACGCTTATGTCTCAATTTTTGCAAACATAATTCTTTGCAGCACACGAGTATGAATTTTATTTCACTACCATTGAAGTACTCTTTCGTGTGCCGTTATATTGCAGCCGTTATGAATTTGTATGTGGGGTACAGAATGTATTGATGGCGCTCAATCGCACGTAGCAAATTGTCGATATTCGGTGCAGTCATTAGTAGTTTTTTGTCCAAGGAGAGCCGCGTCGCGCACTGTGCGATCGTGTATAGGCGGCTTTTAAAAAGTTACTCGAGTGTACAGTTTTTAGGTTTTGTGTTAAATGGAATGCATTAGGTTAAGTTATTGTTAAGAGATTTAAGTTTTTAACGGGTGTTTTAAAGGACTCTTTTTGCTAAATGTTATCTTTTATTAAAAATGATTGAAAGCTTTATACATTTACCAGAATACAATGTTATTATGTGGATGTTTAATATTATATTTTTGGTTTAATAATAGAAAATATGTAGACACAAATTAAAATTAAAGACATAAGATTTTTACAGTCTTCAAAGTCATGAGTAGTCACATTTTCTACGTCAATTATTAAAGGTGCCATTAAATTAAAGGTAAATTAAAGGTTCAATTGATGGTTTAGTATTAAGCTTTTTTTAGTTCCTTAAAAAACGCCAAAATGAGTTTTACTACCAACGTAGGATCTTGTTTAAAATGTAGATAAAGTTATTTATCCAGCACCTAGGAAGCAAAATTGCAGTAATTTTGTCCACAATTTATTCAGTCCAAAACTAGCAAGTTATTTATTGTGACTTCTTACAAAAGTAATACAATAGCAATTTCTGAAATCTGAAACCATCGATTGAAATCTCGATTAAATGTAAATCTCAAATTCCCACATGTCCTGTGAATTGTAAACACGATTCCCAATATCTGAATTCACATTAAAAACCTCTATATCAGGGTCATTAAAGTTCAAAATCTTTTGATCTACATCTTTATCGAATACAGGGACGTGAACTACAAAGGTTTAATACAAATTTAGCATTACACTTAGCGAAGAATTTAGTAGTTCAGTAATAAGAGTTGTTCTTGAATGTCTCGATGTTGGTATAAAGTTAGTCGTAAACAATGAAGCCAACAAAAGGCGAACCCTCAAAGAGCATGTAGTGAGGCTAATATTGATAGATAATATTGTTATTTGCTACAATAACACTACAATGCTGTTTATTAGCCGGCAACCGACCATCTGCAGTTACTAAATGTATAAAATTGGAACATCCCGATAAAATGCTCAATGTTATTTGATAGATTAATTATTTGACAAAAACGACATTAAAAAAAATGAAGAAAAATGACTTCAATCCGAGTCTTGAAGTTAATAAAAAACTGTAGAGATAAGTATAGGGCCATAATCTTTGTAATACAAAACATTTTGAGTCACACAAATTAAAGTAATTTATCCGAGCCAAAATGAGAAATCCAAATATGGTGATTGCACAACTACGCCTCAAGAAAGTCCAAAAGACATTGGGGAAGACTTAAGAGTGGCGTTCTATATAAAAATTCCACAGTCAGTTTTAGAATTGGCTTTACATAAGTTTAAAAAATCTATTAAAAGTATGTATCTTCATGAAAAAGCATATATAACATTCACATGACACAACCAAGCGTAGAATTTTTTTACTGAACAAAACTTAGAAACTTAGAAAACTAAATAATAGTAAACCTGAAATGCATAATATCTGTAAAAGCTGAGCATTTGATTAAAGTTTAGAAATTCGCCACACATTTTTGTAATAATTTAATAACAAGCCTCAATAGCCCAACGGTTAAAGGTGCGGACTGAAAACCGAAAGGTCACAGGTTCGAGCCCCACCCGTTGCACTATGTCGTACCCACTCCTAGCACCAGCTTTTCGGTTATTTGGAGGGGAGAGAAGAATATAAGTCAAGTTCAGCTTGGCTAATATTCTTTAAAAAAATAATTTAAACAAATATATGATACAAAAGGTCGGCCAGACTGCACAAAGGTTGTTTCTTGGCGTTATTATTTCAGTGTGAGATGAAGCCCACCCGAGAAGGGAGGCTGCGTTAATCTCAACTAAAACACCGGATTAGACTGAACATGGTTTTCAAAACAGTCGGCGAATCAAAAGGTTCTCAAGAATTTGCAGTTTGCACATACGAGTCTGGTCGCCGGATTTGCTAGCGAAACATTTTTTTTTTGTTTTTTTATATCTACTGGGTTCTAGGAATTGATTGATTGAGTAATCAGCGTACAACTATAAAGTTCTATCGTTCGTTAAACTTTAAAAATTCTAAAAAATAATTTTTAAAAAACTTACTTTGTTCATTTTAGCAAATTTTAAAAAGTTAATTTAAAGTTATTAGGTACCTAGTTGTTACATAATAAAAGCTTGTCATGGCTTCTTTATCTTTACTGCCACCATTACAAAATCT
This sequence comes from Hipparchia semele, assembly GCA_933228805.2. Lineage (NCBI taxonomy): Eukaryota > Metazoa > Arthropoda > Insecta > Lepidoptera > Nymphalidae > Hipparchia > Hipparchia semele. The sequence goes on from OW121717.1 coordinate 14,338,449, forward strand.
GACTAAATATCATAAAATGTGTTAAAATTGTTGCAAAACTTATACTTACTTTCAGTTTTTTTTCTAACCATCTAAACATTTTAAACGTGTCTCTTGAAACATTGACTCAGAAAGGCTACTATCTTACGCGAAACTCTTGCAGCTGCCCCTTTTCCTTCAAAACAGACCCATTTAAGGTATCTCACAAACTATTACCCCTTAAAAAAATAAGTGGCAACAATAAAAATTGAAAAGCATTTTTTCATGGAAAAAAATTGGACGAATTTTGATGAAACTTCATAATACTAGTGGTTCGCCCCGAACTGAGACCTCGCGGTATCCCATAATTCCCAAAAGTTTTAATTATATATTGTAATAATTAACTTTTAACATTAGACGCAATAAAAAAAATAATAGTTGACATAAAACTGTTTTACTGACACAGCGCCATCTATTAGCATTATAGTGAAGCTATTAGCTTCACAATAATGCTAATAGATGGCGCATTAAAATTAAATAATTTTGTTTCTTTATAACATTTATCTAATTTTAGTATTTGTTGTTCTAGTACAGGATATAACTGAATTTTCAACCAAGTTTCACGTTCTAATATTCAGTAATTTAGAAGTTATAGGGCTCTGACAGACATTTAGACGGACACACTTCTCTGTCTAGTAGGCAAGCGCCCTAGTTGACTCAGAGAACTCGCTTCGCTCGTTCAATAATGGCTTATATATTAGAATAGCTCAAAGGTTATATTTTATCCAGATAATTGAAGAATCAAAACACTTACAAGTTTGTAAGTATGGATGGATGTATGGATGGATGTTTGTTACTCTTTCACGTAAAAACTACTGAACCGATTTGGCTGAAATTTGGCACAGAGATAGATTATAGTGTGGAATAACACATAGGCTACTTTTTATCCCGCAAAATAAGAGAGTTCCCGCGGGAATTACAACACATTAATCCACGCGAACGAAGTTGCGGGCATCAACTTCGCCTAACTAAAAAATTCAATTATAATTATATTAACCTTATTGACCTTAGTCAATAAGAGGAATATAAATTAAGTTTTCAGACAGCCTTAGTTTAAAACCTCCAATTATCCTTCGTAGTGACTGAATTGGGCAAAAAATGGCTAAAACACCAATTATCTGGCGCAGATAACGCGTAAACACGGCATTGGGCCCGCTGGCGGCGCCGCTAAAACACGAGACGCCACCCACAGCGGGCAAGGGTGCTTCGAAATTGCTGTATTGGTTCTGTATAATGCGAGATCATTATAGGTACCTACGTAGATACCTACCTAATAACACTTTATACTCTGTGAGGTGATAGCTGAGGTCTCTTTTTAAAAAAAAGAATATCAACCTAGCTGACTCTGACGAATCTTCTCCTCTCCCCTCCAAAAAAATGAAAAGTTTGTGTGAGGAGGTACAACGTGCAACGGGTTCAGTTTTCCGCACCCTTAACCGTTAGGCCATTGAGGTTTTAAATCACTTTTCCTTGCCGATTCTGTTTCGGAGGTCCATGATTCTTCGAATCCACTGCACGCAGTTCTAACTATTCGGAGTTTTTAAGTTTCAATCAATTAAATATCACTTGAAGGTGAAGGGAAACTTCGTGAGGAAACTTGCACGTTACTACGCTACCACTGCGGTTTACATGGTCTGGTAAGAGGCTATGGCCGTAGCTAACTACAACCTTACCGTCAAAGACATATCACCAAGCGATTTAGCGTTCCGATACGAGTGCACGTAGAAAACAATTAAGATTTAATTTACGCCTTCGAAGTTACTTACTACCAGATGAGATCGCATCTTGTCGTCTTCTAAAAACATATCAAGGAACTCTAAAGTTCAACCTCTCGTAAAAAGCCTGTGACACTTAGCAAAATGGCTGACCCGTCAAAGACGCCGCGCGCGCTGGGTGGCGGCCGCCGCCAATAAATCAACCCTAAACACATCGATAACGCGCCTTGCGAACAAGCTGGCTTGCAGAGGAACATTCACACACGTGGTGGACCTGTCAACAGCCACGCTGTGACCCTGTCATTGCCTCGTTAGCCCAGAAAACAAAACGCTTAGCTCGATTAATATGCCTCAGAAATCAGAAATGCGCATAGTTCGAATAGCTGATGGTCGATGGGGTTCCAAGGTGTTGGAGCGGCGATCTCGCACCGGGAAGTGCAGTGGCATATCGCCCATTAGGTGGACCAACGCAGGCAGCTACTGGATTCAGGCGGCGCAAGACCGATGCCTGTGCTAGTTTTTCAATATTCCACGCGACAGCGCATCGGAATGTTAAATGGCTTGGCGTGTTAACACGTGCTTATTTTGAAATAATTTGTCACTTTTAATGAATACTTTACTAACGCTTTGAACTGAGACCTCCCATCCTGAAATACATAGGTATTTTTCATTCAAGAAATACGAATGACGCCTTATACTCCTCAATTCATCAAAGAAATTTTCATTAGTATAGATTAAACTAGACTAATGAAAACTTTAAAGTTTATCAGATCAAAAGTACTGTGCTTCGTTTAACACGACATTAACTTTAATAACTTCATAAGTGCACCTTTGATAAAATATTTTTAATTTCTCTCCACACGACGATATGACTGTGGACAAAACAATATGTTTTTTTACAAAATGAATCACAGAAAGGGGCATCCATGAGAAAATCGAGCTGAAAATTGACTCGTTGACCTTTGATTTTTTGGAAAGAGCATTTGCAAGGACATAATTATTATTAACAATTTACTTAAGCTATTTTTATCTCAACTTGTTTCGCGATTAAAATGCATAAGTCCTTCCACATCTTCTTCAATAGGTACACAGCACAGTGTCAAAAACACAAAATCAGGATAGCAGCTCGAAGGCGTCTATGAAATTGACTTTCAATGCAAATAATAAGCACTCATCGATCCCTGCTAAATAAAATCAATCAAATTTATGATTAAATACGTCATCTTATCTATTAATTATTGCAAATTGGGCACAAAAACAACTTCTGAATCCTTCAGGAAGACCAAATTCCCGTATCCTGGGCGGGCCGCATGTCTTCACACCTCAAGTGACGACATAATCAACATTCCACGCGGCCATATTTCATAATAACGATCCCGGTGGCAAAGGAACAGACAGCCATTTGTCCCGCTAACTGTGCATGCATGATGCATGCGTGCACACCAATTACCGCCTCCAACTGTTTCATCATTCTTTGTTGTATAGGTTGTATATTTAACTTCAATGCATTATTTTTTCGAAAATATTAGAGCTGGTCTACTTGTGACAGTAAAAAAATAATTTAAAACAAAGCAATGAATTGTGCAGTTCTATACGTAGGTAACTTTGTGATCTTACACAGGCACAAAATTTTTTTTCCTTCGGATACACAGGTGACAAACATCTTTTAAAATATAGTTTTGGGCGTAGGAGTCGGGAAAAGAATCTATATATATAAAATTCAAAGTCCTGACTGACTGACTGACTGACTGACTGAGATATTAACGCACAGCCTAAACTACTGAAGTTAGAAACTTGAAATTTTTACAGTTGGTTCCTTTTATGACGTAGGCGCACACTAAGAAAGGATTATTGGAAATTCCACCCCTAAGGGGTTTAAATAGGGGATGGAAGTTTATATGAAACTCCGTCATTTTTCAAGCTGTTTCCATCAAAGTTGGTATTTGAGCCTTCAGTTAAAAATAAAGAAGTATGTGTGACACAGTTTTTGAAAATTCCACCCCAAAATCTAATTCCACGCGGACGAAGTCGCGGGGGCAAAAGCTAGTGTTATGATAATATTATACTATCCGCTTCACCCAGCTTTGTTGGAATGCCTTCAATGAGGAAGGTACCTAAGCAAAGCTGGGCAGAGAGTTTTCGTAGCAACGAAACCATAGAGGACGGTGGTGCCATCGGGTTGCGAAGGGAGGTTTCGTGACGTATGGCTTGGAACCACCTGCAACTGACCGTCACGCGTCGCCGCCAACATTCCGCTTCGCTAGAGGTGTTGTTGGTACACGAACTTTTCGCTACGCTTCCTCGAACTCCTTCGCTACACTCTGCTTCAGACAACAGACAACATATGAATGCTTCATGGTTTCATTCATAACTGCTATAAGATTGTTTACAAATGATTGCTTCAGTGTGACGATCAGATTTCGGAATCAACTCTGATTGGCTGAATTTATATCTTTTCGAGAGGGAGAGGGTACCAGTCAATTACTTTTACAGAAGCCCAAAGCTGGTGTCAAAAGCCAGCCTATGGCGAGGCTGGATTTATGGTTAAAAGTGCGGGCTGAAAACTGAAAGGTCACCGGTTCGAGCATCACCCGTCGTACTATTGTCGTACCAACCCACTCCTAGCACAAGTTATCTGCTTATTTGGAGGGGATAGCAGGGTATTGGTCAACTGCACCTTGGCTAATATTCATTCAAGTATTCTGTCACTCAAAAAGCTGCAGTAAGAATATCTGCCTCCATGCCTCGACGCTGACGGAGCGCTACCCGACTCATTAGCGATCATTCCGCTACCAAACTCTGGTTTACTTTATAAAGTGTTTTATTACAACTACATAGAGTCCTAAATCGTCGAAAAAGTTAAAAAAAATCTTCGCTGTCGCTTGGATTTCCGAACGGTTGTCGCGCGGTAGATCGCGACATCAGGAACTTGGGCGCATAGTTCACATGCCTCCGATTAATAAATATTACACTTGAAAAGCGCCGCTAATGAAACTGACAGCCTGGTAGCTGGGCGCAGACAGGCTACCACCAGTGCCAATTAGCGACATTGTCATTAGAAAAGACGATTTTTGCTTATTTCCGCGACAAAAAAAAAGTTCTTCCTATCGTTTCTAGCAAAGCATAGCGCTTCCATCGGCGCCCATGGGTATTCGAAGAGGTTTAAACTTAATAATTGTTGCTATAGATATTATTGACTTACGCTTTAGTTTCCATGGACTTTTAGCTTCTGTATTAATTTACAAGAAATTATGTCATATTGCATGCCTGTTATTAGGTAAAACATTAATTAAATTATTAGGTTTAAGCAAATAAATTGAATTGAATTTGAATTTGAGATTCGAACTAAAAACTGAAATTTAAATTTTTTATTTCACGTAGGCCAAAATGTGACTCTTATGACACGTCAAGACTCTACCACCGGTTCAAACCCAGTTCAAACCCCCCTCCTTGTCGTACTTTCTCCAAACACAAGCTTCCCGCTATTTTGGAGGGAAGAGGAGAATATTGGTCGTTCATGGCAATAACGCATTTCAAGCATCGAAAATTGGTATTCGTTGACAAGTTGAAAGCTTGAGGATGACAAGAGATGATATAATTAAGCGTGCCGCCGAGAGCGTGGGGGTTCTATCCCGGGCTGAGCAATTAGAGGCGACTTGAGCAACACACGCCACGAGGGATTACTGCAGGGCGAAAGGCGTCAAGGCACAAGTTGAAGCGGTTTGCGCACATGTTTGTGAAAGCTCAAAAACACGTCTGCAAACTTGTCAACCTTCTGTTGTGGTTGTTACCGTAGCATATTAGCAGTTATTTTTAACCGACTTCAAAAAAGGAGTTCTCAATTCGTCGGATTTTTTTTATGTATGCTCCTTGATAATTCGAAGATGCCTTGACTGATTTGGAAAATTCTTTTTTTGTTTGAAAAGGTATACTTTCCAAGTGGTTCCATGGTCATCAGGTTAGGATACGATGATGGGATTCTGGAGAAATCGAGGGATCGCTTCAAATTTTATAGGCACTCTTGACATACTTTGTAGTGGGGTTTGAAGTCGGATTTTTAAAAAGATTTTTTATGTTTTTTTTGTCACTTTTCTGATATTAATGTAAAAGTTTTTAATTATTGTATTAGTTGACTGATAATTAATTTTTGTTACTAATAACATGCAGCTCGTCTTAAGAAGTTTGCGTAGGTACTTCTATGAATGAAACTTTTAAAGTACAAAACGGTCCGACCACCTCTTTTCGGTCCCTTAGGGATGCGGGGAGGGAGTGAAAATGGATATCTAGTAGTGGTAGTTACTACAATGTTTTCAGCAAAGCAAGCACTTCTTTCTTCTGAAATCTTTCATCTGGTGGGAGGCTTTGGCAGTGGCTAGTTACCACCCTACCGTTAAAGACGTGCCGCCAAGCGATTTAGCATTCCGGCACGATGGCGTGTGGAAACCGTGGCGTGTAGATAGGTATGGGTTGAATATACACTGACATACCCCTTCCAAGTTAGCTCGCTGCCATCTTAGACTGCATCGTCACTTACAATCAGGTGAGATCGCAGTCAAGAGCTATCTATAAAAAAATATGATAAAAAGATACCGTAAGCTCATGGCTTGAACCACACAATATTAAGGACAAGACGGTTTAGTCAACAATCCTTTTGGCGGCCAGTGAACAGTGTAATCGGACACCGGTGTAGTTACACTAGTCTACGCTGTCCTCTGCAATACAAGCACTTCTTTAAAAAAAAAGAGAAAACACGCTACATTGCATTTTGTTTGTTGTTGTTTTCCGCCGACCTTTTCCTATTTATGTGATTTTAATCCTCTTTAGGGCTTAGCCGGTCGTTTTATGAAGGTAAGGGATACTTTGATCATTTACCTTACCCGTATTTGTTTCATAGAGACAGGCCATTTGGAAAATAACTTATCCCAAAAATTTAAATTCATTTCTGCATTTGCTAAGCTTTTGAATCACAGGTACCACATTCGTAATGACTCCACCGCCAGTTGTGCAATTGCTATCGCAAATAACTAACAAAACTGTAATACAAATACGTATACCTAGTAATTTTAACAAAGCATTTTCGCATATCGAATATTAGTAAGGATCATGTACCGTATTTGGGCAGTTTAAAGGCAATTTCTACGAACAGAATTCAGGTTTCTGCTAGATTTTTGCCGCACGTACCTACTCGGTATTATTGTTGTAAATCACGTGAAGTGTGGGAGTTTATTTCAATCGTTTGTGAAGTGTTTGAATCTCAAGGCGAGGGTAGGTGTGAAATGTAAGGCTTGTGCTCCACTAATAACTCGGCGCTATAGGTATAACATGGAAAACAAAACTAAATTGTCGTTAGGTACCTACCTACTTTTACACTTTCGATTTAGATTTTAGATAAGTAAGATAGTAAGTAAGTTAAATAATAACTCACTGGTGACATAAACTGGTAAATAAATAAATAAATAAACATCAAGACATAGCTGACCGAACCAGCCTAAGATAACTAGGAACAGGGATAAGTAGAAAGATAAAATGCAGGCCATTGTATACATTTGGGTCACGTTTTATGACCTCCCAAAGTGCAGGAGTGATGAGCCAGCATCGTGAAGCGCAGTGTTGGCAGACTTCCTGCTAAGTGGACTGACGACTTTAAACGAGTTAAAGGAAGCCACTGGAAAGTGCATGCAAGAGCCAGCAGTGGACATCTATCGGCTGATAAAGAAGAAGAAGTATGATCTGCTTACGTAATTATTATTGACGTATAAATAAGTAATTTACAAATGAGTTTATTTCATCGGTATAAGAATATCCCATCCACATAATCATAATATTAGTTAGTTTAAATCGGAATATAATAAGTCGACCAACAAAATTTATTTTTTGGCATCAAAACCTAGCTTCTAATTTAATAACTCAGCAACGGGAAAATGATGAAGCTTCTAATATACTAACTCGGCTTCTTCACAATGGCCACAAAATATTCCAAAGAAAGCATCAAATAAAGAGCCACTATTTTTATTATTGTACACTGCCACTGCACGATTTGGTGCGAGTGAGATGGATGCGACTGGCAATTTGCACGATCTCGTTGGTTATGGCTATTTGCACCAATCAGAGAGCGCCATTCAAAACATGCATTTGTTTTTTTTTGTTGTTCTGTTGTTAGTGTGTTAATATTGCAATTATTTTTGTATAATTTTTTCTTTAAACTAAAGTTAGGTTAGGTTAGGGTTATACATGAATATTCAGGTGCCCGGCCGAAGGCCGGGCACTTAGGTTCTGTTGGGATCGTAAACCTACCTAAAACTAAAAAAAAAGTTGAAAAAAAATTTGATTTTTTTTTTTCAAAAATGTTATAATGTTATGTGAAGGTATTTATCTTGAGTTAAATTTAAAAACAATCATTTTTTTAATTTCATTTTATCAAAAAAAAACGTTTTTTTATTTAATTAAAAAAAATTAAAAATGTGGTTGAAGATTTGGTGTATTATTTGATGCTAATATTTAAGTATTTTAGGAGTTCACGGTTTGAAGCTAAGTTATAAATATAGATGCTAAAATTATATTTTTTAGAGGCTCACTAGTTGAAGCTGACTTAGTAATTTAGAAGCCAATAATGGTATTAAATAGAAGCTCGTTTAATTACATGCCGTTTAAATCTGCTTTAGTAAAGCACGCCACGGATAAAAATTCGCTCAGTATAGCTTGCATATTTCGCTTCATGTAGTGGAAAGCAGCTAACTCAAATCGGATCACATAATTGGTGAGGTAGCGAGGGGCGCAGCTGAGTTCAGGCGTTATTAAGAAATGCGTGAAATTGTTATCGCCCTCATTGTACCTATTTGTAAGAGGAAAATATTTTTGTAAAGGGAAAATTTATTTGTAAAGCGGAGGGATATTCGGAGGGGTATTGCTTACGATTTTATTGAGAGTTTTTCTTTTGTAACGGGCACAGATTGGTGCGTCTAAAAATATTTTAGTGGGACCTCAACAGCTATGTACACCTACGTATTTGTTTGAGATAGTAAAATTAATTTGTATACAATGCGGTCGTGTCTACGCATACCTAACTAATTTGTAGTGCATAGCCAAGATTAAATATTGTAATCTGGGCTATGCATTACAAGTTCATGAGTTCTTTTAATTTTGCTACACGCAAATTACTTACATTAAATGCAAATTCGAAAAAATCCTACTTCCTGCTTCCCATCCTACTAATGCGAAAGTTGGAATGGATGGATGGATGAGTGTTACTCGATCACACCGCAACGGCTAAACCTAGAATATGTATTACACAGGCTTTTTATCTCGACAAATAAGAGAGTTCCCGCGGGAAATCAAAACCTCAATCCACGCGAACGAAGTCGCCGAAATCAGCTAGTTTTGTCATGTAGGCTAACTTGTGGCTAGTGAAAAGTAAATAAAAAAATTTAAAAGACCTTTATTTTTTTTTCGACTTTATGGCATTTCATGACACCTATGTCGTAAGCCGTAGAAAGTAGAAACAACCGTTTCGTATGTCATATGACATACCGACAAAGGGAACAGTTAAACAAACGAAATGAAATATATATCAATTAGGTGAAATCTGTCACAACTAATACAAACCACGTGTCTGTCCGTCTGTCCGTGCTCGGCGGCTGCACGTGGTAACACTTCTGCGCCGACCATGCGGAACCCTGTTTTGGAGTCTGACTCTGTCACAAAAAGTTTACTGTCTTTAGGAAGTGATCATAAAATTTGTATTTTGATGTCTTAATACAGGATAATTTGGTTTAAAAAGAAAAAAAAAGAAGGAAAACCCAAAAGAACAGCCAAAAAGAAAGATCGCAAAAAATAATTCAGATTACTCTTAATATATGGCAGGAGCGAAGCTGCGAGAAAAAGCTGGTATTTTACAAAAATAATTTATTTATGTTTTCAAAAAATTAATTAAATATTTTTTTCTACAACTAGCCTAGGTATGATTAAAGTTAGCATTGTTTACGTCGTCATATCATTTAATATGTATTATGAGAAGTTGGATGCGTGATATTATTAAAAAAATCTATTTATTTTTCTTTCCTGCGATCTACCGGACGCTGGTCAATGTTAAGATACAAGATCACGTATTTTATTTTTCTATACTGTTAACAACTTCAGGCATAGAAACACTCTAGTTTCACAGATGCTCTTTGCGCTGGTCTACAACACTTGACCTATCTTGAAGCTGAGGAGGCCTGTCTTATGTCTACATACTTAACATGCTTTATCTGTCTTTCTTTAGTACATTGTTGTTCCTATAAATACATAGTAACTTATACTAAAGTTACTAATATATATTTACAGCACGGAGCTGTAGTTTTTGAATATGTCAATCAACTGTTTATATCAAAAAGCTTTAGATTTTTCAATAGTCGAAAAAAAGGAGGAGGTTCTATATTTTTTTACGAATATTTACATTCCAGATTAGCGTATTTTCATGCACCAACATTTTAACCAACATGTGGCTACACATACACCACAATGAGAGTAGATACAGTTTAAAATCATTTTCAAACCGAATAAACGAAAAAAAAAAAACTCTTTTGGCTGTAAGGTTACTTAGTAAGTTAGTGCTAAGTAATTTAGCATTTTTTTACATTCTTATCTGTTTATAGGATTAAACGCAAAGAATCGTCGCATGATTCGACATGCCACTCGCGCCGAGTGTGGACGGGGCTTAATTATCGCGTTCCGTTTCATAATTCCTCAGCACATCTTTAGTTTTTATTTGATTCCTGTTTTCTCGTATCATTGCAGCGAGCGGACACTTTATCAGGGATTATGTTTAATTTTTAATTTATTTCTCTATTAAACAACGCATCGTTTTTAAATCGTTAATGTATTTTCATTTGCGTTGATTTTTTAGTTGACTAGCCAATGACTTAATCCCAGTGGAAACAGGTAATTAAGAATCCCGCAGAAATCCTTTGTTTCAAGGGATAAAATGTCACTTTCTGTCTGTAGGCCTTCAAAATATAATATATCTATGATATACTACAAATAGCCTCTGGCATCGCTCACGTTAAGTTAGATTTTTTAAACGTCTATTTTGGGATTGAATTTCAAAAAATCGTTTCTTAGCGGATGTCTATGTAATAATAGCTATACCAAACAGTTCGATCCGTTCAGTACTTTGAGCTGTGCGTTGATAGGTCAGTCATTCAGTCAGTCACCTTTTTTTATATATATTTAGAAGATGATAGTGAATATAAAAATTAAATGTTATTCTTCTGTGAGAAATAAAAATCTTTAAACCCAAAATAAACTATACTACATATTTTGATTTTCATATTTGCCAAGTCATTTCCACTAAGCTTACACTAAAAACAATTTTAACCAAATTGAACAGAAAAAAATATTGTTGTAAGCCATAATTACCCTTACCTAGCTAAGGTAAGTGAACATAATAACAATAGAAAGGTGGAATTATCAAATTATTGAGTCACGTATCGCAGGTGGGTTGAGGACAACAAAGCCGTGGAGTCGGGAGGAAATTGTAGCGTTGTGAAACACCTACGAGTCCGCAATTATCGAGATTACTCAATTATTTGCCGAATCCCGCGGCTTATTAGTGCGGATGACGCGGAGTTCCCGCACCTGGCCAAAGATTAAATAATGTTACAGAGGCTTTACCAGTGTTTGTGTTTACTGTGAGTAGGTAAAGCTGTGGATACAGGTAAAAAGCTTAGAAAGCTTTCTTTATTAGCGCAATGACTAACGCCGACGCGCGAACTGCGACAAATAATATAAAACTTTGTCTAGCTTCGGCTTCACAGAGTGTCGTCTCTGTCGTAGGAAGCAACAAAGGCTTGGTATGAGTGACTGAAACGTCATCTACGAAGCTGACATTGGGCGATGGTCTCTTTCTATTTCTTTGGGGCTCTATGTGTTTAAATAAATAGTTTCTTTTACATTTTTATTAAAGTTTTGTCTTATTTCATGTTTAGTGTATATCATGGGTTTAATCATTAAAATATAATGTTAATTTATTTTTATTTTAATTAGCTCTAAAACAAAGACAGTTAACCGTTAACTTATTTTTGGTTCTGTAGTTTATTACAAAAAAAAACAGTCATTTGACTCTCTTTGTTTTGTAAAACGTTCCGGCGTAAACTGGAGTATCTGCATTTATGAAAAACTTGATTTTTGAATATTTTTTTTCGACAAATCCTAGCAAAGGAAGCCGATGTCGCATCTGTATCGAATTCAATTTCACATCGCGCGGCTCCATTGTGCGCAGCGCAGTGTGGCCCGTCATTACGCGCCCCGCCCCGCCTTGTAATAAACATATCAACTTCACACCACCTTCACGCCGTCCCCGTCCACAATGGCGGACAAAACAAAGCCTTTTATGCACTAATAAAGACCAAATTATCGGCTGCCGTTTGATTATTCCACAACGACGGTATAGAGTTTTAAAAATATAGATACACAGTTGTTCATCTCAACATTCTCAACCCATCGCTAGCCTACTACTAGGCCTAGGGCTTCTCATGAATGAGAAACTTTTTAGCCATACCATTTTTTTTACTGGATGACAAAGACGTGCCACCAAGCGATTTAGCGTTCCGGCACGATGACGTGTAGAAACCGATTCCGGGTATGGGTTGAATGTACCCTGCCATACCCCTTCCGAGTTAACCCACTACCATCTTAGACCACATCGTCATTTACCATCAGGTGAGATCGCAGTCAAGAACTATCTTGTCATTGAATAAAAAAAAATATTAATTCAAGCTAGTCTATGTTATCTTGGTTTTTTATATATATGGTTTCCGTGGAGCCTTTGACGGGAGCCTCCCATTACTTTTCGGTTACAAAAGTTGATATAACGTCTTTCTTTATTGGTCTTTTGGAATGTCATCTCATGCCGCCAACTGGTATTATTGACTATTGATGTCTGACGGTAGATAATGTGCGCTTATTATGTTCAATTTGGTATAGGAAGTTCAGGCGATGTGCGTAGTAGCACCCAGTTGGTGGCTAAAAACAGGGTCTGACTTCTATTAGGTAATTGTTTTGAAATGGACTATTCATGATGATATCCTTACTAATATAATGTTGTTGATTTGTCCTTCAATCACTCAGCATTACTTAGTAACGGAGAAATAGAACGGGTCGACACATTTCGCATTGATATTGCTGAGGCCTTGAGGGTGATATTGGCTACTTTTTATCTCGGAAAAGCATAGAGCTCCCACAGAATTTTAAAGAACTTTACTCCACGTGGATGATATCGCGGGCAAAAGCTAGTCTTGACGTAATCCAAAGTACTCCAACGTTTATTAACTACGCTTTGACGTGACAGTATCGATTACTGTTTACGTGTACCTACAAGCAAAAGGATTTACCGAGAAAGTGAAAACAGCGAGACAACGCTCGCTCACAATGGGACTTATTAAGAGTACAATAATAGACGAGTGTGTCAAATAAACAGAGAGCCCACCCACACACTAATTATCCTAAAGACAGATGTTGAAAGAAAGTGAACGTCCAGAAAAAATACCCAATATAACATCAAAACTAAGCGCCGACGGATTATGTGATGACACAGTTGACATCTGCAATACACTTAAAAATATTCGCTAAAAACAACACAGCAAAGTATACAATCGTTTGCAGATACAACGTTTTACAGCAAACTTAATTTTGCGTTTTCAACGTAAAATAATGTACAAACTTACAAAAATGTATAGTCGCCTGTCCAATGTATGGAACGTTTTCGGTTGTCGATTTTAAGTTTGCCAAGAGATGTCAATTGACAATACGACAGCGATGACAAAGCGAGAGCGGACTTATTTATTCATGGCGGATTAGCCAGCGGATTTATTTATTTGGATCCGGCAAAAGGACATCGTGCACAAACACAGCCGCCCGGGCCGGTAATCATGTTATTTTGGAGTTTGGTCCCTTTACGCCGTTCACGGCTGATCTCGTTTTGGTGAGGTTTCGCTATTGTCGTGCTGCAAATTACCGACGCCGTTTGAGTCGCTTTGAGCTCACAATGCATATTATTGTAAACAGCACTCGAGCTTACAGACCACCATGGAAAACGATCACGTTTCAGCTAATGGGCGATTTAGAAGATTTCGTAACAGCTGAATGCTCTATTGTGCATCTATCTTTTATACATAATATATCTACAACATAAGAAGATATATCGATGTCTTAAAAGATTTTTATCGAAGCTTAAATTCTTATAAAAATGGCTCATATTATTCCTAATAGTAAACGTCTGTGGGTTCCTAAAGAACAAGAAGAAAAAATTTTAAGTACGAGTATCATACTTTTTATTCTTTAGCTAATTAGTATTACTTGAGCTTATTCTCCTTATACTTAAATTAAGTAGCGGTGTTATACTTAACATATTTAACTATTTTCTAATAATAGCTAATGAAGATATCTTAGTAGCAGATAAAATGAAACTGGTTTCTGAGCTAGAGAAAACTCCGTCGGTTCATCAAAGTAGAAAGAACAATATGATTACGGTAACCGATGCTATTGAAAACGGTGTCGTTATGGAGCTTCTTGTAATAACGCTACTCGTAGCCCTCAGAATTTTAAGAGTCTGGTCGATCAAGACAAAATGTTTATTTGTAGCGGCCAAGCTAATAAATGTTGTGTCTCGTGATAAATTCCAGAATATATAAAGCCAAAATATTTGAATAGTAATTTAATATTATATATTATATTTGATTTCCACAGATTCTTTCTCTTTTTTTTTATTTTTATTCATCAACTACAATTTGCCCACGACTTAAGAATTTTAGATTAGAATGAATTAGCTTTTCAAAATAACTCTTTAACTGTCCGGAATAAAAAGCAGTCTATGGCACTTTCCAAGTTTTCACCTTTAACCATTAAAAATATGACCTCAATCCGTTTCTCCGGTGCTGCATGATTGAAGGACATACTTTCGCGTTCATAATATATTGTATTTAGGGAATGCAATCTCGATCTCGCGAGATCTCGTTTTCGCGAGATCTCGGTCTTTTTTAGCGAGATTGATCTCGGCCGAAAAAAGGGCGAGATCTCGCGAGATTAACGAGATTGCATTCGAGCATAAAAAAGTCTTATTCGAAGCGCGGACTGACACTGACAGAGTTGCGACCAGTCGGTTTCGTTCGGTGCGCGAAATAATTTTTAAATTACTAAAAGATTTGCGTCTGATATTAGAAGAGAAGACTGGTTGTTTTTTCATTTGTTATTTCAAATTCAAAATTTATTTATTTCATGTAGGTCAACTTGAAGCTCTTATGACACGTCATAAATCTACCACCGGTTCGGAATGCAGATTCTGCTGAGAAGAACCGGCAAGAAACTCAGCAGTTGCTTTTCAAAAAATAAAAAAATTTACAATAGGTTACCAAACTGTGCTATGTATACAGTGCTTCCACAGTGATTTGATAGATAAGTACGTCAAAGTTTACTTAGAAGCTTATTAAAAAATTATACACAATTTGATGCAAAAAAATTCGTGAAAATAAATGTTATCTTATAATATTTATTATTTTTTTTCTAATTTATTCAAATATTGTGATTATTTGCAAAAAAAACACACAAAACTGCCAATCTCGCGAGATCTCGCTTAAGCCCCAATCTCGCGAGATTTGCATTCCCTAATTGTATTAGTAGGGACAGAGCCGTAACAAATATCACATCTTGAACTAACCAAAGAAAACTTAGCGGGCATTACCATTATTCAGGTTTTCAAAATCAACATTTGGGTACAGTTGAAACTAGAAACGTCTAACGACATCTTATACTTGTTTGGTGTCGTAACGTGAACAGGACGCTTTATCTACACTTTATGAGTCAGTTTTTATATTTTTTACCGAGATTGAAATTAAGATGTTCGGCGTGCTACATGACGGCCTGTGACCGGGCCGCCTCACGGCCCATTCGGCTAATGCAGCCCATTCCGACCGATTTATAGATTTAAAACTCTCTCAAATGCTTCTTGTATTATAAATTTGTAACTCGCCGACTTCTCGTGTTTTGAAACATTTAATATAATGGTGTAGATATGGTAACTTATTGTTTATGGGTTATACGCGGGAAAGAGGTTGATTGTGTTATTAAAATAATACCTGACTGAGCGAAGCGAAGTCTTCGAGCCTACATGTGTAAATTGTTACTGGTCAGTCTTCATGTTAGTCTGAGCTGTATAACATCTGTATTATTTATCCAACACTAGTTGAAGCGCGCGACTTTGTTTGCGTGGATTAAATTTTTTTAATTCCCGCGGGAACTCTCTTATTTTCCGGGATAAAAGTAGCCTATGTGTTATTTCTGACTAATTACTATCTCTCTTTTACCCAAAATCACAGACCAGTCGCAGCTCATTTAAAGTTTACAAATCCAAGTACTGAAAGAAACAAATTCCCAGGTAAAATTGAGAGTGCATTTTTTCAAACATGTTGAATCACCGGTCTCGCATTTCTAGTTCTGTGAGTGCAATCAACATTACCATATCATCTTTATTAAATATCGGATAAGGCGACCGGCGACAGAACGCCATTTAAAAGGGCGAGAAAAATAAAATTAAATAGCTGTATCCTCTTATGAACATTTAAAATGCTTTATGTTAATGCGCCTGACCCTTATCAAGAGATAACCGGCCAATAATTCTGAATGTTATCCGTTCGGACGGAGACACACCGGGAAAAGATGTATTTGAGAACAAAGTCATGAACAAAGTCGCGATCGTTAGCATTCTTATGTACCTACCTAGTTGACTCGCAGGAAATTCTTACGTTCAACGTTTCTGAAACAAACTGTTAAGGGGTTGAACGCTCTTTCGGGGATGTATTTCCACCTATGTATAACTTGACTACCTGTAAACTAACTCACACAGTAAATTAAATAAATGATTCTTAAGTTATGACAATTTACGTGGATATTTACCACGTAAATTGCTGTAACTTAAGAATTGATACTAATATCGGCCCCTATTTTACAATCGTCGAATATTTTTAACCGAGGAATAAATTTGAAGTTTCGACAGTTTTTGTATTGAAAATGTGTCAAAAATATTCGTTACTTAAAGTTACTTGGTGTCAGTATGCCCTCAACTTAACAAGTTTAATGAAGTTATCTCGTCGCAGGCGCACGATTTATTCATTGTACCGCTAATGTGTGGGTAAGTTTGTCCGCGCGGAAGTCAAAAGTGTACGCTCCCTAGCAACTAAAGCTCCTATCGCAAATTAGCTCCTATTTCGATAGACTTAAAGTCCAATTTTGGGTGTGATATGCTTGTTATAGTTATTGTCAAAGTGCATTGAATAGACGCGTAGAGCGTAAGGAATTAGGTGACATTGACATCGCTTTTGTTCGAATGGGTGTGTCAGTGTCGTACATATCTCCTAAACTCCCCGCACTAAAACGTTCACATTGTGTTCGTTTGACATTTATTTGTGAATGTTTAGAAATAATATTTTTGGTTCTGTTCTTATGCAAATTCTTTGTAATTGAATGAATTATGCGTATGGTGGTAACTTAATTGAAACTTCCAATCTTCATGCATTGGTTTATTTTCCATTTTTGATAAATTTTAGGTCAGACATTTGGAATTAGTTGAATAATATGTAATGTAGGTATGTCTGTGGGATTATAGCGCGTAGTTTTTCTATAGAAATCATCTGCGAAAACACACACATGGAACAATAAAGTTATTTTGCTGCAATCTGCCAAACATGAAAAACCCATATGATACAAAGTGCATTATGCAATCACAGATTTAGAGAGTATCAATATAAACCACCCGTCTTGCTACTACAAATGCTGAAAAGCAAGGAAGCGTAAACTAAGTTATTAAGTAGGTACAACGAACACCATCGTATGTGTCACTTACTCGTAGACTCAGTAGGCTTGCTAAAATAATTCGTGGTATTTCCAATTTTTTCGTACAATAATAGTATTAATACTTAAGTTTTGACGTGTACTTGTCACATCTCAGTGCAGATCCCGCAAATCCGCCGTTCCCGGAGCCGCTAACCCCTAAACATGTGTGCAAACATAATTCAATCTGCATCGCACCAACTAGCGAGAAGGGTAATCACACAATAGGGCTAATTGTGACGCTGCAAATCACAGGCTGCAGCGGGTTTTATGAAAGACTAGCTATTGCGCGCGGCTTCGCTCACGTTAAGTTAGATTTTCCAAACGCCTACTTTATACCCGTTATTAGTTGAATTTTCAAAAATCCTTTTTTGGCGGATGCCTATGTCATAATAGCTAACTGTATGCCTTTCAGCCTGATCCGTCTATTGGTTTAAGCTGTGCATTGATAAATTAGTCAGTCAGTCAGTTACCTTTGATGTAGAATTTTCAGGCATACTTTCGCTAGATTGTCTGAATAAGATTGCTAGATTTTAATCACCGCTGATTGGCCGACACTCTCTCACTATTGGCAAAAATGTATTGCTGCAACAAGAATGCCATACAATAGGCCAATGAGATTGTAGCAATGAAGATGCAGCTTTTCCTGTGACCTGCAGGTTTTGTTCAATGTTTAAGAACAAATCTGATCGAGATTCTATCCCTTGGAGCAGACTGCAGACTTGAGCTTATTTATAAAGATTTTCTTTACAAATTCAAGTCTCTCATTTATTCTCAGTATTACACAAAGCCGGAAGAATTCGTCACGAAAACCCAAAACGTTTACAAAATAAGCGGCTATGAACTCCTGCGAGATCCAGCAATCGTTCCCGCTGTCACTTGTGGCTTGCACCACCGGCGATGTCGCGAGGCTGCTCCCGCGCCGATCAAATAAAACATTTATAAATATTTGGTGGTATTATTCCGTCGCCACGGTCGGTGTGCTGCTGCGCTCGTTGCTGATACACTTACCGGCGGGTGTGACGGCTGTGCCCGCTAACAGCGTGAATCGGGGGGAAAGTGCCCTACATTTGTAGCCATTATGTTTTTATAGTGTAGCTGTGATAGAAAGCTTTTCTATTTCCTGCTTTAGGGGCTGTATATACTTACTAACAATAGGATATACCTATGTAGTAGTTACTTCAATACTTTTTGGCTGAACTATTTAAATTAAGATCATACTTTTTGTAGGCCTTACTTTTTGTACTTCTGGAGGCGAACTTGTTGGCTTCAGAAACGTCATCATCATTGAGAAATCCGTACTGAGCTCCGGTCTCCTTTCAGAGAAAGGGGTATAGACCATAGGCAATATAGGGTATAGGGCCATAGTCTACCACGCTGGTCCAACGCGATAAATTGAATTGGCAGATTCCACACATCTTTGTGAACATAATATGTAACCCATCATGGTGTTTTGGAACGAAGTTCCTTATCACGCGTTGTGAAACCCCTTTCACAACGCGCGATAAGGAACTTTGTCCCCCCCCCCTTACCCCCTTAAGGAACTTAGCCCCCGCTAGACGGAAAAAATTCTTACGAAAAGTTGTCACGACACTTTTTGCTATAGGCGTCGCATGTTTCTCTGTCTGTCTCTCTCTCTCTTATAGAAAGCAAGCCAGATATTTTCATTTCTATTTCGCATTGAACTTCGTTCCATCCGGGTGTCCCTTGACACCTCTCAAGTTTTTTATTTCCGTTTTTTTATTTTATTAACGTTAATTTGAAGTTTCGTCTGTCCGCGAAAACAAAAAATAGCGGATTTGTGAGCGAATACGTCGTAATAGTTTTCCATCTTTTCCAGCGTCGGTTTAGAACATCTTCGACCACTATCTAATGCGATAAGGTTATGCTTAAAAGGGGCTTATTGACGGAAAATTATTGAAGGAACTCCGTATCGTGACATAAATATTATCTTAATATCGAAATCTGATATTTTCCCTACACGCCAAACATATTGACTGATCGATTCGTGTGATGTTCGCCGAGACGAGATCATCGAAACGACTCTAGAAACGAGATAAACAGTAGCTTCCTTTCATGTTGTTGTCACCGCGGCATTCTGGAGTGGAATCATTGCAGAGATATGGCTTTATCTTACCGGAATTTGGAAATGCATGCAATTTTCACGTGATCCCTACGATAATAATCTTGGAATGAAGCCGATCATATCCCTTCTTAATATCGATTGAAGTTCACTTGAGAACTTTATTTGATCCATAAACATGGTCTCCCCTAATGGGTTGATCAAGTACAATGCGAAATTGGTTTGTCCTTTTATGAAAATCTTATTTTTCATTTAGCAGCCTAAAATGTATGATTTCTAGAAACAGTTTTCATTTTTTCAAGGTATATCCATACAAAAATTCGTCGCAAAAAAAGTATAATAATAAATGACAAATAATATTAAAGCTTTGTTATTTAATCAATTTAGAACTCACTTAGGAACCTACGCATGGAACAATACTGGACTAATGACCTATACGGTATACCTACATCATACATGTCAGTAATACTGTACAGTTCCATATTCCAGAACAGCAGTTACAGTATTATGCAGCAGCAGACCCCCAGCGGCTGGTGAAAACAGCAATTATATTACAACTATTGTACTGACGCAGCTTGAGGTTTGTTTTGCTAAATATTATGGTAATAATACCTATGTTGAAACGTCGAACGCTATTCGAAAAATTAGTTTGGCCATCCAAAGGGGCCAGCATCTTGGGTAGGTGCTATGCCGCGCTGCGGTGACATTTGGGTGACATCGATGAGGTTTTAGATTTATTTTAGTTTTAATTTTAGAAGTAATTTAATATTTAATTGTTTATTATTTTAAGATATTGTTTTCTTTTTTTTTCTTTTTCTCAAAATCTCCTATAAAGTGTCAAGTGCATAGATTTCACTACTAGTAGGTATATCTACTTTAGCTACAAATACTAACAACTGACATAATAGCAACTACCTATCCTAGCTCTATGGCGATAAGTAGAGCAGGTATGCTATTTACAACTAGACGATAGCCTATGTGTTAAATGTTAATCCTGGACATTCCCAGGATTAAATCATAGGCTTTATCTTAGCTATAGCTCATAAGCTATCTTCATTCCAAATTGCAGACAAATCGGTTCATTCGTTGTGGCGTGAAGAAGTAACACACATACACACACACAAACACACATACTCACATATATACAAACTTTCGCCTTTATAATATTAGTGTGACGAACAATCTTCATATTATTATGAGATCGTTTTAATTCCTAACCTTCCTAAAAAAGGGCATTTGATCAAACAAGATTTGTCAAAACAGTTCACCATATCGAATCTTAACCCGTTCTATTTCCACTCATTAGACATGGCGAATACTGCGATACTAATTTAATTCCCAACATAAAACCACCGCGGCATATTTTGTGTTATTTTTTGTAACGGATCGTTCGTAAAAAAACACTCTTTTGTATTTTAGTATTTTAAGTTGCGCTCGCGCATGGGGGACTTTAAAAAATTAAAATGGCGGCCAACAAATCACGTTTGAAAACGGGTGAAATGTATTGTTATTAATGAAATGAAAATAATTCAAAATGTAACTAAGGGCGCACCCTCGCGTCCCGTCGAATATACGGTCTTTGTATGGAGCCATGTTGAATAACATTGCCAGCGTGACTAACTACCACGTGCATCGCGGTACAACATCCAAAATGGCGACATGTTTGTACAGTTTTGTAATTTGAACACGTTCATTTTATTTCCTCCCTGTTAAAGTTGGGAAAAAACAGTTTATTCAATTAGGGTTTTAGGATCACACCTTAAAAACATTTATTTAGTTAAGTACCTCGCAGTCGCAGCCATGTTTAAAAATACAGCTCGTAGTTATGCTTTTAAAAAAGTTTGTCGTCGACTCAAAATTAATTACTTACTTACATTAGTTTAAGAGCTTAGTGAGTAAGACTAAAAATATTAATATTTTATTTTTCCCTTTTTAGTTTCTTCTATCGTCGGTTCAATTTTTTGTAAAAATATTTTTCATTACTCATACACGGAAAGTAGGTCTGAAGTTGCCTGAGAAGCGGGTTGAAAGTAATACTTTTCAGCCCTAGGGAGAATCGTTTTCAACTGACAGCTGTCAAATAATTAAAAAAAACTAGTTGTCACATTTTTATTGGAATTCAAATGAAACACGACATACCCGAGTGCATCCATAGACAAGAAGAAAGATAGACTTTATTCATAAAGTAAAGACAACTGATTCATAGACATTCATAGACAATCATAGACAATACTTGACTATTAAAAAGCTAAATGCATAGCCCGCCAAAGTTGTTGATTTATGTAAAATAAAGTTCACTCAATTTTCTTTAGCTAATTTCTATTTTTATTTTGACTTTCCTTATATTCGTAATGAAAAGCACAGTGTTTACCTCGGGATAAAGACTTATTTAGTCCCTCGAACTATAGGCCCCCTCGCTACGCTCGGGCGCCAAACCCCGTCTCGGGACTAAATAAGTTACTTTCATCCCTAAGGTAACAATGTACTATAACACATTGTTTAAACTCTAATGTCAAATGTAAAGATTCAGTTTTTCTTTCGGTAGTGAAAAAACACATAAGAGGTACGTACCTACTTAAAATATTCTGTCGAGTAAACAAACAGTGTGTCAACTGGAACTGGTGTTTGTTGTAGTTTGTTTCCCAAGAGCAAAATGTTTACGATACACTTGGTTAATGAGCTGTTAATATGTAATTCATGCAAATCAATACGTTTGTTTTCCAATATCGAGGTGCCGCGATACGCCGGCCCACTCCGCAAGTGACGAGCTGTCGCGGGGAACGCACGAGACGGTAGCACCACAGCATAATTCTTGTTACAAATCAGGGAAGTCAAGGAACATACTACACGCTATAAATAAAACACGTCTGTCTTCAGTGTCCACACAAACTATAATGAATGCAAAGAAAAGTACCAGTGTTGCCAACTACAATTTTTTTTCTTTTTGATATACATTAACAACAATAATTACCAAAGTGGTCCGATCACTAGTCCATTGTCCACTTTGATTTAAATCAGTAGACCAAATTATGTCCATTTCGGACATTTACCTTATGATTTTGACGAGTTTTGGCACTAAGATTCTTGAGACAGACATGTAGGATACTATTGATCTAATCACAGATATTTTGGAATCTATTCTCGTATTAAAAAAAATTAAATCAATGCGGGTGAAATCGAAGGCATTACCTATTGACCAGCTTTAAAGATTTAAGTAGGTACATATTATTTTTGAGGATATAGTTTTTTCAGTTTTGTCGCTCCGACACCAGAGCATCTAGAAAACGTTGACAATGCGCAATTGCAAATTGGGGTTATTCAAAGGGCGAACCAATAAGTTCCTGAAAAGCCGGCAACGCATCGGTGGTGCCTCTGGTACTACAAGTGTTCATGGGTAATCACTTTACATCAGGTGACCCGCCAGTTCGTTTACCCGCGATTCATATAAAAAAAACGTACCTACAGGAAGTTTAAACCGCTACCTCTTATAGCTCGGCTTATCGAGCGCCATTTAGAGGTAACACTTGGAGGAAGGCGTTGTATCAGTAATTGTGTCGATTAAAATGCCGGAGAGAAGTGATGTTCCTCCACCTTAAGTGTCCCCGCCGATAGCGGCCTCTGAGAGCGATAATGAGCGGATTTGAATATGGGAGCGGCCGCGGCGGCGATTCCTCTCATATTTAGACCCATTTAGATATACTTAGATGCATTTAGATACCCGTGCGCGAACCGCTGAGGAATCATTTTATATTTACCCGGTTGCGACACATTTTTTTTTAACCGATATAGGCTTGCGCTTGACGATAATCAATACTGGATAGCACTGATGAGGTCTAGGTTGGAGCGCGCTTGCCTAGAAAATGCCTATTCACTCTTGCCTTGAAGGAACCTTCTCAAATTATAAGGGGCAGGAAACACGGATGCTGGAAGAGTGTTCAACACCTTAGCGGTTCTTATCAGAAACGTTGAATTGAAGCGTTTCGTTCGAGTAGGTTGGATTTCTACCACATAAGGATGCCAACGCTCACGACTTCTCGCAGTTCTGTGAAAAGGTGAAGGAGGGTTATCGGTTTATCAGTCTATGAATGTATGTACCTACCTATGTGGAGCTCTGGACACCAAACGCGTGAGCCGATTTTCATTATTCTCACGTCAATCGATTTGTTGTTAATCTCGAGAATGTCATATATATTTTTAAATCCAAAAGGCGTCCAAAAGGACGCAAAAAAATAAATTAAATTTTCTTCAACTACAGTAGAACAAATATATAAATAAGATGTTGTAAGTCCTATTATTCTTTGCTTTTATCCCAGTTTGTGAGATGGCAGTATATGTATATAAAATATTTTGTGCTGATTTTTTTAAGGAAATGATTTATGGTTTTGTATGATGGGCCTTACTATTAGAGAAATAAATATAACGTTAAATCAATAAGTAACCGCATGCAGCGACCGCGCTGCGCTCAGGCAAGGGGCGTGTTTGCGGAAATTAGGGTCACCAAGTCCTTGAACATTTCAGGATCGATCCTAAAGCTCGCTACAACTCACACAATTTTGCGATTTTTTTACGATGACTCATAGAGCGACGGCATATTTTCTGTGTCTGTAAAATTAGGAAAGAGTTGTCATTTGTGTTTTATACACCTTTAGCTATTATTTATTATCTTATTTAATATTTATTAATTATTTATTAATACACAAGGTTTTTCATTTCAGCACTTTATTTGACAACTCATGAAAGACAAAGACTAAGACTAAGTATAGACAATTATCATAACGACCATAGACATAATGACCGTAGACGATTATCATAACATCTCCCTTTTTTGAGAAAGAAATTTACATATGAAATGGAAATTACAAATTAAATTCTTGGTTGACATTATTACAAGTTACACTATGACATGACATTTTTTAACTTACAAAATATACAGACATGACTATGACTTACATAGTAACATGATAATTTTACATTGACAATTTGATTACTATAAATAACTGAAAAGAAATATTACATTAGTTTTTTACTTTAGAATTTTTATACATTGTAACTAAATATATATATAATACTAATCTATTCGTTTAGGCAATTTAACTTCCCTTCCAGACTTTGTTACATAATTATAATATTGTGGATCATTATAAAATGAAAGTCTAAATGAATCTCTGTTTGTTTCCATCTGTCTGTCCCCTGGTTCATCCTCCCTTTCCTTGATTTGATCTATAGGAGAATCATTGGATTGCATTTCATCAAAATCAAACTTATTGCAACTTTCATTAGACCTAAACCTAAGATGTATTCGATTTCTTCTATATCTATTTCCCTTGCTATCCTCAATTATGTATGACCTTTGACATTTCAATCTTTCTTTGACAACAGCTGGAAGCCAGTCTGAATTAGGCATTTTCTTAAAACTAACATAATCACCAGGTTGTAGAAGTGGTAAAGGTTTTTTATTCCTATTATAATAATATTTACTTTGTGCCTTGTCTTTTTCATAACT
This sequence comes from Hipparchia semele, assembly GCA_933228805.2. NCBI lineage: Eukaryota > Metazoa > Arthropoda > Insecta > Lepidoptera > Nymphalidae > Hipparchia > Hipparchia semele. Next base: position 14,363,626 of record OW121717.1, read on the forward strand.
TTTTTTATATTCACTGAAAGTAACTACTTTAGGTTTTAACTTTTTATTAGTAACAGGTATATGCATTCTTAAATTCCTAGACATTAACAACTGAGCTGGAGACGGAAAATTAGCTTTAGGTGTATTTCTATACTGTAATAAAGCCATGTATGGATCTTCATTAGATTCCAAACATTTTTTTAACATATTTTTCATGATTTTAACAGAACTTTCAGCTTGACCATTAGACTTTGGGTGATATGGACTGGTAAGTATGTGTTCAATATCCCAATTATATAAGAATGTTTTGAACTCTGCTGAATTGAACGGGGGACCACCATCCGAGATCAGGGAGACAGGAATCCCATGACGGGCAAAAATAGACTTTAAATGAATTATTATATTAGCTGCTGTATATTTATTGTTCAATAAAGCTAATTCTATGAATTTTGAATAATAATCAGTGACTACTAGATATATTTTGTTATTAAAATGCATTAAATCAATACCTACACGCTGCCATGGAAATTGACTAATACTGTAGCTTTGCAACGGTTCAGGTTGATTGTTAGGCTTAAATTTAGCACAAATATGACATTGATCAACTAAATTTTTTATATCTGCACTCATGTTAGGCCAAAAAATAATATTTCTAGCTAGACTTAGACACTTGTTTATGCCTTGGTGACCTTCATGAACTTTTCTTGACATTTCATTTTGCATGGACTTTGGAATAATTAATTTATCATTTTTAAATAATAAATTGTTAATTACATGAATTTCAGCCTGAATGTTCCAATATGACTTCAATAAAGGATCAACTTTATTTTTACTAGTGGGCCATCCATCTTGACAATATTTCTTTAATTTTTGCAACTCTGTATCTGAATTAGTAGCCAATAAAATTTTATTTTTGTATTCTTCACTTATAGCCAAGTTAGAATATAAAGCATTTACATGATAAGACAAGTCTGACTCATACTTTGGAATATAAGTTTCTTTTAAGGCTGCCCTAGACAATGTGTCTGATATGTACATTTCTTTACCAGGCACATGAATTACATTTAAATCATAAGCTTGTAATGCAAGCATCATTCTTTGTAGACGGGCTGGTACATCATGTAAAGGTTTTTTGAACAAATAGACTAACGGTTTGTGATCTGTGTGTACAGTGACACGGTTACCATAGACATATTGATGAAATTTTTCACAACCGAACTGAATTGCAAATAATTCTTTTTCAATTTGAGCGTATCTTTCTTGAGTGGTAGTTAAAGTTTTGGAACTGTAGGCTATAGGTTGTTTATTTTGCATGAGCACTGCTCCTAATGCTGACTTTGACGAATCTACTGACAAAACTATAGGTATATTTGGGTTATAGTGAGCTAAGACAGGTGTATTTGAAATAGTATTTTTTAAAGATTGAAAACTTTTTTCACAGTTTTCATCCCAGACCCAGACTGAATCTTTTTTTAGAAGATTTCTTAAAATTTGAGTTTTTTCTGACATATTTTGAATAAAAGGACCTAGATAATTTATCATACCTAAGACTCTTTGTAATTCTTTGACATTTGTAGGTGATGGCATATTGACAATAGCCTTGACTTTTTCCTGATCGACCTTAGCACCTTCCTTACTAAAGACATAACCTAAAAAACATACTTCTTTGACTGAAAACTTGCATTTTTCTTTATTTAATTTTAAATTGACTTCTCTAGCTCTCTGCATGACTTTATACAATCTTTCATTGTGAATTTCTTCTGTTTCTCCGTATACTAAAATATCATCGACAAAAACTAGTACTCCTTCAAGATCAGCAAAAATATCTGTCATTACTCTATGAAAAATCTCTGACGCAGCATTAATACCATAAGGCAATCTTAAATAACGATAACGACCAAAAGGTGTTTGAAATGTGCATAAATCTGAGCTAGCACTATCTAATTTCAACATCCAGAAACCAGAAAAAGCATCAAGATGTGAAAAGTAAGACGCACCTTTTAATATTGACCTAATTTCATCTATACTTTTAAGAGGATAATGTTCTCTGATTATATATTTATTAAGATTTCTAGGATCAAGACAAATTCTTAACTGACCTGACTTTTTGACTGTGACAACAACTGAATTTACCCACTCGGTAGGATATGTGACTTTTTCTATGACATTCATCTTTGACATGCGATCCAATTCTTCTCTTAATTTACTATATAATCCAAATGGAACTTTTCTAGGGGGATCAACACATGGTACTGCATTTTGCTGAAGCTTCAAGTGACAGACAGGTGGTAGACATCCGAGACCCTGAAAAACATCATTAAATTCTTTTAAAATCTGACCTTGAGATTTATTCTCATTGTTCATGGCAAATACTCTTTTTAAGACACCTATGTTAGTACAAGTAGGTAGACCTAGGACTGTGGAACATTGAATATCTGCAATATAAAATGTTATACATTTTTGACAATTGTTGAAATGACAAATTAAATCACATTGACCTAATATTTTTATGATTGAGCCATCAAAGCTTTTAACTTGGGCATGACATTTTTTAATTAATGACTGGGACAAATTTAATTTATTAAATGTGACATATGACATGATATTTATATCAGCACCCGAATCTAAGATACATTTGACTTCAACATTGTTTATATACATACTAAGATGCCAAGACGTCTCATTATTTGAAGAATTATTGTTAAGTTTCACCATTCCTATAAAATAATCTTGTGTTTGCTCCTCTGAAGTGACTGTTGACATTGTTCTGACATTGTTTTTAAAGCAAAATTTTGAAAAGTGGTTATAACGTTGACATGAATTACACTTTACTCCCTGTGCTGGACATTTAAAACGATGACGCTGACCACATCGACTACAAGTTTTATTGACACTACGTTGACTCAATGGACTCTGACTGCGTTGACTGAATGGACTCTGACTGCGTTGACTGAATGGACTCTGGCTGCGTTGACTTGAATTTTGACTATGTGACCTCGCTGGAACTTTGGACCTTGACCTCTGGACATGCATAACACTATCATGACTTTGTGTACTATCCATTTTCTGTGCGTTCTCCTGCGCCATGATCACTGTTTTTGCAAGAGAAATTGTTCGTTCTAAAGTAGGGTTATTCTCTTGTAATAGCCTCTGCTTGACGTTCATCAGCTTCGAACTCATATTCGCAATGAAAATATCCCTAATTAGCGAATCTTTAAGCTGTCCAAATTCACATTTATTTGATAAATTTTGTAAATCGGTGATAAAATTGTCAATTGTTTCTTCCGGTTTCATGCACCTTGTGAAAAATGAATGACGCAACATTGTTAGACTTTTTTGAGGTTCAAAATAATTATCAAATTTGATTTTTAATTCACTGAGAGTAATTTTATCGAGATCGAGATTAAATGAGTTGTAGATTTCCACGCCATGTTCACCAACAGCGTTTAAAAATATGGCGACCTTGCGTTTGTCCGACGCGTCCTCCAGACTCGTGGCTAAAAGAAAAACTTGAAAACTCTGCCACCATTTCTTCCATGCTGCCGCGTTGCCAAGACTGTCAGCTTTTGATATATTTAAAGCAGGAACTTTGTTAAATGTGTCTTGCGAACACGTGTTCTCTTGTGACTTAACCTTTTTTTCCGGGTTAGACATTTTAGATACCGATACTGTTTTTTATTTATTTTTGACGACTTTTGACTTCTGACACCACGACTTCTGACACCATGTTTTATACACCTTTAGCTATTATTTATTATCTTATTTAATATTTATTAATTATTTATTAATACACAAGGTTTTTCATTTCAGCACTTTATTTGACAACTCATGAAAGACAAAGACTAAGACTAAGTATAGACAATTATCATAACGACCATAGACATAATGACCGTAGACGATTATCATAACAATTTGCAGTCTTGCACATTATAGATAGGTAAGTATACAAGATAAAAGAAGTCTGAGTTACTCAGTTAAGTATTTAAATATAACAACATTTATGTTTAAATTATAGGATATGTCTTATTTCTTTTCATAGGAAAGTTGCATACGAATCAAACCAGCAACTCTTTTCAAACGTGAAAATGGGCGCAGAGTTTATAAGGTTGTATAAAATAGTGAACTGTGACGTCATAAATATTTGACACAGTTTTTATAGTTCAATCGATAATAATTTAAATTTTTTAACAAATTTAAAATTGGAAGATTCTCTGTTTAATAATTAGTAAAAAATAATTTATATTTTTAACTTAGGTAACATCCAAAATCTCTTAAAAGGGCCAAGAAGAAAGATCTGACCAGAAATTCTCTAACTCTTAGCACTAGAGAGGTTTTCAATTTGTCCTAAAAAAAGGACAACACTAACTTTAATACGCACCCTACTGAAACCCGGAAACGCGTATGGGGGTAAGAGACAATATCGGCAAATTGAGACATCGGATTCGCCACGCATTACCAGTGGGAACACGCATTATCTGTTCATGCTGCATGCATATGCCCTCACCGTGCGTGCACATGCAATAAATCTAACCGTTTGTTCCTCTGCTTAATGGTCTATGACTTTATTGAGACCCTCTGGTAACCCATGTCATGATGGTTACCCGACTATTTGGTGGAATTATTTATTTTAATGATTTTTTATTGATTTATGTCTCTCTTTTAAAATTTTTAATAATATGAATTGTTGTTGTCAAAATTCATGCCTACTAATATTATAAAGCGAAAGTGTTTTTTGTTGGTTTGTCCTTTAATCACACAGCAACAGAGTAACGGATCTACGAGATTTTTGGCATTGGTATGAGTATAGTTGAGGACTGAGAAGTGACATAAAATGAGTCTCGCTATCTTTTTATGGCGGAAAAACAGAGAACTTTTAAACATTTAAGCAAGTAAATAAATAAAGATTGATTCAGCTTAACACGAAAAACAAGAAACTTAATGAAATATACAAGTTGACTACAAGATTTTACCGAAGAAATTCCCTTAAAACTGGAATTCCTTTCGCATTTATAATATTAGCACGACTAAAGGTATCCATGAACCGTATGAGTTTCACGAATAGCAATTTTTTTTTATTCGATGACAAGATAGTCCTTGACTGCGATCTCACCTGATGATAAGTGACGATGCAGTCTAAGATGTTAGCGGACTAACTTGAAAGGGGTAACTTGAAAGGCAGTGTAGATTCAACCCATATCGATAATCGGTTTCTACACGCCATCATGCCGAAACGATGAATCGCTTGGCGGGACATCTTTGACGGTAGGATGGTAACTAGCCACGGCCGAAGCCTCCCATCAGAAAAATTGTTTTATCAGAGGAACGTTACTATCAGTAAACGAGTGAAACATGTCTCCTTATAGAGCTGAGCACGCAACGTGCATGAAGGATATTTTACATATATGACGTCTGCTGAAAGTCGCTGCGTGTCTGCGTGTCTGCCACGTGGTGGATTAGATTATATTATTGTACTACGTGCGTAGGTGACTGTTATACCTGTTCTAGTACTTTGTGTACTTTAGGTACTAGAACTTCACACCAACTGCATCTACGCGGATTGGACAGTTGAAATTGTAATTACTAATTGTTCGCCCTGAACTCGACCAACGGAAACCTCGTCTCTATTGTAGTACTTTATTAACTAGGTACCTATCCAAAAACAATGCTCAAATAATCACAAGTTTTTGACAAAGAGCAACTGCTCTTCTCAGCAGAATCAGCATTCCGAACCGGTGGTAGATTCTCGACTTGTCATAAGAGCCACGAGTTGGCCTACATGAAATAAAGAATTTTGAATTTTGATGGCTAGGTACAGGAAGAGCAACACTGTATTTGTTTTGCGAATCAAAACAAAAGAATTTTGTTATTCTTTGAGAATAATTAAACTAATGTTTGTTTATGACGACTGTGTAGTAAAATAATCCTCCAGTTTCCTTCAGCGTCGAAACTGATTAGTTACAGAAAGTTCGTGATGTTCCCAGTCAGAACAACGGCATATCGTTCGCGATTAGGTGATCAACTGATCAGATACGGCATCAATCAGTATTGTATTTTGATGTGTTTTCGTCAACAAAGATATGGTATCGCGCGATCAGTCGGCGCGACCGTGAGACACAAAGTCCAAAATAAATCATTTTCCGCCGATAGCGGGCGAGATAACCGGCGAGCCTCGCGCGACAGGGGTGCGGGCTATCTATTGCATCATACCTACTTACCATAATACCTTGGTACTGAACCACTCTTTTATAGAAATACTAGCTTTTGCCCCCGCGACTTCGTCCGCGTGGAATTAGGTATTGGGGTGGAATTTTCAAAAACTGTGACACACGTACTTCTTTATTTTTAACTGAAAGCTCAAATACCAACTTTGATGGAAACAGCTTGAGTGCGCCTACGTCATAAAAGGAACCAACTGTAAAAATTTCAAGTTTCTAACTTCAGTAGTTTAGGCTGTTCGTTGATATCTCAGTCAGTCAGTCAGTCAGTCAGTCAGTCAGTCAGTCAGTCAGCACTTTGAATTTTATATATTATATAGGCTATAGCTGATGACTGCGTGTGTGATGTTTTAATCATCCTGTAGAAACGCTCTGATTGTCCGCGATAAAGAGTAGTCTATGTCACTCTCCAGGGCCTCAAGTCTGTTATTTTACATGTCATTGTCATTGAACCGCAATACAATTACAATCCAATTATCATTGGTCCAAAATTTCGTAGTCTACTAAATTCACAATGGTCGTTTGATTTCTTATAATTGGATTGTAATTCAATGATACCTCGGTATTGCTATTAGCTTAAAAAGCGTTTAAAAGGAATAGCAGACTTGGGCCCCAGGTTGTCAATTGTCATGCAAACAAGTGTCAATTAGAAAAAAATATTTTTGAAAACTAATTCCACGCGGACGAAGTCTCGTGCATCAGTTAGTGTCAATAATTTCAGACTATCATTAGGTAAGATTGTGCAAAAATATTATCAAGCAAAATAACATATTTTTATTGATACCGAACGGAAAATCTTTTTCGAAGAAGCTCCCATCGCAAATCCGTGTAGCAACTAGCAATCTTGTAGGTATGTGTACCTGCGCAAACAATAATGATAAAATTCGATGATTTCCATTTGTAATGCTTGCACAGCTAAAACATAATCCTGATAGGCGCGAGCAAAGTTATTATGACGTTAATAGAGGATTACCGACCGGGTATCTACTATCAACTGCAGAGTGAATCATATTATCTCTTGCTCTATATTCTATACCTATAAAACATGATTTATTGGAAAATTCCTTCAAATAGTCTTGATATCAGACAGCAGACACCCACCACCCAGCAACGTCTAAGATAAACTAGGATTGTTAGTTTAGATTGGAGAACATTATGGAGAACACTCACTAGTGTAGACATCGCGACGTTTTTCTTCACCGTTGAAGCATTTTTTCTTTTTTTTTTTAATATTTATAATAATAAGAATTTATTTACTGTATAAAAGGAGGTGGGTTGATAAGGCCCAAAATCCGCCCCTCATACACTCGAAAAAAAAAGTTCCAGATTCCGACAAATTGTAAATGTATTTAAAATAAAGTTTATATCTTCAAGTATATAAATATACTTGAAGATATAAACTTTATTTTAATATAAAGTTTAGGTGATAAAAAAATTGTAAGTTACAGAAAATATTATCCAAAAAGAGAGTGTTTCGGCTTTTTCATACATTTTAGTCGTTTTTTTAAGCTTTGACTTAATATTTTAGAATGAAGCGTTAACGGAACCAAAATAAATTAATACTCATATAAAAGCTTATAAAAAGGAGCATCATTATCAGTTACGTTTACCATGGTTCATGGAGCGCTTCATTCTAAAATATTAAATCAAAGCTTAAAAAACGACTAAAATGTATGAAAATGTAAGAAAAGTAAAAGAAACACTCTCTTTTTGGGTAATATTTTCTGTAACTTACTATTTTTTTTATCCCCTAAACTTTATATTAAAATAAAGTTTATATCTTCAAGTATATAAATACATTTACAATTTGTCGAAATCTGGAACTTTTTTTTTTCGAGTGTATGAGGGGCGGATTTTCGGCCTTATCAACCCACCTCCTTTACATAATATTTGTATTGGTCCCTATCCTTTGCGCTAGGAAAACCTGTGTGGCAGAGGATAGGTCTTTCCAGATACGTTTTAAACGCACATAACTACGAAAAGTTAGAGTTGCGTGCCCGGGATTGAACTGCGACCCCCCGAATAGAAAACCATAGTCCTAACCACTAGGCTATCACTGCTCTACAATACTTATGTCGCTATTTTGTTAAGTTAATTTTAACTTGGTGGTGTTTGTCTAAGTAGGTACCTATATTTATTTAGTCGTAGCAATCGTAGCAGTCCGTAGCGTGAAAATTCAATTTTTTTTTATTTCATGTAGTTTATCTTGTGGCTCTTATTATGACAAGTGAAGACTCTACCACTGGTCACCGTCACTTGCTTTAAGGCGCTGCGCACACGTAGCAACTGGCAGTTACCAAAACTGTCAACTTTTTAAAAGTTTCCATAACAGTTGCGATCACTGAAACTCGCAACAAGAGTTACTAGAAGGTGTGCAATATATTTTGTTGTAAATCAACAACATTAAGGCACCTCCCACTTTCTCCTACAATTCCCAGCTCCCGCCCCAGACAATAGACAAGACACGTTTCACAGCGCACCGCAGACATTAGACGTAATTGAGGCGTGCCGTGACTTGCGCGTCCATTGTGCTACCGCTACCGCCACTCAATTATAAGGTGCTGCCGACACAGCGCGGCCTTGTTAGGTGCCGACTACACTCCGCTCTGTAATTTTGTTGACATTGATATTAATTTCATGTTAAGTAGTATGTAACTTTGTAAAAGAAACATTCCATTCATCTCATGAAAATGAAAAAAAAAAGAAATAGTTTTCTAGTAGGCACTTTATACGGGTAACTCTTTTCCAGTGAACATAAAAACTATACTTCAACTAGACGATGTTCGCGACTTCATCCGTTTGGATTAAGGTTTTTAATTCCTAGCCTATGTGTTAATGATGCATCGGTATGAGCTATCTCCATTCCAAATTTTAGCTAATTTAGATCGTTTTTTTGGCGTGAAGGAGTAACAAATACACACACATACACACAAACTTCCGCCTTTATAATATTAGTGTGATAGTATGATAGTATGATTATATATTTACTTTTAGTTGTGTAATAACATTTGTGTAACAAAAGAGTTTCAAACCAATCCTCAATTCACTTTTGTATAAAACTGTACTATTGTAATTTGCTGAAAATCATGGGTAGGTATTGTAGCGGTAAAATATTAACCGTCACACAAACTTTTATAATATCAGAAGCATATTCCTAAACAAATGTAATTAACGGGAATAAAGCAAAAGAGGCGCTTGTTGTTTGTTATACATAGTACTTAATACAAAAGATTCTAATAGTCATGCACCTTACGTTATAGCTCCTGCGCACACTTCAGACAACACAATACAAGTATTTCTCTTGAATTTGAAGTTTATTTTTATTTTTTTACATTATTTTTAACAGGAGATACCTACTTGAGATTATACTACATACCTACTAGGTAAAGTAAAATGTGTATCTTAATTAATTAAATTAGATATAATGAAACTGAATGTAACTGTTGTAATGCTCTCTCCGATTAATTAAGAAAACAGTGCTTAAGATTTCGCCAGGATGTTTTTTAATTGCAAGATAGTCTCGCGCTTGACGGCAATGGCATCCCCTTTTCTCTCACTTTCATAGTCAGATTTTTTACGTGTTTGTCAAACAAACTACGTTTTTGGCAAACGGAAACGGATGAGTTTGATCGTGTGCGCTGGTGTTTGATGACCTTGTTCAATCAAAACCGTAACAAAAACGTAAAATTTGACAAACATGTTTGACCGTGTACGGGCCCCATTACGTGCTCTCCGAGGCACGGAGTTAGAACGCTGACGGACGACACACCGTCAGCGTCCTAACGCCGAACTAGCTGTCACCTGCAGTCAACATGCTAACCGATAGACAAACGAGGCGGCTTGGGGTACATTGGTGTGAAGAAGAAATTGTCTATGTTTTGTCACAGATTAATAAATATACTATATCATAGTGTTTTGTAGTATGTGTGCGAGCGTTCAAGGTGGCAGAACAAACATAATTACAATAATTGCGGCGGCCGCACAAAGCCGCGGGGAGTGATCGCCGCACAATGACATTAGCATACGCGCTACACGCCGTGACACCGCCCGTTACATGCTCGTTTCCTTAATCTCACTTATAATTTTCTACAGCTTTTCAGGGTTCCGTACCCCAAGGGTTCCAACGGGACTCTACTAAGCCTCCGACCGTCCGTCCGCCCGTCCGTCCGCCCGTCCGTCTGTCTTTCAGCGGGCACACACCTCTAAATTTTCGAAACTGGCAAGTCGGGTCACCTGATTTAAACTGATTACCGCCGCCCATGAACACTTGTAGTACCACCATCACTGCGTACACTACCACCAATGCGTTGCCGCGGAACCAATAAGTTCCTGGAAAGCCGCGGCTTTTCAGGAATTTATTGGTCCGCCCCTTGTATAACCCCATATTGTAATTAAATGGGAACACTGTCGAAGGGAGATGATTCCACAATTTGGTAGTACGTGGAAAAAAGATCTGGAACAACGGACGGTCGAAGTGCTCCATAGGCACCCAGGTGTGTCCAACTATGTGTGCTGAATCTTACAATTCTTCAACGGTGAAAGAAAACATCGTGAAGAAACCTACACCCTTAAGAGTTATCCATAATGTTCTCAAAAGTGAGTGTAATATTTCTGTGGCACCCCTATTTCGGTGCTATTATTATTATTTATTCTATGCCCCTATCTAATAAACGAGATATTAAACACACCACATCGAAAGATATTTTGTATCTTAATCTAATTTGACCATAATTTGACACATTTGAAGCATTTAATTCAAATAATTTCATTTAATCCTAACGCGGATTTTAGTGATAATACAATAAATAATGAGTGATAATATTTTTGTATGTTTTATTACTTAGTTACTATGTGATAGATACCTACATGTAGAAAAGTTATCTTCATATCTAAAAATAATTTATACTGAAAATAGTAGTCTTGTCGATAGCTGATACTGATAATACAAATACATAAATAATATTAGATAGTATAATAGATAGGTATATAAAATATAGATAATATAATAGGTTAGTGGTATCTAATATTTAGAGAGCGTTGGTGAAAACGGGTCTATGTATGGGAAAGCTATTACTTTCGCACCTGTGTTAGAGCCTTTATTTTCAGCGATGGCAGCGCCCGCCCCAGACACTGTTTAGTGGTTCCGATGTAATATTGATATGTAAATCTGCCCAACGCGCAGGGCGGGCGGCGTAGCCGGCGCTGTTCAAATATTCATCGCTACCAACTGTAAGGAAATGTTCCGCTTATTACCATCCTCGTACCTACTTACCTAATTATTACTGTTAGATATATGGCGGTTTGTATTATTATGGAGTGTCATTACGTTTGTAAACTACGTTTATGGTTGGACCATTTAATAGATAAATATATCAGAAAACTGAATCCTGAATTCTGTTCTGTCTTTGGCGATATTACAACTCCGTTATAAAGGCGTAAAAATGTTCCAAGATGCATTATTTTCGCATTTATACTCTACCTAACTATGGGTTACACTATAATTTTCTGATAAAGTCAACTTCAAACACTGGTGTCCCATTTTCTATGTTAGATATTTGTACCTTTGGATTTCAGAACGAATGACAGAAACATTTAGGCTATATTAGAAGCCTCAATGGCCCAACGGTTGAAGGTGTGAACTGAAAACTGAAAGGTCGCAGGTTCGAATCTCACCCGTTGCACTATTGTCGTACCCACTCCTAACACAAGCTTTTTGCTTCTTTGGAGGGGGCAGGAGGATATTATGTAGTTCAGGGAGTTCAGGCATTGAGTTCAGGCAGCATTTTACTGATTAATATTCCTTTCGTTTCTGGAATTCTGCGCCAACCCTAGAGAAATCCTCAAGACATTAGACATGGAAAATATTGTGGTGGCCATTGTAATATGTATATTTATTACGCGAGCGACCGACCAGCCGCTTAAATATTTATCCCGTAATGACACACGGAACCCGCCGCCATTGCCTGCGACATGTTGAGACATGTCATTTATGGACACATTCATTAAGTGTTATATGAAACGACTAGTGGACGCCCGCAACTTCGTCCGCGTCTTCAATTCACAATCAACAACTTTCCTAAATTCCCACAGCTTAGGTGGGCAGAACACAGACATAGAGGAGATTGATATTTATTTAAGTGTCAAAAATCATTGCTTTAAGGTCATAAACCATAAAGAAAACAGGCAAGAGCATTTGTATGGAGAGAAGACCACCCACATTTCCTTTAACACATATTAAAAGGATTACAAGATTGGTCACTGTGGAAGAAGCTTTTGCAATTCTGACATTCTAATCCAATCGAGACTATTTTAAATGAAACAATTGCATTCGAAATTTATCTCAAAAACATGTTGAGCACGTGTTAATTTATCTTTTTAACTTTGCACAGACATAAACGATTTAAAGATAAGTCACGAGTATACACTCCATGCGGATGTACATAGGAATCGGTCACATTAAACAAAACATCAATAAGATCACGCTAAGCCACTGTCATGTCACTCAACAATAGATAGATAAATGTTACATAGTGATAAAAATTGCACAATCCTTGATAGGATAAAATTCTGGGGAAATTTTGTAGGATGACTAAACAATAAACATCATACATAACTTTAATTCTTAATCTATGTTATTAGATAATGTAGTAAGGTTCCCCTAGACTTAAAGCTGAAGTACTAATTTAGAATCATGTTAAATATTCAGGTTTTTAATAACACCCCTGTATTCGAGCTACGACAAGGCGGTTAACTTGGGCCTTTATTCTTCCTGGTTTATATTAATTAATGAACTCTACCAATTCGCATTAACCCCCCAAATCTATAAACAATAACTTTCGCTGATACTAACTTGACTTTTGAAGGATGTTACATCCATCAAGCTATAGCAACTGGAACAAAAAAACTAAGTGCCCGTGAGAAAATACCGTAACCAAAAACGTGGTTCGATAGAAATAGCTTGATAAACAGAGTCTGGTTTTACTAAAAAAGCGAACAAAACGCGTCACAATCAATACAATGCACATCTAATTCGGTGCCGTACGCTGTACCACAAAGCGGTACCGAACACGCCGATATATCGTGTTACATGTACCACAGCACCACAGTACCACAGTCCGTGGTGCCGCTTGCATACCGACTATGATTGGCAGGCACGGCTCTTTTGACTAGCTACTCGTACGTAAATGTAACACTTCTATCACGAGAATATAAGGTTTATTTGTTGTAGTATTTTAGAGATCCTTTCGAAAAAAGTTAATTGGTAATCTTATAGCTAAATAATATCTATTGTTTTCTTTTTAATTCGTGTTTCCTCTATACAAAATTGTGTCTTAATAACAACTGATTTCTATTATTATTATGGTAAAGTCAGTCATGTAGCGGCTGATAGGCTCGAAGTTTCCCTATGTGATCAAATCGACAATACAGACATAGCTCATAGACATTTGATACTAAAATGGCGACCTCGCACGGAAGGTGTGGTGTCAGCAGATTTAGGATCTACGTGGATAGTCGACATTAAACTGCTACCTTGACTGATCTTGAGTGTAGAAGATGCTACCTTCTTTGCTTGTACGGCTCTACCGTTCACTGTGGGCGTCTATCAGTTGGTATTGGACAGGAGTTGAGAGTCAATACCAAACGACTCAGAATTTTTCGACATAATTTGTGAAGGTGTGACTATTTTTATACGACTGTCTGAAAAAAGAGGTATATTGTTTTCAGGATTCATGTATGTATGTGTGTATGTATGTGAGTTTCTATATTCCACCATAACTTCTATATGCCTGAACTAATTTTGATGAATAAGATATCGTTAGAATCCTTAGCTTATTCTGGGTGACATAGGTTAGTATTTAAAAAAAATTAATGGAGTGACCATGGTCCCGCATTAATGATTATATAAATCATCATCTAGAAAATGATGAGTAGATTCCAAAAATATAAAACACTATTCAATATCCAGTGATTCACAAAAAAATATCATTTAAAAATGTGAATAAGATTTCAAAGGCAATAATTACTGTAGTATTTAACTTTTTAGTTCGTTTTTTGGCTGGGCAGTCGTGTTTTTAAATTCTTTTAATTATAGTTTGTAGTTTTCATATTGTGTATCTAGGAAGGAACCCTTGTTAACTGAGTTCCGCGTCGCTCTTGTCGGGTTTAGTTTCAGTAGCGGAGCGCGTGAGATGTCAGAGGCGTAGTGTAAGTGACAGTCGGTAAAGTTCGCCTGTTTGTTTGTTTATTTGCGGTCAAACGCGGCTTTTGGTTCACGCCGCTAGCGGTAGGAGGTCGGTGTAGGGTCAACATGAGTTAAAGATTGCTACAAATTCAAATACTAAAGGAATAAGCTGTTTATTATGAGGTACCTACATGGTCCGCTTTAATTGGATGGACTCTTTAATTTTCCGGGATAAAATGTAGCCTATGTTTTAATCCTGAATGTAAGCTGCCTCCATTCTAAATTTCAGCCAAATTGGTTCATTCGTTGTGGCGTGAAGGAGTAACAAACATACCTTTATTATATTATTAGGACATAAAAAACATAACTATACTTATTCATACTTTAAACACTTCACATTTTCCCTTTGAGTATTAAACCAATTTTAATTTTCAAAGCATCATATCAAAGAAAAATAGTAAAAGTAGTGGTAGTAAGAAAATTCTGAGATGTCCGATTTAGACGCGATCCGTTTTTTGTGTTGACTTGATCGTTGGTCGTTAATGGAAAATTCTATCAATAACTTCTAATTCTAGCATTTTTAACATTTTTGTATGTACCTATCTATTTGGCAATTTATTATTATTTAATTGTTTCTGGTTTGGTCAAGAGGCTTTGAAGGTGGTTAGTTGCCACTCTTACGTCAAACACGTGCCGCAAAGCGATTTAGCGTTCCGGTACGATAGCGTGTAGAAACCGATTAGAGGTAGGTATGACTTTAATTTACACTGCCATACCCTTTTCAAGTTAACTCGCTACTTAGTCTGCTTTTTCACTTCATTTCATCAGGATAAGAACGTAGCCAAGGGCTATTTTGTTATCTAACTTCTTACAAATATTATAAATGCAAAAGTGTATTTGTTTGTTGGTTTGTTGTATTGTCCTTCAATCACGCTACAACAAAGCTATGGATCGACGTGATTTTTTGCATGGGTATAGTTGAAGACCGGTAGAGTGATATAGGCTACTTTTTATCCCGGAAAGTAAAGGAGTTCCTGCGGGGTTTAAAAGACTAATCGTAAATAAAAATAAGTTTTTAATGCTGTGGACATATCCTAAGTGTGGGCATCGCGGGGTCACCCCAGGTCAAGTGTCAGGACATAACACTGATAGCATCTGATACGTCGCGGCCGCGCGCCTCGCCTCCGACGCAACACGTAACACAATCTGTGTCTAATGTTATAACAAAATAACGTTACATTATAATATTGTAACATTCCCATTGCCTGTCATTTCGGCCGTGCTTAATAAGTTTTGTTACGATGGAGTTTGGATCTCGTAACTTTACCTACAACTTGCAAGTTAATTTTTTTTTACGTATGCATTTTTGAAGCTTCATTGTGGAAGCACTGTATACGCATAGTAAGCATAGTTTTGTTAACTATTGTAAAAAATTTTTTTTTTTTAAAAAGAGTAACTGCTGAGTTTCTTACCGGCTCTTCTCAGCAGAATCTGCATTCCGAACCGGTGGTAAATTTATGACGTGTCATAAGAGCTACAAGTTGGCCTACTTGAAATAAATTTTTGAATTTTTCCTTGAGGGTCTTTTTTACACTTGGAAGTTTTCTGTGCTTGACTATCTGTTGAGCTTCAGTTAGAGAACATAACCTCCTTTAAATATTTCCAATTTACTTTACTGTCGGAAACTTTGTTCTAGCATGTCTGTAAGAAACAAAATGCAGTACAAAGTATGGATATTGGATTTTATGGTTCCGTAGGTATCCGAAGGGTAACCAACGGAACCCTATTACTCCACTGTCCGTCTGTCCGCGGGAAAATTTCTCTCTTTACTTTTTCAGTAGTTATAATTACGAACTTTTTTATTTATTATTCAAACTTATAGGTACTTACTATATCTAGCTTATTATACTCGGATATAGACTCTAATAAAAACGAATTAAAATTCTAAACTGTTAATAATTTTAAAAAACAGTAATAATGTTATGATTTTATCACCAAATTATATCAGGGGGCCAAAAATACAATAATTATGTGTACCTACTATCTTGTAGGGTGACAACAAAAACTGGATCTTTGCACAATGAGTATTGTAAAAACTTTCATTTTCAAATCTGAAATATGAGTCGGCCTGTGTTTGCTCGCCCTGATAACATCTACAAACATATCGTTTTTCACTCTATAACTAAACTGGGCCCGTTGTGTTGCCCGAGATTGTTATCTGCGCTATTGCCGTGAGATAAGCACTGTTATGTATACTAAATGGCTTTATTAATGCTAAACGGTTTTCTAATGGAGTCTTTTAGAATAGAATAGAATAATTTCTAATACAATGTACGATAGATCTTTTTTACCTTCCGCTTCAGTTAGTATTTTTTTTTTGTATTTTGAATTTGAAGAGTAGATACTATTTCCGCAATAATTTTATCAATTTTAAAATATATCGAAAAAAGAAATAAATTACTTAAATAAATTAAAATTACTACAAATTAATCGATGTTTATAAAAGGTCATTGGATGTTTACTTAAATATAACTTTTTCAAAGATTTCGAATTAAGTTAATCGCTTTTAAGGTAGGTACTTTATATTGCTGTAGCTCACTGTTAATAAAAAAATAATTTTAAAAATGTATCATGAAATTGGTAAAAAAATAGTTTCAAGCTTGAAACTTAACTTTAAAAATAGCCGATAGGCATTTATTTATTTATTATTTTATTGCCTACTCTTAAAGCTTTTGGACTGGGCAATATATTTTTTTTAGTTGTTGGGGTGAAACAAGAGAAGTTTTCTGTTATTTACTGAATAAAATTGATAACATTATTTAGGAAATACGACTAATGTGTTTTTTCCAAACCGTCATTCGAAACTCGCAAACTAACAAAACGGAATTGCACCGACAACCGCAAATAGGAAGGAACATTGTCATTCGAAACTCGAACAAAAGCAAATTATCATTTTCCAAACACTGAATAGGATTATCTATTATTTGGTCACCCCACTGATACGATCGGCGAAATATGATCGCTTTATTATAACGATATTTGCTATTTTCGGCTTTCGCCTTTGTTGGGCGATGCAATGTCCGATAAGGGGCATTGTCCTCGGCCTAATGTGCAGTGGACAAATAGGTAGGTACAGATAATAATAGGTAGGTTTTCTTTCATACTGGAGTCAAAACTCCTGCAGTCCTCTACCAGCCATTTTCGGGGTGATAAAAATTACAGACAGGAATGTCCAATTAACAGATGATACAGAACGAGGTTCTGCTGATTGTTCAATAAGCCCGATTGACTTATTCGATAGTCTGCTAAAACTTTTGCAAACATCTGGAACCATGTTAAATACGAGCAGATAAGTACGGTGAAAAGAAATGCGAATTAGCTGTCTTCCTCTACTGTTGAAGCATGTGATATTTAATTGCTTAAATTGTCAGAGTTGCATGTGGTTGCATGTGGTTGCATGAATCGAACCTGCGACCCCCCCTGTAGAAGACCACAGTCCTTACCACTATCGCTCTATCACTGCTTATAAACACTAATTAAATTTCTATTATCACTAATTAAAAAAACTGCCTATAATATGATTTAGGCCGGTAATTACCAACAATTACACGGTCGGTACCAGGCGTGCATAAATGACCAGGCTAATGAAGTAAACTGCGTGACCACAACATTGAAACATTTTTCCGTCCGCTGGGCGGGCCGCACACCTGACGATCTTCTCACCGTTCCCGCTATCCTGGTACTAGGTTTTTAAACGAGGAAACCTTTTTTCATGTGTATTTTTACATGGTTACTTTTAATTCTAAGGTCAAGCTCAGAAAATGACTCAAGAGAACACAAAACATCTACTAGAACGCCTTGGAGTAAGACCGACCGTTATAATAGACGGCCACAGCTGTACCTACATAAGTCTCTTGAAGGGATTTCCACACTCCGCACTCATTACCGCTTGTATCCAGCAACAAACTTTACCATACAACATCGCTAGTATCCTTGCGAGCCTTACCAACAAATCCAGCAATGAACATTAAACAACGACCAATACAGTCACCGATCAGTATACTCGTCAGGATACTTGTCCCTAATACAGCGATCTGTTCAAACATGCAAGCGATTAAACGTGTACAAGCGATCATTTCGCGATCGTTCCGTAATTTGACGGGGGCCCGACAAAACTGTAATTTAGTCGTAAGTTGGGCTCGTTTCCCGCTCCACTGTGAATATTTTAGTCGATTTTAGTGTACGTTTCTGTTTCACTGTTAACACGGGCCGACAACAAACAAATGACGGAAAATCAGAATGTTTGAAACTTTCGTATTCATAGAAGAAAAGCTTCCTATTTTCTACTAGAATTAGAAGTGAGTTTGGGTGCTACTTTTCGTATACATACTTTTTGTTAGTTCAAAAAGAAGGTTGGATCTGGATTTTGTATCTACCAAGTATAAACTGGTGGAGTTAGTTAAATTCAAGAAAAAAAGGAGGTCCTTTGTTGAGCTCCCCTGATTAATTTTATCATTATTACTAGGTTTTACAATATTTTCCCGCTAAATGGTAAATAGGTGAAACTGACATCATAAATAGGTCTACTAATCAAATCAGCAACTCTTTACCGAACGTTTAAACGCCCACTTATTACGGCAGCTTCAATGAAATAGATACACTAACATCAAAAATATTTGATACACTTTTGTAGTCCCTCTGAAAGCTACGATGCCACAGACAGACAGACGCACAAACTGCCAGAAAAGCGGTCTTATTTACTTTTTGTGTCAGGTATAATTGACCAGCTCGGCTGCCCCATTTCAAAACCTAGTAAGTGTTATTGACAAAATTTTACAGGAGACCAAAAAACATGTTTTGTGGTAGATTAGTGAAGTAATAAATATATCCAATAAATGCTTTCAACGCAGTTTATTTACGAAATATTAATTCATCAACAGATAGATACTGAAGAGTTCAGAAGGGCTACCACAAAATATATGTTTTTTTTGGTCTCCTGTAAAATTTTGTCAATTACACTTACTAGGTTTTGAAATGGGGCAGCCGAGCTTTCCAAGATCAAACTTCACAATAAACTACATGGTAGGTAAATCATAATAAATCGGTTTGATGTAAAACAAGCAACTGCAGTTAGGTACCAGTTGCGGCTAATCGGTGAATTATTGACGACTGATGGCCGAGCAGTGGCCGTGAGAGATGCCAGGTGACGGCGGAGGAACTGTTGTTAGTGTATGTACCTATGGAAAAATAAGGGGTTCTTGAAATTTTTCATATTAAATTACTAAGTAGTTTAACCAAAGTACCTGTCCAACTGCTCAAACACTGCATTCAATATACCTAGTAATTTTTTGTCAAAAATTGGACCGACGATAGGTACCTTTTTAGTCTTGATAACCAAGCTCCTAAACTTAATGTAAGTACTTAACTAATTTTGAGACCCCGAACTTTACCAAAAATTTTTTTTAAAAACCTTTGGTGGTAAAGGTAGAAAAAAATCACACACTAGGTTGTAGCCTAAGTTTTGAATATTATAAGAATATCACACAATGTCATTTTTTTTAAACTACCTATTTAAACTAGTCTCGAAAATAGTGCTTTTAAGTTAACTGTTAGAAAAAGAGAGCGCTATATTGCAACATGACGTCACGATTCAGTAGTTCTCCATAGCTCTCCATACACATGCATTTTCGATTGTAATTAATGAATATATCCACATTCTGACAACGGCCAAATAGGTAGGTACCAAATCGACGGTTTAGTCTCCACTCGCTGAACTATTGTCGTAGGTACCCACTCCCAACACAAGTTTTTCGATTAGTCGCGTTCGGCTTAAATTCTCTAAAGAAACAGATTGAATAAGTTTAAGCCAATATCTGGGATAACACTTACAGTGGAATTCTCTCGCAGTCCAACGAGGTATGAACTATAAGGCCCTTAGCTGCCTCCTTACCTGCCCACTGACGCAGCGAGCGGCGCGGGACCTCCCACGGCTTCTTCCCAGCTTCTTCAGCTCCCCGACCTCTCCATCACATGTGGCTAGGTTCTCAAGTGCCTACCTCAGTTGCGCTCGTAATTCACCGTGTTAAAAAGATGACAGCTTGTCGTGAGATTTATTAAGTGTACAATTTTTTAGGGTTCCATCCCCGAAGGGTAACCAACGGGACCCTATTACTAAGCCTCCGCTGTCAGTCCGTCCGTCTGTTTGTCAGCTGTATCTCATGATCCGTAATAAGTAGAGTTGAAATTTTCAGAGAATGTAGGTTATAGGTAGGTACACATTCTCTGAAAATTCTCTGAAATTTCTGTTACCGCTATAAAAATAAAAATAAATTAAAAATTAAAGGGGGCTCCCCTACTAGAAAAGTGTTTTTTTTTTCGGGGGTTTCTGGTACAGAACCCTTTGTATGCGAGTCCGACTCGCATTTGACCGGTTATTTGTAATTTGTGCAACATAAAAATTTGAATTTGACTCATCTGGATCGTTTCACCTATTGCCCTGCAGCTTAATCCACAAGGAAGTATTAGTTTTCCGGGAAAAAAATTATTCTACATATCATATAGGTATATAGGTATCCTTCCTCAGGTTATGTACTATCTCATTTTATCAAAATGGATTCGCCGATTTTACCATAAAATATGTCTTATCCGAGGGTAAAGATATTTTGGCAGATCTTCAATCTTAAAACTGTCAGAACACCCAATTTATTCCTCGGTTAAACGTCACTGCGTGGGTGAAATCGACACTAGACAATATAGAGCAAAGCATAGAGCAAATCTTCTTCTTTTTTCTTTTTGGTTTGAACCATCGACCTTTCGGTTTTGCCCGTTTCGGTTCTGACCGTTGCGCTGTCGAGGATTCTAACGATTATTGACACTTCATTATGTAGCTACTACTACGCTGTTATTTACTGCATAGAAGCTTATCAAATTCTCAAGAACATTTAAAAACAAAAACCATCAGTTTATTAAACCGCCCGTATCTTAACGTGGATTAAATAGAATAAATAAGCAATAAACGCTCTGCAGTCACTACAAAACTCCCACAGGGCTATCACAGCGGACCACTAGGTAAATGCTAGGCGCAACGGAAGCCGCGCGGGTCAAGTAGTCTATTTGTATGTGAACTGATAACACAGTGCCGCTCAGACCACTACATTTGTGAGATAAGGGCGTGTTCACATTTTACGCTCACAGTTAGCGCCTCACTGTGAGTCTATGCAGTGCCGGCCTTACCTCTGGTGCAGGGTGTGCGTTGCACACGGGCGCAGGGTTGTAGGGGGCGCCGCGCCGAGCCGCGCTTGCTTGCTTCCCGACGTCATTTAAAGTAGCACCACTTTTTGCACCTGAATTTCCTTTCACTGGTGAAAATATATCTAAATGTGGGTCAAACGGTATTCTTGTACTGTAAGTATTCCATTTTAGCCGCGCGTCTTTTAGAGGGCGCCAAGATGTTGTACGTACGTTAGTAGTATAAGATTACCCGAAATTGAGCTCTAATTCAATATACTTAAGGTTCATTTTACTTTGACGCTAATGTTAACGAATTCTTACACGATCAATCGAATTCAAAGTTAAATTAACCATTTTGGCAATTATTATCTCTTTTATAAGCGATAATAGCCTAGTTTTTAAGAGTCTTCCTCCTTTTCAGGGTCCGGGTTTCATCACCTCTATCTAGGCATTCCGAACCAGTGGTAGATTCTGCATACATAGCACAGTTTTGTTACCTATTGTAAAAAAAAATTTTTTTTTTTTAAAGAGCAACTGCTGAGTTTCTTGCCGGCTCTTCTCAGCAGAATCTGCATTCCGAACCGGTGGTAGATTTATGACGTTTCATAAGAGCTACAAGTTGGCATACCTACATGAAATAAATAAATTTCGATTTTTGATTTGATTTTGATTCGTCGACGATTCAAAAGCGCTTGTAAAAGTTTATTTGAATAAAAAATATTTCTATTCTATTCTATTATATGTAGCGCCATGAGTATCCCGGAGTCTGGGCCGCTGGTACAGATCATAGATCGCCCACGCGCGACCCGCCACTGCCGCTCGTAATTCAATGGGTTCATATAGTGATGTGCGCTTTTGTACGTACTATACTCGTTCCAAAACTATCAAATACCGGTACATTAGTATGTAAAGTGCTCCTTACGGCAGACCATTTTAAATACGCTGATTTACAAGAGGCAGGTAGTATTAGGTTTACTAGATGGAATCTTAGATGTCATATCTGCAGCTGTTATTAGGTACCTATTTAGCCTCACAGAAAAAAATTGATTTCAAAGTCAAAGTCAAACATTTTATTCAAAGTAGGTAAGTAGTTACACTTTTTGAAAGTCAAGAATTACAAAATGTCATTAATTAATTAATAAAAAGTCTGGTCTTAAAAATAAAATTTTTATCTGTTCCCACCTATTATTTTGAACTAGCTTTTGCTCGTGGCTTTGCTCACGTTAAGTTCGAACTTTCAAACCCCTTTTTAACCCCCTTAGGGGTTGAATTATCAAAAATCCTTCCTTAGTGTACGCCTACGTCATAAAAGGAACTAACTGTAAAAATGTCATGTTTCTAACTTCAGTAGTTTAGGCTGTGCGTTGATATCTCAGTCAGTCAATCAGGACTTTGAATTTTATAGATATAGATGACGTTAGGTGTTGGTACATCACTAGAGGGCGTCAGCGTCCGCCTCGATTGTTTAACCTTACTTAAGATGCGGGTCACAAACATTGCGCCGGAATCGAAGGTGGGACAACGAGGCAACAACCAGCACAGTAGATACAGTAGGTACCTACCTACCTACTGACTCATCATTGTTCTGTACCCTATCTAGGGTTGCCAGATTTTTTTTCAGCCTATAAGGGACAAATGGTTAAATGGGCAAAAAATACGGGATTTCAGTTTATTACCCGGGACAAATAAAAAACAAAATTATTTAGTGTCATTTTTTATTACTTTTCATATTTTTCCGAGGATCGAGTCAGTTTTAATATTGTCATCTGACACTAACACTGTCATTGGTCGATGCGGGCTGCGAGTGCAAGTTAGTAGTGAGACGAGTACGTTTTACGAACGTTGCGTGTGTGGATACGTAGATCGATTTCATAATGAAAAACGACGTACAGTTCAAATACGGGACAGAGTCAGTCCCGCCGGGACATTTTAAACCATGCCTAAAATACGGGATGTCCCGGGAAATACGGGACGTCTGGCAACCCTAACCCTATCTATCCAAGTAGGTAGAGCTATACTGCTGTCTTAAAGCATCAATAGCCCAATGGTTAAAGATGCGGACTGAAAACTGAAAGGTCGCAGGTTCAAACCCACTCCTAGCACAAAAGGGATAGAAGGATATTAGTCAACTTCAGCTTGGCTGATATTTAATTTTAAAAAAAAATACCTAAACCTAAATACCTACCTAGGTAGGTACCTACTTCCTAATTCCATGAAACTGAAAGTAACAATAGTAGGTAGGTACCTACCTACTACTATGTTTACGGGCCAGCGTCGCGCATCGGTTTCATCGTTTCTATTTAGGCCCGCCGACTTCAACATGTCTACATGTACAAACTAAAATTATTTTATATTTTTAAGTGGCGTTTGAAGTCGTTTTTTTGAAATATTTTTTATATGAGATATTATTCGCAAATGCGGTAGTTTATTTTGTAATATTGTTTGTCCACATGTGCAGAAAATAATACCTACCTATTTGCTGAAAAATAATATCAATAAAGCATCGAGTTATTTGGCCACAAACTCCATTCCTTGCGAGTTGCTACCACTTGTACAAACTCTCGTTTACTTACCTAACTTTGTATAACCTTAATTTACCAACATCGAACTATAACGCTCAGAAGCGCAATTAAATAGTAGACATGGTGATAAGCCATTTTTAACCGACTTCCAAAAAGGAGGAGGTTATCAATTCGGCCGGTATATTTTTTTTTTTTTTTTCTATGTATGCCCACCTATTACTCCGGGGTTTCTGGACCGATTCACGCGATTTTTTTTTTAATCGACAGAGGAAGCTCGCGAAATGGTCCCATAAAATTTTTTACCTTCAACTCTTCAAGTCTGATGCTGCAGAGGTACTTTCCCCCTAAATTATGGGGGTTTAGGAACTGTTATATACGAATTGGTATGCTTGGCCTAAGCATATACTAGATCTTAGAGCTTCAGGTCCTACTCCTCAATCCTGATGCTGCAGGGTACTGCCCACCTAAACTATGAGGCTTTAGGAACTTTCGCTTAAGAATTGATATTATTAGTATTAAGCATAGTCTACATCGTGGAGCTCAAGGTCCTAGCTCTTCAATCCTGATGCTGCAGGGTACTGCCCAGCTAAACTGTGAGGATTTAGGGACTTTCGCTTGCGAATTGATATTGTTAGTATTAAGCATAGGCTATATCGTGGAGCTCAAGGTCCTAGCTCTTCAATACTGATGCTGCAGGGGTACTGCCTACCTAATCTGTGAGGATTTAGGAACTGTCGCTTACGAATTGATATTGTTGGTACCAAGCATATACTACATATAAAATTCAAGGTTCTAGCTCCTCAATCCTGATGCTGCAGGGTTGGAGGGATTACGAACTGTCGCTTCTGAATTGATATTGTTGGTACCAAGCATGGACTACATCATGGACCTCCTGGTCCTAGCTCTTTAGAAATTGTATGTTTTTAATAAGTACTGTAGGTACCAAGTATAGACTACTTCAGTACCGTAGTGTTGGAGGGAGGGGAGAAAGAGAGCAGGAACAAGCTACACTAAAAAGCTTAAAATAAAAATTCTTTTCAAAAAACCGACTTCAAACGCCACTACAAAGTATAAAAATAATTTTATTTTGTACACGTTTGTTGAAGTCGGGCGGGCTTAACTAGAAACGATGAAATTGATGCGCGACGCTTACCTTATGGTGACATATAAGAGTCATGCTTATTGAAATCGGGTGAGCATCGCGTATCGGTTTCATCGTTTCTATTTAAGCCGCCCGACTTCAACAAACGTGTACAAAATAAAATTATTTTTATACTTTGTAGTGGCGTTTGAAGTCGGTTTTTTGAAAAGAATTTTTATTAGTAAGCCTTTAAAGGCCAACTAAGCTACTATGTAGGTATCGTCGTGTTAGTATGAGCTCGCAAAAAATTATTACAAAACTAGCCGATGCTAGCGACTTCGTCCGTGTGGATTTAATTCTTTTATTCCCGCGGGAACCGCGGTAGATTTATGACGTGTCATAAGTGCTACAAGGTAGCCTACATGAAATGAATAAATTTTGAATTTGAATTTGAACTCTTTGATTTTCCGGCATAAAAAGTAGCCTTTATGTCACTCTCAAGATTCTCAACTATTTCCATACAAAAAATCATGTCGATCCGTAGCTCTGTTGCAGTATAGAATGGAATGGAATAGAATAATTTTAATTCAAATAAAAAGTGTGCCTAATTGATGAACCAACAAACCAATAAACCAACAAACATTTATGGTAGGTAGGTATTAGTAAGGATGGCCTACTGTGCTGTGAAAGGGTGTCATAATTCATCGCAATAACCTTCAAAAACATAGGTAAATTATTATCAGTCCTATCAGAAAGTAAAACATGGCACTCACACATTGATTGTTTTGAGCCTATACGTTTGGAACTGTTAGAAACTTCCTTTCTAAGCTTTAGATTTCGGCAATAGGTAGTAGGTACCTAGGCCTAATTAATGCTAGGTAATACTTAAAGGACTGTAAGTATTTTCATTGGAATCTATTAATAACTAATCAACAATTACCTACGTTGCATATACTTATCTATTATCTATCTAATTGCATAAAATAATATGCTACCGGTAAAATGAACATAATTATTACTAAAGTAGTTTATTGTTTTATTTTACCTCATAAATAACATCTGTTTGTATTCGGTAATCGACGCTAACGATTATTATCAATAATAGGTAGGTACGACTTACTGACAATCGCAATGATTCATTTCCCTTATCGACTTCGCCGCCTTATCGAACAAACATTCAGTTGCGAGTTACCAAATTACGCAACGCCTCGAGACGGGCATTTATTACTCCAAACAAGTACCACTAAATAATTAACAACGTGCTAATACGCTCATGATTACAATAATGAATTACGGTTCTTGAAAAGATACAGCCCGTGCGAAGCAAAACGAGCAAAACATGCGCCGACAGAACATGTGCAGCTAAAATAAAATGTTGAGTCGAATGAATGCACGACGAGTGCGGAGCTGTGGAGTGTGGAGTGAGCTCGAGAGGGCCTCGCGGGGGGGAGCGGACGCGCGGGGGCTTTCGGAGCGAGGGGCGTGGCTTTATGTAGAGAAAAGCTTGCGACCTGATTGGTCGACGAGCGCGCCCAAAGCTCCCGAGGCGGAGAGAATCTCGCGCAGTATAAATTCCCCCGCCCGCCTCCGCGCCCGCCAGTCTGCTCGCCGCTCGCGCTCAGTGCACACGCGCATCGCGTTCAGTCGTTACTAGTGTTCACAAGTGTACCCAACATGGTGAAGTTCGACGGGGATTTCAGTATAAACGCTATATTGATGAACCACGCGGCGGTGAAGCCACCGCCCTCGCCGACCGCGTCCTCCACCGCGACCCCCTCCGAAGCCGATCTCAGCGACTCGGAGCTAGACGTCACGGGCACCGAGCCCGTGGACTGCACCAAGCCGAAGGAGGACGAAGACAAAAAGGACAAGAAGCACGAAAAACCCGCCTACAGCTACAACGCACTGATCATGATGGCGATCCGCAACAGCCCCGAGAAGCGCCTGACGCTCAACGGCATCTACGAGTACATCATGACCAACTTCCCCTACTACAGAGAGAACCGGCAGGGCTGGCAGAACTCCATCCGCCACAACCTGAGCCTGAACAAGTGCTTCGTGAAAGTGCCGCGGCATTACGACGACCCGGGAAAAGGAAATTACTGGATGCTCGACGCGTCGGCCGAAGACGTTTTCATCGGCGGAACGACGGGGAAGCTGCGCCGGCGATCCGCGCTCAACGGGAGGTCCAGGCTAGCCTGCTTCAAGCGGCCCCTGTTCCCCGGGGCTCCCTTGACCGGGCCGTACCCTCCCGCCACGTACTCTCAACTAGTCGGCCTGTACTCCCAGTTGTTGTACCAGCGGTACGCGCCGATGCAAATGAAGACGCCGCCGGTAGCGCCGAGCGCCGTCCACCCCGCCTTCAGAGGAGAAATGGGCTACAACGGCCTACCTTACTCCCCGGCTATGTATTCTCCGGAGAGACTCCAAAGTGCACCTTTCTTCAGCCAGTCGTTGCTGCAGAATTCTCAGCTAGGACAGTCGGCAATGCTCGCACAAACGTCCCCCTTGCTGCCTCCTTCGCCTCCCATGATGCATTCCCCTCCTACTTCGGGGGCCTCGAGCCCCGAGCTCCCGTCGCCATCGCACCACCCCCTCACGCCGCACATCTACAAGCCCGTGACAGTTCTGACGCGGCAGTGACTCGGTGAAGACTAAGTGACTTGAGAGTTAGTAATCTCAAAGAGGCTGACACTCTCACGAGTGGGAACGTTCAATCTGTGATTTAGTTTTAATTAGATTAATACCAGTGTCGAGCACTAAGGATATTAAGGCTGGCCGTTCACCAGAATTATGCAATGAAAATAAATCACGAACTAAACTAGAAGAAGATTGACCGATCTTCTCGGTTGATTTTTTCCTAGGGAAAGCTAGATTAAAGTGGTTTAAAAAGTAGTTGTATCGTTTGCAATATATTAGGTTATATTGTTGTTCCCTGTAGCATTCCGCTATTGTTTGTTGATGTAATATTCTATTATTGTATTGTTGTAAATATCTCCAAAGTTGTATATTTATTGAACTACTAGATTTAAGATAAGAGATGTAACGAATAAAACAAAAAGTATTTCTCCTTTAAACATTTCTTTCAATTTCATAAAACCCAGTAACATGAGCATTATTAGAATTTGGACTGGTTGATCTTCCATGGCTTATTACCATAGCCAATTACTGGTAGGTATAATAATATACCTGAATACATCTATATAAAAACCTATCTCTGATGAACAACACTATCAAATTGATCAAAGCTTCAACAGTGTAAGCGTAACATTAGTGATAGAGGACGCAAGGGTTTTCGTTTTGAGCTATCATCTGCATCTCTACCAAATAATCCAAGAAAAAGTCAATCTTTATGGTAATATAAACAAATGGTCTCAGCAAACGTTATATTGTAGTTAAAAAACTTGAAAATTTCGACCACCTTGGATCATAATAATGATAGTGATGTTCAGCTTGTTATATACCTACTTAGCTGAAACATTTGACTTTCCTATTACCTACCTTCTAATAGAGTCTTCGCTTTGGAATTCCACAAAGTGACACCTGTTTCTACCCAATCGTCATTATAATCACCGTTAGAGTGTATCTAATGTTAGATAGGCCTTTCTTTAGTAGCACTAAGGTCGCCTATTCCCTGCCCTTATATATCTTCGTCGTTCTCAGATCGGTCAACCTCTGAAATTAAGAGATGTCTCAGGGTATTAGTAGTTCGCTTATTATTAGAATAGCTGATAACTTCGTAGTAGGTACGCGTGGATTGAGGTTTTTTGGAGCCCCCCGGGAACTCTTATTTCCCGAGATAAACAGTCTTGGCCTGTCTTTGCCAAATCGGTTCAGTCGTTGCGGCATGTTTGAGTAACAAACATATACATCCAAACTTTCGAATTTATAATATTAATAGGAATAGGATAATAGGATTACCTTTAGCTTGTGAATTGTCTAAAAGACAGCAGAGAAGGGATTTTTTGAATCTGGAACGTTGACTTCGAAAACAACCGAATCGAAATCCGCTTCTGTTGAATATGGACTCCAGCTATTATTACAGTCCAGTTCCTCTAGTTATTATTTACAACTAGGTATTAATTTAATATATCTACTTAATTACTGTTTTTCAAAGGTTTATTTAAACACACAGTTCCATATTATGTGCAATCGCACAGCTATGACTATTTAATTAAGAAATACAATAAACGGAAACATTTGTTAAAATTAATTTAAAATAATAGTAGGTACCTAATGGTTTTCTGTATAATAGGTAGATAAGTTATAATTAATAATTTATCAGGATATCGTTAACTTAACTTAATCTTGAGTTACCTACCTAATGAGACCAAAATTAGAAAAGATTTTTCGAATAGGTCCATATTATAAATACTTATTTAGTATTGTAGAATTGACTGATTATGTTTACGACGAAGAAGCTTAGGCTTAAAATATTTAATTAGATAGGTAGGTAGGTAGGGTGACTTCGCCGGTTACGCGACCAGGGTCAGTTACGCGACCACTAACAGGACCTACGGCATTAAAACGAAAATAATAAGAATTCTATTCTTCTTTTCCAAATCAAATTCACTTAAGTAAAGAGGGGGATAGACCTATTAGTTTTACCAACAATAGTTGGCAGCTTTGTGTTTACCCGAAAGCAAACAAATCTTAGTTCAATCCGCCGCTCATACTTTCGGCGCGTACACGTTCCCAAAACAACGAAAAAAATAGTGAGTAAGTGATGCGTTCGAGGTAAGTAGATCGTGATGTATTTATTTGAGTCAATTTTTTAATGTTCTATTAAGTGGATATATATATGTTTTACGTTATTTGTACATTTATTACATGTAATATACAAAATCAGGTAAAAAATTGAATGGTCGCTAACTGAAATTGGAATTAGCCAATAACCTCAGTTGGCGACCATCTGGCCGCCAATAGACATTTAGAAAGAAAAACATTTATTTTTATTTTTTATAGACTACAAATCTAATTCGGAATTTAATCACTTTCAATTTAATTTGTTTATTTTTATCCATGTATCTTTTAGTTTACGACCACCAAATTATTATTATAAAACATCTTAAAATGTATGGGTATCAAGTGGTCGCCAACTAAAAATGAGCAAATTAATATGTGGGTTTACGACCATTTGCAATCACTATTTATAATCTTATCTGTTTTTTGCATAATGTAGGTGTTTAATATATAAAATTTTCATTACAGATGTCCTCCACAAACCGTATTAGAAAATAACACCGGCTTATTCCCAAAGAGATCTGGAATGTGCTTTAAAAATATAAGAGAAGGAGGACACGGTATTAGAAAGAAATGTAAAATGTATAACATCCCGAGATCTGATGATCTGATGATTTGATTCTAAACTTTTGTAATTGTTGTTTAAAGTGATATTTTTAATTTTGTACTTGTGTAGGAAAATGTATTATACTTGCTAAGATTCATTTAAGCTTAAGCTTGAATATTAAAGTGTACCTTTGATCTCATGAAAAAATGTGTTTTAATAATTTATTATAATGTATGAATAATAAAGCATGAATAATAATTATTTTTTAAACATTAACACGTTCATATTTTTTATTTTTAATTAATCAAATTTAGTTTTCCCTAGCAAATCGAGAGGTCGCTAACTAGATAAGGGGGCAGTCGTCAACTAGCAAAAGTGGTCGCCAACTAGCATTTCACATAGTTTTTAAGATTTATTCAATTTAAAATGTTTTCACAACTGTAATTCTTATTTTTTTACTTTTAAATATAACTTGACAATATCTAGGACCCCGTCATATAACTTTAATACATGTGCTATGGGTGCAACATACTTAAATATTGACGTAAAGTTGAATATCCCGCTAATCGGTCGCCAACCGGCGAAATCACCCTACTAAGTATCTATTTCTACTTTTCTTTAAAGCAACCACGGAGTTTCTTGCTGGTTCTTCTCAGTTGGAACGGCATTTTGAACCAGTAGAGCATTCACTTGACGATTCGAAAGCATTTTGTAATAGTTTATTCGAATAAAAAGCTATTCTATTTAGCAATATACCTACCTACGTAGGAATTATTAGGTAGAGAATGTGCCAAATGTAAGTTAAACTCCTAGCAAATACCAAGGAAACTTAAGTTATTAAAACTTAAGTCTTAAGCCCGTGTCTTTTATTAAGTTTTCACCAACTGCTCTAACTTGTATGGGTAAGCTAAGGTGACGCTTTTTGTCAATTTCGTTTTCAAGAACCTCTAAGCACCTATAGGTGGCAATGACATTGTGTAAGGAATTGTATTTAGGGGCTTCCTACGTAAAGAGACTCTTGCCTACTTGGAGGATGATTTAGGTAAGTATGGTTGTCGAAAATGGGCATCCAACATTAATCCTTACTTCCTTACTAATAGGGTAAGGATGCCGAATATGAGATGGTTGCCAAATATGAGATAGTTATGTTTTGGCGAAACTAATCGCCGCAGCTATTTGGCGATACTGTCACCAGAAGCCACGTGGCAACAGACCGAAACATGTGTTGGTGCTTCCCAGTTCGAGGCGAAGTCAGGTTGTGTACGTGCGGGTTTTTACGAAACCACAAAACCCGATTTTTGACACCAAATATTAACGAGGTATGTTACAACTTTATAGTCACACTAAATGATTTAAATTTACAGTCATTGTATCAGTTATATGATTAATTTTACAATGCATTTGCAGTTTAGTTGTATTTTCTTCGTCAAGAAATAATAGGCAGCCTAGTTTTTAAACTTGGGTGTTTCCCTAATATGAGACACGTGGGGGCTCCTTAAATGAGATATCTCATATTAGGATGTATAGAAATACGACTTTTTAAAAACCTCTTTTTCTAGATCAAAGAAGTCCTAGGACCACGATGCCATAATATGGGCCGTGAGTGCAGTGCAAAGCAAACAAATACGTTACCTAATAGCGTCAAAACTTTCGATGTTCCTAAGAGTATCCTAGAACGTTATGTCAAAAAAGATGCTAATGCAGAAGTATTTGTCAAGGTTCATGGGAAGACCTCCAGCTTTTTCTGACTATTTAGAAGCAAAAATAGAAAAATATTGTAAAGCTGGACTAACGATTTTAAGGGGGTTACATCTACATCTGAAGAACATCAAGCACTTGGCAGAAACACATGATAATATATTATTAAGTTGTTACTAAAACCTTTTTATTTAGTAGTACGATGTTGTAGATTAATAAATATCGCCAATAAAAAGTTTTTTGAATTGATTTCTTTTCTTTTTCTCTAAATCTATACTATCTCATATTAAAATCCCTTGGTATCTCATAATAGGAGACCATTTCCCTGAGACGTAATTTCTGACTTTTCTAATATTATCTGTTACTAGATGATGCCCGCGACTTCGTCCGCGCGGATAAAGGTTTTTTGATTCCCGCGGGAACTCTTTAATTTTTCGGGATAAAAAGTAGCCTATGTCACTCTCCGGCCCGTAAATTACCCCTATGCAAAAAATCACAGCAAGCCGTTGCTCTGTTGCTGCGTGATTGAAGGACAAACCAACAAACCAACAAACCAACAAACCAACAAACACACTTTCGCATTTATAATATTAGTAGGGATAACAAAAAATCTATTATACCTAGCACAAAATGGTCTTTCAAGGATAAACTTCATTAAATTCTTATCGAATATAAATAATTTTCATAGTCATTAGGGCAATAACTTATTTTTTATGGCCGAATATGTAAATGGTATCTCATATTTGGCATCTTTACCCTATTATAAATGCAAAATTGTGTTGGTTTGTCCTTCAATCACGCTACAACAAAGCAACGGATCGACGAGATTTTTTGTATGGGTAAAGTTGAGGACCGGGAGAGTGACATAGGCTACTTTTTATCCCGAGTAAATCTGGATGCAGGATTTTTAAAAACT
Source organism: Hipparchia semele (assembly GCA_933228805.2). NCBI lineage: Eukaryota > Metazoa > Arthropoda > Insecta > Lepidoptera > Nymphalidae > Hipparchia > Hipparchia semele. The sequence continues at coordinate 14,396,739 of OW121717.1, forward strand.
AAATCAACGCGAGCGAAACCGCGGGCATTAACTAGTTTATTATAAAGTAACAGGTAAATTCTTAAGTAGGAACTTATTTAACTCTTGATTGCAAAAAGGTGTTAAGTTAAAACGTAATCTGTGGCCGTAAAATTAGACAGAAAAACAATGACTTTAACAAAGGAACATTTAACTAAGATTTTATTTTAAATCTTTTTGTTCTTTGCTTTGGAGATTTGTAAATATGTATAAATAGTGTTTTAGTGCAAATCTTTTTGTGCGTCGCGATGGCTTAGTGGTAAGAAGATAGAAAACAGAAACATGGATCATTTTTTTGTAAGTACTTACTTAGGTACTTATATGTTAATACATAAGAAAACCTTTATTAAGTATCGTTTTTGACCATGCCACTATGCCTTTATAAGTATAGTACATATTAGAGTATAGTTTTTCACATTTTACCATATTTGCATGGTGTGCAAAATTGCAGTCAAAAGGTCTGCTGCTAACTGTATTGCTATTAAATCTATATATATAAAATTCAAAGTCCTGACTGACTGACTGACTGACTGAGATATCAACGCACAGCCTAAACTACTGAAGTTAGAAACTTGAAATTTTTACAGTTGGTTCCTTTTATGACGTAGGCGCACAATAAGAAAGGATTATTGGAAATTCCGCCCCTAAGGGGTTTAAATAGGGGATGGAAGTTTATATGAAACTCCGTCATTTTTCAAGCTGTTTCCATCAAAGTTGGTATTAGAGCTTTCAGTTAAAAATAAAGAAGTACGTGTGTCACAGTTTTTGAAAATTCCACCCCAAAATCTAATTCCACGCGGACGAAGTCGCGGGGGCAAAAGCTAGTATTATATAAGTACCTACTTGATGTAGGCAATATCAACCCAGTTCGGTAAACAATTTTTTCGATGTCTATCGATCTTTTCATACCGCTACCCGTTACGAGGCACAAAACATTAGATTCGCGACCAACGGAAAGAGCAATGTGTTAAATTCATCCAACACCCATCTATCACCTATTGTGTGGTGCAAGTTTCGCGCTTATAGTGGGATTATTTTTCCACTAGATGTTGCTCGCGACTTCGTCCGCGTGGATTAAGGTTTTTCGATTCCCGCGGGAGCTCTTAAATTTTTCAAGATAAAATGTAGCCTATGTGTTAATCCTGGGTGTGAGCTGTCTCCATTCGAAATTGCAGCCAAATCGGTTCATTCGTTGTGGTGTGAAGGAGTAATAAACATAATTATACACACAGACACACAAACATACAAACTTTCACCTTTATAATATTAGACTAGCTTATGCTCGCGGCTTTGCTCACGTTAAGTTCGATTTTTCAAACCCCTATTTTACCACCTTAGTTTTGGGTGAAAAGGGTTGAATTTTCAAAAATCCTTCCGTAGTGTGCGCCTACGTCATAAAAGGAACCAACTGTAAAAATTTTAAGTTTGTAACTTCAGTAGTTTAGGCTGTGCGTTGATATCTCAGTCAGTCAGTCAGTCAGTCAGGACTTTGAATTTTATAATATTAGATTTGACACTCACTAGGTAGTGTGTGTCGAATTGTAATTCCCAAAAAACTTTTTGTATCATACGAGGGCACCATCCCTACTTTCATATTACTATAAACCGCTTCCTCTTGTAACTGAAGGCATCGGCTAGTAACAGTTCACCTGAACACAAAGCAGTCACGACAACAAACAGACAATCATGCGCGGCTGTCAGTGCGGCCGATCATTAATCATCCATCATCAGACAGAGACAGTTGGAGCCTACATCGTGAACATATCGTGGAATCCGTTGAACAAATCATTTCTTTTAACATTTTTTCCATTCCCATAGATATATGATTCAACTAGAGTTTGCTCGCGGCTTTGCTCACGTTAAGTTCGATTTTTCAAATCCCTAATTTACCCCCTTAGGGGTTGAATTTTCAAAAATCCTTCCTTAGTGTGTGCCTGCGTCATAAAAGGAACCAACTGTAAAAATTTCAAGTTTCTAACTTCAGTAGTTTAGGCTGTGCGTTGATATCTCAGTCAGTCAGTCAGGACTTTGAATTTTATTTATATAGATGAAATAGTTATTAGAGTTCCGTACCCAAAGTCAAAGGGTGCCAATGAGTCCGTTCGTCCCGCCGTCCGCCCGTTTGTCAGCGGGCTATATCTCATGAACTTTAATAGGTAGATAGGTAAGTACCTACTTGAAATTACTACTAATACATACTAGTATTATTTCTACTGCCTCAAAGGCAAGAGGGGGCTCCATTCTAGAAACGTGATTTTCTTGAATGGGTCCCCCAAAAAAGGAGGCCCGAAAAAACAATGCACTTGTTTTCGTAAAATTGCTCAAAAAATTGAGGGCCCTATTGATTTAACTCTACCTATTCTATTTCTTCGTCAAATTGCCCGGAAACATATAGAGATTTAAGTCTCCTATTAGAAAAAGAGAGCGTTATTGCAACATGACGTCACGTTTCAATAGCTCCATACTCTCCATACAAAATTTCGTTTTAGAAAGAGACGGATACAGTCGCAGTAAAACAGCATATTTGTTTTATGACCGATTTATTTTCTGTTTTAATCTTGGGTTTTTCTTACATATTACATTTTTGATTGTAATTAATGAATATCCACGTGTTGACAACAATCAAATACCCAATTGTAGATTAGAATAGAATAGAATAGAAATATTTTTTGTTCAAAGAAACTTTTACAAGTGCTTTTGAATCGTCGATGAATCTACCACTGGTTCGGAATGCCCTTCCTGATGATTGTTATTCTGCGCTATACTATGCGCATTGTTATAAGGATAATTATTATTAAACTGCCATTAATCACTCCCAGCGAACAGGCTCGACTAACGCGGTTGTTGTGTTGAATCACAACCACCTTGAAGTATCCTCCAGAAGGCTTTAATACTAACTGATGTCTCCCATGGGACTACCAATGGGCTGCATTCATACTTTCGTGGCGAAATAGCCGTTTCTCATGGATTCTATAGGAAGGATTGACGACCTCCCTGGCGCAACGGTGAGCGCTCTGGTCTTATAACTGGGAGGTCTCGAGTTCAATTCATAATTTCTGAATTTGTCTCTGGTCTGGTCTGGTGGGAGGCTTTGGCCGTGGCTAGCTACCACCCTACCGTCAAAGACGTGCCGCCAAGCGATTTAACATTCCGGCACGATGGCGTGTAGAAACCGATTAGGGGCATGGGTTGAATGTACACTGCCATACCCTTTCCAAGTGTTAGCCCGCCACCATCTTAGACTGCATCGTCACTTACCATCAGGTGAGATTGCAGTCAAAGGCTATCTTGTCATCGAATAAAAAAAAATATATTATAAAAAGACTAGCTTTAGCCCGAGGCTTCGCTCGCGTTAAGTGCGATTTATCAAACCGCTATGTTATTTACCCCTTTAGGGGTGGAAAGTCGCTTATTACAACAAGCACAACGCTTAAAAGCGCCGTTTTTCTCAACTCTATTAAATAGAAAAGACTAATTATTCTACCCTCCGATGACACTTGAGACACGGTTGTTGAAGTCGGTAGAAACGACGAAACCGATGCATGACGCTCGCCCTACTTCAACAAAAGACCTTTGTACTTAATACAACACATAACTTCGATAAGTTAGAGGTCTACCCGGGATTCAACCCCCAGACTGCCCAAAACGGAGACCGAGATCTCAACCACTGAGCTATCACCGCAAACTTTACGCAATAAGTAACTAATCAATTTGATTGTGTGATAATTTCATTGCTTGACTGTTTTTTTACGAAACAGTCTTTTAAATAAATTTCAATATGTACCTATCCATTGACCCGTAGGACATGTTTTTGTATGTTTTTGTATACAAAGCCGTTCTATTTACAGTTTGAATATATATACCTTAACTATCCAATATTATTTTAAACGAAAATATATAAAAATTGTTTTTAAAAAACCGACTTCAAACGCCACTACAAAGTCCTACTAATATTATAAATGTGTAAGTTTGGATGTATAATAAGGAATGTTATGTTTATGGTACCTACACTAGATGATGCCCGCGACTTCGTCCGCGTAGATCAAGGTTTTTCAATGCCCAGGGGAACTTTGTAATTTTCCGGGATAAAATGCATAGTTTTTTACCCAGGAAGGTATGAACTATCTCCATTCCAAATTTCAACCAAATCGGTCCATTCGTTGTGGCGTGAAGGAGTAACAAACATACACATACACATACAAACTTTCGGCTTTATAATATTAATGTGATTATTTCATTATTTAGTACCAGAAAAACAAACATATGAAGGACGTGCACAAGAACAGCTTATCTCTAAGGACGACATTTCTTCCAGAAGCCCTCGAATGCTTCGATCATATAAAAAAAGCTCGATTCTGAGGACATGTAGAGGTACCTCTACATACTTACATAATCGCGGGAGAATTTAAAATTAAAACTTAATCAAGATTCAAGAATATTTTAATTTTGCTTAGATAAAAGCACATGGGGTCCCAAGGTGCTGGCGTGGCGGCCCCGCACCGGGAAGCGCAGTGCTGGCAGACCCCCCACCAGGTGGACCGACGACATCAAGGGAGTCGCAGGGAACTGCTGGATTCAGGCGGCGCAAGACCGAGGCCTGTGGAGGTCCATGCAGGAGACTTATGTCCAGCAGTGGACGTCTGTAAGTTGACGAAGAAGAAGAAGAAGAAAAGCACATTAAAAACATTTATATTCCCGTCCACAGATTTTTTTATTCAATGACTAGATAGCCCTTGACTGCGATCTCACCTAAGAGACGATGCAGTCTAAGATGGCAGCGGGCTAACTTGGAAGGGGTACGGCAGTGTAAATTCAACCCATACCCTAATCGGTTTCTACACGCCATCGTGCCGGAATGCTAAATCGCTTGGCGGCACGTTTTTGACGGTAGGGTGGTAGCTAGCCACGGCCAAAGCCTCCCACCAGACAGATAAATATTGGAGGATTATTTTTAAATATTTACAAATTCATTGTTATTTTTAGCATGTTCTTATTAGGTTGTTATCGAGGGATTTATTTTGTTGTGTTATTAGGTAGCTGCATGTTATTATGTGCTGTATCTTTATTGATGTGGGATTATGGCCTAATTCAGATTTTAGGAAAGAAACTTTCGTATACCCAGTTAGTTATATCAACAATACCAATTCTTGGACTTTCAGGTGGGGTAATAGTATTAACACCAAAATTTAAAAGTTGTGTGAAATGTGTTAAATTCCCATCAACTCTTTTATAGAATTTTCAATATTTCATTTTACGAGCATCGTGAGCTGACACTTTTTCTGGGCAAAATTCTCATTAAAAAGGTTCTGACACTATGTCAGAGGATAACTGAGTGCGAAACATTAAAAAAAACCTTTCATAAAGACTAGATTTGTTGCCTCAATTAAAGGTTCGGACTGAAAACTGAAAGGTCGTAGGTTCAATCACCACTCGTTGCCATAATATCGTAGGACCTAACACAAGCTTTCCGCTTATTTGGAGGGGAGAAGATAATTACAGTCAACTTGGCTGATTCCTATTCTTTAAACAAAAAGAGTAGGTACCTACTGTAGGTTCTTTTCGCAGAAACCTTTACAAATAGGTGAAATTTTCTAATTTCAGACGCGAGGGAACCACGAGCGACGGTTCATTAATTAACAATTAAAAAAGTCAATCGAAGTCATTAGCAAACGGCGATCTACGTGACTTGTGACACGCTGCAGCGCGGACAATCAAAACAAACGATTTGAGGTAATGGCGCCCATTTTAATGCCATTACCGCGCCACCGCACACTGACGACAAGTCCGTCCAACCATCAGTCCTTTCATACTACCCTCACAGACCACAGGCTCCTGGCCAACGCCAGTGAGTCTCGGCTATGAAGGCCGGAAAGCAACACCGGGGAAGTGCTCTTCCCCGCGCCCCACCCGGATAATGAGGCCATGCCTCGAAGCCCGTACCGCCCGTAAGGCCTCCGGCTTGAGGGGGTACGGGCTGAGACGTCCCTACTGTACCCTCACACCTAATATCACTCCTGTCACCAATCAATGGTTGCCTGGTAGAGATTGCTTGTTAGCAATAAGGCCGCCTTTGCATGCGTAGTTCTAAGATTTATTCAATTTTGTTTCTTTTTTATGTGCAATAAAGTTTTTATCTATCTATCCTTCCGCCACTGAGCTTATAAAAAGGCATGACGACTGATTTTGAAAAACTGATCGATAATGTTCAGAAGTAGGTATCTATGTAGATACTATTATGAAAAATATCTTATTTCAGCAAAAAAGATTAGGTAGACAAAATTGACATTCCAACTATAAGTTTTGAAACTCACTCTAAAATGCTCGATGATGTCATGGATGAAAATCGGTGCAAGAAGGCCGCCGCCACAAAATGGCGGATTACATATTTTTTCATAACTCTCTCAATATAGGTATCAAATTAAAGGGCTTGACTAGTAGAATACTATACACTATGATAAATTTCAAATCCAAGATGGCCGCCACTACAAGATGGCGAATTACATATTTTTTTTTTAATTTCACATGTCGGGGTGTTTTCAATGTTCAATTTACACTTGTTTTAGTAAAGTATCTGGCATAAGTATCGTCATTAGTTAGCAAATTTAGTTACAAGACATAGAAACGTTACGACAAAATGTTCAAAGACAAAAAGTCGCTAATGTATCCCGTATATTTTGGAACGAGTTTCCAATTTGCTCGATGGCCTAATTGAATTTCAATTAAAGTATCAAAAATATTTTGATCAGTTTCATTGTGGTGATGAGGAAAATAAAAATATAATTCTGCCTTCATTATTTTGCAATTAGGTAAATTGAGACTAGCGGGAATCGAACCTCAATGGTACAACGATCATAACTGAAAACCGAAAGGTCGGCAGTTCAAACCCCACCTGTTACACTGGAGGGGAATGGAGGATACCTATTGACCTTTTCTATTAGTTATGTTTAACATGATTAACTTTCTATATAACATTTTAAACTTACATGTACCTACCCACTGACCTCTATAGTTAATCTATGATTAACACTGGATTTGCTGACCCTATACAAATGGCGCACCGACCTATATATTTTAATCTATGAAATCATGCAACAACAATACCGTAGTGCCGCCAAGCGATTTAGCGTTCCGGCACGATGGCGTGTAGAAACAGAAACAGGTGTGGGTTGAATTTACACTGCTATACCCCTTCCAAGCAAGCGCGCTACCATCTTAGACTGCATCGTCACTTACCATCAGGTGAGATCACAGTCAAGGGCTATCTTTTCATCGAAAAAAAAAGTTAGATCATGATCGTTTGAGTTCGGTTGCCAACTTGTCGCCTCTGCCAACTCCATCAGTAAATATTATGTAGATTTCAATTTTCGCTGGCACCTATTTAAATATTAACCTTTGAGGTATTAATTAACTCAAATATTTGTTAATAATAAACATTTAAACAGTTTCAAATTCAATTCTCGTTCCAAAAAAAAATTAAATTCAAAATTATTTCTTTCATGTAGGCCAACTTGTAGCTCTTATGACACGTCATGACTCTACCACCGGTTCGGAATGCAGATTTCCTTATATTTACTTACATAATACCTATTATAACAACCTTTTGAGTGTGTAACCATACTCAAAGTAACATCAACCCCATGTTCTCCATTGATTTTTATTTTAATTTCGGCCTAGTTTTATAAAAAACATTTAAGTATTTAAAAGTATTTAAAAATATGTTAAACTAGCTTTTGCTCGCGGCTTCGCTCACGTTAAATTCGATTTTTTAAACCCCTATTTTACCCCCTTAGGGGTTGAATTTTCAAAAATCCTTTCTTAGCGGAAGCCTACGTCATACTAATAGCTGCCTGGATGAAAAAATTCAGCCCGATCCATCCAGTGGTTAGGGCTGTGCGTTGATAGATCAGTCAGTCAGTCAGTCAATCAATCACCTTTGCCTTTTATATATTTAGATTAGACGCAATGGATAGACGTTTATACAGAATCATTAGTTTTCACGGTATAGTAGCATAATGAGTGTGCTATATATGCTGTATAAATCATGTAATCATACATTATACCGACGACGAATCATGACTGTACCACCGGTTCGGTGGTAGAGGTATCACATTTGAAGTAATTGATACCGTTCCGCGACTTGATGCATAGAAGAACAGAACAGAAGTAGGACCTACTTCTTTGATTGATAAATGATAATAATCTACTAAAAGCAAGAGAACACTGAAAAATTTTTACTCATGGGATTACGCATAGGGAACCCTAAATTGGTATCCAAATAATTTTGGAAATACCTTGATATTCATTACACTCAGTGTATTGTATTTGTAAGCAAACAACTGACTCTTTTGTCAGTTACACGCAAATTGTGAAAATATTTATACAGATTCTCTTACACGTGGACGGAACGACCTTCATGAAAGAAAGTTGCCTCTTGCTTGTTTAAAACCACTGGTTAATTCAATACTGCCCTCGTAATTGAAAACACAGTAACTTAAAGGTAACTTCTAATTAACTTACTGTGTTTTCAATTACGAGGGCAGAATAGGATTACGACAATACGAAATCCTTACTAAAAGGTACTGTGAAATGATGTCATTTGGTTTGTCCTTCAATCACGCAGCAACCTTTACTTTTTTCCACACATCGTGGACATAAGCAGAGGCGTAACTATACCGTTTGAGGCCCGTGGCAAATTCATCGGACGGGGCCCTCTCTCCCCCAATATAAAGAAGCTCAACCAATGAGATAATATTTTTTTGCTTTATAATAAATCACTAGGTGAAGTAGGTACATACAAACGCGAATACAATTAAGTACTTGATTTTCTAATAACCTTTAATTCAGAGCGTATTGAACTGTATGTCATAATTTTTGTATTAGTACCAAATTTCAAAGATTAAAATTCCTTTTTTCGGGCTTTTTGTTCAGCATAAGTGTTAATGACATAAGAACCAAAAATACCATTATCGCGAGCGAAGCGAGCGCGAAATTTTTTACGATTGTATTCTGCCACTACTCCACTAGTCCATATACTTGATGCTTAACTACCTGCAATACCAATCCACAACCGATGGTTTCTAAATCGTCACAATTTAGGTGGGCCTTACCAAGCAGCATCAGGATTGAGGAGTTGGTACTTGAAGTTCAATGATGTAGCCCAGTATTAACGGCTGCACCGCGCAGTTATGTTGCGAGCGAAGCGAGCGCGTAATTTTTTATGATTGCATTACGGCACTTAGTAGTCCATTCTTGGCACCTATAACAGCAACATTTTCACGAGCGAAGCGAGCGCAAAATTTATGATTGCGTTACGGCACTTAGTAGTCCATTCTTGGCACCTACAATAGCAACGTAAAAGCGACATTTTCGCGAGCGAAGCGAGCGCGAAATTTTTTTATGATTGCATTACGGCATTTAATAGTTCATACTTAACACCTACAATAGAAATGCAAAAGTGACATTTTCGCGAGTGGAGCGAGCGCTAAAATTTTTATGAATACATTACGGCACTTAGTAGTCCACACTTGGCACCTACAATAGAAAAGTAAAAGCGACATTTTCGAGAGCTAAGTGAGCGCGAAATTTTTTATGATTGCATTACGGCACTTAGTAGCCCATACTTGGCACCTACAATAGCAACGTAAAAGTGACATTTTCACGAGCGAAGCGAGCGCGAAATTTCTTTTTTGTTTTACGCCATATTTAGTCCTGTATTTTTGACGCTTGAGACCCTGCGCTTGTATGCGCCGCACACCTGGCATCGTAGGTAAAGTCGGCTCTACCAACTATTTAGTTATTGTTTGGGGTACCTATATACAGTGTTTATGGACCTAATGACATTTAGGTACATACTTATACAAATATGTATCTTTTTCATTTCTGTAAGTCATTAATAAAAATTTTGGCCCCAAAACCGCCCCTAAAATCTGCTGCCCTAGGCTCCAGTCAACTCAGCCTTTTGGTAAATCCGACACTGTGCACTGTGTATCTTTCTTGTCCAAAAGAATTTAGTTTATGGGTAATTCTACGATAAGAGGTTTTAAGTCCATAGAGAATAAATGGCCACGGAGCAAAGTAGCTGTTTTTTCATTAAACACTTATATTTCAATTTTTGTCCTATTTATTTTATCTTTTCACGTAAGAGCAAGTCACTTTATGCATATTTTATTAAAAAGTCAAAAAGTCAAAAAAGTCAAAAAATTAAAAAAAATCACTAAAAGTCAAAAAAGACTTTTTTGACATTTTTGACGGTTTTTGACTTTTTGACTTTTTTTTGACTTTTTTGACTTTTTTTGACATTTTTGACTTTGTTGACTTTATTGACTTTGTTTGTTTGCACTAACCTTATCTCCCCTGGTCAACAAGTTTCTCTCCTGACATTTATCTTGCCAGGTGAAATATGGCAGGTGAGAGACGTTTTCATGATAAATTGTTTTGTTTTAATTGACATAAGAAGTTTTTTGGTACATTATGTATCACACTTTCACTAGTCCATCATTATTAAATTAGACCAGTAAATGCAAATAAATTGAATGAATAATATAACTTTTATGACTTGCCAGGTGAGAGACACAATGACCTCGCGAAACGACTACTTCGAATCAACGGTCGCAACAACTAACAAATGACGGCGCTCTTAACGGCTCACGTGTTTTGCATTACTAACTTCACGTCGGTAGATGACTTTGAGCAATTTTTGGAATATGGCCGTTTTATATTTGTGTTTGTAGTAGCGGAATGAAATTTTCTAGAGTAGATACCCAAAAACAGTGGGACAAAAGTAAAGTTTAAAATATATTGCAAATAAATAAATATTTTTCTATTTTTCCTTAACAATACTTAAATACATTTATTGAAATTTGTGTTTAACATAATTTAGTTTTATAACTGATACAAAAAAAGTATGTATCGTTTCAAATTAAACTGAAACCGACAGAGGGACAGGCCAGGTTAGAGACTTTTTTAGACTTTATAAGGAATTTCAGAAAAATATACTTTAATTAGGCATTGAATCGTGATGTTATTTAATAAAGTACATTTAGGTGATGTGTTTCATTGCAAAAAATAACAACATATAGAGTAAAATTTTTATTTTAAACTGATTGCCGCACAAGTTACCTCTTATCGTAGAACTACCCTTATATCAATTTTAATTTTGAAAATGATCGCTCGGCACTAGCCGTAATCACAGGAATGGCTATAAATGTTAGGATCATCTTGTGCTTCTGGCCTTCTCTGATCGGGGGCCCCTTCCAGCTGGGGCCCGTGGCATTTTGCCGTCATGCCACCCTGTAGTTACGCCTCTGGACATAAGCTTCTGCGATTAAGGATTTTCAACATAATTTTTTAAATGTCGGATAAGTTAAATACGGCCTAGGAACTGCTAATGTCAAAATAGGACCTTCTTTCATATCTTCTGCAGCTCTCTTCTAAATATATGATCCTACATAATTATAATAGGTAGGTATGCATTAAGTAAAAAGTTTTTGCAAACATTTGTAAAAAAAATTTAGCCCTTAGTTATATTTTGGTGGGGCTGTCGAAGCTGGTGGTGCTGGTGAATGATGAAGTCCTTTTTGGTGTGTAGATTTATTAAATATTAGTATTATATTTAATATTATTTGCGGGTTGTTACGTTCCCTCAAATATGGTTGAGCGAAGCAATGGCTGGATCATGCGTCATGCTCGTGAACGGGTGCCACCAACGGGAATGGGTCTGCTGTGACTGCCCGTCTTGACATGCGTTGGATTGGTGTACCTACGTATGCATTTTTGCATTTTTGAAGCTTTATTGTGGAAGCACTGTATACCTACATATAGGGAATGCAATCTCGATCTCGCGAGATCTCGTTTTCGCGAGATCTCGGCCTTTTTTTAGCGAGATTGATCTCGGCCGAAAAAAGGGCGAGATCTCGCGAGATTAACGAGATTGCACTCGAGCATAAAAAAGTCTTATTCGAAGCGCGGACTGACACTGACGGAGTTGCGACCTGTCGGTTTCGTTCGGTGCGCGAATAATTTTTAAATTACTAAAAGATTTGCGTTTTATGTTAGAAGAGAAGACTGGTTGTTTCTTTCATTTGTTATTTTAAATTCAAAATTTATTTATTTCATGTAGGCCAACTTGTAGCTCTTATGACACGTCATAAATCTACCACCGGTTCGGAATGCAGATTCTGCTGAGAAGAAACGGCAAGAAACTCAGCAGTTGCTTTTCAAAAAATAAAAAATAAAATTGTTTACAATAGGTAACCAAACTGTGCTATGTATACACTGCCCTCGTAATTGAAAACACAGTAACTTAAAGGTAACTTCTATATTTTAACTTACTTTGTTTTCAATTACGAGGGCAGTATAGTGCTTCCACAGTGATTTGATTGATACGTACGTCAAAGTTTACTACTTAGAAGTTTATTAAAAAATTATAGACAATTTGATTCATAAAAGTCTATTGAAAAAATTCGTGAAAATAAATATTATCTTATAATACTTATAATACTTATAATTTTTATTATTTTTTTTCTAATTTATTCAAATATTGTGATTATTTGCAAAAAAAAAAAACACACATAACTGCCAATCTCGCGAGATCTCGAAATTGGCGAGATCTCGCGAGATTGTAAATACAATCTCGCGAGATCTCGCTTGAGCCCCAATCTCGCGAGATTTGCATTCCCTACCTACATAGTATAGCTTTGTAAAATTTTTTTTTGAAAAGAGCAACTGCTGAGTTTCTTGCCGGCTCTTCTCAGCAGAATCTGCATTCCGAACCGGTGGTAGATTTGTGACTTATCATAAGAGCTACAAGTTAGCGTATATGAAATAAATAAACTTTGAATTTTGAATTTTGAATTACAAAAATGGTGACTTAATTGTAAAATAGAAATGTGGAAATGTCCGTTCGCACCGAAGTTAGGTAAACCTATCGGATTCTCATGAAATTGGAGCCGTGACGCACGTTGTGCTGAGCAGGCGCGATTCACCGTATGTAACACCTTCACACTTTCTCGATACTTTATAATTTTCCTAGCTTTTTTGTAACCTTAAGGTTCTTTACTTATTCGGTGACAGATATTTAAACTTTAAAGGTCCCTTTTCCTAGAATTCCTGTATAGTGTATACCTACTATGCTTTATGTATTCTGTGTCTAGAATATCAAGGAGGACCCTACCTATCGACGATCTTCAAAAAGCATAATCCCACGTACACCAAGGCGCAAGTATCAGCTAGTGACCTAAATAGAAAAGAATGCACCTAATATTATGTAGCGTTTGGGTAATATTACCTAATATTATAATAATTGAGGCTATTTTTAAACATATTTTATCTAATCGAATTCACGATTCATTAGCTACGGAAGAAAAACAAAACAGTATTTAACGTTATCGATATCTCAGCCGATATATCGATAACATATCGATATCGCTATGATAATGCCACATAATTCGATGTTTGCAGCTTAGTGAACTTTGCCCCCCGCGAAATCGCGACATTTATTGCGAAACAGGAAACTAAATTATTTGTAGCTGAAGTAGAGCCGATTGCTTCCAAGGAATTTTGTCATTACGAAATGCACTATAGGGTAAGGTAAGGTATATTGATGATAAAAATGGTGAAGGTGATTTGATAGGAATTTGGCTACGAGAAAGATTTTTCGTATATTACCATTCCATATTCTACTACATAAGGTACAAAATGAATAGACTTGAAGAAGTGAAAACTTCATATCTTTATGAATATTTCTTATATTTATTATAAAGAAATCCATGGTATTTTGGTGATATGGTTCGGTAGATTGGTGACACTAGGTAGGAAATTTGGTGATATTATAATAATAGCAAATAATCATAATTAAAACTGAAAATATTATTATTCAAGTTATGAAAATCGCTCATTAATGTAATATAGAATTGTCACATCTGTAATAAAGCTGTTCTTCGAGGTCAGCATCCTCAACAGATACACATATCTCGTGGTATGGCGTGAGACAGTAGGAACATTGGATCCATTTGGCCCCATTTCTTTTTTTCACATCCACTGAGTACAAAACTTCGCATAACCCACACTCCCAATCATCTTCTTTTTCTTGAGCCTTAGTTTTTTTAGTTTTTCGACCAGGTTTTCCTGATGTAGAAGGCTGAGACAGAGCTTTCTGTTAAAACCTCTTCATTCTCATTCACATGAATTGGTGTTAAGCATTTGGCACTCGAATCTCTTTTTCTTGCTTTTTCTGATCGTTTAGTTGTTGTTGCTGGTTATATTTTCTATATTTATTGTCTTCCATCACTGATCTGAAACAAAAATAAGTTATAAGGTAATTTGGTGACAGGAAAAAATATTGTACAGGCAAATTGGCGATAAAAAAAAAAAGTACTTCAAATCTAAATTAAAATATATTCACCAATTGCCAGAAATACTAGGTTTCGAACACTATATTACACTTTACTATTTTATTTCAAGCAAAGACACAAATCAGATTCAAACTTAGCCTTCCAAAAACGTACCTAAAACTTTCGTATAAACACTAAGAATTGACGTTCAAAACTTAAGGAATAACAACTTACCTAGATCCTCTCACAACCTCACAGCAGCTTTTTTTAATTAATATTAATTGTATCTTAAAGATTTAGTACGTTTTACCACTGGAACACTAACTATTTTAATTTATTTTCGTCAAAATACGCAAACAGCGCGTACACACTAAAAAAATGGCGACACTGACGGTACTTCGATGAAAAAGTTTGTTTACAAAACACTCGAGCGGTCAAGAGAAACGTGAAATATATGTCTGTCTTCCTCACACTTGTGATAACCTGCTAGTGCCGTCTCGTCAACTTGCTTGCATAGGTTAGAGTGTGAGATGTTTTTAAAAAAATGTCACCAATTTACCTATACCACCAATATACCTTTCCTTACCCTACCTTAAGTTATAGCCTTTACTTTGGCTTTTTTTTAGACTAGCGCTTGACTATGATGGCAAGTGAAGATGCAGCCTAAGATGGTGCGCGCTTGCCTAGAAAATGCCTATTCCCTCTTGATTTAAAGACATCCACATTATAGTTAGTCGGAAAAACGGAAGCCGGAAGGGCATTCCAAATTTTTGCGGTGCGTATTAGGAACGAGGAAGCGTGGACTTTCGACCACGTAGCGGTGCAGATTCGTACGATGCCTTGCGGTTCAGTGGTAGAAAGGTGATGGGGGAACTAATTGAGTAGTCTTGGGCACACTCTCCTAAATATACCTATCTTGTAGAACACCGACAGACAGGCAACGTTGCGCCGATGTTCCAGACTCTTAGGCCAATTTCGGCCAAAAATACCACCTTCGGCCAAACCTGAGCGGAATTTTTAGGGTTATCTTAGGGTTACAGCCCATAGTTCGCAGAGCTGATGGTCGATGGGGTCCCAAGGTGCTGGAGTGGCGACCCCGCACCGGGAAACGCAGTGTTGGCAGACCCCCCACTAGGTGGACCGCTGGATTCAGGCGGCGCAAGACTGAAGCCTGTGGAGGTTCATGCAAGAGACTTATGTTCAGCCGTGGACGTCCATTAGTTGATAAAGAAGAAGAACAAGAAGACAGCCCATGAATCTGTTTCGACTTCGGCCAGAAATGGACTTTCGGTTAGACAGTAAAAATAAGGCACAAACCATGTGGCCACCGGATGCACGTAGAGGTCGCAAACCATCTAAATGCACCTTGAGAGTGTTGAAACAAGCCAGTTACATAACGCCCACAGGCCACAGGACGATCACACTTAGCGCTAGTGTTTGTTGCGACAATAGGCCGGCGTTGCGTCACCGCGTGTACATACAGCACAGTGTACACACAACAACGACGCTGTTGTCATTCCTTGGCGGCGGCGCCCAAAGTGTCGCGCCACAAGACACGCCACACGGTGGATTACATTCGAATTTTGCTTTACAATAATAATAGCATTATTCCATTGCATAAAAACCATCGATATAAATGTTCTATGTACTAGATTTGGCGTTTCGAACACTCACAACTGGCATGCACAGTCGACCGTGCATTAGTTGTGTGGCGTGGGCATTGGCAACATAGGTACGAACGGGTCGCTCTCTACGCATTATACTTTAAAGTACCTAATTTTGAATTGAAAATCCAACAATATAGTGTAATAACTTATTACATTGTAATATTATATAGCTATACATTTATATTGTAATATTTTGTTATGAAAAGAGCAACGGCTGAGTTTTTTGCTGGCTCTACTCAGCAGAATCTGGTCATTCCGGTCCGATGGTAGATTCTTGACGTGTCATAAGGACTACAAGTTAGCCTACATGAAATAAATAATTTTGAAATTTGAACTGAAATGAATACAACCTGGAAGGGGTATGGCAGTGTAAATTCAACCCATACCCCTAATCGGTTTCTACACGCCATTGTGCCGGAACGCTAAATCGCTTGAAGGCACGTCTTTGACGGTAAGGTGGTAACTAGCCACGGCCAAAGCCTCCCACCAGACTCCCCAGAAAAGTAGCCTATCTATGTCACCCACCGGGTCCTGCAAAAGATCACGCCGATCCGCGAATCCTTTGCTGCATGATTGAAGGACAAACCAACAAATATAACCAGTTAGCATAATTACAAGTAGGTAAATATTAAGACAGGGATTGTAAGAGAGTGTAAAGTTTGGGCGCCACTGTATCGCTAGACGCAGCAAGGATGCGCAGGCGGAGTGCCGGCAAACAATTGTCAGTCAAGTGAACACATCCTTATCAGCGTAATGGCTGCTTGAGAACCGTCTTGCAGCCGCTTCCTGACTGACTACTGACCGGCGCTGACTGACTCGCGGCTGCCCGGTGCTATTGCGTCAACTCACTATCATTGTAGGGACGGTCTTAAAGAACACAGGAACAATCAATCAGAATAAAGAAATACTAAGATGCTCAGCGCACTACTTCTTACCTATGAAACTGCCTCGCTGTTCTAGTGGTTAGCATGTTCGACTATGGATGACGAGGTCCGAGGGTTCGATTCGGTTGCTCCGAAGTAAGGTTTTCCTGTCAAAGATATTCTCAGTAGGTAGGTAGGTACTAGTCCGGAGTTAGGAAGTTTGTGGTGAGTCACCCCCGTGCCTTGGAGAGCACGTAAAGCCGTCGCTCGGTCGTGCGCCTGATCTATTTCCGGTCGTGTCGGATTTCCGTCCCATCGGACTATGAGAGTGAGGGAGTAGAGAGTGCACTTGTGTCTGCGCACATACTAGTGCACTGTAATATCTCCCGCGCAGATGACTAATCTCTGAGGAGTTTGGCCGCCGTGACTGGATTCGGTCGGAAGGACATTGTTATCTATTATCTAAATATATAAAAGGCAAAGATGACTGACTGACTGACTGACTGACTGACTGACTGATCTATCAACGCACAGCTCTAACCACTGGACCGATCGAGCTGAAATTTGGTATACAGGTAGCTGTTAGGACGTATACATCCGCTAAGAAAGGATTTTGGAAAATTTCAACCCCAAGAGGGTTAAATAGGGGGTTAAAAAATCGAACCTAACGTGAGCGAAGCCGCGGGTTAAAGCTAGTTACTTCTATAAAACTTTGAAAACAACGCAAACGTATAGCAATTAGAACAGATAGGTGCCTAGTTAATACACAAAGAGATAAGTACAGAGTGTTTCGGAAATAGGTTATTATTAAAGAAAAATCCACCTGTGCAAAGTTATGGTGTGTGGTGGGTAAACTAGCCATTTTAAAAGATACCGATACTGCAAACACATTCGAACATAAAATGCAAAACAGTTACCAAGCACACCACAGCACGGGATTCATAATTCATTATAGTAACAAACATTATCCAAGGTCAATCATAATGAAAAGATTTGATTTAGCTGAATCGATGACCCCTTGCTGGTACCTACATGCAACGAGCACGCAACTTACAAAATACTAATCAAGTAGCATTGATAATAAATAATTTGATATTGAAATGAAACAATTTGCAGGGCGGGTGCGGGGTGAAAAGTCATACGCGTGCACCGCTTTAATTGGGTATGGATATGGAAGTAGTACTAAAGCATGGTAACCCTGAAGAAAATGAAATCTATACCTACTTATACATAATAAAACTGTAACGGGACGAATTCTGTAGGTAAATATATTTTGAAAATTTTAATCGGAGGATGCTTTATTATCGATACTGAGCCCAAAACAATTTTTTTTGAATTTTTTGTCTGTCTGTCTGTCTGTCTGTCTGTCTGTCTGTCTGTCTGTCCGTCCGTCTGTCTGTCCGTCCGTCTGTCTGTCTGTCTGTCTGTCTGTCTGTCTGTCAGTCTGTATCTTGGCCGTCTGCCTGTGCGCGCATCACGCGAAAACTACTGAACGGATTTGAATGCTGACAGTCCCGGTCAGGTTTGCATGTAGGATACTTTTTATCCTGATTAACAATAAGATTTATCCGGGATAGGGGATGAAAGTTTTTGTTGATTTTGCTCCATAACTTCGTCAAATCTAACTCGAATTTGATAATTCTTTTTTATTATAAATTGTGTACTAATAGAAATATTTTGTCCAATTTTGGTTAATATCTACTAAATATTATCGGAGATAGAGAACATAACTTCTCGCGGATACTTTAAAATTTTTCCACTCAGACGAAGTCACGGGAATCAGCTAGTAGGTATAAAATGTAATAGTAATAAAAGGCATTTTATTACTCTTAACCCGTAAGTGTACCTATATCGGGTCCGATGAGCCGTTTCACAGCCAATGATCAAAACAGATAAAAAGTCACGATACGACACATCAAAGGGGTGACACAACAAAGCAGTCATCGCACAACAATACCCCCTCTAATACCTACATTAGCACTCGGCTGCGACCCGGTGACAACGCCTAATGTACCAACATTCAAAAACCAAAAAAAAAAAACAACGACCAACCAAAGAGTTCCTATACATCTCGCATCTGACAAATTTTCGGACAACAATACAGCACAGAATGATATAAGGGTTAAACGGATAAAATTCTACAACCTTAAACTCGACACTTAAAAAACCTTTCAAAAAATTAAAACTCGTTCTATTTTATTCACTGTGACCTTTGAAATAAGGTTGACAAAGAAATAGTTTCGGTGAAAAAGTAGGGTAAATGCGCCAGTTGCGTGATAGTAAAGAGCTATAGAACGCGGCCCGTTTGAAGCCGTGTCGGATGTCTCAATCGGGAAGGCTTTGCGCCCGCCGCCGCCTCCACTCCCACACGCGGGAACTCTAAGAACCTTTTTATTGATATTATTGAATATTTTGCAATAGAATTTTTTATCAACGCTACCTATATCATATTAAGGCGATTATATTTCTTAATAAATGGGCTCAAGGAGATATGATTCGTGTACTTATTACAAAAAAGGGTTAAGTACAATAAAGTATTACAAGCACAAAAAAGTCTTAAGAATAGGTGTCTAAATTTTAAACTTAAGCAAGTTCTTAATGTTATTTGGTTTTTTAATGAAATATCACTAAAGAATGATGTGCATTTTATTTCCCAGTATGTTCTTCCGTTCAGAACATAACCAAACCTTAATTGTTTACCACAGGAATGGTTAAACATAATTATGTACTAGGTAAAATAAACATGAATTATAATAGATTGTATTTCTGTAACTACTTCACTGTAATATTATAGTTATGCATATAGATATAATAGCTGATGCCCGTGACTTTGTCTGCGTGGATTATTTTTTAAAATCCCGTAAGAACTCAATGATTTTCAGCGATAAAAAGTAGCCTATGTCACTGTACAGGTCTTCAAGTATACCCATGCAAAAAATTATGTCGATCCGTTGCTCCGTTGCTGCGTGATTGAAGGACAAACCAACGAACAAACACACATTTCGCATTTATAATATTATTAAGGATACATACGTTAGTATTATTTTCAAAACATTCGAACTGTGAAGGTAGAAAAGGCGGCTGCGTATAAATAAATATTTCCAATTCTCCACACATGATTATAAAATTAGAGAATCACACCGCGGCTGAGGCGTGTCTAAACACACAACACATAAACACATGTTCCTCCGTCACGGGTCGTTTTGTACCCGCGAGAATAATTGCTGGCTGTAAATCAAGGATGAGCAATGAAAGGGTTAACGTGGTGATGACAATATACCCTGTAATTGTACCCTTTACCCTACACTACTTTAAATTTTAAAATAAACCTTACCATTTTAAAATTAAAGTCCAATATAAGTAAATAATAATTTAGCGTTAACGACGTTTAAAATTCAAAAATGAATGGTTGATAGCCGGTAATACGGATGTGGAGTTTTCTTTGTGAGCTGTATATTTAAATGATCTGATTTTTATTCGTAGAGATAGTATTGCGACAGCTTTTCAAATAAATAAGTATAAACATAAACATGCTGCCATTGTGATTTGTTTATTATATATTTTTTTGTAAATGATACATAAATCGTTTTAAATACTTATATTCCTACCTGTACTCTAAATTTTTTTGTGCTGTAAGTATGAGGCCATTAATCGAAATGTCTTTTAATTTTTCAAAAAATAATTCTGTTTAAATCTATAATAAATAAATTACACAGAAAAACTTAACCCTTTCCTGCTAATGGAGAAAAAGAAAGAAATTCAATTCATTCATTTGTACAGATTGAAAAACTAAAAGTGCTTATATATAAAAAAATAGTAAAACCATTTACTTTTAAATCGCGTTCAATTATTCTAAACTTTTCAGACCAAGTTACCCGACTTCTTACCGGAAGAAATGACATCATGGTAACATGAAAAAAAAAATGGAAATCTTTTACTTAAATGTGTTTTTGGGTTTTGCCCTTGTTCAAATAATCATTTTTAAGTTTAATATTAGGCAATTATTTCAGACAATCATTGTCATTTACCATCAACTGAGATCAAGGGGTATATTTTGTCATAAAAAAGAATCAATTTAAATTGAGGTCACATACTTGCAACCTCCTTGCAACTTTTCAACGCAGTGAGACGTTAAAGTATGCAAGTAATCGCGGTGCACTTAATACCGGGTTACTGGTAATCTAATAAAACTTAACCCTTTCCTACCGCGGCGCGGCCACTCGGGCCCCGTAATCCCTCTCGACGCGCTCAGTAAACCGGAAAACGCAAATTATACAACAAAGACGTAACACATCTGCGTTCGCGCATCCAGCCTCGGGGAACAAAAAAATCTGGTCAAGACGAACTGCCGATACGGATTTGGAGGTTCCGCACATACCTACACTCGACTAACTACAAAAAAAAATTGCATGTAGATACTTTTGAAAAAAAATATGGTTAATTTTTTTTAATCTATTAGGTACTAGCTAGTTAGGTACTATCTATCATTTAAGAGAAATGGTGAATTTAATCAACTTTATAAATTGCCTAGCTTTTGCGCGCAAACTTCTTCCGTGTGGATTTACGCTTCAAAAATCGTGGGAAATTTTTTTTTCTGAGATTAAAGATAGATTAACTATACCTACCCATGATAGCTCAACAGTACTCATGCAAAAATTACATCGATCCGTACAAACAAACGAACAACCCACCAACAAATACACTTTCACATTTACAATATTAGCAAGGATTCTGTTTCCAGATCCATTTTGTAGTTTCTAAAAATAAAAAAGTAGCCATAGTCCATAAGTGAGGTCATAGGTTTAACCTAAATACAGGTTCCCTAGTTAGGTGGCAGATCTGATTTGAATTAAATAAATGAAAAAATGAAATTAAATAAATGAAAAAGCTACAGGAGCTCCAATGCTTTTACAAGCTAATTAACAGACTAGTTTTACAGTTGACAATGGCTATGTTTTATGTGTGTTACAACTGATCTCTAAAAAAGATTTGCAAGATAATTTTGAACCGTAATCAAAAGGGTTAAGAGGCTATAAAGGAGTTGTGATAAGCAGATTTATTATTGCTATAAGATATGTTCAATAAACGCAAAAGGAAGCAGTCGCGCGGACCAACGAGGCTAAGTGTTCCAGGGCGACCACGATTTTGAAAAAGCTTAAAATAAAAATAAATAAAAATTCTTGTTAAAAAACCGACTCCAAACGCCCCTGCAAAGTATAAAATAATTTTAGTCTATACACGGGTGGGCCTAAATATATAAATTGAAACTGATGCGCGACGCTTCATTGAGAAGTTCCGTCCTCCATCTCCGAGGATATCTTCACCAAATTTAAATGGGACCAACTTGACGATTCGTCCTTTCAAATAAAAAAAAATTCAAATTGGTCCACATTTGACCCAGGTCTAGTAGTGTACCTAACGTCGCCTCCTCCTCACTCCTTTTTTTTTGAAGTCGATTAATATGTTCTGGTTTATCTTTAATGTAGAGACAACCAAAAGCTCTTGCAGAATGATTCCACCGAGATATCTTACATCTGATACATTTTGCTGAAAGGAAACCGTGTGCCACTAACCATCTTCCGCACTATTTAACGACCTTTCTGGATAATCTGATTAAAAAAAAGTTACCAGAAAGTAACATAAGTGTACATACCATCGCCTTAAAAAGGATTGGATGTGTTCATAGAAAATGCCTTCTAAAACGATGTTTTGTGAACATTCCTTTTGTTGAAAAATTAATCTTTTTTTAAAAATCTTTTCACGAAATACAAATTTAATACCCTACAATCGCTTTTGCACCATTGAGCATTTGAAGGGTTAAGTATTAAAGCTAAGAGAAAATCCTTTTACGATATAATTATAGTAACAAATTATTTTTGGATGAAATCTACGCTTATCTACATATATACCAGTAGGTACATTATATGTTTATCATAGGATGTGATTGAAGTTTCGTAGACGCTTAAAATGCCTTGGTTAAATATTGGTTAAATAACCCGGAACTTTGGTTTTATACTCAAAGATCGGAACAAAGAGAGATTTTCTGTACTTGTGTACAGAAAATGTGTGTGTGTGTGGTGTGTGTGTGTGTGTGTGTGTGTGTGTGTGTGTGTGTGTGTGTGTGTGTGTGTGTGTGTGTGTGTGTGTGTGTGTGTGTGTGTGTGTTGTGTGTGTATTGTGTTCTGTTACTCAATCACGCCGCAATGACTGAACAGATTTGGCTGAAATTTGGCACAGACCTCTAGAGTTATTCCAGACTATAATCTTCCCGCGGGAATTGAAAAACCTCAGTTCACGCGTACGAAGTTGCGGGCATCATTTAGTAAATAATATCATCATCCATTTACAAAGCTGTAGTTACTTATGTAAATAAAGATTAATAAGCTGGGCCCCAAGTCTGCTATTTTACATGTCATTGTCATGTACCGCAATACAATTACAATACAATTATCATTGGTCCAAAATTTCGTAGTCTACTAAATTCACAATGGTCGTTCGATTTCTTATAATTAGATTGTAATTTAATGATACCTCGGTATTGGAATTAGCTTAAAAAGCGTTTCCCGAAATGAGTTTCAAAAAAAACTACATATTAAAAACGTTTATTTAAGCTAGATTTAAAGCTAGATGTGTCAGTGGCAAACCATCGGTAAACAATTGTGACGCCATTGAATTAGTAGACTACCAAAATTGCTAAAAGTAGCAATTGGGATGTCATTGATAGGCAATGTAACTACAATTGCAATAGCAGACTTGGGCCCCAGGTATTGCGAAAGTGCCACCGGCGGCCTCGCCTAACTACTTACTATATTAATTACTAATAATTGTAAGCACTTTGTGACAGCAATTGACATATTCCATTGCGTAACCCGTGTATGAACGGCTATTAAATCTTGCCTAATAAGTTAATAACACAAAAAAACACACGCATTGTACGATTTAATAGGTTTTAAGTCCCATATCTACCGATGCCATAGAGCTTGATCTATCTCAAACATTATCGGCCCGATGACGGCCGTTGTTTGTATATCGATTAATTAATAAATCGGGCCCCGAATCGAGACATCGAGATGTTGCCTCGGAACATGCCGCCTCTCTAATTGAGTCGTGCCGCCACAAAAGATATCAAACTGCATAATAAACTTTACCATCGAAAATCGATTCTAACACTCGATTATGTTGCTTAAGCTGTAAAGAATAGAGAAGTATGTTAATTTTGTTAGGATTAAACTCAAGATGGTTTAGAAAAAAGATAACGCCGAACACTAAATGCCGAGCATTTTACCTGTCATATTATTAAAAAATAAATAGCCTAGCCCCGGCGTATGGGAATCGATACGTTTTTGATTAATGGAGGCAAAACTCGATTATCTTGTTGGCGATACAGAATGGTGATTGATAGATGTTTTTTTGCGAGTGCAACACTATATGTCGCCCGCATCACTAATAGAGCCTTTGTGTTGTTTGAACCGCATTGTAACATTAGTGTTCTTGCAGAAAAAAAGCTTTTTGTAACTAACAGCTAATAAGTAAACTAGCTATTGCTCGCGGTTTCTCATGTGTGCAATCTTTATTACATTTATTTTTTAGGATAAATATTATATATGTTTGTAGCTTAGTCTAATTCCTTCAAAATCTTCATAGTAGCTTAGATTTACAGAAAGCTAGAACGTGATATATTTTATTCCCACGACTATGAGTCGCTGTGTGTTGATTTGTGCGTTTTTTATTACCATTTTTCCGAAAAACTATTGTAGCCACAATTGTTTTTAATTTTTTACTATGTTAGGTACCAAATTTCCGGAAAAATTACAGCACCAATTTTGGTTTTGGATTATAAAATGTATGATTGGATACCTATATTACCTACCTAAATAAGTATTACGTGAGAGCAGTTTTTAAAAATATATGTAAACAGTATTCCGGGGGAAAAGTAGATCGTCGTGAGCTTATTAATTTCTCAATTTTATGATCAATTTTTTCATTCCATTTCCATCAATTTCATTCACACACCAATAATTCAACAAACAAACACACTTTCATATTTATAAAATTAGTACCTAAGGATAGTTTCTATAATATTTTTTTTACAAAAAAGGCTTTTTTAAAAAAAATCAACGCTTCACCCGTTCTCACCTGTTTTCTTTTCTCACCGCCTCGAATGTGTTCCAACTTGTAAAGAGTTTCGGCTTGTTTGACACCTGACGCCTCGGTAACGCGATATCGATCTTTTTCGCGATTTTTGCACAATGGGGAATAGACAATGCGCTCGCACGGGGCTTTTTGTTCTTTTGCGCCGCGCCGCCCCGTGCGTAGCTCAGGCCTCAGACAGTCTATGTCTTGAGTTGTAGCACATCTATGTAGGTATCTAGTCTTTCCTCCTAATTTAAGTCTAGATTTTTCCGTATCGTGTACGTTGTTGATGGGGGTTGAGAACGTTATCATAGGAGTTTTTTATTGTACCTAGGAACGTATGTTTAATAATTCACACACACACACACACACACACACAATACTTAGTTAGGTACAATTTTTTTTCCTTAGCTGTCATCAAGAAGTAACCAAATCGCACAAAAAGTTTCGGAAAAACGTGCTCACGACTTTCTTAAGTTTGGTTTTCACTCGTTGCACGCTGTAAATTCCTAAATTGCCTCTGTCAAGAATCGAACTCCAAATCTACCGCTTATAAGACCATAGCGCTCACCATTGATAAGGATATTGTAATAAGAGGGTCCAATTCTGTGTGCAATTAATCACCATTATATTAATTTCTATTAGGTACCTTTTTACCAATAATTGTATGTCTTCTCACACACACAAAATGATATTAGAGACGATAAATATTTAATCCGAGTATAGTACACGAAGCCATTTGTTTCGCGTTGCCCTTTACTCGGGATCAGTTACTGAGCGAGCAGCGGTCAACCACAATACAACACACACCTAGTGTACCTAACTAGCTAGGGTAGGTCCCTGGCTATACACGTACCTATGCAATACTGCGGTCTCTTACCTACGCAATAGTGAGGTTGCCATTCCAGCGTCTTGGGACCTCAATGTGTGACGGTTCTCTTTTTTTTATTCGGTGACAAGATAGTCCTTAATTGCGATCTCACCTGATACTAAGTGAAGATGGTAGCGGGCCAACTTGGAAGGGGTATGGCAGTGTCCATTCAACCCATACCCCTAATCTGTTTCAACACGTCATCGTGAAAAATCTGAGTTTTTACAAGAAACCAGCAAGTATTGTAGTCCCTCTATGTATTTCTTACTACTGAGGGTAGTGACTCCTTCCATTATCCATATTAGTAGGAGTTTCCTTGGGATGATAACGGGGTGGAGTTTCTCATCTTTTTACATCCAAAGACTTGAAGTAAGTAAGAAAGAAAAAGCATTTATTTCAGAAATCGTGCCACACATCACGATACACTAAGGTAGGTAGGTACACTATCCCGACACTTCCACCTCTCAGGCATTTCACCAAAGCACCCAAACAATAGAAGCGCCGGATTAACATATGTCATGAGTGGCACAACCTGAAAAAAGGTCCGAGCTCAGCAAAAAGCTGCATACCTTTAACAAAGGTATGCAGCGGTATGCAGCGCTGATTTTCAGCTAGGACCCAAGTAATGTGAACGAAATAACTGTTCTCTCAGCATGAATCAAAGGGAAACGTTTCCAAGTGAAAGCTACAAAGAGCAGCGTCATCGGTGACCTGTTTAAGGTCATCTCTCAAACAACCCGTGTCGGGTTACGCACTTGGCACCTCCGCGCTGAAACTCAAGCCGGGCGCGCGAAATCTGACGCTGCGCACACAACGGGCCTTTCAAGCCTCAGCCTTTGCGCACATTTGCGCTGCGCACTTTGCGCTCTCAATTGACGACGGGCGAGCTTAATTGAACTTGTTATGTAAATCTGTACGTGTTGTCGAACAATTTGGCGGCGCCGACATTCAAATGCTTTCCATTCATAAACTTTTTTCGAGAGCTGTAGGTTTTTTACTTCACATCTGGCTTACGTTCCTCTGCGCTTCTGTCTCTACGTAGAATTCCTCATTTATGAGCGTCGTGATTCTATTGCATTGGAAAAAATGAGAAGCTAGAACAGAATACTAAACTTTAATAAAGTGCTTTCGAATCGAAATGAATCTATCACTGGTTCGGAGTGCCGAATAGCTGGAGGTACCTATTAGACCCCTGTGCGTGTGCTTCGGCAAGCTGAATGGTGCTATGCCTGCTATACCTAGGTATATTTCCGTTTGTGATAGATTGTCGTTCCATTAGTTAGACGATGAGGGAGAGAGAATAGAGAGTACACCTCTTTGCACTCTAATATCATCTGTGAAATTGCAGTCAAAACCAGGCCATCTATAGATTGCGAACAAAACAGAAAACGAACAACAGCAGTAGGTATAAATAACAACTTGTTAAAAGAAAGTTGTTTTTTCCGCCACACCAAATTCACAATGTAGCAAATACGAATTGTTTTTGAACAGGAAAATAAAGCTGGTCATTTTTTCCACGTTCGTTTTAAACAAGGTAGGTATAGGTACGTTAATCGTTATTGCTAAAGTCACAACTTAATTGGTAGCTCTTAGAGGACCAACAGCTAACTGTACCCAAAACGATAATGATCTAAGCGAACAAAATAAACAAATGCGGTGCATTAAGATCGCACCATTGTTTTACAATTAGATTGCTGCGGACCGACTCAGTTATCGATCAATGCATCTGATCCATAGACACAAGCAGCCTCAATACACGCAATGTGAATAATTCAGTTGTGCACAATTGGGTATTTGAGATTTTTTTATATAAGTATCTACTTAAAATAAGGGTTTTTAATATTATAACACAATGTCATTTTTCTTTTTTAACAAAAACATAAAAAATATAAGAAAAAATTCACCAAAATATTGGTACGTATCTAAGGTGGTGGTAATTTTAATTCGTTCCCAAGAAATTATGTTTTAGTTTGGAATTTTGCTTTAATTACCTTTTATTTATTGGAAGCTTAAAATTAAAATACGACAAGGTTATTCAAAATAACTTATTCCAATACTTAGGTACCTATCTAATCCCTATGTATAAGATTTCCTTGTAAAAATGGTCAAAAATCGAAACATTCGTCTAAATTTAAAAATTAATTCCAAGTCTGAGAAAACTGTCACTTTTCCAATATTTTTGTTTGTTATTTGCTGTTATTGTACCTAATAAGTAATTTTATTATTTACCCAATAAATCCCCGAAGATTAGCGCCACTATCCGTAAACTTTCCAAACACTCAAAGAACAAAAAACACAAAAAAGTGTTTTTAAAAAAACACCTCTAATCTTCGCTAGCTCTGCCGCAGGTACCATTTCAACGATAACCAAACACAATAACTGACGATTATCTTTCGCTAATCTCCCATTGCTCTTAAACCACCTTATATTCATCCGAATAGAGTACAAAATTGTATGAAAACCATCTGTACAAGGATCGCACGGTCAACGAAATGTTTCTAATAATTAGTTATCATCGATCATCAGAGCTTGGCCACATTAATAAAGATATTAAATGCCTTCGACAACCGGCCCCCATTCAAAAAGATACCTTAAAACTTACCAATACAGTTTTGATTCCTTCAATTTGAATATCACTGGGCGGTAAGATCAAAGACAGCGGCGTCTTGATCGGGTTGAGGCAAAACCAATTGTGTGACAGCGGCCAAGGGTGGGGAGGGGGTGGACAAAATGAAAAAGACATCAAAATGTTTAGGCGTTTTTCAGAGATGCTTCGATAATGCGAAATGACACTAACGCGAAGGGACGCGGGACGCCGGGGACGAGGGCTCAGGTCATCGCGGAAATTGCAAAACCGTGTTTAAGTTTTAATTAAGTTATACCAAAGTTTTAAGTTGCCTTCGATCATAATATATTATGCATGGGAGGCCATGCTGCCGTCCCAAAGCTAGTGTCGTTAACTACCAAAACGCAGGAATCCAAAAAGCGAGCATTTAAAAACGACGCCACTTGATAACTAATAAACGACGTTTTTCACATTGCTATATCAAAAACTACAGCAGTAAGGAGAACCGATTAGAATTTAGATGGCTCGGTAGAGATTTCTTCTAAGTGAGATAGCATTAAAGATCGTATTTGGCCAAATGTTAGTTAACAACGTTATAGCTTGAAGAGGGCAGCATGGCTGATAGGATACGGGTGATAATATAATTACTAGCTTCTGCCCGGCGGGATTTCGTCTGCGTGGAGTAAGATCCCGCGGGAATCCACTTTTTTTTTTATTTTATGACAAGACAGTCGTTGACTGCGATCTCACCTGATGGTAAGTAATCTAAGATGGCAGCGGGCTAACTTGGAATGGGCATACCTACCCCTAATCGGTTTCTACATGCCATCGTGATGTTTGATGACGGCGAGCGCGGTACGGCAACCAGCGAGAAGCTCAGCGGTTCTAGAGTTGGAAGCTCAAATCCTCACGATCAGCGAGCCAGCAAAGAACGCAACTCGTAAGTAAGTAGGTACTTATATGTATTTGGCCCGAAAGGTTGAATTTAAAAGGTGAGAATTGAGTTTGTTTAAGCGGTGCAGCCGCTTACACGGCACGGTTCCCGGCCGCGGGCCGGCCCGCGCCGCGCCGGCTAACGATATCGCTGACAAGCGGATTGATTGCAGCGCCGGAACTACGTCACGAGCTGACGTACTAGCCAGGAGTACGAAACATCAAATAATGAAAATTCTTTCGTAATTATATAGATTACACACTAGCTTTTGCTAGCGGCTTCGCTCACGTTAAGACTGCGCAGAATGCCAGAAAAATTCAGATTTCACCCATGCGACCGTGACTAAGCGATGAAATAAAAAATGCCCGAAACCTCGCACGAAACGCGACAGATTTCTTTGTTAAATTCAAATTCAAATTCAAAATTCTTTATTTCATGTAGGCCAACTTGTGGCTCTTATGACAAGTCGAGAATCTACCACCGGTTCGTAATGCTGATTTTGCTTAGAAGAGCCGGCAAGAAACGCAGCAGTTGCTCTTTAAAAAAAAATGTGACATTATGTAGCTTATCTATCTTGTAGACAGCTGAAGCAAAGCAGATTGGTTTCAAGCAACTTTGTCATTAAGGAATTCATTAGATAACTGTGTAATAACTTCTACTTATTAAATGTGTCTTGACACACTGTTTAAAGTTGTTACTATAGGTGCTAGGTATCTATTTTACAAAAACTAAAAGATCTCCACTTATAAATTCTAATTAAATTGTCACCGTAAAAAGTAGGGTCTGAATAAATAAATTAACATAACTGCTTAACAGCGTTAAATGTGCATTAATCTTCATTACCGTAGAACTCATTTACTCAATAAAGTAAAGTTATTTATATGTAAATGCGGACAGGTTGGGCACCCCTGGCGCGGCGGCTCAAAGAGGCCTGATCCGTCAGAATTTTGACGTCGTTTGATGATCTCCGACAAATAATAACAAAATCATTAGACTTGCACCCGATGATAACGAGCCATAACTTACAACTTGATATTTCAACGTGAGCTAAGCTCTTAATAAGAGCTTGCGTGGCACAAGGGTTATCGACTGCGGCGTTCGTGGTTTTGACAAGATGAAAGTGAATAAGCATCTTCTAAGCAAGCGCGCTTCAGCCTAGACCTCATCCCGACCGGCCACGGTGGTAAATCCACAGAGATTTAAACCTTCTGCGATATAATAAGAGATAATATAGTTCACAAGTGTGTGCGTAAACACTCCAATCACTTTCAACTTTAAATATTATGGGACGAAAATCCTATACAACCGGAGAGAGAGAGATCAGGCGCAGAATCGATGGCTTTACGTGCTACCTTCACAGAGAATTTCTTGACAAAAAAATTCAATATATTTTTCTCAGTCCCGGGAATCGAACCTAAGACCTCGTCATCTGGAGTCAAATGTGCTAACCAACAAGGCATGAGTTAGATTTTTCCCATAGCGTGCTTTGCTTGCACGCAAATGTGTTACAGGTCGGAACATCTCTAGCAGTATTTATGTATCGGAGTAACGGTCGCAGATGCCGTCAAAGGCATCAGATCACGATCGGCTCAGATATGCTGTATCTTATCAGAGCTTCGTGAATTCCTGGCGGTGCCACGGTTCGGATGTCGACTTTTGATCGAACGGGTCGTGAGTTCCGGCCTGTTAGTAGGTAAGTCTAAGTACAGTTTGTTTGTAGAGGTTGCTCCATTTGTAGAGAGATTCTCTCGTGTGAATCTGTAATCAAAAGCATCCCTTCAAATTCAATTTAAATAAAAAGAAAAACTACATTATTTATGCCTGAAGTTTATGCCACACTAATGGCGAGTTTGTAAAAATTATTGGAGCAACATGGCAAAGATTGGCACACTAATTTTAAAAGCCTCAATAGCCCAACGGTTAAGGTGTGGACTGAAAACTGAAAGGTCGCAGGTTCGAGCCCCACTCGTTGCACTATTGTCGTACCCAGTCCTAGCACAAGCTTGCCGCTTATTTGGAGGGGAGAGGAGAATATAAGTCAAGTTCAGCTTGGCTAATATTCTTTTTAAAAAAAAGAAAAATAAAAAAAAATTAAAAGAAAAGAACACTAGAGAGAAAGGTGGAAAAGACTGGAGGAAGGCTTCGTCCAAAGGGCGTATCGAAAAAAAGAAAAAAGAAGGAACGACGTAAATAGTTAAGTACTTTACTTACCGAAAATTAGGGAACGAACACAACACGAGCCTCTCGTTGGCTTCCTAACGCAGTAATATTATTAGAACAGGGTCAATTATAATTTGATCATAATAAAGAAGTTATCAAAGCAACAAACACGCAACGGCGTCCGATCGAGCAGTGCTGCGGGATGATCGATCGTGGGGCGGTCACGCTTGACGGATAGCGACAGACACTATTTTGGCTGTAGGATGCACATAAGTTCTAAGAATCCTACGACTGCCCCATATCAAAACTCACTAAGTGGCATTTTTTCCAAAATTCGTTTTTTCTCCATAATTCTTACTCTCATAGAAAGCCGCGTTGTATTGTACAAACAACAGTTTTATAATGACGCATTACTCAAATTAAAAACTAAGGTATAATCCACGTCATAAGAGCCACGTGTTGGCCTACATGAAATAAATAATTTTGTTGTTGTTTAATTTGAAACTTCATTTGGCGATCACTGATCAGCATTTTACGTTGTACAAAGTAAAGCGTAAAAACACTCCCACTGAACCAATTAAAATAAACATTCTATCCCAAGATTCATTAACACTCAAGACATAAATTTAAAATCATCATAAAACATCATCTGCATTAGTTGACAATCGTAAAATTTTACCATAAAACGATAAGGACTCTATAAACCCGAAAATAAAAGTTAAGACTGGCATAATAGTCCGATTTAAAACAAAGCTCACGCTCAAGCTTTATAAGAGTTATAAAGGAATTGATGGTTAAAAATTAAAAGGCTTAAAAGGCTTAACCGCTTGTTGCTTCATCCATTGAGCAGCGAGGAACTTTGTCAAAAAATTTTCATCAGACCTATAACTTTATACTCGTACTATCAACTAACGAAATAGGTATCAACCTAAAAGCGAATAAAATCGTTCTTCAAAAAGAAAAGGAAACTACGTTTGTTGGAGAATAAATGTTTGTGCACACACACACAAGAACACAAGAAGAAGAAGAAGAAGAATAAAAGTATATTCATTCATTCATTCCTTCAATCTCATAGTCTGATGGGACGGCAATCTGGGGAATGATGAGGCACAGAACCAGCAAGTAAACGTGCTCTTCCTAACCTATTACACACCAACACGGACGTGTTGTGGACGGCAGAATAACACCAATAACACCAACTTCACAACTTCGGGTTTAAAAGGCTGAAATCTATAGACTGAACTCTCGCTCAGCTCAGACTCAAGACAGAGTTAAAACGAGACAGATTTATGTCAGAGCATATTTGTGTCATTTTAACCTCTATCTTAAGTCTGAACTGAGTCAGAACTCAGAGCACGCTCTATAGATCTCGCGCTAGGTGTCTTAGGTAAGTCAGAAAAGCCTTAACCTTTTTTGCTTGACAATGGACACGAACCTAGGACATAATGATCTACAGCCGAATAAGCTAACTACTAAACGAATGAGGCATAGAAGAGTACCCGAAAAACACATCACGCCGCACTGAGATCATCTGTCTTTTTTATGTTGGTTAAAAAGACATCATCGTAAAATTCGACCATAAAATGATGGGCACCCCATAAAATATAGAATTTGAAACAAAACGCATAACGGCTGCACAAAAAAGCATGCGATCTGGTAAACTGATAGGCGGTCTGTATGAGTGATGGTCGTCTGCTATCTTTATTGCGTCATCTTCATTTACACCTCGGTTAATTTAGTTCACGGACATTTGTTTGGGGGACTACTATAGATATTAAAATTGGTGTAATTTAGTTTTGGAACCGGAACAATTTTTTATATGTTTTATTGAAGGTAAACAAAGACAACTGAAATATATTTACTTCAACAGATATTACTAACTGAACATCGACATCGTACGCGTGGATTGAGGTATTTTAATTCCCGCTGGCATTAAAAATAGCCTATGTATTATTCCAGACTATAATGTATCTCTGTGCCTTTCAGCCAAATTGGTTCAGTCGTTGCGGCGTGATTGAGTAACAAACGTCCATACATCGCACATGTCTAATATTCTTATAATATTAGTAGGATTATTTTTATTTCATTTACCTCGCCCATTCCATTATGGCCAATCTCGACAGAGATTAGTC
This sequence comes from Hipparchia semele, assembly GCA_933228805.2. Taxonomy (NCBI): domain Eukaryota; kingdom Metazoa; phylum Arthropoda; class Insecta; order Lepidoptera; family Nymphalidae; genus Hipparchia; species Hipparchia semele. Next base: position 14,430,413 of record OW121717.1, read on the forward strand.
ATCTGCGTGGGAGACAGTATAGTGCACAAGTGTACGCGCAAACCCAGATGCATTCTCTATTTACTCACTCTCACAGTCCGTAATTCGACAGGATTGGAATGTTGCAACATTGTCTAACGTCATATAGCTGCTGTGTGGTAGCACCTTATGAGATCAAAGCAGAATTGCAAACATTAGGTAGTCGACAGCACGTAAGTAATACGCATACTTAATGCAGTAACAGTTGAACCGGGGTCATGTCCAATGAAAAACAATGAGAGCAGTATAAATAACAAAGTTAACCGACTTGCAGATTGCAACGCAGACGCGTGCCAGCCCCCGGGCCAGGGGTGTGGCACTGTTGTATTATGCAAATTTTGAAAGTATTTCTCATCATTTATCTCTACCCATCTCCATCTCCATCTCTATCCATCATTTATCACTACTGGATCTCACAGGTCTCTTCATAAGTTCAAAGGTTTTAGGCCATAGATCACCTCGCTGATTACCAATTAAATTGCATAGCACAAAGTGCTGATTGGCAGACTTCACACACCTTTGAGATCATGTGGAGAACCCTCAGGCATGCAGGTTTCCTCACGATGCTCGCGACTTGTTCCAAGTTGATTAAGGTTTTTAATTCCCGCGGAAACTCTTTAATTTTCCGGGATAAAATGTAGCCTTATCGTTAATCCTGGGTATGAGCTATCTCATTCTAAATTTCAGCCAAATCGGTTCATTCTTTGTGGCGTGGAGGAGTAACAAACAAACTTTTGGCTTTATAATATTAGTTGTAATTAAAGCACAATAATCAAACTCTAAGCACATTGGGACCCCAAGGTCTGGAACCGACCCAAAGCTAGAGCAGTTCCCAAAATATCCTTATGTTAAAAAGAGGAAATGGAATGTTCATAATTAAATAAACACTAATAAATTCAAAAACTGTTACGTAATAAAAGTTTAATATTTTTTTCGACCTGAAGAGTAAGTATACACAAACCAATCTATCAAATTTATTAAATTCAAAAATATACGTATAATATGTCTATTATGTAATTAAAAATGCTACATTCACAAATATGAAAAATAAAAAGATAATTTGAAAAATGTTTCGTACCCCGCCGGCGTCCGCGCAGCAATTGCATCCAGATTATCCAATCAAGGCGCTTTCTCCGCAGCTGTTGACCCCTTACCCTCCGACTCGCGCCGGTTCGCTCTGCCTTGCATATGCTCCTGTGATTCACGGACTGAACGGCCCAAGCGATGACTGCTTCGCTAGTCACTCAAGATTAATGGGATAAAAACTTCACGAACTCGCCTTTGCATTCAGGCTGAAATCTATAGACACACTCTCACTCAGCTCAGACAAAGTTAAAACGAGACAGATTTATGTCAACTTAAGTCTTAGTTGAGTCAGAGCACGCTCAATAGATCTCGGCATGAGTCTGCCTGAGACTCATTCGGCAATTAGATGCTTCCGCGTCTAGGTCGTTGTATTTGATTGAGGGATTGCGATTTGCGATAGCAATCGCACCCTAATCGAATTACTGCCTGTAGGTTTAGACGAGTGTAATTGATGTAATAATACCTACTTTGATACTTTGATATTTTGGATAGCTGCCCTTACGTTCAGATGGTAGTTTATCAGTCGTTGTGAGGTCAAGCGCAGCTAAAGGGGTGAGTGGAGGCGGCTTTAGGTAGGGATTCAGCGTTTTAAGAGATTTTGTTTTAGTTTTAGAGTAATAATTCCCGTTTCTTGACACCACTCTATCAGGAAAGCCGTCCTGCTAAGCGAATTAGCTTTTCGATACAATGGTACGTAGAGATATGGGTTTGGTAAATGGAGTAGAGGTATGGGATTGGTAAAACCGTCATAACACCTTCATATTAGCCTTTGGTCACAAAAAAGATTTCATCTTAAACTGAATATATCTGTCGATCTTACTTGTAACTGCAAACTCGTAAGATGAATATAGATGAATTTCCAAACTCCTGTACTAGTTATGAAATAATTTAATTATAAAAATTGTTACCTTAACATTTTTAGAATGATTAATATCTCAGAAAATAAGTACCATACAAAGAAACATTTCGCAAAGAACAACAAACTTATTTACAAAAAGAAAATGGATCAAATATTTTCTCAAGTTCTCATGTTCAAACGTTTATTACCAACAAATGAGTCGATATCTCGCTCTGACGTCAAGAGTTTCTTTGGCAATTTTCCGGATGGTCGATCGCACAGTAACACTCTGCTCACTTGAGTCGGTCTCGGTATTCTAGAGCTCACAATCACCCCGTGCCTACTACTATCATCGTCGTACCGAAATTCAACTTTTTTAGCAGGCTCCTTGCAATCATAATGATACTTAGAATGTTCTCGATGACCATAAGGAATCCTAGGTTCCCTTTCACCAACGCATTTATTTGTTATCCGACTGTAATCTCTTTTTATCGAGGTTCTAATGGGATTGTGAAAGCGACTGAAGTCTTTCCTTACTGGACTTCTCATTGGGGACTGCGAGCGCATGGGATGTCCATCAAATTGTGGAATTGTCGTCTCAGCTATAGAATCACTAATCCCTTCGTTATACAAATTCTTTCTACAACTCTCACTATTTATATAATTATCTCTATTAGTAGGATGTGAACGAGTGTTGATAAATTCTCTTTTGGGTATAGAATTAAGTAGTTTCTCATAATCATTACACCTGTGAGTATCTTTGACAGCTTCATCACGTAAAACAGACATATGACTTTTCCTTTCGTTGCCATAACCTTGATAATAATATGCATTGCATTCACGTTTTTTCAAAATAGGTATTGGATAAGTCGAGGAGGTTTGTTGTGTAACCGTATCTCTGATATAATCATCCGACGTGGATATGTAAACCTCTGAAGTTTTTGGAGTTCGATTGAAAGGGGTGCAAGCTTCACAATATGCATCTGTTACTTTTGGCGTCATGGTACTATTGTCTGTAAATCTCATGATATTGTCCCTGAAAGCAAAACCTCTACTATTCTCTCGTATCATGTCACTATCCCTGTAAGCCAAACCTCTACTTTCTTGTGGATATTCTCGAGCTCGACACTGCTTCATTTTGCATTTGTGGCATCTGCAGTGAAATTGTTGATCCTCTTCTATGTCTGTCTGGAAATCCTCCGTATATGTTTCAACGGAGGGGTTCCAGCGTAGATTTTGTACGAGAGAGGGGTATGTTGGTATAACTCGTTTTGTTATAGGTATCGAAGCGGTGTGAGATGTCATTACATGAGTAGGGATACTGTCGTCTTTCCTGCCACGATAATAAGATCCAAATTCTCTTGAGGATTCATCAGGGTTCCTGACCAGATCCATCATTAACCTTGCTCTAGAACTTGCCACAGCCATACGATCCACATCTCCAGAACTAAGAACGAGCGGTCTTCGCGAACATTTTTCAAAGTCTTCATTACTTCCGACTTTTGATACACCTAATGTATTATTCAGAATGATACTATTTTTTGATTGACTAAGGTTCATTATATAGGTGCGTTTGGAAATGAATTGTTATGTTTTGTTGTGTTTTAATTTTGGATTTCATGTTTACATTTTTGCTTGACAGTATTCTGACATCTCGCGACTTTAGTCTTCTATGGCCTTCTATCAGGTGCGTTCTAGTTTAACATATTATGAATATTTACTATATCTTCATCACAGGAGTAAACAATGCCTAGGCATATTAGATAATTCTGTGGCTGTGTTATAAGGTTAATACTAAACCTCTTGAAAATGTCGAGTTTCATAAACTTATAGCAACAATGTATGAGGATGTAAACATCTGACGCGACGGAAGCACCTAGTTGATCGCGAACCACTTCAATTCATAATCTCGTGCCAACACTGGGGATTGAGTAATATATTTCCTTACAATCTAAACTTTGCGGTCACTTGCTAGACTTATCAAACATAAAACAGTACTGTTAAGGTCTGATCTAACTGCAAACGATGACATTGTTAGTGAGGTATCATGACCAGTGTAAAATGAACTCTTGTTGTGCTATGCCTTCGTTGGAGTGGTTTGTGATGATCCGAGAGTTAGTGGGGATTTTTCAGAAATTACTTGACTCTTTAATTTTCCGTGATAAAATGCCTATATGTGTTAACTCGGTGTACCTATGAGCTATCTCCGTTCCAAATCGGTTCATTCGTTGTGGCGTAAAAGAGTACCTAACAAACATATACACACGCACTCACAACAGTGGAAAAGTTGAACCTATTAGTCACAAACACGCGAAAGAGTGTTGACTACAGCCGATCGCGATAGTCACAGACAAATTGGTTCATTTGTTGTGGCAAAGAGTAACAAACATAGATACATACCCAAATACATACAAACTTTCGCGTTTATAATATTAGTGTTATGTGATGTTATGGATTTGTAAGGATATTAGGCGTCTTTAGAACACTCCGTCAGCTCTTCGAGTGCGAGGAGAGGTCAGCGGTAATTGGAGAGGTAGGCAATGACGAGGGCTCGTCAAGACGGCAGATGCGTCTGATTGGCCGAGTCAAAGATCAGAGGAAGTGTGCGGGCAGCTGGCCGGCGCGTGCGCGCCTCATCACGAATCTTCGCGACGCTTAATTGCGTTTGTCATCTTAAGACGACAGCTGACCCCGTGGCGTTGGATGCGCGCTGCAGGCCGTCGCGATCCGTGGCAGCGGACATGAACAATTAATGATTGTCTCGCTGCAACCTCATCGGTTCATATTTTGAGTCAGATTAGGTCTGTTATATTATTTTAGAAGGAAAACTTACAAAATCGATTACTTAGTAAATCGATAAAGACAGTAGAAAACACAGATAGAATTTATATATAGCTGATGCTCACAACTTCGCGTTTTTAATGCCTGCCGGAACTCTTTCATTTTTGAGGTCAAATAGGTATAGCCTATGTGTTAACCCTGGGTATTCGAGCTATCTCCATAGCAAATTAGTTCATTCGTTGTGACGTGAAGGAGTACCTAATAAACACACACACACACGCGCGCGCACGCGCGCCCGCATACAAAAGTGAAAATGCTGCTAACAATCATTGTTAAATAGTCACAAACACGCGAAAGAGGCTGTTGACTACAGCCGATTGCGATTGTCACATTGTATCAACTATCAATCATTTTTAGACAAACCCACAGCAGTACTTCTATCCTGCAGGCACTGGCCCCAGCATGGCCTTATAATTACTCTATTAAAAATAAAGGTGTTAAACAACGTAACGTGTAATTGATAGAGAAGAGGAGCCAACTATCTGAAATGGAGACATTCTCCCTTTTTATGGGCGATAAAATATCGAATGGTGGATATGATCCGCCATAGGTTTAATTGCTACGGCCCACCGCGCCTTAATTTGTCTTTGACGAGTTCTCAAGCCCCAAACACACGACGTAGGACAACGCGATGTAGCGGTAACCTGCACTGGAATTGTCAAAAAATGATTGCATTAGTGTGACGATGGTAATTGCCTCTCATTTTCCGTTCTTGCTGCATCAATGCATTTTAACCAATAGCCAGAGAGTACCAGCCAATCAGAGATGAATGCGATCACCCTGCACCCTGAAGCAATAATAATTTTTAAACAATCTCACAGCTTTAGAACAGCTCCATGGCTCCTAAAACTTTTAATACTTACTGCATCTCTTAGATTAAATTAGTTTCAAGTTCGTTAACATAATTATTATTATTACAAATCACTTGCATAGTGGTATCTTTGCATCGTAATTCTAATTACTTCGTGTCGTTACTCATTATTACGGTCGTGAACCCTTCCCATTATTCATTTATACCAAAAAAATAAAGTAGCATGCAAATTAGTAAAAAAAAACTTTTTTTTATAACCGCGTCCGAGCGCCCCGCGGCTGGTTGAGCGTTCAATACAACGCGCCGTGTAACACCGCCTTAAGTTGTTCTATGGCCGGACGTTTATATACTGGCTCATTGAAACTTTATGTGTTTGGAGTTATGTTCAATTTAATTGGAGAAATGCGTAATACTTAAATTTATATGCCATTAATTTTTCCTGCACTTAAAGATAATGTTTCACTTTCCGACCTTAAGATCTTCTTAAAATGTATTTAACAGTTTCTCTGCGACTCGCGGTCTTTTTGACCCATACTGTTCTCTAATCTGTAATTCAATTTTTTCCTTCATCGTCAGAAAAATATGCTTCTGACTATTATAGAAAAATTAAAACATCCAAATATTTCAGCGTTTTTCTTGTCTAAAGTTTTTTTTTGAGACAAGAAGACGTGTCACAGGTTGATAGGTTCTTAAATTTTTTTCACTTAGGTATAAGTAGCGAGAAAACGCGCTAAACTTGCTAACTTGTGTCAAATTCTTATTTCGTCGTACAAAATGTGGATTTGACAGTTGAAATGGAGAACGGCTTACCAGACAAGTTCCTACCTATTGCAATTTTTTTTTTTTTTTTTTTTTAATCTATTTTTTTTTTTTGGGGTTTTTTACCCGCAGGCACGCCAACCCCATCCAAACGTATAAAAATACAATTAACTTATCCTACTTAAAACTAACTTAACTACGAAAACATTCGACAGTCACTGATGGCAAGCAGCGACCATACCGCACACTCTTCTGGCTAATTTTGATGTGGGGTTTGCCAGATAACTCTGACAAAGTCCCACATCAAACCTGTTCAAATTAAAACTTACCATCAGTGACTGTCGTTCGACCTTATTTTTCTTACAATCTAATAAAATATGCACTACATCCTCCACTGTGCCACAAACCTCACAATTTGGTGAACTTACTTTTTTCATAAGGTGGGCGAACTTATTCAATGGGTAATGGCCCGAACGAAGTCTGCACAACGTTTTGACGTTTGCTCTGCTGATTTTATCCGAATCAAACCATGGTATATGAAGTGGCTCACATTGAATAGACCGATACCAGATGCCTTTCTCTCGTGACCGTAAATCAAAAAATTCTTTCCAATATTTAAAAACTAAAATTTTGAATTTTGGAAGCAGCTCTGCGAAAAAGGGTTTTATATCAAACGCTGCTCCTTCAGTGCTTGCTACTTTCGCCCATCTGTCAGCCACTTCATTACCATGTAAACCTATGTGCGATGGAACCCATTGCAATTTTAGCTGTACACCACGATGGACTAAATAATGTACCTTTTTCAACACTTCATAGGCTATCGGTACACCTCTGAAAGCAGAGGCGCAACGAGCTAGGTGCTGTAAGGCACTTCTGCTGTCAGAGATAATAACAATTTTATTTTTGTTGAGATTCATAGCATACGTCAAAGCTTGTGAGATTGCAATGAGTTCCAGCGTCATTATTGATACAGTCTGATTAATTTTGAAACAGTCAGCAAAGTTTTCACCTGGATCATAAAAGGCAGCCCCTTGATCAGAACCACTTTTAGAGCCATCCGTAAAAAGCTTATACCAATCAAAATAAAGAGTGTTCAACTCTTGTATTACATTTATCCTGAGAAAATTTACTTCATAGCTTCCTTTAGATTCTTTGACTGAATTCAACTGCACATTTACTATATTTTTAATCTCAATCCGAGATATCCAAACATCTAGGCTGAACATTTCTAAAGGCCTAGCTGAGTGGATAGTTGATTCTTTTACTTTCTTGTATGTTTCAATCAAAAGAGGTTTCCTTCTATTTGCCCAGTACCTATCACTAATAACACTACTCAAAGATTGTAAAAGGTCAATTGTATTGTTGTTTGATATGGAACAAGACCTCAAAGTAAACTTAAATCCCAGATACAAACGTCTTACAAACAACGGAGGCAGACTAAGTTCACTCTCCATTACATGAATTGGAGAACTTTTAATAAATCCCCCTATGACCCTTAAAGCCTGATTTTGAATTTTATCTAGCTTAGAGAGGTGAGTATTAGCACTATTATCGAAAAGGAAACAAGCAAAATCCATTCTACTCCTAATCAAGGAGATGTATAAGCGCCGCAAATGCTTAGGGTGTACCCCCCATGTGGAACCCGCTAAAACTTTAAGCAAAGACAAGAACTTGGAACACTTATCCGAAACTTCATTTATATGTTTTGTCCACCGTAGACTTCTATCCAGCCAGACCCCCAAATACCTTATAGCGTTCGTCGAAGTCAAAGAACGTCCATTTATTGACAAATTGGGAAGAATCCTTCTCGCCCCCCTGCTAAAATAACAAAATTCAGTTTTTGTCTCTGATATTTGTAATCCTAAAGCATCCAACTTTTCAACCATATAATTTAAGGCCAACTGAACCTGTGTTTCACAGTATTTTAAGTTTTTATTACTAATAAAAACAACAAAATCATCCGCATATTGTAATATGTGAGCTTCTGATGTACCACAGATCTCGTACGTTGCAATGTTAAATAATAAAGGAGAAAGTGGGTCACCTTGCGCTAATCCCTTATTAGTATGCCTATAAATTCTTAAATCATTATCTGCTTTAAGAAATAATCGTCGATTACTTAGAAATGACCACAAATATCTGCAAAGTTTTTTCCCTACCCCCAAATCATCCACAATGCTAAGAGCTTTTTCTACTAGGACATCATTGTAGGCGTTTTTAATGTCCACGAAGCAGGCCAGAGTAGGAACATTATCTGTAAATCCCAACTGAGTATAAGATACCAGTCTAGCCAAAGCGTCAATACATGAATGAGCTTTTCTAAAACCAACTGCTGACGGGGATAGTACTTGTTTTTTCTCGACATACCATTCTAAACGTTTTAAAATCATCAAATGAAATATCTTACAAATACATGAAATTAATGATATTGGCCGTAACTTAGTCTCAGGGGTATAATTAGAACTAGATTTAGGGATAGGAAGAACAAGAATGTCCCTCCACTGGCTTGGCACGTATCCAGAACTTAAAATTAAATTAAAAATATAAAGTAAATACTTTTTTCCAGAAATAGGGAGATTATAAATCATGGTATAAGTTATTTCATCGTCACCAGGGGATGTATCTTTTCTCTTGAGACAGTTTTCTAATTCTGTTAAGGTGAAATCTAATTCCAAATGTTCATTGGATGACAAAAATGTTGGAGAGCAGTTAGTCACAGAGTCAGGTGTAAGGGATGTCAGAAGCTGTTTTTGTTTCTCAAGGGGAATTACTGAAGGACTTCTTTTGTACCCTTTGGCCCATCTCATACGACGCCACATTTCTGAACTTGAAGTTTCCTCATCTATGGAATTGTAAAATTTGTGTCGACTGTCGGCCTTAGCCCGATGGATAAGTATTTGAGTTTCTTTAGTAATTTTAGTTAATTTATCTAAATTGGACGGGGTAGGATTGCGGCGAAAAAGGCTGAGAGCCAATCTTCTTTGTGCAACTGACTTAGATAAGGACGGGCTCCAATATTCAAGAGGTTTAAAGTTAACCTCAGGGTCTGTACAAATTTTAATAAACGGGACGCTGACATCAACAGCTTGGTGAAGTATGTCTAAAAGGAAGTTATACATGCTTTGAATGTCGTCATGAAAACGTTGTATATCTAAATTTGAAAAAGAATCTGATAAGAGGTTTCTATACGCTGTCCAATCTATTTTCTTCCAATTTCGTTTTTGAGTGAACGTACGAGCAACTTGAGCGTTCTGACAAATATTAATCAAGAAGTGATCACTACCTAAATTTTCATTGAGCACCCGCCAGTCAAAGCTTACAGCGATATCCATTGAAACAAAACTTATATCAGGAGAAGATTGTTGCAAATTTCCGCTAACCATTTTAACCCGAGTCGCCGACCCATCATTGAGGGCAATAAAGCTGTTTTCTAGAGCAGAGTCTAATATTTGTATCCCTCTAGAGTCACTTTTGTAAGACCAAGTGCTGTGGTGACCATTAAAATCCCCGGAAATAAGTGTTTTGCGACTAAAAGACGAAAACAACTCATCCCAGTCAGAATCATCTGTATGAATAGAGGACGGACAATAAATTGATAATACATTTTCTAACATCTTACAGTTATACAGTTTTACTCGAAGTACTTCAATACCAGAATTGGTGAGATTAACTGAACCGACGGAGCATCTAACCGACTTATGTACAATAATTGCCACACCTCCGTAAGAATCATCTCTGTCTTTTCTGTAAATATGATAGTTTCTTATTGATATATTTATTTCGGGGTTTAACCACGATTCACTAATTAAAGCTAAATGGACTTTTTCTTGTAACAGAAGTGCTTCAAAACTATCGAGTTTTGGTCTAAGGCTTTGCGAGTTCCACTGGAGTATATTAAACTTGCTACCCATAATTATTGTTATAAAAAATCTTTAGTAACCCATCAAATAAATTCGCCCCACTCAAAAAATTTGTCAAAAACAATTTACATTCCTCGAAAATTAATTCAAATAATCTCACAATTTTACTTTCCAAAGTATCCTTCGCAAAAATGATTGATCGAATTTTTTGTAGTAGTTCTTTAAAATCAAACTTTCTTTCCGCCGTTTCCTTCTGAGAATTTTGTTTTTCAGTTTTACCCGACAACTCGCCCTTCTCTTTTTTTCCTTCTTTTTCTTTCTGACTTACTTTTGTCTTAGAGGTTTTTTTCTTCTTTGAAAATTCTCTATTAGTCTTTTGAGAAGTAGGTGCCTCTATATCCTCTTCACTCATATCCATAGCCACATTTTTATGTACGTCAGCAGAAACTAACACATTCCTATAGGAACGCTCATTCATGTCAAAGGTGGTGTCGTTGCTTCGGTTTTCAGAATCTTTGGAATCATCTATTATACTATCCCCCTCTTCTTGTTCTTCAGCCTGTTTTCTATCGTTTAAAATCTGGAGTGCTTTTTTGTAAGTAACATTTTCGCTGCTCATAATCTTCCTGATCTCTTTTTCCTTCTTAAACAAAGGACAGTTTGTATCAAGTACAAAATGTGGGCCTTTGCAATTTAAACATTTAAAATCAGTTTTTACACAGTTTGAGTGCGAAACATCGCCGCATTTTGGGCATAAAGGCTTTTTTGTAGGACAGAATTTTAGGATATGACCAAACTTCCAGCACCCAGAGCACCTTGTTACCGGAAAAACAAAGGGTTCAACACTCATCCTGCACCCATAAGCTACCACATAATTTGGTAAATTAAGACTCTCAAAACAGACTCGGATGGTCTCACAATCTATCCACATTCCCTCATTAGAGAGACGCTTAAGCCGCTTTACTGATAAAATCTTAAACTCAGATTCTAACACGCTCAGTACTTCTTTTTCATCCATACCCAAATCTACGCCCCTTATCATACCATAGGTCACACTCTTTTCATATGTTTTCTGACACCGGTAGTCTAATTTCTGAAACTTTTCACATTTGAGTAATTTTTCTGCTGCGTCATTAGTTGAAAAGTTGATAAGCACTTTAAAAGGAGACTTATATTTTATTTTAATTATACCCTCAATGTTTTCACTTTTCAGTAGCCTGGCCATAGCCATTTGCGATGGAAGCGCAGACAAGGACGTAACACAAATTTCATGTTTTTGTTCAAAGTTTGTTGAAAAAGATTTCTTACTTTCATTAGTCGGAGACTCCTCAGACCCTTTTGAATCGTGATTAGAGAAACGCTTTGGCCTCCTTTTAGTAACAGTCGTAAAACCACCGTCATCACCATCTTCATCATCCTCTCGCTCTTTTCTTTTTTCAACGGTACCCCTGAATGGTACCGCGACTGTCTCCATACTGCTTAACACTCGTTCACATTCATTTATAATCTCTGAATCACTATCATCACAAACATTCTCAGAAATAAACACTTCCACCTCCATATATCGCTAAAAAGACGGTAGTTGAACAATAAAATCGAAAGAACTCGCGCACGGATGAATAGCGTGCAGAAGCGCGTACGTTTCCGAAGAAGGCTCGCGCCCGAATGTATTGCAATTTGAAACTTCTGTTTCTTGTTTTCAGACGCGCGCAAGCTTCGTGGTAAACAAATATTTATACAAAGACAGCATGAAATTCCTTGTAATATTTTACCAATGATAAACAACATAACATTTTTATTACATTTTGAAAAACTATAAAACGTTACCAACAAAGCTCTACGATAAATAAAAATATTGTGAAACATTGGGAAAGCGGTGCGGATCCGTGTCGTTAAAAATATTATGGCCTCAATCAATTAACAGATGTCGCCGTGCTTTTATAAGAGACTTTACTTTGACATTTATTGCCAGGAATGTCAAATAAAAGTGACCTCTGTAGTCGGACATCATGGAATACTTCCTAAGTAAGTTACCAAGGGAGACGTCTGCGACCCATCTGCGATACATCCCTGTTATTTTGATTGTGGAGAAAGAATCAAAATATTATTATTGCACCTGAAAAAAAAATCAATTTTCTCTACTTTGTAGTAGTCCGTAGCTACGTAGGTAGTTACTACGGTGCTACACAAAATATATTGTTACTTTAGAGAACTAAATAAAAAATTTGTACTACATATTATGTGTGTATTGTACATACCTACTCCATTGTACAATAGAATTTCTATCTCAAATATTTTCGTAATAAATGCGATTATTGGTATTTTTTTTTCAGAGATTTGAAAAGTTGACTATGGCTGTGATGTGAAAATAATGATGTTTTAAATCTCTGTTTTGATTACTCGAAAAAGTCTTGACCGATTAGGAAAATTCTTTTTTTGTTTGAAAGGTATACTTCCCAGGTTGTCCCATTGTCCCATCAGATCAGGATCAGATGATGGGATCCTGGAAAAATCGAGCTTCTGAAGTTCTCTGTCGAGTCATATCTCACACTGAGGTTAGCCGACAGCTCCGGGCCTGCACTACTATATTACGCCTAAAACAAGCTGGACGATAAGCGGCGCCGTTAACTGCGCCTTTGGCCACATAAAAGGCAATTAAACACTGTGTCGTTAATAATATAACAGGTGCTCGTAAAGTTTTATGCATCTTGGATCTCTCTCGACAGGCGCCCGCCACCACGGGTTGATACAAATGTAAAAAAAATATAATGTAATTATTCACACTATAAAATTGTTATATTTTATGTGCGTGGATTGCGCCATAACTTCAAGTATGAAATTCATAAGCTTTGGGTAAAGTCACGCTTAAATAATATCTAAGTAGGCACTTGGGTACCTACGGGTACGTACTTGACATTTATAGTGAAAAAAAAATATATAAAAAAATTATAGCGCCAAGATCAAAATCGATCTCATGAAGCTTTTTTGTTTATTTAGATTTGATGACGTCTTCTATTAAATATTTAAGTTGTAACTCTTGTTGTAACTACGGTTGCAAAATTACGTAATTTTACCGAAAAAGCTTGTAAAATACGGATATTTTACGGTAATTTATATATATTACGGTAAAATTACCGGCTACGTATGTATGCTGAAAAGTATGGCGGGGGGGTGAGACGAGCGTGTAGTTGAAACATACGTACTGCGAGTCGCGCGGCGCGACTCGCACGATGCGACGTTGCCGTTTAGTGCAGTTTGCCTTTATGTTTTGCGCTGTTGCCATTCCGACTGAACAGTGAGCATTCGGCAAGCCGATCGGCGATCAGTTGAATTGTTTTGACTGACTGCACTATACGTGCATTTAGTAAATTATGCCACGAAATCAAGCAAAAGTGTGGGTCACAATTAGGGTGCCAGATTTTTTTTCAGCCTATAAGGGACAAATATTTTTCCGAGGATCGAGTCAGTTTTAACATATTTTTATTTGTTTGAACATGGGTATCTGTAAACGTCAATACAAAAACACACCTACAAATTATTATTTTTTCCTTTTTTGATGTCAGTGCTGATTTCTTGGGTTTTGGAACCTCCTAATGACGAATCTGAAGTCAGTTTGGCTCTATCACATCAGAATACATCAGAATTTTTCACAATACACATTTATAAAAATCAAGAATGTATTGGGGTATTCAAGAAAAAAAAAACAACCAGAAGTAAAGAAATAGCTGGATAGTTAGTATTATTTTTAGTATCCGAATAGTTAGTCAAGAGGAACATTTTAAAATACTAGTGCAACTTGAGGAACTTTTTCTTTTTAAAAGTTAAAAAAACTTAAATACCTTCATTACCTAATTATGCTTACTACTAGCACGTATACGCGCATAGTAGCTGCGTTTTGTTGAAGATTTTCTAAGAACTCAAAGAAATCTATATATTTTTTTAATAAATAAACAGGGCAATTATCCATCCGATCAGACAAACTTCATTTTATATCATAATTATAAGTTTAACTAAATGAAAATCACCGTCATGCTATATTCATGTAGAAAAATTTTGCAAAATAAAAAAAAATATTTCCTCAACTCACAAAAATCTAGGAGAAACGTTACTTGAACTTCAAAAAGGAATTTCGTTGTAGGACTGTGTAATTATAATCGTAATTAAAATCGATTTCATAATGAAAAACGAAGTACGGTTCAAATACGGGACAGAGTCAGTCCCGCCGGGACATTTTAAACTATGTCTAAAATACGGGATGTCCCGGGAAATACGGGACGTCTGGCAACCCTAGTCACAATAGTTTTGTTAGAGAGATAAATCGTATTTTACCCAATTTTACCGTAATTTACGTAATTTATTTATATTTTACGTAAAATATGGTAAATTACCGAATTTTACGAAAGTAATATTACCGCTTTACATCCCTAGTTGTAACCCGATATCTCTATCTTAATCTGATAGCATAATGTAATAAAAGCTTTTTATTTTATTTTATTAATTAAGAATTTCACACCAAAGAAAAAAAAAAATAAAAATAAACAATTACGTACCTACCTACTACAAAAATAACCATGACTATCTCGGTCTAAAAATTGTCATTGCAAAAATTTTAAAGAGCGAAAGTACCTACTCAGTTAATTCTCTCAGAGTAACCCTCTCAAATGACGTGGGGGTAAAATTGACCCGATAAACATCTCAATGTAATTTTGAACAACGGTGAAGTATATTTATTTGTATAACAAAGATATCTTCAAGCATATCATTTAAACGTGTGAGACAGCTCTTATTGAGAAACAAATAAGGCATATTTTAAACTTTAAAGTCAACGTCGATTGTTCATAGGGGTCCCGCAAATTATTATCGATACTTTTGGATGTGAAAGTCTTTCCTTTTACCAATACGATTTCCAGTGTTTTTTTGAAGATGGCACAATCCACAATTTCATATTCGCTTTGCGGGCTATATTTAGGGCTGTTTACGCCTAGTTTATATTTTGAATGTAACTAAATATACTTGAATGTAACTTTGTATGTAGTCTGTCGATAAGTTATCAAAAAATCTTTTTATGTATTACAATCATTGACATATTAAGTCATAATCGACAGTTTTCAAATAGATTAAATATTATAACCGTGCAATCAGTAACGACATAATTCGTAGTAGATGAACCAAAACGTCGTAGCCTACGATTTCCATTGAATGAAAATATCGAAATCTATAACACTGTAACATTGTTGTTGGGCTACTGAAGCTAACAGTTGGGTTACTAAACCTCAATAGCCAGATGGTTCAAGATACGGACTGAAAACTGAAAGGTCATCTGTTCGTTGTACTATTGACATACCGACTCCTTCTTTCGGAAGCTTTTCGCTTACTTGGAGGGTAGACGGATAAATATTCTTCAAAAAAAAAAGATTGAAATATCGATACTTTTCATTTGACAAAGGGGCAACACGAGTACGCGCGGTAATAGGCGCCCCGCGGAGCGCCCGCGAGTCTTTTGTATGGGTAATTTCCCTCCGCACCCCGCGCCCCTCCCCGGCCGGGCCCCGCGCTAACAGCGTTGCAGTGTAACAGCTCATTTACACACTCTGCCGTATTTGAAGCTAATTTGACAAAAAAACTGTTAACAAGCTATTTTTTCGCTTTTTTATGCTTGAAGGACGTTTTTTATTCAATGACAAGATAGTCCTTGACTGCGATCTCACCTGATGGTAAGTCACGATGTAGTCTAAAATGGTAGCGAGCTTTCTTGGGAGGGGTATGGCACTGTACATTCAACCTGTACCCCTAATCGGTTTCTACATGCCATCGTGCCGGAACGCTAAATCGCACGTCTTTGATGGTAGGGTGGTAACTGGCTACGGTCGAAGCGTTCCACCAGACCAGTTTAAGTGTTTTTTTTTTTTTATAAAGAAAAAATGTACCGACTCAACATAGCCTCAACATAATCTCTACTACCACAGGAATAATAATTATTTATTACTTTTTTTTTAGGAAATTATTGCTATTAGTTGACATCGTTAGACTCCGTATTTATTAAAAACATAACAGTAAGGGTAACAGAACCAACGAATATTAATAACTTTCCATTTAGTTTTTTTGGGGATTTTATGAAGTCATAAACAATACCGTAACGTACCTAACATAAAACAAAACAGATAAAGCCTCAGAAATCTTCATTAAGGGCAGGTGTATCATTGGCCGCGGCATTGTATTAAAATGTTATAATATTAATGTTTTATTTTGGCAACCATAGACCGGGATACGATGTTTGATAACGAACGCAATTCAAAAGAGGTAGCGGAAATAGCTGTAAGTATATAACCAATTTTAAATCATCTATAACCTAAAAGACACTTTAAAAACATCTATCCACGACACAATAAAAACGTTGTACCTACCTAATCTGCATGATTTTGGGTTTGTGTGTATTTACAAGTCATCTTGCCCAAAGTGCCAACTTTAATCAAATCAGTCCAATAGAACAGAGACAGAATAGATACACCCAAGTTTCTTAAACATTGCACACTTTTTGTTATGAGTTTATGACAACTTCTATCTATTTCAAATTTTGAGTTAATTTAAGCTGTTAGCGCCAAGTTAACCATCGTAATAACAGAATATCTAACAGTAGATATGTACTAATACCATCTCGAAAGATGAATTTTCATATTTTGAGAGATTTTCAATAAATCTATACAAATAAATAAAACTTAAGTGTCTGAATATAATATCTAAATAACACCTTACTAAATGCATATGAAAATAAACACAGTTCTTCTAAATAATTTCAATTTACTTCTTGGCTAAACATTAGGTACCTCTTACTCTCATTAGTAAATCAATCAGCTGATCATCAATTTGTATGGGAGGTCCACATTTTTTTCACATTTCGACCTATGTTCCTTGGGGAAAGTTGTTCAGTTTCATGAGCACATTCACCTCCTTTAGGGTTATTTCACACTTTTGTTACACGTTGTATAGTCGCTTTTCTCGTAATAAGCTTGTAGTTTGTACAGAGACAGAGCCGTGACCCGCCGCTGCCGGCGGGGGTCCGTCAGGCCCCGCTCATCAATTATACCGAGCGACTGCTGCTGCCCTCTCGCGGGTGTCATAGCAGACGTCAACAGGTGCCCGATGGAGATGTAATTTAATTTAACAATCCACTCGTAAAAACAGGGATCACCGTTGGTGCGAGGAAACTTGTATAAGACGTATCGAAAAATTATTTGGAAAGTCTTTGAAAAGTTATATTTTTGTATTTTTGTTCCAGGAAACCATAACCGTAGGTAAATAGGTAATCTACGAATTCAATAAATCTTAATAAATACTGCAAATTTTTAATGTAATTTACTTAACAGTTAGTTGTATTGATACATTATGTTATGACAGTAGGTAGCTAATGCTTTAAAAAATGGAAATTCCGAAAAGTATTTTCTTTTCAAACCAAAAAAAGAGGTTCTCAAGTCGTCGCGTATACCTATATTATATTTTTTTAAACCGAGCTAATAACTAGCTGATGCTTCGTCCACGTGGATACAGTTTTAAAAATCCATATATACGATACCATACATACGATAAGTAAGGGATTTCAATGTTATAAATGATTCGAATGACGAAAACACGTAATCAGTTTTATATCCCCCATGTCATTATTCGCATCTCGAGATGATTTATACGTCGAGCCAGCAGCCCGGCGTAGATCGTGATCACTCGCTCACAGCGTGATCGCATTTCTCAACAAATTGAGACGTGGATGATTATTTACCCCGCTCGCCATTAGCGGGTTAACAAGGTCACTGCGGTAAACAATTAAAAGACTTTACTCAAGTATCTATAAGTACCTAAATACTATTTACTGACGTAATGTAAAGTTCTTTAAGCTTTTTAAGCACGAAATTTCTCTCTTGTGTCGAATTGTGTTTCTTAGGATTCCGTAGTTTTCTATGATGATTGAGGAAAAGTTTGCAGTGAGTCTTACTATAGTACGAATATAGCAGGCATTTTAGACCTACCTAGGCCGTTTTAATATTTTATTCAATTCAATTTATTTAATTCATCGGACAACAAAAATGTAATTCATTTCGTTAAGTTAGGTAGGTACTAGGTGCCGGTGGTCCCTACTGGTAAGTTTTTTTTAATATATATGTATTTTTTTTTTCGCTACTGGTAAGTTTTGAAGGCAGTGGCTCTCAGTTTTTAACCCTTGACGGAAATAAGGTAAAGGATAGAAGGACCTCTCATCGCGGTGAACCGGTTACAAAGATTATCTTTACTTATAGGTACTTATAGGTACTTATAGGTACTTATCTTTACCTATTCTAGGAATAATTGACTTACAATTATTTTATTCGTAGCTTATGTTATTTAACGATAACAGACCTATTACGTGGAATAACTTAAAAACTCGTGTAGTATTACAGTAATCTGGTATTAAATATGTTCGAGTGTCTCCTACTTCATCAAACGGCTTAATTTCCACGAGTGGGTAGTATACCTATTAATTGTAGCATATTATTATCTACAGTTCTAGTAAAGTATATAAACCTAATTAAAGATGATCTAAGATCTTTCTCATTTTTTAATTGAAACATTTTTTTGTTAGATATAGTAGGTATGCCTATTCGCTAAATCACTTGGCGGCATATCTTTGACGATAGGGTGGTAACTAGCCACGGCCGAAGCCTCCCACCAGACAAAAAGACAGACAGATAAATAGATAGGTACAATGGATAGCCTGTTTTTGACTGCAAATAAAATTGGCAATCGTTTTAAGATATAATTAAAACAAGGCATAGTTACCTATTAACATTAGTAATAGCTAAATAGGCATAGTGGCTAATATTTATGGATAAGTATAAATAAAATGTTAAGTAATGTTCAAGTCACATTTCAAGTGGAGGCAATATTTACAAACGCGGCCAGTCATTCAACTCTTTAGGAGCTCTCATAAATAAGCTGCCAGGTCGTAAATTATATTTTACAATTGTTTATATTCTAGTTCGCAGCAACAATGGGCAACAGAGGGCCTCTAGGTGCCACAACGTTCGTTTTGTGGCTGATTTTTTAGTGTCATAAGAAGCTGTAAATTAGTGTAAGAGCTGACAGGTTTTATTTCAAAATTCAGTACCTGTATAAATATAAATCAATCTCCAAAGGTTATGATACTAATATTATAAAGGTGAAAGTTTTATTGTCTAGTAGTAAGGTATAAAAAGTACCAATACCATAAAACATGAATATGCAATTAATAAAGCTAAAATTAAAATTGCACAGATCTGTTTCTTGATTTTTTATTTCCTATAGTAAGTACCTAATCAACTTCTCAACCGATTTTGATAATTTGTGCTCTACATATAGGTAACTGAAATCCTGGAGTAGGATATATAAACTCATCCTGGGAAATAAAACGGTCGCTAAAAGGTTTTGGAAAAAAACTGAAATCTAAGTGGACTAACTCGCAGCTAAAATCTAGTAGTAAGTAGTATCTAATGTTATGTAGTAACATCAATCTAGACGTACCTACCTAGAATAGCTGTTAGAAGTGTGTTGCAGGAGTTATGAAAATTAAACGTTCTCTCTCGAACTATAAATAGTAACTATTTTGAATAATTAACTATTTCAGCTCTACAACAGGCTACACAAAACATGAACTCTGTTCGCTCGTCGTGAAACACAATAAACTATTTTTTCTCAGTTTTCTGTTCCCGAAGTTTACAACTGCCATATATTACGCGTTGTATGGGTTATATATGAGCTCTATGGTTTTACGATGCCCCTGAATGGTCAGCATTATACAAAAGAAAGTCGCTACAATATGGGCCTTAATTTGTTTTGGTTGTAGCTTTGTTTACCAGATTTATTGTTTTGATTCCCGCTTGTCTCGAACCCGCGGGGGATGGAATTAGAAATTTGTTTTGTTAACAAGTGATTCTTGGACAGAAACGATGCATTAGGAGACAAATGAATTGTAATACTTATAGTGTTTTCAATTTTTTTTTTAGCTGAATTATGGTACTATACTTACTTACCTACCTATATTAACATAACAAAACAGTAAACTTACGTAGTAATCTTGTAGTAATAAACGGATAACATATCAACAAATAAATTTATTCTGAAATTAAAAATAAATAAAATCTAATAACCTCATACCTATTAGGTCGTAGTTACTAGGTACCCACCCCAAAATGCTGGTAGCAATGCCCTCTTTTATGGCCAAAATCCCAAGGCTCTCCACTCCAGCCCATAGGCACAAATATCTATTTCATTTTTAAAATGTTGCCATAAAAAATAACAAAGGTCAAAACTATTTATCTATGGTACCTACCTACCTAAATGGTATGGTGGTGGTAGTTTATCTCGTTATGTACCTAAAGGTTATACAAAAGTATCGTTTCGTTAGTCTAGTATAGGTAGGTACAGCAGGTATGTCACCTACACCAATTGAAATTGTATAGAAAGAATTCGATTATATCTGAGAAAAATATAACATTTTTTTACATAATATTTAAGCATAAATATACAAAACTATATTCTACAGGTTCTACAGGATTAATTTCCCCTCCTCTACCTAAAGCTTATGCCGTGCTATGAGAAGACTTATTGGAGCAAAGGGTGGACTTTAAACCGAAAGATTGACGAAGTTCAATCCACTCCTAGACCCTTGATAATTTCCAAGGAGTAGGGCCGCTAGGGTTAAGAAAGTCTGCGTAAGACGTTGACTTGGAGGTATGTACCTAAATAAAGCTATAAAGATAAAATTTAATAATTTAAACGCTAGATTATTTGGCCCGTGATTCATGAGCGGAATCAATTCACTTTACGACTTGACAGGACATTAAAAATTTTTATGGCGGCCGTAGAATAAGTGACGCTATCTTTATAACACTTGCGTTTTGGAAATACGTGATCAATAAAAAATAGATAGAAAAAATTGTAGACTCCCTGATTCCCCCTATTATCTAATACGTACCTACGATATCCTTTGATTTGTGCCTGAGTCACCTAGACTACCTTTTATCCCAGAAAAACAGAGTGATCCTTGTGGTTTTAGCGTTATACGCTGGAGAATGAAACAATTTAATTAAATAGGTGACATTAAAAAGCAGCATGTTTATCAGTATTCTTTTTTCACTTAAAGTAGAAAAATCGTATAATTTTTTTAATTTTATTTACTCTATGCTTCTAATAAAATTTCTTATTCCTAGAAAGAGGCAACGATCCAGAGCTATTCAGCCACACAGTGGGTGTTGGGTGCAAGCGTTGTTCTACCTCTGCAGTCTGGACAGTGGAGCAGGATAAACAAGCATTAGCCCCATTCAACGAACATCCACGCCACTGCGCGGACAATACGCATCCGTAACAATGTACCTACTTAAAATAATGAGACCTTAGCCTAGTTGGTTACAGGGTGTTTGGAGTTTAAAGATTAAGATTCGGATGGATGATCAATGGTATGATTTGGCTCCTTAATTTCTTCACACAATGATTGCAAGTCGGTTGTCAATTTTGTACCAGGGTGGTAGAGTCGTTTACTCATTAGTCATTAATAACAGAAAATAGTTTTGGTATTTGAGTCGTTCATACATCTGAACCCATCGCCGAGCCACTAATGGGCACATTCTCATTCCAGAGACGTCCATAGTTCAGTAGATATTTATTATTCAATACTAACATAAATATAAAGTTTCGATGGTTTAAAATTTAGCTATTTTATGGTGGAACTTCGTAGTTAACGATTAATCGCTAGCAAATAAAATATTAATTTGTCTTTTTATTAATACGGGGCCTAGATGAAACTAACAAATAATATCTAACTAGAGACAATAAATCTAATTAGAAGCACAACACTGATTTATTACCGAGTCCAGCGTAACAAATTGATTCACTTAACCTCTGTCTCTACATCACCCTATACAGTGCTGTTTATAAAGAGCATAACGGACGCATTCCAAGGCCGTCCGCCCGCGCAGTAGCGCCCAGCGCGGTGATGGATCACTCCTGCAGGCTCCGGACATCACTACTGCTTAAAAACGGGCCTTTCCCTAGAAAAAACGACAAAAATACGACCTAAGACAATGTGCACGCGACAAAACGGGCCCAGCGCCGCGCCGCCTACACAATGTCACGACAATTCAAGGAAATCGGCTTATTGCTCATTGCTCTGTCTGTGAGATGTAAACATTAGCTGAAGTAGGCCTGCGCAATCTCACAATTTCTCTCTCGTGTTTTTAACCGACTTCAAAAAAGGAGAAAGAGGTTCCAGCATAGGTATTTTTTTTTCGATGTTACTCCAAACTCCTTCAAATCTGACCCGATTTCAATATTTTTTTATTTGAAATTATAATTTTTTTTTTTATTGGTTCGTCAAGTTAGTCTCATTTAAAGGTGAAGATCTGATGAATATCTTCGGTGATGGAGTGTGGAACTACATAGTATAAAAATAAAAATTTAATATTTTTGTGTTATTATATATTATTTATGCAATAAAAAGTAGCCTACTCTATGTATAATATTCATTCTCAAGATACAAGCTTTCTCCTTACCAAATTTTGACGAAATCAGTTCCATGGGCTAGGCCTGAAAGGGTAACAATCAGACAGTTATATTTTTAGTATGGATTTTGAACTGAAGTAGGATCTCTATCTACTCGTACCTAGTAGGTACTGAGTTTCGATGTACTGGGACATTCATACTCGTATGATATAACTCGCCATACTTTCGATTAAAACGATGATAATTTTATAAAACGGGGACATCATTATCGTCGGCTGATTGTCAGCTGTCACACTGACAGTCGTCCATTTTGCAATTAAATAAGCTAAATAAATTGCGCCGTATACGGGCGGGTGATCTCAGATCGCTGCAGCTAAATAAATCAACATGTCAATACGTCCAATCAATTATGCACATAAACAAACAAGGACAATAAATATTGCATTAATAGATTGATAAAGCCATTATTAAATAAAGTCTTTTGTAAAAATCGGTGACGTAGAACGTGAATTTGGCGCGGTTTTGTTCTGTTGCGTTGGTAGGCCTGTAGTTTGGATGCGTTCAGAAATAAATAGGAAGTCAAAGGACAATAGTGCGCTCGGTGTTCGCTGAGCGAGTCCAGTGGGTGGTTTATTGTTTTACGAGGGACATTACACGCTTCTCTCGCCTTGAGGCAGTTTTACGGGACACAATAGTGGCACATTGACGGGACAAATGAGAGGAATTCAAGCCTGTTGTCAGATGCGTTGATAGAGTGCATCAATCTGTCTTCCTGTCACATGTGATACATGTTTTGTGTAGGCAGGTACCTAGGTACAACTGTCTTTTAAAAGACGAAATTGAAAGAAGCAATTGCTTCAATAACCATATACCTACTATGTTGTACAATAACCATGAACAAGTTATTGTACATGGTTATTGTTACATAGTTATATGTACCTAGTTGCGAAACTCTCCGTAAGTCTCTTTGTTGACTTTTCTAAACTTAACTGCTGAACGAATCTGAATTGAAGGCATAGATAAAGACAATCACGGTAATTTTTATGCGTGAAAATTAAAGGTTTGTTACTTTTGATAGGAATACTGTAGCAAATCTGCACTCTAAATACTACAATCAATTTGTTAGCTTGTTGGTTTGTCCTACAACGACTCGATGTCATGTTTTGCATGGGTATATCTAGTTGAGGACCTGGGTCCTAGAGGGTGACATAGGCTACTTTTTGTCCTAAAAAAATAAAGGGATTCTGGGCTTTTAAAGAAAATTAACTCGGGCAAAAGCTATAAGTAAATAGATTAACATCTTGTATCATCATTCATAATGCTATGGAACATTATGGTCGGCCAAATTATGAAATTTCCCCAATTTATTAAAATTTCACAGTTAATTTGAAAGCCATATTATATTATATCGACAGGGCATTATGTATACGGCCGGCCGGAGGTTCCGCTTTGTGGCGATCGATAAAAATCGCCTCTCGGGTGACTAATGAAGCGATAATCATCGGAGATCCCACTAAAGAGTTAAACAACACTATAGCACAATCATTTTGATGTATGGAGGCAGATAAATCTATTAGGAGTTGACATCTCCATCGCGCGGCCGGCGCGGCGCGGCTCAGAGGCGCATTATTATTATTTTAATGTTATTATTCAAATTATTATAATCTCGGCGTCCATATTTATAGCACGAGAATAATCCTTTTTGATACGCCGCTTAAGGATTTTGGGAGCGACGCACACTGGTGCTGAGATCTAAGAGCGTGCTCTGATTATTTCAGACTCAAGGTAGAGTTAAAATGAGACACAAATATGCTCTAACAAAAATCTGTCTCATTTTAACTCTGTCTTGAGTCTGAGCAGAGTGAGAGAGTGGTCCAAGATTTCAGCCTGAGGGGGACATCAATACTTCACTTTGTGTTGGTCTATGATGCGAAAAATATTACCATTGAATTATTATTTACTTACTAAAGATTATTGATATATGATTATAACGCGTAAATTCGTGTCGCGTTGTCGCGATAATATTATCTTGTTCTGTACACGATGGGTTATACAATTCGACCATTTAGCCAGGACTTGGCAAGCGCATGTATTCCCCTCTGCTGAAGTACATGTACAAACGTACGTGTCAGCTTGTAAGTGTGACAGCTTTTGAGATAGTGTGCGTTCGTAGAGACATTAAGTTTTTTACAAGTGTGCTGTACGTGATTACCTCTCCTCCCGCAGAAAGTGGCAGAATATATTCAGTACTAAATCTGCGTAAAGGCTCGTTCCGGTTAAATGGTCGAAGGTTATACACGATTCGTGTTCGCCCGAATACATCGCGATTCAACAAACTACTCGGCCACACTTGTCGCGATAATGCGAATATTCGCCGAATGCCTATAATGTAGCCGCAGTATAATAAATCACCTACTTATAGTGAGAATTGTAGAGCGAAATATAGGCAGAACTGAGGCTGTGATATATCTAGTATTTATAACGTTTCAACTTCCAAGCGCATAGTTCTCCACAAAATATTCAAAAAATTCTCTTATTTCAATATTCCATATAATATTATACAAAAACACAAGTAGGTAATAGGTAGATGAACCATTTTTTCGTCGAAGATAGTTGAATGTCATAGAAAACTATACAAAAGAGAGTCGTATAAAACCTCCAACGTACTTAATTATAATGAACCAATTTAACTAGAAACAAAGCTCAGTACGCGCTGAGCCTATAAAGGTGTAAATGCTTAGTAAAATACGCGCTGGGATATATCGGAGACAATTTATTTGAAGATACCTCTTCTCTTCCTCATCCAGACTTCATTACAAATGAATTTTACTCTAAATTGCACAGTAATAAGATATCTTTTCATTTCACAGCATTTCGTCTCGTAGAAAAGGTTCTGTTTAATTTTGTGGCTTATTGTAGAAGCGGTAAAGTAAGTTTTCGCGGTGTTAGATTCGAGAACGCAATCCGTAATGTATAAAATGCGTGCAAACCTCGCTGATTGCATTGCAAATAAATAAGTCGCCAAGTTCTTAGGGTTCGCAAACTTCCAGATTTGGTGGGATTTGTAGTAAACTTTAGGGAATTCGTCCCTACGTTACATTTAAAGTTTCTTGGTTGACGGTAAATAGGTAACCTTAGGCAGCCATTAGGCAACCTCTATCTAGGCAGAGAGTATAATAAAAGAAAAATTAAAAAAAAAAAAAAAAACAAAACAAAAAATGACAACATGAAAACAGCACGCCAAAGGCCTTTTTATGATAGGGTGTCCCCCTGCTAAAATAAAAATAAAAAAAACCTCTTTCTAGCCCGTAGGTTGATCGTAGTCGTATAGATAAGTAATTATAGTATTCTATTCGAGACTTCTCCCTTAATAAATACTCTGTTGTTTGGTAGGAGCTTTTGACCGTTGCCAGTTACCAATCTACCGTCAAAAACGTGTCGCCAAGCAATTTAGCGTTCTGGCACCGACGCGATGGAGTGTAGAAATCAGTAGGGGTACGGACCACTACTGAGCGCAGATCTCCCTTCAGAAAAGGGTAATAGGACCCTCCGCTGGCCCAATACAAATTGGCAGACTTCGTATAGACTTTGAGAACAAAATGGCGAGACAGTGTAATTTATTACATTGTAATTTGTAACATCGATATTGTAATTTTTTTTTCAAAAGAGCCACTGCTAAGTTTTTTGCCGATTGTTAGCAGAATCTGCATTCCGAACCGGTGGTAGAGTCTCGACGTGTCACAGGTTAGCCTACATAAAATAAATAATTTTGAATTTGAATTGATCGATTCGTGGATTTTCACTTGCTCAATTGCACATAGTTAACTTGTGAAAGTCAGAGATGCGTGCCCGTGGTCGAACCCGTGACCCGCCGCAGAGACCGCAGTTATGGTAAGTGGTAAGTGGTAACCCTGAGCAAATCCCATGTAGAGGTTGAGCCAATTTAGTTGTCACGCCGCCCCGCTGTTTATTTTTAAACATAACTGGGCATTTTTTAAGTTTATGATAGTCAGAAAATACACTGTCACATTTCGAGCACGCTAATTTAGCTGTTGTCAGAAAGATTTACGTTTTGGGACGGTTTTTGTTGCGAAGGTCCTAAACTGAACCAAATCTTTGTTTGTATGCGAGAGCAATTTGACTTTTTTCTTTTTGCTTTTGGATCAGACCTTTAGAACAAATAAATATCCAATTAGAGTGCAATTATTATGTCATAATCGGTTTAATTTTCATTAATCCTACTATAATATTATGCGAAAGTTTGGATGGATGTTTGTTTGGACGCCGCAGCGAGAACCGATTTGGCTGAAATTTGGCACAGAAATAGATTATAGTCTGGAATAATACATCGGTTACTTTTTATCCCGCATAATAAGAGAGTTTCCGCGGGAATTAAAAAACCTTAATCCTCGCGAACGAAGTCGCGGGCATCAATTAGTTATTTATATACCTACCTACCTACGTCAGAGTCAGGTCAAAGTATCTCTAAGTCGGAATCTAAAATGTTCCCGGTTTCCACTTTTTGGTGTTTCCTATACTTAGGGTTGAAAATTTTTCACAAGTTTTCCACCAATTTAAAGTCACCTCTAATATTACCTATAGTAGGTGCACTAGGTAGGTAAGTAGGTACATTACATGACAACTGGAGTACAGACTTGACAAAACAACCTGTATAGCAAAATTAATTTCCATCTAGTAGCTACCTAGGTAGTAGCCTAGCTGTAGGTTGTCCCGCTCCATACACACATAATAATTAATTGGTACTTATTTCCCTGTAAACTACCTCGAGCTGTAAAAACGCTTCCTCCGCACAACCCGGCAGGCGGCTTCCTTTGACAGCCTGAACAGGTCGTGCCCTTTATCCGTGTGCTGTGCTGGCCGGGCAGGATCCGGTGTCGCGCCACGCTGCCACGCTGCGCCACCTGATCCCCGCGCTATTATGGCCACTATAATGGCCATTATTTGGGCAACACTAATTGTCTGTTTCGGCGGGGTTTGTTTGTGTGGTGTTGTTTTCGCCGAGGGAAGTTGAATGAGGAGCGCGAGGGAGGAATGTGTGCTCTTTTGTGTTGTTTCGAGGCGGGGTTTTCTTAAGAAGGTATGCCTTTGAGGCCTACCTTACTTTTATTTATGTTTATTTAGGTAAGTTTTGTGTGAAAAATTTTTAAGAGGCTGTTGTGCCTATGTATTAATATTTCACTAGTAGGTAAGTTGGTACTTAAGTAGGTAGGTACCTTACGACTTAAAAAAAGACGTCAGTGGCTACACGCCGCCGGATTCCTATCCCATATGTAGGTATGCTGGTGGTGTAGAAACGGACGCCACTGTCCACCTTCGACAGCCAGAGCTTGTGGACTGTATGAATTCAGAATTAAGATGTTCCGAAGGATCAGGGGGCGAATGAAGGAATAGCGGAATCTTCGTGCACTAACCTTGTAAAGTCCCCGGGACTGGAGCCAGGCCGAACACGTCGGCGTCAGCTGGGAGTGAAGTCGTTACACACACACGTCTTTTTGTTGGTTTTTGAATCACGAGGACGGGTGACACAATTCGTGCATGCGTCTCGCGGAGACGAGAGTTCGTACTAACTTATGTGTCATGGCGTCGCAATTTTGACGCCACGAACGTCATTTTAGTGCACGAAGGGAAATGGAGGGTAGATGGATAATTATTTGACATATAACGTCAATCCAAATAACAAACCAAAAGGGTAGCGTTACCACCTGGCTTAACAGTTTCCACGGAATTTTTAAAAGATATCTACCTATATCTAAATCACAAATTCGTAGACGTTTAGTTTTTTAAACTATTAAAATAAACTTTGAATTCTAGAAATATTTCCAAACGACGGGACGCGTTGGCTGTCACTCGTCACACACTAGTATCATTACGTTTTTACTAACGAGTATCACTAACAAGTATCAAACGGCGCGCAGTTGAACAAATACCAGTGTCAAATTACCGCATCTACACGCTACATACGGGCTCGTGTTTGATGATTTTACAAAAAAGCCCGTTGGAAGCTCAAACGACACACGATCGTAAATAAGATGCAAATAAATAACAAAAGTCGAAAATAACAACAAGGTTTCGTAAACTCATCAACTCAGGCTTTCAAACGCTACCGAATTAGAATAAGAAACCTGGAGGTGCGCTCTCTTTTACGTCATTTTCAGAGTCTGATATAGGACCCAGGAGGCCGATTCTGTGGATAAAAATTTTATCCCCGATTTTATCCACTGGCAAGAGATAACCCTATTACCTTCTCCCTATGCTAAAGCATGGCGACAGGGGAGAGGAGAAGTATATTCCTATAAGTATATCCACTGTGGATATTATTTCCACCGTTTCGCCCATATTCGACGGGCGGATAAAACTGAGCGGTGGGATAAGCATTCTATACTTTTCCCGTGGATAATATGTCCCCTGTCCGTGCTCACGCTGTAGAAGCAGGGCCGATGGCAACACGTGCTCCCCGAGTTCGGGCTTGTAAATTTACTACGCCAGCTTCGCAAATCCTTGTGCTGAGAATTTCTTAACAAAACTAAACTAAACTAAGTAAACTGCAAAGTCACAAGTTCGAATCCTACCCGTTGCACTAATGTCGTATCCACTCCTAGCACAAGCTTTCCGCTTATTTGGAGGGGATAGTATGATATTAGTCAACTTCAGCTTGGCTAAACTTTTTAAAAAATAAATAAAATAATTGCTTTTTTGACCCAACCGAATCAACTTGACTCGAATCCTTCATTATCTAGAGCCGAAATAGCCCCTAGAATTCAAGAAAAGAATAACACCATATCAAGTAGACTCTGAAAAACTTTTTCAGTTTGTTTTCTTACTTTTTTGTTCATCGTAGGACAAAGTACAGTTATATAAACATCTCCGTGAGATAGATTAGGGTGTATACCTACTGCACGGAGGTATAGAGTTACACGCGTGGGGTTCGTGGGGCTATGGTACAATAAATAAGCCGCCAATTATTTATTTATAGACGATGCGTCGGTTTATGGTGGTTTGAGACGATATCAAGTGCCGAATAGGTATACCATATCGACTGGCCTTATATTAACACCAAGTACCTACCTTCTTAATAACTTTAGAATTATCTTTTTAGAATAGAATAGAGCAAAAGTAAACTTTTTTAGAAAATACAGTTCGAGGACAAACATTATTTACCTATACATCGATTCCTTTCACGTCTTTCATTCTCAAGGTTTATTTTTTAACACATTGGTACGGAACCCTAATTCTATAATATAATAAACTTCTTTAGTTTCGTTTTTGTTCGTTACAAAGCTAAGATAAAACAGATTGGTAAACAGTAACGCTCATCTCAAGGTATAAAATTTCCCCACAGTTGTAGACGCGGGGATAGGTGGGTACAATTAGCCCCAAAATTAGTTTGTCAGATAGCTACTTATTGCAGTAATAAGGGATAAGGTAAATACCTATGTAACATGTTAACGTTAGACGGATAAGATGTTACAAAAGACAACACCTACTACTAGGTAGGTACCTACCTAAATAGATAACAAGTTAGACCTTGATTGCGATTTGAGCCTCTTGATGGTAAGGATGGTACGTTATTGGGCTAACTTGGAAAGGGCATGGGTCAGCATGGCAGTGTACCTACTACTACATTACACCCATGCCCTTCATAGTTCAGTAAAGTAAGTCTGAGTAGGTAAGTACCTACCACTACCTACTAGTTTATGATTTTTCGTTTTATTATATAAAGTTTAAGTTAATTATTATTATTTAAGTCTAATTTAGACTTAAGAGCATAGGTCCATAATCATGACAACTGAAATTAAATCTAATATTAAATTATTTAATTTATAATTTGCAAGAGAAAAAAAATTATAATTGGTTTCCAAAACTAAACTTACAGCTCGCGCCATCTGTTGTTAAATAGTAATTTTTTGACTTACAAAAAATAAACTAACGCCATTTAGTGTCGAATAGCAGTATTTCTTCATATTTATATTATCCGATCTGTTTCTCTATGGTAGATGTTACTATACGTATTTAAAAAATATTCTAACCATAGTTTCTCACTTTCACTTTCACTTTTGGTAGATGTCGCTATAAGTATAAAATTTTACAGCTTTTTAAATATTGATTTTATTTTTCTTCTTAAAAATACACTAGAAAATCCATACCTATGAGTAGGCTTGCCCAACATTATCGGCCAGTGTCTTTACGTGAAGCCCACTTGATGTGGAAATTGAATGTAACAGAAAAATCTTTACAAGTTAGAGACTCATCTTCCAAGTTAGCCTGCTACCATCTTAGACTGCACACGCACTTACCATCAGGTGAGATCGTAGTCAAGGGCTATCTTACTATGATTAAAAAATTAAATGAAAAAGGCTATCGATTGTGACTAGGTAATTCTTAAACTCAGTACAATCTTTAAAAACAGTAAAAGTATTTATTACACAAAAATTTATTACAAAATAAACAGAAGAGTTTAATATAGTTACTCTAAATTAAAATGCTAATGTACACAACTGTGATGTTGTGGTTTCAGAACCGATACATTAATTAAAATTATTATTAACCCTAGAAAGATAATCTATGTCTGAGACGTAACCAAAACACAAGATTTGTCTCTTCTATATTTCGCATATGCTTTTATTTGTTACTGTATTCCTACAAGTATCCATTTCTAAGTATCGCTTAAGATTTTCTGGTTGGAAGCTTTCGTAGATAGATGTCGTTATTGTCAAAATTAGCTTATGTATTATCTTTCTAGGGTTAAAATGGCACGTATTATACAAATATCATACACAAATTTTATTCGTGTTCACACATCCAGTATGTATAATAAGTTATGGGCAAAGACCACAGTATGAACATTACTGGCGTTCCACACTTAATTAATGAATCACAAATAGAAAGATACTTGTAAACTTTAACCCGACCTAACCGACTCTTGCCTAGCTTGTCCTTCTTTGTCAAAACATGAACATTCTCAACAGATGATTAAAATCAGCTCTGATTAGCTGACACTCATCACAATATGCATAAATTTATTAGTACATCAGGAATATTATAAAAGAAATAATAATAATATAAAATAAATATGTTATAATATTTTAAATGCAAAAGTGTGTTTGTTTGTAGGTTTGTCGCAACCTTCAATTTGCAGCAAAAGTGTAACGAAATTGCGTGAATTTTTTACAATAATGTTCATTTTATACAAAATCTATCTATTTTCAAAATTAAACTTTTATCCATGTTAAAAAACATAATTTTACACACGGTTACGTCAAGGCTTGTATGCAGAACAAAATAGGAGATTCATTCAGCCATCCCATCCAACTCTACCCAGAGACTTATTTTTTATTTTATTTGCTTTTAAGATCTCACCTGATGGTAAGTGATGATGCAGTCTAAGTCTATCACAATGCGGGCCCGACCTACGATGCACACTGCAGACTTGTCCCATAACTGTTACATTCATTTCATAACCTAAATCCAATAAGTTAACATTGTAGCTAATTACTAGTAACACATTTTTGCAATATATCGGATCATGTCTTAACAGCACTTGCCCATTTTAATCCTATTATACAAAGGTCTGATATATCAAAGCGAGCTTTGTTTTAAATATCACATTAAATGTCTCTAAGAAACAATCGCATTAGCATTGTGTAAGTATGCAATAGTCCCGTCACATCCGAATATTATAAACGTACATCTTCCAATATCCTTGCGGCTATGTAAATGGTATGACTATCGGTAGATAATATAATATGTGCAATATAGGCACACAACCTAATTGCGGCCAACAGTTCCAATATTTATAGGAGAGAGTATGACATATGCCAAAAACATCTACCAGAGGAAAATTTCAGTAATAATTTATAAAGCTCAAAGCTATTTAAATTATGAACATTTTAAAATGCTAACAGAAAAACTTGCGTTGATTCAACGGTGCACTATCGCTGTCACTGCCACTGTCAGAGAAACAGGCAGTGAAACCACTCTTGTCCCTTAAGGAGTCCCTGCCCAAGGACTGTCCTGGTCTGTCCACTGTCTTTTTAACTTTTTTAACACATTTTGGTGTGGATTGTTCTAAGGCACAGTGCATGCCGTCAGAAAGTTTTTTATCACTTCCCTCACTAGACGATTCCTTGTACAAATGAACAACTTTGTCTCTGAGAGTCCTGCTGCGGAGGCATCTGGTCGATGCATTATTCTTCGAGCTCCTGGTGTTGGGACTGGCCACATTCACCGCTGGCTGGGAGCTCACAGGCTCGATGGAACTGTTCAGCTGAAGGACTGCACAAGCAGACTTCTCAACGTCTAATTGTAAACATCTTCTTTTCCCACTTCTAGTCCTTGAAACTAGTCTTTCTTCTGAATTTTCCTTCCGATTCATGTTAAGTGTTCCTTTACGCATGTTATACCTTCTTCTGGTGGTGTCAGCGTTGGAGATAGCGACTGTAGTTGTACAGTTTGCTTCAGGAGTTTCTGTGTTTTTGTTTTGCCTTCGGGGATACCTGGATGCACCGCTGCTTCGAGACTGGAAAGAAATATTTAAGTTATTTTTACTTTCTTGTTTATTAATTTTACTAAGGGTACGACTGCCTTCTAATTTGGTATCCATGAATTTAAGTAAGGAGGTACTCTTGTTCACCCGAGCAGGTTGTTCATTATTTTTCACAGTAACTAATTTTAGGGCATTTAAAGATGAATCAGTGCTGCAATTCAACACGGCAGTATCTGGGAACCCGGTGTTGACAGACTTGTCTACACACATTATCATTTTGTCCTGTTGCTCTGAGGGTTTTGACTGCTTAGTGATGGTTCTATTGTTCTGATTCCTCAACTTTTGTGGTCTCTTTGATGAGTGTATTTTAGTGGAACGGATATAGTTGGCCGTGAAACCAGACACATCACTCAAGTCCTCAAACTGACCGTTTGGTACAACTTCATTTGTTTGTTTCTTAGGCAATATTACCTTGCTCTTGTTCTGCTCGTTGGTGGCTTGGTTAGGCTCAGCCTCTTGGACAAGGTCTTGTTTACCGTTAACGACACTAGCATTGAATATTTCAAAGGAACTATTGAGGTGACTGTTATTATTACAACTCTGTTGAGCCTTTCGGAGACTCCGTCTTAAATTCACGACTTTCGGTGTGGATGTGGCAACTTTGATCTTTTTAGGCACTCTCGTGGAACAATTTTTTTGCAACTTTGAATTCTTTGACTTCTTCGGCACTTTTGATGCTTTAATATTAAAGTCTATATCCGAGCCTGCCTCTTCTGATTTGCAACTGTCGGTAGTGGGTTTTTGAATCTGTGGAGTTTTAAAGTATACGTTCTGCTGCTTTTCTGTCGACATGGAATCTTCTTCTAATAATTTTAATTTCCTCATCTTTTTCGGGGATGGCTCCTCTTCCTTGCTGACAACACTGGGAGCCTTGGTGTTGGAGCATTGCGCCTGCTCCGACTGTTGCTTGATGATGCTGTCATAGTTGAAGAGACAGGGGGCGCGTTTGGTGTAGACCCAGAAAGATATCTCGTCCATGTTGCTCATAAAGGGAGAGTCCGGCGGGCGAGGGAGGGGCAGGGCGCGGGCGCGAGGCGCGTGCGCAGGGAGCGGCACGGCGCGCGCAGCAAACGCGCCAGGCACTGCAGCGCCGAAAGCCAGCCGCACGTCGCGCGCACCACCAGCGCCGTGCTTCCGCTTGAGCCCGGACCCGCCCACCGCGGCCGGCGCCGTGTGCTCGAGCCCATGCTCATCACATTCCATGCACCTGCAATTATTTAACGGCTTCTAAGAATCATCATCACCCTGTTGCTGATGCTGTTATAGAGATTAAATCCTTTGTGAAAACATTACATGCTATCAAATATCATCAGCAAGAATGTTATATAATAACTATAAGTATCTGTAATTTCAATTCAATTCAATTCCCAATCAGTGGCTTTCAGGCGTGCCAACTGGGCACAGAAATATCTGTAATTTATTTTGGTTAGTGGAATGTCTTTTTATTTCTAGGCACACAGAATAATAACGTGAGGGTACTATTATACACAGCTTTGAAAGTAATTCAGGACATCTTTATCTTAAATGCAATGAATATATATATCTTAACTAAGAGCATCCCAAATCTGAGTTTTTATTGTATGATTTGTTGTATATTTGTAGCATGGAAGAAATGTTAAAAATCAGTTAGTTATTATAATAATAATAATTTCTTTATTTCAGGAAAAAAAAACCCAAGAAATAATACATATCTAAATTATTATTTGACAAAAAGTTATATTATGATAAAAATATTAAAAATAAATAATAATATTAAATTAATTAATAATAGTCTTTTTAAGCAGATTCTACATAGGCCAGAACAGTAGCCATCATTAACATCTATCTCTACTATTATAACACAACTAGATGATACCCGCGACTTCATTCGTGTGGATTAAGGTTTTTTATTCCCCGCGGGAACTCTCTTATTTCCCAGGATAAAAAGTATGTGCTATTCCAGACTATAATCTATCTCTGAGCCAAATTTCAGGCAAATCGGTTCAGTTGTTGCGAAGTGATTGAGTAACAAACATACAAACTTTCGCATTTATAATATTATAAATAGGATAGGATAGATAACATGTTTATTTGAGCGTTCAACGTGTAAAAACTAGATAAATTATTTAGACAAGACTTTTGCAAACAAACCAAACATTTTGGGCATGCTTATTAAGCTTAGTTTGGTGAAAATCAGTTCAATGATACAACTTGAACTAAACGCTAGTAGTTTATAAATCTTTATTTAAATAGGGAATGTTTCGATTTCAATAAAATACGCTATTGCAGCTGTGCAGAGCTGTACATCTTAAAATCTGTCAACATGACGCCGTCTTATAATTTGTAGGAAAAAGGTTCAATTTACTTACTTTTAAGATTCCGACTGTGGTAAAGTTTATTGTTTACAATTTCCTGATACTAAGAAACACACTAAGTTTACTAATTTAATGCAATTCGATGTACTTAATTCGAAATTGTAAAACAGAATAGCTACTAGGTAGTACGAGACCCTAGGTGTCAACACGGATAGAGGAGTTAAGAGTTTACGAGGAAAGTCACATTTAATATTCCCGATATAATAACACGCAAAATTATTCAAATTACAGCGTATCACAAAGAAAATTATTTGATTATTATTAGTTAACACGAAATAAAAGAATAAAAAGAAACATTACGACAAAATTCGCAGCAAAGCAAAATTTGACAGATCACAGACTATCGTCTATCTCAGACTATAAGGACTATAAGTACCTAATCTAAGCCACAGACAATTCAATAAATAAACGGACAAATCGAACCACTTACCTTTGTGACCACGAATATGTCCAACTTAGTACCTACCTGTGCTTAGTACCTAATTCATTCAACGATTCTGCCTAGTCATTCGCTATTCGATATTCATTGTAGGTATTAATCTTTCATGATGCTCCATACAAAAAAAGGAGAACGCTAGATTTAAATTAAAAAAAAATGTTTGTGGCAATATTTTGATTCAAAACACAAAAAGTAGGTACCTAACTTGTGGTACTAACGCAAACAGAAAATTTCACGTTCACCGATCCGTTTGCACGTGGTTTACACAAAGTTTTATACAAACCACGCTTAAACTTATTTCAAGTGTTGTGTGGCCGGCTCTAGAGATCGAGAAGATTCGAGAAATTCGTGCCTATAGCGTCTGTGTCAAATTTTGTCTGTGTCGACTCGAGTGAGTGTCAGTTTCATGGTGAATTTGGTCAACTTGTCAAAAAAATTGCGGGTAAAATTAGTTGTCAAGTTATGTTTATTCGAATCTTTCGCCTTATAATTGAATTGAATGTGTTAATTTAGTGCAATTTAATGTTTTTTGTGTGAAAAATGAATGACTTACAAAATATCATCGATCGGCAGCTAGGAATATGTAAGTACTTGTGATTTAACAATATCTTGTTCATCAGTCAATACAAGAAATCAACAAACGCGCGGTAATTTCCAGATTCCCGGTTAAACTACGACTATGTCTTGAAGCGGCTCGTGGTGAACGGCGAAGAGTCTTTCTACGGGCTGCAGAATGATCCTAGCGTGGACAACTTTGACCTGAACCCTGAACCGATATTCGCTTGTCGCTTTTCTGAAGCCCCCGGGTTCGAAAATATCCTTGCTCTGGCGAACGAGGAGGGCCGAGTAGCGATACAGGTAATTAAAAAAGTAAAGGTAAAGGTGAAAATATTTGTTTGCTGTTTTTGATTTATTACAATATTTAATTTCAATATGGGGTTCATGGACAGACCAACAAATTCTTGAAAAGCCAGCAACGCTTTGGGGGTGCCTCTCGTGCTCGAAATGTGTATGGGTGGTGACACTCTCTTAACATCAGGTGACCTGCCTGCTTGTTTACTCACTGTAACAGGCACATTTTAGACAGGTTTTTAGCTGCCCAACTGAATTTATTTAATAAAATTGGTGTAAAAGGTAAAACTGATAGCACCACACTGGCCTAAAATTAATGAATAATTTTTATAGCATATAACCACCCTTGCCTATGAGAAATTTAATACTCTTGGTAGCACCATAGTACTGCCGTCCACAAGCTATAATGCAGTTAACTACCAAGACTATATTTCCTAATATAAACCCAAAAGCATTTAAATTAGGGTTTATATTAAGAAATATGGTTTTGGTAGTTAACAGCATTATAGCTTGTGGACGGCAGAGTAGCCTATGTGAGTTCTAGAGAAACCATTGTTCATGTAAGTAGGCCACTCTGTCTCTCATGGCCTCAATTATAAGAAAATGTAAATATGTAGGGCCAAAGGTTTTCTCGATTATTGAAGTTGTGGGGTTCTAGGTTCTTGCTGTGTTAATGCATTTATCCAACAGTAGTCACACTGAGCAGCTGTTTTATTTGAAGTACCTCCTATATTTTCCAGGACACCTCCACAGTGAGCAGCACCCGCTTGCTGGCAGGCTTCCAGTGCCACAACAACGCAGTGTTCGACCTCGCCTGGATGCCAAACCACATGAACTTTGTTACAGTCTCAGGTAAGAGCCATGAACAGACTGTGAGTTACACTAAACATACTGTTTATATCTGCAGCGATAAGTTGCAACTACAACTAAATAACTACTACTATTACTACTACTATAAATAAGTAGACAATTTGAAAGTGTGTTTGTTTGTTTCATCATGCAGCAACAGCTAAGGGTTGAAATTATTTTTTGCATGGGTATAGTTGAGCTCCTGAAGAGTGATAGGCTACTTTAGGAAAAATAGGTTTTCCAGGTGTTAGGTTTCAAAAAATTAATTTATAAAATCAGACAAAATTGTGGACAAAAACTAGTCTACGATAACAGTAAAAAGCCTCTATTCTCTTAGTCACTTGTTCTCCAGACCCATAAATCTTAGAGTTCTGGAATTCTCATGAAGTTGCTGCCAACTGCTAGTAAATAAATATGCATCTAATTCTAGGTATTTATCTAGAAATCATATTTATGATCTCATAGTCATAGAACTCTGTCAAGCCCAGGATTAGGTAAAAAAGTGTTAAAAAATAATATAGGCTTTAAAAGTCTAAAACATAGAGGAACAAAATAGTGAGTGAGGCCCAAAATCTCACCTGATAGCATTTGAATAGGGCAATAGCAAAAATTCAATGAATAGCTAATAGTGCTACTGCATAGCTTTTGTGCCTACTTCGTGTCCTACGTAGACATATGATAATAGAATAAAAATTACTAATTATATCTCTTAGAGGACAAAATCTTATGTTACACTGGTTGATACCCGCGACTTCCTTCGCGTGGATCGAGGTTTTTTCGAGTCCCGCGGGAACTCTCTTCAATTCCAGTCTATAATCTATTTCTGCCAAATTTCAGCCAAATCGGTTCAGTCGTTGCAGCATGATTGAGTAACAAACACATCCAAACTTTCGCATTTATAATATTATAAAAGGAATTAGGATTATGTTAAACGTGTAAAGTAACAGTAAATATAATGCTGATGTTTATTAACAGCAAAATGTCCTGTAGGTGATCACACAGCGTGTCTCTGGGATGTGTCACAGGCATCGCCAAAACGAGTGCTCACGTTCTCTCACCACACTCGCTCCGTCAAAACTGCAGTTTTCCGTCCCGCTGAGCCGTCTGTGTTCGCGACGGGCGGTAGAGACGGCCACATACTAATCTGGGACATAAGAGCTAACAATCTACCGGCCGTTATCCTCAAACCTGATAACTGTTTAATGAGCTGCCACTCCAGTTTCACCCCCAAAACACCAGGGTCACATGGAAAAAGACCTCGCATTGACACCCACAGAGCTATAAGCATCACCGGACTCGTTTTCCAAAACGATTCGACCTTAATCTCTTGCGGCGAATGCGACGGCAACATCAAGGTTTGGGATCTGAGAAAGAACTACACTATTTATAAAAAAGACCCTCTACCCAAGCATTCCATCCCTTACTGCGGTAGTTCCACTAAAAATGGTTACACAAATTTAGTAATAGACGATGCGAGGGTTCGTCTGTACGCTAGCTGCATGGACAACGTCATATACTGCTTCAATATCTCCACCTACAACTCCTTGCCGGAACAGAGGTATATCGGACACGAGAACAGTTCCTTCTATATAAAAACTTGTTTAAGCCCCGACAGCAGCTATTTAGTTAGTGGAAGTAGTGACAAAAACGCGTACATATGGAACGTGAAGTACTCCCAACCGGTTGTGAAGTTAACGGGGCACAGGGCAGAAGTCACCTGCGCCACGTGGTGCCACAGAGGAGACACGAAGTTAGTGACGTGTAGCGACGACGCGAGGCACAAGATATGGAGGATAGGAAGGGAGGTTCCCGAAATAGATGTGGAGTTGCAAGGAAGAGCGGAGGTCGTGCCGCTGGCGGAGGTCACGAGCCTCCCGCAGTGGGGCGGGTTAGACAAGACGCCTAACTCGCTCAAACGGAAAATAACAACTCCCAGTTCGTACAGCGCCAAACGCGCTCGCTCCCGAGAAAGTGACAGCACAAGAAAGACTAAGCGCTGCCTCGCGGACCTCATGAACGCGTCCAAGGAGCCCGGTGACGCAGAGACCGCGGCCAAAAGACTCAAACTAGACCTGCCGTGCATCCCTGAAGAGCAACTTTTGCCAGCTGGCATAAAACGACAGAGACGCTCCATAGAAAATTGTGCGGACAGCCCCACTCCTTGTAAAAAACATTTCGATTCAGATGCCAAATCTCCCGAATGGACATATTACACCCCTAAAGCGGGAACATCTTTCATGTCGCCGACAAAATGTTACGAAAAGAGAACGTGCAAAGTTCTCACCGCCAAAAGTCCGAAAGCCATATCCTCGAGCACGATACCCCATAGAAGTCCCGTCAAAGTGTCTCCCACTAAAGTCAGAGTCTTAGGTTTCACGACACCGACTAAAAACTTACCGAACTTCGTTTTGGACGGTGAAGCTCCGCATTTGAGACTAATGTCGCCCGTGAAGAGAAAGCCAGAAACGACGGATTGGTTAACTTTAATGGTGCGCGAGAAAAAAGGCAAACCCATGGAAACGATGGAAAAAACCAGTCAAGTTGCGCCGCTCAGTCCTAAAGAAAATGTGCCCGCCAAAAGGAACTCGCTTACAGAGAAAACTCCGAAACCAGTTACGAAAACTTTACTCAAATACTTTAGTGTTGTTGACAAGAAAAATGGCGTAATTTAACTTCGAAATTGTGTTCCGTTTGTAAAGGAGCCCATTTTATTTTTATGAAAATAAGTTATTACTTTCGATTTCTCAAAATTTCGAAATCCAGCGATAAAATTAATTTCTCAATATTTTATCTTCTGACGTAAAATAAAGGCGTAAAGATCGTTTTCCGATTAAATTAAGTGTTAAGTGAAATTGCATTCAACACTTGGTTCTCAATCATATCTGTCTTCTATTAGTTTAACTTCTATTTATAATATTGTCCATCTCATAGCCAAAATGAGTTCGCATACAAGTACAAAGTTTGCAAAAAAGGTACGCTAAGATTGAGATATTTCACTCTCACTTTGCTCAGACTTAAGTCCGATTTAACTGTCTTTAGTCTGAGCAGAGTGAGGGTGCGGTCTATAAATCTCGGCCCAAGTCTCTCAGTCAGCAACACATGCAACAAACTTTAATTTTTAGTACAATAACCTACCCATTATATAGACTGAAAAGATGTTTGATGTTTTAAATAAGTGACTGTGCTAATCTTTATCGTTATAATTACTACTAGTTAAGTATTAGGTATAAAATAAAATTTTGAGGTAAAACTCAAATTGTATAGTTTAAGAAATAATTTCAATAAAACTTATTTTATCATATTGTGGTCTTTAATTGACATTTATTATGTTATTTATATACTTACGTTATGATTTTCATAAAGTTTAAAGTTTTAAACTAATATAATTTTATTTCCCTTCGCTCAACACTGTATAACTAAAGTTCCTCACTGTATATTACACTAAACTTGTTTACTTTTTAATTACACTTCTAAAATTGAGGAACCAATAGGGGTACGAAAATAGTGCAACGGGTGGGGTTCGAACCTGCTACCTTTCAGTTTTCAGTCGGACCTTTAACGAAGCGAAGCAATGGCTGGATCATGCGTCATGCTCGTGAACGGGTGCCACCAACGGGAATGGGTCTGCTTTGACTGCCCGGCTTGACATGCGTTGGATTGGTGTACCTACGTATACATTTTTGCATTTTTGAAGCTTTATTGTGGAAGCACTGTATACATAGCATAGCTTTGTAAAAAAAATTTTTTTTTTTGAAAAGAGCAACTGCTGAGTTTCTTGCCGGCTCTTCTCAGCAGAATTGCATTCCGAACTGGTGGTAGATTTATGACGTGTCATAAGAGCTACAAGTTAGCCTACATGAAATAAATAAATATTGAATTTAACCGAGCCGTTCAGGCTCGATGCAAGTTTTCTACGATCGCTGCTGGATCAACTGGAAAGGTTTAATAAAACAACAATATAAGATGTGCCATTGCTCACTCTTTATTACGTTTGTTAATTCAGTATATAAAACATAATATAAATCATCTTGTAAATATCACCGATGGTCATTGC
The DNA here is from genome assembly GCA_933228805.2 of Hipparchia semele. Classification (NCBI taxonomy): domain Eukaryota; kingdom Metazoa; phylum Arthropoda; class Insecta; order Lepidoptera; family Nymphalidae; genus Hipparchia; species Hipparchia semele. The sequence continues at coordinate 14,472,239 of OW121717.1, forward strand.
GGCGTGCACCGCTGCAAGCCAGCTGCTGCTGTCGGTACATGCTACTCGTCTCGTATTTATTTGCTACCACTATAACGCAAAACTAGTGTCTAAAAATGATTGTTGAAGTATGACGGTCCGATCAACTCTTACTGGCTGGTATGTATGTACCTACTCTCGCTATGGGTTAAAATATATTGATGCAAGAACGCTGTAATTTCAACCAGTAGCAATCATTTTTAGATAATCCCTCTGCCGTGATTGTGGGACTACTATCAATCAATCAATCAACGCTTAATTGACGTTGCAATTCCGATGCATTTTCACTAGTTACCTAAACTGAGTCATTTGCACGCTTTTCTTTTTTCTTTAGTTTGTGGCGATAGTAAGAGATCTTTTATTAGTGTAAGTAAGTATGTTCAAAAAGAGATCAATCACGCTATTAGCCGATGTCCTCGCGATGTAGGTTTTTTGAAAACCCCTTGAAAACTTTGCGGGACAATACCTGACTTTTGCATTTTTAATAGGTATGGAAGTATGAATAGCGTGAAATCTTAATATTTAGTCCCATTTAGGTTTCCTGCACTAAGATATTTTTTTAATAAAGTAGACAAAGTATAAAAAATTTCTTCGAAAACATTTTTGAATAAGGTATCTAAAAATGTTTTGCATTTTTTTCTAATTTCACATTTAGTTGCAGCAAAGAAACACGAGCTCATGTTTTGTTGTTTATAAATCGGTAAAAATTATTTAATTTATAATTTGACAGCAACATAGTAAAATCAGCCGTTACTATGAGTTTTTCAACGTTTGCCCTACGCGCTAGCGTTTGCGTATTGCCATACGGCGTCAGGTAAAAATAACCCTGATTTTGACCCTGTATCCTGGTTGAGATACAGGGTCAAATTGAGGTGATTTATCGATCTATTTGGTGTTCCAAGTGAAAACGCAGGGTTTTGTGCCGCCACGCTTTTGGTTCATTAAGAATTTTTTTTACCTGACGGCTTGTCAGTCTTGGATTCCAACGTAAGCTAGGAGCTTTGTACAATAATTATTTCTCTTGCAAATATCGCATACGGGAGTCTTCGCGAAACTCATGTAACGGTTAGCGTCACGAAAGTTGGTTGCAGGGGCCTGATCTCGGATAGTAACACTTTCAAGACCATTGCGCCAAGATTGCACCGTGTTATCAACTTTCGTTCGGCTCGCAGGGCTGGCTGACAAGTCGGGAACAACGTGGATGAGTCAGTAAAGAAACGTTTAGTGAAAATAAACATAACACAAAAGAAATGTTAACAAAAGAGCAGGCGCCGCGGCTGGGCGCCTCCATCATACAATTTGTTATACCTACTACATCTAAGACTGCACTCAAGGTGTAGCTCCGACTAGCACTCGCTTAGCCGACGGGTACAAAGTGCCGGTAGTTACACATTCCAACCGCTCGTCAATCATAAATGCCCCGTCAATCACAAATACGTTCACATTCTTATGCCATCCAACAAACATGTCGGCCGCTGTTTGGATTTGCTTCTGTGGGTCTGCAAGAACTTGCAGTAGCAGTTGTACTGCTAGCACTGTTTAAAATAGGGTGTTTACGAGAGATGATTTCCGAAGGGTTGCAAGTGCTTGCAGTCGTCTTGATTGTCTTCCTGTATTGGCCAGTGATTGGTGTTTGTGATTTGGCACAAGATTGTGGACTAGCATTGCCATTGCGAACAATTACAATCATTATTGGCGAGTTGTGTTATCCTCCGAATTTCATTCGATAGTGGATTGGCTTAGCCCAATGGGACGGATTATATTATCGCACTACTATTATAGGAATAAGCATGTCTTTGTTTTGACAAGATCGTTAAAGAAACATTTTATTTTATGGAAACCGTTATCAAAGGTAATGGTAGCCAGTCGATATATATTTTTTTCAAAGATTGCAAATAGTGGAATGGTTATAGCCAGTTGCCTTCCAATCGTCGAATCAAAAACTTGACAGTTTTACCTCAAGGAAGCATAAAAAATAATTAATGTCCTCTCGATCAAATCCACGCGGGAGATATTATAGAGCACAAATGTGTGCGCAAAGTCAGGTAGGTGCACTTTCTATTCCCTTCCGTCTCATAGTCCGGTGGAAATTCGGAGAGAGAGCAGGCGCAGACCACTTTTGAGTAAAATACTGAGGCTCTCGATTCAACAGTAAGAAATACCTACTGAAAGTTAGGTAAGCAAAATCTTTCAATTTTTGGAATGAAATTTTAATATATTTTTCTGCTAGCACTGTGTAAAATAGGATGCTTATAAACTAGATTCAATTGTTTACGTGAAAAGATTAGAACCGTAGCCTGAAGCGAAAGTTGCAATATTTTCTATTGGCTGACACTATTCCACTATTGAGTAAAATTCTGAGGCTCTCGACTCAGCCAATATGACCAATTGGGTGCGTTTCCACTGAAACGGAGCGAAGACGTGTTGAGCAGAGCAATCAGGGTCTATACTAACCAAAGCTTAGAGCAATATTATTTCAAAATTGTTTGTACATATCATACAATATTTAACCTTAAACAAAATTGAAATAATACTGCTTTAAAAGTTGGTAGTACAGGTCCAGATTATTAAAAGTAGGGACTTACATGAAAATTTTATAACATAATGTGCATCAGTAATCTGATTAGGCGAAGCACACACGTCTGCGTTCTGCTCGTCGACGCTTCAGTCGAAACACATCCTTACGATGAACGCAATATCCACATCTGAACGGCATCTAACGTATAACACAAGGCAGATGCGGTCGACTGGTGATGACGCCGTGATAGTCGGAGGTACACCTTAGAACCCTACGTAACTTAACACTATGTACATACAATCTTTATCCAAGCGATTTTTAAAAAAGTCTTAGTACTTTTATCGTATTAATTTGAAAATTTGTTAAATGTCTTTATCGTTAAATTCACTTGTATCCACTCGCACCACATTTTTATTATTTTTTTTTTTTCATTTTCGTTTATAACACAACAAGAGTAACAGAATTAGCCCTGCTAAATAAACTACTAACATAAGTTACAACTAGGTACAACCAATATATTGTACGAACGACGAGCGCGCCATCACGATCTCTCGGTTCTGTCACTCGCTCGTGACAGACGGAGAAGCGGCGTTGCGTTTCCCGCGCTTTGCTACAAAACGTTCCTTTACACGCGCGCCGGGCGGCGCTACGCGCTTCCCCGCTACCCGTCATAAAACATCTCAAGAATTCATTCCATATTGCACAAAAGGCAGCGCATCGCGTTCATATCAATTGACATTTTAAAAATGATAAAAATATTTTGATAATCTATTAAGGAATCGCGCGCGGCTCGACGGCCAGCGTCGGGGAGGTTCGAGCGGTCGCCGATCGGTCGCCGGTCGATCCCGCGCCGGCCTCGAGCCGGTCGGTCGCAATTCGAGATCAAAAGCCGAGGCGATTCTACTGATACGTCACCTCCTATAGTCCGACCCTCGCGATGCGGGTTTCGCCTCGAGCGAGCTGCACGGGGTGAGTCGCGCTTGAATACCGTACGGTCACAAGCTACAACTAGAACGACATATATAAGGGCTATGTTATTATTAAGACGAGTATATTAAAGTAAGTATAACTTTATTCTATGTCAGAGATACTTTTCTCTGTGTCAAAATCGTGTAAAAAAGCCTCGGAGAAGAAACCCGCATCCCGTGAATATCTTCTCCAAAATTCGTCACATCGACTTCACGTCGAGTGTTCCGGACATACGACACGCGTCGTCACAACGACTAAGTAAAATAATTTGTTTATGTAACTAACGATGGCCTCGCGCGGACGCGTCTGTCGTGCGTCAGTCGTGCGTCAGTCGCGCGTCTGTCGCGTCACTTCCCGCTCGTCCGCTCGGGAGTCGGGAGATCCTTCCCTACTACAAATACAAACATCCGAAACCGATTACAAGTGACAATAATTTAAACACAGTATTCAAAACGAGTAAATATTTCCAAAAACTACATTCGGTCGGCGAATGCGGCGAACGCGATCGATATAATTGTTATTAGTAAGTTTGTACTTTGATCATTATTTGAGTGCAATTAAAGGAACTCGAACACTCGGACGGGCGCACCGAGTCGCTTTAACCTGATATGAGTCGCCGGCGACCGCGCGCCGCCACTCTGCAACACAAATAATGTTACTCCATTACTAACTGCAACTAAAACCTTCAATAAAAACACTATATAATTTTAAAGTTACACACTGTACGGAATTGTACGGATTCGACATAGACCGTACACACACTAACTACATCAATAACTAAATAATTTGATAAATGTTTGGCAGTCCCACGTTGGGCGCCAGTATCAAATAGTGGCGCCCAGTGGGTAAATTCGAGGTGAAAACGAAGTTATCAGGTAAAGGCTACCTAACTAAGCTTTGGGCGTCCTTAAACCGTTTCTCTGTTGCTTGCACTTTAAGATTTAGGAAATCAAATGCTTCTCAGAAAGGCCGAGAAAATAAAAAGTTGTTGCTAAAAGAGAATTATTTCCAACGGAAAACTATTTTTGACGATCTCATGTTACAACAGGTTACAACTACATCACCATTAAATACCAGGTGAAATCGCCGTCGAGGGGTAACTTAAATTCTTTTTTTTATTCAATAACCCTTTACTAGTCCTACTTAATAGTCCTTTACTGCGATCGCACCTGATAGTACCGGATTAACTTGGAAGGGGTATAGCAATGTAAATTCAACATATACCTACCGCTAAACTTGTGTCTACAAGCCACCGTGGCGGAATGCTAAATCGCTTGGCGGCACGTCTTTGATGATAGGGTTGTAACTAGCTACGGCCAAAGCCTCCCACCAGACCAAACCAGAGACAATTCAGAAATTATAAATTCCCAAATTGCCCCCGCCGGGAATTGAACCCGAGACCTTTCAGTTAGACCCCTGTGACGACCTCCCTGGCGCAGTAGCTCACTACTGCGCCAGGGAGGTCGTCACAGGGGAGGGAGGGAGAGCCTTTGCGTCTACATATTAGACATAGGTGGTAGCAGGTGTCGGTACCTGTGCTTCGCTGGCTGGTGTGGTCGGGGCGGGCGGCGGGGGGGGTGGGCGCTCATCACCAGCAGAACACGGACAGCTCGCCGCCGTGCGCGCCGCCCACCGCGCGCCACGAGCGCACGCCGCCGCCGCCCACCTTCAGCTGCAACCGATAACAGTCACTTTAGTAAACAAAACTACCTTCATTCCTCTCACTATGCTATCTAATGGTTGCCTGGTAGAGATTGCTCTGTTAACAATAAGGCCGCCTTTGCATAAGTCGTGTTAATTTTTTATTTCCTGTTTGCAATAAAGTCTATATCTATACAAATCATCAACAGGACATCTTTCCATCAAAAGCGACAACGGGCACGCCAAAATAGAATTATTGATCTTCAGTTGCTTGTGTTCAAGGAAACAATAAAAAATAAGGTGTAAGGCTTTTACGGTCCGGGAGATGTGAATTTTATTGATAGTTAATAAAAATTAGACGAACAAAATAAGTTGGTATACGTTTATTTAAAAAGCCAAAAAAATGTAAAAAAAAATTTAAATGCAAAAATGTTTTACTACCGTCGTCGCGGTATCAATATTGTTTTATTTAGGTACAGTGTATAATTATGTACGCGAATACACGAGGTGACGGAGAAATATCGTGGAAATCGTGGAATATACGCGAATGGCCAAAAAAAGTTAGCATAGTGTTTTTCTAAAAGAGTGAGTACGAAGTTTTTCAATGCTTTCAATGTTACCAGCTCCCAGTATAGAGGGTCTCGCTGCCGTTAAAATATCTAAATAATAAAAATCAAAATTCAAATACAATCAATAGCAAGCCGCCAAATACAGTACAAGTATGGCGAAAGACGCAAGACGCTGTGCGCTCGACATGGCAACTTCACGTCGCGAATATTAAACTGCCATTTGCAAACATTGCAGATTGGTAATGAAGGTACCTACCTAGCTACTAATGCTAGCTAATATCTTACTAGTGATGGACTGTTGTCGCTTTATGATACACCTAATGGGCGATGGTCGGAGAGGATGTTTTTAAATATCCCGTGAGAACTCTTTGTTATTTTCCGGTAAAAGCATCCTCAGGGTTATAAGCTGTCCTGTCGCCATATTTTGTAGAAAGTTCCAATGGAAGGCTTGAAAAGTTGACAAAAACAGATAGGCAGAGTTTCTTGCGCATTTAGAATATAAAAATAGTGTGGATAACGAATATGTTACTTTTTAGCTAGGTATGCCCGCAATTTGGTACGCGTGGGTTAGGGTTTTGGATTCCTCGTGAACTCTAGAATTTTCCGGGATAAAATGTAGCCTATGTGTTAATGCACGATACTTTGAGTATTTTACTTAATGGCTGGGTATGAGCTATCTCCATTCCCAGCCCAATCGGTTCATTTGATCTGGCGTGAAGGACTAACAATTATCCATCCATCCACACAAACTATCGCATTTATAATATTTGTAGGATATTCTAAGACTTACAAAATTTTAAAATATAGGTCCTACTTATTCAAAAATTTTAACATCGTTTAAAAAGGTTACCTACTTTATCTAGGTAGCTACTTATTTATGCTTAGGTAGACATGTATTTCCCTCAGTTTTTCAATACGTATAGCAACAATAAAATTTACCAAAGTAATTTTTCTACACAGTCAAGGAAAAAACTGAGTAGGTATTCTCAGTAATCGTAATTACCACATCTCTACAGATAAAACAAACAATTAACAAGTTATGATGCAACAACTTACGCCCACGGTTCGGTCCGTTTATGGAAAGGATTGTGGTGTCTCGCCTGGCATTCATAACATGTCTCTCTACTAATACAGCGACGCATTAAATGGTACACATTCCGACAGTTATTTTGTAGAAACAAAGTTTTTTTATAAGAAACGTTATTCTTTCTCTTAATTACCTCTAGTCTTGTCTGGTGAGAGGCTTCCGATGTTGCTACCACTATACTGACAAAACTGTGCTACCAAGCAATTTAGTGTTCCTGTGTTTGGGTTCAATAAGACAATAATATGCAAGTGTAAATAAAAAAATTTAAAACTCCACCGCCATGTGATTCAATGGCCGAACTATGTGCCGAATGACCTACATACATCTTTAGACCCTCCTTCTCGATTCTCGATCATCATATCTATCTAAGTCCTACTCATTGAGACCAAATCTGTTACTCCTTTCTGTTAGCCTAGGTAATCTAACAGAACGGAATATTTTTTCCGGGTTGTTACTTGTTACTGTTAGATCAATCGAACTAATAGTAGAACTAATACTTAATAGTATCGTGGGTCTCACGAGCCCAAATGCACTACATCTGCTTTAAGTTGGCGAGGAGTTGAGTATCCCGCAGACTTCTTGAGACTGAGCATCAGCCTTAAGTAATCTTATGGTAACCCTGAGTTACCATGTCTTAGATATAATCCGAAGTAATATCACACCAAATCAATCGCACCTGTGCTTTGTAAGAAGGTTTTTAACCGACGTCCAAAAAAGGTTCTCAATTTGTAGTGTCTTACCGATTAGTAATTTTTTTTTTTTGTTTGAAAGGGTATACTTCCCAGGTGGTCCCATTGTCATCAGGTCAGGATCTGATGATGGGATCCTGGAGAAATCGAGGGAACTCTTCAAATTTTATAGGCGCAATTGATATACTTTGTAGTGGCGTTTGAAGTCGGTTTTGTAAAAATAATTTTTACGTTTATATTATTATTGTTTCTCTGATACTAAATAAATAAATAACTACCATTAGGTACAATTATGTTAAGAACAATCTAGAATTAAAACACGCCAGTGAACATGTTTCTTTGGCCGGCAATCGTGGATTCCGCAAGCCTATTACACGGTAAAAACTAAAAACTTGAAGACGATACAAAACGATATCAATAATGCATCGAAAACTCTACTCCATACCCATTGCCCATACGTGAACTCCGCTAAGTAAGGCGGCTTACATACGTGCGACTTTAAGAGGGTACTCTAGTGGGCATTTCTCCATACAAACGTATTCTGCTGTTTTCTTCGTGGATAATGCCTCTAGAGTAATGATTTTTTTCCAAAAAATCTAGGTCTAATTAATACGTGCCTCTATGTTTTTCTTTTTTCCAAAACATTATCATTAAAAAAAATATGACAATCCAAAAACCCGAAAAAAACCCTCGATTTTACCACCATGTTCAAACGACTATCAGACAAATTTGATAAGTTTTTAACAAAAAAGGAAAACATAGAAGCATAGATATACTCTTCCTCTAAATTTTGATATAAGAATATTTGAGATTTATCCAGTTTTGAAGAAGGAAACAGCAGAATACGAAACGTCTTTTGGTCAAGGTTTTTGTAGGTAAAATCAGCCCGAGCTGCAGTCGTCCCTTTCGTACTTTACGGGGGTAGGGTGGAGGTGAGGGAGGGTAAGGCTTACATGTACACTAATAGGGAAGTGACAATTGTCGATATTTTTATCGATACTCTAGTGATGTACTCTGATGTCGATATTTACACTATACAATGATTATTTTATTTATTACTAGCGGACACCCGTGACTTCGTCCGCGTTTCTAAATCACCACAGTTTAGGTTGGCAGAACCCCTTCATCATCAGGATTGAGGAGTTGGATCCTGGAATTTAACGATGTCTTTACTTGGACCCTACAATAACAATTCATAATAATCAACAATTCCTAAATCCCCACAGTTTAGGGAAGCAGTACCCCTGCAGCATCAGGATTGAAGAGTTGGAACCCGAAGTTTTTATGGGACCATCTCGCAAAGTTTTTGTGTCGATTAAAAAAAGATTCACGCAAATCGGTTAAGAAATCACGGAGATATCGATATACAGAGGTAGAAAAACACAACTCCTCCTCCTTTTAGCCTATACGATGCCCGATAATATCTACAAGTGAAAGTCCCGTCAAAATCGGTTCAGCCATTCCCGAGATTAGTGGCAACAAACAGACAGACAGACAAAAATTTTAAAATTGTTGTCTTGGTTTATACTAAGACTTGGTTTATTTTAAAACAATTTTTAATTTTTTACGGTACTTATGTACCGTATTTACTTTCGTATGCAGTTAGTAAAAAGGTTCCGTAGCAGCAATTGCGGTTTACGATTTATGACGTATTAAAAAAAACTACTTACTGGATCTCGTTAAAACTAATTGTCGGTGGAAGTTTGCAAAGTACCCCTGCAGCATCATTGAGGAGTTGAAGGTAAAAATTTTTAAGGGCCCATTAAAAAAAATCGCGTGAATCGGTCCCCCGGAAACCCCGGAGTAATCGGTGGACATATCTACATAGAAAAAAAAGATACCGACCGAATTGATAACCTCCTCCTTTTTGAAGGTCGGTTAAAAATAGGGCTATCCATTATGGTTTAAGATAGTGTGTTATGCCAGTTTAAGATGAGCCGTACATTCAAAGTTTCCTGTACGTAACGGAGTTCAAGTTATTTGGACCTATTACTGAGTATTGCGAAGTCTATAATTTCTGAACTACTAAACTGACGACCTTGAAATAATTACAGAACAATCATTGCAGTATGTTCTTTCTAATAAAAAATGAATTAATGAAATCGGAGTACACGTTAATGAATTACAATGAAATACACATTTTGACTTTCATCCCCTCTCCCAAGGGAACCGTGGTGAATTTCGGGATAAAAAGTATCCTATATTTTACCTCGTAGTATGAACTTAAATCATGTTACGTTTCATTTAAATCCGTCCAGTAGTTTCAGTGTGATGCGCGGCCAAGATACAGACAGACGAAAAATTAAAAAAAAAAAAATTGTTTTGGGCTCAGTATCAATAGTAAAGCATCATCCGATTCAAATTTTCTAAATATATTTATTCACCCGCAGGCGGCCGGCGGGTGAATGTTACGGGCATGGGAGGGGCGAGGGCTCGCGCACACAAATACACTACTCGTACACATGGATAACTCCTGTTGGTCGGGCGCAGCGCGACGGCGATAATTTCTTCAAATACCTATTTTTCAAATTCCTTGGGACTAGAGTACCGTCTTAACTGCGATTTGAAATCGTCCATCACTGTCTTACGACTGGTTTCGATTCTGTCAAAAGCCATGCTGTAATCATTCGAAAATTACTTAATTTTGCCGTAATTCAATGCAATGCTAAAAATTTATTCATTGAAGTGATAATTTCTTTAGGCATGTGCAGCGATTTTCGATTATAGTTCAAGAGAGCTATTTTCTTTGGTACTGATATTCATGATATGGGTCGATACATTATGTTTACCCAAGTGGAAGCAGGTAGAGGAAAATATTTGTCATGGGTGGTTACGAAATTAAATAATTATATGACCTTGCAATTCTAACAAAGTATCAGCCGCTGGGGCCGTACCTAGTGTACAGATCATCTTCCTCCCATCTCTTAATGGTGTCCGAATTTAAAGTTAATAAATAATTAATCTTTCAAGACGCGTTAGCACGTCTCATGTCTTCTTTACTCCAGTCTTCCAGAACAACCCGGATCACGTTATGTTTTACTGTGGGTTTTGAGATTGTACAGTTAAATCGTTGTTAAAAATGCATGTATGTAGTCAGCTTTACAACCGGGAGTACGTGCAAAAAAAGCGTTTTGATTCCACGTCGGGCCATGTAGGGGGGCGGCGGCGGCGCGGCCGGTCTGCGCGCGCAAGGAATGTCGCTACTCGCCATTGACGAGCGCTCAATGGCGCGCGACGCTCCATTGACTTGGTACCGGCACACAGGGACACAGGACTGGCAGCCACAGAAATATTATAATACCAAGAGTCCTGTGGTATCGACAAGTCTGTTGGATATGTGGTGATATATTACTGAATAAAATGAAAAACCGGCCAAGTGCGAGTCGGACTCGCACACGGTGGGTTCCATACGATCGTAACGTTCAACAGGGACTGTTAATGTTGGGCAAAAACGCCGAAAAAATCACGATTCTCGTGTGAGGGGGCCCTTTATTTTATATATTATTAATTTGTTGCTATAGCGGCAATAGAAATAAACAATTGTGAAAAATTCAAGTAGGTATTCTATCTATTACGGTTCATAACATACGGTCCACTGACATACGGACGGACAGCGGAGGCATAGTAATAGGGTCCCGTTGGCATCATTTGGGCACAGAACCCTAAAATCCTAAAAAGTACAATTTTAACGTGGATTTGGTGAACGTTTTATATATCTATATTTTTTATATTAGATAGGTTATTATAGTGCACAACTGGAATTACGATGAGACCGTCTGTGATATAGTTACTTCTTATTAAAAACAGATGTTTTACACAAGTGGCACTAAGAACTGGTCGAAGAGCCTGTAAAACACCTGTATAATTAATTCAAACTATGCATCTACACATTTTAGCTTCGATATTCGCTAGTGCCGGATAATAAACGCTGATCTGGAACATCGCACAGCGGAGGCAGCCAGGCACCGAACCTGCGATAGGCTGCCTTCGCAGCCTTTCACTATACTACACTAAAGAGGTGCTAAGGCCCTCTTTACTTGCAGAAAACGGAGTGATTACATTCTCTTGGCTTGCAGAGCTCTTTCTGAGGGTCGTCCTTCTAACCTTCTATTCTGGCCCGGGACAGTTTAGGAATTCTTTTTTTCTAAATTGTCTCTGGTCAGACAACAGACCACTTTTGGGAGGATACAGTCGCGGGCATCGGCAAAGGTCTCCAAGCGATGTAGATGTGAATAGTTTAAAATCGGTTACCTTATTCAGAATTCTGTGGTAAACTCGCGCACATAAAGTGAAACCTTAATTTACCCTTTATGCCCGTTCCGTGAACCCTGCGTGTGGCGGACGGGCTCTAGGGCTGTCGACGAAACGTATTACGGTTTTAAGTCTAGGCTGTTGCAACGTATGTAAATGCTTAAATGCACTTCACGTCGTATGTAAAAGGCTTAAACTATACTGTCTATGGTTTTTTAATTAACGTTTTTCTTGTCTATGCCATCGACACGGCTGCATCTCTCATATATTTCGAATCGCAAAAACCCTGAATCAGTTGGTATCCAGATTAATCCCTGTTTCTACAACCTGGAACCTATAGGCTGAGCTTGTTTATGGGTACTTTTCATACCGGACCGCGTATGAAACCCTCGTTTCAAGTTAGCGAAAATAACTCGAAAATAATAACCTCATTCCAATGAAATATATTAACTACTGTTATAGGTACACATGCCAAATTCGTCACAGGCAAAAGTTATTAAAACAAACGATCCGCCTTATCTTTTTAAAATGGTTCATTATCCTTATTTCCTGACTGATATTATAAATGCGATAGTGTGTTTGTCTGTTAGTTGTCCATCAATAACGCTTCAACAGAGCTACGGATCGACGTGATTTTTTGCATGGGTATATTTGAGAACCGGGAGAGTGACATAGGCTACTTTTTATCCAGTAAAATCAAAGAGTTTCCGTGGGATTAGAAAAAAATTAAATCCACGTGGACGAAGTTGCGGGCATCAGCTATAAAAAATATAAAGACTCGCCCTTTTTTGGAGGAACATCATAACCTCAAAAAAAAAACTACAGCCCTACGCGTAGGCGTGGGAACGTGGAGCATGTGAGCTCATTATGCGCCGCCGCGCGCTGCCGGCACTTGCAGCGTGCACTGTACACATGCATGTGTGTACTGCTTACTGTGTGTACCTACTGTCTAGTGGATAGCATGCTCGACTGCGGGTGACGAGGTCCCGGGTTCGATTCACGGGTCGGGCCAGTAAACGTATTGGCTCTTTCTGTCAAGAAGCCTTGTGTGTCACCCCCGTGTCTCGGAGAGCACGTAAAGCCGGCGGTCCTGCGCCAGATATGGCCTTTAAAATATGAAGAGTTCAAAAGTCCACTGCGCTTGCTCAATGCCTATTGGCAGACGTCGAAGAACATTATGGAGAACTAGTATTGTAAAATGGCATGGCGGCCTTATCGCTACTTAGCAATCTTTTCTAGGCTAGGGATATAAAGATGATGTCGGGATGCATTACCTGCTGCATCTTGTCAAAGTCGAGCGCGGGGCGGTGGCGGCGCGGCGGCGGCAGCGGCAGGCGGCGGCGGCGCGGCGAGCAGGGCGCGCGGCCCGCGCAGCCGCACTCGCCCGCGCCCGCGCCCGCGCCCGCGCCCGCGCCCGCGCCCGCGCGCCGCGGCTTCAGCGCCTCCAGCGGCGGGGACGTGCGGAACCGCACCGGGGTCTCCACCTGCAACACGTGCGGACAGGCTCTCAACTAATGGCTCTTTTATGGAGATGCGGCGCGTTGCGCGTTGTGTAGTGCGTTCCAAGGACACGAGTCGATACAGTCACGTGTCTTGCACTTTGCAAAGATCCAACACGGCGCAATGGTAACGTGCGAATGGGTCGGAAGTAGAACAGCGTGGGTACCTTAGTGTCGTCATCGTCCGAGGAGGCCGCGCGGGGCGCCAGCTCGTCGTCGTAGGGCTCCGCGGGCCAGCGCCGCTTCTCGGGCGCCGTGCGCGCCGGGGACGAGGCGCCCCTCCGCCGGCCTTCGCCCCTCGCGCCCGCCGTCGCGCCCGTCGCGGGGCACCCGTTGATCACCTGCAGTGTTGCCGCCACTTGTCACTCATCGGTGTTATTAAATCGCTTCTCTCTTTGCAAGTTTGAGGAAGTCAAGCTTGCAGAGAAGGAACTCCAGTCTAGTAGAAAGTAATTACAGGAATTTAAAACAGTTATCATACGAAATCGAAAATGAAGGCGCTTACTATAGGTTTGTACATTGGTGTTGAGAATTGACAAGTCTTTTCGCTACTCCAAAATTAAAATTCCATTCGATAGCAACTTGGTTAGAAGATTGACACCAAACAAATCGGTGAAATCTACTGCAAGCAAATACCTAGCCTAATAAGAAATTGCAGTCTAACCATTTAATAATTAACTTATTATGTTTCAGGTTTCAGGGCAATTTGATCAGATTAAGACACAACGATATGTACAATAGTCAGTATTTTTAATTTCATTAATATGAATGCGATAAAGATCAGAGAGAAAGAATGGATCATCCCGAACGCCCTATGTACTCGTAAACGGAAACGCTGACTGCTAACGGAATGAAACGGACAGACAGCAAAAACCGGACTCCCGAGTTGATTCAATGTTGTTGTGAATGAAGGAGTTGTTCCGAGCGAAGGAAGCAGGAATTGATTTGGCCTGCTCTTAATAGGCTGAATCTATTCCCGGATTGCTTAATCTGAGATTTTCTAATTAGGTAGTTCAGGACTGAGTGTGACAGTAGCCACGTATCTCATGTTTCAAGAAAAAACAAAGTAAGCATGATTGTACATAAAGATATTTTCGAGTTACAAAATCCTAAACTAGATGGCGTTGTAGTACACTCGCTATCTAGTGGAGGTCCGTGAGTATGTAAATAAAATCAGTAACCATCAGATTATAAGAGTTAGGGAATACATTGTGTAGTACACAGTGTATTCCTTGACTCTACCTGCGTTTGCGCAAATACTTGTACCCAATAATATTGTGTCCATTGTAATGTAAGTAAGTGAGTACTGAGTAGTTCATTAGTTTCTGTTCAGGTTTCCGGGTGTGGACAAAATTCGGTTAGGATTGAGACAATCTCAGGTGGAATCGTAGTAAAACTCTGAATTGTCAGTTGTCACAGCACAAAAAGGGGGGGGGGGGCAGGGCAGGGGAGGCAACGAGGAGGAGCTAGGGGGTAAAAAGACAGAAAGGAAAGAAAAGCGCGGCAGTCGGAGGCGGTCACGCAGCCCCGCGACGAGCGACGTCTTCGCTGAATATTTCAGCATGTAATTGCGAAGTCGCAATTGTCGTCTATCAAAGCGTCGCGTCATTACACGGCGGAATTAATGGCCTGAGCTGTCCCCCCTACCCTTGCTCCCCCCCCTGAAGAAAAAAACAGCTGGAAATAGCTGACGAAAACGACGAGCGATGGCCTAATGCTGCGGCCGGCCGCTCATTTATTATGGATGCGAGAGTCCACGCGAAAAAAACCACACAGCCTTTGCATTGAGCTCTATCCATCGTACCCAACTCTTCTCTCGACTAATCAAGGGTAGGAAGGCGTTAAATGGAATCGCACAAATAACCAAGCTGACAACATTGATAAAAAATGGTGGCTATGATGACATTTAATGCCTATTACACCCTTTTAAGTTTATCGTTTATAGTAAGCGTTACGGAAACCCAGGTCGTTTGCTTTCTCAAAAACACCCTATGTAAGGTCGATTTAATGCACTCTTAGGAAGATCTTAAAATTTAATAAGCCTTTGGTCCGAAAATTGTTATCGATCCTTACTCTGATACATCAAAAACCATGTAAATGTTTAAATGGCTCTAAGATCCTTAAGGCTCCTTAACGAAGATGCAAACTAAAAGTCCAACAGACATTTTTAGATGCAGTAAAATTAGACGACCGAGGAATATAAAACTTTACTGATTTCCAGTAGGGTTGGCGAGAACAGTGGGTTTATTGGCTTGTCCACATTTATCTAGTAGCGTTCCAGTGCAGTTCCGTTTGCTCGTCAGTCCTAATAATATGGTGTAATGCTATTTTTTACCATTTGGACATTGCCAAGAAGTTATTGAGAAACAAAGTCAAAAATTCGTTGTTCAAAGTTGATGCAATGTAGGTGACAACTTCCAATTAATAACTGTTTTGAATAACAAACACACCTAGCATGCAAATGAGTTAATGATGAAATTATATCAACAAACTTAAGCATCTAGTCTAAGAAGATCCCTAACTAACTCAGCCGAATAATATGAGCATCTGGGTACTAAAACTAATGGGCTTTTTGCCCTTAACTTTGCACGTGTCGAATAGTACCTAGTAGCAGATTTCGAGGTTTTCTACAAGCGATACTTTACTCGTGTGACATCATTAGTTTTTGCTTTGCTGGAGACCTGTTTTGTCAAATCCATCTATTTTATATTGATTCTATCTACTTGTTGGAATGATTCCACTGCGATTATCTGACAACAGATTTAACAGCGTAAACTCGACAGCCTGCTTGTTACTGGATCCAGCAAATGGAATAATGTTAACGGCCACTTTGGCTGGTAGTGGTAGGTATAGACGAGGAGCCGCGTCGCGCGTCTCGCCCGAATTTCACGGTTCACTGGAACACAAAGAGACCATCCGACTACACTAATCCCACTGCAAATTTTAGTTAGCTAAAAATTACCCATGCTTATCCGTGGCCGGGTCAAATTGGATGAGTTTTTAGCCCGTCTTCCCTTTGATGCGCTAAATAAAACGAGTTACTGTAAATTGGCGGAATAGAAGCGCTATATGTAGGTATGTAGCTTAGCTGACCTACAGTTCTTTGAAGTACTAATGCAAATGAAATATGAAACAGAAATTCTGAATAATAAAAATAATAGCAGATAGACGATCGTTGCCCCTAAAGGAATCACTTATTTGTTGAACAAACAATTTGCTTGAGAGTTGCTAGCGAATTAATCCTTTAAGTGGTTATTGTTGAATGGTTGCATATTTTCCAAAGAGGTCGGAAGGGTATTAATTTCTCAGAGAAAGCGTTGCAAAGAAAGGAATCCTTGAGAGGATTCGTGAGGAAGCAAAGAGCTATATGGTCCGTGGGAGGAAGTTAAGAAGCGAAACGAAGCTGCCGTAAATCACACGAATCACTTCTTTCATAAGAAACCTATTGTCCTTTTAGTATTCTACTTCGTGCAATTAAAACAGGGGTACAAACTTGGTACAAAACAAAAGAATTTCTAATATCCAGCCAGGCGCAAGATAAACAAATGTTATGTAAGCGACAGACGAAAAAGGACCGAAACGAGTGTTTTTTCCCGCTCCCACAAAATGAATAATCAAACTCAAAACGAAGATGAAGAAAGTGTAAACTGCATGCTTACTTTTGAAAAAGATTCCTCGAATTTAAGATCTCCCTCGTACAATACGATTTATATAATCGGATACATTCGATCCATACGCGATTTCGATTTTATTCAGTTTGTGCCGCGGTGAAGAGATTTTGAGATATCCTGGACTGAATCCTATTACGTTTATTTTCGAATGGAGATCGAAATCGCTTTAGAATATGAATTGTATAAGATCGAGGGACTGATATTTTAAGACCTAATTGTAGGCACCTCATTAGTGCTAATGTGCTGGAGTAGCGACCCCCCACTAGGTGGAACGACGACATCAACGAGTCGCAGGGAGCCGCTGGGAACTAGGTCTAGCAAAGAAAGTCTATCGGTTGGTAAAGAAGAAAAACCTACGCGGAAGGATCTAGGAGTTCAAAGTTATTATTAATAAGCTAATTAAGAAAATCTCTATTATTATATGTTTAATAGAAAGGGATCAGCAATGACGAAAACAATGCAAAGCAAATCCTCTTAACCATCACGAATTCGGTTGGTTCGAGATATTATGTTCCTTAATGTGCATACAACGAATGGTGTAAAATGTCGGTCAAACCGGTTTTCCCATGCAATAAGGTGTTTGAAAAGTCAAGGTTGCTTTATGCATTATCATTATCATTTACAAGTGGATGCCTAAGATCAACTCTCCCCATTACAAGTCAACTAACGTTAACGTTGATGTTGTTTAATTTTATATTAAAACTAGCGCACTCCCGCAACTTCGTCCGCTTCTTCAATTCTCAATCGATAGTTCCTAAATCCACACAGTTTAGTAGTCCTGCAGCATCAGGATTGAAAAGTTGGGTCCTGGAATTCAACGATGTTGTCTTCACTTGGATGTTCACCATTTTCTAACGGCTGCTCGCATACCTATTCCAAAACGATCAAGAACAAATTGAATTTTGGTCAGAAAACTGTCGGGTCGGGTTGGCTTGTGATTAATGAATTCAGATCGAAGCTCATTTTGCTTTACGTTTTCGAAAATCTATTTCGACGGTGTACGTATGCGTGGGGGGGATTGTTCACCGAGTTGTAAGCAGCAGCTGGGTTGCGTGATAGCCACGTCGCACGTGGGAGCTCTGTGTGTAGTGTTTGGTCATTTTGTTCTCAACTCATTTTTGCTGTCCGCGGGACGTAGCGAGGGCGTTCACCCGCACCACGATGTTTTAATCTTTTTACGTAATATCTTTGGAAGATTGTTTGTTTACAAACAAAATACTTAAACAAATCTTCTTTAAGGTTCTCTATCTCGTAGTGAAATGACGAAATGTTTATAGGATCACTTTGGTCTCCATATGCCAGCCTATATTTTTCGAAGCCATTTTTCTCGGAAACGGTAGTAAGCTGAAAATATCGAATATGTTCTTCATACTTTTCTTTCTGTAAGGTTTCTAGTTTTGAGCAATAACAACTACATATACACATAGATACATTGCAAGTTAAATAAAAGCTTGTAAAAAGATGCGACCCTTCAAATTTTGTACAAGAACTCTTTTCTGACAGATCATCAAAATCTATATAATAATACGTAGTCTACAAACCTGAATCAAAAGTAACTATGCTTAGTTGCGGCGTGATTGAAGGACAAACCAACTCACACAAAATCAAACTAAACACACTTCCGTCTACATACACCCAAAGAGTGACCAGAGATTAGTCTCTACATAAGTATAGCAGTTTTAATATCACTAATATTTCAAAAACAAATCGAAACTACATTGTGAACGAGTTGTGGCTGGAAAAACAACTTTGTATTACCAAGTTATTTCTGCTGTTGCATTGATTTCGTAATCAATAATGGTTTTGGGCCGTAAATAAAGTTAAATAGTAATTTTCTCCACGTCCATTAGAATAGAATAGAAATATTTTTTATTCAAATAAACTTTTACAAGTGCTTTTGAATCGTCGATGAATCTAGCATTGCCATACCATTTTGAACACGGTATAGAGGAACTAACGAGTAGTAGAATGAGGACAGAGCTACACCTAAGTCCCGCATACGAGTATTCAACGTTTGAGTATTTTTGCACGTTTAGGCATATTGTATGTACAAGCTACTCGGGAGTTTGAAAAGCAAATTGCGAATTCTCCAGGTAGGGGACGGGTGTTTAAAATTCAGAAACAAGACCGCCAAAGCAACTTTGTTGCCAGCGAGTTGATTACACTCTGCGGCCCTCGCGATTGCCTCTCGCCTCCGGAAGTAGCGCGCTGCCAAGTCGCGGCATAATAGCTCCCTTCGAGAGGGCGAGGGCACGGCTTGCCGAATGCATAACTCGTTTCTAGGACGAACGAACAAGTATAAAAGTGTCTTCCAAACAATATGTACCATTACATACTCAAACAGTGGCACCAGGTACTAAATTCTACTTTAATCTCTTAATTGGCAGATCTAAGCATCTTTTTCATACTTTTCCAGGGGGAAAAGGAATGCATTACTTACATAGGAATGTGTAAACGTAAATTACTTTAGAAATTGTATATCCAATGTAGTACAATACAAAAATGTGAAATTATGTATTCTCATTTTTAGAAGATTGGCATTTCTAGGCATTGAACTTTGCGAGTATTTTTTTTTTTGATAATTTTATGAGTTAGATATCTGTTAAGTGTCAACGAAATGAATTGAGAAGAGCAAAACATTTTTAGAATCGAATCCAGACCGTTTCGTCTTGTAACTCGCAACTTTTCAAAATAAAGGCTTTTTGTTTATGCAAAAAGAAACAATCGACTGCCAAACGGGTCGTCAGAAGTTTAGTGTTAGACACGTTTCCTTTCCATGTTTGTTAGCTGATTTGAATTGTAAATACACCTACCCACATTAACTTACACATACGAGTACACATGTTGCATTTCCGAAACATGTAGCTTGCACTTACAGTGAACTAAATGCAAGACACAGGCAAGCGGACTCAAGATGACATAACTTCCCATACTTCTTAGCTATAGCTTAAAAAATTTAAAAAAGAAATTGAAACAGAGTTTCTTGGTCATTAATGTATGACAAACCTCGAAACTCTTTCTACTTACGATATTAGAGCCTACTCAATGGCGGAAGAATCTCAGGGCCAAATAAAAACATTGAAAGGCTTTTTAGTACCATGCTAATCTGAGACTGAAAGATTATAGGAATAGCATAATTTATAGAGTGAAGGCCGGATTACCCTTATCACAGGAAACTGAAGAATAATAATATGCCTATTGTAAGAAAATTAAAATACAAAGATTCTAGATTTCATTACTCAATGCTTTGCTCACATGTTACCTTTTTCTTCAGAGATTGCACATTTTAAAATTAAAATAGAACACGCGGGAATTTTCCCGTGGTTCAGAAATAATTGTACCTATTCGAAGATACAAAGTTTCCGAACGCAATAAAACGAGTACACGTATCATAATTTATACAGCACACTGTTGGGCAACATTAATAAAAATAACGTTCGATGTCTTACGATCAGACGAACTTATGTATTACGTGATTTTGAGGTAACCAAACTACCTACCAAAACAAATCTTGAAGACGAAATGAATAATTCCGAAAGGATGCAAAATGAAATCTTGGAAGTACATAGATTTTTCTTAAGGAAAGAACACTAATATTACGAGAAATCAGATGCAATAAAGGTCCCTGACCTCTGAAGTGAAGCGGAAGAAGGCGCGGAGACGTGATGACCAGACCGAGCAGGACATTGAAAGATCGTCGTCTCTCAAGAATATGATTGATCATCCAAATGGTCTTCGGTCTGCTCATTGACTCTAACGAGGAAGACGTCACGAAATCAGGCGATCTTTTTAGAAACAAATTATGTTATTATCTACAATTATAATACATGCGATGTGGGAACATATTTTGTCAAATAAGGATAATAAGTATTCAGGGAACTCCAAGATATGCCTTTACCCAGCCATGTAAAATAGAATCCCCTAATGTCTTCAATGAACACCTTTGACCTAGCTTTGGTTAATAGACAACTAATCGACTTTATAAAAAAGTATGTATAAACTTTTGCATTTCTACATCTTAGAATAACACAACAAGGACCCAGTTATATCCGCCCAACGAGCGGGACGTCACAAACTTCATTAGGCAAGCAATTTCGCCAATTTTCTGTCGTAGTGGCACAATCGTAAATTTATTCAGGTACGGTCTGCAAAAATGGCGTCGGACGCCGGCCAATTACCGCATCAGCGATTCCCGGCCAGCAATTGTCTTATCGCTGCAACCTCTCTCCCCCGTCAATATTGACACCCCCCTCTATATCGACGTATTGAATAGCTGAATTTATATGGCTGACCTGACAGCCAGTTAATGTTTTGTGTCTCGTTTGCAGACTGAACTTATCAGGAACTAGGAAGACGATTCAATTTAACGCAAATCTGTGATTAAATTAACACTCCATTAGGGCTAACATAACATCATGCACTTTGGGAAAATTTTGTCTTCCCATTTTTCTTTCTTTTCTATAGACAATAATTTTAGAAAATCTCGAGAAGTGGGTAAATAAAATTGTCTCGTGGCGCACATAACACCTAAAGGTATATTCTAAAGAGGCTTTAAAGTGGTCCTACCATTAGGTGTAGTGAATGTTTTTTTAGTTTGGTTGAGAGTTTTACAATCTTGGTGCAATTAGTTTTGAACTTTTCCAGAACCCGATAGTGGAAAACCAAAAACAAAATTTTAATTCAAATCATCATTCGAATAATTGGTTGGAACTTGGAAGCATGTTTTAACTACTCGTTCTTAATAGGAAGGTTGAGTGTTGAAGGGGAACAGCAATGCCGGGGTACAAGACCTCCGTGATTGTTTCTCGGTTCCTCCCTTCCGAGCACTCACTGAGAGGGTCGAGATTATAATCATCAGCAAATGGGGGGAGATATGGGAGGTCGTTTCACACGTGTGAGGTTAAGTGGCTTACTCCTTGTGAATGTTAGATGAAAATGATAACCCTAAAACTTGATACACATATAATAGGACAGTTTAAGTTTGTTAAAGAGGGCGGTGAGTTGATTGACTGAGTGGGACGTCAGAAGTCAAAAATAGACCTTATAATGCTTCATCCAAGGATAAAGACCCTCGATGACGATGATAAGCTTACTCACAGGGAAGATCGATGAAAAGTGGCCTAAATCATCAAATAGGCTATTCTTATACCTCTGAATAAGGTGCGATATAATTTAAGCACCCTTTAATTATTCAAGAAGAGACTATGCAAGGCTTTTGCAACTGACTGGAAAGAATGGCTTTTATTTTTTAAAGTTAAATTATATCGATAGCATAATATTATACATCGAATATCCTCAAAAAATTTAAGAAGATAAAAGCTTCACTGCAATCACAGCTAAAATGTGGCCTAAGATGCAACGCTTTTGCCTGGAAAAGCCTGTTTACTCTTGTTTTGAAGCTAGCCAATCGTTATAATACAAAATGTACCCAAACTTAGGTATTAGTTCTGTGTTACCTGAATGGAATTGAATAAGGTATGGAGTACTCATTCTAAACTTTATCTAAGCATAAGTATGAGGAAAGAAAACTAAAATCGCTTCGTGCACGTAGGCGAGATATCAATGACGTAGGGATGGAAGCCCTCCCGGTGCCTTGCGGTGCGGTGGTGAAAAGGCGAAGTCTGGACAAGGTCGAAGAATACCACAGAGTTATTTAATTTATCATCAATTTAGAAACCAAGAAAGTTTGACACGGCGCCCCTAGCTCCTTTTATGCCTATAAAGAGTTAAAGACGCGATATCTAAATTAAATTGTGTCTTAATTTCAACTTGCTGAGTTTTTCAGATTGTTTCGAGACGGAGGGAAATAACCGGAAGGCAAATAACTTCGCTGAATTTGTATTATTGAATAAAGGCTCTATTAATTGACGGGGAAGTTATTAAAGTTACACTGCAAACGATGTTTTTGATGATACAAATTGTGCTGAAATTGATAATTCATTACATTTTGTTTTTGAACAATCTTTGATTGTTGATAAAAGATTGTTCATAAACAAAATGTATGACGGTTGATCTCAGTGTAAGTAAGAATAACTTTCAGATTAAGGATAGGTAAATGATAAATATTGGTACTTCCCAGGTAAAAATAAATATAAAGGTATTTAGATGATAAAAGGTATTTAGATGTTAGTATTTTCTTGATATTACTGCATAAACATAAAGACATTAATTGCTGTATGTCGTATGCTATGCTAAATAGCCAACAATGGAAGTTAAAAAGCACTGGCCCGCCCTGATGTGCTGGTGATTTCTGTGGTCCTTGATTTGTGAGGACCTGTACTTGGGTTCGATTTACGCGTGAATCAATATTTCAATTTACAAATAAGATTTTTAAATTGTCAAACGTCTGTCCTGGGCACTGGTGGCAGGCTTCGGTCGAGCCTTGAAACCGGCCGACAGATTTTACCACCAAGATGGCGTTTCGTGACACTTCGCGTAGACCTCTTAAATACTTCTCAGAGTTATTCCTTCTTAGAATTATCTCTTTGAGGATGGTTTGTTTTCATCTTAGTCTGCACCGTTAGACACAATATACCTACCACTGGACACCGAGTGACGTCATAGTCGAGAACTGACTTGTAATCGCGAGCCCTATAGAAAGCGGTCGTCCCATGGGATTATGAGAGTGAGCAGTGAATAGAGTTTTCACTTCCCTGGCAGGAATTCGGTTGGGAGGACTACAGCGACGTGGCAGCAGAGAGGCGCGGCGCAGCGGTAATGCGGATAGGGTCAATGGAAATAGTAAAAATTGTTGTAATAGTAGTAAATATTGTTGTGTCGCACCGCGCCGCTCCGCTGCCGCGTCGTGTCGCGTCTATTGCGGTTTATCTTTCAAGGTAGGTAGCTGGTATGGTATATGTGATATCGCTCATTTGCGACAAGGGTGACATAACTCAAAATTCACCAATTTTAGTGTCGAAAGTTTATACTTTTTGCTATAAAAACAAAATTACGCTAAGCACAAAAAAATAAGAGCGAGAAATTGTGACTTAATGCTCTGTCGCTTTGTTGGCTGCTGTGTTGTTTCGAGACCGCAGCATCCACAAAACATTATTCTCTAACGAGAGAATTCTCTCATTGTCGATTTTGAATTATGTCACTCTTGTCGCAAATGAGCGATATGTGGTGTGTATTGTGGTAAGTGGTGAGTGTGAGTGAGTGGCGTGTGGTGCATGGTGCGGCGGTCACCTCGAGCTCCTCCTCGGAGGAGTGGTGGTCGTACAGCTGGTCGGGCTCGGGCGCCAGGGCGGGCGTCGCCAGCGCAGGCGCCGGGGCGCACGCGCACGCCTCGCCGCCCATACCTGCGACAACACACCGACCACTTCACTTCACTGTCTAACTTACACTTCATTTCATCATTTTCATATTGTAAAAACACAGCAGTAGTCGAGGTTATTACAAAGTTAATGAATTTTTTAATGGCAAAGTCGCATGGGAAGAATCGGCTTTGCTTCAACTGCCCACGTGATAAGGCAATGTAACGTAGAAAAAAAAGATACCGGACGAATTTAGAACCTCCTCCTTTTTTGGAAATTGGTTAAAAAGAACCACTGTTGGGTTTCTTACCGGCTCTTCGCAGCAGAATCTGCGCGAAGATGCAGTCACTATTATTTATGGATTACATGCATAAAAAAATAATGATAATCGTATCAAAATCCGTTGCATAGTTTAGAAGAGCTAAGCGCACAAACAGACAGACGCGAGTACCAACTTTGTTTACGCTTTAGAGGAGAGAAGAGCCCACAAGAATGAGTCATCTTACATGTTGGCTGTATGGTGTAACCGAGATGTACTCAGCACTAGCTCAGTCGCGAGCCAGCGCCGCGCAGTCTGCCGCGACAAGTTCAAGACCGCGCCCCCCACCCCTCCCCCTCTACCCCCGGCGCCCGGCCACCCCTGCACCCACTCACCCCGGGGTAGTCCGCACGCTGGCTGCATCGCTAATTTCACACTTCTTTTTATGTTGACTGTGCGTTTTGGGGTCACAAGCGTCTTGCGTTACATCATAATTTCTTCCATAGTAACAAACGTCCTACTATGTACGGTAGCGGACAGAAAATGTTTACCACCTTAAGATTCATAATTACATGCACACGTCTGTGCCTGACAGTCGATATGCTTTCGATATTCTATGGCGTTATAGACCTTACTGCACGCAATGTGATATAGAATCTACCTACTTTGAATTTGAATATTATACCTATGGTCGAAGACAGAAAATTCTGTCTTCGACCATAGGTATAATATTATTATTACAAATTGCCGCAAGAGCATAAAGTAAACCGTGTATGTAGATAAAAGATGTCTGTATGCATTTTTTTAAGCTAAGCTAAGCTGAACTCGACTCCAAATAAACGGGAAAATTGTTTTAGGAGTAGGTACGACAATCGTGCAACGGGTGAGGATCGAATCGTCGAGCTTTCAGTTTCCAGTCCGCACCTAAGTGTCATACTACACGGGCGGTTCTCCCGCTGCGGGAATCCGCTTCTGAACCGCACTAGTCACAATTTAATATGAAAACTTAAAACTTGATCACTTGATCTTGGTGTCATACTACACGGGCGGTTCTCCCGCTGCGGAAAACCGCTTCTGAACCGCACTAGTCACAATTTAATATGAAAGTTGTATGCTGCATACTACACTGCGCGGTTTCCCGTCGCGGATTGCAGGCGGGAGAAATACGACCGCCGCATGCAGCGTCAAACCGCCGCTGATAACCGCCGTTTTAAACTACACGGGCGGTTTCCCGCTATTACGTCATTCTGCGCGGGATCTTAGCGCGGTAAACCGCGTCCCGTGTAGTTTGATGGTCTGCGGCAGCTTTGTCGAGCGGATTCCCGCAGCGGGAGAACCGCCCGTGTAGTATGAACCTTGATCACAAACTTGATCGTACATGGGGCCTCCCTTAGACATCATACAGTTGGTTGAACATGTCTACAGCAGAATTTCTTACAGTACGACAACATTAGGCAGGTTCTCGTACATAGCGGAACACGCAGCACAGAAACACCTCAATTCTTTTAATTTTTTTTATTAGCCAAGCTGAAGTTGACTAATATCCTCCTATCGCCTCCAAATAAGCGTAAAGCTTGTGGTAGGAATGGGTACGACAATACCGCAACGGGCGGGGTTCGAACCTGCGACTTTTCAGGTTTCAGTCCGCACCTTTAACCGTTGGGCTATTGAGGCTTAATTCGCAATCCTTTTCCACAAATCACAGAGAATTCTTCGATTTCCTGGAATAAACAGTACCTATGCAGTTTTTAATACACAATAGTATACATAATAGGTAAAAATCGTGCAATAGGTGAATAAACTGTAACTGTGAGTAGTCACTAAAATACATCTGTAATTAATTGGAGTTAAGTACATAGTTATTTATTCCATTTATAAAACAACGGTCCGTAGTCGGTGTAAAATTCAATTACTTATATATGTACCTATTTATTAAGTAGGTACTAGATGATGCCCGCGACATCGTTCACGTAGATTCAGGTTTTTTTGGATTCGCACGGGAACTCTCTCATTTTCCGGGATAAAAAGTAGTATATGTGCTATTCCTGTCTAATCTAGCTCTGTGCCAAAATTTCAGCCAAATCAGTTCAGTCGCTGCGGCGTGATCGAGTAACAAACATACATCCAAACTTTCGCATTTATAATATTAAAATAGGATATATCCTATCCTATTTTAATATTATAAACGGGCTACGGATGGAAAGTGTTTCTTACTATCTTCTGACTCACGAATTGTTTTAAAAAGAACTTGGTGCCAAGAGTTAAGCTTTCGTAATAATGATAAAATTTCAACTGTTTACCCATTACAGATCATGAGATAGGTACAGCCCGGTGACAGACAGACGGACAGGCGGACGGACAACGAAGGCTTAGTAATAGGGTCCCATTGGTTACTAAAAATACTTATTTAAATATTATATCCAATTATCCCTTGTTTAACGTAGTTGACAAGCCAAAGTAACATCAGTTTGCTTTCGAAGTGCGTTTATTTTAGTGAATAGCCCTGCTGCAGGTGTTCCGGCGGTGTGCGCTCACCTTTATACACTCCTCGGTCCTCAATACCTTTACAATAAACCCCTTGTAAAGCTAACCTGCTTTTGAAGAATTAAGGGCAGTGTGCCGGCGTTTTATTACTTACAGTGTTTAAAGTCAAATAAATTACACTTATTACCCATGTTAAAATAATTAAAAAGAACTGTTACAGCAGATAATATATAAATATTAGCAAATTAAACTACATTTGCGGTACCCTAGAGCATTTAACCAACATACCTACTCTAGATAGGTACCTACCGACACACGTAGGGAATCCAATGGCAATTTTAGCGGCTATTTAAGGGTTGGTGTTCTCGCAAACAGTGTTTTATGAACCCGTTATTATTTCGTGTTCGATTTATGTATATTCGCTGTCAGATCTCATTAACGAGATGTCAAACTCGAGAAGTTAAATAGTTATTAAGTTTTCTGAAATTATCCAATTTTCTGAGCAGTTTTCTTAACTTTTCTTTCCGTAAGAACCTTCTCCTTACAATAACAAATACCTACAACAAAAAAAGAATTAGCGAAATTCGTCCAGCCGTTCACGCGTGATGCCGTGACCAAGGAAAAACGGGATTCCTCATTTTTATATAGATAGATGTAAGTATTTAAATGTATGTATTAATTTTTGACGATAAAGTAGTAGATCTATATTTCAAGAAATCCCGGGATATTCCCGGAATCCTTCTCCGGTTACCAGTTTTCTTTGAGCTCATTAGAATGATGGATCATTCTCGCAGATCCTGTATTTTAATTTATTCAGCTGTTCACCGGGAGATCATCCAGCGCTGCATTTCACTGTACGGAGTAGTCATTCAATCACTAGATGGTTCATCGCTAGATGTCGGTAGTTACAATCAGCACAAAAAGGTGTTCTGTGGCGATACCTGTAGTAGCGGACGTCTAGCGATCCAGAATGCGATGAAAGAATGGACGGACCATTGAGGACTTGGAGATTGACATAGTTTACGTTTCATCCCGGATAAACAGAGAGTGCCTACAGGATTAAAAAAAAAAACTACTCCACATGGACAAAGTCGCAGGCGAAAACTATTAATTAAAAATACTAAAAAAAAACCAGCATAATTATTCACTGTATGCAGAATTTATTATTTTTATCGTGAAACGTACATTTATGGCTCGGTCGTGTCAAGTTTGGAGTTGTCGCGCCATGCAAGCCTGTGAAACAAATTTTTTTTTTTTTTTTTTTTTTTTTTTTTTTTTTTTTTTTTATTTTTTTTTTTTTTTTATTTTTTTTTTTTTTTTTAAAAAGAATATTAGCCAAGCTGAACTTGACTAATATTCTCCTCTCCCCTCCAAATAAGCGGAAAGCTTGTGGTAGGAGTGGGTACGACAATAGTGCAACGGGTGGGGCTCGAACCATTCAGTTTTCAGTCCGCACCTTTAACCGTTGGGCTATTGAGGCTTATTTAAATTAAAATTAAAGGAGAAGAGCACCGCGACACTCGCCTAACGAGGACTGGTTCAAAATAACTGTAAAAATCGTTAGTTTAGATTATTTCCGACGCGGCGGGTTGGACATTTTAAAGCTTGTCTCTTGATATTATTAAAAAACCAAAGATACACATCAACATTACTGTCTATTATGGGCCTGGGTCAGTGGATTTCTCCATCGATGTCCGTGCTCGTTTCCTCCACTATTTCAATCGGATTATCCCTAAGTACTTTGTTCATGCCCAGCTAATTCAATAATTTTTGGTTCGAAGATGTTATATTTCATCGTTATATGTTATGCTCCTAAAGATTTCAAATCTACAGTTCCTTAGAAATCTACCTTTTTTTTCCTGTAGAAAGAACCCAGTTATTGAATAGGATCTGATTCTAAACTGCTATTTATATTTTATTGACAGGCTAATAAATTGTATGCGGAGCGATTGCTATCTGACATCCACAACCTGTTATACAAATAGTGAAAGAGTAAGAATAATTTTGTTAGAAATGTAAAATTCAGTCATATTTACATTGCCATTGAAAACTGATTTGTGATTCCTGTAATATTTTTGCTAATGGTTAGGTCCCCATATATTTTAATTACTTCAACCAGATTCAAGTCCTGTAAAAAAATGGCCGTATTCCGCATCGTATGATGTATCATTTAAATTATTTGTCAAATATCGAGCGTCATAAAGACGTACTAGTAAAATTCGCCAAAATGCTGATGATTTGTGAGGTCAAGTACAAATTGTGAGTGCTTAACAGGGCGCGTCAGAAGTGTTTCTGATGGAAAATTTCTTATAATAATAGGTATACAAGCGTGTCTGAATCATAGTTGTAATAATAATTTATACGTATATCAATGGTGCTGTCAGAACTTAGAAGGTGGCGAGTGGCAACAACGTGGGTAATAAAAGTTTCTATTAATGGCGGGCTATTTCAGAAACCGTGTCTTTTGCCGCTTGTGTCCAGAGACATATTAATCTCATGATTCTAGACTTTCCCTCTGGTCGAGATCCTGATTCTGTACTTTTTGTAGCTAAATACCAACTTTTAACCTTCATTTGGAAGAAAACATCAATAAATGTCACATTCACTAACTAAGTATACCTACTTAAGTATTTATAAGTTAAGCCATTGTTTTTGCGGCGTACATCGAAGGGCAACGTACATATCCCATAACAGTGTTGTTGTGAATAATTGAAAGACCTGCCTCCTTGCTTGACGCACAGATCTTATCTCTCAACACAGTTTTCCCGACAATCTGGATTTTAACAGATCTTATGGTCAAGGTAACAAGGAAGATTTTTGTATGGAAAGGTTTTTTCATGGCAGCAAAGTTGTCTTGGTGCTGCGGAGATCAAGATTCAATGCGCCGTTGACGGGAGCGAGTCACGAAACGACTGTGCTGGGAAGTAACCATACTTTTGTGTATTAGGGATGGTCCAAAAGTTACAAAGTATCCATACTTTTAGATTTTAAACTAACGAAAAAAAAGAGGAGGTTCTCAATTGGTAGCGTAGTAGGTATATAATATTTTTTTTTGTTTGTCTACGCATTACTTTTTCCAAAGTCGTTCGATTTTGATGATTTTTTTTATATGGTGCACGTTGAAGTCCCATTGAATTTTGAAAATTTTATTCTTGTAGTAGTGTGTAGTTTAAATTAAGGCTTGTAGTCGTATAAGGTTTTAACTTTGTACAGGGTTCTACATTTTCTGTGATTATTTTTTTAATGGAAAAATATTATGTTTTAAAAATCAAAATTAGCCAAAATTTCAATGATTAGGTATAATTTTTTGACAAGAAAGTTAACAGATGATAAATAAATAAAAATGTAACTAGCATACTAACTACTAAACTGAAAAATCAACCGATCTTTCGTTGTGACATTTTTATGAGACTGGCAGAGTCGTGTTATAGTTTATTATCTTGCTTTGTATTGGCATGCCTGCTGTAGCTACACATAACTTGTTTATACATGTCTTTATGGAGACAGTTTCCGGGCCCCTCACGTCGCTTTCAATGCGAAGTCGCGTTGGCGTCGCTTTTCATCAACTCTACTTCATAAATAATATTTTAATAACGATGTGAGTCGTCTACATTTTGTACTTGTCGTTTCAAGTCGTAGATGTATTACTTATGGACGGAGTTCTGATGATTTAAAGGAATTTGAGTCAGTTCTGCAAATGTATATTCTAGAACTTTGCCAAGTTATTTTCAATCATTGTCCCAATTCTATTTTTTTGTTAAGAAAAAGCCCTAAGCGATAAAATTACAACTACAAGAACTTATTGCACAAGATATAGTTAAGTAATACCAACTACATCTATAATAAAAATAATAAAAAAATATAAATATTTTTTAAATTACCAAACGTTTATGTACTATGCAATGATGTGCTATTAAAGAGGTATTTCTACGATGCACAATAATTTTCTAATTCATTTACACGCCATTCATTCATTAGTTGTTTTATAATAAAAAAAATTGCACTCTCATTATTTTAGCAGTTTTAACATTGGTTTTTAGTAGATTTTTCTGATAAAATCACGTCTAAGTTTCAGGAACAAGAGAGTTTGTTTATACATTAATTAAATAATTTGACTGAACGATAGAAAAATCCATTAATTTAATAATTTTTGTGCTGTGTAATACAGGAAAGTCTTCTAAAGTTTGAAGTTTTTTTTTTAATGTACAATACAGAAATTTATTTATATGTTTATTTATTTTACTAGCTTTTTGGCCGCAGCTTTGTTCACGCAGCAGATTTTTCAACCCCCATTTTACCTCTTATTGAAACATCCTTTCTAAGCGGATATTATTTATGCCAAATTTCAGCCCGATCTGTCCGGTGATTTGATCTGTGCGATGATAGACCAGTTAGTCATCTTTTCTTTTTATATATTAAAGATTAATGTCTGCATTTAACGTGACTGTATCGTGGTCACCGCAATGCAAATGTGGCCGCTCAGTCTCGACGTGACTGGTAGAGAGCGTGGGCCGGACAGCGGACATTTACTTAGCCATTGCGCCGCGCAGCACTAACATGCGGTGTTGCCATGCATCGACTAAAATGCAAGACTACTTACAACACTTCTTAAAAGGAAAAATTGCCTGTAACGCTGTAACCTGGCCCTAAGTAATTTTCTCTGATTCTGTGTTCATGGTACAACATGGCGCAGTGGTGAGCGCTGTGGTCTTATAACTGGGAGGTCTCGGGTTCGATTCCCGGCGGGGACAATTTAGGAATTTATAATTTCTAAATTGTCTCTGGTCTGGTCTGGTGGGAGGCTTTGGCCGTGGCTAGTTACCACCCTACCGTCAAAGACGTGCCGCCAAGCGATTTAGCGTTCCGGTACCATGGCGTGTAGAAACCGATTAGGGGTATGGGTTGAATTTACACTGCTATACCCCTTCCAAGTTAGCCCGCTACCATCTTAGACTGCATCGTCACTTACCATCAGGTGAGATCGCAGTTAAGGGCTATCTTGTCATCGAATAAAAAAAAACATCAGAATATTAAATGGAAACAATTTTGGAACCAGATTTAAAATTGGACTTGGCTGACATGCCATCAAGGGTCAACTCTACAGCAATCAAAATAGTAAGTATACAGTAAATGGGGCATGGGAATTAATTTATTTGCATCAAAATTGGTACAGTTTTAAATAAAAAAATTGTTATCTGAAAAACAAAGTACAATACAAAATTCGTCGTTTACCCGTGAGACCCAAAAATGGCAGTCTTTACGTTAAATAAAAAATTTACCTCGACTCAATGTAGACAAAATATTAATGGAATAGAGGAAGATGAATAAGAGACAGACACTTGTATTATTATTGAACTATGTCGGTATTTGTTGCTCTTAGATAGAGTGGTTTAATGAATATTAAGACAACATGTGCATGGAATTCACTTAGAGAAAAAAGATAGTCGACCTTTAGATTAATAGTTTGCACTAATCAATGAATTAATTGTTAGGAAAAATCAGTTCTTCTAACGAACACATTTGTTTCATCATTATCCTTTTCTAAGATGTTATTTCTGCGGAAAATAAATATTTTCTACTATTAATTTGTCCCGATCGTTGCTTAATAGTTGGTTACTCTACTCGCTGTACAACCTACACTCAAGGTCAGCGCCCGAGCTCTCATCCTGTGTGAAATCTGTGTTTGAAAAAACTGCCTCGTTTTGTGTACGTTTCGAAAGTTCAACAGTGGTTCAACACTACCAAACACTACGACGACAAGAATATTTTGTTTGAAACATCTCGCTTTATAGATTTCTTTTTTTTTTACCGACTTCAAAAAAAGAGGAGGTTCTCAATTCGACGCGTAATTTTTTTTTTTGGCGATGTTACTCTGTAGTCTATAACATATAGTCTGATTTTTAATTCGGTGGAATTCTGACAGATGTCATTTTATAAATAGAGCGAGTTATTTGTATGAAAAACAGTATTACCATCTGTAGTTCGATTTTACCCACAGAGTACTTTTGTATTACCCCAAACTATCTGTCAGGCATTTGTCATATATCTATGTGCGGCCATTGATTTTTATTTGTATAAGTTTCAATTTATTATCTTTTTTGTGGGATTTTTTAAATCTCTGGTAACATTAAGATACGTCAGAATTCCACGGAATTAAAAATCAGACATCTGAACCGATTTCAATAATTTTTTTTTAATTTTTATTAGCTGACATTTTGAGAGTTCCCGCGGGAATTAATAGTACATTGTTACCTTAGGGATGAAAGTAACTTATTTAGTCCCGAGACGGGGTTTGGCGCCCGAGCGTAGCGAGGGGGCCTATAGTTCGAGGGACTAAATAAGTCTTTATCCCGAGGTAAACACTGTGCTTTTCATTACGAATATAAGGAAAGTCAAAATAAAAATAGAAATTAGCTAAAGAAAATTGAGTGAACTTTATTTTACATAAATCAACAACTTTGGTGAGATATTTATTTAAAGTTTATGTTAAAATTAGAACAAAAGTCTATCTTTCTTCTTGTCTATGGATGCACTCGGGTATGTCGTGTTTCATTTGAATTCCAATAAAAATGTGACAACTAGTTTTTTTTAATTATTTGACAGCTGTCAGTTGAAAACGATTCTCCCTAGGGCTGAAAAGTATTACTTTCAACCCGCTTCTCAGGCAACTTCGGACCTACTTTCCGTGTATGAGTAATGAAAAAACCTTAATCCACGCGGACGAAGTCGCGGACATCTAGTGTAGCTAATTACAAAAATCGGTTTCTACACGACATCGTACCGCAAAAACTACAAAAAATTTGATGTAATTGTGATGTAAATACAAAAAAATTTGATGTTACTGTGGGGCAACTCGCATCGAAAGATTATACAACGTGTATTGAAACTCTGAAATAATACTGAAGGAGGTGAATGTGCTCATAAAACTGAACAAGTTTCCCCAAGGAACCTAGGTCGAAATATGAAAAAAAAAAATTTTTCCTCCCATAGTAAATCAAACAGCTGATGGTCAATTTTGTATGGGAGGTCCAAAATTATTTTTTTTCACATTTTGACCTATGTTCCTTGGGGAAAGTTGTTCAGTTTTATGAGCACATTCACCTCCTTCAGTATTATTTCAGAGTTTCAATACACGTTGTATAAACAACCATAATAATCAAAATCATTTCCAAATAAAAATTTATTAATTAAGATCATGTTCAATGATATATTAATCAGACGTCCCAACGTTAGGCCATGAATATTGATGATCATCAATCATAAAACATTTCGAGTATCGTGTTGTGTACTTAAGTATTATATATTTTTTAATATCGCAGATCGTTTGTGTTACGTCCGCGGTGTCATATGTGATTTATATTCATGGAGGATGTACCTACCTACCTAAGAATTATGTTGAATGTTTATTGAGTATTATTAACTTTTTACATATTTTTTTTACATATTACATATTTTTTTACATATTACATATTAGCTTTTTTACATATTAGCTTTTTCTCGCGGCTTCGCTCACATTAAGTTAGATTTTTCAAAGCCCTATTTTACCCCCTTATAGGTTGAATTTTCAAAAATCCATTCTAAGCGGATGGCTAGTGCCTACGTTATAGTTTTCTGTATGCCGAATTTCAGCCCTATCCATCCAGTGATTTGAGCTGTGTATTGATTTGATCAGTCAGTCAGTTAGTCAGTTATCTTTTCTTTAAGTCTGTCGTTATTTTCTATTACAAAAATTTTATTTGATCCATCGGATGGATCTGTTTGTAACATGAATTACGTCGATGCATGAATTACCTACTTGGAGTTTTCAAATCCTAAGTTAATTTTTAGTAAGATCAAGTAGATTTCCATAGGTATTAAATGTCATTCAGGCCCAAATCAGCAGTCGCAGTGGTAAACATACATACGAGTAGCTGCTATGCTGCAGCTGCTGTCACTTGTAATAATATAATGCTAGCCAGGGGCCAGCGCTGCAATGCTAGCTCGGATTGTGTTCGCCGCATTAACTCTGCACTCGCAGCATAATTCGACCCCGCTTTACACTTAAAGGCTGAAACAACGCAACGCGCCGCGCCGCCGAGTGGCGTTCGTCCTTCAATCATGTAGCAACGAAGCAATCGATTGCCGTGATTTTGTGCATGGGTATAGTGGATGACTTTTCAAGTGAATACCATCTATTCCGGAAAAACAGAGTGATCCGTGGAATACTTTGAAACGCGGGCGAAGACACTGGCAAGTGTAAAAGTAAATATATTTTTTAATTTTGCACCCATAGATTAATAATAATAATAATAAATTAATGCTTGCACTTATGCTGACAGGTTTAACTTTCAGCATTTTCTGACGCTCGCGCTGTGCTGTGATTGTTAAGGACTGCAACACACGACGCGTCGCGTGTTGTGTGTTGCAGCCTTTACTCGAGCCCGGCTTACATTTTAAGTGTAAGTGACGTTGGCAGCGCGCTCGAATATCAGGAATATTCAATTTTACCTTCTCCGCATTTCAAACTAAAATTACTGCAAGATGAAAATAAAATAACGGTTTTTGAAAGCTTTTTACAATTAGCAGCCTGAGGTTACCAACTCTGGCATATCCTGTGGGCTCATTTATACTCCGAAATCAGAAATCCACAGCAGTTTTTAATAAAACTGATTCAAAATACTCCTAGATACCTAGTAGGTAGTAGGTTACCTGTCTAGTTGACGAGCAGAATCTTCTGAACAACGTTTAATATAAGTCCTCCTTCATCAGCTCCTGATTACAAAGAGCCTAAAGAGACCTCTGTAGCAGCACAAGAGTTTTTAAATCGTCTTCGTATCTCTAAATGCTCTAAGCCGTATCTCAATAGTACGCACACAATGTCCAAAAACTGTTAAACTGTTTACTTACACAATAAGTACAGTACTTGTTAATTGAAAACCTGCTCTCGAGATGAGATGCCTGTGGAGTGCAGGGCTGTAGCTACTCGCCCGTGGCGGCGTTGGAAAGGTGTTAAAACCCTAGCTGTTTGCTTTGACACTTGAACCTGCCGTGGCCGCTGCGGGTCTCGTCACAGGAATAACATTTAACGAGACACACAATTTACATGTTATATACAACGTGTATTGAAACTCCGAAATAATACTGAAGGAGGTGAATGTGCTCATGAAACTGAACAACTTTCCACAAGGAACATAGATCGGAATGTGAAAAAAAGAGTTAAAAAATTGACCCAACAAAAGTCGTGTGGTGTGTAGCGCGTCATCAGTCGGAAAAGCGAGCACACGTCAAATCTTCATGTAATTTTGAATCATACGATGTTTTGGTTTGAATTAGGACCACTTTTTTGTGGAATTTGTTCTGAACTAGTATTATTATTTATTCGTAGGTACAGAATCAGGAATTAATATTTACCATGGTAAAGAAAAACTTCTGAGAAAATCTCACTTATTTGATAGTGATCAGATTTGTTCTGGTAAACTAACCGAAATTGTCATTTTATCTATTACCAAGTAAGAAGTAGTAGAACCCATAAACTAAAGAGAACGCGGTTCTGAGCGTCGTGAACTATGGCGTCGCTGGCATACCACAGCAATCAGTCGTAACAGAATGACTATGTGTGACACCGTAATTTATGGATGCCTAGCCAATGCCAATCACCATTTGCCAAAACGCTACATCGTTGACTGCAACTGCCGGCAGTGTCGAATGGACTCCAACAATTTGTGTTTGCAATTACATTTTATGGATATGGACAATCACGATATAGTTCTCCATTACGTGCAGGCAGTCCTCGTACGTACGATAATAAGCGAGTGGCGGTGCTCGGTGGCGGACTGGCGGTGCTCGGCAGACTCGTGGGCGCACATGTAATTGCCAGTTGTCGTAACGCTCGCCTTGGCTTCGCCGGAGCAAGGCCAAGGTCGTTCAAGCGTGCCACGCCTCCCCCCGCCCGCCGCCCGCGCCCCCGCACCCCGCCGCCGGCCGGAGCGCACTGCATGCGCACGCGATTTTTTGCGCAGTGATGTAATCGAAAATTCGGCACACAACATGGCTGCCGAGAGAGCCGAATGCCTGTCACGCACGGATAATATCTTAAGTAAATATCGGATTTGTAACTTTTATAAATCTCTATTACACAGTAGAGTTTTAAGTTAAAAAATGGCTCTCCCAAATCTGATCTCCCTCTTCGAATCCCAGCTCAAATCATAGGAAGATCCGTAGAAGTGAGAATCAGAGTTGTCGGCGAAGTGGTAGAGCTATCTGGCCCGAAAGAAAATGCAACAAAAGATTTTGATCATTATAAGCCAATAAGCAAAGAAATTAGGTAGGTACTTAATTACTTAATTGAACGGGAAGTGTTGATTTACCTTCGCCGTTGTACAAGCTAGTAACATTTTCTGAAAATAGCATACTGATAGAGAATTTTGACGTTTTGACAGATTTTCAACACGAAAACCTGTGAGCTTCGGTCAGGCAGCAGGCTTCGGTTAAATGTGTTTGCGATGGTGTAATTAGCACGTTTACATTATAATATTAAATTCGTCTACTTACTTGAATTTCAACTCAAGAGTGCTTTAGTTTGCATCATGCAAACAAAAACAGATCAGAGTAAAGTCTAATGAGATAGATAAAACACTTAATTTCAACAATTGCTAGTTAACAACAATCAATCATCATTGAAACGTTATTTGTCTTCATATTTTCTGCCACTTAAAACCAATTATGCATTCAGTCGAGAAGTAAAACACATGCCCGAAGTTTTATTAGTTTCATTATCAAAACCGGTTTATTGGTCAACATACATTTCATACATTGGATAGCTACACCGCCTCACGGCATGTCCGAACGAGCAAACCTGTTTGATTGATTTAACATCGTTTCTTGGGCTCGTGAGGCTTGTTTGCGAATTTCAATTAGGCAAGCAAGTACAATGATTGAATTGAATTCAAACAATATATTACTTACTATATATATAGCTACTCGTGCTGATTCACTGATTGACTGACTGACTCACTGACTCATTGATCACCTCTCCTGTAAAATTTTGTATGGAAAAATTTTTTTTCACCCACCGTTTCGTATAAAGGACAAAAATTCATTCGGAACAAAAATATGGAGAGAGCTGATGATTGAGGATTTCGGAGACGGGTGAGGAGCACCGGCCAGGGTATCGAAGATAGGTGGGGGGTGTTCGACCAAATGTCACTCGAAACCTCATCCAATTGGCAAAGAGCCGAAAAAAAACTTCAAAATGGCGAATTCAAGATGGCGGCCATACAAATTTTGTTTGTGTCTATCTCGGAGAGTATAAGAGATGGAAGAGTGGTTTCTTGGCAAAAGATGATCAGGAGCCGAAGGTCCACTTGGGGAACAGAAAAAAAATTCAAGATGGCGGAATTTATTTTTTTTCATACAAAATATATGCAAGACTTTAATACGGTTCCTTTTCAAAATTTCTGATGGTTTCGTAGAGAGGACAAAAATTCATTTGGAGCAAAAATATGGAGAGAGCTGATGGTTGAGGATTTCGGAGACGGGTGAGGAGCACGGCCAGGATATCGAAGATAGGTTGGGAATGTTCAAACAAAAGTCATTCGAAACCTCATCCAATTGGCAGGGAGCTGAAAAAAAAATCCAAAATGGTGGATTCAAGATGGCGGCCATACAGATTTCGTCGATATGCCTATCTCGGAGACTATAAGAGATGGAAGAGTGGTTTTTTGGAAAAAGATGATCAAGACTCGCAGGTCTACTTGATGAATAGAAAAAAAATCAAGATGGCGGAATTTATTTTTTTCATATAAAATGTATGCAAGACTTTGATAGGTTCCTTTCCGAAATTTCTGATGATTTCGTATAGAGGACAAAAATTCATTTGGATGAAAAATATGGAGGGAGCTGATGATTGAGGATTTCGGAGACGGGTGAGGAGCACGGTCAGGATATTGAAGATAGGTGGAGGGTGTTCAAACAAAAGTCACTCGAAACCTCATCCAATTGGCAGAGAGCTGAAAAAACCCTCCGAAATGGCGGATCCAAGATGGCGGCCATACAAATTTCGTCGGTGTTTATTTAAGAGACTATAAAAGATGGAAGAGTGCTTCCTTGGAAAAAGATGATCAAGACCCGAAGGTTTACTTGGTGGACAGAAAAACCGCGGTTCGCTTTAGCGAGCCGCGCACCCACGCGCCCTACTAGTTACTATATACAAATATTGAATATGTGGATAATATAATACTTGGGGAGAGCTATGCTAGAAGTATCACTGCAAGATAGAAGTTGCCGACATAACTCAGCGAGTTCCGATGCTGAAATCGGATGGAATATAGATTGGAAGAATTCAAAAGAGAATATTCAAAGGAATATAGTTTGTCTTGGAATAGATCAAGGATCAACCATTGGGAGTTAAATGAATGACTCCGAAGAAGAAACAGGAGGAACACAGCGAAGAATGGAACTGTAGGTGAATTCTACTCTAAAGTCGCGGGCAAAAGCTGGTAAGTATTGATTTTGATTTTGGCTTTAATTGTCTTTCTGGCACCATCAAACTTTTACATAGATATAATTATTAGCGAGTGGTTATTTTGGCACATACTCGAGGATGTGTGGCGGGTGTCGGTGTGTGGTGACTGGTGACCGGCGTGTTCCCGGATGCTTTAAGTGCTACCATTCATACAGAAATAGTAGCGCAGCGCAACGCCGCCAAATGTCTCTGACATAATTATTATAATCAGTTCGCGTTCAACAATGTATTACTAATTGCCGATCGCACTAATCAGTTCAATATTATTTATTTATACACTTACAATTCAGCTCGTCGTACGATATAGTATTGATACGTATTACCTATAATATTGTGGCCAGCGTATGGCAATTTTTTGACTCTTTCTGCTAACATAATAAAATAAGTTTAAGTAACTTTTGTCAACAGGCCAGCCAGTGTTTTGTCAATTTCTGATAATAAGCCTCAATAGCCCAACGGTTAAGGTTGCGGATTTTAAACTGAAAGGTCAACGTTTCCTTCCCGTTGCACTATTTTCGTACCCACTCCTAACACAATCTTTCCGCTTCTTTGAAGGGGACAGGAGAATATAAATCAAGTTTAGTTTGGGTAATACCGGTTTTCTTATTAAAAAAAAATGGTGCCAGCAATGTAGGTTTTATTCGGTGAGCATAGCAAGTAGGTACAAGATAATCCGAAGTGGCTGGAGCGATCTCCCGCCCACGTGGCGGCTCCCACGCGGGCTGCTCCGTACCGGCGCGTACTACGTGACACGCGTACTATACTGTAGTACTATAGCGGAGTAGTTCAGGCGGCTATCGCTGCGCTTGCCAAAACCAACACTCGCCGATTAAGCTTAAGCCTCAATAGCCCAACGGTTAAGGTTTAAACTCAAAATTGAAAGGTCGCAGGTTCGAATCCCACCCGTTGCACTATTGTCGTACCCACTCTTAACACAAGCTTTCCGCTTATTTGGAGGGGATAGGAGAATATTAGTCAACTTCAGTTTGGCTAATATTCGTTTTAAAAAAAAAAACACTCGCCGATTAAGCGAAGCGAGGACCAAACTACACACATCCAAAAGTCTAAGCATGATACTGTCCCATGTCTATGTCTATTCTATACTCATGGACGTAAACTTTTCATATTATTATCAAAAGTATCTACATCTTTGTCTATTACCTTTTGACAACTTAACTCCTGAACCAATTTTGCAAACGTACGAAAAAGATATTTTAGTCCCACAGGATTTATTATAGTTTCTTGATAGTACTAATTTATTCCTCGTCTGTTATTTACGAAAACTTAGCAAACATACAAAGCAAAGGTAAACTCACTGATGTCTGTGACGTCATTCCACTTCATGATGACGTCAGCACAGTATTCACCTGGAAGAGAAACATTCCAAGTTAATAAAGTTACTTGGCACGACATTTAGTTATTTGATTTAAGGCCTGTTTCGTGTCAGCCAGTAAAAGTAATGTAATCGATAAACTTAAAGTAGCCCACTAAAAATTGGGTAGCACAAGTCATTGGTGTCTAAT
Organism: Hipparchia semele; assembly: GCA_933228805.2. Lineage (NCBI taxonomy): Eukaryota > Metazoa > Arthropoda > Insecta > Lepidoptera > Nymphalidae > Hipparchia > Hipparchia semele. The sequence goes on from OW121717.1 coordinate 14,513,175, forward strand.
CGTAAATCTATGGTAAAGGTAAAGGGTCAAATTTTGGTTGAAATATTACCGAATTCTGACTTTTACCACTTGTTTTGGTGGCCAAAAACTGCATACTTCAACTGCCTGATTTAAGGGGGCTCAGTTAGAATTTGTAGTCTCATCGATTACGTGAAAAGGAGTTGGTTGCTGTATGGAGAGGATCTTACGTTAACATTCAAGTCAAATTGAAAATCACAAAACGAAACAACAATAAACGAAAGTGAGTCGGTTTCTCTTTTTATTGCTTACATTTTACCGACTAAATCGCTGAGCCGATTTCGATTAACTTTGGCGCTGAGGTAGATTCTGGAGACGCGAGTAGGTACATTCTTATCAAGTTTTCATCAATAATGACAAAGTGAAAGGACGCAATCGGCCTCATCTTTTTTTTAGCAGGCGGGTCACCTGATATTAAGTGATTACCGCCGCCCATGAACATTTGTAGCACCTGAAGCACCACCAATGCGTTGCCGGCTTTTTAGGAATTTGTTGGCATCTTTTAGCTGCACTCAGAATAATGCAATTTTGTTATGTATGTAGGTACCTACTCCTAAATCTTCATCACTACGAATAGTCCTATACTTGACGTTTCAAAGGAGACCGGCCGCACGATTATCTTGAAATTATAACTACGTGTAACGATCGCAATCATCTTTGATTGGGCGACATTCACTCGCTATTGGCATTGCAGCAAGAATACTATAAATTCAGCCAATCACCACAAAATTGTAGTAATGATTGATACAGCTTTCCGCAATCGAACAATGGAACACAGTAGTAGTAAGTAAGTAGTAGTTTACGGGTGGTAGATTCTCAACTTGTCATAAGAGCCACAAGTTGATCTAAATGAAAGAAATAATTTTGAACGTTGAATTTTAAAAAGTTTTTTTTTATTCGATGACAAGATAGATTGCGATCTCATCTGATGGTAAGTGACGATGCAGTCTAAGATGGTAGCGGGTTAACTTGGAAGGGGTATGGCAGTAAAGATTCAACCCATACCTCTAATAATTGGTTTCTAGACGCTATCGTGCCGGAATGTTAAATCGCTTGGCGGCACGGCAGAGTGGTAACTAGCCACGGCCAAAGCCTTCCACCAGACAAAAAGTAAAATTAAGTATTTAAGTATTTGTTCTGGAGACTAGATACTGTCGACATGTAAATGTGGCTTTAGGCAATTTCCACTCGCTAATCATATTTATCTAAACGCATTTTAGTTACAAATAGATTACAATCGTGTGACAAAGTTTCGAGATATTATTGATAAATCGGCAGCAAATAGCGGGTATCATTTCGATAAGATAAGAGGCTATTTTTATAAGAGTTTATGTAAACAACCAATAAATAACCCCCATGGACGTGAGCCGTGACCTGTCTTCGAGCTAGTAAATGGTTAATTAATTGGCATTTTAAAAATAAAATTGTTAGTCAAAGGTCGTAAAATTCTTAGACAGGTACTTAATTTTACATTTGAGGTCCAATCAACAAAATCGGACGACTCTGAGAAAAGTTATAAATAAAAAAAATATATACGCGATGAATTGAGAACTTCCTTTCTTCGTCGGTTAAAAAATCGTGCGTAAAAATTGAATTTTAAATAAAAACTGAAAGGGAAAATACAAGTCCTACTTAAACAGTCGGGACCCATTAATTATAATTAATGGTTCTATTTTTCTTATCTTTCCCATAATTATTGGAAAGATTTGAACCGATTTTGAAAGATTTTTAATAGGTGCTTTTGTGCATCTAAATGTAATAATAATTTAAAAAAAAACATACATACATATGATAAACACATTACCCTTCTTTGCGTGCGGCAGTCGGGTAAAAAGAGAGACAAAACCTCACTTCCTCATATCGACAATAACAATTCCAAGAGAAAATTTAGACCGTCGCTCAACTCCCGTAAAATTTCTACAACATGAGTCTTCCATTAAGAATTAGCACATAATGTTGTTTTTGCTCGGCTGTGCGAACCAGTATAATTACAATGGCAGTTCCTTCGATTAAAAAGAACCTACGGCTGAAGCGAATTGAAAAAGTGGTGCATACAATGCATGCGTCGGCAGTCGGCACTCACGCAAGGCGACGCACCGCATTTCTTGATCATTGCAATTAGATAGAATAGAATAGAATAGAATAGAATAGAAATATTTTTTATTCAAATAAGCTTTTACAAGCACTTTTGAATCGTCAATGAATCTACCACTGGTTCGGAATGCCTTTGATACGTAGATGATACGTAGCTTTAAATTGAAAATTTTTATCTGGATTAAAAATTTCGACAGACCTTCATTTTGTATTAGATAGGTAACAGAAACCTGCTGATACTACTTACAACATCTCAGGCCCCTTCCAAAAGGTCCCGCGTAATTTTGATAGACTTCCCCAGAGAACTGACCCAAAAATCAAGAAAGGAATAAGAAGTAAAGTTTCAGGCATCTGAAACTAGTCAAGGCAGAAGACGGGCGTTGAACCATTGGTGAAGATATTTAAGCCAAGACATTCTTCTTCGACAAAGCTTTCGCCTGTTTTATATTGCCTTCAATAATAAGATGCAGCACGTCGTAAGTATTTGTCATTACGCATTATGTCCCAGAACCAGATATTCGACCTTTTTTCTCTGCACGCGTTCCTTTGGGGTTTCCTATTGGACGACGAATGGTCCAAGCCTACTGGCCCCTTAAAAAAGCTGAGACGACCTTTGGGTCACCGATCCAAGCAAAGCTAGTAGATTTTTTATAAGGTATTGATTATAATGGTTAGAATATTTTGATTTGATTTGATATGGAGCTGGTAGGTGTTGAGGTAAAATTCCGCGGCGAAAGAAGGCTGAGGCGAGATACGGGCGTCGGCCTACTTTCGACTGAATGAATTATTCTAATTGGCACGGGCGCGGGAGGGGGGAGGGGAAGGGGGGCTGGAGATGAGCTCCTGTGCGGCGCCCGCTGACTGTCATCAGATCGATGACGAAAATAACATGGCAACAACTTTTCAACTAGGTAAATATTTATCTTGGAAGTAGTGATTTTCAGATAGTGATGATCGTTGAATTTACGAAACCCTCGCTTGACGCTCATCAGTGCATTCAGATAATAGTCCAGAGTGTCGACCAATCGAAAGTGAGTGAGATGACCACATTTTGGTTGTTAACCCACGGCATCTTTTTATATTTTCATGTATGTTCCCCGATTCTTCGAAGAAGCCTGTACCGATTTGGAAAATTCTTTTTCTATTTGAAAGGGTATACTTCCCAGGTGGCCCCATTGTCATCAGTTCAGGATCTGATGATAGGATCCTGAAAAAATCGAGGGAGCTCTTCAAATTTTATAGGCACAATTGATATAGGTACTTTGTAGTGGCGTTTGAAGTCGGTTTTGTAAAAAGAATTTTTATGTTTATTTTAAAGTCCAGTGCTCAGCCTTAGGGTAGGTAGTTACTCAGATAAACTGTTGACAGATCTGCAGAGATATAGGTACTGATCCACCAACTAATCTGTGCAGTTCATGGTGTCACTAGTGGAAAGTTTGGTATCGCTTCTTAAGAAATTTACAAGAAATTTGCTTTTTTCTAAAATAGTACGGCATTCGCACTAGAGAGAACTGATACTCAGCAAAGACCATGAACGACAGCATGACGACAGCGGAATTGAGCGGAATGATGTTTTAAAATAGGTAGCGGCCTTAGTTCCAATTTTGCCCACCTGAATAGATAAGTTGGTGGCACTGTACAAATTGGACATCCCTCAAACTATTTTGTATGATCTTTTTGTGACATCGCCACTACTACTCATGCGTAGGGTACACTAGGTCCCTAGGAAACCTATCCACTATGTTTTAAGTTTCGCAGATCATGAGATCACAGAAATGCATGCAGTCGCTCAGCGCTCTATGGGCTGTGGCGCGCTACAATTCAATTCAAAGGTCATCGACTGCAAGATAGAGTCCATAGACTGTAGAGCAAAGTTTACGGTTTAAAAGACGAAAGAGCGGCTACTTGTAGGCATACATACCTACCTATAGTGAAAACTAAAACAACAAAAGACAGTGTTTGGCTGGCGTAAAATATAAAGAAAAAAATATCATGTCCATTTCATTTTTAGAAATTATACTATGACGTATAGGTAAGTACATAGCATAACAAGCATACAGTTTGGAAAAAAGCAGCTACGCATTAAATATACCTACTTAACGTGATTATAACTGTTAGATATTCATCAGTCATTACAAAACGTCAACCGTGCATGTGCGGTGAATGCTCACGATGTCGAATAGCATTTAGCAGGCGATCGCACAGGCCTGGCTGCGAACAGTACAGTGCGGGCACAGCTTAGCAAGCGTACAGTTACGCATCTGAATCACGTGACTACTCGTGCATAGCAAGGGTTTTAACTTTCAAAACGTGCACTGTAATAGTCTGTCAATCGCTGAGGCTTGCTACGATTGCTACGACTGGTCGATTGTCGCGTAGATTGCGTTGCTAAACACACTTATATCGGCAATCAGCTGTCGATGAACTTTAGGGCCACAAGGTTCAAAATCGAACAAAAACGCTGCGAAAAGTTGTGCTGTTAAATTGTAAGTTTTTCTTCGGCAATTGTAATAAGGTCTTCACGACATAACTAGCGGTGCGATTCTATGAAAACTATCGCTACAGTGTGAGGACTGCAATCGCCTCTGTTTGACCGATACTCACTCGCTATTGGGTAAGAGCATTTTCGCAGAAAGAACTTCATAAATTCAGCCAATTACCACAAATGAGGCTGTTATAATGATTGATGCAGCTTTTACAGAATCGTTCTGCTGTCTTTAACCGACGAAAAAAAGAGGGTTCTCAATTCGTCACGTATATTTTTTTTGTAATATTGTTTTTGTAATTTTTTTTTTACATGGCCACATTTATTTTGTTTTTGGCATCCTTTGCGCCACTGGTCGCTCGCTAGGCCGCGGCGCGGTGCAGGCTAGGCTAAGGCTAGGGCGTTCACCCGCGCTGAAACCGGGTCGCGAAGGTTACCGCGCGGTCCCGACCTGCTGCCGCGCCGCGTCCGACCGCGCTGACTGCGCGCCTCGCGCCTCGCTCCTCGCTCCTCACCCGCCGCACCACCGCACATAAGGTTATGTTTTTCTATATGGGTGTGTAAGGTTTTTAAGGGTTCTATGCCCAATGGGTACCAACGGAACCCTATTACTAAGCTTCCGCTGTCCGTCCGTCCGTCCGTCTGTCTGTCAGCGGGCTGCCATCTCATGATCCGTAATAGATAGAGTTGAAATCTCCAGAGAATGTGTATTTCTGTTGCCGTTATAACAACAAATAATAAAAATAAAAATTAATTAAAAATTGAAGGGGGCTTACAAGATACGCCTTTTTAGCGATTTTGTGTAGGTACTGTTACTTCGGGTCATTTCCAAGGCATGGTATCTTTTTTCATATGAATAGCGAGCAAACGAACAGGCAGGTCACCTGATGTTAAGTGATTAACCGCCGTCCATGACGCTTGTAGCACCAGAGGCATCACCAATGCGTGGCCGGCTTCTCAGGAATTTGTTGCCCTTGAATAAGTTAAACTTAAATTGATGCTGCAGCATCAAGCAGTCTGCGAGATACCCAACTCCTCAGCAACTTACAGCAGATATAGTGTGTTTGGGCTCATAAGAATAGTCTCAATGAGTAGGTGTTAGATAAATGATGATCGCGGATCGAGAAGGCTCTGATGATGGAGCAGAAAACTTGGTAACAGGATGTCAGGTATATTGTACGAGTACATAGTCCCCGCTATAGATTCACATCTCGGGGTTAAATCAATTTACATGGTAAAGCTGCTGGTAAAGAAATAAATAATTTTAATTTCTATTTTTTTTTTAATTCTTTCATTTAATGACAAGTGCGCCCTATAGCCTCAATCCTCAATTGGTACCTAGCTGTGTAATTTAGTTGAACCTGCGAAAATGTCCAACAAAATATAACATTCGTTGCACTATTGTCGTACCCACAAGCTTTTCGCCCATTTGGAGGGGATGAAGATTGAAGGCTTTCTATCAAATAATCTTGTTCTTATTAACAAAGCCTAATCTGCAGTACACGCACACGACGCTAAGTTGGACGATGATTTACTTGGCGCGCCAGCTGATAACAGCTAGGAGCGGGTTGCCGAACTTCATTTATCGCGATAAACAGCTGATGTGGTGTTATTATAATAATATAATCTTTTATTCCATGTAGGTATTGCAAAGTGATCAAATGGCGACCACTGGAATGGATGGCACTGGAAGAATCAGCGTTAAAAAACTCACGAGGCTTTTTCAAAAACCTGCAGCAGTTACTTATGTTTAGTGGGAACCTTCTTGCTTTTGTGGATATGCAAAAGCCAATTTTTTTTTACCGGAACGCTGAATCGCTTGGTGGCACGTAGCTATGACTGTAGGGTGGTGAGTACCCACGATCTAAGAAGCATATGGAATCTTATGGAAGCTTAAGAACAAATTAACAAAACCAGAAATACTCTTAATGACATATTCAGTTTTACAATTTATTAACGTGTCCCTTTTATTGGAAACTAGCTGATGCCCGCGACTTAGTCCGTCTGGAATTCGTTTTAAAATATCCCGCGGGAACTCTTTGATTTTCCGAAGATTTTCCGGTATAAAAATTAACCTATGTCACTCTTATCTTCGACTAATCCTCAACTATACTCACGTAAAAAATCATGACGATATAAGTAACGATATAAAAAATCGAGAAATACCTACTAGAAATTACACTGCTTGAAACTTAATAGGCATTAGGCAACCTGATAGGTAGGTATATAAATGAACTACAACTTATCGAGTTCAAATTGGCAACTGAGTTGATTGGGATCAAATTTTAGAGTCCTAACTCGTATCGTATTCGTCGAAAATTGCTCTGAGATAACGCATCCCCCGACGATACGACGAAGATGTATCGAGGTGGGGAGGGGACAGGCAATCGTAAAAAGGACTCCGCTGTTAAACCATCTACACATGACCCAACACGTTGTTTGCCGAACACCACTCACTACAATAATCGAGACTGCAGCAATGATTGAGGCAGCTTGTCCGCAATCGACTAGCAGGTCGTTGCTAAAACAAACTTTGATTCCAAAATTCCAACCCAACTGCCTATTTTTGACATATCCAGCAGCAAAAAGTGTGATTGGTACCATACTCATGGAAGTAGTACTAAACTTTCGTAAACTTTTAATAAAATATTTGACTTTTGACTAATGTAAAACAATGGAAAGTGGCTAAGTAAGAACTGTCAAACCCGCATTTCATAGCTAAGTTAGCAGCTTTCGATAGCCAATGAGACAGAGAATAGCTCCCTACTGGTCGAAGTTGGTACGCGTGTAGAATGCTCGTAAAACAGGCTCCAGGGACCGGTCGCGGCCGGTTCATTCTAGTGACATAAGTTATAACTTGTAATAACAAGTCGCGCTGTTGACGGAACTCGCGCCGCCTGTAACTTGCGAGCGAGGCAGCTTTTTACCACACTATTATGACACACATCTTCAATTCAACCGAGCTTCGCGACCAGTTCGCAACGCTTCACAATGTACTTAAAATGTGAATGGGAATGCTTCCTGGAAGATGCGCTGGATATAATGAAGGCTTCCTTAAACGGTTAGCCGTTTTTTGTGGTATTGAAGTAAAGGAAGTAAGGTAAAGTGCAGGAATCTGAACGAACGTATACTGCATGTGTATAAAGCATTGACGTTCCAGTACCTACCATCGATATTGCTCAACTAACTACATATTCTCATCACAAAACATTGTCAGTCCATAAGTGGGCGCGGCTCTCCTTCTCAGAATGAGAAGGGTTTATAAGGGAAATAGTCCATCATTCTATTGCCTGGGCTCGTACCCTACACCCCCAATCACTGCTTCATAAAAAGAAGTAGGTAAGTATATCCAATGTCAATTACAATAAACTGAAACACTCACCAGGAACGGATCGATATTCTCGCAATGTACTTATCAGTGGTTTTGATTACGCTTCAATCGCGCCAGCTGACTCGCGCGGGGGAGGGCGAGGGGCACCGGCCGAGGGGGGAGGGCCTCCGATGCACCGCCGCCGTTGGGCGACGCGCCGTAATCTCGCGCGAATGGGCTGCGCGTGCGACGACTTGTGTCAAGTTTTCTAGTTTCAAACGCAGGCCACGTTTTGAATTCTGGACAAATTGACGATCACTAAGCAGCTCGATGTGTTTTTGAAAGTGCCTCAATGATCGAGTTGAGCTAAATGATTGGCTTTTTGGGTTTCGCGATTAAACCGAACCTGACGAATATCTATAGTAGATCTATAGTAGGTATGTATCCTGCTGGTCGATTGTAGAACAACTGCATCAATCATTGCTACAGTCTCAATTAAATATGGCGATTGGCTGAATAGCGAGAGGTGATTGTGAATGTGATCGCTACACTGGCACTGTAGCAATCATTTTAAGACAATCCCTCAGCTGGTGCCAACATTCCGACAAAATATTTAATCATTACACAAAACAACATAGATTACTACTAACTTCTATACTTAATGTATGAATTCCTCGGGGAATCTGATATGAAAGAAAAATTATACTTAATCGAATACGAAAATAGAATCTTATAAGAAGGTAACCCAATAAGGTAGAAAGTAGCTAATAGGTCACCTATATCACAATATTATGATGAGGGTGTTGTCAATTGAAATGAAAAACAAATAAACATAGCTAAATGTTTGGCAACATAATATGATGTAGCACATAACACACGATTGAAAACTATAATCGTGTACGTAATCGGGGTCAGAGTTCAGAAATAAGTTTCCAACTGGCGAGTTCAACCTCGCACTAAAATAGATGGCAAACTTAAAAGTTATTAACTTATCGCGGTATCAATAATTCTCCTTGCCAACCTGTACCTAGTACATAGTTGGAACAGTTAGGATTTTGACTTCAATCACTTACAAGGCAAAATACATCGTCGTTAAAATCTTCTTCCTAAAAATCGAACACCTACTACTTCCAATTATAATGGGCAAAATTTGAACGGCACTTATTATTTAACCAAAACTAGAAATCAATAAGGATTATGAAGTTGTAATCGGAATCATCTAGAAAAGATTGAATACAGCGCGCGTTGAGAAATCAGAAGCAAGTTAGCGAGCGGGCGTCGGTGACGATAAAACTTGTAATTTAGCGGAATGCATGGCCAATGCTAAACCAAACACCACTTTTACGGTTACCGGTTAGCCAGTTACCGGTTACGATTGCAAACTCTCTAACTACTTATAAGATGAATAGGTAGATGGCTAGAAAAACTTTATTAAACACAAAACAGAAAATACAAAAATAAATTACTTAAAAATGTGTAAGTACGAAACGGCCATATTGCTAACAAAGCAATCTCCACCAGGGAAGCTGTAAGTTTTCGCGATCAGATATAATCTGAGGAATAGGAGATTTGTAAATCAACATTTTACAAAAGCTGATTGTTGTTTTGGGTGAAATAATCAAATTCTCGAAGTTTTACAAACAAAATATTAGATTGTTAATATTAACTGGTAAGTAAATACCAACTGTACTGTGAGGTAATTTTGAGCATACCGTCTCGACGATACCTCGGTAAAGAACCCGCGACAATACTGAAGATGTATTCTTTTTAATAGGATTCAGCCAACTCGTAAACGGGATTCTAAACGATGGAGTAGTGGAAGAAAAAAGCAGTTCTTGATTCTGCAGAAACACATTAACGTCGCTGTTACTACAGAATGGCACTGCGATTGTTTTTGCCTGATAGACGTGGGTCTTGCGTCTCGCTTTCCCTCGTAGAGTCTGGTATACGAGTGAGGAGGGAAAGACTATGGTTTTTGCGGCGGTCGCTCGTCGCGCCATGTTGGGACGCGTGAGCAGGGGTCCATTCACTGTGCAATTGCCAATTGATGGTATAAAACGATTCACAATCTCCTAGGGTTGTCAGGCCTTCTTTATACAGCGCCTTTCCAAGTTCAACTTTCGATGTCACCTTAGTAGTAGCTAACTTTCTTTGCTGAGAGTTCTTGAGAATACAAGTGAATCTAATCTGTAATAATCTTCTTTCTATTTATCATAGTAGGTTTTCTCCAGAACTGATAAACTGTTCTAAAAGTGAACCTAAGCTCAGCGTCAGCTCGAGTCCGTCAACTCTGATACTCTTTGGGGAGAATCGTATAGCTGGTGATAATTTCACTACATACAAGTATCTATTAAGTTAACAGCAGACAGATCTTTGTCGGTTGCAAAAGCTTCTGTAAACCTTTACAAGAAAGCCCATTCCTGTGATTTTGTTGTAAAATGGGCAACCCTTGAACATACGCATGTTCTTCGTCGCGCGTCGGCGGCAGTGGTTCGCAGAAGCGAGTCTAATTAATTTCTCCACTTTTGGAGCGATGTTTAATTCATGCCACGGCCGTGCGGGCGACGCTGGCGCAAGGCCTGCAGCCGCTCGAGGGGGTTCCTGATGAATGGAAGACGGCTGGTAAAACTACAATGCATTTTATTCTTTACTAACTTTTGTCTGCGACTTCGTCCGCGTCGAATTTTTTAAAAATCTCTCTAAAAAGTTACGTTTTTATTCCGGAATTTTATGTAGCTTATAATCATGTTATGCAACAGCCTACCCTTGCAAAAAAACAAGTCGATCCGTTGCTGCGCGATTGAAGAACAAACCAAAAACCAACAAACAAATACCCTTTCGCAGTTATAATATTTGTAAGGTTGCTTAAAATTCTTATTGGATTATGCTCAGAAATATTATGGGTGTTAAGTTAATGAGGCACCCATTCCTAACTTAGCGAAAAATCGTACATTTTTGTGCAGGATACCACACATAATATGAAATTAAATGTACATGTATTGTACCTACTTAGCACCTGAATAACCATAAGGAGATCCGAGATACGTAGAGGAAGACAACATAACACTGCGCTGTTACAAATGAGTAATATGTGCATCCCTATGGGCATCATCATCATTATCAGCATCCCATCAAGGGCTCACTACTCAGTGCAGATCTCCCTTTAAGCGAAGTTATAGGCCATAGTCCACAATGCTGGCCCAATTCAATTTGGCAGGCTTTACACCTTGGAGAACCTGGAGAACTCACAGGCATGCCGGCTTTTCTCGCGATGTTTTCTTGCACCATTTGAAGCAGGCGATGTTTAATTGCTTATCATCATTTCAACTTTTAATTCTAATTCGTTACTATTTGTTATCTTGTTGCATCGTTCGACAGAGACGACGCCCTACAAAATCCGAAGCCAGCTAAATATCCCTTTCAAAAGCAAGATGCGTAATATTTGCAGTTGGGTATATTGTACCTACATTATTAATAACGCGACTTATCTTATAGTACCTTACATGATAATGCCTCGTTGCTATCCCTGACCCTGGTACCCGGCTTGTGTGGTACGACCAAAGACACGTATGTGGCACGACCTTACGGCAACCCGTACCATTATAAGCGGGCGCCATTGTATCCGTCGGTATTCACAACTTCACAAGATAGCGTGCGTGTCAAATATTGTCATTAGTTTGTGTGACGCCGCTTTCATACGCGTCTCATACAAAGTGCCCGCATCGCGCCGACCGCTCAACACGCCTCAGCACTTCACACGTCTGATGGCTTTACAATGGCTTTTTCGTGGAATATAATCATAATGTGAGCTGTAACGGTACATCTGAAGCCTCTATTTTCTTATTTGAGTAGGCTTTTCCCGTGATATCGTCTGCGATCCGCATGGACTCGGTTTTGAAAAATTTCTCAGGAAATCACTCCCTGCAATCCTCCTCTACAGAACTAAGTAGTTGTGATATTGTTATCAGTCTCAGTTCGTAATAGAATACCTAATCGATATTTGAGAACTCTGCGTAAAGGTTCACTGCAAAGTCAACAACGCCACCGAACGGTTACCTTAAATTACTCGAAAAAAAAAAATTATCCTCATCAGCATTTGCAACCCATCAAAGCTCACTACTGAGCGCTAGTCTTCTCTCAAAGAACGGTTAGGTCATAGTCCACCACGCTGGAGAATTCTTAGGCATGTAGGTTTCCGCACGAGCAAGTGGTATTTAATTGTAATCATCATCTCAAACCATCGGCGGCCCATATCTGGGCACGGTTTTCCTCTTAGAATGAGCAGGATTTATTGCTCAAACTACACATCTCTCATAGACACCAGATTCATTGGTCTACTGAGCCAATTTAGAAATCATTTTCTTTGGTTCCGACCTCATAACACTGCTCTATCAAAATCGATAAATCTTAACGCCACGTCCGCGCCGCCTTTACAGCTGCCAATAGAGCCAATAATAATTACCCGTTATGTATCCCATAAGGCCATAACCATCATTACGAGGCGACGCGACGGTTTCCTGCCCAGTCAGCCAATCCAATCGAGTCTAGACGCCAACTCAAAATTAGTTACATTTTTTTTTAAACAAACATTAATTTAGGAGCTTAGTTAGTAATATTAAAAAGATTTATTTTTTGTTTTTCCCTTAGTTGCTTCTATCGTGGATTCAATTTTTGGAATTATAGACGATGCTCTCTAAGGGCCTATTTCACCATCTTCAAGTAATCTTAAATTGACGAATAAGTTTGATGTTTTGACACATTACCCATACAAAAACTGTCAAAACGTCAACTTTATTTGTCGGTTAGAGTTTACTTGGAGGTGGTGAAAGAGGCACTAAGACTCACTGAAAAGTGCAATTCTGGGAGTATTGGGATACCCTTATAGAACGCTAAATCGCTTAGTGGCATAGCTCTGTCGTTAGACTCATATGGCTGAAGTGTACCACCAGAGACCAAAGACAATATTTTAGAAATTATAAATTCCCAAATTGTTCCTGCCAGTTTGGAGTCCGTAGCAGTTCAGTGTCGACTTTGCACGCCCTGCAGACTCGGCCGTAACAAATACACAATACGTAGGTCACTATATAAGTTTTGAGATGCGCGAAATTTAAAAATGGAACGCGTCTGTATCTTACAATTTTAAATAGCAAATTTATTTGTAAATCGAACGTAAAAGGCCATTTACAACAATTTAAAAAAACCAAAAATTTAGCGGTATTATACTGTCATCATTTCCCGCTTTTTCGTCAGCTAAAATGGAGCTTAAACGAGAACATTTGCTTGCTATGATTTTTTACGATTTTAAATATGGTTTATCCGAAGTTTCAAGCTTAGAACGTTTAAAATCAGCGTTAGGGGAGTCTGCTCCTTCACGGGCAACCATTTTTAGATGGTTTAAAGAATTTAAAAGTGGCAAAACTAGCCTTGAAGATGATGACAGAAGAGGTCGCCCGCCAGCAGCAGTCACCGCAGAAAATGTGTGGATAATTGAAATGATGGTGCGAGAAAACTTACATATCACATACAAGGACATAGAACAAATACTAAGTATCAGTTCGGTTAGTGTTTACACCATATTACATGAACATCTTGGCATGAAGAAGCTTTGTTGTCGATGGGTACCTCATTTGCATTCCGAAAGGGAAAAACAAGCCGGTGTGGATTGGTGCCGTGAAATGCGACTACGTTTTAAAAATGGAAGCTCAAGACTTGTTTCTGAAATCATTACTGGTGACGAAACATGGATATATCAATATGATCCGGAAAGCGAAAAGCATTCGTCAGTATGGGTCTTTCCAAATGGGCATTTGCCAACGAAATTGCAAAGACCACAGAACATTGGCAAAAAGAAGGTGGCCACAATTTTTTTCACGCAGGACATCTTGCGAACTCAGTTCTAGAAAATTGTAGGTCAGTTAACTCGGAATGGTACACTACAGTCGCATTGCCAAAGGTTTTCTTAGCTGTGCAGCAGAGACGACCAAAGGCCAGGCTCCGGGGAATGTTGCTGCACCACGACAACGCGTCTTCACACACTTCTCTTAGAACAAAGGTGTTTATTCAAGAATCTGGTACTGAAACTCTGACTCACCCACCTCACAGCCCCGACTTAGCTCCTTGTGATTTCTTTTTATGCCCAACCATCAAGGATAAAATAAAAGGAAAGTTTTTTTTAAGTGCTGAAGAAGCCGTGGCTGCCTACGAATCGGCCATTTCTGACCTGTTGGAGGAAGACTGGAATAAATTTTTCCATGGCTGGTTTAGGCGGATAGAAATTTGCATAGGTAATGATGGAGAGTATTTTGAAAAAATATAATATAAATTTTAAAAATATATTGTTTACTTTTCGAGAGTCTCAAAACTTATATAGTGACCTACGTAGTATGTTGCATAAGTAGCTCTCTATAGCGGCTTCGCATGATTAAGCGCAGACCTTGACTTTGCTTTGACTTTGGTGATAAACCTCGCGAGATTACGACACGGCGAGTGTATTTGTATCAACAGTTTATTATTTTGGTTTCATAGAAATTACAGAAAAAGCAACACATCTCTAGCAGATTAACAAGGACAAAAGATATTTCGTCGGTGCCTAAACTAAGATATGAACCGAAAGTGGTAGTACTTAGTAGGAGTATGGATGCATCTACGTACCCGTACCTATGTAATTGAATCTCAGGTAAGTAAGTAGTTCTGTTTATTATTTCGTCAATGCTCATTGTTCACAAATTGGGTGAATCGATTTTAATGATTCTGACAAGGTACCTATGCCTCAAACTGTGTGTGTGGTTCCATATTAGAAAATTGGTCAAAGATCTTCGACTTAATTAATTGTGGAACTGACCTAACCTACCTAACGGCTCTTATGGAATTGTTTTTCCATATCTGTAGCTAGTGAAGTGGTTTTATCGCACTTTTCACCTCTCGTGATAAACGATAACCAATACCTAAGCAGCTATGTATTGTAGTATAGCTAGTATAATTATAGTTACATAGATCTACCAAAATCTATACAAATAAATAAAATTGAAGTGTCTGTTTGTAATATCAAAAGAACAGCTTTTTACTAACTGCATACGAAAGTAAATACGGTACTTATACCAAGAAAACAATTTTTCAAATTTTTGTCTGTCTGTCTGTCTGTTTGTTGCCGCTAATCTCGGGAACGGCTGGACCGATTTTGACGGGACTTTCACTGGTAGATAGCTGATATTATCGGGCAAAATATAGGCTACTTTTTTAACCGACTTTCGAAAAAGGAGGAGAAGGAGTTGTGTCTTTCTACCTCTATGTATTAATATCTCCGTGATTTCTTAACCGATTTGCGTGAATCTTTTTTTAATTGAAACAAAAACTTTGCAAGATGTTTCCATAAAAATTTCGGGTTCCAACTCTTCAATCCTGATGCTGCAGGGGTAGTTTAGGAGGGCAGTAGCCCTCCTAAACTGTGGGGATTTAGGAACTGTCGATTATGAATACTGCCCTCGTAATTGAAAACACAGTAAGTTACATAGAAGTTACCTTTAAGTTACTGTGTTTTCAATTACGAGGGCAGAATAGTTATTGTAGGTACCAAGTAAAGACTAAATCGTTGAATTCCAGGACCCAACTCCTCAATCCTGATGCTGCAGGGTTTCTGCCCACCTAAACTGGGGATTTAGGAACGCAGACGAAGTCGCGGGCGTCCGCTAGTTAAAAATAAGTGTTGAGTGATTTTTAAATTGAATCAGGTTTAAAAGAAAGGACAAAGGTATCAAAGTATTAGATTATCGTAAAAAGGAAACAGTAGGTAACTTTCAGAATCTTACTTGGCTAGAGGACCTGATTCCCAAGCTAAGAATAAGTGTTCACCGAAATATCATTATCATCTCAACTCATCAACAAAATGTCACCCGTGGACGTCTATCGGTCGATAGTCGACACGTTATACGACAAACCTTTTTTTTTTAAATATATAGACCAGCGCTTGACTGCGATCTCACCTGATGGTAAGTGAACATGCAGCCTAAGGTGGTGCGCGCTTGCCTAGAAGATGCCTATTCACTCTTGACCCCCACATTATAGTTATGAACCTGACCCACACTATAGTTACCTACCTGATGAAGGTCTACCTTCACCTGCCACTAATAAGAAAATTTAAGTCCAATTTTTCTTGTAGAAACTAGCAGGTGAGTGAATAATCAATTAATTCAGTATAAATACAAGGAAATATCTAGCTAAGAAAGTCTACAGCTTAAAGATTTTTCCAGTGGAGAAAAAACTATTCAAAAATCGCTAAGAGTTGATATTTTCGTAATTTTTAAGCTTTCCATTGATTCTGGAATTATGGATAGGTACATGTAGGTATCTACATGAGATTGTATGCACTGTAATACCTATCTATTCATGCAGCGGTAACCAATGTAGGTACACACAGTAGAACCTACATCCTCCAGTTACATAAAATGGCGATGCTCATTCATCACATTTAAAATATCGCAACCAGCGCAACGTTTTCATAATTTTGTATCCGTTAGCCGGTTTAGGAATTGCCTATTGTGTGTTAACGTGCTCATAGGTAAGTAGGTACTTAATTTCGTAAGCATTTCGCATTATGTAGTGCCACCTATACAAAAGTTCAAGGTCGCGCGCCAAGGTCACAATAGACTAACAAAGAAATGAATCCGAAAGAACCGCATAATTTACCAGTAACTATTTATCAAGACAAACCCTACATACCTACATACATAACAAATGACAAGCAAAGGCAGGACTTGCAGCTTACAATCAACTGACAACTCTTATAAGTCGGTCGCGACTCGTGGCTCCTGGACAGCTCGCTCAATAAACCGGTATGCTAATAGGAATCAAATAGGTAGGTAACTTATAAATATGCCGGCAACTATTGTTAACGATTCAACCTTGTTTTGTTGTTTTTTCCATTTTGCATAATTCTATTTATTTACCAAGCCGACCGAGCGAGTCGGACGGGTCACACGATTTGTGATAAAAGGTTGTTTAATGTTTTTGCTCGTATCATAAATGGCTAGGTACCTATAGCGGATATAGTATAGAATAGCTAAGCACGAACAACTAGACCGGCCGGCGAATGTGAGCGTGCGTACGTTCGTTCAGCGGGGGCCGGGGGCCGGGGTTTGGGGCACTCACCGGTGTCGGCGCGGTCGGCCTCGTCGTCAGACTCGGTGCCGGAGTCCCGCTCCTCCACCTGCGAACAGAAACGTTCCCTCAGACTCGGATCAATCGGCCGGGCGGCCACGGCTACACCGCCACCGGAACCCGCTCCGCGCGCTGCTGCCGCCGGCGGCGCACGGCGGAGCCGGCGATCGTTCCGCTCCTTTGTTCTCGCGAGCGGGCGGCCATTTTCTGGTGGCGGTGTGACCTTCACGCGCGGAGCCGGACCGGCGCGCCACCCACCTTCTCGGAAACGTTCTCCTCATTCAGCGAATGCGTCCGGAGCTTATGCGTCAGGAACTTGAGCATTATTGAGCCTCGGCCCGTCCCGAGTCCTGAACTCACTCACTCGCGTCTCGCGCTCACCGCGCCCGCCCGCGGCGCGACCGGCCCGTCCCCGGCCCGTCGGCGGCACGACCCGCACCGAACACGCACGCCGGCACGCCTATGGCGAACGTTCCGAAGACATTCTAAACCTCAGTAACATATCCGCATAGCACTTCGCGAGCGACACTCGACCGCCTCCCTCGGACGCCGGACTACTACTAGTTTAGTTAGAGTAGCCTTGCGTACGACGCAGTCAGCTGAAGTGGGTACGCCTCATGAATGCCGAAAGGGCCTAACGCCGATCGCGCGAAGAACTGCCGCTCGGGACCGCACTTCTCACTGGACCTCTGGGAATCGGTCGGAACGCTCTTTTAGAACACCTCGAATGCTAAAAGCAGCTCGAATTTAGCGTAAATAGTTCTCAAGTGGCACTCGAATCGGTCTCGCCCGGCGACCCATTGATGACAAAGAACCGGAACACGCAGAGATCGGACGCGATTGGACCAAACATTACAGAATAGGATCGAAATTTAATGCAACATCGTGCGTCCCTCTCTCGCCACTCACGGCGGGAGGCTCGTCTCGAACAATCGCCGCGGCGTGCGGCGCGGCCGACAGGGACGGCGATACCGACGCAGCTCCGCGTTATATAACACGGCTTGATAATACATCGCTGATAAAAACTTGCGTGTGTAAGAATAGCATGGATGCGCCCAGAGAGTATTCCTTTTGTCAGTTTGATCACGCAGCTTTTGAGCAAATGCTCAGACACAACAAACATACCGTCATTGTTGAACAATGTA
Organism: Hipparchia semele; assembly: GCA_933228805.2. Classification (NCBI taxonomy): domain Eukaryota; kingdom Metazoa; phylum Arthropoda; class Insecta; order Lepidoptera; family Nymphalidae; genus Hipparchia; species Hipparchia semele. The sequence continues at coordinate 14,531,380 of OW121717.1, forward strand.
TTTTAAACAAAATACATAGTAAGTACTGGCTAGGTGAATAGCTTTCATAAGCGACTATTGGGCAGTTCATTTTAAACTAGTTAAATAATAAAACAAAACGGTAAAGAATTCTAGTTATTTTGCTAGCCTAGTTTATTTCAATACAAACTAAGTGGGCTTCTAGTTTCCCATATTGAATCCAAACATCGGCAAGCCACATCTATAGCTGTCTATCGTCCTTACCCCGTACATCTACACTCGGCATAATGAATAGCGGCCATACCTCCGTACCTGCGTGCGTGCTCCGACGAGGCCCGACCGCGGCCGAAGCCTCGCGATTGCGCTTTGCCTCCACGCGGCTAATTCAAAACAACATACTACCATCTAAGGCTGATTCTGAGATCTATACAGCGTTCTGACTTGAGTCTGACTCAACACACAAAAAAGCGATACACAAATGTATCCTTTTTTTTTTTTTTTAAATATATAGACTAGCGCTTGACTGCGATCTCACCTGATGGTAAGTGAAGATGCGGCCTAAGATGATACGCGCTTGCCTAGAAGATGCCTATTCACTCTTGATTTAAAGACACCCACATTGTAGTTAGTTGGAAAAACGGAAGCCGGAAGGGCATTCCAAATTTTTGCGGTGCGTATTAGGAACGAGGAAGCGAAGCGCTTAGTGCGGCATCGTGGAATTTCGACCACGTAGCGGTGCAGATTCGTGCGATGTCTCGCGGTTCGGTGGTAGAATGGTGATGGAGGAACTAAATCAAATAGTTCATGGGCACACTCTCCGAAATATATCCTGTAGAACACCGACAGACAGGCAACCTTGCGCCGATGTTCCAGACTTCTATCCTGACATATTCGATGTGAAATAAATATTTAGCGAATACATTGTCAAAGAATCCACGCCTGGTTTCCCCCAAAGGTGCCCAACAACTGCATCAAGCATTACCGCGCTGTATTTTCCCTTATTGACGACTGATGTCGCACAAAAGGACAGTTCCCTACTCCAGTAGCTAACAAGCAGTTTCTATCGTCCTGACAGTGATGTCTCGTTTTAACTCTGTCTTGAATCGGAGCTGATAGACTGATTTCAGCCTAGGCTTTAAAGTAATCAATAATGACTGATGAGGATTTGAATTGAGTGCGACTAACCAGCACCAACAACGTACAATATACAAACAAGTCGAAGTTGGAAGATGCATGAAGTTGACGCAAGTGTAGATCGGGATGGGTCGCTCTTCCAAATGAGACCATTTTTTTTGTTTCTCGAACATTTAATAGAAAAACTGTAACAATAATAATTGACTGGACATATTTTGTAACATGAGCCAAAATACTCAGTGTTTAATTTTACAAAAGCTACCAGTAAACAATTCATTTTAACTTTTGTAGACTCTTATATAATTTAGAGACAAACTAAAAAATATGGATAAGTACTCAAGTAGAGTCCTAAATAACCACGGAAAGGTAGGTTGTAAAAAATTAGCATACTTTCTGTACTGTAAATATACTGTTTGACTAAAGTGGCAGTCACTTATTTTTTCAAAATTGTTGGCAACTTTTACAAAATTAAACCACGTCTAACATTAGCGATATCCTAAATTAGCATCGCAGTCCCCAATCGATACGTATGTATTCCACACTTATGCTGACACCTATAGGGCGTGCTCTAACTCAGCTTAGACTTAAGATAGAGGTTAAAACGAGACACAAATATGCTCTAACATAAATTTGTCTCGTTTTAACTCTGTCTTGAGTCTGAGCTGAGTGAGAGTGCGGTCTGTAGATTTCATCCTGAGTCCATGCTACTCATGGGGTGGACTAGTTTTTGGTCACTTCTAAAGAAATTGAAGAAGGATTTATACAATACATTCATAATGAATAACTAAACTTTTACACTAACAACTAAACAAAAATTTTACAAAAGGGCTTTCCTATGAAGCTCCAAACCGCCAAAAAACAATGGCCATTTTCCCAACGTTCTTAGACTAGTCAAAAATAAAACCTAACTTATCAAGTTAATTACAAACTTTCCATGATTTAAGTGACAGTAATCTGATGAGATCCAATAGTTACAGTAAAATGTACCTACTATTCTTTTCCTAGTCTAAAATAACCATTGTTGTTTGGAAGCTATCAATGTTACACAAGGGATATTCTGTATCTCAGTACCTCTGGAAAATGACAAAGTTGCTTGGAACCAATCTGCTTTTCTCCAGCTGTCCAAAAAATGGATAAGCTACATTTTGTAACATTTTTTATTTTTAAAAGAGATCCTGCTGAGTTTCTTGCCGGCTCATCTCAGCAGAATCAGCATTCCGAACCGGTGGTAGATTCTCGACTTGTCATAAGAGCCACAAGTGGCCTACATGAAATAAAGAACTTTGAGTTTGAACAAAAGAAAGTTGCCAACTAAGAACTGTCAAACCCGCATTTCTTAATACAAATTACTTTTTTGAAAATTCTCAGCAACTTTGCACAGCTACTGAGATAGAGGATAGTCCCACTGATAAGCAATGTTGTATGTAAAAACACTGCACGGGTTTCTAAAATATACAGTTTTACAAGCCGGTCACATTGTGTGTGTGAACCTCGCTCGAATGCGATGCCCCGATGGTCACTCTATGACGTCATTGATGCCGTAAAGTGACCAGCAGGGTATTCTCCATTTTTGACATTTCCAGTGGCCAGTTCAAACAATGGAAAGTTGCCAACTAAGAACTGTCAAACCCGCATATCTTCCATGTTTGAGAGTTTAAGTTGGCAACTGAATAATGGCCACTGAGATAGAGAATAGGCCCCCAGTTGTAGCGTAAATTAAAGGCATTACACTGCTTATACATTATACTGGTGTGGGATTGGCTAAAAGATACCGCATCAGTGACTATCGCAATCGCCTCTGATTGACTGAATTAATGCCCTTATTTAATTCTCTCGTTACTCTTTGCTTACTAAATATTCAATAATAAATATTTCAAATAAAATATAAAATTATAAGATATAATAAGAAGAGAGCTTATTTAAGTTGAGTAGATTGTACGTAATAGTCAATTTACATGGCACCTACCTAAAAGACTCTACCACCAAATAAATCGTGTGGTTTCGGCTGGAGGTGTGAGTTGTAATTTTTGTATAACATATAAAATAACCGGTCAAGTGCGAGTCGGATTCGCATACGAAGGGTTCCGTACCAAAAAAACACGTTTCTAGTAGGGACTTTTCTTTAACCACTAATCGCGATCGTTACTCATGCATCATTTCATCTGTGCAATCATTTTTAGACAATCCCGCCAGCTAGTGTTTGGTACAAAATCTCATAAACTCAACTAAATTGACAGGCCAAAATTGAGTTTCCTCCTTTTTATAACTTCATTATAACAAACAACATTTTCAATTATTTTCCTAAATGCAAAAAATTTAACTTAACATAATTTTATACAAACAAAGTACATACTTGCTTACTGTAAAACAATTCGTGTTAGTGACAACTGACTGCTAAATTATTTATTTATAGTAACTATAACTAAAGTAGTTACAAAACATATACCTTTAATTTCCTTTTGAAATAACTGAAAATGAAATGACATTACTTGTGATATAAATGATACTAAATGATAGATTGGAAAAAAAACTATAAAAAAAAACTAAATTTGTTCATTTACAATTTTCATGTAGTGGGAGCATTATTACAGTAATTGTTGGGTAAATGTATTTGTAATGGAACTGCCAGTTACTCGCGATAGATATATTATAGAAGTCTCAATAGCCATCCGGTTACAAGTGCGGACTTAAAACTGAAAGGTTGACGGTTCAATTCCTATCTGTTGCACTATTGTCGTACCCACTCTTAACACAACCCGTATATGGAGGGGAGAGGGGAAAGTTAGTTAAGCTCTGCCTATTATTAAAAAAAAAAAAATATATAGCGGCCGCATTGACAACCTCTTTCTTTTTGTAAGTTTAAAAATAGATTTTTAATGGGTAAAAAATGTGGAAATTCATTAAATGGTGTGACTCAAGAAAGCCGCATATTAATTTACTTTTATGTGCTCCGTCCGGTTATATTAAGTGTATGACACTTTTTTTTTTAAAAAAAAAAAAGAATATTAGTCAAGCTGAAGTTGACTAATATCCTCCTATCCCCTCCAAATAAGCGGGAAGCTTGTGCTAGGAGTGGGTACGACAATAGTGCAACGGGTGGGGATTGAACCTGCGACCTTTCAGTTTTCAGTCCGCAACTTTAACCGTTGGGCTATTGACACTAAACTGACAGACTATCCCGTTCCGCACGAATATTAAATATTTTAAAATGGTTTCCTCTAGTTTAGATGTCGTGTAAAATGGGCGATAAGCACCATCAAAAATATATTCAGTAAAATTGTGATGTAAAACTTTGGCTTAGTATAAATTGTAATATAATATTTTTCACCACACTTGCTCATAAAGTGGCTTCCGTTTCACCGCAATTAGGCACACAATGACACCTATAACTCAAACTGTGACTTTTTATTACCATTATTCACAATGTGAGTTATAAATTTTATTGGTTGAGTTGTTCTTAAAAAAGTTTCTATTACAAAAAAAATCCTACCTATTGCTTGCTCATTTCATACAACTTCGTATTTAAATAGATAATTTCAACTTGTACGTGTTTAATAAATAAAACTGTCACTCAAATATAACTTTTGTTTTTTCTGTAATAAAGAAATCTTGAAATTCCCCATTTTGTACGAGGCTATCCGAGAAAAGCCAAAAAAAAAAAAAAAAAACCTCATTCTTTTAGTCTATGGTCAGGTCATTAAAGGTGCGCGCGCATTCCGGAAAACTGATTAATTTTTCCCGCCATTGCGAAAAATTTTCACAACTCGTTTTCACTGTTTTGTACCATAATGTCCATAATGTAATGTTATTTTAGTATTATTTTCTTCACAAGTGTGTTGAAAAACGTCGTATGATACACGTGTGTATTGATGATTACCGTCCTTGGCTTTCTTAAGACCCTCACCCGACGGCTCGGGTCTCAATAGTGCCTCGGCGGTAATCATCAATGTACCACACTTGTACCATAATGTCCTATTTTCTATTATTTACAATATGAATAATAATGTATAACACGTTGCTTTTAAAATGAGTAGAAATTTTAGCGGATAGCCAGCCGATCCCACAGCTGGGAACGTGCAATAAAACAGCTGGGTGATTTTGTAAAATGATCGCATCGGTGTGACGATTGCAGTCGTCTCTCATTGGCCGATGCTCACTCGTCATCAAAACCTAGCAAATGTGATTGACACAATTTTAAAGGAGACCAAAAAACATATTTGCGGTAGCCCTTCTGAACTCTTCAGTATCTGATGGTAAATCAATGTTTCGTAAATAAACAACTTTGAAAGCTTTTACTGGATATATTTATTACTAGCTTTTCCCCGCGACTTCGCTCACGTCAAGTTCGATTTTTCCAATCCCTATTTTACCCCTTAGAAATTGAATTTTCAAAAATCCTTTCTTAGCGGATGTTTACGTCCTAATAGCTATCTATATGCTAAATTTCGGCCCGATCGGTTCAGTGGTTACAGCTGTGCGTTGATAGATCAGTCAGTCAGTCAGTCACCTTTGCCTTTAGTATATTCAGACTTCGCTAAGCCATCTACGAAACACGTTGTTTTGGCTCCCGTAAAATTTTGTCAATCACACTTCCTAGGTTTTGAAACGGGGCAGACACAACGATCGATGCAGCGTTTACGGCATCCGCTTGTTGAAGCGGTTTCACTCGAACATCAGGTCGTCGAACAGGTAGTTGGGGTTGGCGAGCGCGAACTGGCGGAAGTCCTCCAGCGCCTCCGCCAGCAGCCGCAGCAGGTGCGCCGCGGCGGGGTCCAGTGCGGGGTGCTCGTGGGCGGGCTGCTGCTGCGGCGGCGCCAGGTCGCCCAGCAGCAGCTCGGCGGCGTGCGGCAGCAGGTAGCGGCGCTGCGGCGTCAGCGCCGGCACCACGTCGTCGTGCTGCAGCCCCGCCACGCTGCGGGGGCGGACGGTTTAATATTACATCCAATTTATTATTATTACCCATATAAAAATAAATAGTTTCAAATATAGTTTCTATTGTAGTTACCGACGGGAATGGGTCTGCTTTGTCTGCCCATCTTGACATGTGTTGAATTGTGCGTACCTACGTATGCATTTTTGAAGCTTTATTGTGGAAGCACTGCATACATAGCATAGCTTTGTTACCTATTGTAAAATTTTTTTTTTTTTTTTTTGAAAAGAGCAACTGGTGAGTTTCATAAGTTTATGAGGATTTCTCTCTAGGAAGAAAGAGGAAAAAGACGCGTGGGGAGAAGAACGCTACTCACGTGGCCACGTAGTACTTCTTGTAGGGCAGCGGCTCGTGCGGCGCCGCGTCCGCCAGCAGCCGCAGCGCCAGCAGCAGCTGCGCGTCCGCCGCGTGCGGCCGCCGCCACGCCACGCGGCTGCCCAGCAGCGGCGCCTGCACACCACACACAAGGTCACAAGTCCGTCCCACCCCACACCACCCCACCACCACCCCGCCCGCCACACGGATAGGGCGAACTCTCGGGTGAGCAGGTTCGCTCACGTTTCCCGTCAGTGCTAAAGCCAATTATTTTTAAATTCTGTGCGAAAGAGAAGTAGCTCCCGCTGCACTAGATAGCTCCGTAGAGCACACGCTCAATACTAGAGTGTGCACTTTAAAAATAATAGGTGGTGTATCATTGTCGCTAGTCCACATTTGAATGTAGATTAGCCACGAGCGAGCTCGAGTAGCCATATAACGATGGAACTAGATGGCGCCGTTCAAACGTCAAAGGTATAGCTGCACAAAAACAGCCCAAAAAAGAAATTTCTTTTTTGGACTGTGTTTACTATCGGGCCCCATTGACCGAGAGGCTCGAAGAGATCGGGGGCAAGGTTTTCCCGAGGGCACCTCCTGTGAAGTTCGGACCTCGGCTTAGGCTGATGTCGAACGGGCGCTCTGCATCGTACAGGTCCCCTGTACACGCTCTCGTACGTCGCCGCTGAACCTTTGCCCGTTGTGTGAGTTCGCGGTTATCGAAATAGCTCCTACCTCGAGCGCGGGCGAGCCGTCCTCGGCGGCGGCGAGGCGCGCGCAGTACACGGCCGCGGCCGGCGTCTGCACGAGCAGCACGCGCGTGCCGGCGCGCAGCAGCAGCGCGCGCAGCCACGGCGCGGGCGCGGGCGCCGCCGCCGCCACCGTCTCCGCGCTGTACAGGTCCACCACCTCGCAGCCGGCCGCCTGCAGCAGCGCGGCGAGGTGCTGCGCCGCGCGCTCCATGTGCGAGCAGTCGCGCGCGTACAGCAGCACCACGCGCTCCGCCGCGCGCGCCGCGCCGCCGCGCTCCAGCCGCCTGCAACGTGTTCAAGGTTATAGGCCACAGTCCGTCACGCTAGTCCAATGCGAGTGGCAGACTCCACATCCCATTGAGAACCTTATGGAGAATTATAAGGCACGTAATATTGAATTGTTTAAACTCACCTAACTCCGAAAAGTCTCACATTTAACTACGAGAAAGTCTAATCTCATTTAGTCCCTCTCGATTAAGACAAGTTATAGTTATTTGAAAAAACGTAAGCCAGCAGGGTTTTCCGAGCTTTTGCAGTGCTTGTGCATTTTTAGTGCGTGATCGTGAAATTTCGACCAAGTAGTTTAGGCGATTGGTTCGGTGGTAGGAAGATGACGGTGGAACTAAATTGAATAGTTCTTGAGCACACACTCTGAAATATAGCTTTTAAAATACCGACAGACAGACCACCTTCCACCGATGTTCCAGACTTGGGAGTCTGGAGTTAACCAGCGATTCGTAGGTGCAAGGATTTCCACGGGCCTCGATCTTGTGGCGCCGCCGTTATGGTCGGTCGGTTAGTGGGGGTCCGGCAACACTGAATTTTCCTTTGCAGAGTCGCTTATTCACTTTTGTTTTCCATGTCAATATGTTTCCTGCAATGAGAACCAGTGTAACGTTTAATAGGAGTGCTATATCTTGGCCACACTCACCGAGTGATGTCATCGACCCAACTCCGCAGGATGTTCTGCTTGAACTTCCCGGCACGGGCGGCGCGCAGCAGCAGCAGCAGCAGCAGCGCCAGCACGCCCAGCAGCAGCGCGCTGCCCACACCGCCCAGCACCCACCACAGCTGCGAGTCCATCCCCGGCACGGTCGTCGATATACTTTTTGCAGCATTGTGATCTGACCAAAACAAGAGTATTATATTTTATCTACTAGTTGTTTCCTATCCAGAGGAATTCAATACGAATGCGGGAAGGACATTTTGAACACTAAAAATCTCTGCTCTAATCATTGCGAGACCCAAAATAAGTCGTACGCAATACCGCACCAGCTGCAGTTCATGTACACCTGCAGAGCGCTACATCGACTCACAGAAGTTGTGGTGGAAGTTGATGACGCTGTCCACGTTGAGCGAGGTCCAGGGCGCCGTGTGGCGGAACACCGCGCTGTAGAAGCCGTCGGCGGCGCGCGCGCGGCACCGCACCAGCTGCAGTTCATGTACACCTGCAGAGCGCTACATCGACTCACAGAAGCTGTGGTGGAAGTTGATGACGCTGTCCACGTTGAGCGAGGTCCAGGGCGCCGTGTGGCGGAACACCGCGCTGTAGAAGCCGTCGGCGGCGCGCGCGCGGCACCGCACCAGCTGCAGTTCATGTACACCTGCAGAGCGCTACATCGACTCACAGAAGCTGTGGTGGAAGTTGATGACGCTGTCCACGTTGAGCGAGGTCCAGGGCGCCGTGTGGCGGAACACCGCGCTGTAGAAGCCGTCGGCGGCGCGCGCGCGGCACCGCACCAGCTGCAGTTCATGTACACCTGCAGAGCGCTACATCGACTCACAGAAGCTGTGGTGGAAGTTGATGACGCTGTCCACGTTGAGCGAGGTCCAGGGCGCCGTGTGGCGGAACACCGCGCTGTAGAAGCCGTCGGCGGCGCGCGCGCGGCACCGCACCAGCTGCAGTTCATGTACACCTGCAGAGCGCTACATCGACTCACAGAAGCTGTGGTGGAAGTTGATGACGCTGTCCACGTTGAGCGAGGTCCAGGGCGCCGTGTGGCGGAACACCGCGCTGTAGAAGCCGTCGGCGGCGCGCGCGCGGCACCGCACCAGCTGCAGTTCATGTACACCTGCAGAGCGCTACATCGACTCACAGAAGCTGTGGTGGAAGTTGATGACGCTGTCCACGTTGAGCGAGGTCCAGGGCGCCGTGTGGCGGAACACCGCGCTGTAGAAGCCGTCGGCGGCGCGCGCGCGGCACCGCACCAGCTGCAGTTCATGTACACCTGCAGAGCGCTACATCGACTCACAGAAGCTGTGGTGGAAGTTGATGACGCTGTCCACGTTGAGCGAGGTCCAGGGCGCCGTGTGGCGGAACACCGCGCTGTAGAAGCCGTCGGCGGCGCGCGCGCGGCACCGCACCAGCTGCAGTTCATGTACACCTGCAGAGCGCTACATCGACTCACAGAAGCTGTGGTGGAAGTTGATGACGCTGTCCACGTTGAGCGAGGTCCAGGGCGCCGTGTGGCGGAACACCGCGCTGTAGAAGCCGTCGGCGGCGCGCGCGCGGCACCGCACCAGCTGCAGTTCATGTACACCTGCAGAGCGCTACATCGACTCACAGAAGCTGTGGTGGAAGTTGATGACGCTGTCCACGTTGAGCGAGGTCCAGGGCGCCGTGTGGCGAAACACCGCGCTGTAGAAGCCGTCGGCGGCGCGCGCGCGGCACCGCACCAGCTGCAGTTCATGTACACCTGCAGAGCGCTACATCGACTCACAGAAGCTGTGGTGGAAGTTGATGACGCTGTCCACGTTGAGCGAGGTCCAGGGCGCCGTGTGGCGAAACACCGCGCTGTAGAAGCCGTCGGCGGCGCGCGCGCGGCACCGCACCAGCTGTGGCGTCACGGTGCTGCAGTTCATATACACCTGCAGTGAAACCATACACAGTTTATTCACTGGTAGTCTTAAATTAGCTAGGTACATGTTTAAGAATTTTAGATAAGATCAGGATAAGGATTTTAGATACTAGTTTTCAACTTAGCTTAAGAGAGGAATGCTAACCTTGTCATCAGAGTCATTACGGCTCATGTACACCTCATATTGAGAAGCAGGAATGCCAGGGTGCCAATCAATTACCACATCTTGCCTGAAATTGTTCATAATAATAATTATATAAAGGTAGGACAGGGTGACAGGAAACAGATTCTATGAAATTATAATAATTGTTTTTACTAATTCAAGAAGACCACCAGGTCCAGGTCTTAAAATCAGGTGAGATTGCAGTCAAGGACTATCTTGTCAATGAAAAAAAAAAACAAGACAATTCCTTTCATAATGCTATTTCTGTTTCAGCTTCTTTCTTTCAGTTCTACCAGCAGTAGCATTATAAAACAGTATCCTATAGGTAGGTATATATGTACTTGTGTATTCGGTACTCACCCATCACTCTGAGAGTTGGCACGAGCCTCAATTTTAGTGAAATCTTCTAGTGTTAAATCAGTCTTCCTAACATAATGGTATTGACTGTTGGAGTTCAACAATGCAACAACAGGATAGGGGTTGCCCTTAGCTTCTGTCTCACTGCGTTGCTCTGTGTCAATGAAGTAGCACGTGGAGCTAAATATTGCATCCAGGGTGGCCGAGAAACAAACCTGCAAGCCAACAAATACTTAATCAAATTTATTTTAACTTAAATTTAAATGAGTTTACTTCCACTTGAAAGACAGTATTTAGTTTTTATTCTGAGCAGTGATAGTCTACTTTAGACTGATTCTGAAAGTCAGTGGTCCTAACCTCTTAGACTCTAGAGGTTAGGACCTCTGACTACTTAGTTTTTAAGTGAGTAATCTAATATCTTTTAATGGTGAAGCAAAACATTATGAGGAAACCTGCATGCCTGAGTTCTCCATAATGTTCTCAAAAATTTGTGAAGCCAGTTTTCATTGGACTAGTGTGCTGAACTATGGCTTATTACCCTTCCATAAGACCTGTGCTCAGTATATTTTAGTTTACAAAAACAGTTATAGCTAACCTTAACAAATTACTATACCTACGAATCAAGCCTGTCTTGAATGGTATCAAGAACTCTGGCTACATTTCTTCCCTGAATAGAGGTGCCCGTGCCCGGGACCCGTGACCCCCCGAAATGGGGGTCACATTCTAAACACTAGGCTATCACTGCTCACTAGGGAATAACAGGCTGAATAAATCTAAAAGTTCCAATAATATGAGATAATACATACATTTGTGCAATTAGAGTTGACCTGGACGGGTTCCTCAAAAACTGAATGATAATGACGCTTGTTATAGTTGGAATTATCTTCATTGCACTGTTCCGCCTTCAGCGCAGTGTAGTAATACAAGTGCAGCACCCACTTGGTAACACTTTTGTTCGCTACGGTACACCACTTCAGTACGAATCTCCCTCGAACATTGAAAACAGGCTCGAAATATAAACCCCTTTCGACACTTTCGTCACATAACACATCGTAAAAACTATTACTTGCGTTCGACACGACACATAAAAACAACAACAGCACCAGTGTTTTCATGGTACCTCTAATGATTAGCTATAGATAGGGCATCCTCGCAACGTGTTATCGTGTTCCCAAAACTTTATTTTTTCAAAAATCATCAAAAATAATAAATAAAATAACAGAAGGACTAAAACTAAAATTGTGTTTTTTTTTGTTGACAGCAGTTGACAGTTGACAGCATAGACCACAGATCAGAACAGAGAACAGACTAAAAGACCACAGACTAAGACGGAAAAAAGTTGACAGATTGATCAAAGAGTAGGGATACTCGATCTGAATCGATTCATGGTTTTACGATCTACCGATTTTTTTTATCAATTCAAGAGGATGCGATTCTCACACAGATCAAACCGTAGCCTATATTAAGATCGTATGAAAAAATCGTATCAATAAACTATTATTTTTGAAAAGTTTAACAGAATCTAGTAATGTAAAATATGTTTTATACTTTTTAGTAAAAATAATTTGGACCGACTCATTGGATAGCCTGTTACAGCTAGATACCAAAGGATTTTACTATAGGGCTTCTTAACCAAATAACTTTGTAATAAATAGAGTATATGTTTTATGTTAAAATAAATAATTTTGCATTCATACTGTACTTTTCATTATTTCAAAGCAATACGATTAAGATCGTGAATCGATTTCCGAGGTAACGATCTATTATGAATTATAAAAGATCAAGACAGAAAGACAGTCAACGACAGATACTATACTAGTGATTCGCCCCGAACTGAGACCTCGCGGTATCCCATAATTCCCAAAAGATAGTTTTAATTATATATTGTAATAATTAACTTTTAACATTAGACGCAAAAACATAATAATAGTTGACGCAAAACTGTTTTACCGCTACAGCGCCATCTATTAGCATTATTGTGAAGCTATTAACATTAAAAATTAAATAATTTTGTTTCTTTATAACATGTCTAATTATACAGGATATAAAACCAAATTACATAGGTAAAATTATATTAAATGATAACACAGGTCTACAGTGAAAATGTTGCAGCCAAAACTATAACTGTTTTTTAGTATATTGGGTACCCGGATTACAACTGCATACTTATTTTTTTAATGCTACGTGTAGTTTTCGAGATACGAGGTATGTGTAAAAAAGACAAAATAAGCCATTTTTAAACATTTAATTACATTATTTTAAAGCTAGGAAGCTTCTTATTCAGATTTTTTTAAATGTTCATTGCTATGATTGTCCCATGTGATACTCCAACAATAATCTGCCATCATATGCTCATCCCAACGACCTTGGTACCTATTTTCCGTCAGTTTTAGATCCTGATGGAAGCGCTCTCCTCGTTCTTTGATGTAGGAGCCAAGATTTTCATGAAACTTGTCCAAGTGGCTGTGCAGGGAGTGCACTTGTATGCTCATGCTACAGCCAACCTTTTAAAAGTTATCTAGAAGGTCCTGAACTAATTCCACGTCATTTTTTGCCTTTCATTACCTAAGAAATTTTTGAAAATTTTTTCTCTGTCATGCTCACGACAAAATGAGACTTTCGTGCCTGTAGCAATTAAATTCCTTTCTTTAAGTCTCGATGCTAGTCTCAGACCTCTCTTTGCAATGGTAAATACGTAAAGTACTGAGTAAAGAATATGGGTGCCGCTGATGATTCAAGATCACTGTCTCGTTCATTTGAAGAGACCTCCATCATATCTGTCTCCGACGAATCCGATGGTGCTGCCCTCATAGTATCGTCTGAGAGTGGTTAAGGCCGTCTAGCAGACGATAGGTCTGGATATGTCATTTTTTTTCAATTTACCCCATGAAATTTGATTAAACAAAAATAAAAATCATCAAAATAGTTTTTTGGTTCTGATCAAATCATAGGTACACCGAACCTCAATTGTGCTCGTTTACCACTCGACCACTGACTCGAATATTCAATACACAATTTGCACATGATATTTTGTACCCAGGGATGGATAAAGCCCTTGATCTCGATCTTAAAAGAGTCAAAATACGCTCTTTTTATGAAGGCCGTTACAGGTTTTCTGAGTTTTTTCACTAGATGTTCACCAAAAATGTTACAAAATGTATTCGAATTATTTAATCAACTCCTCTTATATGACGACATAATGATATTATCGGATAATCACACAAATTGGCGGAATACGAACACATTAAACATAGCAAAATGGGTATTTTTTTCCGATGAGGGTAGTTCAAAAACTACACGTAGTTTTGACCTTGAAAAACTTCTGTACGACTAATTATCAAGTCATTCACCAAATCATATAATAGGATTGCTAGCAAAAAAAGTTTTTCATTTTTTGTAGACCTGTGTAATCTTAAAAAAATATCAAGACTCGGTGGGTGGTATGGTGCTAGTTGCTACCTAGTAAAAATAAAACAAAATTATAAGTTTAAAAGTAATTTACTAATTAGGTAGGTAGTTACTTAAATAATTACTCGGTAGTAGCATTAGGTAAAATTTTTTTTCTAATTTCATTTAGGAGTTGACCAAAAACGAAAATACATATTTTACTTAATACAATAAATTGTTTCATTATTTTATAAAGAACTTTTTTATGGAATAATGAAACAATTTTGATAAACCTTGATAGTTTTTGAACATTGAACTTTAGGTATTATTACAATTCTGATGATCAACAAAAATAAAATAATTGTACTTAATGCTAGCTTAGATAGTTTTAATAGCCCACTCTCAAGATTGTTTTAAAAGGGAATGATGGAATTAACCATATTTACATGCTAACAGGTGCAATTTTAATCCTTCGCTTACTTCACTCACAACTGCATTATTGTGGGTTTCCAGTGGCTATGGAAACAGCGGAAAATTGTTGACAAAGAACTGTCAAACCCAGCTTGACAGTTCTTAGTGAGCATCTTTTGACAGCCACTGAGATAGAGAAGAGAAAACCGCAGGCTTCGTTCTGGGGCTCCGCGTTAGGAAGTGAAGTTAGCGTGAGGTGTCAACGGTCCAGCCATGCCAGGTGCCGCGCGCTGCGGGCTCACTGCTGCTGGTGCGCGGCGTACACGGCCAGCGCGGCCAGCCCCGTGGCGGCGGCGTGCGCGGCGCGCAGCCACAGCAGCGCCCAGGCGCTCAGCCCCAGCGCGTGAGCCACGGCCTCCTCCAGTAGTGCCCTGAGTAACAGAATAGCTTATTAATAGTGTAACAACTTTTTTTTTTAATTTGCTGACAAGATAGTCCTTGACTGCGATCTCACCTGATGGTAAGTGACGATGTAGTCTAAGATGGTAGCGGGCTAACTTGGAAGGGGTATAGCAGAGTAAATTCAACCCATACCCCTAATCGGTTTCTACACTCCACCGTGCCGGAACGCTAAATCGCTTGGCAGCACGTCTTTGACTGTAGGATGGTAACTAGCCACGGCCAAAGCCTCCCACCAGACCAGACCAGAGACAATTTAGAAATAATAAATTCCTAAATTGCCCCCGCCGGCACAGCGCTCACCACTGCGCCAAGGAGGTCGTCAAAATACCATGGATGATAATGAATGGACCTTATAGAATTTTTGAAACACTTCATTGGTGAATGGTTCTTCTCTGTGTAGAGTCGCTTGTTAGTTTTCATTTAGAGTAGTAATGAGGAAGGGAAGGGGGGGATGGCGCGGTGGCACACCTGTAGGGCACCAGCAGCAGCAGGCCCGCCGTGAGCGGCAGCAGGCGGCGCGGCAGGTCGCTGCGCGCGCACAGCCACACCAGCGCCGCGCTGGCCGCGTGCTGCAGCAGCGCCACGTTGGACTCGGCGCACGCGCGCACGTAGCGCCAGTCGAACTCCGAGCCGCGCGCGCCCACCCACAGCAGCACGCTGCGCGACACCAGCACCTGCCACCCAAACCTTGTTCTAGCATTGTGGCAAACTTGTCCTTGCACTAATCACTATCCAGACTCCGAACTCTACATGGAATATAAGCAAAATTTCAGATCTTTTATAAAAATGGATCTGATGGATTGTTATACATATCTTCAAATTACAGAATATGCAGAAGAAATATTTTATCCATTTGTTCAAATTCAAAATTATTTATTTCATGTAGGCTTTCACTGATTTAGAAAACAGAGAAAGATGTGATAAAACTATTTAAAAGATCTTTTATGACCAACTGTGAAAACAATAACCGACAAAAGAAAAGGAGGAGATACATGAGAAAACATACCTCAGCACTCGCCCAGCCTATAGCCGCAGTAAGGATCTTCGCATGTCCCTTGCCAGGAATTGCATTCAGCGCAATGTAAATCCCTGCAAGGTCTGCCAAGTCTACTGTTGCTTTCAGAATTTCCTGAAAATTTGTAAAAGATCCTGACTACTAAGATACATATAACTTTCAGTTATTTGGTTTTGTTGTTGTAGTCTAGTATGGAGAAGTTCTTTCTCTGATCCATCTATTATTCTGCAAACAACAGTTAAAACTCAGTTTTTTATTTTTCCTGAATAGTTGAGTTTTTGCAATCACAATTTTATTTTGTTTTTTCTTAATAATTGTGAACTTTTTAGCAATTTTTGTGATACATTTATTCTTTGAGTTACAAGCTGATGCTGGCCTTCTAGTTTTTAGATTACACCACCTCCCACATGCTTTTCCTCTTGTATGTAGAATAATATCTCCTGCTTGTTTGGCTGGTGTCTTTGTCTCCACTGAGACGGGTGGCTTGCCAAAAGTAGATCAGGACATCATTATTATGATGTAGTATGTACATATCTAATATAGTTATTCAGAGTACTTACTAAAAATATACTGTAGTCCCCTCCACTTTGTATATTATCGGAATCAGGAAAGAATGTGGCCAATAACAGCATTTTGCACAACTGTGTGAAGATATAAAGCCCGCCGGCATACACGCATTTTGAAAAAGTTGCGTATTCCGATCTGAAAGGAAAAATACATCAATACTTGACAGCCAAAATAAATTCTTAGAATACTTAAATGGCCAAAACTGTAATAAATCATAACAGACCATAACCTCATTAGATAAAAACTTACATCCCTGAGAACTTGTAAGCCATGTGATAGGGCGCATAAACTAATGCCAGACAATTACCAAAGTGATAAAGAGTCATTTTTAATTAATGTTATAGAACTTTCATTTAAGATTGTAGTTTAAAGATTTAATTATAATTTCCCAAATAAATTCGCATGACACAAATCCATTTTAATTTGACAATTGACATTTACAAACTGTGATTGACGTTGACAATGACACTTGCTGATGATTATTGTCTATGAGTGATGGGCGTTGACCTCTATAATAAATATACGATTAACACTGGACTGGCTGTTCCCACTCCCTATACAAAATGACAGCACCACATTTGACATAACTATGAGTGTCTCTGATGATAATATTATTAGTTCCAGGGACTATACAAAGTAGAGATTATAATGATAAATAGGAAGTGTCAAAAATTATTAACAACTAACTGATGCCCGCGACTTCGTACGCATGGATTGAGATTTTTTATTTCCGCGGGAACTCTCCTATTTTCCGAGATATAGCAGCCTATGTGTTGTTTCAGACTTTAATCTTTATCTCAGCCAAATCGGTTTAGTTGTTGCGGTCTGATTGAATAAAAAACATCCATCCATACATCCAAATTCGCATTTATAATATTAGTAAGTAGGTAACTACCTAGGATTAGTACGATAGTAGGACTCAGTTGTCAACTAGTTAGTGTCCTCACCATAGGCTTAGAATAAAAATTATAAGTCTATGGTTCTCACTAATTTTAGTTCCTTAGACACAATGTTTATTGTTTATAGCGCGTAGAGAGAGAAGACATAGAGTCAGTGACGATTTCTTTCTCACTCACACTAAAAAGAGAGCAGAAATAAAGTTATTAATGTGATAAACAGAGACGCAGCTACCCAATTTTTTGTCCCTCATAGTGTAACCAGTTTTTTTCAAGGTCGACACACTTTTGTGCGAAACAAACTGACAGTTAATAAGAAAATTTAGTATCTATGTGTGTTGCCAGCTTTAGGTACCTATACAATGTCCCGATTTTCCCTATCCTACTTATATTATAAATGTGAAAGTTTGAATGTATGTATGGCCATCCATACATACATCCAAATTTCAGCCATATCGGTTTAGTGTGGCGTGATTGAGTAACAAACATATGGATGTTTGTTACTCAATACGCCACACTAAACCGATATGGCTGAAATTTGGCACGGAGATAGGTTTTTTTTAGTAATGTCCTCTGACATACCGTAACGGCGGGTTACTTTGGCTACTTTTTCAATTTTAGGGTTCCGAAAAAAACTTCGGAACCCTTATAGGATCACTTCGTTGTCCGTCTGTCTGTCAGTGTGTCACCACCGTTTTTTTTTTTTTTAATTTTTGTTGAAACAAAATAAAGTCGTGATGGAAGAAATGAATATTATGAGAAAAGAAAAGAAAGATGATGGATACTAGAATATAATATATGTCGGCGATGATTAAAGTGTATTCAGTTAGATAGTGTCGGTTACTGTTCTGAATCATCCTGAAGTTTCGTTCGAATGTCCAACGACCAGTCGAGAACTGTTGGCGATCTTAAGAATTATTTTATTTACAAAGTTCTTAATTTTTAAAGCCATTTTTAAATAGCTCGAGGCAGATTTTTAATGTTTTTTTTAAATAATTATTAACTTAAACTATGAAGAGTTGCAGTTTTATACGACTGCCTGAAAAAAGGAATATACTGTTAATTTCATTAATGATGATTTTGATGACTAAATATACAATTTTTGTTGCTTTTAATTCAATAACATTACTCGATCGAAGGAAAATTTTAACTGTTCATTAAAAATTATTTTGTGTAACATTCTTACTAGTAACGAAAAAAATTTTCCTTTGTGTTACATACATCTTTTTTCAAAGTGACTTACATATGCTAAATTTCTATTCGGCATTTCAATATTTTTTTTAAGGAGCAAATAATTATCTAGTGAATTGGTCCTATGAAACTACATTAAAAAACTTTAGTAAAAAAAAAATATTTTTAAAAAACCGACTTACGTGTACAAACTAAAATTATTTTATACTTTTAAATGGTGGTTGAAGTTAATATTGTGTGCAATAAAGAATAATAAATTCTTTATTGCACACAATATTAAGATATATGTAAAAAATAGAAGCTTACCCTAATAGGTATGTCTCTCCCAGACAACCTTATATGTGTAGGTATGTTATTTAAAAAATAAAACAGTTCAGCATCTGTTTTGTCGTTTTATTTAAAAATCCTGGGAAGAATTTTCCATCTAATTTGGGGTACTAGGGGAGTGCAGTTATTGTGGCA
The DNA here is from genome assembly GCA_933228805.2 of Hipparchia semele. Taxonomy (NCBI): domain Eukaryota; kingdom Metazoa; phylum Arthropoda; class Insecta; order Lepidoptera; family Nymphalidae; genus Hipparchia; species Hipparchia semele. The sequence goes on from OW121717.1 coordinate 14,550,235, forward strand.
ACATTAAACTCGAACTTGTCATGTGACGTCATCGTTACGTCATGTTATCTCTATTTCAGTCGCGGTTACACAGTACCTTGGTCTATTGCCTTCTCTGTCTACGTTATAGCGCCTTGAAATGACTTCAATCAAGAAGGTTCATAAAAAAATATGAGAGCAGTCTGTCCAGCGTTTATCATAGATCAATTATAGAGGTCAGTGGCGACGGGCAACGCGGCAACGGCTTGAGTTTTGAATGCTTGGCAGTGACAGTTGACAGTTAACGTAAAGTCACTTGTAACTGTGCTTGCATTTTGTAACAGGTTACACAGAAGAAACGGAACGGCGCGGTGTACGATTAATAATTATTTAACTCGATATTTTTCTGTATTTTTATGTCTATTGAAAATGTTATTAATCCACAACAGGTTTAGTCACGGTTTAATTAAATATTATGAGGTGAGAACGTGTCAAGAGAGCTAAACCGTGCAACTGAGGCTGTGAGCTTTTGACATCGACTATGAGTATGACCCTGAGGCAATTTACGTATGATGGAACGTAACGTAATTTTAAATCATGGATTTGTTTTGTATTTTTTTTTTGCTATAATAAGTTTTTTGATATTATTTAGTGCACAATTTCTAATTATTTTGCTTATTGGCATAGCATAGATGGTGGTGCTTTATGAAATTTGAATGCATTTAACTTTAGCTAATATTTAAAAAAGTTTTTGAAAAAAAAAAACTTATGCTTGCTAAGCAGCTTTATTATTATTGCTAAATTATATGTTTTCTTAATGTATTTGGGATAATTTGGGTAAGTCCAACACATACTTTATGTCACCAATATTTGAAGATTCTATAAAAAGGGGTGTCAATGCGAAGACAAAAATAAAAAACAGAGGGTTGTATAAAAGGGGTAACATTTTTTAACCCTTTATATTTTTTAGCACACGCGCAACGGGGTTGGGGATTTGTTATCCAATAGCAAGGAAGGGTTTAGAAAATTTAGATTTTATTTATCCGAGGAATGGTTTCGGCCCAGCTCGGTGGGTGCCCCGGCAAATATTCTACGGCAGTCTCCCTTTGGATGTCAGGGAACAAACCTGTCTGATACATTTGCATACCACCTTTGATGGTCTAAATAAAATTTTAATAGTAATAAAGGTGCTTTTGTGGTCATTTGAAATAAAATATGACTAAATTTTTTGTCTACGGTGTGTCCAATTACTGGATTTTAAACTGAACTTGGTGAGTACATTAACAAGTTGCTTTGTTATAAGCAGAATAGTAGATACATTCCACTATTATTATTGTTATTTTTAATTAAAGCTCATACCTCTAAAAAATATATTATGTTACATTTTTTATATACAATTAAGGTAGGTAAATGTAATCAGAAACTAATTAATTTTCATTATTGAACTTATGACTTAAGTTATTTTACAAAATAGCTTAACTTTCTTTAAAGCTATGGCTAAGCATCATGGTATGCTTAGCCATAAAGAATTTTAACTAGAAGACTAACCATGGAATATCTTATTGGATTTTAAAGGATTTTATTACTTACTGAGAAACTTACATTCTTTGATTTTATTGTATGAAAAAGTTATGTATTTAAGTATTAAGATTAAAATAAATAATTTCCCTACCATTATTACTACCTGCCATTAGTCAGATACTACATATTATTGATACTTCATACTACCTATGAAGTATCAATAATATGTAGTATCTGAACTATATTAGATAGATGTACCTAAATACAGAAATATAAAGTCTGTAATTTCAAAATAACAAAAATATTTGAATGAATGCACAACCCTAACTGTATAAGTGTGTTTAAAATCTTTTCTGTTTTTGTGTCTGAAGACACAAAAACAGAAAAGATTTATCAGGACTTCCGCAGGCTGGTAGAGAATTATAATTATTTATTTATACATACCTCTGAATTGGGATCTGAAATATAGAATCTTATGTTGTACCTACCTACCTACATGAATTATTTCTTATTACTAGTATTGTAGTGTTAATTACTATAATTACGTCCCTACGTACGTACCACACGTAGCTACTGAAAATGTCTTTCGACTTTCAGAAGTTACCTTTTCATTTAAAATAATCATTGAAATTATCTGGAAATTTCATTAAATAAAATTAATCGATGAAATTGAAATCGGCTAAATTAAACACAACAGTCATCAAACACAACATTCAAGTAGGTAAAGGAAAATTTTTCTCGCAAAAAGGATGAATAAAATAAAAAGCGAATCCTGCGGGTTCGCTCACGTTATCCCTCCATTACGGCATTGTCCTTTCACAATGGCGATGGAGTATAAAGAATCGCGACCATTAGGTAAATTTCCTTATTCATTTTTTTGCGTGACACCCTCGGCGTAAAAAGCGGGAGAGATGTTATTTATCACGCGGAGACGGCGCGCTGCTGCGGATGCCCTCGAGATCTCAATCTTGCGGCGGCGTGAGCTTTTTGCGACCCCCTCGAGTTCTCCTAATCTGTACCTAATCGCTATACTTAACACTTTTTAAGTGTCTTATGTTTCTTTTACGATACCTGATTTATGTAGATGATTTTTACCACATAATTTCTATAATTATATTAAGTAAGTAAGTATACCTATACCTATTTATATATTCCACTAACATTACCCCCTTAGGGCTTGAATTTACAAAAACCTTAGCGGATGCGGACCACTTAATAGCTATCTGTATGCCTGCTGCTGCAGCTGAGCTGTGCGTTGATAGATCAGTCAGTCAGTCATCTAATTGGTAACAACAGGCTATACGTGACTACGTTGAAATGCAGTGAATTGGTCACATATTTTGGAGAACCGTAGGTCCTGTAGTGGTAGCGTCTTGGCAAACAATTTATTTTATTTATTTATTTATTACAATGTACAAAGGGCCTAGCTGGGAGGCAGGGTGGAGCGACAATATCAGGAAGGGGCTGGTGTCGACAGGACTTGATCAGGCAAGCTTAGAGTACATTAGCACTAGTTCAAAGTATTAGTCTTAATAAATTGAATATTAACACTACTTAAGAAGTTGAATAGCGCTAAGAAAACTCAGGTAGTTGATTGAATATAGGTACTTTTTGGGTTTGTGTTAGTATGGTACGTTACCTACTTTAGATTCTCAATTTTATTTGAAAGGACTTTATTATTCAGAAAAACTTTTACTGAAGTATGGAATCTTATAAGAATGCCCATCATTACTGCAGAGCTACATAAAAATGATTTCAATTTGGGGGTGCGAGTATAGTAATGTATTATTCAGGTCACGCGCGCTGCAGCCGAGTGCGGCAGGCAGATAAGCGCGTATTGAGCCCAAAATGCCGAAAGTCCTACGCCGCGCGGCGTGCCCGGGGGCCTTATCGGAAACGGCTTACGGTGACCCCATGCAAACTCCCTAATGCGACATTCCTCACCGGCCCTCGCAGATACCCTCCGATCGATCTCAATGCAAAATTACTGCCCGAGACTGCCCCGCCGCTGGGGATACCTACTGCTTTTGTTTCCGTCTAATAATTTTATTTTATGTCTTTATTCATGCTACTTTTTTACTCTCCTTTATTGAGCCTAGGAGCAATAAATTTCGATAGTAAATCCACGTTTTTTCTACTGTTACGATGCCATAAACAGTATTTCTACTTTGAAGATTAAAATTAGAATATTTCAGCCTTATCTAGCGTGTTTATTATACATTAATTTTCATGCTACGTTTGGCGTAATGGATCCATTGTTTTTTTTTGCAAAATGGGTTTTGCAGTGCAAGTCTATATTCAGAATTTGGTTTCGGCACCAATTTAGTAGGTACATTGATTAAGTATCTAGGTAATAATAATAATTGGTCTGAGGGTTACTTTTAAATTGTGTATTTTTTTTAATTTGATTTTATTTTGTGTAGAGTCATTCCACAGCCAATCACAGCGATGGCTGTTTCTTATAAATACCTACTTACCTAAAAGAGCGTTATAAAACGGTTATTCAAGTACACACATGCATAATGAAATATCCAATGATTCCTATGTATCTATACTTAGGTATAACTTTTTCTCTTCTCTCCTATCTTATTTGAATGAAACATTGGAAGGTCAATCTTCATTTTTTATGTATAGACTATCACCGAACGCGGCATAAATATTTGGTGTCTGATCAAATAAAATCCTATTCGCTTTTATATGCCACTGAATATTGAACGACGGGCGACGGTATAATTCGCAATACTTTGCAAGGATACATGACATGACTTCGAGGGACCGACCTAGTTTACATATAAATGAAACTATGTACATATGGAAAAGTAAGTGAGTAGGCTCGATATTCACTTTTTCCCTTACTATTGACAAGAGTAGGTAATATATCTTAGAATGAAGCGGCTAATATAATTTCACTTAATAAGATCCAACTTCACTTAAGAAGTTTGTTTCATCACATATTTTTAGTCTTTGATTCAATCAATAATTCCTACTTATAATGATTTTCGTTGACCTAAAATAGTATAACATTAGTAATGTATGAGAAGGAGCTGTATTTTTTACGCTCTCATAAATATTAAAGGTCACTCGTGTCTGCAGGATTTTCAATTCGAGCCCGACGTGGATCCCCTAAGATTTAGGCTCTCTGTTCGCGGATTAGAGCGATGTGATGTATGGCCGCGGGTGGCGGTAAATCAAATTTTGATTGCTATTTTCTTTGTGGAAAGTCGGAATCCTCCTGAGAGACTCGGGAGCGGCGGATGCGTGCTGTAACATGGGTTAACCGATCCCCAGGCGATTCGCCGACACACTCATGCGGATTGTACTGTTTTCCAATTCCTCGATACTCTTGCATTTGAAAAGTCATAAGTGTAAACTTGCGTTTCTAATGATTATGAAGTTATTAAGTTATGACCTCGATAATATGATACATACGTATGCTTTTTTTCCTGGGTGCAAGCTTTCTCTGTGCCAAATTTCATCAAGATCAGCTCAGCCGTTAATACATGAAAAGATAACAAACAGATAGGCAGATTCGCATTAATACTAAATTTCTTAACAAAGTCAGTCTAATTAGAAGTTTTTCACATTTTTTGTTTTGCAATTTTTTTTGTTAATTACAATTTTTTGAAATATTATCTATACATATTATAATATAATGTATAGGTATGATATAATTTTGATCCTATTTGCTGTTTGTATTCGCTAAAAATGTATGCTACGAATATGTAAAATGCTTATTGGATAGAGTTTTCTAAATGTAGCTAAGTAATTCCAATCCTAGTCCAATAAGATTAAGTTAAAGAGTACCTACTCAGTGGCCAGGTATAAAAATTATAGAGCGATGGAATTGCCGGGAGCTACTCGTATAATGGCCTCAAGCCATGTCGGGGCTCCAAATTGATACTTTAAGTTTACTTAAGGCTATTGAAAACGAATTTGCTTGGATAAGTTAATTTCAGTGGAATAAGTTGGGCGGGAGGCGCTCGCAACCGCTCGTGTGATCCAATTGCGGCCACTCGCGGTCCCCGATCAAATTCGGCCTCTCTTTAAATATTTGAACTGATGTTACTACAGGGGATAGAGTAAATGGATACCCGTAAAAAGTAATAAGTTTTCCTGGCATTTTTAGGCATGTTAATAAAAATTGGCGTATTAATTCGTCTTTGAAGTACCCTTTCTAATATTATAAATTCTTGAGTTTATTAGTTATTGCTTATTTTCAATCACGCGGTAACGGAGCAAAAGATCGACGTGATTTAGCATGGGTACAATTGAGAACCAGTAGGGCTAAGATGCGCGCTACGAGAAAATTTTGTCTACACGGTTACTCGTAATCTCTATGTGATTCTCTATTGAAATTACAAGTAAACGTGTAGACAAAATTTTCTCGTGGCGCTCCTTAGCCCTACTGGAGAGTGAAAGCTATTTTTATCTCGGGATAACAAAGGGTTCCCGTAGGATTTTAAAAACGTAACTCCACGCACGAAAGCGTGGGCAAAATCTAGTATTTAATTTGTTCTTAATAATAAATAAATAATTATTGCAAGATTACAGTGTTAACTTTTTATTAGCAAAGCAAACGAAGAAGAAGCTTTTTGTAGGTTAGGTGTACCTACACCTACCGGATGTAGGGACAGCGGGTGACGAGTGACGTGGGGGGGAGGGGTGGCGCTGAAGTCGGATAAAAAAGGATCTCGAGGAAATTCCCGACCCTTTTTATACTAAATAGGCAGCTAACACGGCCTGAGTGGAGTTTCAATAGATGCTTTCTCGATGGAAGAAGCGACCTGTAAAGAATCGAGCGGAGGGACCCAAAAAAACTCGGTTATCTATACGTACATACGTCGAGACGCGTGTCACACGGTTTTTCCTTTTATTTTTTACGCGTGCCCTCCTCGGAGGGATAAAAGGTGGAATTCTTTTTAAATTGGAAATGTTTTCTAAGAGGATTACGATTTGCGGAGGTGCTACGATTTGAGCCATAGGAAATAAGGGATCGAGTCCCTGAGTAGCTGTTTACTTATTGTGTGTACCTACAACAAATTTACAATTTGTGCCATCACTATTGTTCTTCAATGAATTATTTTTAAGATAAAATAATACAACTAGACTTGACTAGATAATATACTCATTATCATAACCACTTAACTGCTAAAAACTCGCCATTGGTGAGTCGAGTCGTTCGCTAAGAGTGCTCATGTCGTTTCATACAAGTTGGATGACCGATCCTAAGTCTTGTAAAGTAAGTTCATAAGAGGCAATTTTGTTATTCTTTGACACAAGCCGCATTATCACTTTTTTTTTATTAGAGGTTAGTTTATGCGCGATCTCATAAATTCTGCTTTAGCTACTGTGGGGCGAAGTAGGAACAATTATTGTTAGCCTATGTAAACCTATTCTACTTGTACCCATTATATATGAGTATCCACGTAAACAATCTTCGTACAAATTTTTAATTCATCCAAACACGCAAGTTGTAAATGTCGAAACTAATTATTCAGAATTGGAATTTAGCTACCTAAATAAATTCATATAAGATTCATATACCTGTCGTAGAAAACAATAGAGAAGCTCTGCGGACCCAGAGTATAATAAAAAAAATCTACCAAGTTTTCTACATGTAATAAAGCATCACGTATTCAAAATGCGGAACCAAAATATTGTACACTCCCACGCTACGATAATCCGGTTCAGCAAAAACACGTTGAAAATGCTTTTATTACGTGTTAAGCACGCGATGTTACGTGAAGGACAGAGATGTCGCCACGAGTACGGTGTGACGTCACGCGGGCGCGGTGAGCGGATATACGGCGCCAGCGGGACTGGGAATCATCATGGCGTCTGTCTGCGCGTGTGGATATAAAGTGGGAAATGTGAAACTAACCTAAAATCTGTAGTGTGTTGCGTTGTAACTCTAAGTGATGTGAATTTATAACTGGACAAGTTAATTATTAAACGTGATTGTAAACATATCCAGAGTCTGATTTTCACATTCAGAAGTGGCATTTACGACGAAAATTGGACCCAAATATAGAGAGATCAGTGCCTAATAAAGAAAATGCATTCATGCGGCTACTAAGAAATGCCGATTAACTCCGGCTTCCTTGACAAATGCCAGCACATTTCATGTGGAATCAGTCAATGTCGCTATCGATAAAACTTTTGTATGGAAAACGCAATGTGAACGCGATTTTGTAAGAGTTGAAGAGGATGTCTTTTAAGGATTTCGACAAAGTTACGTAAAACTAGATTTTCATTGAGGCGACTCGAGAGGTGTTAAAGCAGTGACATGAGCGGTTTGCTAAGCGTTTTACAATAAAAAACGAGCCGCTGCAGAATGAAACTTCCAGCTGATGTTCATAGATACCTACAGGTCAACCTGTAATCTGCTCGAAGGGATACTCAACAGTTGCTACCCAGAAGTCTGTGATGTTATAAAAAGATGCTTTTCATGAAACTGACTTGTCTGACGTGTGTCTGACACTAAGTGCAAATTGAGTTATACTTGGACGTATGGATTTTACTACAAGAATCAAGTTTGTGGAACTGAATATCGTAGAGAATGCAGCTGATCATGATGATGATGATAAATCGACTTTTCTTCCGACACAGTTATTACTGAGGTGCGTAGTTGTTATTTTCATTTATCTGTCTGTTGGTTTTAACCATCTATTTTCTGTCTGATCTGTTCTGTTTTCTGACCGATCTGTTCAGTTTTCTGTCTGATCTGTTCAGTTCAGTTAATTTGTTAATCTGTGTAATCCGTTTATCCTTTTTATCCGTTTTATCCATTCCACCTGTTTTATGTTTTATCCGTTTATCCGTTTTATCCGGTTTACCGATTTCACCTGTTTTATGCTTTATCTGTTTAACCATTTTACCCGTTTCACTTGTTTATTTGTTTTATCCGTTTTTACTGTTTTACCCGTTTTATCCGTTTACCCGTTTTATCCGTTTACCCGTTTTATCCGTTTACTCGGTTTATCTGTTTTATACGTTTATCCGTTTTACCCATGTCACATGTTTTATCCGTTTTACCGTTTCACCTGTTTATTTGTTTTGCCCGTTTTATCCGTTTATCCGTTTCACCTGTTTCATCCATTTATCCGTTAAATGCGTTTTACCTATTTTATCCGTCTTATCCGTTTTACCCATTTCACCTGTTTTATGTTTTATCCGTTTTACCCGTTTTACCTGTTTTACCTGTTTTATCCATTTACCCGTTTTATCCGTTTCACCTGTTTCATCCATTTATCCGTTTAATGCGTTTTACCTGTTTTATCCGTTTATCCGTCTTATCCGTTTTACTCATTTCACCTGTTTTATGTTTTATCCGTTTTACCGTTTCACCTGTTTATTTGTTTTACGCGTTTTATCCGTTTATCCATTTCACCTGGTTTATCCATTAAATCCGTTTTACCTGTTTTATCCGTTATCAGTTTTACCCATTTCACCTGTTTATGTTTTAACTGTTTACCTGTTTCACCTGTTTTATCCGTTTATCCGTTTTACCCGTTTTACCTGTTTTTTCAGTTTATCCGGTTTATCCGTTTCACCTGTTTTATCCGTTTATCCATTTAACCCGTTTTACCTGTTTTATCCGTTTATCCGTTTTATCCATTTCACCTGTTTAAGTTTTATGCGTTTTACCCATATCATCTGTTTATCTGTTTTATCCATTTTACCTGTTTCACCCATTTTATCCGTTTTACTTGATTAACTGTTTAACTTTTTTTTCCTGTTTATCCGTTTAATCCGTTTTATCCATTCTGCCCGTTCTGTCCGTCCTGTCCATCCTGTCCATCCTGTACGTCCTGTCCTGTACGTTCTGTACGTTCTGTGCGTTCTGTGCGTTCTGTACGTTCTGTACGTTCTGTCCGTTCTGTGCGCTCTGTGCGTTCTGTGCGCTCTGTGCGTTCTGTCCGTTCTGTGCGCTCTGTGCGTTCTGTGCGCTCTGTGCGTTCTGTACGTTCTGTCTGTTCTGTCTTCCTGTCTGTTCTGTCTGCTTTAACTGTTAAATCTGTCCATTCTGTTCATTCTGTTTTATCCGTTTAATCTGTGTTATCTGCTATATCTGTTTTATCTGTATTTATTTATTTATTTATTTATTATTTATTTTATTGTAATCAACAGCGATACCATCTGTGCAACAGTATTATCTGTATTAACTGCATTATCTGTATTACCTGTACTATCTGTATTATCTGTATTATTTGTATTATCTGTTTTATCTGTACTATCTGTATTATATCTTTTATCAGTTTTATCCATTCAATCTGTGTTATCTGCTGTAACTGCTTTATCTCTATTAACTGTATTATCTGTACTATCTGTACTGTCTGTGCTGTCTGTACTGTCTGTACTGTCTGTACTGTCTGTATTGTCTGTACTGTCTGTACTGTCTGTACTGTCTGTACTGTCTGTACTGTCTGTACTATCTGTACTATCTGTATTATCTCTTTTATCTCTTTTATCTATGATACTGTACTATCTGTATTATTTCTTTTATCTGTTTATCTGTTAAATTTGTCCATTCTGCTCATTCTGTTCATATTGTTCATTCTGTTTATTTTGTTTAATCTGTTTTAATTTGATTATGATGTTCTGATTTTGAACCCAAGTAGAGACTGTTCCGACTTCTGTCCTATTCCTATAATTTTTAACCCTCATACGAGTATTATAGGTTTGACGCGGTTACTTTCTGTTTGAAAGCTGACGTGATCAGGATGGTTTTCGGTTAATCAATAGTGAAGATCTGAACAGGCGTTAAATATCATCAGCTCATTTCCTGCTTGATAAAAGGGTCTTACAGACTTCCGCAGGTCCGTCGATCTGAAAATTGATGATTGGGGCCCCTGGTAGAGAAAGTAAAAATATATTTTTTTTTAAATTACAATTTTATTTGTTTAAGTGCATGACAAAATCCGATTCTGGTTCAGAATAATATGTCTTTTCACTCTGGTTCACCTTTTACGAACAATATGGTTAAATTATATTCTGATCTACGAAATTATTATGTGTTCATATTATGTGTATAACTTAATAATGTTTTTTATTTTAATTGACTTTACTAGAGCGGACTGTAGAACGTAGCTGATCAGCGTTAACGGTTTTTTAGTCAAAGAAAAATGTTGATAGTAGATTGTGTGCGGAGTACAGAGCTTTGAATGTCTTAACAGTCAAGAACAGGTTCCTTTTGCCAAACATTGGTGATGCTAAGTTGAGAAATTACCCGGCACAGTGCTACCACTTAATTATCCTAGCAACGGAGGCTATTAAGATCACACCTGATTTTAAATTCTTCATCTTAACTTTACTATGTCTATCCGGAAGTAGGGGCCGCACCCGAAGAACTGTTTGTTCCTATGTTGTTGTTGAAAATATTATAAGAACCTCCTTAAGTGATATTGTTTAAAGTTCCAGATACTTTGACTCTAATATGGGTAAATACTATCAACTGCTTAAACCGAAATTTGGCTCGTCTCTGATATGTGTGCTCTACCGCCTTAAGATTTGTTAACTGATCTGTTATCTTATGTGCCTCAGGGTCAACTGAAATCCAAGTAACTTAAAAGTGTGCACCAAACATTGGTTGCCTTATATCTGCAACGATTAAGTTCCATCCGAAAAGCTTAGGTCGTAATTCGTTGAAGAGCCACAACTTCCTGCCCTGTGACCATATTCAGTTTCCGCATCTTCTCCTCCAGTTCTCCTCCCAGTTGCATGGTTTGATTCCTACGCATTCTATCACGAAATTTGGTGATTTCCGCTATCATATTAGGAGAGTCACTATTGGATTACTTCGTAGAAGTGTTGGGTGTCGATTTTAGTTCTGAGACTAAATGAGTAGTACCTGCTGTTTCATCATCTTATCAGCAATTTTGGCCGAACAGTTGAGGCCCCTGTAGTTTGCAACTATTCTGCATCTATCTCAAAGTTGAGGTTGCTTTTGCTCTCTTAGTTCCATCTTTCTAGGAGGTTCTGGATTTGATGTATTCCCAAATTTCCGATGCCATGGCCTAGGTTCTTACTTAAAGGCCCTAGAACTCATTAGGTTATTGTGATGCTAGTTGGGACCATGTATTGGCATTGACGCCACTCACAGTTGAAAACACTGATCTGTTTCCTCTTTGCTCTGCGCGCCAGGTGTCAAGCCTTGTGCCGGGACAGGCGCCGGTGGAAGTGCTTTTGGGATGATGTTGAATGGCTGAGTGCTTCATAAGAGGTATACTAGCTTGCTCACTGTGGCATATACATGCAGTTGTTATATGTTTGGTTGGGAGTGCACAGTTGTGACACTGGTGGACATATTAGCGCTGACTGTTATTCGCTCGCAGGCGAATGGGTAAACATAGTGATCAAAGGCGTGTTGAGGTGCACAGTGCCGACACGTGCAGCGTGCATGTAAGCAGGGTTGTGCGAATTGACGCGGGATCTACCGAATGGTCGATTTAACTTCGCGGTGTAAAGAAATGAAACGTTGTAGAGTATTGTGGCGGTGGTTGCTGCTGATGGGTGCAACCGAAGTTCACTAAATTACGGCAACTGATTCTGACAAGGACAGTGTTGACGCACAGGATATAATAGATTTTCTAGAAAGTTAAAAACCTACTTCAGTCCGATCTGGTTCAGTCAATTTAGGTCTGCATCTGAAAATCTTATTCTCCACTAATGCCTGTGTGTGAATACCTGGTGGTATTCACTTTTCAGGATGGCCGATGTTAAGCACGCGATGTTACGTGAAGGACAGAGATGTCGCCACGAGTACGGTGTGACGTCACGCGGGCGCGGTGAGCGGATATACGGCGCCAGCGGGACTGGGAATCATCATGGCGTCTGTCTGCGCGTGTGGATATAAAGTGGGAAATGTGAAACTAACCTAAAATCTGTAGTGTGTTGCGTTGTAACTCTAAGTGATGTGAATTTATAACTGGACAAGTTAATTATTAAACGTGATTGTAAACATATCCAGAGTCTGATTTTCACATACGCTAACGATCGAAAACTGGGAGTGACCATTACTTGGTCCGAGGCTGGAGTAAGCACAAATCCCTTTACAGCCAGCAAAAAGGAATAATTGCTGCAACATTCTGCTGAACGGAGATTTTACTGTGTTGAAATAGGGTCTATTTCGCTTATTATGAGGATTTAAAATGTTGCATTGTGCTCTATAATGGATTTCGACATGCACTCTACGCAGTGTCAGTTACCAGGGGATTTATTTTTTAGTTTGTTTCCTTCATGAGGGTGTATAATTTTAAATAATTTTTGTATTCAAAAATATGTTAAGCTCCTTTTATAAAATAGAAGGGACCATGCAGAGGGCTAGGATTTGTTATATCATATTTTTGCATAATATAGCAGCGAAAGGATACGTATGTAGTAAAATTTAGAACAGGCAGAAACAGAAGGAATTGGAAACCTTTAACTATGCAGTTAAAACCATTAAATCTTCAGTACAATAATTGATTATAACTATGTACGAGTATTTATCTATATCTTCGTTGCGCTGCTACGGTTTCGCAGCGTAAGTAATATATTGTTACGACTACTCAACACTAGATGGCGTTAGTCTCGAAAGTGTTACGACCACACTCAACTCAACTCACTCGACACTGGATGGCGTTAGTCGCGAAAACCGGGTACGCGAACTTACCAGAACTATCCGACCCGGCTGATCACTTCCGCGCACGTTGGAAAGATTCGAGAAAGGAACGTTCTGGAACGTCTCGGCTCATATAAATAGCCGTAGAGAGGCGCCGGAGTTCAGTTCAGTTCAAGCAACCGTCGAGGCGACTTCGAAGCGAAACCTAGTGATCAAAAGTGCTACCAGTGAAACCTACGACTTGGCTACGACCTAGGACATTGTGAGTGCTTAGTGTTTGGACCTAGTGCTTTGTAGTGCTAGTGAATAAAGTCTTTCAAGGAGTCAGCAGGTCTTTCTTTCCAAATCCAGCGAACCCTAGCACGCAACAACTGGTGTCGGAAGTGAGATTTGGAAATGCCATTGACTCCGAGAGAGGACTTCAAGGAGGGCGTCAGGACAAGGGCACAACGAGCTGCGGAGGCCACACCCAATGGGGACCAAGCTCCACCCACTGGACCCGCCCACCAGGCTCCGCCCACCGACCACGCCCCTCAGGCCCCGCCCACTCAAGGTCAGGCTCCGCCCACCGGACCCACCCACCAGGCCCCACCCACCGACCACGCCCATCAGGCTCCGCCCACTCCGGTTCAGGCTCCGCCCACTTCAGTTCAAGCCCCGCCCACTTTGTGTCAAGCCACGCCCACTGGCCACGCCCACCGGGCTCCGCCTACTAGACAGGCCACGCCCACCATCGGCACCGCAGCTTCTACAGCCCCTCAAGTGGCCCTTCAATTAGGAAGTTTAATTGAATTAATGGAGCTGCAAAGGGCTGAAATTCAGGCAATGAAGGAGTCACAAGAACGCAAGCTCAACGCTTTGCAAGAATCACAAGAGCAACAAAAAGACCTCCAAGAAAAAGCGCTTTGGGCTATAAATGATGTTAGTGACACGGTGACTAAGCTTCGAAAAGATGTCGACGTAGTGGAAGAACGAGTTACCGGGTTAGGATTGGATGTTGAAAATGTGAAAACCGGCCTTACTGAACTACAGAAGAAAGTAGTGCGCCTCGAAACCACGGGAGTTGCGATGTCCAGTGGAACTACCGGAGTGGCGCAAGGACCAAGAGTGAAAGTGCCGCCATACGACGGCACTACTTCTTGGAGCGCTTATCGTCAGCAATTTCAGACTGTTGCTACTGCCAACGGATGGACGGAAGAACAGTGCCTGACTGCTCTCACTGTTGCGCTCAGAGGGCAAGCTTTGTCAGTCCTGGAAGCACTGCCACATACAGGGAATGGGTTTCAAAACCTGATGGAGGCACTTGAATCCAGATACGGGGAGCGACACTTGGAGCACGTGTTCCGTGCTCAACTTCGTGACAGAGTTCAACGCTCAGGAGAAGGACTACAACAATGGGCGTTGGAAATTGAAAAACTCGTCAGGAAGGCACATCCAGGAGCCGACTCCAAGATGGTAGACACGAATGTTGTTCAAGCATTTGTCGACGGAATCAAAGACCTGGAGGTCAGGGCTGCAGTGAGGCTTCGTCACCATACCTCGCTAAAGGAAGCATTGGCGCATGCTTTGGAGGTCGAGGCTGTTCGCCATGACATACGGCAGGTCCATAAGATCCGCGAGGTCTCTGAGGAAGTCAAGGAGGTTAAGGCTCCTATGAAGAAACGTTTTGGAGTCATGTGCTACAAGTGCGGCGAGAGGGGCCATCTTCAGCTCAACTGCCCGCAGAAGGAGACCCAGATGGCAAGGATGAAAAGGATCGAGGAACAAATAGAGGAGCTGAAGAAACAAGGGGTTCCGTCCCCTGCCCGGGATCAGGGAAACGAATAAGAGCCAGGACTAAGGGGCGAGTACTGGCTGACGCGGAGGGAGCCCCGACAACTGTTATCTCCCAGGCTTGCAGCGGGAATAGTCTGGCGATTCAGGGGACTATTAACGGGACGGATTGCAAAATGACCCTAGACACAGGAGCCTCTAGAACAATAGTGAACCCAAACCTGGTAAAAGCCGCAAGGGGACACAAAAGGAGAATTAACTGTCGGCTTCTTACTGCCTCCGGCCAGCCAATACCCGTCCTGGGAGAAGTGTCAGTTACGATGTATGTAGGGGAGTCCTCATACTCTCATGACGTTATCGTGGCTGAGATTATGGATGATTGCATCTTGGGTTTGGATTTTATGAAGAAACACAACTGCAGAATTAATGTCGCTGACGGAGTCTTCAAGTGTGGTGAAGAAGAAATCTTCATTCTTGGAGGTGCCTGCGGGAAAGTCGCATGTGTAAAGAAAGTGATTATACCTGGACGAACGGAAGCTCAGGTGCTGGTGAAACTGCCGCCAGCTGGAAAGAAAAAGGCAAACAGATGCGTGTTGATCGAAGACACACCTACCAAGACATCGGCGCAGAAACTGATGACGGCGAGAACCCTTGTTAGTGGAAGCAGTAACGCTGTAGTCAAGGTTTTGAATCTTGGTGATCGCGAGATCTGCTTGAACAAAGGTGACGTCATTGGAAAGTGCGAGGAAGTTATCTGGATGAAAAAGTGTAGTTCGATGACAGGCGCAGACTCAGCAAACAACAACAACTACGGATTAGTGACTGAGTTACTCGATGACTGCAAGAGTAATCTGACTTATTCGCAGGGCATGAAAGCTAAGAAGTTTCTACAGCGCTACGCGAATATCTTCTCCAGTCAAGAAGGGGACCTTGGAAGAACGTCGATGGTTCAGCATAGGATAGATACCGGAAGCGAGAGACCAATTCGTCAACGAGCAAGACGGATACCGATTGCAAAGGAAAAAGAAGTGGAAGGCCTTTTGGAGGACATGAGAAGGAATAAGATTATTGAACCGTCTGCAAGTCCGTGGTGTTCACCTGTTGTATTAGTGAAGAAGAAAGATGGTAGCACGAGATTTTGTGTGGACTATAGGCGTCTGAATGATGTCACTAAGAAGGACAGTTACCCGTTACCTAGAATCGACGACACTTTGGATACCTTGAGTGGCATGAAATGGTTCTCGACCCTAGACCTGAAATCTGGATACTGGCAGGTGGAAATTCATCCAAAAGACAAGGAGAAGACAGCTTTCTCGACCGGCAAAGGTTTATGGCAATTTAACGTCATGCCCTTCGGATTGTGCAACGCACCTGCCACATTTGAGCGACTCATGGAGTGTGTACTGGCAGGCTTAGTTGGAGAGGCTTGCTTAGTCTATTTGGATGACGTCATCATTGTCGGCCGTGACTTCGAGGACCATTTGCGAAACTTGGAGCAAGTTTTCGCCAAAATAGAGGGAGCCAAATTAAAGTTGAACCCGAAAAAGTGTCGTTTATTCAGGAGAGAGGTCAATTATCTCGGCCATGTTATCTCCAGTGATGGAATCCAGACAGACCCGGAGAAACTGGAGGCAGTTCAGAAATGGCCTACCCCTAAGGACAAAACCGAAGTGCGGGCATTCCTCGGCCTATGCTCATACTATAGGCGTTTTGTCAAGGGATTCTCAGAGATAGCCAAGCCATTACATCGGCTGACAGAAGATAAACGACAATTTAGTTGGGATGGGACTTGCGAAGATTCTTTCCAGAAACTGAAGAAACATCTGTGTGAAACACCAATCCTGGGGTATCCACAAGCTGAAGGTCAGTTTATAGTCGACACGGACGCAAGCAACACGGCCATTGGAGGAGTGTTATCCCAAAAACAGGGTGAAAGAGAAGTTGTTATTGCATATTTCAGCAAATCTTTATCCAAGCCAGAGAGAAACTACTGTGTGACAAGAAGAGAACTCTTGGCTGTTGTAAAGACGCTACAACATTTCAACAAATATCTCATCGGCAGACAGTTTTTACTGCGAACTGATCACGCAGCCTTGAAGTGGCTACTGCAATTCAAGAACCCAGAAGGTCAAGTAGCTCGATGGATTGAACAGCTCCAGGAGTATGACTTCAAGACTGAACACCGCAGCGGAAAGACGCATGGGAATGCCGACGCACTCTCACGAAGGCCGTGTTCAGAAGACTGCAAACATTGTGTTAAGCAGGAATCCAATGAAGAAGCATTAAAGCTAACGAGAACAAGTCCTTTGGGTCCCTGGGAGAATGATGCTATGAGGGAGGCTCAAGAAAGAGATGACGACCTTCGGCACATCATCACGTGGAAGAAACGGGGTGATGTAAAACCAATCTGGAGTGAGGTTGCACCCACTGGCGCTGTCACTAAGGCGTACTGGGCGCAATGGGACAGTCTGATACTCCAAAACGGAATACTCTATCGGAAATGGGAGAAGACTAACGGCAGAGAGTTCCATCTTCAGATAATTGTCCCAAGAACGAGAGTACCAGATGTTCTCCGTGAAATACATGATGGCGTATCAGGAGGTCATCTAGGTGTCAAGAGGACGTTAACAAAAGTGCGAGAACGATTCTACTGGTTGCATTGTCGAGATGATGTACAAAATTGGTGCCGCAAATGTACCACTTGCGCTGCTGTAAAAGGACCACAGACCAGGAGCCGTGGGAACCTGCGGTTGTATAACGTCGGTGCACCGTGGGAACGAATTGCAGTTGACGTAGCTGGGCCATTTCCTGTAACGGAATC
Source organism: Hipparchia semele (assembly GCA_933228805.2). Taxonomy (NCBI): domain Eukaryota; kingdom Metazoa; phylum Arthropoda; class Insecta; order Lepidoptera; family Nymphalidae; genus Hipparchia; species Hipparchia semele. The sequence continues at coordinate 14,567,910 of OW121717.1, forward strand.
GGGAAACAAGTATTTTATGGTCGTCATGGACTACTTCACCAAATGGCCGGAAGTGTTCGCCATACCAAACCAAGAAGCTACAACAGTCGCTTCTAAGTTAGTCGAAGAAGTGATATGTCGCTTTGGTGTGCCTCTAGAAATCCATTCAGATCAGGGCAGGAACTTCGAATCGCAAGTATTCCAGGAAGTGTGCAGAATTTTGGGCATGCATAAGACGAGGACCACTGCGTACCATCCACAGTCTGATGGAATGGTGGAGAGATTTAACCAGACCCTTGAGAGGCATTTGGCGAAAGTGGTAGACGACAAACAAAAGGATTGGGACAAGTATATACCACTCTTCCTTCTGTCGTACCGAACCGCCGAGCATGAGAGCATAAAAGCTACCCCGGCGTATGTCAATTACGGTAGAGAACTACGAATACCAGTAGACCTATTGACAGGAGGGTCACCAGAGGAACCAGAGACCGTACAAGACTATGTCTGTGATTTAAAGGAAAAAATGCGCTATATACACGCCTTGGTTCGGGAAAATGGATTACAGTCAAGTGAGAACATGAAAACCAGATACGACCGGAAATCGAACACGAGCGGCTTCGAGGAAGGATCACTGGTGTGGCTGCATAACCCAACTCGCCGGAAAGGGAAATCTCCAAAGTTGCAGACCAAGTGGGACGGTCCATACAAAGTGGTGACCCGACTGAATGATGTGACTTATAGGATTCAAAAGCATCCAAGGGGGACATTCAAAGTGGTACACATAGACCGCCTGGCGCGTTACCATGGCAGTAACAACGATGCTCGGGACGAGCATCTCTAAGAGGGGAGTAGTGTTACGACTACTCAACACTAGATGGCGTTAGTCTCGAAAGTGTTACGACCACACTCAACTCAACTCACTCGACACTGGATGGCGTTAGTCGCGAAAACCGGGTACGCGAACTTACCAGAACTATCCGACCCGGCTGATCACTTCCGCGCACGTTGGAAAGATTCGAGAAAGGAACGTTCTGGAACGTCTCGGCTCATATAAATAGCCGTAGAGAGGCGCCGGAGTTCAGTTCAGTTCAAGCAACCGTCGAGGCGACTTCGAAGCGAAACCTAGTGATCAAAAGTGCTACCAGTGAAACCTACGACTTGGCTACGACCTAGGACATTGTGAGTGCTTAGTGTTTGGACCTAGTGCTTTGTAGTGCTAGTGAATAAAGTCTTTCAAGGAGTCAGCAGGTCTTTCTTTCCAAATCCAGCGAACCCTAGCACGCAACAATATTATAAGCTACACTGATTAAAATAGAACTAGCTCATGCTAGTAATGGATAGACAATAATACTATATAATATAGATCATATACTAGCATCATAAAGACTTCTTGCATACCCTGAATTATAATTTTTATTAGACAATATCTTTACTAAATAAATAAAATAAATAATCTTATAGTAACTTGGAACCCGAGTCTCACAAAAATACAATTTATATTATGTAGTAGCAACTTTGTCCATCTTTTCATATAAGTACGACATCAACGCCATTTTTATCATAATATCTCTTCATAACTAAGTAATTATTACAGCATTCATAAAATTCTTTTGTGGTCACCTCAAAGTGGAAGCTCTTGTTGAGTCCACTTATTGTCCCATATGTCACCCACTAAAGTAAAAGCAGGTTTACGCGATATTAAGATCATTTTACTATTGCAAGTTACGACTGCCTACATCCTGCGAGACAATAAACCATTTGTAACGAGAGACCGGACATTAGGACTACGCCAAATGCTTCTAAACCTACACGCGACACTACTATATTTTACTGTAGTTATAATTTGTATTCTATTATGGGTCGACGTACACACACTGCTTGTAGCATCTGTAATCAGCGATTTTGCGCACGACTTGGTCCAATTAATTATTCATGTTCGTTATTTTAGTTTAAAAAATGTTTCTTCAAATAAATTTTAACAAAGTTGGTTGTTTTTTACCTCTAAGAATGGTTTTAGGAAAAATTCCTTGTTAGTCTTAGCGTTTTTTTTCAAATCTTCAACTGGCTGAGTTTCGTTTATCTCTCAAGTAGTCAATCACGGTAAGAAGTAGGTAAGGTACCTACCTACTGCTTCGTAGGTATAGATCATGAGATCGAGACTTAGTGTAGGTTTATTTCTGTACTTAGTCTGTAGAGACAGAATTCGCTGCGAGCTTTTACAGCGAATTATAAAACGCACTTATTGCGTGAAATCATTAAGATGGTCTCCACGCTTCACCCTATGGTAATAAAAGAGATACATTATAAATCGTAAGGGAGATATTGTTCTCGGTTATTACACGCGGAATGTGAGCGAGGCGTGTCGTAGTTAAATCTTTTATTGTGTTTTCACGACGGCATTTACATCGCTATGTAATAATTTTTTCCTTAGTGCACACTAAGCAAGGAAATGTGATCGTAATAAGTCGCCACGTTCGGGGGAAATTTTCCTCGTTAAAGAAACTTAGGCGCCTATTTCCTGGCGTATTATAGCATTGTTAGAAAACAGAAAAATTTCAGTAAAATGTTACTAATACGGATGCAGGGGCAGTTTACCGCTTTGTTTTTGACATTTCTACAAAGCCTGGCGAAATTCATTCGTTGGTCTTTATATTATATGAAGCCTTTTCGAGTTTTTTATCACTGCATTGAAATCAAATTCAAACTGGAGATTTTATTCGGCCCCGACAGGGTCCTCAATGTTTCTCAATGATTATACATAAGTATCTATACCTATATCTTATCTTTGTTGTTAAGAGCATCATAAATGATAGATAGGAGCAGTTGACAGGTCGTTAGCAGTCGATGGAAAGGGTTGTACTGCGTGATATATTAGTAAGTGATGGATGACGTCTTTGTTTACGCGATATTGCCATTAATGGGTTTCGGGAGCATCCGCGTTCATATTCATGTTTGGATGAGTAGTCGAGCCCCAAAAAGGAAGTATCGATCAGCCTCATAAATGTAGTAAGTATTACCTAATCAGCTCCGTGTTAGGTAGAGCGTGGTCTCTGTCACTCATACCTATGTGACATTTTGTCGCTTCGCCACGCTCTCCAAAGCCTAGGGCAGCTGATGTGTTATATTATGTTTCGACAACTGTACGACCTACGAGTGTACTTGACTCATTTCATGATTGATTCAATTTGCTATAGACTATCCGAGCGTATTAAATGTTTTTCATCACTATTTAAAACAAACTAAAGGATCGCAGATCGATAAGCGTGTAAAAATTGCTACGTCGTAAAACTGATGTCATGATGAATATTTTGACCATGACTTGCTGCAGTTAACTGACCGGATGTCCATCGTTTCTCTATTGCAAAGCCTATATGTTTGAATCGCATGATAAATGATAATTCGCTTCTCATTCTGGGAGGAGATAATAATATAAGCAAGCTCACGAGATCTGTGCAAATAGGTTGGGATTGAATTAATATTAACTTATTAATTTGAAAATTCATGATTGCAGCTTGAAAATTTATCTGTAGGTATGTAGTGACGTGTGTTTAAATGCATTATGCAATGAATGCAATATGTTTTGCCACTGCGTTTTACCTTACGGGAAGGTCCAATTCCCCGAAAGTACAGCATTGCTAGGTTTACTATCTACTTAATATCTAAAATTTCGGAATTTCAATCTGAAGATTTTCGATTAGAAAAGTTCATTTCCGCCCTAAAGAGACTGTAGAGGATATAGATTTTACCGGTGGAATGAATCGTTAAAATCGGGTAGCAAATAATACTAGATGTCTATTTCAATGATAATATTATTTTTACGGCAATTTCGAAGACATTACAAGAAAAAATCAAAGAACAATGTATCATGACATTTTATTTGGAATGCAAAGAGTTATTTTATAGGTATCTGATGTAGGCCGGACTTAACCCCGGTTACAATCCATTAAGGATGAACACTCGAGTTCCCGCGGCTCGCGGCTCCAAGCTCAGGCTCTGCTCATACAATAAACATCGCGCGGAGAGCCGCGCACTTTTTGCGAGGGACACTAAGAACGTATATTTTTTACACGACTTTAGTGCGCTTTTTGTGCGCCCTCGTTATTCCCCGAGAGTTGACTTACAAATATAAAACATGTCACAGTCTTGAGAAAACAAGCGCTCGCTTCAAGTTTTTCTGTACCCCATAGTTTTAAAACAATCCACCGCGACATTAAATTCATAACCTCCGCAAAGCCTCCGCACGATAACAACAATATTTCCTTTGATTTCAGCCCTTCAATCCGACAAAAGATATGTTGAAAAAGAATTCTCAACCTTTTATTTGATACCAAATTGTTGGTTAAATGCTCGAAGACCAAAGTCGATATAAATACTATTCATTTATTTTTCTTTACATACCTATAGGTTTTTTATCATGTCCACCATCACTGGTCACATTCTAACGATGATTACTTAGTCACAGAGCGCTAAAATGAAGGCAACACAACCTTATCGTAGCCATTAGCCATAGCAGCAGAGCAGTCTAGGCTTAGAGACCCTCAGCGGTGGCTCGGACATCCAAACGGGGGCATTCGAGCAGTTCTTAGTAGCCGCACAAAACCTTGCGATTCAGGCAAGAAAGCGAAAGAGATTAGAATTTCAAGTTATGTTTGTTCAGCTTATTAATTAAAAGTAGCTTACGAAGGAATAGTTGGTCAAACAAAACAACTATACTCAATATCTTTGCATAGCGCGGTAAAAATATAATAGAACACGTAGCTTAAGAAAATATTATAGGAACTTTTAAAAGGGTCTTGCGATTATGTGTTTATTATTCCGCGCATAAAGTGGGGTATATTTTAGGTGCGGCCGTTGTCAGGGGATTTCGAGTGGCGTCCCAAAAAATTGATGCGACTTATCTTGCGCGCAGCCTCCGCCCGCGACCACGAGGAGATGTTTTATGTATGCCCGCTGCGACCCATTATACCTAGCACTGCCAGCTGGTGGATTGCATCTCAATGGGGAAGATCGCCATTTCTTAATCGATTTAAATCAATATTAATATAAGCAAACACGATTATGTACTTAATAGAACACATAATAGTTAAAGGCAATTCATGAAAAGTATACATTTTCAACTTTTATTATCAACATGATGTAGGTACTTATGTACCTACCTATCACCGTCATTTCTTAATGGATTTCAAAATAGCTAAATCTAAGTATATCGTGTATAAATCATGTAGAGATATTTAGTTTGTTTATGAATTGTTATTTTTATTTCAACAATATTGCTGTTTCACAAATGTAATTGTAGTTAATTTCATATAAGCTAACTTCTATCAATTAAATAACTCAAAAAGCTAGCAACAATGTAGCGTAATCTACTTTGACCTTGGGGCTCCATAAAAGTAGCCCATATCCGATATGGCTACATACACAGAATTCTAACAAAGTGATACAATATTATACATAAGCCAAACTTTAGTAAGTTCTCCGAGCTTTTGAAGTCGACAAAATCGGTCATTCTTTAGCTGAAAAGTTAAAACATATAGAATGCCTTTCTTGTAGACATCTTCATGTCATCGCAGCATAGCTACAGCGGGCGCCGCGGTCCGGGCGCTGCGCTGTGCAATAACGCTTGCCGTTTACGTATAATGAATGACACTTTTATGTCGCTCCTGCAGCTTTATGAGCAATGCATGTCTGCCCTGAATAACATATTGCAGCTACCAAGACGTACTTACGTACACCAACTTTAATAACACTTGATATTTATCCCTTCATCCCATTTTCATTTTCTAGTTGTTGTTGTATATTATACTTGTAATATGACTAAAGTAGATTGCATATTGTAAAGGCAATGGAACTACACATTCTGTCAAAATTTCAAGTATCGACGTATAACGATACAGCCCGCTGACAGACAGACAGACGGACGGATGGACGGACACGCTTAGAAATAGAGTCCCGTTGCCTAACAATCTATCTACTATTTCAAGAACTACAATTGAAACGCCAACTTGATATATTAAATTCCAATAAGCTCGTAGTCGTAGCCTCACGAGTCATACTTCGTACGTGGACACGTGGAGAATATCCTCGCTTGATTTCATTATCGACTCTCACTCACCTTTTTGAGTGGTCCTTGAAACGATTCAATTCAGATGTTTTTATACCCTCGCTTTTGTTACCCTGGACATACAGTTGAATATTCGGATGCTCAAATTGCTCCCCTTTTCCAAGGTTCAGGGGACCATATGGTTCATCTTTTTGAGCATTAAAATAGGTGTAAATAATATTAATAGTTAAATAGGTATACTTACCTACTCTTTGTAAAATAAATTTTCGAGCAGCTTAAAGGTGCTTTTGTAAATCAATGAATTTAATTTACTAGGGTGAGTGAAAGTAAAGCAGCGGCTTTGAATTCAGCTGCTCATATTGATTTGTGACTTAGTATAGGTGCTAGAAGGGCGACCTCTTATCAAGAAGCGCAGCGTTGGCAGACCTCCCAGTAGGTGGACGCACGATCTCAGGCGAGCCGCTGGCAGCCGCTGGATTCAGGCGGTAAAAGATCGGGTTCTGTGATCAAGAGACTTATTTCGAGCTATATGTTTTATTTCAAAAAGAATAACTGGAGAGTTTCAAAATGGCGATCAATGACAGGTCAAGAAAAAACCCTTGGCTCCTCATAAACGCTTAAAAAATTTACCAACTTACTTACCTATGATTTCATTTGATAGGTAGATTGATCGAGACTCCCAATTGAAATGCACCGGGTTTTTTAAATTTTAAATAGTTTTTGGTTGTGATAGAGTTAGCGGCGCCCTTTGTGTCGGCAGAATCCAGGCCGCCTTAAACCTACGAATGCCTAATGAGCTGAGAATCTGACAGGGCTTGCAAAAAATTTCATTTGTCTGTTTCAAGTTTTAATTATTATTTTACTGCAACTTTTTGTATGTGTGTTTGAGCGATTGTTAGGTACGTTGTATGATTAATGTGTCGAGCGGTTGTTGTAAGAACTGTGTATAACGTTCATAATTAGATTGTTGTCGTGGTTAATGCCAACGTCAACGACAATCAACATCCACAGGGACATAGGTCTTCTATAAGGACTTTCACTCGGCCCAGCTAAGTACCTGCCCAGGTAAGATTTTGAAAAAGAATCAACCGCCGAATCCAACTCAACTGGGTAGCATTGCGGAGCTTCCCGATGTTTTCTCGAATCTTTCAACTCTTACAAAAAACTTTAGAATTTATTTTGAGTATTACTTTTAAGTTTTACCTCTCTCACATTCGCTTTGAAACCATGCTTGCAAACCTTTTGGGAGTACGAAAATCATAACTTCTTGGATAATTTCCTCATGAATAACAAACGTAATTGGAATTAACACACAGAACTAACGAGTGATCTTAGAAAATAGTCAAGTAAAATATTTGTCCCATGATAGTAATATAAATTCGCCTCCCTGATGTTGGCGCCCCTGATCCTTTGTGGCGCCGACGTCACCTGTCATCCATCAGTCTGCAACAACGCGCATGCGAATGCCGTGCATACACGCACGCTGCCCATACCCACACTCACAAGACTATTGCGTGGGCACACTGTAAATAAATTCAAATTTAACGGTACACATCGACGCGCGCACTCACACTGCAGAACTTTACACACAGCTCCAACAAAGATATTTAAATCTTGTATTAATGATAGTAGATAGGACAATCCTCTTTCAATCCAATTCCCATCCTCATTTTCTTCGTTTACGGTGTGAAGGTTTGGCCATAAAATGACTCATGTCTTAAGGACCAGATACAGGAATAAATAATTTTTTATTCAAATAAACTTTTACAAAGTGATTTCGAATCTTCAAATGAATCTACCACTAAAATAATAGTAATAATTTAAAAGTGCGAAAGTACCTACTTGATTTGTCTTCCTGTCTGGTTGTTAACTTTGCACAACCTTTGAATCGAGCAGTAGATACTTTCTGCATTCTGAATTGGCCTTGACATTCCAAAAGAGCTACAGGTTGGCCTACATGAAATAAGTAATTTTGAATTGAATTTTATCCCAGTCAAGTTCCTGCGGGATCTGTAAAATCCTAATCTACACGGACAAAGACGCGGGCATAAGCTAGTAGTTAAAGCCCAGTATTGAAACATCATTACATGAGTATTGAGTATACGAGATAAGCAACCGTCAGGGAGGAGTAGAGACGAATTTTCTTGCGTGTTACAACCAAAATGGCGGCCACCAAGGGTGTGTGAATCAGTCTTGCATGTTTTGGTTTAATGCATCTTCCATACCCTTTTCGTAGATCACTCCCCACTTCGTCGCCCACTTCTATTTTAGACTTCGTTAGGTAGATAGTTAGGTACTTATCACCGGCATAACTTGTCATCAAAATATCGTCACTCACTGAAGAATAATTGAAAAAAAGGGCATTAAAAGGTGCTCAATAGCCGCTCTATCATTTAAGTTTCTACAAGTATAAGTATAAACAAATTCAAATTTAACGGTACCCTGCACGGAATGCAACAAAACAATTTGCATTCCGACTTGGACCCTGGCCGTTGACGGACGCGCGACGGCGACAAAGTCAGCGGCATTTGAATAGAATGCGAACTGATTATTGCCATTATTATTGTCGACCTTCGATATTTTCTTATGGTTGACTGCCCCTTCGGTGCAATGGCTAGCTTGTTCAATTGCGGATTCTGATCTTGGGTTTAAAAATGAATGTAGATACATTCCTTTCGAGATATTTTTTGCAGTGTCTATTAAAATGGTGTTAAATTTGAAGGGGTCACGAGCCTCAGTATAAAGAAATATGCAACAAGAAGATTCTACTGCAGGCCGCGAAGGAGAGAGGCATAATGTAGGTGGCGCCACCAGGCGGTTTTAGTGTGGGCATTAGGTGTGGCTATTCGTATTTTAATTTTACAAAGTTAGCAGGATTCCTATTTTCTTCAATGAACTAAGGCGCGATAAATCGTTCGAATTCATAGTTATCGAATTTTGCAAACCTCTAAGGTGTATTAGAAAACTATCTTATGCCTTAAGTTTTGCTCGCGTGATATTCATGTCAAGATATATAATATACCTTCTATTACCTCTGGCAGTAAGCAGATTGTGAGCAGAACTTTATACCTACCTATTTGCTACATGCCAATTTAGCTTGTAAAGAAAAAAAAGCTGATAATAACAATTCAAGCGAATTTATTCTTTTGTAGAGCTAAATACTATCTACCTAATTACAATAGTTGGCAACATAACGTTTTTGATTTTATGCCTAGTTACCTTGGAATAAAGTTGAAGTTACTTGTCCTGATCTGGGATCAAACTCTGACCCTTCATAGTTGAGCGCAAAATGAAACTTTTCAACAAAATGTAACAAAAGAGATGTTAAATGTTGTAAGATGGATTATTGGAGACTTCGTAACGGACTTTAGGTTATAAGTTGTAACTCAAAATAATTTATTATTATCCATAGAAAGCATCCCACTGCAATTAAAAAAATAGTTTAATTGGTCCACATTTTTCGCTTGAATATTTTTAATTACCGAGAAATTCACGCAGATGTTTTAATCTTTATTAATTTTTAAATAGTAATTAAAATTAATAAATACTGTTTTACTTAGCAACCTAAATAAAATTTCATTATGCGTCCGTTATTACACGGTTTTTTTGAATAATAGTCTTTTATTGGCATTTATGATTCGAACTGTTCATGTAGGCGGCTAGTCAGTAAAATAGAGAATGCGTCTATACGAATGGGAAATTAAAATGCTAATTTCCTTTCGCGCAGAATTGAATTTATTACTATTTCAGATGAATTTAGTCTGATTAAACGGAGCTATTTGGTTCTCAAACAGATAAAATTGATAAAATTGGCTTGCCTCCACCCGTGCAGGAATGTTTCTTTGATCTGCACACTGCACCGTAAGTTGCTACCTATTCACTTGACAGATGGAGCGTGCCGTACTCGATTATTATAGGGTAGTGCTCGAGAGCTCGTGGACAAAATTGAGGAAGAGCTTGAAAGCTGAAAGTCGGTACGGTGGTTCTTTAACGTTGCCTGATTATGGCAAACTGGACTTGCTGTTTGTCGCAATTACGGTCGATATCATTGCCAGTATTTTTTACCTGCAACTTTAAAAAAACCTGTTGCTGTGAATTTTCATTTTTTTCATAGCATTTTCAGGCAACTGCCACCTTTTAGGTACCGAGAAAATAATCATATTATTTGGATATTCTTTAATTTTTTAAAGTTAAATTATAAAATATTTATTAAGTAACTAGCCTGATCTTTATATCAAAATCAGAATTCACCTATCGAGCGAGAATAGCCCACAGCGAGTTGTAGTATCTTGTAAACAGCCACAGCGTGAAATTCATGTTGTGGCATATCGAGTTTTAGAATACTATCTTTCGTTTCAGGTACTGAGCTCAAAATCCCTCAAACTAATATAAAGTTGTGAGCTAAGTACCTATTCTTTGACTCATTTAGTCAGTATTAACAAGTATTTCCGTTTTATCTACCAGCTCTCGAACCAGGCAGGTATGTTTATAGCCAGCCGTCACACTACTTCCTGTTCAGTTTAATTAACAAGAGATTAACAGACTTATTTATGTATTACTATTTAAATTGCCTACTATTTAAGCGAGGGCATTGATTTGTGTAGGTACCAATGTGGCACCTAACAGTCTGTAAGGGACAAAAACTTTACGACTGAATGAAGTTATTGATCGATGAAGCAATCACACAATCTGATACCTTAAAATTATCTGCTTAGTTAATTAACGATTATTTTAACTGTAAAATAGATAAATCAAAAACGCTTTCTTATTTTGGACAAGCTGTAAGTAACGAACTAACTTCGAATAGGTACTTAGGTATTCAAAAATTTGGTACCTACCTGAACTTAGCTACCTAATTAGTCAGTTGAGTTCCTCAGTTTTATAGCCAGTTTGTTTTTCTATCTTGCAAATGGTAGTCACTAGTCAGTCTTGTTTTCGTTTTGCTACTAATGTTCGCACATTTTTTCACCGTGCCAGGTAATATCTCGTCGAGTGCGTGTATGCGTGTAAAGTCGTAAATAATAATTTTACACCGCTGACCTTTACGTGTCAATTGTGATGATGACTTTTTATTAAAGTTTATTTTTTGTTAAAACATTCAACTTTCTCTTCGCTAGCTAGTGGTAATTTATACGCCATTATTTTTTGAAGTGTTTTTCAAATTCAAAAACTTTCACCATACTTAATATTTTAATTTAGAAACCTATTTATTTGCCTAAAATGGATAGAGTTTTTTGTAAGCCGATCTCGTTATTTTCTCTATCTATTTATGTAAGTGCAGTTAAAAATTTATTTTATATTTTTTATTTGAGTTGAGTAAAAATTGCTGGCAAGAAACGTCTCCTTCTTTGCTTTTACGGTGTGACGAGCTCATCGTTGCCTTTAATTTTGCAAAGTTTTAATGGAATATTAGGGTTTTCAATAGCGTGTAGCCGATTACAATAGCATGAATCAGTTGTGGATGTCGGGCTGTTTAGGCAGTTGCTCCGGTGACGTCAAAGGGCTGCAGCGGGGGTGGCACCCTCGCCGGTCGCCGGGCGGCATTGTGCGCGACCCTCTACCCTCGTCTGAGGACTGCCGACTGGCGACTGTACGCGCTACTCGCTACTATGTGAGATGCGAGTACATGTGTCGACTAAAATTAGTTTCTGTCCGTAATTAACGTATTTTGTTATTAATGAATTTTAAATAATCTTGGTGCCAGTTTCACCATCAGCGAGTCAAGTTAACTCGAGGAGTAAAGAGGTTCTGAGTTCTGACAGATTTTGTATTGAAAATCTGACAAAACATCAAAAGTAATCGGTTAAATGTTACTCAATGATAATGAGATTGGCAATTAAAATCACAAAATAGCTTCTTTCTTCTTTCGGCTAAGACGAGTAAATATAATTTTTAAGTAAGTTTTTATTTTAGTAGGTAGGTATCTAACCAATTTTTTATTTTTTAAAAGACCAAAATTATTTCCATGTTTACATAATTGTATAAAATAGTAAATGTAGGAATCTTAATTACAAATAATGTAAGAAGTTACCTAATACTAATGCTTTAACAACTTGACAAATATTTTTTTCCTCCGAGTTTAACAACAATCAGATATCGAAACGACACCGTCGTAAGTTCCTTTTCTAGGGAATTTTAGAGATGGTAAATTGTAAAAAGTTGTTCGGTTTGACTGTTTGCTGGGGTAAACACCAACCTGAGGGTGGTTTGCGTTCACCCCGGCCAGCTCTCCCGACCACGGTCCGATCCGGGGACGATTTAATTACCAAATGGAGCGATTTTTGCGAGCTTTCGTTAATGGAACACGGCTATGATAACTTGCTGTGTATCAAATAAATTACAAAATGGCTTATTGGCTGCAGTCTCTCCTGGTGATACTTAGGCGCTTATCTCATTGATGCGACAAACGACATTTGGGTGTCCTGAAAGTCAAAAAGTAGATTTGTAATCATCAACGATCTAAATTTTTGTCTAACGTTTTATCCGAAAATGCCTAGAGGTTATCCGAAATACCTACCTAATAATATGATTGATTCTGTTTGAATTTTGGCTGCGCTGACCAATCTGCAGAAATGTTATAGTGCACTTTGAGCAAAGTTAGATTCTCTCTTTTAGACTCTATTCTCTCACCCCCACGATATGATGGAATTTCAAATCCGAGATACGGGTATAATGTTTTCAACGAAGTACAATTTTTTTTTTATTTCCCAACCATCTCGATCTCCAAGCTTTGAATTCGATAGAGATCTAGCCGCTAGATCAGCGAGGCAGGTAAAAGCTAATCTAAAACCTACTTACGTAGCAAATGACAGCCTTATATTACTCAAATTACTAATTCGGTAATGTAAGAAGAAAGAGATTAATCAACGTAAATAGTAGACAGCATTGTGACAAATGATAAATTCATGTTTTATACCTCGGCAGGTATATAACGAACGTCTTATTGTGTTACTTTCAGTTTGAAATATTAAATTTCTTACTATAAGTGTACCTATAATTGAATAAGTTGAAAGAGAGCAGATAAAAAATTTGTTAATGGGTACACGAAATATTCGACTGAGTTTGTTGTGAATTTTTTCCATCAAGCCTAAGGAACCGTCGTCTTCAAGACTGTCGTAGTTTAACTTTAAATTTTAATTGGACAGCTATAATAATAATAATCACCTTTACTTTGACATTTAGGTACTGGTGTGAAGACAATGTGTATATCTATCTGTAAGTTTATCTGTAAGTTTATCTGTTTTTTTGTCTGTCTATCTGTCTGCTATCTTATCACGACTCAACTGCTTGGCGAAAAGTATGTATTTATAAAGTTGGCTTGAATTTTGGAGACCTACAAACTTTTCAACTCAAATTTTGCATGGGATATTAAAAGGATGAATCTACGCGGACAGCAGCTAGTTTATCGAAATATTTGATTTTTCTTACCTACTTTGAAGATTGTCTGAAATAAACCTTAGTAGACATCGAAAGGTGTACATGGCAGTAACTCGTAGACCGATGAGATCCATATAATGATATACCTACACCCAGTTAGTTGTTCGTCGCTAACTCGGAGGACAAACGGTCCTCCCTCGTTATTTTAAACAATTCGATAATGAGGCCCCCCGGCTGCCGCACGGCTCGCTACACTGATTGTCCTCCAAGTACAAAGGGCGGTCCCCTAATGAGGTTTCCCTCCAGGATCTTTGAAATAAAGCAACTTTTCTCAGCGACCATGTTTGCCGGCGGCAAGACTTTACATAGTCTGCAAACTTGGGTAGGTATATTGGGTTTAGCTAAAGTTCATGTATTTTATTTTAATGACTTTCGGTTTATCGTTAACTAGTTTTTGCTTACGACAACGTCTGTGTGGAGTTAGGTAAGTTTTTCAATATCTTTTGTGTTTCCGGATAGGTATGTAGCTTAGGTATGTCACTCCTTCTCAACTACCCATATAAAAATCACGTTGATTCTCTACTTTCTTGCTGCGTGATTGAAGGACCAACCAACAAATAGTAGGATCTAAGTAAGATAGGATTCAAAGCTTTGATTTATTCAATTGAGGCAAATGTTAACACGTCTTTAATGTTTTCACGTCTTTCATATGCATGGAAAAATTACGAGAGGGAGATTTAGATTAAATTATGAATAATGATAGAGTAAGTACCGACTTGTGATTTGTGAATATCGTTAATATTTTACTCTTGTCACCACAACTCACTACATCTAAAGCACATTTACATAACCACGTAACAATGTTGTGACGTCAACGAATCAAAACGTCGCTATTTTAAAGTGACACTTTAAAAAACCTCCGCGGTCCCGCACTGCGCAAGCCCGCACCGCGTACGCAAATCAGCGGCCAATCCCAGCCCTCTCCGCTACCTATGTAAATGTTCTATATTCAAATCAGTTTAAAATCATACCGCGCATGCACGCGTCGCTGTTTTTTATTGGCGCTTTGCATTCAAGGGCTTTTTATCTTTTTTATGGCGAGCGCGTGGCAAAATAGGGTTGAATTGAATGAGAGGGTGCCTCAACCCTTTTGTAACCCTTTTTTTGAGGGCAGCTGGTTTTTTCTGAGTTAGTTACAGGCACGCGACCGCGACGCGATGTTTCGGCTTGCTTTTTTTTGGGATATTTTTTTGAATGCTCAAAATGTTCAAAAGAATCAATTTATTGACTTGTGTCAGTGCACATCTGGTAGATATTGTTATAGTAGTGATGTTATAATGATTTACGAGGAAATCACGTGTTTCCGAGATAAGTAGGTAAGTTACGTGGAGTATGAATAAATTAAAAAATATTTCCGTGATATGCTTAGTTCTTAAGAATTTTTTTTAAGTTTTACGGGAAAAGCCGAAGCTATCCTTATCTTATTACTATATAAATTGCAAAGAATACTGAATACATTGCTGCGATGTACCTACCTACTGCCAGGCTATTTCCACACACAGCCACTGAATGAGATATAATCAAACGAAGTGAAATCTCGATCAGCTAACGAAACAATCAATGTGTCATTCTCGATTGGCATACCTTTTAGACGCAATACATGAGGTAGGTAGAGCATAACCAAAGAAAGATTTTAATGAGCTTAAGTAAAGCCAAGTTTTATGATAGGCAAGAAAAGGGGCTATGGGCAAGGCACCAGCCCATGGCGGCTCGGCAAAGCCAGGCAGGGCTCGGCGGGTGCGGCAAAGCGAAAGCAAACACGGTCGTGTTTGCGCAATCTGCTAATGTGTAGTAGGTGTTGATGGATCGAGTTGCAGCCCTGAGGACTAGTTTACATTGTAGGTGTGGGTTAGTCTGTTGATTTGTCCATGATATCACTTTAATACAGGGCACACTATACTTGGGTATTATCTTCTAGTTCGCCTTCGCGCGTACCTTAGATTTTAATTTTTTATACGCGTACTTTTCACGTTGCATTAACAGCATAGCAGTGTAAGTAGTGCATACAATATGTAAACACTAGGATAGGACTAGGAGGATACCTACGAGTATTTGGACAGCATTAGCACAGGCTACGGTCTAATTGGGCTGCCAGTTGCAATCAAAAATCACCAGCCTCAAGTTTTAGTCGTATGCTTTGGTCTTTAAATTATGGTGTAAATTGTGTTCACTTTTTTTAAAGTCTTTAAATAAAAAAAGACGTAGGTCATCAGTCAATTACTGTCCCATTTTTGGGCAAAAGCCTTTTATGAGAGAAGTTGTAACATCTACAAGGCTGTAACATACTGTCCGTAATATAATGGCAACACCATTACCATACTAACCAATGTTCTATTAAAAAAATATTTTGAACTTGGGTTTCGAACATGACACCTCATAGTCTGCATCGGAACAAGCAAGCCTGGTCCATGAAGCAGTAAAGCGGAGTGACCGGCATAGCGACTTTCGTCAGTAAACAGAAAGACATTAGAGGCTCTACCGCACACGACTCCACCACACCGCTCGCAGTGCAAATAGTTGCGTTCGCGGAAAGTTTTTTGTCATATTGACTTTCACTTAGCGCTGAACAAATGTTTTTCTGATCAGGTTCCAGTTACAAGTTTTCTTATAGGTACCTACAGTTACACGCGCAAATAGGCAAAAGGTAGCTTTGTTCCAAAACTACTAATAACCAATAAATATTCTAATGAAAAACAAAATGAATGAATATCTAAATGAATTAAGTTACTATCTAATATTATAATTACCTTACTTAATTATTTCATAATGTAACTTTGCAACGCCTTGACGGTGCTTCATGTAATCTAACTCACAATTAACATATGTTATATTATTAGACATGTAAGTGGATATATGAAGGCAAATAATAAATGAAATGAAAATAAATGGTAAATAATGATAAAGAAGATTAACTAATTATTTAATTGATAAGGTAGACTTATCAATAAAATAATTTTGAAGTAAATTCTAACCGGTTTCACGACGTAATGAACCGAAGTCGGTAAATTCATTTTGTGGACCAATTTCCTGAGCTTCTATGACTCAAGAATAGAATTATAGCATACGCTGAAATATCGGAGACATACACAGCGGAAAGAATAATGAAAAAATTGCGCGAGCATATTTTGGGAGCCTTGCCTTTAATATGAACTTATGAAGTCGAGTTACTTCTAAGCGTGCATTAAACAAATAAAAGTAATTTAGTAGATAGCCGTGGTAGTAATTAATTTAGAAAAAAAACTCCAAAACACAGTAAGCTTAGTATATTTTGTTTGATATGTATTTAAGCTTGTACCGAAGTCATTGCTTATACCAGCTGATGTCCGTGACTTCGTTCGCGTGGATTTAGTTTTTGTTTCCCGTGGGAACTCTTTGATTTTCCGGTATAAAAAGTAGCCTGTCACTGTTCAGGTCGTCAACTATACTCATGCAAAAAATTACGTTAATCTGGTGCATAGTTAATGCGTGGTTGAAGGACAAACAAAGCATCAAGTAGTCTGCGGGCCAACCAAGTCTTCAGCTACTTACAGCAGATTTACATATCGGGCGTGTTTATATTTTTAAATTACACTTGTTGTGTATCTATATCATGTCAATAAATAAACGATATTCTATTCTAACTATCAAAGTCTAAACCATAAATATGGCAGTGCATAGTCATATTAAAATGAAACGTTGATGCCTCATCTTATTTCACTGTCGCATCGTTACAACTCTCGGCGGAGAGGAGAGGGGTGTGAGATGCGGTGGGGGCTGGGGAAGGCAACCCTTTCCCACCGAGGGGTGCACAGAGCGGGCCATCCATCACCGGGGACTGGCGAAATGTATTTTAATCCACTGCCCCGCGCCCGGTCGCTTCATGAAACGTGAAAAATGATCCGCTCACCCACACACGAGGAACTTAGGGCTCTCGCAAACCCAAGTCATGGCGGTAGTCGTCTCCGGGATAGATTCCTGGCTAAATCAGGTTACAAAATCAACAGTAGTTCATCATTGTGAGTGTTTCGCTGTAGGCGAACTCTGTACCACAGAGATGTACCTATAGATACTAATAGGCAGCTCAAATCTTATTTGTCTGAGTTGGCTACATAATAAAATTATGCATTTTTTTAGGGAACTTAAAATATTCCAAACGAATCTGTAGGTATTCCTATACCTACAGATTCGTTTGGAATATTTTACTACTTTGTTTCGTTCAACCACTCTGCGGACTGGACAGCGCAAAGTAGATAATTTATTGCATGTACCTAAATGTAAATTGAAGCACCAACCATTGTCAGCAGCGTTTCCATTAAAAATTTTGATATGGGGTTATTCAAGAGTCGAATCAAAAAATTCCTATAAAGCCGGCAACGTATTGGCGATATCTGTGGTGTTGCAAACATTTATGGGCCGTGGTAATCACTTAACATCAGTTGATTCGTTCATATGCTATGTATCTTCATATAAAAGAGTGCGCCGTTATAGTCCCACCCGTCTGAACTACCGTGTGATCAATTAATTTGTGCAGTCTGCGGGCATCTTACACCATACATACACAGCAGTTAACTACCTCCGCGTATGTGTGAGTGCGAGATTGGATTGGGAAGTTTCAGCCGCTTCCATTGTCGCTAAGTGCGGTGGAACGAACGTTCGCAGCCAGCTATTGGCAACAAATGACCGCAAACGACGTCGTCTTATTACCTTGCAGTGAGGCTAGCATGCTAACTATCCAATATTCCTTTGTCCAGAATCCACACCATGCATGCAATTCCATGCAGCCGGTCGTGCTGATAATTTGTTCCGATAGCATCTGTGATTCCAGACATTTTATTTGGTTTTCACTAGAATTTGCTGATACATAATTCCAATTGGATGAGTTAGCAGGGGGACTAAACAAAATCCATGTAATCCATCATAACGTGACTGAATTTATAAAGTCGACTAGTGAAAGTTCTTAAGTCCGAGCTTTTTTATGCCTAGTTCTTTACATAACTTAACAAAATACATAAAGTTGACGTGACGATAATGTAAACGTTGGCACATAATCTAAGTTGTGTTCAAGTGTTTATAGTCTGAAACGGTCTCGGGAGGCGCAGAGATTTCCGGCCGTTACGCAGCTGGCTTCTTCCATTAATCATACACAAATTGTTGCGTCCCCCCGAGCCCTGTCCTCAGATATGTAAGCTTCAATTGAGCCAGTCATGCCAGCCCTTTGGAAAAATTTACCGGAAAATACTTCATTCAACGCTTTCAGACGCTAAAATATGACGCGACTTCATGATTTATATTTTTACGTCTAATGTGAAAAATGATGCAGAAAAAGCTTTTTATGCTACACAGGGGGCATGCCATGGAATCTGTGATACTACAAGTATGAATTCGATGATCGCAACCCTTTCTATGAGCTGACACACTTCCGTTTTATTGATGATGATGATGAGCTAGAATAATAGCCACAACGATCGCAGTGTGTGTCACCAAGTTACTAGGGGTGTTATTGGTGAATTAATTCTCATGATTGTATAATGTAATCGAGAGTAGGTACTAAAAAATGTATGATCTACTTTGCATTTTATGTCTCAATAGAGACATAAAAGTGATCCCGCCCGGGACGTCGTATGATAATAATATTGAATGTTTTATTGGCGTCGCCGGTGATATCGTCCCGGATTACAAAAACATCTGTCCCGGAAAATTCACTCTCCAGTGAGATAGAGGGTAGATAGAGAAAAAACTGCAATAACGCGGTGTCATAACAAAGACGCCGCCACCGGCCGCGGACGATAATACTATGATTAATACCCGGCGTTATCTGGAGAGTGCAGGCCTCGCCCGCCCTGAGAAAACCTCCAGCCTCCAAGGCTAAAACATCTTACAGTGTACGCCTTTTAACTGAATTTACGCTCTATCACTGTCGGGATAGAGTTGGTATTGAGTTGTCGGTCGGGTCTTTAAGGTATTCTCGAGACCCGACATAAGAGTTACGGATTTCGCATAATGCATATTATATTCTTGCGAGGGAGGCTCGGAGGGTCGCCGGAGGGTGGAGGGGGTGCGGGGTCGGAGGAAGGGGAGGAGGTCCGCGTGACCGCACGTCTTTTGCACGCGACAAGCTCTCGACATTTTTTTATTATTATTGCGCTTCGATGGAATTTATTTTAGGGTCGTAATATCGGTAATAGAATAGAGGCATGCTCGTTTGCCTGTACAAGCGATTTTGAATATGATTTTTAAATCGCATAATGGAGTGTGTGAGCCTTTTAAGAGTTATTTTTGAGGGGTTTCCATTTTTTGGAGAGGGTGCCGAATCTGTAAATATGAATGTTGATAGAATTTATATGATTCTGAATGACTTCAGAAAATAGGAAGGCTCTCGATTCGACACTTTTTTAACTATTTTCGAGGTTTTAACAACAAGTGACTAAACATTTTGAATTATAGGTAGATATCCTACTAATAATAAATGATTTGAAAGTGAGTTTGTTGTTGGTTTTTCTGTCAATCACGCCGCAACGGACCAGATTTTTTGCAGAGATATAGTTAAAGACTTGGAGAGCGACATAGACTAAACAAAGGATCCTGCGGTATTTTTAAAAAACCACTCAACACGGTTAGCTACTTATTATATTTATAAAGGATACAATTTCATATTCGGTCAGATTCCCGCTAATTAGCAGCAGTATCATTGAATCGATTTAGTTTTTTGTAAAAATATAATAATTAGATATAATTGTCGTGCAATAATGGGAGTGTTACGAGTATAATCGATTAGTTTCGCGCGCCATTGGTCTGATGAAACAAACGATTAGTGGTATTAGCGGAGCGATAACTAATAACTAATAAACAATGTTAATGGCAGCCTTCAGCGGCAGGTGCGGCCGGATATTGGCGCCGCGAGCCCGAGACGATAGAGATGTTCGCTACAGGGATGCTGTACTGCATGTCGTATGCACTTGCGATACTGTCTTTATATAACTACATAAAATTAACGTGATTAATATACAGCGGTGATAGCCTAGTTGGTTAACATCTGCCTCCTTGTCTGGTGGTCTGGCGTTCGATTCCTAACCTCTAACTTTAAGGAGTTATGTGCATTTTAGGAATTAAACATCATTGGCTTAACGGTGAAGGAAAAAATCGTGATAGTTCTGCTTGCCGGAGAGTTCTCTCAAAAGGGTGTGAAGTCTTGACAAGTGTGATGGACTCTTTGAGAGGTGACGTACGTAATGGGCCGGCAAAGAGCGAGTTGATGATGAAATAAAATTGTAGGATCCAGAAAGATACGAACCTCTCTCCCTGTATTCTGAAATGTATTCTTATTGCTGGTGGTCGTGAACTCGTGACCTCTCGAATTATTCACAAAACGGCTCAGGTATATTATAAAATAATATTGCGAAGCGATTTTAACGCTTTGTATAAATCTCTTGGGGACTCTTTATTTTACTTAATCTTCACGATGCAAGTTATCTCAG
The DNA here is from genome assembly GCA_933228805.2 of Hipparchia semele. Classification (NCBI taxonomy): domain Eukaryota; kingdom Metazoa; phylum Arthropoda; class Insecta; order Lepidoptera; family Nymphalidae; genus Hipparchia; species Hipparchia semele. Next base: position 14,588,841 of record OW121717.1, read on the forward strand.
TGACAGTTACAGTTTCCTTAAATTGTTGATCCGTGAAAGGGGAACAAACAGACGGATGTATGGACACAAATTCGCTTTAATTACAGTTATTTTATAGTTGTTTCTTGAATGTTTCAGGATGTAACAAAAAAAAGAGATGCAAGAAAAGGATTGAGAAATGAGAGGAAGTTTTGAGAAGTAAGAAAACGATCGCCGATGAAAATGAAAAGTTAATAGAAAAACAAGGAAACTACGTATCGGTAGGTACTGAAATAAAAACGTATGAAAATGAGGAAACAAAGGCATATGCTTTGTCACAAACAAAGTGAATTAATAAAAGTAGAGTCAAAGTTTTTAGTAGTCTTTCTTTAGTAGTTAAATGTTGGAGTTGGTAATATAGTATTGGTATAAGATTTTGGCTTTCTTTTCGAGGACCCAAGATTTGAATCCCGCAGGCCCTCTAACTCGGAATTCTGTGTGTTTCAAAAGGTTTCAAGAGATTAAATATCACTTGCTTTAACGGTGAAGGAAATTCTACATAACGTTTTAAAAAGTGTGTGAAGTCTCCCAACCCGCACTTGGTCAGCGGTGGACTCATGCCCAGTTGTGGGCCGGCGGTGGATTGAGAAAACGATGATAATGAAATGGTTATAACCTTCTTCTAAACTGACTTGACTTACTGACTTACCTATCAATGCACAGCTCAAACCACTGGACGGATCACGGTTGGCATACAGATAGTTATTATGACGCAGGCATCCGCTAAGAAAGGATTTTTGAAAATTCAACGCCAAAGGGGATAAAATAGGGGTTTGGAAAATCGAACTTAAGGTGAGCGAAACTACGGGCAAAAGCGAGTTATTGATAAATGCCTTGAAATTTGTTTAGCTAGGGGAATTTGAATTGAATTTACCACTGGTTCGGAATGCCGTTGAATAAAACAAGTACTATTAAAACGCACTTATTGTGCTCAATCTTAAAGCAACTGCGTTTTGCTCTTTGCTTACATACACTGTCAAGTTTTTTCTGTTTGACAAACGTGATTTTTAGTAGCGATTCACTATAAACTCTTAATTCACTCAAACGGCAGTTTAAATCTCTCCACCGATATGCAACTATACATCTTTTCCTCGCTTTCCGAGTGTGTGTAATGTCGCCGAGCGTTCTCCTACAAAGCGACCACTTTACTCTGACCCATCCTCTTCTATTTTATTCCCCTGATCTGTTCGCGAACGCTAGTTTTGAGAGGGAGGGCAGAGGCCCGGTTACGGTGGTAATGGATCGTACATATTTCTGCAATTGATTAGGCGGGGGCGGTCGCCATGGCGACGGGCTGCACTGCCCCCCCCCCCCCCCCCCCGCAGTGCCGAGTCCCCCCTTCGCCCTCGGTCGGCGTCGACACAATCGTACAGCATCCGCGGCCGCTTATTGCAATAGTTTATGAGACGTATCCTTCATTATGGCTTGTGTGAGTGGTAATTAGTTTTGGACAATATTGCTATAAATATGCTCGATGCATTCACATAATATTTGTTAACATTGCATAGGCTACTCTTGTATCAGAAAGATTTAAAGAATATTCTTTTGTTTTCTTTTATTCTTCTTTTCAGAATAATCTGTAACCATTGAAAACAAATAAAGGGAAATTACCAAATATTCTTAAGTGTAATCGGTAACACAGGTAAAATATAGCGAATTTCCTGCGATTTCACCTCAAGCGCGATAAACTTTACTTACCTAACACGGTGTCGTTAAAGGCTTGGACGATTATAACGCGGGACGGGGACGAATCTAACGCGGCTCCAAGAGCTTGTCTAGAAAGAGTTGGACGTTGTATAACTTTATTACTTTGCGCTCAGAAATATCGCGCGGCATTAAAATTACTCGTGTATATCTTACGCGCGTTTCGCGCAAACCCTCTAGAGACCATAACTTTACAGCTTGTCTAGAAGGGGACTGAAATCGCTGCGATTTGTCTCGCGCGTACATCTGCTAGCGCGATTTTTGTATACGCCATGTATTGACCCCTAGTAGCTCGCCGTAAGAATTCAAATAAGACGATTCGACGACGGCTTTGTTGTAATCGGGTCAAAATAGTAGTAAGTAGGGATTCGCTCCTTCAGGATAAGTTCGGACTGTAAAAGCGTGTATGTCTCTGCTGTGTACATTCGCTAACGCGTGGGTGAATTCAAGCGAGAAAAATCGCGGTTATTTCATTCATTTTAGACGAGATTTTACAATAAAAAAAACTGTAACCCGACTACAGAAAATTTGATGTAACATCGTCATATTGATTATGTCCGTATAAATGTAGCCCACAAACTCACCGCCATAATAAAGAATTGCATTAATAAAGCCGACTCCGTAGTTTAGGCACTACGGTGGAATATACGTAATATAGAAACATACATTTATCACCTTTTTGCTTTGTTATAATGCGGTAAAAATAGTAATAAGTAGGGACACGCGTCTATTGTTATGTCCTCACCTGTGACGCGCTCCGTCTGTGCAGACCTTACAGAACACAACTCGGTAGCACCTGGAAACTCTGGAATGCTGGAATTGGTTCCTCTAATCACATTGGCGATTGTCTTCCAGCGCCTGATATAGGAGGCAGGAGGCCATTGAGTTTCAAGTTAATTTCCTCGGCGGCTAATCCTCGCGCCTAATTATTGCATCCCCCTTTCACCCCCGTCGGGGGAGTCCCCCCTGGGGGTAAATTGATTCCATATAACGAGGTTCGGCTACGTGATTACCTCTTGGAATTAACGCTTTTAAATTTTATGTGCTCGTTCTTATCTTGGACTTTCCTTTATTTAATTTCATGGGAAAACCTGCTCGTCTTCTTCCTAGATTATGAATTATTATAAAGCCTCTGCACGTAGGTAATTATTGAAATAATTGGCAACTTAACTAGTATTTAGTTAAGTTGCCAATAATTTCATTTTTTTAAAAAGAATATTAGACTAGCTAAAGTTGGTTGATATTCCCCTCTCCCTTCCAAATAAACGTAAAGCTTTTGTTAGGAATGGGAAGGACAATAGTGCCACGGGTGGGAATTGAACCGTCGACCTTTCAATTTTCCGTCCGTTCGCACCGAGCTATTGAGGCTTAAAGCTTTTGGCAGATATGTAGGATGTATAGTTTTACTCCGTTTTGATTAAGCGTTTAAGTTACTAAAAATATGATATAATAATATAATCCTTAAATTATGTAGTGTAAATACTAGGCTCCTAAAGTCAAAATTTTGTTAGAATACATACTATAGTCGTTTAGGTGTACATTTAGGTATATGTAACTTATATACTAGGCTAATGGTCTGAACACACTGTGTACACGATCCCACGAGTAAATCTACGCCGAGTTACTAAATGAAAGAGCGTGTAGGGTTTGATTGAGTTTATTGATAAGGCCCGTAACTCCGGACCTACGGTAACGAGGAGCGAAGTGTCGCGGGAGGCTTAATTACCCTCCAGCTGGGAGGGCGCTGTGGGAGGCGCGGGGAGGAGCGGGGAGGTCGGGGGAGCGGAGGGGAGGTGCAGCTATGCTCTCGTAGACGTTTGCCGTAACTCTTTTGTGTGCCCTTGATTAGTTCCGTTTGAGCTTCGATTCGTTTCAACTGAAATAAGGGATTTAATTTGGATTTTAAGTATACACGGTGTTCCAGGAAAATAAATAGTACACTAACACCCTTATGTCTTAGAAGTTTTACAACAATATTGGGATGATTTTTATTTCCGATACAAGTTCTTGCCCTTCGACTTCATCTACGACTTTGCCCATATTACTTTTCACAACAAAGAGAGTTTAATGACCTCAACGTAACTTTTTTTTTATTAAACTTAATTCATACCTATTTCAAAAAAAGAAGGAGGAAAAGTATAAGACTGTAGGTATGTTAAATGTAGCGAATAAGTAGCAGGTAGTAGAAGTAAGTAATGAGTAAGTATTAGATTGTATGAAACCTAAACCATATAATAAAGTTACTTTACATACGTAGTCCCAAACCAACAAAATGTGTCGAAAAACAACACAGCGAGCCGCGCCGTATTCGGTACATGCAGCTTCAATTATCTCACCCGTGATCTCACCCTCTAATGAAGGGCAGCCCATCAGCTTATGCAAATAGCACTAACGTATTCGGCGCGTGTTGGAGGGTGCGGGCCGGGGCGGGGGTGGGGGTGCGGGGCGCGGGGGGCGGGCAGGGTGCGGGATGCATCGATCGCAGCATGCATAATGAATGTAGCATCCCCTTGCAGCGTGCAGTGTATCGTGTTAGTTTTGCGCACTGTACCGTGCACACTGGCTGGCTGCTTACCTGACTAAAATACACATATTTTTCCGATCATAAAATAATATTAAATGTAATAAACATTCAGCTCTCAACAACAACTCCAAGAAAACTTAGTAAGTACAAGTAAAATTCTGTAATTTAAACTCTCAATATTCTAGTTTTAATTACAAAGCAAAAATAAAAGTATTATAGAAAATATCTGCCCCTAATATAGGTAGGTATAGACCTGTGTTTTAAGCACTATAAATACTTAGGTTCTATTAATAGATAAAATTTTACTAGCGTTTGCCCGCTTGGTTTTAAAAATTTCGCATAGGATCTTCTGAGATACAAATTGGGTAGTTTATTTCATTTCATTTATTTATTTGCATTCATGAATCCTAACTAACATCCACTTCTATGTCTAATATAATGTCTAGGATTACATGAAGCCCCGTCAGGGCGTTGCAAGTTACATTGACTAGTTATAATAAATCATTAATACAATAATTAAAAAATACAATAAATAAAAAAATAAGATAAAAGAAAAAAATTTGGTACACACATGCATTAATGGTTCAAAATTTGGATGTCAAGTAATAATATAATAATAATAATTAGTGAAATTAAAGTAATTAGTTCAATATGTCATTCAATATATATTTATAAGCTATGGTTAGTCAAGTTATTTATGGTCATATTAAGTCATTTGTCATTAGTCTAGTCCTAGTCCTATTTACATTTTTAATGTCCAATTAAATAGTATAATGCAATTAATAGTATTTTTCTTAGTCATAAACATTTCGGTTTGTAACCTGTTTTGCAATGTATATCGTAACCGGACGTGCAATTGAGGCCCAAGAGTATCTATCACCTGCTACTAACTGCTGTACTGCTGTTTATGTGCTTCTCCAAGTCGTCAACTATACCTAAACAAAAATTATGTAGAAACAAACAAACCTTCTCTTTTATTGTATGAGTAATTTTCGCATTATATTATCCCGCGATTTTAAAATCCCGCTGAGAGAACGTAGAGAAAACTTACATGCAAAATCTCTTGCAATCTCTAAAAGGTTTCTAGACCATGCTTTGATTTGTTACCTAGTCAGTGAGTTTCTATAAGTACCTACCCATTTGAGTTTCTATTGTGATGTTGCCTTTTCTTTTTGCGTTTTCAAAAGTCCATGCATTTTAGGTCTTAGCTTTGTTTTTTTTTTATATAGTTTCTTAACATCTTGACTGCGATAGTCAAAAATATTTTGAAATAATATAATAAGTATCAAGTATTCCTAGTAAATAGTGATAGCTGGGTAGTCTCTATCTTAAACTTATCTTAGATTAAAACAAAATATTTTTTTACAACTTTTAATAAAAGTTCCTCAAATCGTTTCTACATTATTTCATCACCACATAATATTTATTACTATAAGGCGCAACTCAAATCTATATTAAAGTATTACAATTTAGTGTCCACTAAACGTATTAAGTGCTCATTAAAAACTTAATTTTGAAATATTAAAGTGGTGAAGTGGTTTTATCGCCATAAGCGCAGGGTAATAAATCCACGCGAAGTGTTATGAGTTCCTCTTCATTAGGGCGTGCGGTCGCGCGATGACGTACCCACGTTGCACCTTTATGACGCCTCGGTGCTGATCTCTATAGTTAATATATTTATTTATTTATTTTATGTGGTTACAATAAATTAAAAATAAAAAAAGACGTGTGGCACTCGGGGACTGCCGCGGTAAAGCTGTTGCATAGCATTTTTTATCAACGCCATCTAGCGGTGAGAGGAGTCCCGTGTCAGGTTATTTTCGTTACGGAATTTCTGGATTCGGTCTCCACGCTCAAGGCCCGCGATAGAAGCTATGCAATAGCTTAAAAAACTAAAAAAGAATACATGTTAAATAAGTTATTATGAAATAATGTAGACCTACTTACTGGTTGCCACAACATGCTTAAGGTTTAAAACTACTTGAAGAGAATGATGAGCAAGCAGATACGAAACAAACAATTAATTGAAATACCGAAGAAGAATATGAAGACAGAAAGTATGATCAATTTAAAGCGCCACGTTTGACATACGAGTGTCTCTGGAACTTATAACACTGCAAATGGCGCACCGACCTCTATAATTAATCTGGGAAATTATCAACAATAATAATAAAATCATAGACTAATTATAGTAATTATAGAGGTTGGTGCGCCATTTGCAATATTACCCATTAGTTCCAGAGACACTCGTATGTGCTTAGTGCTTACAGACAAAATACCCTCAATCAAGTAGGTCCAAAATCAGGTTTCTACCAGCACCCTCTCCCGTGATCATAGATTAAAGTGCACCTCGTGGATCATTTAAATAACAGGATTATAATATTTAGCTTTTGCCCGTACCTTCTTGGAGTTAGATTTTACAAATATCGGGAGAACTGTTTTCGGAATATAAAGGGTGTGAGGGTAGTACGGTGCAGGATTTAATACATTTACATAATAAACATATTAGATATACCTATTAATATTAATTAGTATTGCTAACAAATATATAGTTCTTGGAATAAATACAATTTCACTACATTAATAGTATCAAGTGGAATTGCCAAAGCAATCTCGAAACGTTATTCCCACGTCTTCGGTATGACATTTTGCATTGAACGTCAAGATTACGGGCACTTGCCTCCCAAGCACCTACTTACAAAGCTGCGCTCGTTGACAAAGGCATCCTGCTGTTATTGCGCGCTGCAGCATCAGGAATGTGGGGGCATCAGCATCAGGGGGAGGGGGGAGATGGGGGGGGCTGCATTCCGTCCGCCAATATTATACGCTCCTAGTTAGCGCGCACTGATATTAAGAATTCCTTAAAACATAGACTAGTTACGGTTGGGAGGCAGTTGTATCGTTGCCCCTGACGGAGTGGCAAGTTCACTGGCGACATTATCGCTGGCACGGTGGCGCTAGCAGCAATGAAAATGAAAAAGTATTTATTTAACAAAAATTACATACATCCACATAATATTATCTGTGGATCCCACACTAGGAGGCCTGGAGGTCCAAGAGTAAAACGTAATTTTTATTTCTAGGTTGGTAAGTAAAGAATACATAATGAAAACATCAATCTGTATTAATATTATAAATTAGCTATTGTCCGTGACTTCGTTCGCGTGGAGGTCGGTTGTCGATAATCCCGCGGGAACCATTTGTGTTTTTCCGGAGTAAAAAGTAACCACTGTCACTAAAAAACACGTTGGCTCGTTGCTGCGTGATAAACTTCCGCATTTCCGCATAATAAAGTTTATAAAATATTTAATTATTATTTTCAAAATATTGTGCTCCATTTTTTTGTTTGGTTAAATACCTTATGTAATAAAACCAATAAAGTAAGTATTACTAATTTTAATGGAATAATTAAAAGAATGCGGTTTTCGCGTGTTCAGTCTCTGAAGCTGAAGTGCTCTGTGGGTCGAGATTGGAGCTCGGCACAAAGTTGGTAATTGAAAAATCTTTGAGTCGCCGCCCGCCTCGAATTAAACTCGCTACAATCCTACATATTACTTTACAATACACCCCCCCCCCCCCACTCCCCCCTGCGCTGCGCCCTCATCTCTACCTCTGCCCTCTACCCGGACATTCGACACACATTCTGTGCACTCCACGAAAATTGTCTTATTTTCATTGTCTCTTGTTAAAAATTTGAAAAGAAGTATTAAATTCATCGAATTACTGAACTAGTAATTATTACTACATAATTACTAATCTTTAATATGTCCGGTATAAGTTTTAGACGAGTTCTTGGTATAAATAATAATGATGATATGCTTTGAAATGTTCTTTTTTATCATTTCATTGCATAAAATAATGTACAAAAATATACGCGACGAATTGAGAACCTCTTTTTTTTCGGTTAAAAAGGTGAAATTAGTACCTAATGGACACCATAAAATAGACGTGAAAGTAAGGTAGTATTTAAGTTACTTGAAGACTCAAAGGAGTTGTATAACTAATTGTAGAAATTAATTTCAATTAATAAAAGCAACGGAAGTAAAATTCACGCCAAAGATATCGTGAGTATTAGCTTTCTTGTTAAAAGTTTGTCCGATGATATGTTTTATCTCCATAGGTATGTATTGTAGAACCTGTGAAACGGTAATAGCTTAAATATCTACTGCTTCAAGCTTAAATCGATACTGTATACCTTTAAAAACATTGATTGAGAAACACACGCGGGCGAAGTCGAGGGTAAAAGGTACGATTGACGATTATGTATATCAAACGCTTCAATATATTATAAGTTAACATATACCAACTCACAGACACAGCTATTTATGAAAGATCACAGTGAAATACTGCAGATATTGCAGACGTCCTCATTACCCGAGATTCCACTCTTTATTTATGAAATAAAAATGAAAACATTTCTACGGAGCGCTGACGAATGGCCTCCACCGCCCCCCTACCGAACAACCCTAGTACCCCCTACAACCCTCGACAAGGGGGTAGTGCCGCGACATTATATAATTCACCCACTTTCCCTCGTAGGCGTATAATTAAATCGCTAGGTACCATTAAAAGTTATGGTAAAATAATAGATAGGTACCTTATTTTTTCTGTAAGATTTAGATTAGTTATGTAGGTGTTAGGATACTATTTTCACGCGTTATCATCCTTCTCCATATTTTTTTCATGCCTTCTCAATATTTTTAGGAATGATATTTAATAATAATTATTATTTATACAAGATTATATAGAATCCTACCATAATTTCTAAATTATAAATAACAATAGGTAATTTTAAAAATAATGAGCTAACTTTTCGTATAAATCTTGGTATTTATCTTGAAAAAAAAAAGTAGAGTAAATAGCTTAAAAAACTATTATACTTAATGTTGTTTAATCAGTGACGCATGAATTGTGAATTTATTAATCATTTTTTTTTATTATAATTATATCATTGTTAAGCGGCACTTTTTGTCAAAATCTATTGTCTAGAAGTTACATGAAATAATACATAATTATTATACTTATTGAAATATAAATACATACCTACATAATATTATATGTATACAGGTACATAAGTGAATGTATTTATTTATGTATGTATATTGCATGTATTTATATATAAATATTTACAGTCCAGTTGTGTTAGCAATCATAATATGGAAAAAAAACTATTTTATTTATGCACGAGTGTCTTAGCATTCCATAGAAATCTTTAGCATAAGAAGAAAATATTGTATAAAATGCATTGATAAATAACTGAAGTCGTTAATGAGTAAGAACATGTATTCCTACGGTTTTTAACGGGTTAAGCGATATTTCTGTCATATTAATATCTTACAGTGCATATAAATTATATGATAAACATAACAATTATAGTCAACAGCAAATGATAAGGCAAAATAATTTATATTCATACTATTGCTGTGCTGTAGAGTTCCAAACGCGCCCCGGTCGGAGAAAAACGCACAACAAAATAGACTAGGCGCTTGCACGATATTATGACACCTGAAGGGAAGTGAAGGAGCTTAAGATGTAGCGCGCTTAGAAAATGCTATTCACATTGATTTGAAGGTACCCAAGCTGTAGTTAGATGGAAAAACAATCCGGAAGGGCATATTTTTAACGGAAGAGTTACTAAATGATAAATAACGTTGTAAAAAAGCTGTAAGTGGATTATAAAACCATCATAGGGGAGGGCAGGGGTCGCGCGATGGCTGCACCGCGTGTGACCGATGTATTCATGAGGACCCCGCGCCATACGCGCGGCTCCTCACCGAAGATCTGTAGGCTTTCAAAGCCTCAGCCGCGACTTTAGCGCGATATGAGGATGAATATATTAACTTTATTCCTTGACATGTATTTTTTTTATTTTTATTCGACGATAGTCGTTTGTGACCGAACAAAAAATCAACGACAATCTCAAATGAACTCTTGTCATTCGGGTGGAGGTCTGTTCCCAGCAGTGGGCCGGTGATGAATGGAGATGATGTTGAAGATGATGATTTGATGACAAGATTGCCCGTGAACGCCTGCCTGATGGCAAGAGACGATGCAGTCGGCCTAGCGGTCTTACTTAGTAGGAATACGGCACTGTAAGTCAAACCAATAGCCATATTCAGTTTCTAAATGCCATCGTACCAGAACTCTAAATCGGTTTGCGGCACATATTTAGAGGCAGGGGGTGACTAGCCACGGCCAAAGCCAGAGAACTGGACCCGAGATCTTCACAAGCCCGCACCAATAACCACTGCGCCAGGGAGGTTGTCAAAAGTAGATATAGTGGCAGATAGATGACCCTATGTTATTCCAACACATATCTGTATCTCCTACCTACATAATAAATTGAAAATATTAGTGAAGTTATTAAGAAAAAGATGGCGACAATAAACTTGAAACAATAGCGAAATCTTTCATTTCTAATAAGATAAAACAAAAGAATAAAGATCGCAATAGTAGGTAGAATCTCGTGAGTGCTTGTTTTGGTAATAAAACTTGTCAATTCTGTGAACATTTTTATGATGTTCGTTTATTATTTATTCTCTGTTTATTCTATATTTTCTAGACAATAACCTCCAACAACAGGGTTTTCATCGGCAAATATTTATAAATTATATTTTTAATAGAGCAGACAGATTTTACGAAAGATCGAGTGTTATTCTATAAAAAGAAACAATGCATTGACAAAACCAAAATATCTATATTCTAAAATTCTTAGTCGCCTCTCCGGACAGAAATGTAAGCCGGAAAAAGGAAAGCCATTTGTGTACTCTAGACATAAATAAACATTCCAAGGCGGCCCCAGCTTAAAAATACACCACGAAATATGATAACAAAGTCTGAACAGTATTCTAAACCCCATTTAGAGAGTCTAGCGGCGAGCGGCGAGCCTCCCCTCGCAATATTTTCGATTACGTTGTAAACAAGTACGACATTCCAGTGCAAGTGTTTAAAATTGGGTTCTCAAAGCCGCGGGGGGCGAAGGGCAAAGTAATTGGTCTCGAGAGCGGCTCCGCAACACATTGCAAACATATTCTCCGCTTGAAATTTATTGTAAATCGCGGCGGGCGGGGATTTGAATTCGGGCGGGCGGCCCCCACGCCGTGTCAATAAACCGAATGGACTTTCGAATTTCGCTACATTCGCTTCGTGTTTGCGTTTGCTGCCTTCGCTTTTTTCTTTTACGAAAAAACCACCCCCCCCTCGCCTCCTCACCCCTCGCGCCGCCCCGGGCGCTTCCGATTTTATTTATCTAAGGTTTTCCATTCCGTCGTAATTGTGTGAGTTGGAGGTCGATTGTTGCTAAAGCGAATATTTATTTGGGTTCGAGTTTGCTTTTCATTTCGCCTCGTCCCGTAGTCCCGTAGGCGCGCTACGGCGGTACCTACGGGCTACGGGCCGCGCGGAGGTCGCCGCAGGCCGCGGCTTTTGGCGGCATTGTGCTACAAATTGAATTTGCAGGGGCTCGGAATCAAATGTTGTCAGAAGAAATGACTTGTCTCCGCCGATTGACACTATCAAAAAATTGATCGTCTCTCTCCTGCAGACATAACATAATCGTATTTACTTTCAGCCCTAAAGTATTCTGGCCGAATATAGAAAATTTTCAGATCATTTGTATGATACATAATATTATTTGTCTTTTCAGCACACTCATGCCAAAATTAAAATACGCTTGTGAAAAAGTAGCAGCATAACACAATTTAACTAAAACATACATACGATAATTTAACTGATTTGTTAGAGGACAAAAGGTCTGATATTATTGAAATGTTATCCATAATTTTTTGTAATAGTGATAAATTGAACGTATCTAATTTAGCGCACAGGATCTAACTCACAAAACTTTTCAATAGAAAAGTTAATCTTTTCTAATTTCTGTATATTCGGCCGAAGAATCACTTGCCAAAACGGTTGCCATGTTACAAAGTGTGATTTGAGAAATACTTACTTTTATTATTCTTTAATTAGGACTCCCAATTTGACATTTTAGTTTAGCTTAAAATATAATTTAACTCCGTACGGATATATTCTTAACTAGCTGATGTCTGTGACTTCGTTCGTGTGGTTTTAGTTTTTAAAATCCCGCTAAAACTTTTAGATATTCTGGAAAAAAGAGTCTCTCGTGTCACTCTCCAGGTTTTCAACTATACAAATCCAAACAATCAGGTCGATGCGTTGCTCCGCTGCTGCGTGGTTGAAGGTCAAACCAACAAACTAAGAAGTAAGGATTTGAATAAGTTATGAAATAATCTGTTTCTTAGCCACAGTAATAAGAAAAATTCCATTATTCATTCCAAAGGCATTAAAAGTTTCGACGAACGATATAGACAAACTTATCAAGTTTCAATAAGTTAATATAACTAATGGATAAACGATTTTTGCGGATTCGGCACGATGCAACGCGGCACGGTTGCGTCGCGTTACCGCGCGGTGCTGCAAGTAGGGCCACATGTTTACGAGCCGTATTTATGGCTCACTCGGACACTCGGCCGTTTTTTACGATAAGCATAAAAGCTGCCGTGAAAGATTTACGCGAAATATATTCCGCCTAAGGCTATGTTCACATGTAACGCGCGTTAACGCGCGTCAGCGCGCGATCAAATTTGAAGAGAGTTCAGATGATGAGCGCTGCGCGTTGCGAGAGTACTCGTCAGTCTAGTTCGGTAGAACGTAGAAAATGGACGTGGAAGAGGCTATTATTTTGTGGTTATATTAAAAAGAAAAATATAGAAAAAGAAAACGTACACATTGGATTCATCCAATTTTGAAAAATAACCCAAGCACGTCGTTTCAAAATTTTGTTTTTATAGGATTCCGAACCTATATTCCAAATTGCTGGCCTTTTTTCTATTTCATCGACTAGTAAGTCGATGTTAATATCTTCAATTTCACTCATTTTAAATGCGAAAACAAAATATAATTACGAAAATTAACAAAATTACATGCGATCGTGATGAAAGCGCGCGCTCAACTGAACAGCAAACGGACATTACATTAATATCAAAGCGCGAGTCAACGCGCGATTGTCTGCGTCTAGAAACTTTTTCTCTGAGCGCCGCGTTGACGCTCGCTGACGCGCGTTAACGCGCGCGCATGTGAACGGTTGCTAGGTATATATTAGGATGTCTAAGCGCGCGATTTGAAAACGCGCGTCGCAATTCAGCCATCTGAACATAGCCTTATGCTGATTGTCCTCCCCCGCACCCGCCGCCCGAAGATATAACGTTAGAGCGCGGCGCCACTCGCGACATACATCCATTACTGGATCTATAATTGTTAACCATTTATTGTAGTTTTATAATGCGTAAGATTAATATTTGATTGTGCTTGTAGATTATATGACGGGATCTCATTGGAGTCAATTAGGCTAATTGTGTATTTACAAGAAATACTTAAGTTATTTTTAAGCTATTGCATAGCTTCTATCGCGGGCCTTGAGCGTAGAGACTGAATCCAGAAATTCCGTAACGAAAATAACCTGACACCCCACGGGCACGGACTCCTCTCACCGCTAGATGGCGTTGATAAAAAATGCTATGCAATAGCTTTACCGCGGCAGTCCCCGAGTGCCACACGTCTTTTTTTATAAAGTAATTTAGCCAACTTGACTTATGTACTCCTCTCTTCTTAAAATAAGCAGAAAGCTTGTGTTAGGAGTGGGTACATCGATCAGACAACAAAATCACAACAGTCGTCTGGGTGAAGCTCTGCATGCAAACAGAAAAATTAAAATGTTTCTTTAATTTAGTAACAAGTCGATCGTTAAACTTGAGTATTCCGTGAATGGCGCGGGGGTAGCTCAGTGAATCAACCCCTGTGCGGCGCGCAGGGGTCGGCGGTGGACAGTTTAGCATGATCAGCTTTATTTAGGGCTATTTATTGTTTTTGCCATTCGCCATCACGCCGGGGCCGCGAGTTGCATCGTTCGCAGCGAGAGAACAGGGCACGGGGGTCGGTTTGTTTTCGTTATGGCTATTGTTTATTTTGATATTGTTATGGAGTATCGGCGTAGTTATTTTTATGGTGATGGTGGCTCAAAAGTTCCGTAGTGAAACACACAGGAACCTTAAAGTTTCGCCAAGTCTATCCATCTGTCGACCGAAAGAGCGACCACCGAGTTTCTTGCCGGTTCTTCTCGGTCGGAAAAACATTCGACGCCTCACTTAACGATTTTAAAGCACACTGTAATAGTTTCATTAAATAAAAACTCTTTTATTTTATGCCATTCTACACGCCAGGAATGCCTCGCGTTCCACACCTTAGCGTCAGAAACGTTGAACAAAAACGTTCCGTGTGAGTAGATTAAACTCAGTTTAATAAAGATATTATTCTGGTCTCATTACAGGTGCGTGCCGCAGACGAGTAGCAGGCAGATACAAGTAGCGAGCAGCACGTGTGCTGTGGATGTCACGCGCAGCTCGCGGCGCAGCGGGGGCGCGCGGCGTCCGTCGCTGTCGCCCGCGGAGAGGGCATTTAAAATAGGTAATTAATGTGATGGATTGCTTATTCATGCTCATCAAAAAACCACTCGTGGGATTGTTTCAAAATGATTGCTACAGTCTGGTGATCGAAATCCCCCCTGAATGGCTGAATTGAAGGTGTTCTTGCTGCAATGCGTGCAATTGCATGAGTAGGTATATTAAAGGAAGAATAAAATACGTTTGCCATAATCCACCGATTATGGCAAAGGTATTTTATTCTTCCTTTAATATTGACGGTTTGACGAAAACAAAGGAATTTTATTTTTCCTTCAATATCATAGAATTCCACAAAATAACACCTGCATCTACCTATCCCATATGCATGAGTATAGTTGAGGACCTGGTGAGTTACATAGGCTCCTTTTGATTTTTATCCCAGAAATAAGCTACTTGTTATCCCGTGGAAGACCTTTGATTTCCGCGGAATTTTAAAAATCATAAATCCATGCGTCCACAAGCTAGCATTTATTAATAATAAATAATTATTGTTATGTAAGAATCTAATGCTATTTTTACTTGATTTTTAAGGATAGGGGGCACATTATTTTGGAAAATCTTCAAAACGTAGTTATCGTTATGACTTGTGGTGTTACTCATTGTTATTACGCAACATCTGCGACGTTGCGCCGCGCCGGCGACGGATAGACAAATCCCCACTTTACGGAAGCCTGCCCAATAAAACGTAATCGTAAACGTAACCGAGCCGATCGCCGTAGCCGCGGTTTAGCTGCCAATGTCGTAACCCGGCAAACTATGCTTAGGTGCACACGGACCGTCGAAGCGGGTCCCGCTCTCAGATGCGGTATCTTATCTGATCCAGCAGCGTGTGTGTGTTCATTGTAAAATGATGGTTAGAGTGTGACGATCGCAGTCGCCTGTAATTGCCCGATACTCTCGCTATTTTATTGCACAGGGTCATAATACGACATCCTCTTTTTATTTCTGTAGTATAAATAAATGAAAGCAAAGTGAAGAGTAGAACTCTAGTGTGACAGAAATCCATATAGGTATTACAAAAAGTCAGCCAGCCAGTTGGATGTTAACTAGCCACGGCTCAATCCCACAGACTAGACCAGATATCCTTTTGACATGAAAAGTTTCCAATTGCCCAGCCGCCAGCCGTCCGGCTGCTGCCGTGTTCAAACGATAGCATCAGTGTGATCATCGCAATCACCTCTGATTGGGTGAATTTATGCCATTAATGGAGCATTTTAATTAATAGCGAGAGAATACCAGCCTCTCAGTAATCAGTTTTAGACAATCCCGCAGCTTGTTTTTATCATATTTATTTTCGTGTCGTATACCGCAAATGTATTGTTTCGTGGCTGCATGTGCCGCGATTGAACGCGATTCTCTCTAAGACAAAGTGTGTTATTTCTCGCGGGATCCCGGCGGGCGGCGGGCGGCGGGGGGGAGGCCGTGTAAGGGGGTGCAGGGTGTGTCGAGGGGGTGGTGGCGAGGGGTGCACGGGGGTGTAGTAATATTTTTACGAGCGCGTTTTATTGTGCGCGCGATAAATTTGTCATCGCCCGCCGAGGCGATGCATCGCCCGCTGCGAGTCGGTGCAATTAGACTAACAAAATAATACTGACCACTACACCACCAGCGGAACTTTAGTTAACTAGTTCTAGCTCGCGACTTCGTCCGCGTGGAGTTTGGTCTTTAAAAATCTCGCGGGAATCCTCGGTTTTTCTGAGATAAAAAGATACTTAGCCTATATTGCACTGTCCATGTCTTTAATTAGATATACTTAGATGTATTCATAGTGTACACATACCTATCCATGTTAAATTCACCTAGATCCTTTGTTCAGTCGCTGCATGAGTGAAGGACAAACCAACAGACAAACGCACTTTCTCATTAAGATATTAGTAGGCAAGGAAGTAAGATTTACAATAACTTGAATACGTCATGATTTTGAGTATTGTGATGATGTATTATAGCAGTTCACACATTGATGCATGTCTTCCCAATGTTTCAGGATTATGGAGGCTGGCCGTAGCCCGACGAACAGCGAGAAACTGACATAAAGTCGTCTACAACTACCTACCTACAATACAAACATCCAATGTGTTGTTGGATTAAAGTGTTCACTTTATGTCTTCTTTTAATGTGTTAAAGAATTTTGGTTTTCTGGCAGACTCTAAAAACAGAAACTGTCAGAACTTCCAGTTTATTCGTCAGTTAAACGACATAGATGTTCAGCGATGATAAAATTGATAGCATAGCATATTAATTTAGTCAAGTAAAAAATAGGTACTCATTAAAATATTATATTTTACATAAAATTGACGTCGTGAGCAATATCGGAACAAAGTACATTATTATGTATTACTATGAATCGAGACATTCAATAGATTGTAATAGTTTTTTATCTAGAAATACGCAAATTACTATATTTCATTTAATAAGTGGATAAGTGTGTCATTAACTCATTATGCATGTTGTTTATATTAAGATCGTACGATTGATACGGACGGTTACAGTGATTGTAATAATGTATTCTTAATTTTTTTAAGTAGATACCTAATATAGGTATTACTTTTGGCAACACTTTGTTTCAATGATAACGTCTTGATAAGACGTGCATTTAACAAGGTATTACCTAATGAATCTCATAAAACCAACTTAACGAAGTGTAGATAGAGGAGAGTATCGGTTTACCTATTTACAGGCAACCGACGACCTCCCTGGCGCAATGCTGAGTGCTGTGGTCTTATAACTGGGAGGTCTCGGGGTCGATTCCCGGCGAGGGCAATTTGGAAATTTATAATTTCTGAATTGTCTCTGGTCTGGTCTAGTAGGAGGCTTTGGCCATAGCTAGTTACCACCCTATCGTCAAAGACGTGCCACCAAGCGATTTAGCGTTCTAGTAGGATGACGTGTAAAGGGCTTGTAGAAACAGATTAGGGGTAGGTTAAGGGTAGGCATGTGTTAAATTTACACTTGCCATAGCCTTTCCAAGTTAGTCCGCTACTAACTTAGATTGCATGGTCACTTACCATCAGGTGAGATCGCAGTCAAGGGAAGTCAAAAAAAAGGCAAACAAATTTGTAAGTCCAAAACCAAACAAACCTAAGATGTGGGAGACATTGCATCCTTTAGGTAACTACTGTTTTAGTCTAGGTTCGTCTTCTTTGTTAACCGATATATGTCTCTTACGGGTCGTAGGTACCCCTTGTAGTCACGTATTAAGTGGTAAAGTAGCATCCTTAATGTGGTATGGAATTAAATGCAACAGGAAAAACTACACAGTGGATAGTCACACGCAGTGGGTAGCCGCGGGCTACAGTCTTAGGTAATGTGCACACGTAGCGGTTTTTGTCATCCCTCAATTGATATACAATTATCTACAAAGCATGTCGCGTAAGTTATGCAGTCTATGGGTCTAGCGCTAAGCTGCGCGTCCACAGGGTCTAAAACTTTTGATAACGTTGCAAAAATAGTACACATTCTAGTATTCTGTAGTATTGATAATTGCGTCGTTGGTCTCACGGTTAGCACGTTCGACGGCGGCGGATGCCGAAGTACCGGGTCGATCCAAAAAATGTATTGGGGTTTTCTGTTAAGAGATTCTCAGTAGGTACCTGCTAGCTCAGAGTTAAGAAGAAGGCGGGTTTACCCCGTTATCTCGGAGAGCTCGTAAAGCCTATCTCTCTCCGGTCGGCGCGAATTTTCGTACTATCGCACTATGAGAGCCAGGGAATAAAAAGTGCATCTGTGTTTGTACACTATTTCTTAGGAGGGAGAAGTGGAAAAGGATAAGAAAACTCAGGATCTAAGCACATAGACCTTACTTTCAATTTACTCTCAAATTCACATGATTTTAAACAATCATTCAATAGAAAGGTTACCTCACACACAACCGTTAATAACTTCACACTTTACAACAACTATAAAGACAAAGTGATATAAAACGATCTTACTCCAAGTAGTGACGGTACCGACGAGGTTTTCGGTCGACGAGTGAACTAGGAATCCCTTGAGCACGGCTGGGCACTCGCTTTTATTCGTATAAGTTTATTCAGGTACCGACATCATTGTGGGTAGTATGACTTAAATAGAGAATTCATAAGAAATTTTGCCAAGACTATAATATCTATCGCGCCGACAACTAATTTCTCGGTGAAGATTGGTATAAGCTCGCTTAATCAGCCGGGTTTGTTATATTAGTAGATATTGCTCCGTTCCCAGACAGTGGCAGCTCAGCTTAAGCTCAGGTTCTGTAATCAGGATTGACCGATCAGCGATGACATAATGTGCGGGCAAAAACGAAACGCGGCGCGGCGGCGGCGCCCCGCGGCGTCGCGCTACACCGACCGTTCCCTGCGCGGCGCGCCGCACCCGCAGATGTGCACACGCCATACCTGTGGCAGATACGACGCTGGCACAAAGTAATAGTCGATATAAAAGAGCCATTTCAGCTACTTTTCCCTTTGTGCCAATTTATTATCAATTAGCCTTTGAGCATTTAAGCAATTAGCCGATTTCCTTCCACCGACCACAAAATCTTGGAAGTCAATCCCAAAAAGATGGCATTTCTAATATAAAGTTAAAACCTCAAAAATAGAAGTCGTGAGGGTTGGCATCCTTATGTGGTAGAAATCCAACCTACTCGAACGAAATGCTTTAATTCTACGTTTTTGATAAGAACCGCTAAGGTGTGGAACACTCTCTCAGCATCCGTGTTTCCTGCCACTTATAATAATTCACCTTCAAGGTAAGAGTGAATAGACATTTTCTAGGCAAGCGCGCTCCAACCTAGACCTCATCAGTGCTATCCAGTATTGATTGTGGTCAAGCGCAAGCCTATTTCGGATAAAAAAAACCTATTATTAATTCTGAGAATATTAGATAAAACCCGCTCTAAACTTCTATTAAATCTTTGTCCTTTGCCTCTTATGTCAAGTTGAAAGAACAGTTCTGGCCACGATAAGCTATCGCGAGGGCCGCGCATTTCCATATCTATCGAGATTCTAGTCTAGCGCATAAGGAACTCAAATTATCTTAGGGTTTGTAGTTTTCTGCAGCGTATCTGCTACACCTCTCATAGGCAACGTTCCTACTAGGGTTGCCATATTTTTTTTCAGCCACAGGGACAAATGGCTATGGGCAAAAAATACGGGATTTCAGTTTTTTACCCGGGACAAATAAAAAAAAATTATTTAGTGGCATTTTTTTTAAATATTTTTCCGAGGATCGAGTTAGTTTTAACATATTTTTATTCGTTTTAACATATCTGTAAAAACCAATACAATTATAATCGTAATTAAAAACGGTCATCAACTTGCTATTTTACGAACGTTACGTGTGTGAATCTTCGATCACAGAAGAAAAAAGTGTGAATACTTGGATCGATTTCATAATGAAAAACGAAGTACGGTTCAAATACGAGACAGAGTCAGTCGCGCCGGGACATTTTAAACTATGATTAAAATACGGGACGTCCCGGGAAATGCGGGATGTATGGCAACGCTAGTTCCTACCTACTGTCGAAAGTCTTAATTTGAATTAGTTCGCTAGTAGTAGACATTTATATAAATGTAGATACTAAGCGAACTTATTCGATTCAAAAATCAAACTCAAATAAAACGTACTTTCTTATACGTATTGTGATAGTATGTAGATAAGTACCTAAGTATTTTCTTATTTTTAGTATTTTATTATTTAAATTTTTTTTAGTAAGTAATAAGTAAAAAAGTAGTAAAGCGCGTGTACGCTGACACAAACGCTGCGTGTTAGCCGACAGCCAGCATGCCAACATGCCAAACACAAGGTTGGCTGAGTTATGTAAGCATTTAATAAAGCAATAAGTAATTAATGTAGCGGTAACTCTGCGCAAATTAATGCTTAATTTTACCCGCTAATTAGTTAGTATTTCAATAAAGTGCATAACTCGTAGATACTTACCTATTTTAAAATTGGCACACACCTAACTAGATAATATGTCCGCGACTTCATTAAAACTTTTATAAATTCCGGGGGATTTTTTTCATTTTCCAGCCTTTTTTCATTTTCCTTCTTTTTTTAAAATGCAAGCTGTTCTGTGCCCGTCAAGATCGAATAAATTTTCCTTTCCTTCCTTTTCTTTGGGATAAAACATAGGTATACAATAATAGCCTATAACTACTTTATAGTACCTATCTAGGTAATTTTGATGGGCTGATTGTAATAACATAAAATAAGGCTTATCCAAGCGTTTTGATATTTTGGCAGATTTTCTATACGTCACTCCATGTCGCGTTGGTGAAATCGGCACTTATCTCGTAAGATGCCAGCGCGAGCGGCAGCGGCGTTAGAAATGTAAGCACCCGAAACATTTTTTTTTCAACATATATACAACTAGCTTTTCCCCGCGGCTTCGCTCACGTTAAGTTCGACTTTTCAAACCCCTATTTTATCCCTTTAGGGGTTGAATTGACACCTACGTTATAATAGCTATCTACATGCACTGCCTGATCCGTCCAGTGGTTTGAGTTGTGCGTTGATAGATCAGTCAGTCAGTCAGTCAGTCAGTCAGTCACCTTTGCCTTTTATATATTAAGATATCAACTTTCCTTTATTTTCTATTGCTGTAACAATAGCTATGTTATTGAAATTACCTATTTATACCTGACTTCGATAAACATATTATATTCATATTATTAATTGAAGTAGATATAGGTAAGTTATAGAATAATATACCTAATACTAATGTAATTATTTGCACAGTTTAATCAAAAACTTGCAATAACAAAGTAATTATGTAGTTAAACGACCAATAATCATATTTGTGCAAATATTTGTCGAACTGTCATTCGGACAATAGCACCACTTGTGAATTCATTGGCACACTTCGGCCAACCACTAGCTGATGACCCGCGGCTGATATTAGACTATATTATGAAGAAGAAATAAATATTTTAATAGGAAATAAAGTCAAAAATTAAAAAAACCACGACGGACTGTGGCCTATAATCTTATAATAGGTACATCTTAGAATCTGAAGTTGTGCTTGAAACTAAAGCCAAAAATCGCCTGAAAATTGGCCTAGTAGTTTTTTCAGGAAAATGGTTACAAACAATGCAGCGTCCTCTTTTAGCCTATATCTGTAAAATATGTCTCCGCTGGTTAAAGTGATGCGTGGATACTTAAACAAAAAAGTACGATAAAATTTTTTTTTTCTTTTATATATCCATCTGCCATCGGCTTCTCCAGCCATTATCAGATATTGGGGTGTGTCAGCTGTAGGTGATTAAAGGGGGAATTTCAATAAATATCCCTATCCTTGAGAGCTATGTTGGAGCTCATCTCCCATCCAGCTCCAGTATGTGCCATCTTTTGTGGCGTTTTGTGTCTCCTTCCTTATCAAGCAATCTCTGTGCCAGTGTGTTAGGATGTTTCTGCAGTCTAAGCTTGTATCTCTTACTGTATTTATTCACTTCTGCTTTGACTGTTGGCACGATAAAACTGACGCAGTAGTTTTTCACGAAAAATGGTTACATGCCTGATATAGGTGTACGTGCGTATGCACGAACAAACAACTTGTTACGTTAAACTCATAATATAGCGTCTCCATTTCTTCGTGAATTAAAATAAATTCATACTTTTGGCGAAAATAATACCTACAGTAAGTAAGCAGTCAGTAAAGAGCTGATAAACTACCTAGAGTATCTATCTAATAAAAATATAGTACAACTCCTGTCTCCTCTCGTTGGCTCATAATTTTTACTAAGAGGTCTTCTTTGGTTCAAATATAACATAACTACCCTTCATTGTTATACCAAAAATTAATGCGTTTTGAGGGCGAGACATTTAGTTCGAAGAAACGATGGCCGTGACCCGTTTCCCCTCACTAGATTGAACAAAAGCATCAGAACAGCCGAGACACTGGATGCAGGCGGCTAAAGATCGAGGCCTGTAGAAATCCCATACGAAAGACCTATAGCAGTGGACGTCTATCATTTGATAAAGAAGAAGCTTCACATTGTCTCAAACAAACACGTCAACTACAACTTGATTGTAGTTTCGTTTGGTGAGTAAAGTTTAGTGGAACGGATTAAGTCACTTCATATGAAAATGATTCGCGCCGATACCCGCGATAGCATAAAATATACAAATAATGTTTAAGTTATTTGATTACGATAACTTTCACGTATCGGCCACTTATCGAAAGGTAAACATTAACTATCTTCGGTACTAGCGCGTAAACTAGTCGTCACGCTTAACCGACTTTGGAAAAGTTCAATTAATTAATTTGAAACTGCCAATCCTAATATTGCCTAACCTATGGAACACGTTTGTAATGTGGCTAGGGCGGCTCACTATTGAACGCTGAAATTAACCTTTCTCACAAAGGTGAAATCTCATCCTAATTAGATGTTAATATAAAATTAACCTTTATCTTTGAAGTGATTTGCATTATAATGTTATATTTATTAGCGTGATGGATCGGCTTAACTTGACTCGATGAGCCTAATATTCGACAGCTCATTGTAGGACCAACAACATTGCTTGCATTTGGTTTGCAATTATAACGGCCACGCGGAACGAGCGTCGTCAGTGCAACTCTGTACTCGCTATTACCTATCGTTCCAGCGACCTGTGCAGCGCCTCAACCTACCGCGATTTACAATATTGATAGAGCCGATGCCTCTACCGCAGCCCGCAGCCAGTGGCCGCAATACCGCGACTAATTCACACAAATATCGCTTCCATTACCTCTCAGTTTATTGATGGACATTGGTGTTCAAGTGAACCATTCATACACTATGAATTTAATAATTAATTGATTGATAATTTCATTCATTAACGTTTTAAGGCTTTTGATGTTTTACCGGTTATTAATTTCTTTATTATTTTCAAAAATTAACATAGTGTTTAGTATTGTGAGACATTCGTATACCGACAGTTAGTAAATTGCAATATTTTGATATAAACGGACAGTTAAGTTTGAGTTAAGTGTATTTTGGCAGTTTCGTCTGAACAATCCTGAACAACTGAAGTTAGTTGAGTCTGGCGGTGTAACTCTGTTGTTCGTGTAGTGCCATTTGCCAATCGTGAGTGCTTAGCAGAAAGAATGGATCTAAGTCAGGTCAGTGTTTTATTTTTTTCGCTTTTCTCTCTATGAACTACTTACTCTTATTTATTTTTTCTTCAAGAAAATTTGAATACATCAGTTGGGTATAAGATATCCATAATTTGACGAACACCACGTTTAATTAGGGTAATCCTATTCATTTCGTCCACTCTTATATCTACTTTATCTAATAGGATTTGTTAAAAACAGACCAGGGAAGTTTTCGCGGTTTTTGCAAAACTTTTATCTAAAACGTGTCTGTCTTATGTACACCATAATATTATTGTATCTAATGGGTTTCCAGTTTTAAACGTAACTGCAACAACGTAACCATTATTTTCAGTCATTACTTTTGTCTTAAAAGCTATGTTATAATTATTTTAAATTAGGTACCATCCGAATTTATTACTTTTCTTGTTGTAATTTTGTATTTTTTTTTATTATTTATAAAATAAACTATAACACTGAAGTAATTACATTTTATCGTTATCAATAAAAAAAAATAAACGATTTTATCCTCATTGTATCACAACATGACATGTAATCATCATTTACATATTTGATGAATTAGCTATCTGCGATGAGTCGTGTTTCGTCGGAAAAGTAATGAATATTCATTTACTAATAAGTCACCTGAATGATAAGGTGTCGATGGTATCGAACAAATCATTTAAATCACTCTTGTACCTTGTAAGTTGATATGGAAGTGTGATAAAGTAGGGTACATTTGTACCTACGCAAAATATATAAAGTACTAGCTTTAACCCACGGCTTCTCTCAATCCATCTATTAAAAGTAAATCGAAGTCGTGATTACTACACAAAATAACTTTTAGTTTTATCAATTTTTCAGCTGTTATTTTGTGGTTTCTTATTTTTTTTTTTAAATATAGAGCAAACAAAACAAAAAAATGCTCAAATCAGTCGGGCTACGTTTGAGTTTTAGCCCGACTAACGAATAACAAATTATTTTTATATATTATATATAACATAGATAACAAATACGCTTCCAATTTTCATGAAATTCAAATCATGTATGCCGATTTTTGGGCTCCTAAGACAATTCAAGACTCTGCCACGGCGCAGGTTCGGGAAGCAGAGTCTGCTGAGGTTCTGCATAAAGCAATAATCCTATTATTACCTATTTCTAAGTACATATTTATATAAAACTAGCTTATGTCAGTGACTTCATCCGCGTGGTTTGTAAAAATCCTGCGAGAATCCTTTGACTTTCTAGGATACAAACATAGAAAGTAGCAGCCGTTGTCACTCTTCAGATATTCAACTACTCGTTTATTCCCATGCAAAAAATCATCAGTTCTTTTGCTCCAGTACTGAGTGATTGAAGGAAAAACTAGCAGGAAAACTCGGAGGTTACCATTTTAAAACTTCAATCATAGTTCGTCTTGTCTCTTAAAAATTTAGTTAGTTTTTCTTGATAACATGGGTAGGTAGGTACCTACCTGGGATATGGGAAATATGTAGATAAGAATGTAATATTTCCATATAGGTATAATACCAACCACATACCAACCTACTTACACGTAAAGGCAAAGAAAGTAAGTCATGTTTGCAATTGATAAGCCATACTTCTGAGTTCTGACTATTACTTATCACAAGCAGAGAGTGGATATTCGGAACATTTTTATATTAATAAATAATTTGACCTAATTTTTCAGCGTAAAAATGTGACTAAACCGAAAAGCTTATTGTAGAGCTTATTTTTGTAAAGTGACTGTCACTCATAAACATA
Organism: Hipparchia semele; assembly: GCA_933228805.2. Lineage (NCBI taxonomy): Eukaryota > Metazoa > Arthropoda > Insecta > Lepidoptera > Nymphalidae > Hipparchia > Hipparchia semele. Next base: position 14,614,378 of record OW121717.1, read on the forward strand.
GCTGTAAAATCCATTTAGGACTAAGATAAAAATGTACCTATCTATTTTAGACGTAGGTCTCTTTTCTTTCTTAGCTCTTTTAACCGACTTGCAAAAAGGAGGAGGTTCTCAATTAGACGGAATCTTTTTAACTAACTTTCAAAAAGGAGGAGGTTATTTATTTATTTTTTAATTTTTTATGTATGTTACCCGGTTACTCGAAGACATTGTCAACAGGTCAGGATCTGACGAGATCCTGGAGAAATCGAGGAAACTCTTCAAATTTTATTATATTAGATATAATTTCAAGTTGATATACTTTGTAGTGGCGTTTGAAGTCGGTTTTGTATAAAGAATTTTTATGTTTTTTCCAAAGAGCCGTTAAATTGTCAATATCTATTGACGGCGTATTAATTTCTGACTTATTGATGGACTAGCTTTAACCCGCGGCTTCGCTCACGTTAGGTTCGATTTTTTAACCCCCTATTTAATCCTCTTGGGGTTAAAATTTTCCAAAATCCTTTCTTAGCGGATGTCTACGTCCTAACAGCTACCTGTATACCAAATTTCAGCTCGATCGGTCCAGTGGTTAGAGCTGTGCGTTGATAGATCAGTCAGTCAGTCAGTCAGTCAGTCAGTCACCTTTGCCTTTTATATATTTAGATGTACCTATTAGTATTTTTTGTACCTACACACTAGAGGATATGGCTGTCGGCTGAGATGAATATATTTTTAAGTTACAGCTTACCTTACTGGTTTTAGAAATAGAGTCCGGGAGGAAAGAAGTTTAATGACGGCGAATTAGATAGCTCATCAAACCTATACCTACTAACTTTTGTAAACCAAAAAATAATTTTGCGCTCTGTATAAAATTTAGGTAATTTCGATAAAAGTTTTTTCGCCGCCCATTTACTTAAATATCAAATAAAGTTTCGTATAACTTTTTAAATTATTTTCGGCTTTTATACATACCTTACGAATTTGAAGTATCTATAATTACTCCAATATTCAAGAATTCTGACAAATAGTCAGACAGACAGAAAAACAAGTGCAATTTTATTTAAGATGAGTCGGAGAATTCGCTCCACTCGACTAATAAAGTAATTACTGGGTACTTTAAAGGGGATGTTATTATAGTGTAAGGGAAAATAGAGTTGTTTTAACGACTCCGCGAAAGAGGAGCGGCTGATGACATCAGTAATGATGTTATTAGACGTCCCGACAACAGCTCATACGTTTGACCGGCGCTGCGCATACAAGCGACGAGACTGGCTGTCTACAGTCGCGTATTTTAACATGATTGTATCGGTTTAAAGATATTTATTTCTCAAAAGAGAACATACTGTTCACTTAAACAGAGAATAAAGTAGGTTTACATTTTTGGTATATACACAGACGCATGCATTATATAATTCAAAAGCTATCATTTAACATAAATTATTTATCTAAACATGTATAAAAGTAATAATAAACTTAATATTAGTCATTATAAGAAGCCGCTATGCAATATTATCCCTAACGTGTAATTTTAACTTATTTTTATATTGTTTCATATTTTTAGTGTCCTTTAATATATTTGGTAAATTGTTATATAATCGTGCACCTTCACATAATATATTTTTATAAGTATAGTTAATGTATTTATAAACACTTAGCTATAGTCCGTATAGATAATATACCTAGATAGCAATCTAAATCCTTACTAATTATAAATGCAAAAGTATGTCTGTTTGTTTTGTCCTTAATCACGCAGAAACGGATCAATAGATCAACGTGATTTTTTGCACGAATGTTGCATGAGTGATGTTGTTGAGAACTTGGAGAGTGAATAGTTATAATAATTTACTGTGTAATTTACTGTGTAGTGAATATTAATAATAATTGACTTAAAGAGTGAATAGTAATAATAATTTCTTTATTCCTGCAGGAAAAACAAAACATTCCTGCAGGATTTGCAAAAAACCAAACTCTACGGGAACAAAGTCGAGGGCGAAAGCTAGTAATAAAATAAATATGAACTAGCTCTTGTACGTGTACGGCCGTTATCTGAGAAAACTATACCTAATTTGGAAAAATTTTATGATTTTGTTCGCAAAGTAACCTTAGATTTCAGATTTGTATGAAAATAGTTCCTTATGATAAGGGCAGGAAGAAGTCGACAGTGTTGTCTGGCGTGTGCCGCGCCCGGGACGGACAGGTGCGCCGGTGACCCACATACGGGCACCTGACTTTATCGGCCGTGTTTGTACAAGATAGCAACAATGTGCGCCGGCCGCGGCTCCTCCAGCGACATTTCCATACAATTTACAATTTTTTGCGATAGTCCGTATGCGAATGTTGTTTGTTTCCGATAACGCGGCCACGCGGCGCCGGGATATGGGCCAACTGCCGCCCTAGCCATATCTCAAACGTGTCGTTTCTATTCTCTTTCCAAGATCGCTAACGCTGTAGAGCAGGAGCTCCCAAAGTCTTTTTTATCACGCTTCTCTACTGAAAGGATAGGACGTGTTATAAAAAACTTTGGTTATGTCGACTTGGTTAACAATTATTCGTTTTCTAACATCGATAATGCTAATGCAGAGATTCCCAAAGTTTTTTGTCACACGTCTTATCCTTTCAGCAGAGAAGCGTGATAAAAAAACTTTTGAACCCCCTGCCCGAAAAATAAGAGATTTGTCGCGGGAATTAAAAAACCTCAATCTGCGCGAACGCAGTCGCTGGCAAGCTAGCTAGAACATAAATTATTTAAACATATTTTAACAGAATAAATGATATGAATAGGAATGCAATGATAGCTTGAAGGTGATAGGATAAAATATACCTTCTAACACTGTTTGATTCCGTGTATTACGCCTAGCAAAGGCCTTTGTCTTCATTTTGATCTGAGTAGGTACTATACTTCTTAGTAGACTATTGGCCTTACATTCACATTAAATGTTTTTTGTTTGGCGCGAAACACAAGTTGGTATTGTAATTTGTGTAACAGGTGGGGAATGAACCGCTGACCTTTTGGTTTCAGTCCAACCCCCTGCCGGTTGAGCTATTGAGGCATTGTACGAAAGTGTGCGAAAGTTAAAAACCGCACATCGTGTCGCGAAATGCGCAGTTAGCGTGCAGTTCCGTCAACTGCCACAACAAAATGCAATTTTGCGGTCAATTTGCGGGTTAAAATATCTTTCAGACCGGGTATACCTAACTTATCCCTAAAATATCATAATAACGAAAAACTTTGATAGCATCCGCTGATGTAGGAATTTACTCGTATTTCAAGTTTGTCTCGATATTTTTTTAAGAAGTGCAACTTCTTTAAGTTCACCTCAGAAGAATTAGGATATTTTATCAGTGATATATACCTAAGTGAATCCTACCTACCCAAACTAGGTTAACCGCAAAGTTAACCCATAAGGCCTACCTACCTACCAGCTTCTACCCTATTAGTTCAAATCTAATAAATATAATTGAAAATGCACTTGTTAAAAAGTCACAGCATGACATGAGTGAGTTACAACTTGGGGTTAGTCAAGGGGCAGACCAACAAATTCCTGAAGAGCCGGCACCGCATTGGTGATGCCTCTGGTGCTACAAGTGTTCATGGGCGCCGGTAATCACTTAACATCAGGTGACACGCCTGCACGTTTGCTCGCTAAAAATATAGAAATGATAAAATTGGCGTGAAGCGGCGCAGCACAGGTAGTGGCAGCTTCTTATAGTGTCAAAAACCAAGAGCCTCTTCGGGTCACTGTGAGCCAGCGAAGAGTAAGTACCCAAGTGATAAACTAGACTAAATAGATTACCTAAAAGCAGTTTGCAAGTCGGTCTAACTGAAGGGAAGATCGCCTTGATGTTAAATTTTGGCGTTATGCCCATAGAGTACAGTAGGTAAATATCTACCTATGCTGTATGAATGTAGGCTAAGTTCTGTGCCTAAAGCGCATAAAGTTACGACTTAGGTAAGTTCACGTGTAAACTCTGAAACAGTTTACAGTATTTATATTTAGACTGATAGGATAGGAATCTGTATTATTACATATTATCTATATTTAGACCTTAGTTGGTTTTTTATTTGGTAGTCTAGAGCTATTGGAAGCTTGGTAGGTAGCTACCTACCTCTAAATACCTTTACGCCCGTTTTCACTAACAACGAACAAGGCAACGCCTAGTTAAGTAATGCCTAATCTAAGGAGATCCCTAGGCATATATTTACGTTTCACCAATCCATTTTCACTAGGCAATTCCTAAGCTTTGAATTGCCTAAACTTGTCTATGATTTTTTGTATCGTGTTGATAATACTTACTCTGAGTGTTCAAAAACTGACGTCAGATGTCTGTGTTGTGGTCTGTGTTATCGTCTGTGTCGACATCTTACGCGCCTTTTTATCTTTTTTTTCCTGGTTTTTGAATGCATTACAGTTGTTTTAAAATAACAAAAAGATAAAGTGCCTACTTCAATGTCGGCTGATAAGCGAAAGCGTTCCGCTAACTTCAGCGAGGATGAAAAAATGAGATTTCTGCGTATTTTGCAACATAATGGCCATGTTATTATATCCAAAGTTACCTCGCATGATATACAAACAAATCGTTTGAAAGAAGAAGCTTGGACAAAAATTACAAATGATTTAAATGCCTCCGGTACCGTCCTAAGGTTAGTACTATGCACAATATTAATTTGTTTACATAATTCAAGAACAAGCTAATAAATAATTAAAATATTGAAAAACACAACTGCCCTGCCAAAAAACTTTGGCCAGTGTCACTTGGGATGATGGAAGGATTCTAACGATATGCTACACTTCCAGGTTTGGACGTCTAGCATTCAAGCATTAGAAGTTATGATGGAATAAAAAACTCATACATACATGAATCTGGAAATCATTACACTCCTTTTTTTTGGGCAGTAGTATAAAAATAATGAAAGCTAACATGCTTTGCTCCTCATTAACATTGTTTGCTATTGCAAACTCTCATTTCAGTGTACTTACATTCATTCCAGAACAACAGAGAATCTTAAAAAGCTATGGCAAAAGATGAAAACAGAAGCCAAAACATTTAAATCAAATGCATATAACCAACTACGGGGAACAGGAGGTGGGCCATCAAAAAAAATAGATGACCCTGTCCTTGAATTGGTGGCAGAGATAACTGGCCGAGGCAGCTCTGGGATAGAATCCGTTAATGATAGTGACTTTGAAATTACATGTAAGAAAAGTCAAGACCATATACCTATTATACAATATTCTAACCTGTGTAAAAACAGTGAAATGATATAACCTTACTCATGTGATAATATTACAGATACTAACACTGATTTGGATCTTTGTGCAAGTACACCTCCACTCAGTCACAAAATCATTGACTCGCAGAGTGCTATAGACTTACCAGATGAAATAGCACCATATTGTGAGGTATGTTTCAATTCTACTTGTACACATGTACTCTGTTTCTATATTATCTAAAGAACATTGTTATTATTATTATATATGATATCTGGTATATTAAACATAAAACAACCTGTGATTGACATGATACAATTTTCAAATGATAAGAACTTTGAAGTGTAATATCAATAATTATGAATAAAGAACTATAATTATTAGCATTTTTTAATGTATCATAAGCACTTAAAGATTATTTAAATTTTAGGTTGGCATTGATATGGAAAATACAGATGTATTTTCCAAAACTCAAGAAAAAGTTAAGGAGGTATGTTTCAGCTAAGCCAAACACACATTCAACTATTTTTCAATGTGTTCTAAGTATAGATTATTATAATTTTAGGTTGACATGGATATGGTCAAAATTAAGCCATTCCAGACAAAAGACAATAATCTAAAAAGACGCCGACCGACTCTTGACCATAATATGAATGAGAGATCCGAAATTCAAGATAAGCGTATTCGCCTGAATAATACTTTGACCTCTGAACGCTTAAAAAGTGAAAAAGAGAAAATAGGTTTAATCGAACTTCAGAAGCAGCACATGATGGAACTGCATGCTTTAAAAATAAAGGAAACACAAATAAAAACACAAATAATGGAGGCTGTGTTAAGGAAAATACAAGGTTACAATCTATATTTTATTTTATGAAAAAAAATTACGTGTGATCACTGCCCTTCTGTCTTCAAATCTATTATTTTGATTATAGTAATTGTGGTCAAATTGACCATTTTCTATGTGAGCATCCAAATAATTGACATCAATTTCAGGAGGTGGTATATCCTCTCTTTCATCTATGCAGATGTTGTGTAGAATACAACAAGCAACAATCACATTAACTGCTGTCTGTAAGTTGACTCTCAGGCCTACTGCAAGTGCAGGGAATCGCCGCTTCAATACTCCATATTGTCTCTCCACAGTGTTTCTGGTCCTGATTTGGCTATAATTATACCGCTCCTGGGGTTGTGAGTTTGTGTGTAGATATGGTGTCAGTAAATAACTCTGTTAACAAAACCAAACATTATTGTTTCAGATGAAAAACCAGTGGACCCTGCCATAGTAAAGGCTATTATAACAGATACAAGCTAGGTTATTTTTAAAATGTATATATGTATTTTATGCTAATAAATAGTTGAAAAACTACTGTTATGACTATTTCATTTTTTTTTAATCTTTATTAGTCTACTTTTCAATATGCATGACTGTACCTTAAGGGGGTATCCGCTATCGCCCAACAAACATGAAGTTCCAAAAACTCCCATCTCAAAGTCCCGACATAGTTGGCTATTTATAAAAATGGCTGAGTCGTGAGTCGAGCCAGGCCAGCGAGCGACCACATTTCTCACTCTTAAACTTGCATCAGATACTGTTTGCACGTTAACAGAGAAATAACCTTTTCTATTTCGAAAAAGCTCGGCATCTTCTCCACCTATAACAACAATTTTTTAGTTATTAATACTTTAACATTTTTACACAACTGGCCAAAAAAGGAGCGCATAGGTGTTAAGGATTAATGTATGTATATTTGTGTTTCTTTATTCCACCATAACTTGATGCTTAAAAAATTTGTAGTTACCTGGAGATTGGATTTTTACATGAGTACAATCTATAGAACCAATAACAAATGGAAAATTTGCAATTTTATAGAATTCCCTCTGGCAATGTTCTATTTCTGCTTCTGATGCTGGCATTTTAATATATCTTGGTCGCAACTTAACTATAGCATAGGTGACTTTTCTCACCACTCTACTGACAGTAGGCACGCTAACTCCATGAGCATCAGCTATGGCTTGAAGGTGAGTTCCAGTGGCATAAAATCTGAGGGTTATTAATAATTGCTGTACAGGAGGTACACTTTCGTTTCTAAAAAAAGAAAAATGATTACATAATTAACAAAATATAAGTAATTTTATAATTTCAATTACAATACAATTTGATATACCTGCAAACAATACTAGACACTAGGCTATACTTACTTGCCTGTACCTACCCATTAAAGAACGAACAGGTTACAAGCCACAGGTTACAGATAGGTAGGTTGGTAGGTACCTACTACACAAAATTATCGGACTTACCTGTTACTATCAAACTCCAAATCTTCATCAATTTGGTGTAATATTAACAGCACTGTGTTTTTGGACATTCTGTATCTTTTGAAAAAGTCTACATCGTCATAATTTTGGAAATTATTCATCCTAGGTCGAATCACTCTTGGTCTAGCATATGAAGGGATATCCAGATCATTTACATTATCTAAAAACTCCAAAAATTCTAATAAATCTTCTGCACTCATCTTAAAAATTATTATAATTAATGATGAGCGCTGAGCGGCAGATGTTGTCACTTGTCATAACTGTCATTTTATGGGTTGCCTAAGCATTACGCACCGCCTGATCGGTGTCGTAACTTTAGTTGGCGCCTAACGTTGTTAGGCATCACCTAAGGGTTGATGAAACGTTTTTTTCCCCTAGGCATGTCCTAAATATTTAGGCATCCGATTTAGGAGTCTCCTAGGTTTAGTGAAAACGGGCATTAAAGTTTTGAGGAAGATGCTATTGCAGAGTAGGTAAGTAAGTAGACCGGAATTAATTTCATTATTCTAAGATCATAGGAGATATTACAGGCATCGTATTAAGGAGAGAAATGCTCCGATTTTAAAAGTATAATACCAACTAATTTACCATAATATAATATATCAACGTGTTAACTCATATAAAACATAATATTTAGCACATAGAGGCGATTTCCATAAAATACACATAATGTATTTCGAAGTGGCTGCATTTCTAACAATTTATAAATAAACGGTCTCAGCGGAGAGTAGTGAAATATCTACTTATCTTTAAAGTAGCCTTATGAATAGTAATCGTTGCAAATGACGATCTGTGGAACTTGGAAGCCATCCGAGCCTCATTTGCATTCAATGCACGATGAAATCTTGCGCCCGCGCAGCCTAGACCAGCGCGAGATGCGGCCAATGGCGGCGCGCCCGGCGCAGCCAGCAGCCGCAGCTCGGCCAATCGCAGGCGAGCTGGCGCCCCCGGCCACGCCCACCCCCCCACTGGGCACTAGTCGCTAACTAGACCTATGACTAGGTAATCACGATAGAACTAGCAGGCAGACAAGCTACGAGTTAGTGTCATCCCAAACGAGGTCTGTCTCTGCTCTGACTTCAGTCTATCCGAATGAAGATGTTGTACAATTTTCATTATAGTTGGGATGCCGAACATGAAAAGATAGGTAGGTAGGTACATAGGTACTAAAATGATCACCAATTTTTAATTTCACATCGATATAGATAGGTAGGTAGGTATACGAAAGAAAATCTTTAAAAACCTTATTATGAAAAGCCGTGTTTTTGTGATTTGTGAGTGATTTTCTTTGCAATGATGACTAAATCTGTAAAACTGGTTCATACATGAAACTCTATAATTATGTAGTTACTTTTACCACTTTACTTTTAAAATTTTATCTTGGAATTAGAAACAGTTTTCAATCTTCCGAAATCGTCAGGTTTAACCGCATCTACCAATAAAAAATAGACTTACGTAGAACATATTTTATCTAAACATTGAATGCAAAAATACCTTAGTAGCAGAGATAGAATCTGGTATTAGGAATAGTAAGCTGTAAGACCCTAAATAGGAAGTTATCTAGTTACTCGCTACAAAAAATTACAATGAACTACAAGCAGTGTGAGACTGCAAGCTAATCATTTTTCCATTCCTGCGCGTATAACAGGAATGGTTTATAGGACAGTAGGAGCTGTTTCTGCCCTGCGAGATGCCGGGAGCGGCGCCGCCGGTCTACATCCAGCCTAATAAGAGAGCGCAGGCGCCGGCCCCCGTACATGGCTCGGAGTATGGCGAGCCGAGCTGCGAGGCTGCGCCCACATACGACTGCGATCCGCGCGCACTTACTTTTTTTTTTTTTATACATTATAGGCACACGCTTGACCACTACCACACCTGATGGAAAGTGATGATGCGGTCTAAGGTGTAACGCGTTTGCCTAGAAGATGCCTATTCACCCTTGTTTTAAAGATACCCAAATTGTACGTGTTAGGAAACACAGATCTTGGAATTAATTACTAAAGTAATGTGTCGCTTTCATAGCAACTAATCTAATCTAAATGTATAAAAGGCAAGAGTGACTGACTGACTGACTGATCTATCAAAGCACAGCTCTAACCGCTGGACGGATCAGGCTGAAATTTTGCATGTAGATAGCTATTAAGACGTAGGCATCCGCTAAGAAAGAATTCTTGAAAATTAAATCCCTGTGGTGGTAAAATAAGGGGGTAAAAAATTGAACTTAACGTGAGCGAAGCCGCGGGCAAAAGCTAGTAAATACCTACGTCCTTTGCGAGTGAAATGTGCTCCACTTTCAAGGCAGCCTAATTTTTTCTGCATAGACGCCCTACATACTTATAGAATAGAACGGGATAATTTTTTATTTAAATAAACTTTCACAAAGTAGGTACCTACTTTAGAATCGTCAAGATATACGTTAGTGGTATGTGGGTCCTCAAAATAAAGACTGAAAACGATTTGGAAAGCACATTTGGCTGAGAAGAGTTGGCGAGTAAGTCAGCAGATGCTCTTCTGAAAACGCAGGTACAATAGGTCACACAAATTATCACTACCTTCTGGGCAGCTGACTACAAAACCAATATCGCATTGACTAGATATGTTAATGTTACCTAAAATAACTGTGAAGTCATCGTAATTTGGAATATAAACCAATGGAAACGGAACCAAGCGCTTTTCCTTCTGCGTAGGTATTGGTAGCAAATCGCGTCGCAGGCAAGTGTGGTCTCCACCTAATGTCTATGAGAAGTCAGGCAAGTAGCCGTGTCTGCGGCGCGCTGGTGGAAAGCATTCATATTAGTATCGATGAATGTGGAGGTGCTGTTATTAATAAACATTAACGCGTTTTCCTTTTCCCACTTCGCATACCTATCCAATAGCGTTAAACATATAATGTTTTGCTAATAGGAAGGACTTTTTAGATTAGTAGGTATAAATCTATAATATTCTACATACTTCATTGAAATTTTAAATATATTTTCCACTTTTCAGAGAAGGCGAGTAGGTATTTAACAAAAGAGTTTTTCTGACTCTACAATATACTTAATTATTTTTTTTAATTATTCTTTTTTCCTCCGACATTCTTGCTGTCTCTTTTTGGTTGGGACGGCTAACAAACTATGGTAGATTCACCTGACGATTTAAAAGCTCTTTGTAAAACTTGGTTTAAAAAAAATCTATTAAGACTTAGGTACATATTTTCTCTTTTTATTTCCCATTAAAACCCTGATTGTTCTCTTTTTATTTTGCATTCCAATTCAACTTCAAGACATCTTCTGGGAGTAATTAAAACCACAATTCATCAGTGTGAGTTTTTTGCTGTTTTTAACCTAAACCTTAGAACTATTGAGTTAACCAATAAAATACTTCACTTTTTCTGTACGGGTACAGATGTGTTCACTTCAAACTTCGTTTAGTAGGTAGATACTTTTGGAGATTACATTTATATACCTACCTATTATAGAATCAGTAAGAAATAGTTATCCTTACTCTATAGAAATAGTTTATTTTTAAAGAAGCAGGTTACAAATACCCCAGTTCATAGGTACACACCACAAAATCCTACAATACCTGTGATAAAACTTCAATAGGCTGGGTAGATAAGTAGTTCTATACAGTCTTAGGTCATCAACAGTTAGTTACAATATAGGTACGACCACCGGACCACATATATACGTAAATAGAGGTACGTAATTTAAAATCGAAGTTTATAGTTGTAACCACAGGTTGTAACCATTTCAATGACATCCATAAACAATAGGTTTATAGTATGTCATAAATGTCATCTAATAAATAAAAAGGCGATGGTGTTCACCGTCAGTAGTAGTGACGTGCGCATAATTACACCACAATTAGATACATTTGATATGCGATATGAGGGTGCTAATTGATCAGCAATCGTTCACTCGTTGCCATTCGTTGCCGCCCGCTGCCACGCGCCCGCGCCGGCGATATGCAAATGCAGCGATCGGAAATTATGATAATAACCAACATTGTGCATGCGTTTGATTTAAACGCTATACATTTTATAACAGTTGTTGTAAGTTAGTTTTTTTTAGTATTGACATTAGTTTGGATGCTCGAATATGAGTGGCGAAAATTTCGCTCGCATTGTAAAAGGTAAATGGAAACCTGTATAAACTAATAAAATAGAACAAGTGACACACCTTGTAATGAAGTTTTTCAAAATTGTTCCCTGGACAAGATTTTTTTTACATTATTATTTTAATTAATTCTTCTCAATCTCAACCTATAACCGGCATAGTCCACCACACAGTTAAATGTCCGAAAATCGGGCGCCCGGTTCTCGCTCTTGGCGTTTTTCTCGGGGCACCCTCTTAGCTCGCTAAAAGTTTTTTTTTTATTTATTCCTTGTCCGTTAGTCACTAGCCTCATTCTGGGTATGGACATTTCTCCACACTTGCCCCTGTGAACGTTCTCACCCAACATGCCCACAGCGTATGGGCTTATAACACAGGTTCATCCGTTGGAGACGCGCCCGGAAACAGCCGTGTCCGAAGAGGAGCTGTGAGGTCTCAGTCCAACGTAGTAGTGAAGAGATGGACTTGGTGAAACTATAAGGCTAGGGTTCCATGTTGCTTCATTACGGGGCCCTAAAAAGCCCCGGCCCGTCGGCGGCCGCCAGCGCCCGTCACCCGTCACGCGGCGCTTATCGATGCCGGCAACTGTCGACTCGCCGGTAAATGATTCTTTATCAATTGGTACAAATGCTCCCCTATCCGTGCAATTAGTACCTGATGAGTTCGTTATGGCCGTTTAATTCCATTAGCGGGCTTCCGAGAATGCTTTATTGTTCAATTGGTTGTTTACATTTCTTGCCCATATTGATTCTATTAGTATACGAGTACATACCTAATAGATGTGAAACTTATCGATTATGTTTTTAGATAGGAACGTGAAATCAACTATTTGTTATTTCACTGAAAATAACTTTATTGTTGTTATCGGCTACCGCTGCTAAGCTCATCATTCAAACAGGTTCGGGTGCCGTTGGCCTTGCTATACCAACAGTCTACGGGAATACTGTGCTGCTGCTAAAATATGTTGTCTTTTCTGGAAAGAAGTCAGTGGGGAATACTAATTACTATCATAATACACTAGTATTTTGGTTTGTGAATGCCGAAAGGGCGTTCCACACGAGCGATTCGCTTCAGAAATGTTGAACTCTGTGTGTGAAACGGCTATAAGACCACCGAGGCAGTGGTGACACGATGAGATGCGAGGGGCTCTTAATTGTACGCAGCGCGCCGCGCCGGCCATGCTAATAAAGCTGTCGCGCAGACTTACGGCGCTCGACGCTCTGCTCACCGAGATACCGCGGGGAAGCGGTTACTCCTATATCCACCCTAATATTAGGAAAGGAATCCTAATATTAGGATATCAAATTCAAAATTATTTACACATAGGCCAGCCTATGGCTCTTATGATAAGTCAAGAAAAAATCAGTCTTGAAAATTGTCAGTCTTAGTTCTTTGACTATTATATGGTACCTATAGTTTATCTGAGTCAAAGAAACAATTTCGTTCTTCAAGATGCCAGCTAACTCTGTGTGTTCACCCGGATCAGTTTCCTACCTATAAGCCCTGTAAGCAATAGCCCTAATAGGCAGACTCTCGCATTATTATTATAATAAAATATAGGTAGGTATATCATATAAGTAGTTGTTACAAAGGAAATGCCAAGGTAAGTGAATGAAATAATGAATGAGTCATTCACAGCTGACGAGCAATCAGGTTCATTGCAGTCTCGGAGGGAACCAGTTTTGGACTTGCCGAATGAAATACCTCGACTTTGAGGAGCTTTGTACTAATTGACCTATGAGTGACTGCGCAGACCTTTCTTTAAAACATAAAAAACAATAAAATTGCTACCAGTGATCTATTACCGACAATATGGGGAGCGAAATTTTTAATCGCTTTATTTCGCTAACGTCGTTTCTGTGTGGCTAACATGCGCGCCACGAGAAAATTTTGTCTACACTTCACTCGTGAATCTCTGTAGAGATTCACATAGAGACTACGAGTAAACGTGTAGACAAAACTTTCTCGTGGCGCGCATGTTAGCCCTACTGGTAGATTTTTACACATATTATATTGAAAATATTTTTATATAAGTAAAGTTTTTATTTTATTAGCAAGTGATAAGTCTCCATTTAACTAAATATAGTCACAAATATATAATTGTCTTTAAGAACGGCGCACAATTTTTTTTTCAGACTGTCACTATGGTCCTAATAAGAGTATAATATACTCATAAATATTCCTTAACTAGTATTCCTAAATAGTAGAATAGGTCCAACTAATATTATAAATGCGAAAGTGTGTGGGTATAGATGGATGGTACCTACGTATGTTGTTTATCCTTCAAGGAATAAACCAATTTGGCTGAAATTTGGAATGGAGATAGTTCATACCCAGGATTAAAATATAAGCTAAATTTAATCCCGGAAAATTAAATTGACACGCAGCAATTAAAAAACATTATTTAATCCATGCGGATTAAATCGCAGACATCATCTTAATTCTGGTATTACAATAAATATGTGTAACATGCATGATATAGGCTAGCGAGTTTCACTGTTACAAACCAATAAACATATTATTTAAAAGCTATAAAATTATTATACACTTGTTTGAAATATTCAACTTGGTCAGTTTTTATCGCTTTCAAATTACCACAATTGACATAATTCTTTCAATTATCGATTTGTAATCGAATAAAAAGTTCCCTTGCTAATAAATTCTAATACTTGCAGGTAGTAGTCTGTATTCACCTATTAGAATTTAGATTACTTAGTATGCGGTTCGCGTTCTGCTGCGAATGCATAATTGTTATGTTGAAATTGAGCAGTTTAGCGCGCTTTTACCTTTAGGAACTACCTACACGCACAGGGACGTGGCCGGCTCGAATCCTATTATAATATTATAAATGCGAAAGTTTGTATGTTTGTTAATCAATTACGTTGCAATGACTGAACTGATTTGGCTATTTGGCACAGAGATAGACTACAGACTGGAATAGCACATAGGCTTTTTATCCCGGAAAATAAGAGAGTTCCTACTGGAATCCAAAAAAAAAACTCAATCCACGCCAACGAGCGGGCATCAACTACTTAGTCTTTTATATATAAAAATAAAAGGTAAAGGTGACTGACTGACTGATCTATCAATGCACAGCTTAAACTACTGAACAGATCAGGCTGAAATTTGGCATACGCAGATATCTATTATGGTGTAGATTTCCGCTAAGAAAGGATTTTTGAAAATTCAACCCCCAAGGGGTTAAAATAGAGGTTTGAAAAATCGAACTTTACGTGAGCGAAGCTGCGGGTAAAAGCTAGTCTTTTGTAAAAATACGTTCGTTAATTTATGTTACTTCGTTTACATACGTCAGTATACGCGTCGGGACAGCGTATTTTGGATGGGTCATGGCTTGGACACGTCCCTGAATGCTGAGTTTAATGTAAATAGATCATTAGGCTGGGCGTATATTGGCTAATATCCAAAGTTCTAGCCTCTGTAACAGCCATAAAGTTCAAATGCTTCCGTTCTTTGAACTATTATGGCTATATATTTTGTGGCATAGGGATACTAAAAATCAGCCACTGAAAAGGTTCAAACTTCAAAGCTAGGTACATATTCCATTCCGGCCTCAAACTGTAGCGCTGTTTCGTGGCCTGTGTAAAGTATGATCATGATGCATTTTGTTTTTGACGCTGCTGTGACGCTTGGCGGAGTATTTACCCGTGCAGTCAGAACGACAGACAGTAATCTCGCGATTGTTTTATTCTAGCTAGGAACGCTTTATAATTTATTATGATTTCGCTTATCGTATGCCTTTTTATGAGGTCCGGCCACCCTCCCGGCGACGGTTCTGTGTAAACAGTCCTTTAAGCTGTTTCGGCAGTGTTCCCGGGCCGGGCCCCGGAATGCGCAATTAATTCAAGAACGCGCTCGCATGCGGCGACGTCCGCGTGTTTTTGCCCCGGACGGACCGCCGGCGATCGCCACCTACCGCCACCTACCACCCGGCCCGCCCCGGTATTGTTCCATTCAGAAAACACGATAACAATCTGTGTTTTATCATAATTTTATTAATATTTAAAGATTAAAGAATATTCGAGCATAAAGCTACGGTTAGACTCTTGAAACGTGACGAGATCCGCTGCGGGGTTGTCTCAATGATTGCATCAGTGACGATCGCAATCAACTAGTTCCAGAGACACTCGCACGTCAAATGTGGTGCTTCGAATTGATCCATAATTAAAATGTCATTTGTATAAGGACAGCAAATCCAGTGATAAAATTATAGAGATCAATTGCCGCGTTGGTCTAGAGGTTAGCAAGTTCGACTGCAGATGACGAGGTCCCGGGTTCGATTCCCGGGTCGGGCCATAAAACGTATTAGGTTTTTCTGACAATAAAATTCTCAGTACTAGCCCGGAGTTAGTTGACGGTGAGTCACCCCCGTGCCCTGGAGAGCACGGGGTCGTGCGCCTGATCTCTCTCTGGTCGTGTCGGATTTCCGTCCCATCAGACTATGAGAGTAAGGGAATAGAGAGTGCACTTGTGTTCCCACTGCAGAGCTAACTGAACAGCTAAAAGCTAGCCTTTTGAGAACAGAGCCAAGTTCTCGAAGAAACTGACTTCAAGCTACGGCGCGGCGGCAGGTCTGTTTTCAGCGTGAGATGGCAACGCACTGCTTTTGTGTGTGTTGGCCCTAAAACGACAGTGGGCAGCCGCCTATCGGATGTCTAATCATTCATCTGATTGTTTTGAATTGATTTCATATTTTGGTATTCAATGTAAAGCAGATTTGTTGGCGACTCACGGAATGTCAAGTGTCGAAAAAATTGCTATTATAAATGAGAGGTTTTGTTGTTATTTTTGAAAGATTCGAAAAGTTTTCGACGGTATCAATCCTAAGGCAATATTGTAAAGTACCTACTTAAATAAAAGCGGTTCGTCTAATACCTACTCTTAATTTTTTTTAATATACATCAAACATATACACAATAATATTCCCTATCGACAACGACGGTCAACTAAGCTCTTGCTTACCTACTACTTGTCGTATTTGTACTCGATTAGTCATTTATGTAGGTATACTTACTTTTATTCATTTATACATTCAATCCATTGAATATCACGATATGAATGAGAAATGATACCTACCTCCTAATGGAAGAATACATACCTACCTAATATAATATCATCAGAAAACACAAGAAATATTCTCATTGGATTGGTGGAAGAATATAATAGTAGGGTAGGTGTTGAAATGAACACATGCAAAAACACGATACATAGACATAATACATATTAATATAATATAATACATATTTAAACGGAAAACTGTTTAATATTTATACATAGGCATAGTAAAAGCATAAATAAAATCTATTTCTTACGAGGGGCGCATTCAAGAGAGAGCAGTTTGTAATGTGACTTCTTTTAATCAAGTTTAGATATATTTTACTTTATTTTAGAGTTGAGTTTAAAAGTCGTAATTATAGTAGGCATTCAACCCAAATTTGCAAGTAAAACAAAGTTTTGCAAATTGGAATCAAATCTCATACCTTCCATTAAAAAAATGGATACCGCTGCGCCAGAGTGGTCATCAAAAAGTTTTTACTGTGATCTAAAATTAATCTTAAAGTATATTAACTTTAAACTATCCTGCTCAAAAGGTATGCCATCTAGTCCTACGTGTTAACAAGAAAAATAATGAAAACCGTTTAATCCGACAGCGGAAAAGTGGCTGTAATATATCGATTTATTCGTATAAAAACTATAAAATATACTGTTGTTATGTCACACGGACAATGAATCGATCGACATCTCATTCATCAAAATACAAACGTATTAAAAAATAACCCTTCCTTTGCTTTTGCCGTAGTCTCTTAAAAAGTAACCATAATAATATGCATTTAATATGTTCGTAAGGTCTTCTACAAAATCAGGGCTCAGAGTCCAGTGGCCGGTTCCCGGGAAGTGGCCGGTGGCCAGCGCTGGCCAGTAGGCCACACGCGGCCAACGGACCCGGCTGTGAATGTTTTGCGAGGCTACGGTCGACTAATTTCGACCACCGTGGACATCTGCAAGCTTGAAGGGGTTTTTATTTGCTAATAAATTTGTCCTCTAAACTGGAATTCTGTGATAGAATCGAGTTTAGTTTTTTGCTGCATACATTAATTAAAAAGAATGAGTTTAAATACGTTACATACCTACCTTAGATAAATAAATTTTTGCTATTAAGGCTCACTTGAATACTCAAAGATGCAATATAAATAAAATAAAGAACTATTAAAGTTTTTCTTATGAAATGCACCTTGAAGTTAAAAAAATTATGTTGTTAAAATTAATCAGTCTAGAGTTTTAGGAGTACACATATAGGCTGTGGGTATATTTTTATGTAAGACAAGTTTCAATAGTACGTACTATTGCAGAACAGCAGTATTTAACATAATTATTTTAATTATAGAAAGTGTGACTCTACATTTGTGTAATATTTCTTAAATAAAACCTTCCAGATACTGGTAGGTAGGTAAAATTTTATCTTATGTTTATGAGTAACGATATGTCTTCTAACGACTCTACAAGACCAGAAACATGTTAACTCTCTCATTAGTAAATACTTTCAAATCTAATTCATGAAAATATTATACATACCTAGTTGCAGTAATAGTTTCCAGCTTACACAACCATTTTAGAAATAGCAACCGCAAATAGCCACTTCATATAATATTTTATTAAAATACTTGAAATATGATTTAATTGGCTATCTGTGAGTAGATTTATTCGGCGAGGCGCGTATTACATGTAACAAATATTCATATGATTACATTTGATTGGCGACATGATTTTTATATGTAAGAGCTGGAACCACCTAAAATTAATAAATAAATTATAATTTATTCAACAGAATGTGTAAAACATGCCAATGTATATTTATTATTATCACAACATGTGACCAAACACATACACGGTGAAATTTCATTGGTTGTACTCCCTGAAAGAGGTGAATGTGCTCATGAAACTGAACAACTTTCCCCAAATAACATAGGTCAAAATATGAAAAAAAAAATTTGGACCTCCCATAGTAAATCAATCAGCTGATCGTCAAGTTTGTATGGAGGGTCCAATTTTTTTTTTCATATTTTGACCTATGTTCCCTGGGGAAAGTTGTTCAGTTTCATGAGCACATTCACCTCTTTCAGGGAGTACAACCATTAAAATTTCAACCGGTATAAGTAAACGATATGCACCAAAAAAAAAAGTTCTCAAAATTAAGACTATTTTAAATTGAATTATAGGTGCATTTTTGAAACCTCAACAGCATAACGGTTAACTGAAAACTGAAAGGTCGAAGGTTCAATTCACTCGACTCTAAATACAAGTTTTCCGCTTATTTGGAGAGGACAGCTTGGCTAATAATCTTTAAAAAAAAATGATCTTAAAATTCATGTTTCGTCCCAAATCAAAACAAATCGCGAGCCCGTGAGTCTCGTTCGTATATTGTGTATATATATAGTATACATGATAGTTAGGTACAGTCAAGGAGAGCCGGAGCCGGCCGCAGCGGTACCGCACAGCGCTTCGATATTATGATTAACCAATCAAATAATCATATTAATCACGAGTATCGCGATGACCGGCCGCATGATTGCGCGCATTACCCATTGTTTGATGTGCTCGCTCCATCGGAAGTGAAGGCACAATCATAATCACGGCAAACCTGTGATTACATTGCTTTGCGATTACTTTGCCTTTCACTAAATCTAAGGGCTCGGAAGAAAGGAGCTTAGAAAGTCTGTTGATTATAATGAACATTTCCCAGTTTTTACAAACAAATTGTTAGGTAGAGACAAATTAACCCAGTTTAACATGCAAGCCTTTATGATCACGTCAGTTGTGAGTTCAGGACTTTGCTTAACATTGAGGACATTATGAAGAACTTTACAGTTTGCAGGTTTTCCTTCACCTTTAAAACAGGTGATAATTAATTGATAACGCACATAACTCCGCAAAGTAAGAAATGTGCGTTTAGATTTCGAACCCTGGATTTCCTGTAAAGAAGGCCAAAGTCTGAAGTACTCAGCTAACACCACTGCTAGGCACATAAATCCATGCAGCTGTCGATTTAATCCGAGCAGCGCAGCGGCTGCCTGGATACATGAGCACGAGCCCGCGCCAGCCTTTCCCAAACTACACAAAGGCTCAATTATTCCTTTTCCTTAACATACCCTTACTAATATTATAAGTGCGTGTTTATTTGTTTTTTGATTTGCTCTTCAATCACACTGCAACAGAGCAACGGATGTAATTTTTGCATAGTTGAGGACCTAGAATGACATATGCTACTTTTTGTACTGGAGAGAATTAAGAAAGACCCACCCACGCGGTCAAAATCACGGGCAATGAAATGTATATAATACTGGAGCAGAAGTAGGCTGAAAAGGAGTAAACAAAGCGTGATAGAGCCTCTAGGCGGCAGCACCGTGGACCTTAAAAAGGAGTCACTGTGGTGGCACACATGTAGGTATAGTTCAAACAAGAACACAAAGGACAATCAGTAAGTTATACATAAGTGGCAATTTGTATTGATTCCCCACGGTGGGGTTCCTGCCCACCATTTGGGAAGCATTGGCCCGGAGTTAAGGCGATGCAGTATGGAGAGCAATTTCCATAGGCGCTGCGCCGCGCTGCGGTGCTTTATTGTTATTAAACTAAATCCAATCAGCTCTGCCCGTGCTCCGCGCGCGCCGGGAAATTATCGATAATTCGATATTTGACTCGCACCGATTTTTCAAAAGAAGCCAAAAATTTTATTTTTCATTACAGTGAGATATTGGCTATATGGGTGGTGATGATTATTATTTTCTATATAGAACCAAGTAAGTTTAATAAATTTTAGTAGAATCACTGCTAATTAACTTTTCAAACGTCAATTTAAACATCTGTGCCAGAACCACTCCTCGGAACAAACTTGATTTAGTTTAAGAAATAATATAATAAGGCGTTTTCCTATTATTATTGAGAAAACTGATAAAAATAATAACATTTTTGTTAAATTTACTTTAGGACTAAAATGTAATGTAGGACATTTTTGTGGGGCTCACAGATCTTGACAAAACATCTTCAAGAACAACCTTTCGTTCTCGATTATCGATATCCGCAGAATGGGTGCATCACTAGCTTTTACATCGTTTTGCTAGCGAGGCGACCTGTAGCCGCGCACAGATTGCGTAATTAGATGCCATCACCAGCACGGGCTTTACATCGCATATTATTGATTTTATTGATGTTATTTTGTGACTCGCTGGTGCCCGCGACTTCGTACAAGTAGAATAATGCTACTTTTAAATGCTATTTTATAATTTTCCGGGATGTAATGTAGTCTATGAGTTAATCCTGGATATCAAGCTATCTCCATTCCATAATCGGTTCAATTGTTGTGGCGTAAAGGAGTAACAATCATCCAACCATGCATCCATCCATCCATTGTCACTAAATTTCGCATTTATAATATCAGTAGGTAGGATTAGCAGGATACGTCTAGTTCCTTGTGAATTCTCATGTAACGAGTTATTATTTTTGTTTGAAATGAAAATAGAAATAAGCAGACAAATAAATGTACGTAATGTAATAGGTATATATTGGCTAAATCGCTGTATCGCAAACCAATAAAAACGATATACCAAGAATTAAGGAGGTCTCTACTTTTACTTTTATTATAGAGGATACGACAGATTTCTTAACTTGAAACATCTAATTGCAGTCGAGTAGTAATTTTTCATCCAATAAAAGCTTTTGATGATCCCACAGCGGATGTAAGACATGAATGGTTTAAAAATCAAAAGATTCATATTCATTACGATGTGCTTATTACAATCTAAAATCATAACCCGTCCTCGTAATATAAAACTCGTGACCGTAAACTAATTCTCGGGTAGTTAGCGTAACTCATATTGTCTCTATCATTTGGCGGGTTAACATCTACCCGGCGTCAGTTGCACTGGTATTAAAGCTTACTCTGCATCGATATTATGGGCTCGATGTGAAAGCATTCATTAATATTGTAATGAAGTGGACGCACAACGCCCCGCTACCATTGTCGAGCGGCTGGCGGTGGACGAAGTACATTGCTGAATAGGACGGGTAGCTTATCTCCGAAACTGGGCTTACATAGTTTACAACATAAGCAAGCTGTAGTCAGGTTAGGGTTTAAGTCCCCAAACTACCTCTCAAGTGTATTTGCTTGACCAAGTCAGTACCTAAATCGTCAACAGAGTGGTACACAGCATGAATTACTTCACACAATGTCCTTGACGTCTCAAGGACATTATGTGAATAAATCTGAATCAGGTGTCCGATATACAATACTGAAAGAAGTTTAAAATTTCGGAGTTATGAGCATTTTAAGCAATTAAGTATTGCTTATCTTGCACGGAGTTCTCCATAATGCTCTCAACCTCTCAAAGTTGTGTGAAGTCTGTCATTGTGGTGGAGTATGGTCTAAACCCTTCCCATAGGTTGGGATGATCATGATAATGAATACCTACTGAACCTTTCACTTTGAATGCACGACTGATTTCACTGACTATAAAATCGTACAAAAAGTTTTTTTATAGATATCACCGTAACTAAACTGAAAGGGTATTAAAATCGGTAATGGACGTCGCAATTCGGTCGGCCCGGTTTCTGACGGGGAGAGAATAGATATGGTATCGGAGGCGAAGGTCAGTAAGGCTATGTTCAGATGGCTGAATTGCGACGCGCGTTTTCAAATCGCGCGCTTAGACATCCTAATATATACCTAGCAACCGTTCACATGCGCGCGCGTTAACGCGCGTCAGCGAGCGTCAACGTGGCGCTCAGAGAAAAAGTTTCTAGACGCAGACAATCGCGCGTTGACTCGCGCTTTGATATTAATGTAATGTCCGTTTGCTGTTCAGATGAGCGCGCGCTTTCATCGCGATCGCATGTAATTTTGTTAATTTTCGTAATTATATTTTGAGTTGAAGCAAATTGTCGAATGACTTTGTAGACATTCTAAAGTAATTAAAGAATTTAGATTCATGGTCTCTTAGATTCGGATATAGTGTCGCAAACAAACTGGGTCTATTTTTCAAAATTGGATGAACCCAATGTGTACGTTTTCTTTTTTTATATTTTTCTTTATAATATAACCACAAAATAATAGCCTTTTCCACGTCCATTTTCTACGTTCTACCGAACTAGACTGACGAGTACTCTCGCAACGCGCATAAGCGCTCATCATCTGAACTCTCTTCAAATTTGATCGCGCGTTGACGCGCGTTAACGCGCGTTACATGTGAACATAGCCTAATTGTGTATAGTTTGAGATAATAGCAGGCTCGTAATTATTCTGATCCGGGCGAGGGCGATTTGCGTACGCTATCCGCGGGTAATAACACGCTGCGCGCGCGCTGCGGCTGCGCTGCGGCCGCGCTGCGGCGCTGTCGCCGGTCGCTTCGTAATGGCCGTTCCGAGCGGAATAACAATCTGCGCAACAACGCGCCGCAAATTATACCCGGCTCCCATACACCTACCGCTTTTAAATCAGCCACCTCAGCCTGTTATCTATAAATTTCCAGAAGGCCCAGGCTAGAGCCGTTTTCTGTAGCGATTACTTAGGAACGTAAGCGGAAAGATCAAACTGTGAACCCCATATTATAATGTGAATGGAAAGGAAAAAAGTAAAGTACTAAGTAAAAAGTACATCGTTCAATTCCAGGACCCAACGCCTCAATCCTGAAGCTACAGAGGTTCTACCTACCTTAACTGAGGAGATTTAGCAACTGTCGATTATGAATAGTTATTGTAGGTAGGTAAAGACTATATCGTTAAATTCCAGGACCGAACTTCTCAATCTTAATGCTGCAACGGTTCTGCCCACCTTAACTGTGGGGATTTGGGAATCTTTTCGATTGTGAATTGAAGAAGTAGACGAAGTCGCGGGCGTCTGCTAGTAATAAGTAACAATAGACGACCTTCGTTTACTAATGCAATATTATTATTCCCAGTAATGTAATAATAATTATGTAGAATACCTGCGGCTTTACGATTTACCTAGAACGGAAAAATATACGGCAGCACCGTGATGGTATCTGTCGTTGAATATTGAAAGGGGAATAGTGGAATTATTATCTATAACATAATATGACAATGACAGCAATGACAATTAACACTATGTTTGTGCCGCGGTTTGGCTTATCTAGAGCCCACTAAAGCCCTACATTGCTCTACTTTAATTTTTCATCAGGTTCATAATTATTAGTACTAAGTTCATTTATTATGTTTTGGAAAATTAGCTTTTGTTCGTGGTATTGAATTTTTTGAGGATCCAACTTTGTTTTTTCAATGCTATCATTGGAAACCTGCCGATACAGTTGAAATTAATTTTTGATTGATTTAAGGTACAATACACAGTTGGTATACAAAACAGAAAAAAAGCACAGCTGTAATAAAATGAAACACAAAGGCAATGGTTCAGCTGTACACGAATCCCCAAAGCAAATCTGATTGATTAAGTTTAGGTATTTGAATAGTTAAGTTACTTCTCGATGTGAAAACATGCAAACAGCGCTCTTAACGTCTCATAATATTTTTATGCGAGCCTTGGAAAAATTATAATAATGAGATGCATTAAGTACAAGCGTAGCCAACCTAAGTTACCTTTTGTGGCGCTTCGGTCGACAATTCTCATGTAACGGCTTAACGGGTATTAATAAATTATAGATCATATAATTAAATTAGTATGAGAATGTCTCTCACACTGTGTGTCATAACCTTATAAACCATTGATTTATGTTTGATATTGTAATTGCTTTGTGTGTGCATAAACGGAAAATCCACATATTGTTATAAAATATAGAATTGCAATCCGTGTGGTGCTGTGATAACGGGAACAAGGTCTCTCGGAGGAACATGGGCTCGTTATGAGTTTACAATAAAAGTTGAAATCTTAAGCTTATAGAACCCATTGTTTTCTAACAAAAAAAAAATCGTTTGTAGTGTTAACGGTAGCTCTATAACGGTTTCCTTTTCGGAAAGTTCGATCCCCGACACGCATCTCTGACTTCTCGAAATAAGTGCGTCCGTTGTTTTAACGGTGAAGGAAGAACATCGACAGGAAATCTGCTTGCCTGAGTCCATCCATGATCCCTATTCCTTAATAATGTTCTCAAAAAGTTTTGAAGTCTGCCAGTCCAACGCGGCGGACTAGGGCCTAAACCCTTCGAGAGGAGACCCGTGCCCAGAAGGGAGTCGGCGATGGATGGAGATGAATGGAAAATGTATTTTTATTTTACGAGAGCGCTAACTTGCTAAGTAAGCTACTTAGAAACGTGTGAGATTCGCGTCTTGTTAGCAGTGCCAATGAGCTAGCTAAGTGGGCACGCGGTTGCGTAGCGTCTATTCGCATTCGCTAATGGCATCATCCCGTGAGCCCGCGGCGGTATTCAAAACACACATTAATTAGAGCTGCGCCTGCTGCTCGCTCGTGCGCTGCGGTTCAATCTGCGCAGCGGCGTGGGGTCTGCGCTGCGCTATAAATAAGTTTAACTAGATTATCAGCGCCGCACTGCCTGCGCACCGCGCGGCTGCGGCGGCGCTAGGGTATGATTCCTATTGCTTTAATATACAGTCACTGCGCGCTGCGGGACTCGGGGATTGGATAGATAGATTGTCTTTATTGTGACAACTAGAATGAAACTAATATCATATAAATAGCACAAGGGCAGCAATCGCTTGTAGCGACAGACGACCTCAGAAGCGTTTTCCTTCTAGAGAGTGCAATGCAACAACAAACACTAGAAACATTAAACTACATCACTTTTAATCTTTTTTTTAATCATAGGTATTCGCTTGTTCGCTTTAGGACAGATTCGCTTTACGACAGATTCGCTTTACGGCAGATTCGCTTTACGGCAGATTCGCTTTACGGCAGATTCGCTTTACGGCAGAAGTACAGTGAACTCGAATATATATAGATAGATTTTTGTTTAAAATTAATAATACATTAAACAAGTTAATACATTAATGCTAATAGATGGCGCTGTATTTACTATCGGTCAAGTCATGTTAAAACAGTTTTGCGTCAACTATTATTATTTTTTATTACGTCTAATGTTAAAAGTTAATTATTACAATATATAACTAGTGGTTCGCCCCGAACTGAGAACTCGCGGTATCCTATAATTCCCTAAAGATAGTTTTAACTTTTAATTATAATTATAATTTATAACACATCCTATATTGTTCTATCATCAAAATGTACCTAATATTAGCATCAACAAAAATTCAATTTTTTTTTACTTACTTTTTTTTGTAAGCTTTAGGTAGGTTTACGATCCCAACAGAACCTAAGTGCCCGGCCTTCGGCCGGGCACCTGAATATTCATGTATAACCCTAACCTAACCTAACTTTAGTTTAAAGAAAAAATTCAAATGACGGACAAGTGCAAATTCACTCAAGTAGACTCGGAGAGCTCGCTTCGCTCGGTCAATAATAATTATATAAAGGAAAGTTTTCCTTGGAGTGGAGACCATATTTTATCTCGACCTGTACAATTTTTGCCGTAAAGCGAATCTGCCGTAAAGCGAATCTGCCGTAAAGCGAATCTGTCGTAAAGCGAATCTGTCCTAAAGCGAACAAGCCTTCATATTTTTGATATTAAAGGCCGAGTAAGTAAACGGAAAGCTTTTAAACATATTCTGAATCCCTTCACCGTTTACTCGCTTCACAGTTCACTGTTCCATTTAGCACTGCACTTTTTTCTTCGTCTCTTCTTACTAAGAATCGGCTGTCGTACACCAGTTCCTAAAATTCAAGCTAACTCTGTGTAAAATATCGTTAGAATTCGTTTAGCAATTGAAGAGAGAAAAAAAAGATACCGGCCGAATTGATAACCTCCTCCTTTTTGGAAGTCGGTTAAAAAGGTAACAGACAGAGAAGACAGAGATATCTACTTTGGTACTTATAATCTTACTAGGGATTTAAATCTTAATTCTTATCAATATTAAAAATTCCAACCTTGACCGCAATAGTCTGGCAGCTACATACACGGCGGCGTCCGGCGCGGGCGGCGAGCAGCGATATTCAAACTGCATGCTTGCTTTACGGCGCTGCGCCGCGCAATTACAATACTTCACCCGCGTGAGAAGACGCTCCTTCCTGCCCCCAGCCCGAGCCCGTGCGCCAAGCACGCCATTACCGACCCCAGCACGCGGCGATACCGCGCAGCTCACCGCACCGGCGAGTTGGCAACGCAATGCTAAATCGTGTGCGTTCACAAATATTATTTGTAGAACATCCGAGATCCAGCGTGAAGTATGAGCGCGGCTTTATGAGGTTTCATTCGAGATCCGTTTTAATTTAATAGATTATTTGAATTTATTTGATTGTATTGAAATTGAAAATCGCTGGGATGTGAATATTTATGTAGCTAGCAACGTTTAATTATTTAAACGCAATAACTATTGGAGTGCGCTCAAGTTCAAAATTATTATAATAGATACTCACTTTCGCGTCCGCATAGAGTTAAGTGTTGACAAATCCTGCGGGAATCCTTTGTTTTTTCGGAATAAACAGTAGGTAGCCCATGTTCCCTCGAGGTCTTCAACTATAGATATGAGAACGGATGCAAGAATCACGTCGATCCGTAAATCTGTTGTGCTCTAGTTCATGAACAAGCCAACACACTTTCGCTATTATAATATACTTAAGTAAGAATTTACGTTAAATTTTCATTGTCTATTTGTTTGGTAATGCATGCATAAATCCACACAGAGACTGAAATCTATACAGTGCACTCTAATTTAGTTCTGACGGATAATTTAAATTTTGTTAAGATAAATCATTCTCATGTCTCAAATCTTGTATGAGCATGATCTATAAATCGAACTATTAGTTAATATCAAGAACTCCTCCCTCCTGGCACAAAAATCGCAAAAATAATAGCATACTATGCAAGTTCAAATACAATACAGTGCAAACTATCAGTTGGCGCCCAGTTTAGTGACGAATTTGATTCAATGAAAACAAGCAAAAAGTAAAGTATACTTAAAATCGATTAATCGAATCAGTTGAATCGATTGCATTGTAATATATTCATCCCTGTCTTTATTCACTGTCGCTGATTGTGTAAAGCGAGAGGATAACAAACAGAGTGACAGCGGCGGGGAGGGAGGGAGGCAGGGGTGGAGAAGGCATTTCCTCGATTGTCATGCGTCGTTTTTGCGCGCGACAATTACGCGGCATAGTCCAGTCATTTCGTCCGAAAAAAAGGCAAATAAAAGAAAATGAATTTGCGCTTCTAATTTTTTAATATGTTGTAGGGGATACCTAGAAAAGCTTAACTTGAGATTGTCGACCAAGCTTTCCTAGGAGCTTTCGCCGCCATGTTGAAAAAAGGGGTAAAATTTGTTTTTCGGCAATAACTCGGCTATCCGATGAGATTTCGAAAATTTTTGTAGGACACTTTTTGTAGCTTTCTTTGTGCTCTACAATAACGCCTGAATCATTTTTAGCGTATCATGCATCGTTATCGAGATATCGATCGATAAAGTCAAAAATTTAGGACACAATTTTTGTTTTTTGCTTTTTTTTCTTTGGGTCTTAATAAATATGAAAAATTGTGGAATTCAAACTTGTAGAGCATATTCAGACCTACAATTTCCTTCTTGGATTTTTTTATGTTGGACAAAAATTACGATCTCCAGCGCGCCGCAAAGTCGGTGAATCCACGCTCAGCGTCGAGCGAGCTGCTCGCTCGGTTGTGTCTGGATGTCGAATCGAATGGGAAATTGTTCAGGAAATTGATGGGATAAAAAATAAGTACATAGAGCAACAAATTAAGGATCACACAATAGTAATTTATTAAACAAATAATTTGTTTGTGCAGTAAAAAATATTATTTTTTTACAATACAAAATAAAGAAAACAAAATAAACGGAAAGAAAAATATTTTTTTCTGCACTCGAGACACGAACGATGGACTTTTTTCATGTCTTTTTTCGCTTGGATGGTCCAGGCTGATGATCTTCGTCCTCCGTAAACTCTTCATTTAATTAACACTCTCGAGAAAAATCCAGAGCTACGGTCATCGGTGGAATTATTCAAACAAGAAAAGGTCGATCCGGAGGTTCTCACTTGCGCGGGAGAGCAATTCCTTATCGCCCTATATGGTGGTGATAAGCACGAGAAGTCCATAAATATTTTGCGATTCCATCGCTTCGCAAAATCAATGACAGCGAATAAAGTGAATCACCTCTCACTACTCCCGCCAACCAAAAGCGCTGTGCGTCAGCACATTTTCCGGACGTATCTCCAAGTTCAAACCTGGCTCGGATTTTTCAAGGATCCACAAGGATGGGGTTGGCGACAGACCAATCGAGGGCTCGAACCAATCACCAGCACCGCCGAACCCGCTCCGCCTGAACTATTAAAGCTCATTTCCTGTAAGTGTAAAGGAAATTGTGAGGCCGCCTGTGGGTGCAGAAAAGCGGGAATCAGTTGCTCCGTTATTTGCATGCACTGCAGTGGACAAACATGCAGTAACGTCGCCAGAGACATTTTGCTTGACGACGACGACGATGTCTGTAACGATGATGATGACGATGCTCTCATCGAATCAGCATCATTTCCAACGTTTCAACAGACACAACAACTCGAAGAGTTTACGGAGGACGAAGATCATCAGCCTGGACCATCCAAGCGAAAAAAGACATGAAAAAAGTCCATCGTTCGTGTCTCGAGTGCAGAAAAAAATATTTTTCTTTCCGTTTATTTTGTTTTCTTTATTTTGTATTGTAAAAAAATAATATTTTTTACTGCACAAACAAATTATTTGTTTAATAAATTACTATTGTGTGATCCTTAATTTGTTGCTCTATGTACTTATTTTTTATCCCATCAATTTCCTGAACAATTTCCCATTCGATTCGACATCCAGACACAACCGAGCGAGCAGCTCGCTCGACGCTGAGTGTGGATTCACCGACTTTGCGGCGCGCTGGAGATCGTAATTTTTGTCCAACATAAAAAAATCCAAGAAGGAAATTGTAGGTCTGAATATGCTCTACAAGTTTGAATTCCACAATTTTTCATATTTATTAAGACCCAAAGAAAAAAAAGCAAAAAACAAAAATTGTGTCCTAAATTTTTGACTTTATCGATCGATATCTCGATAACGATGCATGATACGCTAAAAATGATTCAGGCGTTATTGTAGAGCACAAAGAAAGCTACAAAAAGTGTTCTACAAAAATTTTCGAAATCTCATCGGATAGCCGAGTTATTGCCGAAAAACAAATTTTACCCCTTTTTTCAACATGGCGGCGAAAGCTCCTAGGAAAGCTTGGTCGACAATCTCAAGTTAAGCTTTTCTAGGTATCCCCTACAACATATTAAAAAATTAGAAGCGCAAATTCATTTTCTTTTTTGAATGTACGTAATGACTGGACTAGCATCAGTATGCACGCGGCAACCGCGCGCGCTATCCGGCCCCCGCCACTCCGCGCCCCTCCCCGCGTTCGCCAGTTTTTCCCCGCGTTCGCCAGTTTTTGCCCCGGTTCGCCGCGCCGTGGGAGCGAGCCTGCATGCTTAGATGCTCTTTGATGCTGCTTGAATATTTTCCTCTCATTAGCTGAATATGTAAAACGCGTCCGGCGTTTCTTGCGATGCGAACGTTTGAAAGATTCCCTCCGTCTTATTTGTGTGATTACTCGTCCGCCGGGAGCTATTTTTCCTGTCATTTGAGCGCACAGAACTGTTTAAGTCGGGAAAATGTACACGGACATAAAAGTTAGTCTATATTATTGAGTCGGTTTTGGCCAACAATACATACGGTCATACAAGATAAGACAAAGCTTGAAAAAGTTTTTCAAGTATTTAAAGTACTTAATATACTTGAGCATGTTTTCCAGAAATCAGCTGCGCTCACTTTGGCATAACGAGATTATTTTTTTCGTTACGCTCGGGCAAGTATAATTTTGTATTCAATCGCTTTTGTCCATCCTGTTACATTTAAGCAAGTGGGGACAAAAAGTAATGAAATTTAGATGATGAATATATTATTATAAGCAGCGCGTCACCCGCATGCCTGGTAGCTTTGTGTCGTCGCATTGAATATTTCATTTATTCAAAAGTGGGAAAAAATTGTGGAAGGATTCGGGCGAGAGACGTGTTTGCATCCCGCGCCCGCGACCGAGCGACGCGCTAAAAACTCGCGCGCATTCAAACGATCCTCCCCCTCCCCCTCCCCTCCCCTCCCCCTCCCCCCCCCCCCCCCCTCGAGCCTCCGCTGCCTGCAACCTGCTCGAGTCTCCTCCGACCCGGGAGCTAGTAGAGGGCTTTACACAATGCTGAACTTTCTTTTTTAAAATTGATGAGCTCTTAGGTATAAATGGCAGCAGGAGTAAGTCTGCATCGTTTTCGCAGTAAGCAGTATTATTTTCGGCGAAAATGATATCGAGAAATAATAGGCAAGAATACCTACGCTCTAGTTAGTCGGGTTTTACAAAATATATAACTAGGTTTCTGTAAAATTGAAGAAGTTTTTATGGTATTATTTATTTAATTCACAAATCATGAAGAGACAAGAGAGAAACTTTCAGCCTAATTTTATGAATCTTCGTTTTGAATTGTGAAGTTCGTTATCTTCGTAGTCCAATTACGATTCTTTGGTAACCAGTTTGATAGATTACGATTACGAGTACACAAAGCGAACTCTTGTAGACAACATTGGTGGCTGCCTGGACCACATCACTCAAATTTTCTGCTTCAGGAGCTTAGGGTCTTCAAATGCAATAAAAACTTGCAGAATATGAATAGACTAGAATATGTTTATATTCAAATGAACTTTTACAAAGTGCTTTAGGATCGTCAAGAGGATCGACCACTGCTGCACTGGTTCGGAACGCCGCAAGTAGGTAGGTCTGGATTGCTACGTGCTACGTTCCCAAAACGAGCCACCATCTCCCCGGCTACTCCATTCACACACTCGGACGAATCTCTGCGAATTGTAATAAGCAATTAAACCATATTCGAGGCTGTTACTCAATTGTTATCCTGGGAAACAATACCGGTCGCGGCCCGCGCCCGCCGCCCGCCCGCGCCCGCCCGCGCCCGCTCGGCCGGTGTGGAGTCGTAACATTTTGTTGGGTTTTTGTCAGCGAGGCCGACTTTACGATCGTTATTACGTACAATTAAGATGTTATCAGTGCGCTCCTAACGAACTTTGTAATTATGCAAGTCCGGGGCGACGCTCGCGCGCGGATTTCCGTCGTTCGGTCGAACGTTCTAAGCCCGGGTTCCCGCGAAAGTGTTGAGCGGGAAAGGGCGAAGCGGAACGGACTCTTTGAAGGCAAAATAGGTTTACGCTTCCACAAACGAAGAGTTTGAAAGTTGCCTCTTTTTGAAGTATTTCCTCGGTCAGTCCTGTCCGCTGGACTGTTCGTTGGTGGAAGTGTTTGGAGGTATGCCGATTTACTCCGCGAGCTAAGCGGCGTCCGTGGTCCGTACGGAGTCCGCTCCGCTCGCGAGCTCCGATTGCTCTTCCAGGAACGGCGGCGAGTTGAAATCCGCAGTTCTTATGTTCGGAGAATTTTCGAATGGCCATTTCGTTTGAATGTTATGTAAATGACTGACAAATGTTTTGCCAGCATTTAGCATTAGTCTAATTTGGTGCACCGGCGCGGCTCGGCGCGGAATGCGGGCGGCGCGCACAAAGCGCGGGACCCGCCATTTAAATACATTTTAAATATCGCGGTTCATATTTGAATGATGCGAAATGCTACTTATTTATTTGCGACAGAGTTGTAAATTTTTACAAGTTTTTCCAAATTGACGTTTTTCAATCTGAGAATGAGCTTCTTGGAAGTAGAAATTTAAAGATCCTGTGACAATGGAGTTTTAAAAACATATCATGTACATAGAAACTTATTTAGAAAACGCACACGTGTTTTTTACAACAAACAACAGCAATGGAGAAGATTCCATATTTTTATGGTTTAATTATACAAGTAAAATAAAACAACAATGTAAAAGAATCATTAAAATATCTTTAGAAATGAAAAAGTGAGACTTTTTCATATGATGGGACTTTAAAATGTAAAAGAATCATTAAAATATCTCTAGAAATGAGTCTTTTAATTTCTAGAGATAGAGATAGAGTTGCGCGCTACAGCGTGTGACGTCACTGACCTGCTCGTATTTTCGTTAATTACGTCATTTGCGCCGTTCGTGTCTTGTTTTGTTCCCGATGGCTGATATTTTATTTTTCACTTGTGCGTTGTGCCACATGCATTCCACGCTAAAATACGTAAACTTAAATAATATACGGTCGTTTATTCATGGATTTAAAAAAAACGGTGATTTTTGCAGTATTTTAATTCCATTACGTTAATAGTATTAGCACAGTATAAGGAGACGTCCTTCTCGGTGGTATTAGAAACAACATGAAACTTTTCCACTACATGGATTTGCATTATTATAGGATCATTATTTTATAATTATGAGAAAATGGTTAACTGCCGAATTGAACTAGGCCGGGCAGTATTCGAAAAGTTTTGCGATACCTTTTCGTCCCAAATCCCTGGGTCTGAAAACAAAACTCTTGATCAGTGCCCGTTACCAGTGACAAGTTATGAATCCAAAATATAGTTAATGAACATGAACTATGAGTCTCAGAAGTAGGCTCAGGAAGTGACATTGAGTGCATTAAAAGAGCTACCCTGCATTCCCTCTCAGTACTATGAGGTCTCTCTGCATCATCAAGTCAGAAATGAGGTTATGAGTAGGAAAACAGAGTTACAGACGTCACTCAATGAGTCGCGAAGCTGAAGTGGCACATCGTTCGAAAAACCAATAGAGGATGGGGTCCTAAAGTGCTGGACTGGCATCTAGCAACGGAGAGTGAAGTATCGGCAGACCCTCGCACTGGTGGACCAACGACATCAGGTGCCGAGTCACAAGTAGCCGCCGAAGACAGGAGTCACAACAACGAAGCCTGTGTTTCTTTTGAAGACGAAGACGAAGATTTTCGTTGTCTTCATATCCATCTGCATAGACGTGACGTTCTTGTTGAACAACAATTACATAGCTATTCAGCAATTTCATAAGCATTTGAAATTCCGTAAGATAGGTCTCGTTCTAAGTGAATTGTAAGTAATATTATAAAACCAAGCTCCAACAAAAAATTGTTGGACGATCTCCTTTAAGAAGAACTGCAATATCGGAGTTGTGGATAGCAGCAATCGTTCGACGTTGGCGAAAGACGCCTATTCGAAAGAATTTCGTCCACAACTGTAACAGTAAGTAGATGCATTTTAGCTAAAAATGGTGAGATGTAATTGTGGACGTAATTAAATCATTAGTCATCATCAAGTTCAATTGTAAATCAAAATAATTCTAATGATTATGTAATTAAAATTGCGCTGGAATACTGATGTGACGTTTTTGGAAGGTTTTTCTGGTCCGTGAGGTTTTACTTATGCAGTCAACCGATTGTTCGGAGGCTGTTTAATCTCGGCCGCAACCAAATCGGGCGTCGCGCCATTTTGCAAGATTGGATCACTCGCACGGTCCGTAAGCTGGTGGAAAAGTTTTTGGGCTCAACGCAATAAAATACATTGAATAATATTTTATTTGAGTCCACGATAACGTGGAGTAAGAAGATCAATAGGAATTATCTAAGGTAAGGTGGTAATTAGCCACAACCAAAACCTCAAAATCTTCCACCAGAATAGGCCAAAGTCATTTCAGAAATTATAAATTCACAAATTGTCCCCGCCGGAAACCGAACCCTAAAACTCCCACTTTAATACTAAAGAGCTCACCACTACGTCAGAGAGGTAGTCAAACATAACACTGATGTTATGGAATAGGATGGAAATAGATAATCCCATCTAGTAGCTAGTGTGAGATAAAATGAGTTCCTGTTCCACCCACGCTTCCTCAAAACGTTGCAATAGCTCTGGATCTATTAGCATAGCTCGGCATTTGCAAGATCGGCCTGTCATAATGGCGGCACAAAAACTGAGCTCCGCGCTAGCCATTGTCTTAACTCCGATGTTGCGGAGGACACAATGCGCCCTTTCTTGTGAGAATAATTGCGCGCTGCTCGATTTGGAGGCGAGACACGTGTCCCAGGGTTCCGACACCTACTCGATGCCGATTATCGACCTGCATAAGTATTCATTTGATCGTTTCTTTGACGCGTTTGTTTACATGGCGCGGTACTGAAGTGCCTTTGCTCTCGCTGGTGTTGTTCCAGTTACCACGCTTCGGCCGTGGCAAAAAGCCCATTTGAAACGCTTTATGTATTTTCGGTATCTAATATAAAAGCATTAAATTATGTCTCTAGTTTAAAGCTTTTATTTTTAAACTAGTTTTTGCCCTCTACTTTGTCCGTGTTGGCGGATTATACCAAAATAACTCTAACCTTTTCTTACTAATCATGAACTTCCGCAAAGTAACGCCTGATTCTATCCAACATTAATGTTTTTATAAATATCGCGCGAACCACCTCCAAGTCGTCAACTATACTTATGCAAAAAATCGCATCAGTCGGTTGTTTCGTTGCTGCATCAACAAATGAACACTAACATTTATAATATGTATTAGTAAGGATATTTAGTGACGATGCTGACTGTTGACAGATGTGATTGCTAAATGTGCAATTGCAATTGAGTTTTAATTTTTTTGTTGGCGCAAAACCCACCAATGCGTTCTACTCAACACTTTACTTGCATCGGAAGCATTTTGGGATCAGTATTCCTGTCAGGTTGACGCAATTCTGCAACATCAGTTATAACATTCAAATAGATGAAATCTCGGTCAAGCGTAAACCTTTCATGAATAACTAAAACACGTTACCCCTGTATACTGTAACTTGCTGTAACTCGAGCCGGCGTTTTAGTCCCCTAAACACTTTCACCATCAATCATACTATCATGACGCTTCATATACTAGGGTTGACGCCAGGGTTTACCGGGGTCGACCTCTATTTAGCGTAGGTGTATCCAGAAGACATTTATTGAAACAAGGGATAAGTTTCATTGTGTTGAGCAATAATTTGGTTAAAAAAAAGCAAAAATAAGTAAAAGTAAATTATTTGGTTTCTTGGCTGAAATTTATGACCGATTTCAAAAAGGGTAGTTTATCAATCATGAAAAAATAATATCCACATTGTTTTGGATAGAACAGACGGTTGGGGAGAGAAGAGTTTGTTTCATAGGTAGGTATACGATCCTACGATCCATTTCTACCTCAAATGTTGATAGGTATATAATATCGTCTGGCTTGGAGGCTCATGTTGCTATTAATACAGCTGATGATTAATGATTTGATTGAAATTGATTTGACTGAATCAATGATAATTAATATGCAGTCACTACTTCATCAATTCAAATGAGTAATCTTAAATCGTATCGATTTTTCTGTAACGGCAAAATCTGGTTTGATTCCGATGTTTATTAATTATAACCGTATACCTATCGTTTGAAATAACTTGGTATAAAATAATAACCAACCACCAAGTAGTTCATCCTATAGTTCTCATACTCACGGCTCTAGAAAAAAACAGTGTAAGTGGCGAAGATCAGCAACTCTATAAACCTTCACAGTGAGTCTTTTATCTATCTATTCAGTGATTGCACGAGAGCCGGTAGCGGAACAAACAAAAGGTCTCAAGTTTGTTGATGCTTGTGTTGAGGCTGGCCCGGCGGCCCGCGGCGCCTGGGGCTCCGTCGATTACCCTTAATTTATAACAATTATCGCGCGGATATCACGCTCAGACCTGAGGGCACCCCTCGCTAATAGAGTAGCTCTTGTATCTATTTCTTGAGGCGTCGCCGCTATGGTTTATAATGGAGATATTCCCTTAGTCATTAGCTATCCGGGTGACATTTTGGGAACGATCAGTGAGGCAAAGTTTGAACAAAAATACTTTAAGGTGAACGGACATGGGAATTGGACTAATTGTATAAAATCGCCAATTTTAAGTCTATAGCGGACCATCTTCTTTTTCGTCATTTCAGTTTTTCATTCCTTTTGAACGACCATACTGAGTTATCACGGAATCAATAAGCTTGTAACTTCAAATGATAGATTTTTTTGAATGTAGAGAAATTGGTCAATGACAGCGTCAACCTTCAAAACAAAAATGATTTTAAAGCTGTGACGATTTGCCTTAACTTGAATAATCTTTTGTTATTAAGAATAAAATTGTCTTGCCTTATAATATAAACCTTCGTAGTAGTTATAGAACGCCTCACTGATCCCTCCCAAAATCTCACTCTATTTTGATGATGGAGTAATTAAAAACGCATCAGAATTGTTTTGATTTCTTTTAATTAGTATTCTCAGTTCGATTCAACGAATTAAAAGATAATCACGTTAATTCACGCAACTATGACCGATGGTAAAAAGGTTTAATAATAATATGTATTTAGTTATTTATGTTAGTTACACGACGTGCGCGGTGTACCGAGTTCTAGTAATGAACAATTTGAAAAGCAAATACAGGGTGTTTATTTGTCTAAGTCAGTTAACGTATTGACTGTTTATTGTCAGCAGTACCTGTAATTTTGATAGTTACCCATTAAGAAACAACAGAAATATGAAATTAAGGTAAAATACATTAGTTTAAAATAAATATGGAAATAATCTTAAATTTTTTTAGGTTGAGTGGTCGACTCGCGCACTTAAATGTCGAAGAATTTTATTGTTTTAAATTGAAGTAAAAGGATAAGACATACCTACCTATACGTATAAACGATCTAAAATAATTAATTATATAGACCACACTCTCACTCTGCTCAGACTCGTAACAGAGTTACGTCGGAACATATTTGAATCTCGTTTTGACTCTGTCTCAACTCCGAGCCAAGTCAGAGCATAATCTTCAGAAAATTTCAGATTTCAGCCTTCATGCGCCTGCTTAGCCATTACTGATAAGTGGATGAAAGATATCTTTTGGTGCAAGTTTTCCTCATGTCCCAGATTAGAGCCCCTGTATACGGCGTAGTACGGCGGCGGTTTTTTACCGCGCAGTTATTAATGAGTGTCGGGGCGAGGGGCGGGGGGCGAGGGGAGGGGAGGGGAGGCGGCAGCTCACTCGGTTCCCAGGAGGGCTGTGACAAATCTGTGCGTCGCGGGCTGACCGGCCTGTGCTAGTGGGCAGTGAGGTGCAGGGGTGCGAGAGTGCACAGTGACACTTCGATGGGGTAAGTTGTGTTTCAAACAAACAGCAATGTGTGGAATACTACCATTACGATAAGATTGACTTACCTCTCTATTAAGCTCCCGCTTTCCGCAGTGGCAGAAACTTTGGTTTGATTTTCACACAGATATTCCAAAAAAAATGGGAAATTTTTCCACTATAGCCACATGTAGATTGTACTTTATAGACATGAGCCACTCAAGTAACGGGAGGTTGGAGAATAGGTTAGCGGTCTGATGTTGCATCAGCATTATAGTTCGGACCAAACATGTCCTGAGATCCTAAATAGATATCGATAGAGAAAACTCTTCGATTTTCCCTGTTCCGTTTCGATTCTAATTAACTGTTGCACCATCCCTAGGATCGGATTATCTCATAAATTTTCATAAGCTGCTCCTTGCCGGTAGGCCGTGGAAAAACGCGGCGACGCGCGACTTGTCGCGTCGCGTCTTAATTGTCGCCATTCCCAGCCGCGGCGCGACCCGCGCGGTTCATAGAATCCACTCAATGACATTTTTATTCGTCCATTGAGCTTGCGATAACCGTCCCATAGGAAACCGATCACCGGAGAGGAAAAAATGCATTTTTCTAAAGATTTAATGAGCCTCATATCGACTCGCATCGCCTATCGATAGCGATCGCTATGACTGATGATCATTTTTAGTCATTCTGGAAAATAACGTGTGCGCCGTAAACGATAGAAAAACCACAAGTCTATTACTTTGCTTAAAGCTTAAAATGCTATCTACGTAATGATTTTAAAATAATAATATATATATAATGTGTTTATGAACACATTTGTATTAATAAGGTGAAACAAGACAACTTTGTGTTGCTCTGAAAAGAGAAACTTTTATTCAATACAATTTTACAAATAACATAAGTACATGTGCATAACAGGTACATAACTTACCTGAAAAGAGAAACAACAATAGAAGCTATTATTTCACTCTTTAAAGCTTTCACAATGTTTTATAATAAAAATAAAATTATAATTTACGTTACATTTACCAAAGAAGTTTTTAAGTGACAAATGACAAGTGACGTTTGACTGCTCAAAGCGCGGCAAATTAAAATGACAACCTACGGAGCCATAGATAAGGAACATAGATAGTATTCAGCTTAATGAAGAACGATGGGACTTCATTACATATATTCAAGAGGTCTGTTGCTAAATGATTGGAGGACAAACCACCAAAAGCCTTTCGTAATATTCCAATATCAACTACAATTAAAACCCGCGTTATTTAGAAAATCAACTTTCTATGTTTTACCACTTACATTGACAAATCAACAAAACGTGTAATGTAATTTCGAAATCGATATCTAAACTAAATTATTTTCCATCGGCATATTGATCACTTTTTGTGCTTCATAAATGTACGTATTATAGCGTATGGAATAATGATTTAATTTCAGAGACATTGATTTATTCAGTAGAGCGGCTAAAAGGAAGATTTAGTGTACTAACAATTTTTTTGTAAAAACGAGCGGTGTAAGGGACGTGGCCGAGCGAATCTGATGATGAAGCCATTGCAAATTGTAACTAACGAAAATATCGTTGAATACATTTTAACGACTTTTTTTATACACAGACTTTTTATAAATATACAAATACGAATCGACTAGTATTATTGTAACTGCAAAAGAATATTTGATTATTTGTTCTTCAATCACGCAGCAATGGATCGACGTCATTATTTATATGGGTATAGTTGAGGACTTAGTACCTACCTAATATAATATGTAGAATATAGGCTACCTTTTATTCCGGAAATCAGAATGTTCTCGCGATATTTTTAAAAATCAAACTCCACTCCACTGTGGGCAAAACTATATGCGCTAGTTAACCAGACTTTAAAAGATTATGGTAATCGAATTATAACGCTTAGAACCGCAATAGATGCGAAGTTTTTTTTCCACAAATTCACAGTAATTATGTAAAAAATGGTTTAGGTTAATTGTAACCAAGCAACTTCTTTTTCTTGTTTTATTTTGACCCATTTTCCTATCTATGGTTACAAATTTTAAATATTGATTATATTATCCATAGTAAGATAACATAGTAAGCGCTAGATCGCGCCGCCCGGCGACACGCGCGATATGGCACTTTTTACTGTCACTCCGTTACGACATTCCCGGCCAGCCGCTCAACTACATTCGCCAATGTAAGTACTGAGTATACACACAAAAAGACCATTAATTTATGAACAATGAACATGTATTACATACTTACTTATAAATACGAGTATGACTAACCTCTGTGAGTGAGTACTATATGTATACATATAGCAACTGTGTTGTGATATAAGGTGCTGGACAAGGTGCTCAGTATTGACAGACACCCTACTAGGTGGACCGAAAACACGAGTCGCTGGGAGTCAGGTGCCACGGGATACAGGAGGCGCAAGACTTCCACACGAGACCTGTGGAAGTCTGTGCAAGAGATCTTGGTCCAGCTGAGGACTTCTGACGATTGATAAAGAAGAAGTGGGCAGATCATGAAGTTGAAAAAAAATTATTGTGATTTCTGACAGAAAATTCTCACAACTACCTATTTTACTTCTAAGTCGGGAAACTGGCTGTTGTATATTCCCGTGCTTAAATCTCTGGTGGTGTCGGATTGTCGTCCCATTGAACCAGGAGAGTGTGAGAAGAGGCAATGCAACTATGTTTGCATTAACAGTGATTGAGTCAGGAGTCAGGAGAACATACGAGCTATCAATAATATAATTAATCAATAGTATAAATCGTGCGTAACCGCAGTAGAGCGGCGCGGCGCCGGTGGGAAGCGCGCGGCGCCGGCGTCACACGCGCGGCGCACGTACGCGGGGGCGCGTGACATAATTCCTAGCTTAGGTACTGCACACTCGTCTGCAATGGGATTTAAGTGCAAGCGATGATCCGATGTCTCACTGTCTGAAGATATCAACTGTCGAGTCGTCTCAGACTGCCTAATTCGTGAGACAAGTAGTGTACGTTCAGGGGTATAGAGTTGTAGACCCCTCGATGTGGACCGACGACATCAGACGAGACGCAGGGAGCCGCCGGATACGGGCGGCACAGTACCGATTCCTGTGGACTTCCATGCGAGAGACCTTTGTTTAGCAGTTTAAACGTCTGTCGGTCTATAAAGAAGAAGAAAGCAAAATCCATCGTATAGTAGCTGTTCCTTGTGCCATGACTTTAATTCTCTATGGAATTACACAGAATTATTGTAACGCTACGGAACACTTCATTCCCGATTTTACCCTCGACCGAGCGACCCTGAGCCTTGTTACGAGGCCCATAGCTTTGAGGACTTGAATACAACTTACCAAGTGGCACGTGAAGCACATGCTACTCCGCGCGCCGCGTGTAGCCGGGCTCGCTATAGGGTCTCCTCCACTCCTTACACTGCTGAAAGTTACATATCCCAAATTTCAGCGCTGACGGGCATTTGGACCGTGGCCGTAGTATTAGATCTACACACTTCATTCCTAAGTCTTTATAATACCTTGTGTTCCCGGGGATAGAGTGAAACATACCTGAACATAAAGTGATTCGAAAGCCCTGACTCCACTTTTGTGCTTTATGCAAGACTTCAGACCTAAATTTTATAGCCTACAACGTATGCAAAATGTATCAATTTCGATTACTCAATAGAGCCTTTACCAGTATCTTGCCTCATAAAACGCATGTAAAATGTGTGTTAGAAATAGTTTTTAGAGACGGAATGTTATTATTGCACGAGTAGCTGTCGCGAGCCGCGAGTTCAGAGAGCGACTTAATAAAAACTCGATATATGCTAATTGTATTGCATTCATATTATACAAACCTCTCATATGGCACTGCAGTCCAGCAACACTGCGGATTTACATAATTGACACGGCTGCCATATGACCTTCTCGTGAAGTGTTCAAACAAATCGTTAAATTCATTGCGTTTTATTCAAGAATATGTGTGTCCGTTGCCTGGTCAAAATCAGTAATGCACCGTGTAAACGGTTCGGTGTCGTGCGGTGTACAGGTGCGTTCGCACGCGGTGAGGGTCGGTTCCCACGGCCCTGTTGCCCTTACCTGCTCGCAGTAATTAATCCGTCTCAAATGAGTTGGAATTATGCGACATCCACTCAATAAATATTCCAAACGCCCCTTTATGTTCCATATTTAGTGATTAACCACATTGACGATTGTAAATGCGAGTAAATTATGTATTTGTTTACTAATCTGACAAGCGATGGCTAGCCTTTACGAGATGATCGAGATCGGGGAACGAGAAACTAATATACCCAAGTGATACCCATGTGTTGCACATTTACTTTGACGTGCGGCTATCAATTATAGGAGTTTCATCAAATCCAGAATAATCAAGTAATTACCTCGATACCTGTCCGCGAACACCTTGCGAACACAGATATCTATCACTGCATCTGCTGACTAAACGCAGCCAAGTGCAAAAAGTAACTTCATGGGTAACTGGTTTATACACTTACGTACCCGCCTCTGTTTCTATTGAACCAATTTTGGTTCGATTTGGTGTAAGTTCAGGGTCGCTAAATGGGTGATGGGTGACGTTGGATGCTCGTATCCCTGCGAGATCCAATCAGGAACGAGGAGATCCGTAGCAGAACCAGCGTTATCAACATAGCTTATCGAGTCAGGAAGCTGAAGTGGCAATGGGTGGGGCATATAGTTCGAAGAATTGATGGTCCTTTTACTATCACCATCTTTCTCTTTAAAACTTAGACTAAGTATAAGAACTATCCACTGTAGCACTTCCCTAGGTTTCTTTTTATCATTTTCTCATGCATAGCTCTCTCTCTCTCTCTTCATCAACCGATAGACGTCTACTGCTGGACATAGGTCTCTTGCATGGACCTCCGCAGGCTTCGATCTTGCGCCGCCTGAATCCAGCAGCTCCCTGCGACTCGTTTGATGTCGTTGGTCTACCAACAATGCGCTTCCCGGTGCGGGGTCGTAACTCCAGCACCATGGGACCCCATCGACCATCAGCTCTTCGGACTATGTGCCCGAATATATATGTATAGCTAATAATACCCTAATAACTACTGAAAATTGACCAATCGTAAGTTAGTCGTGTTCGACAACAGAGTAGGCTACGCAAAACAGGCGATGTTTCTCCCTCGTTAATGGTAATGTTATCGATATTTTTGTCGCGGCGCCCGACACAGCGACAGTTGACGCAAGTCGGCAGTCGCCGCCTCTCTCGCTGCTCGCTGCAACCAGTGCAACATTGTACCGATACGGCGAACATGGCCACGGCGGAAGCGCCCGGTGTTATGATTGCTTATGGAACACATTTCATATTCTAACTATCATTTAGTAGTTAACGAGCTGATTTAGCACATAGATAGTATGTTTTATATTTACGCCTTAAAGTACACATTTGTGTACAAATTACAGTCACATTAATATTCTTCAGCATCCACCGCTTCAAAATTCGTTCTTGAACACTATCAGTACCTAATGAATAATTTTGAAACAATGGAAGGTCCAGCGGATGGAGAATTTTTAAGAAAAGCTCAATTAAGTGTCGTTACAA
This sequence comes from Hipparchia semele, assembly GCA_933228805.2. NCBI lineage: Eukaryota > Metazoa > Arthropoda > Insecta > Lepidoptera > Nymphalidae > Hipparchia > Hipparchia semele. The sequence goes on from OW121717.1 coordinate 14,657,695, forward strand.
GGTGTAGATGGGTAGAGCCTCAACTCTTAATTGAAGTTATAAATATTGAGTCGAAGGAATTACCATCGAGGTTTGAGTTGGGGGCAAAAAGTCATGTCGTTAACGCGCAGAGGAATCCATCACTCAAGTACCTACTTGTTGTGGTATGGTGAGTGTGCTTCCACGCGGAGGTGATGTCACACTCACAAATCATTAACTAATGATACGAAGACCTGTAAAACCATAATCTTGATTTAAGAATGACCACGTCAATAGTTATTAATAAAATTGGAGTAGTCCACCCAAAAAGTCCAAAGTAGCTTCACCACCATTAAATCACTTGCTTTAACAATGAATGAAAACATGAAGAAATTCAGGTAGGTATTCGCCTGCGAGTTCTTTATAATGCTGCAGTTAACTGTAGGTTAAGCCAATTTAATCATCCTTTTTTTTTGCAACACCTTTCCTAGAGGTCGCCTACCAAGGCTAGGTACCGAGTTATGTTTTATATTCAGCCACTAGATCTAAATACTAGATATAAGCACTCGATAGATTATTTCGTCACCGAACGCCTTTTAGAGGTTCACAGATTTCAATATCTTCGATCCGAGATAAGAGGAGCCAGCAGTTTCCATGTAAGTTAATTAACATTAAGACAATTAATCCAATATGGTGGTCGCTACAATATAAATGATAGTCGGTCCGTTTGTCCGTTGCACCGCCGGCTCTCTGCGACGGCTTGCAAATGCGCACGTGATTAATGCCGCCTGCACATGCAAACTGCACAGCTTGAACTGGCAATCTTTTTATATCTGTATCTTTTACCTTTTAGCTACGGCGAGTGGTGAACGGTAACTATTATTGTATTAAAATTATTATTGTTGACTAGTCGACGTCCGCGACTACGTTAGCGTAGATTAGGGGGTTTTCAATTAACGCAGGAATTCTCTTATTTTCCAGGATAAAAAGTAGCCTATGTGTTATTCCTGACTATAATCTATCTCCGTGCCTTTCAGCTAAGTAAATCGGTTCAGTCGTTGCGGCGTCATTGAGTAAAAAACATCCATCCATCTAAACTTTCGCATTTATAATATTAATAGGATAATAGGATGTACGTACACAAAACGCTTGTATTCCAGTTCCAGTACCGGAAAAGACATCAAAAAAAATATTGGGTATTAGGGTGACCGACCCAATTATTAGCACTTTAAGAGTTTATCCAATTTCAAATATGTTTTTTAAATTAAAATTTAACCAAATTCTTTAAATAATTGTGTTCATAAGGTTACTTGTTTAATAATTTATATAATTAAAGAACTTTTTAAGGATTTTTTTCTTAAATCAACAAGAATTTGAAATAAAATTGAAAAATTACCCAGTCTCCAATTATTAGCACATACGGGATTAACTACTGGTTAGTACTGACGGGTAAGTCGATCAGTCAAAATGGCCGAAAACTTCAGGAACTCCAGAACAATATCTTTCAACTACAATACTGACGTCATTTTAAAACTTTCCAGATTAGAAAGGTTTTGATTGTGAAAAATATGAATTCCCCTAAATATTTTTTTATCTGAAAATTTAAAAACTACATTGAGAAACTTATATTTTAATCTTTTTTGCTAAAGTGCGAATAAACTGGTGCAGTGCTAGCAATTGGGTTGGTCACCCTAACTACTGTGAACGGTGAACGGTCGGTGTTTAGATGGTTCATTTTTGACAGTTCATCGTTGAAGCCTCGAAAATGAAAGCAAAAATCTTGAAAAATTAACCGTCTAATTTGGCCTTAAAGTTAAAAACAAACAGTGTACTTGTGTGTCTGTGTGTGTGTGTGCGCGTGTGTGTGCGCGTGATGGATGTCGGCGCGGCATGCGAGTGTTGTTGCTCGCCATTTCTTTCTTTCCTCGCCACATTGTTGATCGCTATGCATAGTGGCTATCTGAATCTATTATTTCTTAGGTCCTTAGCACATCTGCACCGCAAGACGGTAGCAGCGGTACCGCCGAACCTGAGTATAGCTTGTCTGTTGTATGACGTGCGAAACAGAAGCGACAGTCTATTTTAAAAATTATATGCCGAGATTTTATCTCTTTCCCAATTTAATTAATATTTCTGTATTATACTATTCAAAAGCCAGGCGTCTAGATGCCACATTCGGTTAAGCCATAATTGTTTCACGTTACGAAATCTATTAAGAGTAGTTTTTTTATTCCACGACGAGATACCCTTGACTGCAATCTCACCTGATAGCAAGGGAAGTTGCAATCTAAAATAGTAGCAGGTCTACAAGAAATTAATAATTTAGTTGCAGATTACATCAAAAATAATAAAAAAGTGTGTATTTACTTGCTTAACACTTCACTTGCTTTAACAGTAAGTACTCGATACGGTTGCTTTTTTGGAACAGCATTCCGAACTTGGAGAAGCATTAGATTCAATTGACAATTCGAAAGCGCTTTATAAAAGCTTTTTGAATAAAATGTTTTTGTTATTATATCTATTCATGGCGGTGTGCTAGTTAAGGGGAGTGCTAGCTTGCCGTAATTGTGTGAAAAAGAGGTTAAGAAAACAGACAGTTTTTCTGTTATATATAATGGAAAAGTTATGCCGGACCTTAAGCGGTTTCACTCTATATCTTTCGTGGCGGAGATGTACTACAGGCGTAACAAATATTTTAAGCTCATTAAAAATGTTTTATTCGTTCTTTTAGATACTGCTATAATAATAATGTATAGTTGAGTACTTTAATTTAAATAGGTATCGCAACATGATTTAACAATAAATTCTATACTAAGACATTGTTACGTCTTTTTAAAACTTATGGTAATTATCTAGTGATCTTTCATCTAAAAAACTACCAAGATACTTACCTACTTCTTTACTTTTTAAAAAGTACTATCACATAATATATTAATAAAAATCTTGTTTTAAATTTTGGTGTCTTTTATAAAATGCGAATAGGCCGAATAGGCTCTCCGTGTTGTCAGCGCACGAGCTCACGAAGCCTTCGCGCTTTTCTTAAAACTCCTGTGGAGGTGGACTATTTGTTAAAATTGCATTGTGGCGAGGGCGGGCGGGCGGCCAGGGCGGGCCGGGGGGGTCGAGGCACGGGCGCAGGGAGGGGGTCCAGGGCCGGCACCTGCCGCAATATCCTATTTATGAATAATGTTTTATTCTAACAGCGTGCGACTCCCCGCGCGCGCCCCACACCCGCGCCCGCCCCGCGCCGCCTGCCGCCTGTAGGGTTGAGAATATTTACGCTTTGAATACCTATTTGCATAAATTATTACGTATTATCTTATCATTGGAAAATATGTACAAAATGTACAAAAAGCTGCACAATACATTGAAGCGCAGAGAGTCGTGGCTACATAACAATATTTAAGTTTCGCCTTTGGGCAAAAGATTCTCAAAATATGTGCGTAAATAATGCATTCTAGAATTTCAATCGGTGTTATTCAAAATTATCCCAAAACGTACTAACTAGGTTTTTAAAATTCGCACGGAACCCTTTATTTTTCCGGGATAAATGGTAGCCTGTAATTATTATCACTCTCCAAGTCATTAACCATAACTATACAGTAAAATCACGTCGATTTGTTGCTCCGTTACTGCCTGGTTTATATACAAACATACTAGATTGCATTTATAATATTAGTAGAGATTATTCTAAGGATGTAACTATAAAACTTTTCTATTTTCTTACATAACAAAAATAAAATTCTATCAACTAACTGGATATTTTAATGGAATAAATGGAACTGCTAAGTGCGAGTCAGCCTCGCGGTGCGGGTGTTCCTTGATTGGGAAGGAAACATAATATATATACTTAATATTATTTTGGCTAAATTATTCAACCGTCTCATAATAATTTTTTTTGTTTGGAACAGCGTAACTAAGTTTGTGGATACAGGTTTAGTGATGATTTTAAAAAAACTGTGCTAGGTAGAGACGTTGTTTATTTTTGCTAACCCCGATCATCTCTTAATACTTTATTTAATATTTATTTATTTTGTACATAATAAACTAAAAAACTAAATTTTAATATAGAAAGGTAGTGTACAAGAACATCTTATCGTATTATACAAAATTTAGATTTCTTCCAGAAGTCCTAAGTGTGAGAATAATTGACGACAAGAGATGATGAAACAGGTTTCTTAGTAAAAGGTACTTTAGATTCTTATCAATTTTCAATTTGTATTATTTACCATTAGTTACTAAAATAAGTAGATGTAACATAATGTTCGAAGTCGCAGTTTAATGATTTATTTTTAACATTTTGGTACAGAACACTAAAAACAAGATTTATGTAACCATTACCTATATAAGGTTAAATAGAAAATGATTTAAGTAATAAAAATATGAATCATACGCGTTTCCACAAGTTATCAGTGGTAATTGGCGGCGGATATATTTTATAGGGCAACTTTCGCCATAGCCACCTAGCACCTACCACCGCGCAGTCCCCGCCAGCAACTTCGCTAATAAATCCACATTCCTCAAAATAATGTTTGTAGACATTAGCTACTTTAGCTATAGGTAGCTAGCGAGCCAGCGTCGGCGAGTGGCAGCCCTGCTCGCTTTGTTTTAGCGCGGCAGCCTGGAGAACAGCAGTATGCCAACTGAGATTATTTATTACAACACATTTGTATTGTTTTCCGATCACATGCTGATTTGTGTTTAGCAGTAGCTATTTATCTGTTCATCGGTACTTACATAACTGCAAAAGTACATTTTATAAATAAGTTGTTTTGGACTGCGTGACATATTTAATAATTGAGTTTATGACAAAAATTCAAAAAAAGAGCTTTAGATCGTAGACTTATATTGTGGTTTAATGGCATAATTATTAGGTGTAATGTACAGTACGGGTAAATGATTTGTAGATCATATCCATGTTTGACCACAGTGGCATAGATCGTGCTTACGACGCGCGACGGCAGCGGGACTGATATACCTATTTTACATTGTGTAGGTACATGTTTTTACTGAGTACCAAGGTACTTATTTTGAAACAGTACAGAGGTACTCATTTTGTTCACTATAAAATATGAGCTATAGATTGCACAAATTAACATAAATATTAGAATAGAAAAAAAGTGAAAGAAGGATTTTTTTTATTGTAATAAACTTTCACAAAGTGCTTTTGAATAACCTTAAGTAAGTAATTTGTGATCTAATTTTCCTCGAATGTTGCATTTCAGTAGTCTGTGAGCTCGCTGGCTCGGTAGGTGGGTGTCGCGGACACAGTTTAATTAATGGAATAACTCTACCCGTAGTGTTCGGCGCGAGCCCCCCGTGACCCACCCGCAACCTCCAGCAACCCCCCCGCCGAACGCCGCGCCGCCCGCCCAGCCGTTACTAATGCATTCCTATCATATTATTATAGCACTATGATTTTACATGCATGACGTCTTTCTTTGTTATACTTTATCGAACTATTACTTGGCTTACGATTAAAACCTTAACTAAACGTGTGAACCAAAGTTACCGATAGAGCTCAGCGAGTCACGAAGCTGAAATGGAAACGGGCGGGGCACATAGTTCGAAGAACTGATGGTCGTTGGGGTCCCAAGATGCTCGAGTGGCGACCCCTCATTGGAAAGCGCAGTGGCAGCAAGCACCCCCACAAGATGGTCCGCTGGAGTCGCTGGGAGCCGCTGGACAGTTTTTGACAGCTGGAAGTCCATGCAAAAGACTTTTGTCTATCGGTTTATAAGAGCCTAACGTGGACGAACAAAACGACATATTGGATGGCTTCAAACTTTCTGGTCGCAATAGGTTTCAGGCATCTCTGCCGCGAAACGGTTGCAAACTTAAGAAAGAGATAGATGCATAGTCAAATAAATTGTAACAGATCGTTTCCCTACGACGCGACGGTAATGAATCTGCCTTTTCAACACAGTTTGGCTGCATCTATTCAGTTTTACACAGTGAAGCCGTGAGACCGTACCGTAGCAACAGAATTTCCTAAAACCTTGGGAAGAATTTTCAAAACTATACAGTTGTATCCCTAATATTAGGCATTTAAAAAGTTCAAATATAAAAAGATCGGAAACATCACGCGTTGGTTCTCAGCTCAGTCCAGTCGTAAAAAATAAAGAGAACGTAAAACGCGCGTAGTTGAGTAATTAAATATTTTCCGATACGTTCGCAGAACTCTGTGGCTCTTAGTGAACATGTTTGTAAAGTCCTGCATTATACGCAGCACATACATGGGTTTTTGTGATGTTTTTGCTGTTGCATTTAGAATCGCTTAAGATATCATCTCTGAATAATAATATTATTATGTCCTATGCCCATAATATTACCTTAAAGGGATTAGGTGCATAATTAAACTATTTATTTCTGTTCGGAATCTCAGTAGGTACCTACGAGGTAGATATCGTACAACTTTGACACTACTTTGACTTTTTCCTATAATATATACCTACAGACAAGTGTTGTCTGAAAGAGATTTCCTTTTAATCGACTGCGCGATGTAAACGAGGGTAATGTGTTTATCAGTCTATGTATGTATGTATGTATGTATGTGGCGCTCTGGAGACCAATGATTCTTATTTCTACTTTAGCACATCACACACAGAACATCCTTTTCTTATTAATTTTATTGTTTTGTAATATTTGTATGTACCTATCCTCTTACAAGATATACTTAAATACGTCACGTAGCTACGTAAGTTCACTACTGAACGAAGTTCGACAGTTCCGGAAGTGTTTCCCGCAGCCGCGAGTCGCGGGTCGCGCCTAGTATGCACATATTTTAGCAAAATGGTGGAACTTTTCTCACGATTCGTTTGCGCTCTGCACCTTACATTATTATGATTTAGTGGAGTTGCAGCGCTGCAGATCCCCCCGCAGGCCGGGGGGCACCCGCCCGGGGGGTCGGGCCACGAGGGGGTTGCGCTAAGAAGTCAGCGATGGTGGTAATAAAGCCGGCCATATTTCACACTTAGCGCGTAATGAGCGCGCTCCCAAATAATTGGATCACGTACATAACTCATTATTACCTCGCACCTCACTTCGGCGTGCGAATGTATCATTACTTGACCTCTCACCCCCCTCCCCCGCCCGCCCCCGTCCCGCGCCCCGCGCACCCCCTCGCCGCCTCGCGACCCTCTGCGCGAGCCTCTCGTAATACAATAGTTTATATAATAATAAAATTTAAAATCAAACAAAATTATTATATTTTTATAAGCCCACAATGCACAGCTAGCACCCCTTGCTGCAAACTTAAAGAAATATGTATCCAAAACAACTGTAAGTATTATGCTCTTACTACAGGTACACACTATACACACAAGACAGCAGGCTCTCTCGGAGCAAGAGGCTGAGACGCTTTAGAGCTTTAGAAAACACATAAATTTGAAAAATCAGAGATTCGAACCCCGGACCCCTCGAAAAAGAGGCTGAAGGCTTAACCACCAGGCTATTACGCTCAAGTCGCAGAAAAAAAAGATTGAAGCAGAGTAATTAAGGCATGACTTCTGTTTCGATAATTATGAATAAGTATTATAATGGTGTGGCAGGATGAATGAAATGTCAAACACGACGTTGCGTCAGGCAGGCTCGGGCAGGCTCGGGCAGGCTCGGGCAGGCTCGGGCGGGCTCGGGCAGGCTCGGGCGGGCTCGGGCGGGCTGGTGGGTGGTGGGTCCTGTTGGCTGGCGGTGGCTGGTAGAACATTGACATTTAAATAATTACTGTCAAAAGTAAAATTACAATAATTCCAAGTATAGAAGGCGCACGCGAGCGTTGCATCGCTAGGGATGGCTCAATAATGCTAAATCGATATCTGAAAGTCGTTACAATCTATTGAATCGCTAATGCTACGCAATAGATAAATAATAGTAATGTCCTCCCGACCGAACCCGACCACGGCGGCCAATCTCCACAGAGATTAGCCATCTGCACGGGAGATATTATAGTGCACAACTTTGCGCGCAAACACAAGTGTGCTTTCTTTTCCCTCACTCTAATAGTCTGATGGGATGGAAATTCGACATGACTGAAGAGTGATCAGGCGCCGGACTGACAGCTTTACGTGCTCTCCGAAGCACGGGAGTGACTCGCCGCACACTTTCTAATTCCGGGCGGGTACTGAGAATTTTCTTTTAGAAAAGATTATAATTTAAAATTTTAGTTTTTGCTGAAATTGAAAACATTACTTACATAACAAAATAAATACAAAAAATTGATTACTAAGAAAATTAAATACAGTTATAGAAATGCACGACCGTATATTATCAAACAATTTTCTCCAATATTTTCGTTCATACGATATTATTGCTATAAACTCAATAGTAGAGTTTAAAAACCATTATATAAGTATAAGTATTACTCGTATCGATTAGTTGATTTTCGTCCACGGGACGTCCCTAGCGGCCGGCGGTGGTGTTATTCAACTTTAGCATTTACTCGCCTTAGCATATTCATGTGTCTATAATTTCACCCTTTCTTTCCAATGCATATGGAAATAGAAGAAAGTTCTCTCGGTTAAAAAACTCGCAGCTACTGTAATTGGCAGCTCCGCACTTTTTGCTCGCCTGCCTCCCCACTGCTGAGACACGTCACACGCGCTACACCTCGATATCGATGGATGGTATCTGAGCTACTTTAACACCTTCGTATTATTTTTTTAAATTAATACCTTTTGTGGGTTTCATATAATATATAACATTTCATATTAATAAATTATATTTATTTTCTCTTCGTAAATATTTTCTACGAGTAAAGGTTAAAACTAAAAAATTGAAATTTATTTTTACCATTATGGTTGGAATCCTACTATCCTTCTAAAATTATATAATAATAATAATCTTTATTAGAAAAAACTCAATACAATACATATCGTTGGAATCCTGACCCCTAAACTAGGAAAGCCCGTGTCTTAGGGGCCAGTGCATTCCCAAACATTGACAAAAATATAATCTTTCTGGTGCACTAAGATAATATGATCACAAATATAATGTATAATTAGCTAATTAGTTTAAGTAACCATTAAAGAGATACAAAAAAGAGGTAAGCAAAATAGAACAAAAATAAAATATAAAATAAAATAAAAATAAAAATATTGCATGCTGTATTGTGTGTGTGGATGTGTGTGTGTGTGTGTGTCTGTGTGTGTGTGTGTGTGTGTGTGTGTGTGTGTGTGTGTGTGTGTGTGTGTGTGTGTGTGTGTGTGGGTGTGTGGGTGTGTACTATATTGGATTCATAAGTTGTGAACTAGCTGTGTGTTTAAAAGGAGGTGGGTTGATAAGGCCCAAAATCCGCCCCTCATACACTCGAAAAAAAAAGTTCCAGATTCCGACAAATTGTAAATGTATTTATATACTTGAAGATATAAACTTTATTTTAATATAAAGTTTAGGTGATAAAAAAAATAGTAAGTTACAGAAAATATTACCCAAAAAGAGAGTGTTTCTTTTACTTTTCTTACATTTTCATACATTTTAGTCGTTTTTTAAGCTTTGATTTAATATTTTAGAATGAGGCGCTCCATGAACCAAAATAAATTAATACTCATATAAAAGCTTATAAAAAGGAGCATCATTATCAGTTACGTTTACCATGGTTCATGGAGCGCCTCATTCTAAAATATTAAATCAAAGCTTAAAAAACGACTAAAATGTATGAAAATGTAAGAAAAGTACCAGAAACACTCTCTTTTTGGGTAATATTTTCTGTAACTTACTATTTTTTTTATCACCTAAACTTTATATTAAAATAAAGTTTATATCTTCAAGTATATAAATACATTTACAATTTGTCGAAATCTGGAACTTTTTTTTTCGAGTGTATGAGGGGCGGATTTTGTTGCCTTATCAACCCACCTCCTTTATAAATTACAAATATTATTATCTCTACAAATAAATAAAACTGAAGGGTCTGTTTATAATAACAAAATAACAGTTTTTTAGTAAGACATCAAGAAATTTCTTTTTTCTTTAAATATTAATTTGAATTATAATTTTGATACTAAAAAAATAAACCCGCGTAGAGTAAGGTTTTTAAAAATCCCGAATCTTTTGTTTTATTTCTAGTGATAACATAATAATACACATAACAGGCTCGATTTTCTGTAAAATCAAATTGTATCTATATTTTGTGAATAAATTATTATCATTCATTTATTCTATAAGTTTATGCCAAAGCTTATGCCTAGCCTATGTCACTCTCCAGGTTCTCAGCTATACCTATGCAAAAAATCACATCGATCCGTAGCTCTGTTGATACGTGCTTTGTGTGGCCAAACAACAAATAAACTTTTACATTTAAACTATTCATATTCTAGTACAGGTACAAAGCAGCCCAATTTAAAATGGTACGAGTACGTCACTAGTAATTAACTGCGTCGATAAAATGAATCATAATCATCGATACCCGCATCGCCCGCCGCGCCTAGCCGCAAAGCACTCCGCTTCATCATGTTGTGTGCGGTCTGTGTGTGTGTGTGTTTGTGTCTGTTTGTTTTTCTCCAAGCTCATTTCTCCGACACAATGTGCTTCGTGGTGATAAATCTTCTCGCGTTATCCATATCCGTGAATTTTAATTACTTTCGTATTAACCGAGAACAGTTTTAATGGCATATTAATCTCTGTTTGCGCCGCGCTACAATTTCAATTAACTACTGTAAAGCATGTTGCATTTCAATGTTAGTTTCGCCTACTACAAATTCTACAATTAAGAAACTTACAATTTGACATTATTCACGATCCTTAATTTCCGCAGTACAATAATAATCTGTATTTTAAAAATGATAAAAGTCGAAATTCAAATTTTATGTTCCAAGTAAGATAATACACTTTTTTGAAAGTCAATATTTTTCAAGGAGGTTACCTACCTACCTATCATGTTAGTAGTATATGATGGTAGGGACCATCATAGACTGCATCATCACTTACCATCAGGTGAGATCGCAGACAAGGTTCATATTATTATCATTGAATAAAAAAAAGCACACCATAAACTGCTTTTTTTTGTGTAATTGGCTAGTGTTGTACACTGGCTCCTCATCAGCCCGAGGTCCCGTTATGGTCGCGAATTAATAGCTTCATGATAATAGTTGAAATTATCGCGCACTATTACATATCCACCACGGTCTATTGACCGGAACAACGGTGAAAGTTCTGCGGAATGCTCGGAGGGACACAAAAACGCGCGCACAGACAGACAGTTAGTGCCGGTTCACGGCCTACCCCCGCCCCCCCCCCTCCACCCCCTCCCGCGAGCCCAGGTAATGCGAATTAATAAGAAGCGAAATCGTCAAAGCTGTCTTAAGCCCCGTTACTTGGAAATCAATTTGCATTTCTACTGCAAATTGACTGCATGATTGCTGTTTGGATGCAGTTTTTTGCAGTTTGCGTAACTAACTGCATCGAATCGCAGACCATCTGTGCTGGGCAGTCAGTTGTCGGTACTAGACCACTCGGATTTCGCCTCGGTCATATTTTACGATTCAGTTAAGTCGTCGTCGACTGCAGTTGAATTGCAGTGATACTAAAATGTTGTAGTCGACGAACACTCCATCTGTTCAGAGCGACGAGGGCTGATCACAAAGTTTTTTATTTATGATCGAAGATCTAGAGGTCAAGTTTTTCTAAAAAAAGTCATAGAATAATATTTATGATTTGTGATTAATAAGTATTCCTCTTTCTTTTTCAATTAAGCATAGGTAAAGATTGGGTTGAGAGAAGAGAAGAGAGAGGGTGGAGTTTGAACTCTAGACCGGTTGGTTGTCAGTCCGCGCCTACCGTTGGACTGATGAGGCTTTGAAAGATTAATCACAGACACAGATTAAACACAAAAACTACCAAATATTTTAGTTCCTAAAATGTGAACAAATAATAATTATCCAATTAATCGTTTTGTTTGGTTGCGTGTAGGGAATGCAAATCTCGCGAGATTGGGGCTCAAGCGAGATCTCGCGAGATTGTAAATAACAATACCGCGAGATCTCGCCAATTTCGAGATCTCGCGAGATTGGCAGTTTTGTGTGTTTTTTTTTGCAAATAATCACAATATTTGAATAAATTAGAAAAAAAAAATAATAAAAATTATAAGTATTATAAGATAACGTTTATTTTCACGAATTTTTTCAATAGACTTTTATGAATCAAATTGTCTATAATTTTTTAATAAACTTCTAAGTAGTAAACTTTGACGTACGTTTCAATCAAATCACTGTGGAAGCACTGCAGTATACATAGCACAGTTTGGTTACTTATTGTAAAAAAAATTATTTTTTATTTTTTGAAAAGCAACTGCTGAGTTTCTTGCCGGTTCTTCTCAGCAGAATCTGCATTCCGAACCGGTGGTAGATTTATAAGAGCTACAAGTTGGCCTACATGAAATAAATAAATTTTGAATTTGAAATAACAAATGAAAAAAACAACCAGTCTTCTCTTCTAATATCAAACGCAAATCTTTTAGTAATTTAAAAATTAATTCGCGCACCGAATGAAACCAACAGGTCGCAACTCCGTCAGTGTCAGTCCGCGCTTCGAATAAGACTTTTTATGCTCGAGTGCAATCTCGTTAATCTCGCGAGATCTCGCCCTTTTTTCGGCCGAGATCAATCTCGCTAAAAAAGGCCGAGATCTCGCGAAAACGAGATCTCGCGAGATCGAGATTGCATTCCCTAGTTGCGTGCTACCATATGGTATCCTTTGAACCTTCGTGACATTTACTGCAGCGCCGTTGTTTCTGTCGTCGCATTCTGAACCTTGTCTCGTCGGAATAAAGACGCACAGAGTCAATCGGGCAAGTCGGCGTGTTTCAGCGATTCGATTAGTGATATCGACACGGCCGGTTGATTCATTAGCGACCAACAAAGTGGCGGAAATAAGCGGAATTAACTCCATGTCACATTTGCTTATCTTGTAGATTTCAAAGTGTGAAAATTACTTAGCTCCGTTATCAATGTTCACGGTGACCGTTTTAATTAAATGGCTACGGATATTATTTTGTCGACCTTATGCTTTACTTTGTTGTGTAGATAACTTCTATATAAAAAAAAGTTACCTCAAAAACTTATAATGGTCAGGCCATTATACGTTGTTGAGGTAACTTTTTACCGATGTAATGTTTAAATAACGGCAGAATTATGCAAAATTGTAATGAATTGTTTCCATTTTGTAATGGACTAGCGACAAGCGACCCGCCCCGGCTTCTCTCGGGTGCAGTGTACTCGTGGTATTAATAAGTTTCCTAACTTTTAAAACAAACAAAATCAGTGATAGCCTAGAAATTAGAATTGCGGGCTCCGATTCAAGGGATCACAGGGGTTTTAGCAGTGGCCGCAACAGTAACGGCTGAGTTTTGAACCGGACCGAAACTCAAAGGGTCGACCTTTGAGTTTCCGTCCGGCCTCTATGCCCGCTGAGCTGTTGAGGTTTGAATATTGGTAAAGTATTTGATGAAAATATCATGTTGCGGTGTTGTATTATTTTAATTAATTTAATAAATTCAGTGATAATGTTGCTCGTAGCTCGGCGCGGCGCGGGCTCGGCGCGGGCTCGGCGCGCGAGCTCAGGGCTGCCATTATTTGATCCTAATATAATCTCAAGCGCGCTCCATACAGACGAACTCCGAACCGCAAGGCATCAGTCTGCGTCGCTACATGCTCAAAATTTCACGATCACGCACTAAGTGCTCTGCTACCTCGTTCCTAATACGCATCGCAACAATTTGGAATGTTCTTCCGACTTCCGTTTTTCAACCAACTATAACTTGGGTATCTTTAAATCAAGAGTGAATAGGCATCTTCTAGGTAAGCGCACCGAAGTGCGGCTGCTTCTTCACTTAGGATCACTTGAGGTCGCAGTCAAGCGCTAGTTAAGGTATCCTACTAATATTATAAATCCGAAAGTTTAGATGTATGGATGGATGGATGTTTGTTAGTCAATCTCACTGCAACGACTAAACCGATTTGACTAAAATTTGGCATAGAGGCTTTACACACTTAGGCTATTAAAATTTATACTGCTGTGCAGTGTAGTTTTGTAGCAATCTTTGAGAAACGAAGTTGCGATTGTGCATTGTAAAATTAACATAAAAAAAACTCCTGTGAATACTCCTGTATAGGAATGGAGAGTAGGTACTAGGTATGTTATGTAATGTTTCAGAAAGTATCTGTAATGGTGCGCGGTGCTTGTGTGTAAGCAATCATGTGTGTGCAGCAGCGGTGCATGTATGTGAGGGTATAAGACGTTGTACCTACCACAGGAATACTTGATGTAACGGATTTACCAAAGTAGATTCTTGCGTATCACGGACTTCCGCAAGGTCTCGCCTGCTCGCATCCCACAGTTCAGACTTTAGAGTATGGACGCCGGACGCCGAAGCTGTCCTCTGCAGGCGGGCAGCCCTACAACAGGCAGCGAATCAATAAGTCAGGGAGTATCGGCGCGGCCATCGCACGCGGCGGCGCAGGCGGAGTCGTGACGCGGCGTATAGCTAATATTATTTCATTACCTGCTCTAGGAACAATGCATTTTAGAATCTACTTCCAATAAGCGACTATTATAAACCATGAATAAAGTATTTTTCTCTCGATCGAATTTCAGACTTTCAGGAAATATTTTAGTGCACAGAAGTGTGTGTGCAAACGCAGGTGCTCTATTCCGTCACTTTCATACTCCGATGGGTCCAGGGTCGGCAATACGAAACGCCCAGCGAGAAATTCGGTCGGTGCACGGCTGACTGCTTTTCGTACTCGTATCCAGAAATTCATTTACCAAACAGACTTACAACGATGTTAACGCACAACCGTAGTATTAATTTTGGGATCTTAATGTGTTAACGGGGCCGAAGTCAACAAGTAAATTTTCATTCCTTCATTCGTTCATGTCAAACCGCCGCCGCCCACTACAAGACACTCTGAGAAGGCTGTGGGTGTAGGCAGGTTGAGGCCACAGACCACGGATTGACAGGCTTCAACATTAGGTAGGTATAGAGAACATTCAGGCGCCGGTTTCCTCATGAATTTTTTCATTCATCATTAAATCAAGTGATGTCACTTGATGTCAATTGCTTAAAACGCACTTAAATACTACCTGATGCCCACAACTTCGCCCGCGTGGATAAGCGTAGTTTTTCAAATTCCATTGGAACTCTCGGGGATAAAAAGTAGCCTATGTCACTCTCGAGGTTCTCACCAATACCCATGCAAAATGCTCTGTTGCGGCGCGATTGAAGACAAACCAACAAACAAATATACTTTAGCATTTATAATATTTGTAGGGAACTATACCTAGTTACCTAGGTAGGTATATTAAGAATCCAAATAGAGATGTCCCTGGATGGAGCGGCCATTAATGCACACAAACAGTTCACTGTACCTCTGTATCTACTGGTATTTACGATCTCTGTGGACAACCGCCCTGCCATCACTCCTCAACTTATTACCTCAATAAATATAGGAGTTAATATTTCTACTGTCTAGCTGTCTGGAGCATTACATACATACTAAATAGTTAGTGAAAAATATTTTATAGCGCTAGTTTACTGTAAATTATTTTCAGAAGAAAAGCAAACAAAATAAGTCGAACACCTAGATGAATAATTGCTACAAATATTATAAAATATGAAGTGTGTATGTTTGTTAGTTTGTTGGTTTGTAAGTTTGTCCTTCAATTAGATCGTAACGGAGGAACGTATTGACTTCATGTAGTTGTACAGACATTCGTATACCTAATTGAGATCTTGGAGAGTGAAATAGGCTATTTCTTACCTCTACCTCTAACTCCACGCAGACGAAGTCGCGGGCAAAGCTAGTGAAATATAAATTTAAATGATTAACAAGTATGGATGTAGGTATCTGTGTATCTTAAATGTATGTATTTTGTATTCAATAATAAGGATGTTATTTATAATTGATCATTTACCGGCACGTGCACACGAGATGAAACATTATTATAGATAAATAACTTTTAATATAAAATAATTTTTATAACCTTTGGGCACGTGTATCGTAATACGACGTTATTCAATCTTCTATGCTAGGCTTTTACTTTATCCAACGTTGGGCATAGGCCTGTTCGTCTGCACGCCGTTCATTCCGTGTCATGCAGGCCTCATCCGAGTCTTGCCCTCAAGCTTGATGAAGTCGCTGTAAATAGAGTTTAGAACTAACTAATATTGAAGTTGAGGTAAAATAATAATAATAAGATTCAGGATCATTCTTTAATAGAACCATAACTCTTAGAAACGTTTCGAAAAGTGCGCAAGAGAAATAGGTCCGTCATAATATGAGCTGGCGGCGGTTCCAACACACGCAGCTGGCTCTGCGCCAGCGGTGAAACGACTTCGCACTTGCGCTGAAATATTACTTTTGTCTGAACGTCTATTTACCCTCGCTTCCTATACACAAATACAGACCTTTATCGTGATATTCATTTGCTCAATCCGAATGATAACAAAGAAAAAGTACCTATATACGGCCCGGAAGGTCCAATTTTGCGAATGGCCAGTAGGTATGTCCTTTACGTCCTATTCCCGGAACGTCCGCTAAATGTATCAAATTAATTTTATTAGTGAAAATTTAACTTTAAATAACTCCCGGCGTTTGGATTGTGGAATGGTCGTTCTATGTACCAAATAGCCGACATACTCTATCAACCACCCTCGCGCTCCATCTATCAGTAAAAAAAATGTTCTAACTGACTTACAATCCAACAGAATAATCAGCTTGTGGACTTAGAAATTAGAAAGGAGGATTCCTGAGTAGGTATAGAGGTCCTAGGGGCAGTATGGAGGAATATTAGAAATACAACAATTCCATCTGATAAATCTTTACTTATATTTGAACTTAAACTCCTGAAGAACGCACGTTTGCCAGTTACCTAGGTATTCATTTATTTTTAACAGCTTACGAAGATCAAATGACAGTCTAAACCATGGTAAAAAATTGAGTATGCATGCAGCGTATCAAATCGGCTAAGAGTCGAGTTTACATCTGCCGGCCAAAGTAAGGTTACCGTTAAAATTGAACATCGAAATTCGAACTTTAGATTTCAGAGTGAGAGCAACTAGACCGATAGCCTTAATCTTGGAGGTAAAAATGCTGACTTGTGCGTTTAACTCTTACAGTAATTTTGTTTAACTGTCCCTTAGAATGCGTGCAAGTAGATGAGTGGTTAAATACAGAGGCCATGCCCGGCGGCCGCTGTAAGAATCCGCGCACATTTGCATAACTCGACAAATGTACGACGAGAAGTGGCAATCGAGCGACAAAAACCTCCGCGAACCGACATTACCCACGGCAAATAATTAAACGTGAACGAGCCTTAATGAAGCGACAAGCAATGCGATAATTAGAGCTATCTAATGCCACTGGCCACTGACCGTGCGCGGGATGAGCTGCGCCGGCGCAGCGCGATGCTGCAGCGGCGCGAGAGGCGGTGGGAAATGTTCACTAAGTGCTTGACGATATGTTTCTTTCTTCTAGAGGTAAGCCCATACTGAGATAAACTACTGTGAACGCAGTTTTATTTAGTAACTTGTACTGGTATTGGACAATATTGCAAATACAGGGATGACGTCTATAGAAGCAGGAAATCGGTTAAAGACAGGAGGGCGTGGAAAATTACTGTTGCAGCTCTATATCCGACGGGGAGACGACAGCTCACCGTCATTATCACTGCAACAGAGGGCCAGTGCGTAACTTTGTTTCTGAACATAAATGTCAAGGACGTGGTAAAAGATAATATCATGTGAGGAAGAGGAATGGTTCGATCAAAAGCAAATTTGCCGTGCGAGATCACTCCATGTTCTCCATGTTCTATTTCAGCATTCATAAGATTTCATAAATTATAGACATTTGGTCGCTTATTACCACTGCTGCTAGTTATTCGGCCACACTTGAGCCGGCTTGCCAACATTCATAAGCACTTTAAGCACTTCTTCAAAACATCTCCCAGCCTCTGTTGCCATTAGATCTGTTCCGAGTAGGTACGCCATTCGTATTCAATTATGCGCTCGAGCAAAAACTAGTCGCGCATCTGAATGACTCGAACTGGCTCGTTACTGCGCTCGCCGCGGCCCCCCCCCCCCCCTCCACCCGCACCCCCCCGCCCCCGCGCCCAATTTACAAATAAAACTCGGGGAACGTCCGGCGAAGCAAAAACTGACCACACTCCTCCCTGTGCATATGAATGGGGCAGTTTTTGCGCGCGCGGGCCGGTACGATGCCGCTGAATCACGGCACTGCGCCCCGCAACGAAACCGAAAAAATCGCACAAACACCCGGCCCAGATACCTGTCGTCGACTGCAGCTCTCGCTTGAAGCATAATGTGATGAGATTGCGAGACATACCTACACACAGACAGTCTCTAACTAAAGTCTCGACGCAACTAGGTAAACATTTTGAGAACTTCGAGGTCCTGGTAAACATATGCTTAAGTGGATACGAAAATAGCTAACGATAGGTGAATGAAAGCTGACATCATTCGTATCGACGTAGAGAAAGGAGAACCAACTGGCCGTCATCAGCTGCCGCCAAAAGCCGTCCGTTCGGTTCTTTGATTGCAGTTGCCAACTTGTGAACGTCCGTTGTAATTGCTGGCTTGCTGCCTGCAGTCGCCGGATGCTCGACTGCACTTAACTATCTGTCTCTTTGATGGCTGGTCGACTTATAAAAAGAAGTTTGAATTCTCGCATCGACTGTTGACTGCTTCTCACAGAAACTAGTTGACGACCACCAACGCATAGAAAACCACTCGAACACGCAATCAGTTCCAAGTATTATCCATGCGACGACATTTCATACGAAACCCTGGCATCATTTAGCGGGGTTGCATTAAAAAACCTCAGAAAAACACGGAGAGATGTGAGAAAAGCGCCATATTAGGGCCGTGAGAGAGTCTGATTATGTAACGAAGTGGGATTCGCCGGCGGCGCTTTTTGCGCGCGGCAATGTCCGCTGAGATACGGCGCGCATGGAAAATGCAACAGATTATCTGCAGCGTGCGGCAGCGCGGCGCGGGCAGCGCGGCGCGGTGCGGGCAGCGTCGAGCGCCCTTTGTTGCGACAGCGCAAAAACACTCACCGTTATACACCATTTCCCGAGTGGACGGAACCGCTCCACGAATATTCCACGATTTCAATCTCAAATGTGTCGTTTGGGTTGTGTCGTCGAAGTTGTACCTACATACAATTGGGATCATTCGCGTGTCCGGCCGAGGCGCACCGTATTTGTATGACATCATCTGAATTCAGTAGGTACGCCAAAACTTTAAGTATTAAACCTACTTTAATACTCGAAGGCCAAAAAGCATTAAAATATTCATTTAAATTGTTGGATAGGCTTTACTAATATTGTAAGGGCCTATTTCGTCATCACCGAGTAAAAAGTTTATTTCAAAAATAAAATCAGGGAAAAATTTTGTTTGATAATACAAAACTGCTAAAGTCAACTTTGTTTGTCGTTAACCAATATTCAGCTACTGAGAAAACATGAATGGATAAATACCATAGCGAAAGTATGTTTGTTTGTAGTCTTGTGGGTTTTTTCTTCAATCTTTTTCTTTCTATTTTCTTTTCGCTCTTGCCTGAACTTCCACAGGTTTCGGACTTGCGCTCCCTGTATCCTGCGACTCCTTGCGACTCGTCTGATGTCACTTATGTATATTTTCAAAGTAAATTAAAAACAGCAGCAGTCCTACCTAGTACTATGATTACAAAAAAAAGAACTCAAGGCAAAGTACCTGCTACATTGTAAGCATATTATCATGGTGCTAGGCACTATGGAGAGCGATCAAATAAATCCTAAGCCGCGTGTATCTGTTGTCTGTTAATTTATCACCGTATTTTAATTGCGACTCGTCTCTCGTCTCGACGTTCGGATCGCATTTCGCGGTTGCATTCAATGTAAATGCGCTCCGAAGTAATGGCCGCACTCGCAATTGACTCGGTGCCTCCCCCCTCCCCCCCCCCACCTCCCCGTGACTCTGCGCGCATTAATATGCCACAAAAATATCACTTCCATTGTTTCAAATTGATGAGGATTTTCCTGATTTAAAACTTCACTTTGGCTCTCGTGCCATTGAAAATGGCATCCTGGCTAAACTGAAGCTCAAAATTATCCTTAGCTCATTCAAATTTACGACTTGGCGTATGCCTTACATTAGTCAGTAGGTCTACAGCATGAAGTTGCAGTAACTTGGCGAGTAGTTATAACGTTTTGTACTGGCGCGGAAGAAAGCAAGAAATGTCAACTTTGTGTTTGAAAATGGAACAAAGTTCTTCTTTTAGAAGGTCGATTGAGCCAGCGAGATGAAGAAAAAACAGCGTATTTACTTCCATACGTTGTATTCTGTTTGGTGGAACTCAAACATTTACAAGATATTTTGACGTTTTGGCTTCAAGCAATAACAAATACCACCACCACTCTATGTGGTTGTAAAACCACATCGATATTTTGTGGTTTTTGACAATACATAATTTCGAATTCGGACTCTCAATAGCTCATATTGAATTAGTGATGTTTATCATGGCTAATATCCTTTTGAAAAAAGATACGTTTCGATTGGTTACCGTACTTCCGTACCTACCGTACAGTGACCGAAGGTGCATCTAGCAACTACAGTGTATTAGTGTTTTGGGATCTAACTGTATTCATCATCATCATCTCAACATATCGCCCAGCCACAACTGGGAATGAGAAGGGTTAAAGTCATAATTCACCATACTGACCGAAGTGCGAATTTGCAGAATTCACTTACCTCAGAGAACGTTACAGAGAACTCTCAGGTATCACTGGACTTTGACAAAAATTCCCCCCTAGTGTGTTAATTCTGTCCCGATTCCGTGATCCCACCCCGGGTCACCCTACCGCTAATCAATGCTAATTCGGCCCCGCGATTGTTCGCGAGCTGCGCTACGCCGCTGTTCAACATGCACTAATTGGCGCCCCGACGTGCGCCGGCCGAGCGCCGAGCGCCGAGCGCCGAGCGCCGGGCGAGATTGATGCGACCCGAACACGACACGCGGCTGCGGTTATGGTTATTTCAATTATTTGATGATCTCGATGGACAGATTCGTCGTATTGTTCATTGTATTTATTCATATATTCGTAGTTCATTAGATAAGTAATCATTGAACATTAAAAGTAATCATTGAATATTAATGATTAGCAATTAATTGGTATCCGTGGCAAAAAGGTTTTAAATCATAATGGTAATGAATATTAAGAGCGCGTGTAATGGTAAATCTTCAGATGCAGATTTGATTTTTACAGCAGTAGATCAAGTTTTAATTTTCCGAAAAAAAAAACACGCAAAAATTACATCATATTTTCAAAGGACGATACCGAGTAGAAACATACAGTAGGTAGTGAAATTTGTTCGACAAAGAAAATCGCGAAGTTGAATAGTAAGTCTAATTTTTAACCAATTCTTAATGTGATGTAACACAGAGCTAAAGTTTTTACATAAAATTCCTATATATATTACTAAGAGAAGATACAGCCATTAAAAAAAATGAATATCTTACGAATTATTAGAATACGTCATGATGTATTTGGCGCTTACTGCACTCGCATCTGTCGCGTTTCACACGTGGTTCCAGTACGCTTTATTTCATGTATTGCGGGGATTTTTTTCTGGCATTTTGCGCACTGTTAATTGTTTTGCGTGTGAAATGCAAAGTGACGTTTTTTAATTTAATTATTTAGTAATCTTAATCATTATTGAATTTACTCTAGGTAAGTATAATTTTTATGACTCTTGAACTGGCTATAATAATAATAATAATTAGTAGGTATCAGGTACCAAATTTAGTAAGCAATGGCGAAGTCGTCGCCAGAAGCTAGGTAGTGGGTAAGGCCTGGCTTCCGTCAGCGACTGGGTCACAACTTTCAACTTTCAATGATTAAAATATGTAAGTAGGAACATATCAAAAATTGCAGGCCCGACGGGGATCGAATTCACATCTGTCGGGAATTGCGCCTGAGCATTTGGTCGGTTTACACTACAGCCAAGACGGCCTCTGTCGAACTGCCCGTCAGCGATGAAATTAGTGATTATTTTGAGATGTACCTATTTGAAAATTCGGTTTAGAAACTATTTTACTGGCTGTGGGGGTGGTAGGTGCTAACTGCTGACGCCCATGGCTACGATTGTGAACGGCAGGTACCGGTGCAGGTAATATTTTATTCATTTGGGCGCTCTCGCCGCTGCCGCCGCCGGCGCGACGCGACGCTGACGCGGCGCTGCCGAGCGGGGTCAGCGGACGCGCGTCGAGTTTTTGCGCAGAAGCTGCCAAGAGCGAGAGGCCCGAAGCGCGTGCGCCGTGAGGGCTGCCATCAGTTGTGTAATACGCGGACTTGAAAAGAATATTAGTCTTAGGTACTTAAATTTGGAAAGAAACACCAGTTACTTTCATACGGAGGATATCCTACTAATATTATAAATGCCAAAGTTTAAATTTATGAATGGATGTTTGTTACTAAATCACATCGCTATAACTAAACCGATTTGGCTGAAATTTCGCACAGAGTCTGAAATAATACATAGGCTACTTTTTATCCCAGAAAATAACAGAGTTCCCGCGGGAATTAAAAACCTCAATCCACGCTAATGAAGTCGTGGGCATCGGCTAGTCTTACTTAATTTTGGATTTGCATAAGTAGAATATATTTCAGAAGGTTTGTCTGGTGTGTGGTGAACACTTAAGTATTCGTGTTTCGTTTTATGTGTGTTTGTTGAGCGACAGTGTACAGCGTGAGTGGAACGTTTCATCTAATAGGTACTGATTTTCTGGTTCGGTGGATTAGGTCAAGTTAACAAGTTAGCAAGTAAAGTCCTATTAGACATGTTTGTTAAAATTACAAAGGTATCATTATTTTAGGCTCTTTTTCCGATTGTATTTTATTGTATAGCTATGTTTCAGAAAAATCATATAGATAGTTAGTACGCGTCCTCAGAGGCG
This sequence comes from Hipparchia semele, assembly GCA_933228805.2. Classification (NCBI taxonomy): domain Eukaryota; kingdom Metazoa; phylum Arthropoda; class Insecta; order Lepidoptera; family Nymphalidae; genus Hipparchia; species Hipparchia semele. Next base: position 14,680,602 of record OW121717.1, read on the forward strand.
GGACCCGTCCCGGCGGGGCGCGCCGCGTGGCGACCGCGGCGCGGAGGGACATCAATCGCGGATAAAAAGCGGTCGCTAGTTTTTGCCGTTTCTTGTTCTGCGCATTCCGTTTTTTGCGCGTGCGTGTTCACAAACGAGACTCGCTCAACGAGGGTTTTTGTGCGCACTCCGCGGCCACGGCGACAGTCGCCCGACAGACGCCCGACAGACGCCCGACAGTCGCGTCGTCCGCGGATCCCAATAGCACTAGGTAGCTTACATAATTACCTGCCTGCGGAAATTCATTGATATCTGGGAAGAAGTTACCTCAGTAGGCCTATCCTATAATATCAAATAGGTAGAGCTATCAAATAGTTCAGTGTGAAAACGTGTCAGTCAGAAAGATAATCAGAATTACCTTTACATTTAGTTATTAATATTACTTACCCATTATAAAATCATGGATACAGTAGCATTAGGTAAACCTATTTAAACAAATAAAATAATACTTAAGCATTTCTAGAAAAGCGATCCTATCCATTGAGTTATCCATAAGAATAAGAAAGGCTTAGATATTCAATAACACTTCTATTTTTCACAGTTAGGTAGTAGGTACCTAGCAGAGGGAGGAGGGAAATGGGGTTTGCAGGGTGCGTCTGAATTTTAAGTTCTAGTTTTGTTTGTCAATTCTTCTACATTAGTTCTTGATGCGATAATTGCTCGATGGTAGAGACGTAGAGTCGCAGTTTTCACGAAAACCCAAACCCTAATCGTTTTTAAGTGGCAACGTAGGTACAACCGCTTAATCGCTGGGCCATACCTACTGCTTGGAAGGTGAGGTAGGTACGTATACCACAGCCAGATTTTCGTAGCCAGTAGGTCGGTCCTGTGAGCATAGCGCAGGTCACCGCGGGTCAAGGATCACCTGCGCGTCCGCGAGCCGCGCGCCGTGCGCGTGCGCAGGCGGCGCGCATTTGCATGGCGGCCAATCAGTGCGCGGCCACGCCCCCTCCGGCCCCCTCCGCCCCCCCTCCGCCCCGCCCCGACGCATCTCGCTCATTGTTCAACCGGTGCATTGCTGTACGAGAACAAACCGCTCACTAGCTCATTAGTCTGTAGCCGGCAATCGGTACCCGAGCGTCTTTATCCGACCTAGTCTTTGAATATACACGCGTCGATATCTTCATAAACTGCGTTAATGTTCGTTAAACTGCGTTATTCAAACGTTAAGTTTATTAGGAAAGAAAAAGGATGGGTAGCGGATGCCCATACAGTATACCTACGGCAGATCTGATGCAGACCCGCTTCCTTCTCGCTCCACGTCAGACATTAACGAATTGGACGATCGACTACTTGCCTACCTATTATTGGAGCCCCAGCGAGAATAAACTCGGTGGTCCTTCGTTTGATAGAGCTAGGTATCTACTTGCGTGTGGCCATGTAGGTGCCTACCTGTTCCATCATCAATTATTGACTGTAGTAGGTATTCACATTGTAAACTCTAAAGTCTTCCAAAATTGAAATGATGATTAATAGGTTATTACATTGTGAAGTCACAGAATACCTAATGGTGTAGTACCTATCCGACACAATGGCCACATAAATCGACGAATGTGGACGTAGATTGGACATTTGAACAATTTAATACAGACTTTATGCTTACAGCACTCTGCCGAGAATTGTATCTAATTACCCACTAGTTAACAATAAATTAATGTGGCTATAGCTATCGACGTATCAAAAGAACACTCGTGAAAATGTTTAAAGAAACAATAAACAACGTTTAACAACTGAATTCAACAGATACAAATCAATAAATACATTATTCAATAAGCATTAATTAGGAAGAGTTAGTTGATAATGTTATAAATAAGCATCGACCGCGGGTACCTACTCGTACCTACTATCGAACAAAGTCATCGTCTTATGTTTCTCTTTTAGCCGTGGTCGCTAATCTTTGCGGAAATCGAAACCGTTTTTTTTTAAAGAATTGATAAAGGTATTTCTGTTTTTAAAGAGATGATTGGCATTTGCTCCCACGGCTTATTTTGGTGAAGCGGTGGAATTTCTAATTATTCTGAAACATTATTATTAGCATATAAATTAAGAATGAAGAAATATTTCTTCATTGAAAGCTCAAATTCCAAGTTTCATGGATAGGTATAACTTGAAAAATGACGGACTTGCATATAAATTTTCACCCCCTATTTAACCCGCTTAAGGGTGGAATTTCGAAATATCCTTTTTGAGTGGCTGCCTACTGCCTACGTCATAAAAAGAATCAGCTTCTAACCCCAGTGGTTTAGGCTGTGCGTCGATACATATACTACATCCTTAATCAGTCCGTCAGTCAGGACGTGAAATAGGTATTTTTAGAAGCACTAGGTACTTATAGAGTTCACCTAAGCTGAACTTGACTAATATTCCCGTCTCCCCTCCAACCGGAAAGCTATTGTAATGGATGGAGATCTTTAAACGCTGGGCTATGGAGCCTATTATTCGAGACCTTTTATTGAACTACTAGTGCAGGTTCCTCAGTCTACATGCCCTTCTAGAACCCACGTCCCTTCCGCATCGGGTTAGGTAGATACATCCTTCTGTGGAACTGTCTAAAAGTCTAAAAATGATCGTTACAGAGGTGTTTGACAAAAGTCGAACTCTACAAAAAGAGGATCCACGATTGGTCAGCACCGTGCCGACACGATTGTGCAGTGAAATCCAATTTTAATTCAATAACCCGTTCATTCGAAACCCATTTCTGCGGCTACTCATGTGATAAAGGCCCTCGGCCGGGCCCCGGCGGGCCCCCGGGCCCTATCCGTCACGTTATCCTCCAGGATCACCTCGCACACGTAAACACGACTCATAAACATATTGTCCCTCCGACCCTCTCCCTCGCCGCTCTTATCCTCACATTTCATACTCAAAGGGGTATTGTTGACCCTCGCCGTTTGCCAGAGCGCTGAACCCTACCGCGATACAAATAGAGATCACTTTTGATGCACAGAGGTAATTTATAGCGAGTTCAGTGCGTCGATTTACCGTTGACAGAAATTAAACTGCGTATTGAGTGGACATGCGGGCGCGAGGGCTGCCGGTACTTTTATTGAAATTAAATGCGTTTACATCTTATTGATATTGGTATTTATGTCGCCGGCGACGGGGTCAGGGTCTGTCGAAAAATCAATGTCGTGACAATTTACGGCCAGGATTTCGACTTGTTTATGCTATAAACCGACGTCGGGGCGTCTGAACGAGCTCTTAACAGTTACAATCGTACAGGGTGAATTTTCTTTGTAGGTAATGTATAATTAGGTATAGTATGAGCAAGTGTAAATTGAAAACTCCAAACAACCCCCACATTTGAATTTGGACTGTGGCAACCACCAACGTACGATATACCTACCCTCCGTGATCAGACTGAGCACGAACATTTTAACTTTCGAATAGTAAAGGTTAACGCCAGCAAGAAATTTTGTACGAAAATGACATTTATTCAAATAAAATTTATTATAAAAAAGCTAGGATCATCCACCTTCGATTACGTTAGCTTACAAAAAGAAAAAAGTAGTAGGTACCTAGTAACGACTGGACTGTATAGTATTTTTTCAATTTAATTTCAATTTCGTTACATTTTCTACAAGTTTTCTAGTCATGCTTTCAATCAACTCAAGACTCAAAGTAGTCGCGAACATCAATTTAGCATTTACAAAAATAAACGACGCACCAATTGAGATGAAAAGTCAGGGCTGTGCCGGGCCGCGTGCCTGAGATAGGTACCTACATGAGCACTACCTACTACCTACGGGCTTCCCGATGTTTTGCCACTGTATTGTGGAAATAATTTTTAAATAATGTTTTTAAAAAGTTCTCTAATACAGGTAGATCTAATAATTATTAACTAAGTATTTTTCATGAAAATGAGAATACAAAACGAATGTTTCGAAAATCACATCATAGGAGATTAAAAAATATAGCTTAGGTACATTCTTAAAATTAGAGGAGTCCGATTTAAATGTATATTAATGCTAGTTGATAGGTATCCGTGGCTTTGCTAGCGTGGATTTAGTTTTTAAAAATCCCGCGGGATCTCTTTGATTTTCCGAAATAAAAAGAAGCCTATTTCACTCTCCCGGTTCTCAATTTTAGTAGATGCAAAAAATCACACCGATCCGTTGCTTTGTTGCGGCGTGATTGAAGGACAAACGAACAAACAAGCACACTTTCGCATTTATAATATTACCTAGTAAGGATAGTAAGGATTTTGTTAATTTCATAAAAGATATATGAAAATTGGAAATATTATGTCGCAGCCCTAAAGGCGCCTACTGTTAACAGGATAAACATCCTAAACGCTTCCTAATTGTCCGCCGCCTCCCCTCGCCCCCCGCCCCGCCCCGCACCCGCACTTACCAGGGTTTTTATTAAATTGACGTCAATGCCTTACACTCCTTACAACTGAAAACCAAGACGACTTAAATATAATAAAATCAGAGTAGGTATAACTCGACGGTCAAACCGGTTAAAGGCGTGATCGAAAAAAGTTAATTTTTCAAAAGAGCCAAAAAACCGTAAGAAAATCATCTATCTTCTTTGCTATTTACACCTGATTAATGTTGTATATTACCCTATATACATATAACAACAATTTCCTATAATAACCATTCATGTGAATAATATAGGATTAAATGGAATAAATATCATAGAAAAAATGTCTTTGCAATTAGGTGAATACAATGATCATGAGTAGCTATAATTAATTTATGATATTAAAAACTGCTAAAGATGTTTTTATATTGATTGTTTATTATTAGGTACTCTACTCTTTTTTAACAATAAATTGTGAATTTCTTAATAACAAAGTTCATCGAATAGTTTTGCATTCAGCTGCCCCCGAACGGTATAAAAACTTGTAAAGTACCTAGGTACATTTTATTATCAATATTGTAACATTATTATGAATTTAAAAAAAAACAAGTGCTAAGTTCTTTGCCCGCCCTTCTCTGCAGATTCTGCTTTTCGAAACTACAGTCTCGACTCTTGAATTAAGAGATGAAAAAAAATAATGGAAGAATAATAGCCTGATTGCGGTCTTTAATTCGAGAGGTCAAAGCTTCGATTCCGGGCCCGCACCTCGGACTCTTCGGAGTTTTGTGCGTTCAAGTAATTAAATATCATATTATGCTTCAAGGGTAAAGGAAAACCTCGTGGAAACCTGTAGCTACGCCTGAAAGTCTTCTACAATATCGCACCTTGAAAACAAAAGTGGCGTTTTACAAAAATTGAAATTTTTCAGTATGACCATTTAAAGTTTGACGCAGCATTTTTGTTCAATATCTTAGCAAATAACTGGAAGAAAAGAATGCAATTAATTGCATTTATCAGTTTGACTATCTAATTTAAGTTGTGTACCTACTGAAAGCATGCCAGTAAATTATGGAGTTAATTTAGAAAACATGGTTTTTAAAAAAAGTTCGACATAGTGCCACTTTTGTTTTCAAGGTGCGATATTGTTTTCTCAGTGCAAACAAGCAGACACACGTCTACGTCTGGACTATGTCCTAGTATAGTGAGCCGTTGATGGGTTGCTGATATTGATCAATGATAACTACCTATTAAAATAACGTAAATTTTTAAAACCGCATTGTTGTGGATATAAAATTCCCTGTTCAAATGCAGTTTCATTTGGCGCCGGTAAGTATTGAAACCACACAGACACCATACAGATATTATTTGTGTTATTATTGCGGCTGTATGTTTTTGCGAGGTCTCACGCGCGGTCCCGGCGCGATGTGTGCGTGTGTGAGGTGTAAAATTAAATAAACCTGGTAATAAAGTGTGAAGGCAGCTCATCGCGCACGGCGCTGACGCTGCGCTGGCCAGCTCGCACCGCGTCATTCTCGGGACAACTTTTTCTTCGACGACACTCTTTCCTAAATATCTACGTCCATACTATTTTGTGAGGCTATTTCAGTAAGTATTAGAATATAACAACCTCAGTATAATGAGCATGGGCAGGGGACATTTTACTCACGGGGAAAGGATAAAACGTTTATCTCCTCGCTCAGCTTTATCCGCCCGTCGAGCATGGGCACAGGCGCACAGCGGTGGAAATAATATCCACAATGTAATGTCAAATACAAAATATACTTCTTCTTTCCCCTGTTGCCATGCTTTAGCATAGGGAGAAGATAATTTTATCTCAGTGGATAAAATCGAGGATAAATATTTTGTCTCCTGCCCATGCTAGTCCTGGGTTTTGTTATTCATAAACTACTGGATATCTTTTTGTAACGGGAAAAAGTGAAAGAAAAATTATTCATCTCGATGGTGTTACGGGACACACATATAACATAATGTTTGTCCGCGCATCACCCAGAACAGCTGCACAGCTTGGGGTGAGCCCTGCATCGCGATGCAGCGAAAGCAGAAGCAATACCGCGCGCTGATTTTCAGCTGTCACACGGGTGACGTCGATCTCGATAAAACTTTTTGTCTAATTAATTAGGCAGATTTGATTTAAATTATGGAGAAACGTGTCGCCAAGAAATAAAAAATAAATAATACGCGTCGAATTGAGACCCTCCTCCTCCTTTTTTTGAAATCGGTTAAAAATAGTTTATCATCACCAATTTCTACGTGTACCTACTTAATAGTGTAGGAAGGACATTCCGTAAAGTGTCGGACACTTGCAGCGCACAGTGTCGGCGCAGTGTCGGTGCGCGGCATTCGTTCCGCGCGGCGCATTCGTCAAGCGACGTGTGCGAGCGATGCGATGATTGTCGCGGATCCGCCGCGACCGCCGCGTCCACCCGCCACCCGCGCGGGGCGGCTCTCGCGGCTCTCGCGGCTCTTGGCGCTTTGTCGACGTGCAAGTCGCGAGAGAGCGCTTCGCCTGCTGAGCCTGACATGCACCTTCAAATGTTAACAAAAATCTACACCTGTACCTGTAAGAGGATCTTCATTAAAACATGAATGTAACGTGCAGGGAGTTATGACGCAAAGCTGACGCTGCAAGCGCCGATCAGTGAACTGGGTTATAAATCGTTGAATAATACGTATTTTGCCCATACGATGGTAAAATGGTGAACAGTGGCTCCAGCGTCAGATTGACATTCGAGAAAATTAAATTATTTTCCGAAATAATCTATGCATGCATCGATCCTAGGATGTTCGATGCGCCGCGCCGGCAAAGGTAAAGACCTTATTCCTTGTGATTAAACTCAAATTACAATAAGAATGAAACGCAAAATTAATTTTCTGCCGACGTCGCTAGAAAACGTTCCCATAGAGTTCTACTCGTGCCCGTTCAATCGCATAAATTGATTTAAACAGAATGCAGAATGAGTGATTACCGTGCACAGCGCTTGTGTCGATATAATAGATATCTTGTGCACGGTAATGGCCGGCGGGTGCCCGGTGGCCGCCGGCCGGTGGCCATCGCGTCAATTATTCAAATCGGCGTAAACAATTGTCGCTAATGGCTTTATAATGGGTGCCGAGTGCCGAGCGCGGGCCGCGACGCAGGGCTGACAACATATCACAAAATTGAATTTCTCGCAGGCTCTTCTCAGTAGAATCTGCTTTCGAAAGCGCCGCGCCGGTTGTCTTGTTTCATCATAAGAGCCATAAGTTGGCCGACATAAATTAAATGACTGAAATATTGGATAGAAGGAAATACTTTGCAAAATTCCAAGATATACCTACAAGGAAAAACAAAACTCTTTTGCTACAATGCGCTAAATTAGAAATCTGTGTGGTGCAGCACGCCGCTTACGTTGTACACTGCCACTCTTTCAAAGACCTACCTAGAACAAGCACAGAAATAACGTAATACCAACACGCAACTTCACGCAAACCTTCCAACTCTACGTACTTTTCTCTCCGACACCGGAACATCTATATAGGTAAATTCTACAATCCAATTGCAAAGCTTTGCACATTGTACCATACAGATTTTTCTGGTTTGGCTGACTTCGGCAAAATAATTATGTTTTCCTTTATAAGTAAGTTTAATCTTGAAAGAATTTTTGCAAGCGCTTAATCGCTGGTGACGATCGATCCGATACTGAAAAGTTGAAAACTGATCCTAAAATGAGATCGAAGGATTAGTTTTCAGTATCAGACCACAGCGCTAAACCGCTTAACGGCATGTCTATCATGGCAGAGTGGTGACTAACCACGGCCGAAGCCACCCACCGTGTGATTCGGCCACCACTTGTCCCCCGTCGCAGCCCTGCAGCGCGGTGATCATTAGCGATTTCACGAGGCGCGCGCTGCGGCCCCGCGCCGTGACATTTCAATCAGCCGCCGACCACCGCCGCGCCGCCACTGCCCACAGCTGCCCACAGCCCCCGACAGCTCCCGCCGTCACTGCCGCACAGCTCATCATCATGCTAGCAAATAAAACCATCGCAACTGTCATACATGATTGCGTATGGAGAATTTATGCCGTAGGAATGTGTCCATCCATAAAATATCATTAGGTATGGGCTGTCATACTGTACCTACACAGTACACACTTATGTTCAGGAGACGGATAGGCTGGTCCCGGGAGATTTTTTATGATAGCCACTATTTTTAACCGACTTCCAAAAAGGAGGAGGTTATCAATTCGGCCGGTATATTTTTTTTTTTTTTTCTATGTATGTCCACCGATTACTCCGGGGTTTCTGGACCGATTCACGCGATTTTTTTTTTAATCGACAGAGGAAGCTCGCGAAATGGTCCCATATTTTTTTTTACCTTCAACTCTTCAAGCCTGATGCTGCAGAGGTACTTTCCCCCTAAATTATGGGGTTTTAGGAACTGTCATTTACGAATTGGTATGCTTGGCCTAAGCATATACTAGATCTTAGAGCTTCAGGTCCTACTCCTCAATCCTGATGCTGCAGGGTACTGCCCACCTAAACTATGAGGCTTTAGGAACTTTCGCTTGTGAATTGATATTATTGGTATTAAGCATAGTCTACATCGTGGAGCTCAAGGTGCTAGCTCTTCAATCCTGATGCTGCAGGGTACTGCCCAGCTAAACTGTGAGGATTTAGGAACTTTCGCTTGCGAATTGATATTGTTAGTATTAAGCATAGTCTACATCGTGGAGCTCAAGGTCCTAGCTCTTCACTCCTGATGCTGAAGGGGTACTGCCTACCTAATCTGTGAGGATTTAGGAACTGTCGCTTACGAATTGATATTGTTGGTACCAAGCATATACTACATATAAAATTTAAGGTTCTAGCTTCTCAATCCTGATGCTGCAGGGTTGGAGGGATTACGAACTGTCACTTTCGAATTGATATTGTTGGTACCAAGCATGGACTACATCATGGACCTCCTGGTCCTAGCTCTTTAGAAATTGTATGTTGTTAATAAGTACTGTAGGTACCAAATACTTTAGTACCGTAGTGTTGGAGGGAGGGGAGAAAGAGAGCAGGAACAAGCTACACTAAAAAGCTTAAAATAAAAATTCTTTTCAAAAAACCGACTTCAAACGCCACTACAAAGTATAAAAATAATTTTATTTTGTACACGTTTGTTGAAGTCGGGCGGGCTTAACTAGAAACGATGAATTCGATGCGCGACGCTTACCTTATGGTGACATATAAGAGACACGCTTATTGAAATCGGGTGAGCATCGCGTATCGGTTTCATCGTTTCTAGTTAAGCCCGCCCGACTTCAACAAACGTGTACAAAATAAAATTATTTTTATACTTTGTAGTGGCGTTTGAAGTCGGTTTTTTGAAAAGAATTTTTATAGCAAACAAACACAAAAAATAAAACAATTTTTTAAGGACTTTACCCTTTTTTCTGCAGGATTGACATACATTTTTGCAAAAGTTTTACGACCTTGTCTCCACATAATTTGACGATAAAAATTTGGTACATCTTGTTTGGATTGAATAAGAAATTCAGGGTAGGTATTACCATGCAATTTTATGTTAGAATAAATCTTTTTTTTTAAATATTTCATTCTTGTAAGTCGTCTTAAAATAAATTTCAAATAGGTGAATACTGTAAAAAATGCACCCTATTTCGAATTATCAGTGCTCCCAAGTGCACAATCTCATTCTGTCTGCTCGTGGATAAAGCTATTACCTAAAGTTGTAAAGTCAGTTATCTTTGTCAAGATTATTTCCTATGTAATTTTACTGTAAAATATAGGTACAAACTACAAAAACCGAACGTGAAATTATGAAAATACCTCAATTCCTATCGCTTAATCTGCAGCACGGCCGCCGAGCCTCGTCGATACATCGTCGGGATAATGAAATAGTTATCTGGTCCGGAGTTTACTGGTTTACTGTTTACCGGCGCATTAAGTGCGGCCGGCCGGCCCGCCATCAATCAGCGGCGATGTGTCGGGCGAGGCCGTCGCCGCAGCATCACGGCAACCACCCCGCGATAACATCTCAACTACCTCGGCGTTGCAACTTGCATCGCGTCGGCCAAACGCGGGCGTCTATTCTGTGAACCTGTGCTGTCAAGCGCCTCTGCCGTGCGATATCGATAGGACACCCAACAATTTAAGGATCTAGGACAATAAATCGATTTTACAATAATTTTTGACTTAGTAAATTTTTTATGCTTACATTTTAAAAATCTCTTGAATGTAGGTACACCTTCCTTATATGTATACGATGCACCTTTCGCTATAACTTATTAACCATTGATAGGTATTTATTTCGTTATAATTGAGAGTCTGTTGCAGTTTTTATTACTATCGTATACTACATTAATAGTTTAATAGCTGTACCTTTGTTATCACCCCACCAAAACTAAAATAGATACCTACTCGGTAGTCAAGGAGATAAAGAGATAAGATTTTACTAAGATAAATGCTTTCCAAATCTGCGCAGTAATCGCTAGTTTCGTTTACAGTAAAAAAATTAAAAACCTTTTTAAAATGTGTGAAAAGTGTAAAGCTCACAGTCCTCATTCTAGCCACTATACCGACCTGTAGCAGCCATTCTTTTTGTGCCCATGTACAATATCATTGACGATAGCGATTTATTATTCTCATATTCTCTATTTAAATGGATACCAGTTCCTTATCAGTCGTTTGGAATCCATTACGGTTTGATTAAAATTGTTTAAGAAAAAATGATATTTGTCATGAGATTAACTCGTGTGCCGCCGTTTATAGACGTAATCGCTGTGTGAAACGATTGCTGAGCTTTTTCATTGAAAGATAACTTAAAAGGGAACTTGTAAAGTGTACCTACCTACGGCGGCAGTCGGCACCAATCCGATGTTGTGAAATCGACAATTCAGAACATAATTACCCATGTGAAAAAAGCAAGAAAGTTTAACTCGATGCTGTAGAGCAGCTAATGTCGGACAGAATATATTACTAGTTACTACTAGTTGAACTATTCCTCATTTATAACCATGCAAAAAAATCACGTCGATCTCTTGCTTTGTTGCGACGTGATTGAAGGACAAACTAAGAAACCAACAAACAAACACACTTACGCATTTATAATATTAGTAAGAATAGTATCGAAAGCCATATCAGTTTTCAAGTTTTAGAATACAATTATGTTGAGAAAATAATTACCTGCGGACGCGGACGAACACACTGATCGTTTCTATGCGATATTGGATCAAATTATTATCGAGGGATGTGTTGGTCGGTCCGCGCGGAGTCACGGCGAGGATGCGCGGTATAATTCCGCGGCGCACGGAACGGCTAAATTTATTAGAAAGCCAATCGCTTCCCGCTCGCCAATTTACTAATCGTAACTCATCTGCGATAAGCGAGGCTAGTGCAATATCCGCACACGCGCCAACTTCAGTCGGCAGCCGCGATCGCGACAGCGTAGAAAGGCTTTAGGATTTCGGCACTACTAACTATGCTTTCCATCATCATTAAGTTCTTGACCTCCTTATCCACTGGCGGCGGCCCCTACAGCGTCTGGATTGTATTCTTAAAAACGCTTACAGGTAAAACGATGAAGTTAGTTGGTTACTTAAATAAATAGTATTGGACTAATTTGGGGATGTTCTTCGCAACAAAATGTTGTAAACCTTTTATTTCAATGAAAGAATAAGGCATCGCAAGGAAACCAGTACATTCTTAAACCGGAAAAATTCTGAGGAATGCGTTGATAAAAACGAAGACAAAAGACTAATAAATTTTTTAGGAATATAATATTCAGATAAGTTGAATACTCGACAGTTAACTTTTTCGTTCTTTTATCAGTTGTTTGACTCCACCCACGATTTAGTTATAATAGTAGCTAATTTGGAATGTGTCGGAAGCCAACGTGTCGGAGCGTGTGTGTGTTGTCTACGGCATGCATTAGCGCGAGGCAGCAATGCGGCGCGCTGGCCGGCCGGCGCTGCCGGAGCTGGTCGCAACATCGCCGGTGCCCGAATGTAACGAAGGCTAGATAAGGCTCAGCTTCCTTGACTAGTGGTTAAGGGACAATTCAGTTTTAGGCAAGAAAGGCTTGCGTTGGACTGGAATCTTCCGAGAGCTGAAAGGTTCCAGATTTTCCAGCATACAATTCTACAAATACCATCGAAAGACTCAGTTTCAGAGTTTAATCAAGTGCCGCTGCGTGTTTAATCAGATGTTAGTGTCGGTTGTAAAACCGGGACCGACGGTGCTCCTGTGGGGCTTTGTGAAGACCAAATTCAGGTCATTAATGTCGTCATATAGTTAACGGCTACGGTTAACGTTGCTCTATCAGAACAACGCATGCGCTGCTGCAACTGCAGTTATTTTAGATTTCGTTTACTGCGGTCCCGCGCATTTATCTATAATATTCCAAATAAAATCACATCAATTTACAAGAAATGGTATACAAATTACAATAATAATAGGCAAATTATATGCCGTCCTGTCAAATTAGTAGAATTAGCAGTTGGGAACGCGCGGGCGCAGGTCGTGCTAGATTCGATTATAGTTTCGGGTCGGGGGCGCGGGCGGGGGCGGGCGGGGGCGGGCGCGGTAACGAGGTGTTCGCATTAGCCCACTGGCGAGCGGAAGGTCGTGTGGGAACCAGCCCCGTCACGCAACATAAGCTGACCACGGTTTAGCTGAATCGTTTGATATCGCATTCCTCGAATTAGTTCGGTTGATTTTTACGGTGTTACATTCGAGAAGCTTACTAAGTTACTACAACTAAGTAGGTACATTTTCTTGGTTGCAGTATACTACCCAGAATGCATAATAGTAGTTATTAAAAAAATACCATAGACTCTTTATACTTAGGTACACGGTAATTGATAAGATACACAACATGTACTTGCGTAAAGGGCCTGGACAGATACGCGACGCGGCGGCAAAACGGTAACCGTGTAGGTACCTATGTGTTTAAATAAAAGTAAATATAAGTTCGTGTAACTATAACCATAGTTAAGTACTATTATGCTGTGACGTCATTCAGGTAACAGAACAGCTGAATATCAGTGTCCGGCATTGCCTGCGAATATGATGGGTGGCTCATGCTGAGCTTCATACTATTCTAGGTGGAGTACAATAGTCTTTTTTTTTTAATTTATAAAATGTAAGAAGAATAATCAAGGAAAAACAAAATTCCTTGGCTATAATCCGCCAAACAAGAAAAACAGCAACACGTTGTGCTGCGATGTAAAGCAGCAGTGACAGCGCGGGCAGCACGTTATACCATACCTACACATTTTTTCTGGTTCGGCGGTTTAGCAGATTTTGTTATTCTGTGATCATCATAAACTTTCGCAAAGTAATACCTGTCTCAATCCAATATTCGAAGAAGGTCACTGCGGAGGGTGTGCCGGCAGCAGTGGGGTATTCTCAGTGAGTATGAAGTGCCTTCATACTCAATGAGAATACCGAAAATACAGTTCCTTGACTCGCAATGTTTTCATCGTTATGACGACCTCCCTGGCGCAGAGATGAGCGCTGTATCTTATAATTAGGAGATCTTGGGTTCGATTTCCGACGGAAGCAATTTGGTAATGCATAATTTCTGAATTGACTCGGTCTGGTCTGGTGGGAGGCTTTGGCCGTTGCTAGTTACCACCCTACCGTCAAAGAAACGGTGTCAAACGATTTAGCGTTCCGGTTTGGGTTGAATGTAAACTGCCATACCCCTTTCAAATTAGCCCGCTACCATCTTAGACTGCATCGTCGCTTACCATCACGTGAGATCGCAGTCAAGGACTAAGTTGTCGAATAAAAAAAAAGTTGTACAAGTTTCCGTCGCGCGTTGCTTCTCGTCAAGCCTTTGCTCGAGCGTCAAGAGAGGTGAAGGTCACGCGGCCAAGGGCGCGCGGCGGCGAACTGGAGTGGCTTTGATGGTGAGACAGCGGCATTAACGAGATCGCCGCGCACCGACTAATTGACGACGTCATCTTGTGAAACTGACTATTCCCTATTGTCATTCATTAGTAATCAGTGCGGGACATGAGGCTACTACTGCTAGCATCTATTCTATGGTTTTGTCAACATTATCACCAAGGTTGTTCTGAAAATATTATGAGTTAGAACTATTGATCTTATTCGCATTCCATTTATCAAAATGTAATTTCTATCAATTGAGTTTTTAACAACAGAGGTAACGACTAGCAGTGATTGCCTAGTGGTTGAAACTGCGAAAAAAAGCTCTTTGATCTTAAGAACGTGGTAAAGGCCCGGCTACGTTTGTCGGTTACGCGTTTCTGAGAAACATTTTCTGGATTTTGTTTAGGTACATTTTGAGACAGCTAAGGAAAAATTGATAATAGACTCTTAGCAGAATCTGATTTCGAAATCGATAATAGAGCCAAAATTTGTCATAAGTATAAGTTATCTATACAAATAAATAAAATTGAAGTGTATGTTAGTAATATCAAAATAACAGCTTTTTACTAAATGCATATGAAAGTAAATAAGGTTCTTATAATTAAAAAAAAAACATTTTTAAATATCTACATAGATATAGCTAATCTCGGGATAGGCAGAGAAGGAGTTGTGTTTTCTACCTATGTACCTATATCGACATCTCCGTGATTTCTAAACCGATTTGCGTGAATCTTTTTTAATCAGTACAAAAACTTTGCGAGATGGTCCCATATAAACTTCGGCTTCCAACTCCTCAATCCTGATGCTGCAGGGGATCTGCCCACGTAAACTGTGGGGCTTGAGGAACTGTTGATTATGAATAATAATTATTTATTGTAGGTACCAAGCAAATATTTTCAGGAGGTCCGTGGTTCGAATCCCAGACTTGCTCCTCTAACTTTTGAAAAATGTCGTTTTAAACAATCATCAGTTGCTTGAGCGATGAAGGAAAACATCATGATGAGCTGTATGCCTCGAAGTTGGCCGTAATATTCTCAAATGTGTGTGAGTCTGCCAATCCGCACTTGGGCGTGGCGACTCTCGTCTAAAGCCTTCACATTCGAGGAGCCCCGCGCCCGACAGTAAGTCGACGATGGATTGAGATGATGAACTACGCCATGTGCTATTATAGTGGGGAATAGAAAGGAAACAAAATTGCAGTGAGGTAAGTCCTCATTACAAACGAGATGCCTCGATGCGATGGTCAGCAGTTGTCAGGGAAAATGAACTCGTTAAAGTCCAGTGTATGGAGCATGCGGCCGAGCGTGTCGCAGCGGAGTCAGCGGAGGTGCCGCCGCGTTTGTTAATGTGGGTCACGGCGATTAATTATTATTATTACTGGGGGGATAAATAACTCTGCACGCCGTCTAGGGATGTGGACTCTTGTTATGAGGGACGGAAAAAGACGGGACACTATTTTTTTTCTTGAAAATCATCATTTTGTTTTCATGATCATCAAATAAAATGTGTGAAACTAGAAACAATGTGGATTAAACCGATGACATCAGTTTATTATTCCTCTCGAGTAGAGCTGAGCATATCTATCTGTCAAAATAAAGCATTTATATTGATGATTCCACACCTCTGGCTATGCAGCGCCGTAGGTACTTCCCTGGTGTACTACAGGCAGCCTACAGCCAGCTTACAATCAAGATCTAAGCATTTATTGTATACTCAACTTATGGTCTAAAAAAAGTGTTCAGTAGTCTTTGCTGGACCTTCGACGAACGATCGGGACGTCCCGCCTAAAGTTCTCCTACCAACATCCCTGCGGCGAATGAAGACGTCGGCGCGGGCTCATTGATATTCGCAGGCGCCAGCAATTGGCGGCGTCTTTTTTAATTCCCTCAATTCCCGCCGATCCCACTCGCTCCCGCTCCCTCCCGCTCCCTCCCGCTCCCTCCCGCTCCCTCCGCTCGCTCTCACACCGCTCGCTCCTGCGCTCTTCCGCCGACATCCGCTCGCGCTCGTTGCCAATTCAGATAATTCGTGTGAATCACCGCCATTTATTAGCTGTTATTAAAATGTATCTAACGATGTGAAAATTTTGATAAAACATCATCCATCAGCATTGCTCTTGAATTTTCTAACATCTGTGACAAACCAATCTGTGGGTAACAAACAAAAAATTTGATTCCTCCATGGTGGGTAATCAAGAAGAAAATAATCATTGGAACCAAAATTAATACTAATATAATTATTTTCGATCGCATAATAATATCTTCGAATGAAGCGGCTCATAGCGATCAAATTTTCTAGAAAAGTTTGTTTGATCCATGTTTGATGAAACTCTTATCTCTCTTTTGCTTCATTCGTACTCTACCTTTCTAATATTTTACCTTAAGTTCTAAGTGTAGTGCCAGCTAAAGCTATCTAAAGGTATCAATAGCAGCATTATAACTCTCGTTGCGTCGCTCCGCTCGGCCTCGGATAAATCTCATTGTTCGTCGATAAGGATAATTCGATAACTGAATAGAAGGACAATAAAACAGCGCGTAGGAACACTTGCCCCGCTGTAGAGCAAGGTGACAGCGGCAACAGCACATTGTCGCATTGTCCGCGTGACACATTGTATGCAAATGCGTGGACATGCACCGGCCGTTAGCACCTCGCGCCCTGACCCTCAGACGCCGCACCAGCCGACACGATACCATCGCGCGCAGGCGGCCGGTGGCCGGCGGCCTGGCACCCGCGTGCTGTTGAAGCGAGACACTTCGTGAGGATTCACGAGCTCGGTAAAGAGACGTCATCCTTCCCAACCGATAGACAAACACCTCCATAGACACATGGTACATTACGGCATTTGCTAGTCGTTAGACAAAACCGGATGTGGGGATCTTCAGAACACGGTTTGGTCCCGTGACTCGCTTGACATCGTACGTCCACTCTGTGACCGGTCAGCCAACGCTAGGTTTTCCGATGCGGAATCGTCATTTGACCAATAAAAAGAATATAATTATTGCTCTCTTTAAGTTAACTCCAGAGGAGCAAAACACAATAAACGTAAGGAATAAACGTGCGCTATTTGATCTCATTATTCACCAAGATGGGATCGGCGCCGTCGCCACGTCTAACGACTACGAATGGAGCCTGTAAATGTCCAATCGGAGCGGTGCAGTTCGCGATAAGCTAATTTGAGCAGCTCGCGCTACTGTATTAAAATTATATCCCGCGTAGAATATTTAAAATTGATAAAAGCGTTTCGCAGTTCGAGGGCCGGCGCGCGCTCCGTGCCAATTACAGCCATCGCCGTTCGCCCGCATCAGATATCGCTAACAAGACGATCCTATCTGTCGCCCGCGCCGCGCCGCACCGCACATTCAAATTGCGATAGCGAGTACCGCACGCCCCGCTCCGGACGCGCACTCGACCTCGGCCCACGGGCACAGAGTCCAAAGTGCGGCGCCGCGCGCCCCGCTCGCTTTGCATGATGACCGCGGTGGCGTGAATTACGCGGCCGCGGGTCGTTATTGTTTCGACGAGATCCGAGCGTCGCAATCGCACCGATCTAGATCGCAGTGCGCGGACGCAGCGTGCACTTACACGCATTAATGACGTCGCGGAGGAGCATTGTGGCGGAGCTGGAATATTTCACGCGGACGCGATGCCGCGATACGAGCCCCTGACGCGGGAAGGACGCGCTCGCCATGAATCAGCGCGACAATGCCCGCGCCTGCCAGCGGCCCGGGTAACTAGTTCCGGTCGTGCGAGCGCGCTATTGTATTCCGTGTCCTAACATTTGCTTAGAACGCGAACAGGGTCCGCGAGGAGCCGCCGCGGCCGAGCGGCGCCTTTGAATAATTCGCGGAGTCATCCGCTAGATTTATGGGCGCTAACCACAGAGCGGCGCAGAGCGGCGCGGGCGCCGGGCGAGGCGGCGAGCGACAATTAAATCATTTGCGTACCCGACTTTATAATCGTATGATTTGTGTGTTTTTGTATCTCGCCTATTAATCATAGGCCCCTATTTAGAAAAACGATTGGCTCGTGTAACGTCCGAGCGGATAACCCGTGATTACGAAACTTTTGAAGCAAAATGCCTTTTTTGTGCAGAATTCTAATAGCAGGTATAATTTTAGAGGATTCGGGGTTTAAAAATGATCCTTTTGCCATTCAGTGGTGCTGCGTTACTTCCGCACGATGAGAATATTTAAAATTAACTAGAGCTACAAATACAAAACTCTGTCGATTGCTAACTTTGAGATCACAACAAGGGTGTAGCGAATGGACTCGAGGCTGGATGCAGCTATGTCAACTTTAACAGAACCATATTTTAACTGCAATTTTGTGGTCTGTTTGCAATCCCAGTGCAGTCAACCTGTAATAGTCGTTTTACTTCTGAAATATGGTTTGGATAAATTACTTAGCAAAGCTTTGGAAATAGGACGTTAGTGTCTTTACTTACTTTAAAAGCTACTACGTACTTTATCTATTTGGTTTTCCATGCAATCATGCAAAAACTATTCGGAAGCAGCCCGCTCACTCACACACACCTGTGTGCTATAGTAGTGACACTAAAATGCGGGTGAAGCCAAGGGCTTCCGATTATAGATGTAAAGCCGGTATTTTACCAAAAATGCAAAACGGTATAATACGAAAAATACCGTATTTTTCGGTATTATTCCATTTGTCATGGTATTTTTCGTATTTAACGATTATCTTATGTTTTTCAATGTAGATACGTTTTGTTTGTAAAAAAATCAGCAAGGAATATAAAAACGTGGTTCTGCGTTTAATTTTATTTCATTAAAATGATTTATAAACAAATTAGAACTTAATATTTCAAACATAAATTATTAAAAAATCTTTGACTTAAAATTTCAATGATTTAATTATAATCATAGAGCGTGCGAGCTCACCACCACTCACCACAACTCACCACCACTCACAACCACTCATCACCACTCATCACCATTCATCACCACCCATCACCACCCACTCATCACCACCCATTCATCACCACCCACTTATCACCACCCACTCATCACCACCCATCCCCACTCATCACCGCCCACTCATCACCACTCATTACCATCACTCATCACCACCCATCACCACCCACTCACCACCACTCATCACCACTCATCAGCGCCCATCACCACCCATCACCGCCCATCATCACCCACTCACCACCACTCACCACCACTCACCACCCCTCACCACCACTCACCACCACCCACTCATCACCACTCATCACCACCCATCACCACCCATCACCACCCATCACCACCCACTCACCACCACTCATCACCACTCACCACCACTCACCTACTCACTAGTTATTCAAAATATACCTATTATACATTTTATTACATTATATGACAAAGTATTCATCCACCCGCATCAGCACCAGCAGCAAGCAGCGGACCATTGGTGATCATTAATCTGATTAATGATCACCAAGCAGTAAATATTCATTCAAAAACACGTCAAAAACAAAATTACAAAAAAATCTAACTATAATTTTGTATGAAAAAATAAAATACCAAAAATACCAAAAATACGGTAATCTATTGAATTATACCGGAAAAATTCATAGCCATTTGGTATTATACGGTATTTTTACATCTATACTTCCGATATTTGGAGAAAAATCTCAATAAGTACCTAGTGGGTGCTAAAGTATGTAGTTAGATATCGGAATGCAAGTGTGGAGACTTGGAGCCGCAGACACAAAACGAGGAGCGATAATCGGTTCCCATGGGCCGCTGCTGGATGACGCTCGCCGGTAACTGCGGCGCGGCACCGACCAATTGCGTAATTGGCGCCGATCAATTGTCGTCGTGAGAACACTTCTGGCTGCACCACACAGCTGCTAGTTAATCATTTGCCCACAAAGAGACCTATAGTTATTTATAATTTTTAAATTAGGCTGCCAGTTTTTGCAATTTGATTAAATTAGAGAATACTACTCAGGTACTTAATGTTCTAAGGACGTGTCGTTCTATCCGTAGCGCTTGGTAAATTGTGCACGAGAAAATAAGCCCATGGCGCAGTAGTCTCATGAGCGGGACATTTTAGGTTCGATTGCCGGTGAAGTTGGTTTTGGAATTTGTAATTTGTAAGTTGTCTTTAGTCAGGTCCGATTTGAGGCTACGGCCGTCGCTAGTTACCATTCCTCCGACACAGACGTGTCTCCGAGCGAGTTAAATTAGCGTTCAGGTACGATGTCACGAAACGATAAGGTGTGTAAATGGGTCCAATTTAAATCTAACCAAGATGACTCTCTCGCTCTAATTATCCTCGTAAAGTTCTTTAGCTAAAAATCTCGTCAAAATCGATTCAGTCATTACGAAGATTAGTCCTTATTAAAAAAACAAATATTCACGTGAGCTTAAGGAGAAGAACTTGTTTCAAAATCATAGACAGATACTTCAATTTTATTGTATTGTAGTAGTTGTAGTATGGCAAGTGCTGGCAGCTGGTTGGGAGGGGCCGGTGTCGAGACGGGAGCCGCGCCGGAGGCTGCGCGCCGATCTCTGCACGGGGCGAAACAGCGTGGAACTAATAACTTATATTTGCAACCTTTGCATCGAATAATAAAATAATTACTCTGCTTTAAAATCTTTACTTACTAAACCAACGAATGCGCAAGTTTCTTAGTTGATTCGTCCTTCAATGGCACAGCAATGGAGCAACGTATCGACGTGATTTTTTACATTGGTTAGTGGACTCGGAAAGTGACACAAGCTTAGTCCTGTTACCCCAGAAAACTGAGGTCTTTTCCCTACCCAAGGAATCTTATTTTACGCGGACGAAGTCGCGGGCATAAGCTATATTACCAAATATTGTGACACCCGTTGCGGCAACCGGCAACCGCTTTTTACAATTTTCAAATAATTTTGAGAAACTGCACAGACAGCAACTCTACATAGTTGCGAGTTTCGGTGATCGCAACTTTTGGAGACATTTAAAAAGTTGACTTTTTCGACAACTGAAGTTGCTCCGTGTGCGCAGCGCCTTACACTCCGGTCCTAATTTCGGCACCGCACGGTTCTGTGTATAAATGCCTTTATACAAATTTGAAAGCAGCAGCAGTGTCTTGCAAAAGATAATTTGCGTTAATTAAATATACTAGTGTGTAATTATAAGAAGTGCTGTAGTGCAATGTGTCCGAATATTATTCATTATCTAATTAATAAACAAGCGGTAATTTATTGCGCATTCGTTTATTTAAAAGATGTACCTACCTATGCATTACTAATTTAAACTTTTAAAGTTTATATTAATTAAAAATATTAAAAATACACTTCAAAGGTGAAATTCATGAAACAATTATGATGAATTTTTTTTTGAGTGTTTTTTACGTAGATCCAACATTTTTTTTTAATAAATTTTTCAGTAGGCGTGATATTTACCTTCTTTTATTTTACCTTATTCACGAGTATACTGTAGCCAAGGTGCCCTAGTGTCCAAGGATAATATGAACCAAATGTTATGAACATTGCATTTACTAATTCACATAGATTTAACATAATTATTATAATCGATGCTATTCTGGTTTAAGTTGTTAACGTAGTATACCTACTTACCTTTTATTTGACCTTTTTCTTTTTAGTTTGTACATTATGATCAAGATTTGAATACAAGCGTTAAGAGCGGCGGGCGGGGCGGCGGGCGGCGGGCGGCGGGCGGGGCGGCGGGCGGCGGGCGGCGGGCTGCTCACGTTTTGATTAAATGCTGGTTTATTGCCGAATGCAATGCGGAGATGCAATCACATTACACGCGAATTAAACGAAAGCACTTGGGAATTGCTATTTACGCATTCAAATGTATTTGACTTGTATTATACAGTACCTGCTGATAATAATTTGTAAAAGAAAATTACAGCTCTTCAGTAGGTAGGTAGGTACCTACCAATAGTCACCAGTTACATGAGTCTTATCACTTGCAAGACTCATGTAAGCTTGTACACAAATCGTTCTTCATATCTATTGACTACTTATTTGTAGGATAGTGAATAAATTAGGTAGGTACCTACTAAAAATCTAATTTAGTAAAGCAAGTAAAGCGAGTCGAAGTTAATTTATAATGTTTTTTTGAAACTCCTATTATAAATTGTATGCAATTAAGGCGCTCGGGTTAATTTATTCGCGTATAATTTAATTAATGCAATTAATAGTGAGGACGTAAACCGTTTTCTAGATAACTTTTCGCAATTTTGGAGTTAATAAATTATCATAATGCCACCGGAGCGTGCAGGTTGATGCAGGGTCATTTAAAATCGCCATTACAATAATAATATTGTGCGATAACACCGCGATAATGCATGTTCGTGATATGTGAAGGAGGCGATGAAATCGAGCAGCGGAACCTGTGATGCTGCTCATTCTTTTTTTATTTGCATAAATTGTATGTTAATCCAAATGGCGACTTTGATCTATTCGATGAAGTTAAATGTATTTGAACTTGCCTTTCCAAGAGCATTTTTTTTCCCTGGCCTACCAGATAAGTCATATACCCGGTATCCTGTTATCCAGTGCTCCATCATCAGATCCTTTTCGATCCTCGATCATCATCTATTTAACATCTACTCATTGAGACCATTCTAGTGCTGAGGAGTTGGGTACCCACAGACTACTAGATGTTGCAGCATCAGCTCAAAGTTACCGTGTGTTGGAATAAACCGAAGTAACAGTACATCAAATTTAAAATCGATCGCACCAGTGAAAGTGTATAAAAGTCTTTAATCAAGACGTAGGAAATGAGCTAATAATCTTCAAACTCCTGAGCAGTTCTTCCATAAATTATTGCTAAGATCCACCTCAATCACGTCGGCTTTCAAACGGCTTGCAAAATCGGATTATTACCATTGGCTCAGGGCTTACCTATACGCTCTTAACTGAACTGTATCTACATTAATATCTTCTTTTTCTTTACATATTGACTTTATATCTTTGATGACAGTCTCGTCTCGGAAACATTACAGCTTACCTTCTCGTAAATGCATAAATACATATCTACTGCCTACTTATTGTTGTATCACTCAATTCACACTCGGTAATAGCACGGAGACAAAACGCAAAAGTGTCGTGAGAATAATGCGCGTTTTTCCCTCGCGCCGCCAGATTTGGTGGGCGATTAGCGCGACGCGGCGCGGCGCGACCGTTGACGCATGCATCTGATTATGAAAATGTGAGGAAAGTGTCATATCGCGGTATCGCGGTATCGCGCGATCGTGGGAACTATGTAGATGTATCGGCAGCAGGCGTTTCGGTGACGTCGGCGCGATGGCCGCGCGATAGCCGCGCCACACACGCTCCGTGCGACCGACTATGTTATCATTTTATATTTTTACTGATAAGAAGACAATGTAAACTATATCCATGTTGAAGCGATAAACAAACAGCCCACCTTTAGAGCCTTCTCAGTGTCGTGCTGTGTTCCGTCTATAATAATTCGACTGGACCTTGTATCCTTAATCTTTGCGAATAAATTGAATTGAATTTCTGTTTGCGCAGACGTTGGATTTGTGTATGTACACTGCATATTTAAAATATTTACAATTTAAGTTTTTTTCGGAACCCAAAAACCGTTAAAAATCAAAACCAAATATGTATTAAATTAATAATTCAAAATAAATAATAAATAAGGTTCAACATAACTAAAATATGAAATTACTTGCCATATATTTATTTTAAAAAATTATAATTATTCTCTTGTGTATTTTGATTTGAAAGTATCCAGGAGTTTGCCCAGTGCATAATCTAGAGATGTTCGTGATGTGCACAGTGTAGAGTGTAGACACGGGGTCTGCGGCGGCTGAGTTACTGCGGGCAGCGTCGCGGGCCCCGGTCGCCGGTCGCCGGTCGCCGGTCGCCGGTCGCCGGTCGCGGGTCGCGGTCGCCGGCGCGCAGTGATTTATCTGGCGCGGCGCGATCACGCGATATGATGTAATTAAGCCGCGCACGAGCGCGAAATATTACCATACCCCGGCGCGGTATCGCGGCATCGCGGCCTGCGCCGGCGGGTAGCGACACCAGCACCCCGAGCTTTCGAGGACTGTCCTCTAGCTTCTGCTGTGCATTTTTCAAATAAATGTGAAAAAATTACTAACTCTATTTGAATATCAAAAAAGGTCTAGAGCCTGGTCACATTCTATCGACGGATGAAAGGTGGACCAAAGCCGACATAAACCTTTGGATTATAAACGAAGACCTAGAATATATTTAAAAGATGGGATTACGACATCTCAAAATTGCGTTTAAGATGGAGTAAGTAGGTTGGAGGAGGTTTAGAATATCAGCCGCTGAACTTGGCAAAAATTCCCCGTTCCCTTCCTAAGTTAGGAGTGCGTATGATAATAATAGATGATGATAAGTGATGCAACGGATGAGGATTGAACTGTCAACCTTTCAGTTTAACCATTGGGCTGATGAAGTTATAAACTATATGCAAATTTTATGCCACAATATCGAGGAGTTTCTACACGGGATAATAAGTATCTAATATTGTCCTAAATATATAATATTTATTTTTAAAAAAAAAGGATATCAGCCAAGCTTAACTTGACTTATATTATCCTCTCCCGTCGGAATAAGCGAAAAGCTTGTGCTAAGAGTGAGTAGGTAGGTACGACAGTAGTGCAAAGGGCGGGTGGGGTTCGAACCTGTGACCTTTCAGTTTTCGGTCCGCACCGTTGGGCCGTAACCGTAACCGTTGGGCTGTTAATGCTGCAAAGGATAAGTTAAGTACGATTGTATTATTTTGATACTAATCCTAATATTAACACAGTACTTTAACATCCCACAATCGGAGATATAATACGTGGTAACCCTACATAGCATCGGCTTTAAAAATGCGCAGGTCACGCACGAAAATGATATTCGTGGCGTTTTTAAATTAAAATTGTTTTATCCGCCGCGCGCCGTTATCACGACAGGCTTGCTGTAATATGTACGGCGCATCTACGAGCGGAACCTGGGTATACAGCACGGGTATACAGTCAACAAGCTGCTTTTGCGCTATTTATGTTGTAAGTATTTGTTTATGTGAATTTCTTTCTTTCTAGTTGTTGCAATAAAGACTATCTATCTATAATCTATATAGGTACAAAAAATTACAATGTTCGTATGTTAAAAGCATAATATTATGATAAAATATTTATAAAACACAATAAAATAATATGTTCTTCTTGAAGCCCTAGTCACACGAGACACGGAACGACCGCGGTGCGTGACGGAAGCGGCGCAGTAGGGCGTTACCTAAACTGAACGCGCGACAGGAGCTTTTTGAGACTTCTAAATCAGAGTGTGAGGAGTTGAAGACAGAGTGCAGCTCAACGTGTGAATGCATTTATACCGCTTTTTGGTATTATTAAATATTACCTTGGTTCCTTACATGCGTGAAAAACATTGATTGAACATGTGAAAAAAACTATGTCAAATACTTTGCATATCCATTGAAGAATCGTCTTTTAGGCACCTGTGGGTTTACTTGTTCGTACGTATGTATGTGAGCGATTGCTCACATACGCACGAACGTAAGCATTAGGTAGACCTAGAAGCTGCTTTGAATATACCTACTTCAGAGCAGATGCAGACACGTTGCGTTACTGCCACATATTGATTTTGGTGGATGGTACGCTACCGACTGGTGCTATTGTCGCCAGTGAAAACTGTATCGTGACAAATGGCATTTAGCAGCCCTCACGTGACGTTGACACTCTGTAACGCGCATACAGCGGATGTTCCTATGTGGCTTACGAGCAACCCAGCAACCTCGCACCGCAGCTGCCGCTCTGACGCGTCGCAGGGTCCGCGGC
The DNA here is from genome assembly GCA_933228805.2 of Hipparchia semele. Lineage (NCBI taxonomy): Eukaryota > Metazoa > Arthropoda > Insecta > Lepidoptera > Nymphalidae > Hipparchia > Hipparchia semele. The sequence continues at coordinate 14,706,654 of OW121717.1, forward strand.
GCGATGCATGCGGCCAGTGCTCGGCGCTCCTGGACCGACGCTCGTTCAGGCCGCGGTGGCCACTGGCCGGTGGCCGGCGGTGGGACAATGAGCAATTAAGTGTGGCATCTACATAATGCGGCCGCATCCGTCGCGGCCAGTCCTGGACGCTGCGCGCAAAAACTTACATCCGCCATTCATATTCAGACCGCAAGTTTGCATTTAATCTCGACGACGCGACGTAACTATGTGATTTGTATGTAATGTATGTTTGACGACCTTCCTGGCGCAGAGTGTTGCGGTTTTATAACCCGCAGATTCTCAGTTTGATTCTCGGCAGGGGCAATTTGGGAATTTATCATTGCTAAATTATTTCTGGTGCGAGGCTTTAGCCGCGGTTAGATGTGTACCTGGCAAATACTGGCAGTGAAGTGCAAGTAATCGATTTAGCATTTCAGTACGATCCTCTCTACGAGCCTCTACGCTCAGACTAGATAAGTCTCTACCGAGGAAATTCGTCAGGGACACTTTGACCAACAGTCAGCTTTTACCTGGTTTTGATCATGTTTTGTTGTAGAGACTTAGATAAAACAAACAAATTCCTCGATTGTGATGTTGCGTCTAAAACGTAGGTAGGTACCCGAGTGGACACTGGCGAGAACAATGCTCAATCAGTGCTTCGTACAGCGCACAGTCCGGTGCGCGCTGGAGCGATTGTGATGCGGCTCGCGCGCCGCACACCTGCGCGCGGCGTGACGCGCATGCCGCAGCGGAGGCGCGCTCACCAACCGCCACTTCCTACTGTACCGACTGTACAAGCTGATGTTTTACTACATTACATATACTAATTCTGTGATTTTTATTCAGGTAGGTAAGCACATACCTACTTAACTAGTAACTTTGACTTAATAAAATTACTTACGAGTACTACAACAGCAATAAAGTATGTGTTGTAAACGCGCAGCCGCCCGCACTGGCCGACATCCCGCCAGCTGCGAGCCGCGAGCTCGGCTTCGGGCGGAGACGGTGCCGCGGCGCATCCTTCCGCCCGCCCTTGAACCCGCACGATGGCCTCGTGCGATGACCTCCCGAAATATGTTTCGGGAAAAAGATAACGCTTTTTTTATTCGATGACAAGATAGTCCTTGACTGCGATCTCATCTGATGGTAAATGACGATGCAGTCTAAGATGGTAGCGGGCTAACTCGGGAGGGGTATGGCAGTGTACATTTAACCCGTACCCCTAATTTGGTTCTGCGCGCCATCGTGCCGGAACGCTGAAACGCTTGGCGGCACATCTTTGACGATAGGGTGATTACTAGCCTCCCACCAGACCGAACCAGAGACAAATTCAGAAATTATAAATTACTAAATTGTCCCGAAAATCGAACCCGAGACCTCCCAGATATGAGACCACAGCGTTCACCACTGCGCCAGGGAGTGTGATGAATGATTCCATGCGATGGAGATGTTCCGCGCAGCAACAATGCTGTCGTCGACGCCGGCCGGTGGCGGGCGCGACGTCAGCATCAGGCATGTAAATCGTCCGCGTTCATCTCGCGATGATGGATGGCCGCGGCCCGCGCCGCGCCGCGCAATAAATCATACCCTCCGCTAATACAGTTATTATTTTATTATTCAATTTGTGTTATTAATCTAATTCAAAGTGATACAGTTTACTTAGTTTGACATGAGTTGTAATAAATTTTATTCTTATGATTCGGAGTTACCGAACAAAATCTGCCAACTCATTTATTGATGTTTGACTCACTGTCAAATAAAAGCAATATTTATTCCATAAAGAATCTTTCTCATATATGTATTGTCCCATGCGTAGTTATGAAAATAACCCGACAAGTTTGATTAAAGATAAAATTGTTCACACTTCTGTCTTGTTGTTAAATATCACAGTAATGTATAATGTGTATACCGCTTAAATGGAAAAAATGTAACGAAAACAGATACGAGTCGTTTTATCGTACGTATGTAGGTATTTAGCCATCGCACTTACCGTTTAGCTCATGTTTAGGTCGCACGTATGAACTTTGCCCAAATATTTCATCAAGCCTCTGCGTCTCAAGACAGACAGGCAGGTAGGCAAGTTGCAGGTTGTTTATTGTTGGTAATAATAATTTATAAAGATTACTTCGAAAGTCCACCCAATTAAAGAAAACACTCCTTACTATTTAATTAATTTATTTGATGCACTTGACTGCGACCTCACTCGATGGTAGGTGAATGACGAATGATGATGCATTTTAAAATGGTAGGGGGCAAACTTGGGAGGCGATAATGGCAGTTTTAGCTAAACCTAAGGGTGGGAACAAGCCAAGGATGCCTCACTGCGATACCTCGCGGTCGCGGTTTAGCTCGCTACCTCGATGCCACCTCCATGTAAAACAAATGTATGCAAACAGACGAGCGCGAACATGCCGAAGGATACCTCACTGCGATACATCGCGGTTCACATCGATGTTTCTCGGCATGTTCGCGCTCGTCTGTTTGCATACATTTGTTTTAAATGGAGGTGGCATCGAGGTAGCGAGCTAAACCGCGACCGCGAGGTATCGCAGTGAGGCATCCTTGGCTTGTTCCCACCCTTAATCGCTTTCTACACGCGATCGTGCCGGTACGCTAAATCATTTGCGGCACTTATGACGGTAAGGTGGTAAGTAGCCAAGACCAAAATCTCACACCAAATTACCTAGGTACTAAAAATACAAGCCCCTATCAAAGTAGATATGGCTGCGCGCAATAATCGGTGGATACCTGCGTAGTTGTTAAGTAGGTACGCAATGAACGAGTTAATATTTCATTACGGTTCATTACTTCACATCGCTGCGCGGATCGATTAGTTTGAACAATGGCCGCGGTATCGTCTCCATTCTCGGCCTTTGATGCGCCGCGCCGCATTTGTTTACGTCAGATCGGGCCCACCGCCGACCGCCGACCGACACAAAAACTACTTTAATTGTTACGAGTACAGGCTCGCAGTGCTTAGCTATGCATTCTAATCGAAGGGAATTGTATAAATTACACTACTGTCAGGCAGGCATCGCTCACAGCTATTCATAATTGATAAACATTAAAATTAATTTAATTAGATACCTACCTGGTAAATAACTTTTACGTCGGTTATTAGATTTATCATTATGTTGTGTATAAAAAGAGTAAAATTATTTATTTATTTATTTAATAGTTATATATTAATACTATGTAAATATTATGTACATTTCTTGCAACCTTTAGGAATCGCATCGCATAGGTAGGTACCTACTCATAGTATAAAATCAACTTTTTGTTAATCGATAGATCGTCTCTAAGAGAAAGCCGCTGCCAGTCACTGACAAACATCAAAGATCATCCAAACCATGGTCTTCAAGTCATGGTCCAATAATCATAATTGGACGATCAAAAATTATTTATTGTTCCATGTTTCGGTAGGAATATAACCATTCTCTCTAAAACCTGTAATACCAATCATGGCCATCAATTAAGTAGGTAATGAAAATTATTGTTTAGGACTTAGGTAGTAGGTATAGTGAACCCTGCTTCCCACTAAATGGGCAATAGCATCTAACGAGTCAGGAAGATGCTGGCGTGGCCACGAGCATGACGCGACTGAGGTGTGATCGTGAGATTCCCTACAAAAGACCAATGCCCAGCCGTGGGACTGTCTAAAAGTGATTGCTAAAGTGTCGCGATCACAATCACCTCTGATTAAAAGTAAAGTTATTGCGTTCATGCTGCAGCAATGAATTTGAACCAATAGCGAGAGAGTAGCAGCCGAGAGATGCTTGCGGGCATCATTCTGCACTGTAGCAATCATTTTCAGAAAATACCACCGCAGAAGTTGGACGTCAAGGGATTTAGGGAGGGCTGCAGCTAATTTTAGTAATCTTATAAACGACTACAAATGGAATCCTGCTCAAACAATTGATAGGTACCAACGTCAAATCACAAGATCTCCTATACATCCAATAATTGTAAAGTACAGGACCAAACTTGAAATCATAAATATGAAATGAATCACATTGGGTAGTTTAACCACAAAACTGATAGGGTTGCCACTTGCCAAACACGCTATAATATCATAATATACCTACATGTATCAACTGTATTCCACCTACTATTAATTATGTAAACTGTACGAAAAAAATCTAATTACACAATTTACTAACTAGTTTTTCTACATTTTCTAAAAACGTAGTTTTTAAAAATTCTTCAGCAACCTATTAACGGCTCGTCACTGAGCGCAAGTCTCCTCCCAGAGAAAGGTTTAGCCCACGTTAATCCAATGCAAATTGGCAGACTTCACAACCTTTGACCTTAGAAAATTTAATTGCTTAAACACACATAGCTCGGAAAAGTCTGAGGTGCGTGCGACCCCTCGAATAGAAGACAGCAGTGCTAACCACTCTCACGGATATCACTGCTCTATTCTGCTCAATCCTAGATCTGTTATCCCAGTTGAGAGTTAAATGGGCCGAATCATTACTTGCTCTTGACGTGTTTCCCGGTGCACCTTCTTGACTCTCACAACAATTATTTTTTATCTTACCGTATGCGGTATGTCCCTGTCGTCTTTCTCCCCTTTCTGGGGCAGACGTACGCAGCACAAACCAGGACCCCGTGTGCCGAGCGTGCAGGTCCAACACCACTTTCCGGTCCGCGATCACGGTGCCAGGCTGTTCCGCCTCTTGCACCATCGGTGCGTTGAGAGATGTACAACGGAATTAGTTGCAATGTAGGCAGCCCTGTCGGCCGCGCACTACCGGAGCGATTAGGTATGAAAATGATCGCCTATTACTGGCGGCGGGGCTGGCCGCGCATCGCAATGCCGCGCGCAGGTGTTCGGGTCGGTTCCGAGAGACGCTTCCTTCCCCGAACACCCCCCTCCCATACACAACAATGAATGAATATGTATTCAATCCGTGATGACTGCCACTGATTTATAGATTGATTCTTCGTTCCGGTACTAATACGCTTAATATCCATTGTGGACAACTAAAGTTCTTGATACATGAATAGATAAGTAGCTCTTTAACCGTCGTCGGTGAGTTAAGGCTCGCGATTGTATCCAAAATTACTTGGTAAGAGGTGCAGACCCTTCACGTCCCGAGAACGGCTCGGTGCCCAGAGTGGGCTGGCGATGGCTTGAGACGATGATACGATAAACAGGTGCACAATAAAATGATAATCACTTATCATAGCAATTTAATTTACCTAAGTTTGAACGTGGCTAAGTTCAGGACCCTAAGCTGAAGTGTCTGTAGAAGCCATACCTGCAAGTTGCAAAATTATACTGGAATGGTTGTAAATATCAACCTGGAGCTTTTTAGTTTAAATGCTTAAAATTTTGTTTTTTTAAACCCCGATGGAAAAAGAGGGATTTTATAATAAGTTTTAGCTATAATTTATGAAGAGACGCACAGGCATTTGAAGATTATCAGCTCATTTCCCACTTGATTAAAGGGTCTTACAAACTTTCGCCGGTGCGATGGTATACCTACTGTTACATCGGATGACTACAGCATCAAGTCATTTACAGCAAATACCTATAGTGTGTTTGGGCTCGTTGGAATGGTCTCCATGAGTAGGTGCTAAATATTGATAATCAAGGATCGCGGAGAAGGATCTGATGATGAAGTGGAAAAATGTGTAACAAGATGTCATATCATACATGCTCCGGCTATAGATTCACACATCGGGGGTGTTTTTTAATTTAGGTGCACTTGTCCTTACTTGTACATGAAAAGTGAGAATTTGAATTGGGTATTCTATGAGCAGATACGTAAAGCTCAACGGATTTTCCTTTCCCGTAACCTCATACAGCGATGCGTCACCACGTCATCGATCACCAAATAACTAAATGACGCCCGTCGGACGGTTCCCGGAGCGCTGCGTGCCGCACATCCGCGCTGCTCATTACGGTGCGTGGCGCTATGCCGCCATTGCTAAGAAATCTCCAATTTACTGTAATGAAAATTAAGAAAAATTTAAAATTCAAAATTCATAATTATTTATTTGATGTAGGTCGACTTGTCGCTCTTAGGTATACCAATTCGAGAATCTACCACCGCCACCGCTTTGGAACGCTGATTAGAGAAGCGGAGAAGAGCCTACAAGAAACTCAGCAGTTGCTCTTTTCAAAACAGATTTTTTTCCAATATGTAATATAGCTTATCTATCTTGTTGACTTGTGTCAATTCATTAACTGTGCAATAACTACTATTAATTAAATGTGGCTTTATATACTACCTACCTACTGTTTAAATTGATGTATTGGTAAATGTACCAATTCTTTCGAAATCAAGTTATAAAAGCATATATACTCGACCTCACAAAGGACCTTTGCATTTTACGCAAACGATAGTATGGTGTTATTAGTTTACGACAATGTTTAGTTAATATTATCATGTGTGTCTGTCTGTCTGTCTGTGTGAGGACAGAAAAAGCTTGCATCCCACCGATAGATAGGCATAAGTGGAGGAGATTTTACGAAAATTGAATTGTAGTGGACGAAATACTGACCGTTATCTACGTGTAGTTTTGAAATCTAAATATATAAAAGACAAAGGTGACTGACTGACTGACTGACTGACTGACTGATCTATCAACGCACAGCTGAAACCACTGAATGGATCAGGCTGAAATTTTGCATGTAGATAGCTATTATAACGTAGGTGTCCGCTAAGAAAGGATTTTTGAAAATTCAACCCCTAAAGGGATAAAATAGGGATTGGAATAATCGAACTTAACGTGAGCGAAGCCGCGGGGTAAAGCTAGTTAACAGTAAAGTGAATATGTTGGAAATTTCTAAATAAGCAAAGCTTACGCCCGATGACCAGAACCACCCGCTCATCGGTATGCCCAAACGGACTCGTTATTAAATAATTCGGTGACAATGTGCACTACATTTCAACGCTGCATTAATATTAATATTGTTGAAACAAAAAATGTGTTTCAACTGCGGAGTAAGAGCCTCGATTATTCTAAGCATGAACCTGAGGAGCGGCCGTGAGACGGGCCATACCTGCCTGGCTGGACTGGCTCAATTTGATAGTTATTACAATTCATATAAATTCAGTTTTAAAATTTATATACTTTCAAAATTCACTTTTAGAGTCATCTAAACGCTTCTTTAATATAAAGTTAGATGTTACTCAAACACTCAGTCCGTACATCTGTAGTGTAGATTCGGCATTCACGACTTGCGGACGGAAGTTTTATTGACAAACGTAGATTTACCAACCTACAAAATATTAATCTCTTCCGCTGCTTTGCGAACCGGTGGTAAAGTCTTGACTTGTCATAAAAGCCTACATGAAATGTGTAGATAATTTCGGACAATCGTGAAACTCAGTGTGCGTTTATTCGTATGGTATATTTTTCGAGAAAGGTTTATAATATAACAGATTATTATCGTGGACAAAAATTTCGGCAACTATAATACCTTCTACAGTTGGCAAAAACTTTCATTTTTGTTAAGTAATAAAAATAATGCACATAATGCGAAAATGTTATCAGTCAATTATTCATGCACTGGCGCAGCCCGCGCGAACCTCTCATATATATTATGTCATAACGGGCATCGTCGACACGAAGTGCAATGCTGCTGAGGTGCTCGAGGCGTGGATGTTTGGATTTTTCTGGCAAGGAACTTTAATACCTACAATTGAAGCACCTGTGTTTGCGTACACACCGCCTCAACTCGCAGGCGGCGCGCCGCAGCCGCGCGATGCGCGTCGTGTGTCGCGGCTCTAACGCTGTAAACCACGCTCGTTAACCCCGTCTGGACCGAGCTTTAATATCCTTTTTATTTCCATTAATTTAGTGTTTGTATGCAAATTACTGTGTAATTGCTATATTTTACTAACCGATCTTGTTAAAAGATTATTCTTTAACTGTTTTGCATGTTTTTGGTCAGAAAAATTAGTTGCGTGCATAGTTTTAAGATGTATTAAATTTCGTTCCTTTCTTGTGTGCAATAAAGTTATCTATCTATCTATCTATGTTCTATGTACACACCTAGTAACCTGTAGACAGTAGCAGTAATCATAATTTTAATTAACTCCATTTTCTATTTATTATTATTGCAATCAAATAAGTAGGTAATAACTGTAAAACGATCAACACGTCTTGACGTCACTTTCACTCGCAAGGATGTTAAAAAACTGAATTCATTTACTGACTAACGACCACCAACCACCGACCACCGACCACCGACCACCGACCACCGACCACCGACCACCGACCACCGACCACCGACCACCGACCAGTCGAACCTGCGCTGACCTGAACTTGTGGAAATTAGTACTATGAGGCCACAGCAGACACCAGGCCAGACAGCCGTCAATACACGTGCGACAATGCGTCATACAGATTTCATTAGAATGTGTAATTATGAGTATAATTAAAGTACCTAATCGCAAAAATATTATAAATAGGAAAGTGTGTTTGTTTTTCAAACACGCAGTAACGAAATGATGCTATATTTTGCATGGGATACTACTTGGGAGAACCTGAAGAGTGATTTAGCCTATTTTTTATCCCGGAAAAGTAAAGGGTTTTTAAGTAACCTTAGTCATAAATTTTAAGTTATTTCTAGTTATCGATATAAGCCGTTATAGCCGAGCAAAACCCAATATGGTCACTGATTAAAATTATTTTATTTTCACTGCTTTAGTGAACTTGGAAAGTGTAAATACACTGATGGACGTCTTTTGAAGATGTTTCCACGACAACAGCTAGTGTCAACACGATGATTTTTAATAGTAAGTGGGTTACAACTTACAAGTTTTACAACACAACGATATTGCGACTGTCGTCACGTGTAGTCGCAGGTAACGGGCGGGTGGTCGGCCGCGTGCGGCGCCGGGGGCGCGTGTGAACGCTCCCTGCAAGGCCGCAGGAGCCCGTTACGCGCCCTTTGCGCTGCCCTTCACCTTTCCCTCGTTTCCCTCCGCGCCGTCGCCGGCTGAGTAACGACACGTCGAACCGCTAATGTACGACTTCATAGTTTTTACACCAATACAATTAAATTAGTCCACGAAACACGTCGTTAATATAAAGATGATCGTGTTTAAGAATGAACGCTCGTGTTAGTGGATCTCTTCCCCTGTATTATTTCTCTAGGTTTTGCGCGACTCCTGCATTACGTTGCTTCGAAGTCCCGTCGGAACCCATTGATTTTTCAGAATAAATAGTAGCATCGCTGTGTAATTGAAGTAGGTATACCTATATAAAAAAATAAAAATCTACAAACCAGTAAACCAATATACTTTCGTATTAGTAATATTAGTAGTAGTAGGGATAGTTAGTGCGGAATATCAAATGAGCTTTGAAAATAAAAACTACTGTATGGCAAATAAAATTTTAGGAAAATATCGTGATTTTACACTGACATCTGCAAAAAGTTTCTATGCGCAGCTGACGTTAACTTAAAATTACACTGCCTGTACTATACACAGCCTCAGAGTTCCCTTATCAAAGTACAGCGGTAGAAATGAAATTATGAATTGAGCAAGTGTTCACAGCACTTTAACTAAGCTCTTATTAGTTTTAAGCGCTCTACAGGTAGCTACTAAAGAAGGCAAACGCGGTTTATAGCCGTCTGCTGACCGCCCTTTGATTTCTTTGGCTTTGTTCTGTTAGTGGTAGCTTATCAATGGTTGTTTTATTAATTACAATTATTATAGTAAACGTTAATCTGGCGTTTTCACATTTCCACACCGTTCCAAATAGTGGCAGAAGCTTTCCCTAGCTGCTGCAGGTACGGGTTTGGTTCTTCACTGAAAGTTCTAAACCAAATGTTGTTTTTTTTTTCGGGAAAAATGGACTATTTTTAACAAAGAAGTAAGCTTTTTTTATACATTATGGGCACACGCTTGACCACTATCATACCTGGTGGAAAGTGATTATGTGGTCTAAGGTGTAACGCGTTCGCCTAGAAGATTCCTATTCACTTTTGTTTTAAAGATACTCAAATTGTACGTGTTAGGAAACACAGATCGAAGAGCGTTCCAAACCACAGCCGTGCGGATCAGCAATGAAGACTTCGTGCTTGCTTGCTTTTTAACCGTAACAGCTTGGACGTATTCAGCATCGGCTCGGGCTGTCTGCTGTGTTGTGTTGGCTGTGTGGTGTGTGTGGTGTGTGTGGTGTGTGCAGCGAAATATCAATAGCCAGCGGGCGGCGGCCGAGCGGAAGAGCCTTATCGCCCCGCGCCCCGCGAATTTACAATGTAGCCCGCCCCGCGCCGCGCACCCCGCCCCGCCCGCCGCATCACCGCCCGGCGCGCCTCGCCACGCCACTGTAGCCTCTTTGCCGAAGCGCCTAAGAGTCATATCGGCTCGGACGGAGCGATGTTTCGCGTCGGTGTGCGTGGAATTTTCTCGCCTGGAAATTCTAATGCGCCGCGCGACTGCGATAAAAAATGAGTAGCGCGGGAAACGTGCATACATTACCGACAGAGACGGCGAGCGCCGCGGCGCGGAGCGGCCGGAGTGGAGCGGAGCGGGCCGGCGCCGCCTCCCACACTCGTTATGTATTTTACACTCTACATTTACATGTCGACTGAAAAAGGGAGGCTACGAACGCGATGTGAACTGTTTAATAAGTGTCTCCCTCGACCCCGCCCCGCGCCCGCACCCCGCGCCTGGAGGCTCTCCTACAGAACGAGAATATAATATACTCACTTTACATCACACTTACGCTTGGAAAAATTCTGGATTTCCTTCAATGACGACTAAAAGCATGTAGGTAGTTTTTACTCTTTGTTACGTAGTCTTTATATGCCGTTAGTATTAGTGCTGAGTACATAAAGAGGATAGCTATCATGTAGGTATCCCTATCTAGAATTATTATGAATTGATGCTAATATAATAAAAACAGTAGATACTAATGTAAAACTGCTATTTCTTCCTATTTATTATGTACCTATTTACCTGAAATATTCGCTCTCCATATCAACTCACTACGTCGCCGGCCCACACGTGGGCAGTGGGTACGGCTCTCCCTCGGAACTCCCGCATACCTACAGGTTTCCTCGTGATGGTTTCTTTAACGTTGAAACGAGTGATATTTTTTGAACGACCGAAGCGAGTTCTCTGAGTCAACTAGGGCGCTTGTCTGTACTGGACAGAGAAGTGTGTACGTCCAAATGTCTGTCAGAGCCCTATAACTTCTGAATTACTGAACGTAATTACTTCAAATTTAAATATAATATGTAAACTGATGGCCTTCAGCCGAACATTGTATAAAAAAATATAAAAAGCTTTATTTCAGGGGGGCTCTCATAGAAGCGTGTTTGAAGTAAAATCTTGTTTGTTGCGTTACATAGACTTGCGATATATCTTTTTAAAGACGACTTTGAACAGAGTACAAAAATATATTTTTTTTAATTTTTCCCTTAAAATTGACGAAATAAAACGCACATAACTTCCAAAAGATAGAGGTGCCCGCCCGGGATTCGAACCAGGATACTCCTTGAATGCGCCGTTACTCCAACAAATCTAAAACGCTTAAACTTTCCCGGAGTGCGTTTTTGCGTTCTCTTTTTTTTTACTACATTTCGTATAAGATGGGATCGCATGCGATCTTACTAAATGAACATAATAACCATTATTTAAAAAGCAATATATAGCAATAACGCATTGCGATTTTATCGGTCGATAAAAACGCACCTGTGAACGAAGCATTTAACGATGTTACGAAAAAATTAGGATCAACAGGCATAGGTAAGTAGCTGCCTACTTCAATAGTACAATTATTACATTTTTTATTGAAATTAATTCTTGTAAAAGTAAATAACATGTTAATGCGTTAACTACGTGCTAGTTATCATGCACCCCGCAATTAATTAGCACCCGGGGTAGAGAGATATAGAATTAGATGACGCGAGGTAATCAACGCGTGGAATCTAATGCCTCTAACGGGCCGAGAGCCGGCGGCGCGGCGCGGGGAAACCTAGTGGCGAAGCTTTTGCGATAAAACGAGCGCTTGACTGCAGCTCTTGTAGCTCTTCTAATCTTTCAGCAAAGCTAACCGTCGTCGGTTAACCCGTGCTTCATTGTATGGCAATTTTGTGAATGTTATGCAAATGCAGTTTATTTTTGAAAGTTTAATAGAAACTAAAATGAATATGTTCAGTGAAGCGATCTCTATCTCTAATAATACATACTATAAAAGCGAAAGTGTTTTATTTGTTGATTTCATAGTCAAAATTAAATGAAAATGTGCTGATCGACGTGATTTTTCACATGGTATACTTATTCACTCACGTTGAGGAATTGTAGAGTTACATGAGCTACTTTGTATTCTGGAAAAATAAACGGTTCCTACAAATAACCCCTCACACACCAAACAAACAACCTCTCTTCAATCATAACAATTCACGTGGACGACGTCGCGAGAAAAATTATTATAATATAAAAAACTAGTAAGCAATTTTGCTTTTGGAAATATAGGTATCTGAGGGCAGGTGCCTGCAGTTCTCTTTTTTGGAAGCTTAGGTTTGGAAAGGTTCGTTGGCCTTCTTCTTTATCGTCCAATCGGTAACGTGAAAAAATTACATCCTCCTCAAAACCGGTCGCCAGCTCCTCGGCTACGACGTCGTTCCGGAGGGTTGCCGGTGTCAGTAATGGGGGTAAAAAGCCCGTGCGGCGCGTCGTCGCGCGACAATCGCTGCGCGTTTTTGTGGCGCGCGTTTTTCTAATGGTTTTTGCGCGCAACACCTGCGCAGCGCCCGTGATGGATGCCCTCTGCTAACAGCACACACGCGCGCGGTCGCGATCCGCTCGCGCTGGAACCTGATGAATGGAGCTTTATCTCGTCTACCACGTGCGTAACGGATGTGTAAGGGTTCTCGAAAAAACGCATTAGGTACTTACACTCAATATCAAATAAAAATTAACTGTAAATTAATGTGAGTAAAATCCAATTTCACCTTCATCGCCGAGTAATATTTAACCGCGAAAAAAAGATACCTATTTGTATTGAAAATCTGTCGAGTTTATCTAAATATATAAAAGACAAAGGTGACTGACTGACTGACTGACTGACTGACTGACTGACTGACTGACTGACTGACTGGGTGACTGACTGACTGACTGACTGACTGCCTGGCTGACTGACTGACTGACTGACTGACTGGCTGACTGACTGACTGACTGACTTACTGACTGACTGACTGACTGACTGACTGACTGACTGACTGACTGACTGACTGACTGACTGACTGACTGACTGACTGACTGACTGACTGACTGACTGACTGACTGACTGACTGACTGACTGACTGACTGACTGACTGACTGACTGACTGACTGACTGACTGACTGTCTGACTGACTGATCTATCAACGCACAGGTCTAACCACTGGACCGATCGAGCTGAAATTTGGCATACAGGTAGCTGTTAGGACGTAGACATCCGCTAAGAAAGGATTTTGGAAAATTTCAACCCCAAGAGGGTTAAATAGGGCGTTAAAAAATCGAACCTAACGTGAGCGAAGCCGCGGGTTAAAGCTAGTTCAGATATAAAATATTACAATGGTGAAATTGGCAATGGTGAAAATCCCATTATTTTTCTTAATTTAAAATGTCAGTATTTTTTTTTAAGAATAGGTACGTATTGACTTCTGAATAAAGTAGTACAACAGCTCCCAGCGAGAGATCACTTCAGCGATAAGGCCGCCCCTGCACCCTGCACTATTTCATTATCTTCTATTCTGTTTTGTAATGTTTTATTTTTCCGTAGTACTTAGTAGGTACGAGTAGATTAGATTGGTGCAACAAAGCTTACCTACTGCTACATAATATGATAGGACCTAGTAGGGAAGCATGGTCTAATAGTTAGCATTTCCGACTGCGGATGACGAGGTCTCTGGTTCGATTCCCGGGTCGGACCAAAAAATTATAATAGGTACCTACTACGGTACTTGCCCGGAGTCGAAAGAAGGCGGTGGGTAGCCCCCGTGCCTCGGCGAGCACATTAAGCCGTCCGCGTCGGTCCTCCGCCTGATCTCTCTCCGTACGTATCGGATTTTCGTCCCATCGGACTATTAGAGTGAGAGAATAGAAAGTACAAGAATAGAATGATAAGTGAAGCTAACAGCAGTCGTTTCCGCAGCGCGGCGGCGAGTCGCGCGCCTGGCTGCAGTACCCGGCGTCGCGCCTGCAGCGCCTGCTGCGCAGCGCGTGCCCGCCGCACCCGCGCAGCTTCGCACCTCATGGTGAGTGATCGCCTGCTGTCTACTACTTACGGTTCACAATCAAATAAACCTTCTCTTCCTCTATCCTCCTCTTTTTCCTGGGATTTGTTTCCTCATGTGGGCAAGACGGGCGGTGATCGCCACTGGATCACTCCAGCCAGGCGAACTCACCTCCACGGCCAGATCAGGCGAGGCAGGCCGGCGAGGACGTGAAAGAGTTGCTGGAGAGCCAGTGTATATAGTTGAAGTTTGCTGAATAAGTTTCTACACCCCTGCATTTCTGCTGATGCTCTCCTGTCACAACCCATCGCCGACCCAGTACTGAGCACAGTCTCCTCTTCGGAGCGAGAACGGTGGAGATCACGGTCCAGCACAATGGCCAAGTGCGCATTGGCGGACTTCACACTCCTTGGAGAACATTATAGCGACCTGACATGTGCCACCGGGGGAACATACAAGTCTCCCCGCGATGTTTTGTTTCACCCACTCAAAATATTTAATATGTATTAATAGGCATTTAACGTGATCGTGAAATACAATTATTGAAAGTTAAACATCCAGATAAAAATGCATCATCGCATATTATATCTAATCTAAATCGTTGCTTATTTCCATCTGTCAGTATCGATTTGCAATCGAATCAATTGCTGTCGCAATATTATTGTGTTGGCAAGAATGAATTAAAATGCATAATATTCATTACACTGAGATAATAATATCGACATCATAGAATATATTAATAATAATAATGGAGTGCTACTTACCTATTCAAATTAATTCTTATCTTAAAGAAAACTTAGATAAATCATATTAATTATTCATGTATAGTACTTGCATATACTTAGTAATGAAGTAATGCCTATGTTAAGTATCTGAGTGGTAGCACAGAGTACTGCGACGTTGATTATTATTAATAAATTAAAATGCAGTCACACACTGGATCACAATATATCACAACAAAATCACGTATTACCCAAAACATTTATTCAATTATGTGGAGCAAAGAGCAAATTAATTCGAATATCATGGCAAATATCAATACATTACCGTGTGAGTTATTACGGGAAACAGTAGGGTTAACCTAACAGGATATCGTGCGCATGATCGAGTACGACTGCAAGACTAAGTTTGTATTAAAATACATGTACCTAACATTTCCATTGTAAAAGTGTCCCTTTACTATTTATAAGTACCTATTCGAGAAATATGGATAAAAATGAATACCTACCAATCTACTATTCCAGTCATAACAATCGACTTCTACTATTATACTATCTGGTTCACTGAGCAAACAGAATCACTTGGGACGAAGAAGCTAACAAGGACGCTTCTCACATGACCCGATACCCTGTTAGCTAATTATAACCATCCATATATAATTATAACTTGACAAGTGGGTACCTATATATCAAGATAGAATAGGCATCTTCACTTACCATCAGGTGAGATTTCAGTCATATGCTATATTATGATAAAAAAAGGTACTTACCTGTAGGGCCCGAGGCGACCCCGGCGAGGTACCCGGGGCTCGTGCGATCTAAATGAAAGGCCTTCTTCAAAAAAAAATGGCGCGGCCCTTACCCGGCGCTCGTCGTCTGACGTCCGCGCCTGCTAAATACATCATTACGCCTTAAGCGACCGTCGCTACAACATCTGGACTCTGTTGCTTAATTTGAGATCACTTTACACTCTGGCGACGCTTTTTATTCGAAGGAAGCGCAGACCGAGCGAGAGCTGCACGGATCCCTTGCCGGAATGCCGTGCGTGAAACAAACCCTCGTCCAGCACTGGTAGCATGGGCAGGAGATAAAAGTTTTATCCCCCGATTTTATCTACTGACAGGGGATAAAATTATCTTTTCCCTATGCTAAAGCACGGCGACAGAGGAGAAGGCGATGTATATTTCTATAAGTATATCCACTGAGTGTTATTTCCACCGCTGTGCCCATGCTCGACGGGTGGATAAAGCTAAGCGAGGGGATAAACGTTTTATCCTTTTCCCGGGGATAAAATTTCTCCCGCCCATGCTACCAGGGCAGGCCATAAGCAGGCCAGGCCATAATTAAATTATCTCATAACCAGCTTTTGCCCGCGACTTCATCCGTGGAGATAGTCCAAAAAGTCCCACGGGAACCCTTTTTTCTGCGATAGAATTTAAACGAGGACGAGACGAGACGAGACCCATGCAACAACACGTCGATCATTGCTCCGTGGCCTAGGCTTTGTGGTTTTTGTTATTGTGTTATTAATTAATGTTTCCAGTAGGTTTTTTTTGTATAAATAAATAATGAAAAAAAATACATTTTCGAGTAGGTATTTCAAATAAACTTAAATATAGGTAGGTACCTTACTTGTTTCACATTGCTCTACTTGATCCGCGCTTATCATTGTGAAACGTCTGCTGCTGTGGGTTGTACACGGGCGGGCCCCCATACCTCTCAATTACATTAATGCTCTTTGTGAGTAGATCGTCATCTGTCGCGCGCCGGCCGCGAGGCGGCAGTGTGCAGCCTCCGGTGCCGACGCGGGGCTGGCGCTGCTGGTGGCAGCTTGTCCCGCACGCCGGGACTGCGGGACAGCGGGACAGAGGGGTAAACGAACAATCATGAGTCAGGCGGAGCGCACCGGACATCATACGCTACAACCATGCTACAACTGACTGATATACACCCACGTTTGCTCACTGGAAATGACATGCATACTTTACAGCCTCAAAATGGCAACGATTGGGACGGCAGACTCAAACCGAAAGGCGACCCCCCTGGCGCAGTGATAAGTTGTGGTCTTATAACTGAGAGGACTCGGGTTTGGTTCCGGGTGGAGACAATTTGCGGGGGAATTTATAGTTAGTTAAGTTAGTCCACTACCATCTGAGACTGCATCGTCATTTAGGTACTATCAGGTGAGATCGCAGTCAAGAACTACCTTGTCATCGAATTAAAAAAAATGTACTCGTAGTAGGCACTCTGTCACAAAAGTTGTGCTCACAAAAACATTTTGAATATTATGCCTACCTATGTTGAACGTAAATATAAGTAGATACCTAATTTTTCTGAAAATTGTCGCACGCTCAGTGGCTCTTCAATCGTCTCTATATCCTTGTGTCACAATTTGGATTATGCTATAAATCTGCATCTCTGCGGGAAGCCCGGGGTTTGTGGGGGGAGGGGTGGGGGGAGGGCACGGGCCCAGGTGCGGGGGCGGCAGATGTCGCGCGTGACGTCACCGACCCACATCTCGCGCACCTCGCCAGAGCGACCCATATTCAAAGCGCAGAAGGTCGGCACAGATGATTCCCCGTGCTGGGGTGCGTGGCGCGGGTCCGGCGCGTGTCCGGCGCGGGTCCGGCGCGGGTCCGGCGCAGCCGCCGCCGGTGCTAATGATCGATGCCCGTTACTTGTCACAATGGCTGGAGGTGTCCCATTCAAATGCGCACTCGTGCGCTCTGTCTGCAAGCATACGACAGTTGATGCTGTATTCTCTACGTTGTGCTCCACCAAACGGCAGTTGCTTAGAATTTCAGTGCAGATTCTCTTTAATATGCATTGCTATTTTATTTTTATATCAGAGCATCGAGATTTTTATTGCCTCGGTACGACCGCAAAATTTTGAAATGTCCTTCCGGTTTCCGCTTCTCTTCAAACTTACAAATTAAGAGTGAACAGGCCATTTTCCGGCAAACGCGCTCCACATCACACTGCATCTTCACTTGCCATTCGTTGCGGCCACAGTGAACAGCTAGTCTATCATAATATTCAAATAATGGATATTAACAATAATGAATGGCTGCACTTCTTAACTAAGTATAAATAGTAAAACAAATAAGTTGTATTATTCCGGATGACTTGATAGGCACAAGCCATTATGCAGTTAGGACCATAGTACGTAATAGTACTCATAATAATTCAATGTTAGGACGTGTATATTGAAAACCCTAAGAAATTCCCAAGCCCTGCGGATCGCGCCCTATAAGATCGCGCCCTATAAGATCGCGCCCAGAGCATACTGCACTTCCTTTTACACGAGCAGCTTGTGGATCAATTATACGCAGAAGCAGTATAGCGCCCTGCGTGTGCAGTATAATAATGCGTTCAGGATGCTGTTGGGGCTGCCCCGATTCTGCAGCGCTTCAGGGATGTTCGCCGACGCGCGCGTGGACTGTTTTTATACCACTATGCGAAAGCGGTGTACATCCTTGTTGCGCAGAGTCCGGGCCAGTTCCAATAGCGTCCTGAGGGCACTTGCTGACAGGTTCGATTGTCAGTATTTGAACCACTGTAATAGGGTTCATATGCTGACAAATCGAGCCCGTCTTAGGTTAAGTTTTAGGTTTTAGTAGTTACTAACAATTAGGTTTAAGTTTTATATTTTTCATTCAATACTAACACAAAATATGATCCTAGTTGGTCGAAATAAATGATTTTTATTTTATTATTTTTTTTTATAAAACCTACCTATACCTAATTGCTTTTTATTCGAATTGCTAGTGTTTTCCGCGAATTAATTTGCTTGGAGTTAGGTTTTGTATGTATACCTAATCTTAAAGAAATCCTTAGTTTTTCATTTAATTTTGTCTACCAGTCTTGAGTTCTAACCAATTTGAGTCTACAAAACATTCTGCACAGCCTAAAGTTTCATCTCAGGCAGGTAAGAAGCCCACAGCAAGGATCATCTGCCTCTTGCTCGGTGCTTTTATATTTTTGCATAACTTCACGCTCAAACAATTAATTCCGAATCGCAACCTTCTGCGTTTTTTCTGTAACAATCATTCACACTAACTATTACTAACTCAGATACAATCAACAATAAATAACCAATTGTTGAAACGCTGCGATTGATGCGATCCAAATTGATTTATACGAATATTACCTATTCTTTGAGTGCAGCGAAAATGAAAATAAATAGTTTCATAAAGAAAAAAATATCTCGACTCATCATTTCGTAGGTATTTATTGAATATAATATGTACCTACTAGGAAAAATACGTTACTAATCTAGAATCTGTGATATTATAAATGCAAAAGTGTATCTACACCAAATATTATCAGAACAATGTTTGAATTTATATCAGTAACTGAATAACAAAAAGGTATAAATAGTTATAAGCACAAAATATTTGCTTAATAGTTACTATTGCTAAATATATAAATAGGAGAAATATTGCAGAGATCTGAAATATGTTTGCTCGCCCCCAGCTGGCCATGTGCCTTGTTTTCATTGACAATCCCTACTAATATTATAAATGCGAAAGTGTGTTTGTTGGTTTGTTGGTTTGTTGGTTTATTGGTTTGTTGGTTTGTTGGTTTGTCCTTCAATCCCGCTGCAACAGAGCTTCGGATCGACGTAATTTTTTACATGTGTGTAGTTGAGAACCTGGAGAGTGACATAGGCTATTTTTTATCCCGGAAAATCAAAGAGTTCCCGCGGGATGATAAAAAACTAAATGTACGCGGACGAAGTCGCGGGTATCAGCTAGTTAATAATAATTTATTGGACTGGGGCGCCAATACGTGTCTTTAAACGTTATTGTACCTGGTATGAGGTATCTGTACTTGCCGGTGCACAAAAAACCTACTTTGTAATAAATTAATAATGTTACTAATTTTATATCATTTTTTATTGAAATTCTTATTAAAATATTGATTAATATTACTAAGTAGTCACTTTAATAGTCATTTTAATTTTCAATATAAAATACAGATACTTTTATAAAATTTCATAAGAAAGTAATACCTACTCGTACATTTTTTTTTTGATTTCCTGTTATAGCTGATGTAATGTAAATAGGTTTTATATTTATTATATAAATAATAATAGGTGTAGTCCAGTCAAAACAAGGTTTAACCTCTGGAAAATTGCGAAAGTTTTGAAACTTTGCACATCGAATTATGGGTACCTAGGGATGAATATACCAAAAGTCCTCATGCGTACGAGGCGAGCTCTAGCGGCAATTAGCGGAAACAGGACCCTTTTTTTGGTTTTTTGTTAATATCTCGAGAACCTTTGGTCAGAGGTAAAAGTTTACTACTACATAATTAAAGCTTATTAAATTTGCAACAATAATGATTATATACATTTTTCTTGAATTCCTAATAATTACCGAGTTTTAGGCCACTAAAAGATAGCTTTTTCGAAAAATCACGCTAGCGGCGCCCGGTACAATATGGCATTTGTAATAATATTTGACAATCATGGTTTATCATTTTTTTTTTTTGGGTACCAAGGGTGATTCAGAAAATAAACTTCACAGTTATGTACAAAAAAAAGACATATTGTTTATTAAACAACTAGCTTTTGCCCGCGGCTTCGCTCACGTTAAGTTAAATTTTTCAAACCTCTATTTTACCCGTTGTACCCCCTTAGGGGTCGAATTTTCAAAAATCCTTTCGTAGAGGATAACTACGGCCTAATAGCTACCTGTATGCCAAATTTCAGCCTGATCCGTCCAGTGGTTTAAGCTGTGCGTGGATAGATCAGTCAGTAAGTCTGTCACCTTTGCGTTTTAAATATTTAGATGAAATACAGTAACAATAAAAAATGCTATCAACGCACAGCTTAAACCACTGGACCAATCAGGTTGAAATTTGGCATACAGGTAGCTATTAGGCCGTAGTTATCCTCTACGAAAGGATTTTTGAAAATTCGCCCCCTAAGGGGGTACAACGGGTAAAATAGGGGTTTGAAAAATTTAACTTAACGTGAGCGAAACCGCGGGCAAAAGCTAGTTGTTTAATAAACAATATGTCTTTTTTTTGTACATAACTGTGAAGTTTATTTTCTGAATCACCCTTGGTACCCAAAAAAAAATGATATACCATGATTGTCAAATATTATTACAAATGCCATATTGTACCGGGCGCCGCTAGCGTGATTTTTCGAAAAAGCTATCTTATAGTGGCCTAAAACTCGGTAATTATTAGGAATTCAAGAAAAATGTATATAATCATTATTGTTGCAAATTTAATAAGCTTCAATTATGTAGTAGTAAATTTTTACCTCTGACCAAAGGTTCTCGAGATATTAACAAAAAACCAAAAAAAGGGTCCTGTTTCCGCTAATTGCCGCTAGAGCTCGCCTCGTACGCATGAGGACTTTTGGTATATTCATCCCTAGGTACCCATAATTCGATGTGCAAAGTTTCAAAACTTTCGCAATTTTCCAGAGGTTGGGTCATTTTTTGAGGTTTTTTGACTGGACTAGTGGGTTAGGTTAAAACTTAATGTAGTCGGTACGTTAGATTACTGCACTTGCAAAATATGCAATTGTGCAGATAATAAAGAAGTTAAGTAGGTACAATGATTTGTAGAAGCTTTTGTTCGTGCGGAGGCGAGCCAAGGTCAACGACCCGCGCCCGCTCTCGAGACGTCAGGTGCTGCTCTCGCCACTCGTCTACACGTTGCTTTGCTATCTACTATCCTGATAGTAATACTACATAAGTAGGGAGCGATTATTATTATTTATGGGAAATAACAAACATTTGGTAGGTATGTTTACGTTCAATAAAAATGTTTACCATTTGTGTTGTGTGAAATGTTTTCAAAGGAGATGATTGTGGTCCATACAAGCTTGGGCCCAACACTGAACAAGGATGAAACATGCTTTATTTTGAAGATTTAGATGCTTGCTATTTACATCAAAAACTCGTACTTCTGCAGACCTTGGGAGTTTTGTTTTATTTCTCGTTTTAGATTTGTAGGTTATGTGAAAAAGACATTCAATATCTAAAGTTCTTTTAAGAAGTATTGTTTAAATACTTTAAATAAATGGAAAAAGTATTACGGGAAGATGTTTGAATGGATGTTTCTTTTACTTTTGTAGGTAGTATTAATTAATATGAAATAATCCACGAAAACAGTTAAAACACCAAAATAATATTCACAAAGCGCAAGACACAATAAGAATGACAAACCGTCTCTCAAGACGTCTTTTTTCAGATCTGGGTTCTAGCTTTTTTGTGATAAAAAAATAATATTCATGATGCACTATTTTTTTATTATAAATATTTAAAATATATTAACCTTGTAAATCAGTATATATTTTAATGCAAAATGTTCTATAACAAGTTTTGGTCTATTTCTAGATTACTGATTTTATAAAGATAAACTATTTGGGTAAGTACCAAAAGGCCAGAACCCACACCAGAACCCACAGTTGCATTAGTACTTATTAGTCTGTGGTTAATTAAACTGACATCCATGAAAACGTTCCGTTTCTACCAAAGAAAAAGCATTAGGTTTCGTACTTAGTTAAAAAAAATGTTTTGTATGATTTTCCTGAGCTGTACATAAATAAAAACCATTCAATTATGTAAGTAATTTATCGACTTATTTTCTCCATATTTTTATATAACTGTGCGAAACCCCAAGTTGGGCCCAACTTAGTACATCTCCTTTCATTGATTTTTGATTGAGTGACTTTGGTTAAAATACGCACCTAAACAAATAAAACACTAAAATTTTTGTTTAACTACGGACTATTGTTACGATGTCTGCATTAGAGTAGAGCGTTTCGTCGTGAGACGGACGGACTGGGACGGACGGACGGCCGGCAGCGCGAGCGGGGCGTGGAGTCGGACGGTGCCGGTCGCGGAGTCGCGGAGCGGGCGCGGGCCGTATGTAAAGCGGCTCGGAAAATCCATAACGGGCCGCGGAAAACCCTTTTAATATACGGCACGTAAATAAGCCTCGTCGCGGCGGGCGGGCGGCGGCGCGGGGCGGCGGCGCGGGCGGCCGCCATTGGCCGGCGCGGGCCCGCCCCCGCGCGCGCCTGAAAAAACCTCGGAAAAAAGCGGCAAGCGCGCGGCAGTGCCTCACGGACGCGCTCGGTGGGCGGACGTCGCTCGCGATAGAGAGACGGCGCGACCCACGACCGGCGGCCGCGGCCGCGCCATGCCCGCGCTGGCTCTGCGCGACCAGCCGCTCGACTGCTCCATGCGCCTGCGCGAGCCGCCAGCCTGGCCGCCGCGCGCCCGCGACCACGGTCAGTGCGCTCGCCGGCCACCGGCCTCCGCCGGCCACCGGCCACCGCCGCCGCGGTGCACTGCGCGCCTGCCCCGTGTCGGTAGGCCTATTCGGTGCCTGTGTGTACAGTGTTGTTTTGGTTTACATTCTAACGTCTGTTACATTTTTGCATACTTTACCGATGCGACGAGCGAGTGAGTAGAATTTCCTTATTTCGCTTCCGCGTAATGTTCGCCGGCGCCACCCCCGGGCCCGTGCAAATCGTGTACAAATCTGAAGATAAATGACTTAACTCGTTGACCCTTGTAAAATATGACGGTATTAAATATGAGACGGGCAGTTCACCCCTCGATAACGTGCCGTTCGCAACCCTTACCGTCTGTTGACACAGAGATACGTCAACAAGTCGCAGTCGCCGGTCGCGACAGGTCGAGGGCTCGGGCCCCTCGTGCAGGTCGCACATGGAGTCCGTGCTGAACGTCTCCTTCGGCCGTCCCGCACGCGGCCGGACGGGTCAGCAGGTGACTGCACGCACGTGCCTAATTTTTTGTGACATTGTACTTATGTTGTTTAATGAAATCGAAACTTAACAAATTGGTAAAATGCCCCCTAGATAAATACTATGTAAAATCCTTTCACTCATTTAGAGTAGGTATTTGTATTGTTTTTAAGATAAGTTTTTCTATGAGATCTATTTCTAAAAGAGTTTTCGCAACATGAATTAACGGTCAACCAATCCATTTAACAAATTCAGACAAAAAGTTCACCCTGATGTTCGAACCCCTCGTCTAATTTGGCTTAAAAGTAGCAGAATTGTTGACCCTAATCTAGTTTTTTATAGCCGAGGAGGCTCGGAGCGGGCGCAGGGCAGGGATTCAATTTATCTAATAATAATATGAGGCGAGAATGTGACGGACTCACATTGGCCCGATAACATCATCCCCCGCGTGGCGCGGGCGGCTCGCGGGCGGCTCTTTGCTAAACAGATTCAATAAACGACAAGTAGGTAAACTGGGTATGTTCTATTACAAACATTTTGGTCAATTCCGCCTTCAAATTCAAAATTTATTTCATGTAAGCCAACCCGTAGCTCGTATGACACGTCGAGATTCTACCACCGGTTCGCAATGCCGATTTTGTTGAGAAGTTACGGTCCAAAAATATCACATACATAATTTTCTATGTTCTAAAATTATTCATTGCCCATGAAAATTAAATTTTTATTAGATGTAAATATAGGGATCATTATTCTACGTTTATGCGTACTACAATAGGTGACATTATCTTTAGCTGTCAGATTTATATAATTATCTTTATTCTTAGGATAATGAAAATCTACTATATAAAAATAAGTCGGGTTTTCCTTCCTGACGCTATAACTCCAGAACGCACGAACCGATTTCCACGGTTTTGCATTCGTTGGAAAGGTCTCGGGCTCCGTGAGGTTTATAGCAAAGAAAATTCAGGAAAAATTTCAACAATTTTTCAACAAGTTTAATATAAAAATGGCAAATTTGTATTCCTTATTACGTATGTACATGTACAATGTAGGTACATATATTTAATGATACAATGTAGATACCTATATGTAATGATGCCTGCAATTTCATTTGCGTGGATTAAGTTTTTTAAAATCTCTTGATTTTCGGAAATAAAGAGAGGCCTATGTTCGTCACACACAGATAAAATTACGTCCTCCACCTTATTAGATATGCTTACGTTTAGACGTATGACTTTTACGTCTAAACGTAAGCATATCTAACAAGGTAGAGTTGGCGGCGTCTGTCCGTCGTTATTTCTAAACAATAGCGCGTAACGCGATTATCAAAACATCATCAGGTGGCAAACCGTCTCGCCTCGCGACACCCGCAGCGGCACTCGCCTCTAATGACCTATGATTATTGCCGTACTTAGGTTAGAATATCGTCAATCATCATACCATTACTTATAATAATTACCAGTATAGTATATTATAATAATAGCTATATTTTATATTATATTTTTCTCTACTTGACTGTTCCGTTGTGCTTTGAATCTTGTAATTACAAACAAAGTAAAAACCCAAAGTAATTTATTAAAAAGTGAGCTCGTGGATTTTTTGACAAAACTCTACCATCGGTTCAGAAAGCAGATTGCCGAGCAGAGCCGGGGACAAACTCAGGAGCAGGTCCTGTACTTAACTAATCGCTAGTCAATTAATATTATTTATTGCCAATGATCGGAATGGGTACTAACTACTAGTGCAATTTTGCGAAGTTTTGTGACGTTATCGAAATATGGATATGTCATTATTAATCCCACTAGGTTGGGATTTATATATTTTTTGTTACTTCAAGGATTCCAATATTATTAGAATAAATAAAATGAACTAGTTAAAGGTTTAAGAGACATAATTAGGTAATGAAATAAATAATTTCGATCATTCCGAAATTTTTAAAAATGGAACAATGAGCTAGACCTTTAGAAATATTATCCCTTGATTGGTGCACTTGGTTGGTTATAAATAAAAATTTACAAATAGGTATTTAAAAATAAATGCGGCATCAAATTCCCGCAATCCCGTAATCCCGCAGTCGTATCTATACTATGATACTGTTTGAGATCGTTCATCCTAAATTGCACTGCCGACCATTGATTATGATGTTTAGGGATTAGATTGTGGTTATTCTTTTTTGGCATCTCTCAAAATATTTTGGTTATTAATTATTTTTATTAAGAGAATCTCGATTCATGGGTATCCAAGTTTTATTTAGGTAGGCATTTAATTTTGATGATAGCTTTGGTTAACAAAAACGTTTTTGAATATTTAAGGAATAGGCAATTTAGGTAACATTGGTGTTGTAGACTGCCAACATACCAAAATACGAACTCATGTACGAATAATATATTTTGGTTTTCGATACGTACTTTTTTAATGAAACTGTACCTAATTACTTACTTATGGTAGATTAAAATACGTATTTAGGTACTTTGTAAAAGTTTACTTGAAAAAAAAAATTACTCTATTCTATTAGTTTTATAATTCAAAACTAGCTTTAACCCGCGGCTTCGCTCACGTTAGGTTCGATTTTTTAACCCCCTATTTAACCCTCTTGGGGTTGAAATTTTCCAAAATCCTTTCTTAGCGGATGTCTACGTCCTAACAGCTACCTGTATGCCAAATTTCAGCTCGATCGGTCCAGTGGCTAGAGCTGTGCGTTGATAGATCAGTCAGTCAGTCAGTCAGTCAGTCAGTCAGTCAGTCAGTCAGTCAGTCAGTCAGTCAGTCAGTCAGTCAGTCAGTCAGTCACCTTTGCCTTTTATATATTTAGATTATTATTCATCAGAATGCATTATTTTACCGTTAATATAAACAACAGTAAATTTTAAACGCTTCTAGTAATTAATTTTTACTATTATGATTATGCCTAATTAGTGCAAATAATTTAGGAAGTTAAAGTTATTTGAAGTGCCGATCTACATCAGCTAGCGTAATTCAAGACATTTTATTTAAATTGCGTGTGTGTTATTATTCGTGGGATAAAAATAATTTAAATTTTGTTTATTTTAACGACTCATTAAAATAAAAAAAATAAAGGAAAATTATTTTTGGAACACTTTAATCGTGATTCTCGCGGCCACTTAATTTGATAATGCAATTAATGTCCGGTGCGCAGCTCTAGCTATCTGTAGTGTAACGATTTTTACATTATAGATTTAGCACGTGATTATACCTTCTTAGTAGGTTTCTTTCGCGTCGGCCCAATTCCTAATTCCACTAAGCTGATTAATTGTCAGTGAAACAAATCCTATCAAAATATGCTTACACTAATGCTATAGCCTTACATCAAGTTCATTATAATCATCTTTGTCAAACGCGTTAGCAATTAAAATCTAAAAATACCATAGATGTTTTGTGTATGAGTTTATACACTTTGATTTATTATGTGTTTATAGTAGATAGTTGATAACTACTATAAAAGTTTTTTTTACTTACCTAATTATTATAATATTTTATTTAGTTTATCTAAATGGCAGCTTTCCGAACCAGTGGTAGAGTTTCGACCTATCACATAATTGCCACAAGTTAGCCTATATGAAATAAATGATTCTGAATTTGAATTTATTGCAGTGTATATAAAGTAACAAATTAGTATATATGTAATAATATGTATGTATGATGACTATCAAATTAATCTCTGGTGTCAAAATAACAGCTGATACATATCAGCTTCATAAAATACAATAATTATGTTTAGGTAATTGATTTATGATTATTTTGCAAAACAAACTCTTAATAATTTATAAGATAAAAATTCATTTTGCAATTTTTTTTAGATTTTATTTATATAGGCTTACGGCTCTTGTGATAAATCAGTTTCTACCACTGCGTCGGTATGGAAAGCAGATTCTGCTTTTTCAAAAAAGTGTTACAATATTATGTGCCTACGTAGTTTCATTAAGCAAATGAACGCACTATTTTTTAGGTTACCGAAAGCATGCAATGAAATTAATTAATTGTATAATAAACTCGGCTTAATAAATTCGTTTTAACAAATTGTTTAAATTTTTGTAATGGCAAAGGTACCAATTACAATTGGTACCTTTGCCATTACAAAAATTTATACTATTATTTGAATAAGTGAATGAGAGTCTGTTTTGATTCAGTATATAGGTACTTTAAAGTACCTACCTTCTTTAATTTTCTCTCTCTTTTATAGAGTCGATAAACGTCGAATGTTTTCGAACTTTTTTTTTCAATTTACCAATATGCTATTTTTTCATACTAATCATTATATTATGTAGGAATTTGCACGAAATTAACCTTTCTGAAGCCACACCAGAACCAATACGGAAACAGAAGTAAACCTGTTATTATGGTTCCCATGCGTAATTAAGACAAATGCAAATAAGACTTAATAATGCATATTTTGAATAGCTATAATACTGGTGCAAGTGCGAAGTTGCAAATAGTAATTGTGGTGTAATGACTGTTTCGGTCGGCCGCGGCCTGCGCGGGGCTCGGGAGCGCGCTGTTGCCGCGTCACGCCACGCACCACACACTGTCACTGTCACTGACCAACGGCGGGATTGCCTCAATGATTGCTCCAGAGGGACGATCGCAATCACCGACCGACACTCACTCGCTATTGACTTAAATGCGTTGCTGCAACATGAATGCCATAGGGTCGCTCGTGCTTTTCTCGGAGTATTTCTGTGAGATCGAGTCAGAAATGAGGAGATCCGTAGGAGAACCAGAGTTACCGACATAGCGTATCGGACCGTGAAGCTGAAGTAGCAATGGGCGGGGCATCCTGGGGTTCCGAGCTGGTTGAATGGAGGTGCAATTGCAAGATCGAAGACTGGTGGCCTGTGGAAGTGTAGGCAAGAGACCTATATGCCGCAGTGTACATCTATCGGTTGTCAAACATAAAGAAGAACAAGAATAACTCCATAAATTCACCAATCACCACAATCGAGACTGCAACAATGATTGATCCGTCTTTTTGCTAACCAACAGCAGCGCTACGGGCACAGTCACACGCCGTAGGTACCACATGCAAGCAGTTATCACACTTCCGGTCTTTGACGCACGAAGTTTAAATTATGTTGTTATTGACAGTCAGTTGACAGTTCACACCCATAACGTCGTGAACTTGTTGTGAAGTAAAATCGTAAATCGCAGATTTTTTCAGTATCAGAGAACTGTTCTTTGAAAAGTTTTTAATTCTGGTCTCGATCAACACAAATAAAAAGCACAATTCAGAAATATTCACGTATTCGTCTATCGTTGAGACACATCATTTTTCTGACTGTGTAAAATTAATTGTGCGTGCATTGAGCTGATCACAACATTTGGTAGAAAATTTTTCTCGCACATCCAAACATCTGACGGCTAAAAGCCACTTCTCTAAGACATATTGTTCTGTGAGTGGAGCAGTTTTCATCATATTATCTTTATTCAATTTATAAAATACTAGCGGCCCGCTCTGGCTTCGCACGGGTATAAAATATATAACCTATGTCATTCACTGTTAATTGATGTTATTGATGTTATTATACATATAAACCTTCCTCTTCAATCACTCTATCTATTAAAAAAAACCGCATCAAAATCCGTTGCGTAGTTTTAAAGATTTAGGAATACATAGGGACAGAGAAAGCGACTTTGTTTTATAATATGTAGTGAAGCATTGTCTGTCGCGTACGATTTGAGCTGTGCGTTGATAGATCGGTTAATCAGTCAGTCCTGTTTCTCTTATATATTCAGACTAGCTGATGCCCGCGACTTGGTCCGCGTGGATTTAGTTTTTAAAATCCCGCGGGAACTTTTTGATTTTTCGGGATTAAAAGTAGCCTATATCACTCTCCAAAAAACCAACAAACAAACTTTCTCATTTATAATATTAGTAAGGATGATGATATTAACTTAATTTTGATAAAATAATATGTATATTTGTATATTTTTTTTAACCCTAAGGATACCTAAGTCTTGATGATTTTTTTTGTTTAATTCTAGCTTTTGCCGCGACTTCTTCCGCGTGAATTAGGACACCTACTGTTTTCCGGGGTAAAAGACGATTCTCCTTGTCCTCAACTATACATGTAAAAAATTATCGAAACCAGTCAATCCATTCTCGACATATCATCAAAAAAGCCGTTCCATATAAAATGTATGAGAAAATTAATTTTTTCTTCAAAATTATTTTTTCGTGAATTTTTCCGATGTTTTAATAGTTCGGAGCGGAGACAGATCCAACAAATTAAAAATAGCCAGCCATTGTTGATTTATATAAATAGTGTAATTAGCCCCACTTTGTTTTATATAATATATTTAGAATTCCCCAGGCTGCCTCGTGTACAAGTAGTATTTCTGATTATCTCTTTTTTATATCCATTTAAGTAGGTATTTAAGTGTTAATAAAATATCATTAAAATGGTTCTGAACCATGGGAATGCCTAATTACACACAACAATTGCGATAATTATAGATTACTGTACAAAATGATGAACCAACATCGCCGTCACCAGAATCCGTCGGTGGCGCGCCGACACCGTCACCAGGATCTGTCGGTGGCGCGCCGACACCGTCACAGCATCTGTCGGTGTCGCGCGCCGACACCGGTAGCCGTTTTAATACTTCAGCTTAGCATTTGAATGTTATTTTTGGTTCATTAATTTTAATTGCGTAAACTTATTTAATTTAAGTGCCCCGAGTGTGTTAATTCGGATGTTTAAATCACTTACATATTCTTTTATTAACACTGAGGAAATACTTCGCTCGGAAAAAGTACGTAATTAATTAATGTTGCTTATCTTTGATAGGTGTAGGAGTGAGAATTGCGAACTGTTGATTCTTATCCACGGATAACCGCGGCAACTGAAACACATGGTCAAAATTAATTTATTTCATGAACAACTACTACACTGGTAAATTGATAATGTTGTCAAACTCGGGGCTTCCCAGTTATAACACTCATCAGTAGGCACCCCAAAATTTGGCTGACAAAAAATGGTCTCATTTCGAATGCCTTAATGCTCCTAATACCTCAATACCTTACAGTTACTGTGAGAAAAAGTGTGCTCATGTAGAGCGGAAACACTCCGCGCGGCGGTCGCGGTGTTGCGATAGTGTACAGCCGCGACAGCGACGCCGCACTGACAGGCGACGACAGACGTGCGACCGCGTGACGCGTGACGACGGCGTGACGCCTCCGGGGAACAATGGCGCACGCTGCCGCTGCGTTCACTAAAACGCAGCTAAATGCGAAACTTGCCAATCCGAGGTCGCTAATAATACGTCATGGGATATTTTTGAAACATAACTAAAAGTTTAGAATTATATATATTACTTAATAATGGCCGCGACTGTCCGCGTGGATAAAGGTTTTTTTAATTCCCGTGGGAACTCTTTAATTTTCTGGGATAAAATGTAGTCTATGTTTTAATATTCAATGTTTTAATATTCGTTCCAAATTTCAGCTAAATTGGTCCATTCGTTGTAACGTGAAGGACACAGACACACACACACACACAAACACACACACAAAATACATACAAATAAATAGAAAGATTTTTTGAAAGATTTTTTAAATAAATAAAAATAATACATAAGTAGGTATTAGAATATTTCCTGCTCTAAAAAGTGACAAAATTCTGATAGGCAGTTCAAGGGTTCAATGACTTTAAAAAATTTAAAACTATTCAACAATCAATCCACACAATAAAATTCCATATGTTTAATATTGCATAATATGTTTTACCACTTGTAAACACCTTTTTACTGTTTTTTTTTTTTTTTTGGATTTTACTATACAAAATTTCCTGAATGAATTTTCAAACCTTCGATTCACATAGGTACTATGTGGGACTAGAACAGCTTATGTAAATGTGTGGTTTGCCAGCGTTTGGCGGTCGCGTCGCGCAAAGTCGCCGCGAGCGCAGCAGATCGCGCGCCTCCCGAGTCACACTCCCACACCAATTACAGCTTTCCTCCGCTTTCCGAATAACTCCCGACTGATTACATTACCATACTCATTGTGCGCCGCGCGTACTTGCTTCATTAAAATACCGACCTCGATTCGAATAACATCGGTATTTGTAATCTTTATTGCGGCCGCACCGCGTCTACGCGCTGTTCCGTACGTGTTGTTACACGTCGTAACTTGGCGGAAGCTAAATGGGTAATTTATTATAAATAAGCGCAATGCATACAGCGAGAGAAGCGAGCTACACTCACCGGTAATGCACCTGAAGAACAAGTGCAATACGTAATTTTTTTATATTCTACGATAACTACATTAAAATAAGTAACTCAAGTCAACTAAATAAGGGGAATAACATGGGTAAAAACATTTAAAACACCCCCGACGTGTGAATCATGGCCGGACTATGTAAGATATACCCAATATTATCCTGTTACTCAGTTTTCTGACATGATCATTATCTATCTAAAATCTCCTCCTTGACACCATCCTAATGAGCCTAAACACACCATAACTGCTCTGAGCTGCTGAGCAGTTGGGGTCCCGCAGACCACTTGATGCTGCAGCATCAGCTCAAGGTTAAGCCATGGCTTGGAAATAATCCCAAGCAACAGTACACCAAACTGATCACTCGCACCAGAGATAGGTTGTAAGACGCTTTAATCAAGTTTGAAATGAGCTGATGATTTTCAAACGCCTGAACAGTTCTTCGTAAATCATAGTTGAGAACCATCTCTATCACATCAGCTTTCAAACAGATAAAACCGCATCAAAATCGGCCCATTAGTAGGGAGTTACAAGTGAACACACGGCTACAAAGATACACAGGCAAACAGATACAAACGTTAAACTTATAACACCCCTCTTTTGGCGTCACGGGAGGGAAGGCTAACAATTGACCGTTATAATTTCCTTTTAGTAGCCTTTAAACCTTTAAACTTTAAAGTACAGCGAACTAAAATATAATTTGTTAATCTGGCTAAAACTCAAAAACTTGACTGATTTGTTTTTTTTTGTTTTGCTCGCTTTCTTGGGTTGGTTTAAAAGAAAATAATAAGGAAACCCTAAAAGAACGGATGAAAAATCCATAAAATGAAAATTGATGTATATAATATTGTAGATGACGCAGAAATGTGAATAGTGCAAGCAGTGTATTTTTATTGCCTTTTTTTCTTCGTCTCACTCGTCTGGAAGATGCATATTCACTCTTGATCGGAAGGTACGTAAAAATGAATTGAAGGCCTATATTTCTTTCCCTCGAAAGAATCTCAGCTATCATAAGAGTAAAGTGAATATTAAAAGATGTCTGTCCTGTTGAGTGTACGCAGAGGCGACACTGATAACATCGCTGCAGTGGCGCGTTTCTGCGAACCGCCAGCGCCGAGCGATGCGGCAATCAGGATGCAGCACTTGCCGCCACCTACACCCCGAGATTTGCTCCGTACCTACTTAATTATTTATTGAGTTCAACGGTAATGATCCACACTGCATATTATATACTCTTGATCGACGGCCGGTTATTAATCCCGTTAAACATTTAAATTCCCACTAGTGCTGTTAATGCGAAAGTGTGTTTGTTTGTTGGTTTGTCCTTCGATCGCGAGTAACGGAGCAGAGGATCGACGTGATTTTTACATAGGTCGACCTCAACTCAACTATATCTATTTTGTATAAGTAGTTGCATTAAGCTATTTTGAGACTGGCATAAGCTACTTTTTTTCTCGAAATAAGCACCAGTTTCTAGTGGTAATACGCTAATTTTCACACATTAGCCCTGCCAAAAAATTAACCATACGCCACAAATGCAACATATTATGTAAAGCCAAGAAATTAACCTTACCCCATAAACGCAACATAAATTATGTAAAGCCAAACATTTAACCATACCTCACAAATGCAACATACTCTATTATGTAAAGCCAAAAAGTTAACCATACCTCACAAACGCAAAGATAATATATATCGTATTATGTAAAACCTAAAAATATTTCTAGACCTCCATTTGCTTCTAACAAGCGTCTAGAAAAAAGCTTTTATAATTTTTTTATTATATTATACGGTTTTAGGTCATATATTTAGATATTGTTTGTGAAATTACAGTAATTATGTTAGTTAATTCAGGAGGAGGAGGAGGCTTTGATAAATATAGGTATATCTATGTAGAATTTCCCAAGTAGACTCGGAGACCTCGAGTCGTAATCTTGCTTATTGAATTGAAAATATGTAAAAGATATACTTAATTAGCGAGTCATGCTCATGTTAACTTACTGTGTACATACCTACCTGTGCGGTGCGGCGCGGGGTGGCGTGCGTCCACGCAACGCAACGTTTACGCAGTTCATGTTAATTTCATGTTCAATTGAAATCTCTTTCCTTTTCAAACCATGTTCAACTGATCCAAATTTGATAATTATGATTGATTCATTGCTCGACATACTGCATTGCTAATTAGTTATAAACGTGGCTACAATGTTTAAGAGTTTCGATATTATCGTAATTAATTTATGATAATTTTTACAAAAGTGCGGGCAGTGAAGCGCTGATAGTCTAGTGGTGGGACTTCGGCCTCGTTTTCAGGAGGTCCAGGGATCTCGGGCGTACATCTCTGACTTTTAAGCGATTACGTAATCAATAAGAGCTTTAACAGTGAAGAAAAACATCGCAAGAAATCCTGCACGCTCGAGTGTTCTCTGTATAACATTCGCAAAGTTCGGACTTTGGGCGCTATGGCTTCTCGTCGGAGAGAGAGCTGTGCCGGCAGCGAGCCGGCGATGAGTGGAGACGGTGACTGCAGCAGTGAAACCTTTAATGCCAGTCCGGATACCGACGAAACCTCTACCTACTCTCTACCCGATTCTATCAAAATTCATATATTTTTTGGGGCGATTAAACAAACCGGCTAAGTTACCGTAGAAAATTATTTTAATTCAGTTCAATTGAGTCTTTTTCGATTGATTTTTTGAAGCCTGTAGAAAAACTGTCGGCGCGATTCTGGCTAGCTATTAGGAGTACCTACATGGACATGTCATCTCCAATATTTCCAAGCAATTAGTCGCTCTGTCGTGCCGGATCAAGGCACGCGTATTGCCGACGTTTTTGTCGCCGCCCGCTGCGCCGGAGCCTATTCCGCGGCCGCCGGCGCTCCGGATAAGGTAAAATCTCGAGCGACGCGGTCCCATCCAATCGCTTAGTTCTCCTTATAACGGCGCGAATTAGAATACCAGCGACGCGGGTCCGAGGCGGCGGCGCATCTGCGTGCCTCGCGCCCGCTGCCGACCGCCGCCGCCGCAGTTCGACGACTTGACATCTATCCCTACTTGTACGTCGACAGTTTTAATTACAGAATTTACGTTTTGTAAAGTTGAGGATTATTCAGAAAGATTTTCAATCAGTACTTTTCGTTTCAACAAACGAACAACGACAGAATCATGACAAAAGCTTTTTAGTTAAAACCAATAGGTAACATTTTTGAACTAGATATTACCACCCACTCAGATATTTAATCAGTTACAGTTCTAGCCAACTTACTACAAGTAGAAAGGGAAGGCTTTTCCATCTTGAAAGCGAGATCCAAAAATTTTACAAACTGACTCAATCAAACCGTACTTTCTCTACATTTCGAAAAATATGCATTTTCAGCAAGTTTTCATAAGAGTTAATTTTCGTTATTCAATATTCGGATGATCCATAAATATCTTGCAACAATAGCACTCCCCTTAACAGTTTATCTATAAATTAATGAATATTGAGACCGGCATCACGATATTAATCGATTGTCTGGATTTTTATTTTTTGAGTTATTGAAAATCGTCCAACTTCTTTTTCAGTCTCTGCCTACCTCTAGAGAAATATTCATGTTTTAACGAGTGTTAGACGATTAACATCGCCCTTCGTCACAGCTCGTCCGCCGTCCGGCCTCCTCGCGCGGCGACATTGGCGGCCGCCGGAGGGATGTTTATTTACGTAATAAATACGTCCAGCGGAGGACGGAGGACGGACGGCGGAGGTGTTCCGGCGCGGAGAGGACACTGTCCGGGAATATTGAACTTGTTCCCTTTACGAGCCATCGATTTTCGTATGTAGGGCGAATGTTGCGAGGTTCTGAGCTCGTTACGTGTGAAGGTCTGCCCGGGGGCGGGGGGCGCGCGGGGGATGCTCGCCGCGGCGCGGAGGGGGTGAGACGCAATTAACCACCCGCGGTCAATCACCCCGCGCCTCTCAGACGATAACAGTAGTTTCTGCAGCCGAGCATGTGTAGTGTGTACCGACACACACGACGACATCGCTCGGCCACGGTCTTAGCTACTGTTTCAAAAATATTTGTACGCCATCGTCTGGCCCTCTAAACTAAAAATGCTTCTTTCCTTCGTCCTTAATGATTTAAACGAGAGCGTGCGTCCATGGGTACGAGGGTACGGACCTACCTCCGAACTGTCGGCCGCGCACTCGGGTTCGATGCCTGCGGTTTCAGCCGCGAGCAGCGCGTGTAGCGCTGATCCAAGTGTTTCCGCGGTTTTTCTGCGATCGGGCCATTTTAGCGCATGTAGATGAGGCAATCTACATGGATAAATAGAAAACCTTTCACTGAGCTGGAATGCCCCGTGCGCTATTTTAATCGTCTCATTTTACTATATTATTATCGTTATAATCGTTGTAATACCCACTCTCTGCATACATAATGTATCTCGCCACTTGACTACGGACGATAACTCATTCTTTCTGCAAAAACCTTAAGGCGAGTCGTCACAATAAACAATTTCCACTTACTTTCCGTTTTGAATAAAACCTAGGTTTTGCATCCAGCCCGATGTCGAGTGATACCACTTGTTATTGAAGTTTTATTCAAAACTGTGAATAAAAACGGGTGCTTGCGCTTTAGTTATCTTTACGAGGAATCGCGCTCCGGCGTCACCGGCGCGGACGCTTCGAGTTAGCGCTATAAATATAATTCTAGAGAAATAAATAATCCCTCTGTGAACAATTGCCTTATGTAGACACTCGATTTATTGCGATTAGTTACGATGGATATGCAGCTACACGTAGCGTGAGAGCTGATGGCACGATTGAGAAGGTGCTTGATGAAAGCTCAAAGTTTGTACAGTTCATCGCCGGAAAGAATAAAGGAGCATCTAGAGAGTTAGCTTATAAATTATTTAAGCCATTAGTCTCAAGGGAATCAGTCTCTTTGAGATTATAAGGTTGACGTTTGGTATATAGCGTAAAAAAACATTCAAATTAATAACTTACTAATGGTTTTGTTTGGATGTTGACGACAACCGTCACATGGTCTTCGTCAACAGAAAAATCGGGGACTAGCCAAAATGCTAAATAATTCTTATCTTGTAGGTTTTTGGGTTCGTCTAATTATATTATTTGTACGCAATAAATGAATTGAAAGGTGTAAGGGTATGAAATATAAATTACCAACTTTTTATAAGAGTACCTACAATTTCTTACCAAGTTTCTTTTTTACCAAATGAAAATAATTTTACTAGCTGATACTCGCGACTTTGTATGCGTAGATTGAGTCTTTTTTGGAGTCCCGCGGGAACTTCTTATTTTCCGGGATAAAAGTATATCATCTAACAATCATCTATATAGTATACTTATAATCTAACTGTGCCTTTCATCCAAATTGGTTCAGTCGTTGCAGCGTGACTGAGTAACAAACATCCATACATCCATACTTTCGCATTTATAATATTAGTAGGATAATAGGAAATAGATAATAGAATTACGACAGGCATTGAAAATATTTTCGTTAAGCAACTCCTCAAATACTCCCACAAGCTCTCGAGCCTATACCTACTTTGAAATGGAGCATTAACCAAGTTTTTATGTAATAGAAAGCAGTTAAATATTATGCAAGTGCTAATATTATTAATATATGAGCGACATCAATGCGCATGGTGATATCCCCCCTCACCCTCCTCCCTCCCCGCCCCTGGCAGGTATTTGTAATTCGTAATGTTTTTGATGGTCAGATTAGCATTTATGATAATGTTGCCCCGCGTGGCGACGACACTCGAATGAACAAAGCCTGTGAGCAGTCGCTCGAAACCTTTCGATGGGAGAATTATCCAGCGATGCAAGTTGCAGTGGCAGGCTGGCCGGTTGTAAACAAGGCATATTTTGGCCACTTTACTGGATGAAGCATATAGGTAATATATGTTAGATATTCTTAATATACACGCTTAAGTGAATGTGGGAACATGCATCACGTTTGTGAAAACACTAAAACTGTAAAATTTCAATTTGAAAATATTTTCCTATTTTAGAGGTCTATTCATTCTACATTGTTAATGTAAAACTAAAGAGATTTATACAAATCTACATCATTTTGTTACATTGTTGTTTAACTTTACTATTTCTCCATATACCTACCTACTCCTTATAAGATATCATTAATTAGTTGCTGGCTTCACCTTTAAACAATAAAGCATTTTATTGTTACAGTAAAAAGTGCTTTGGCTTAAAGAACGCATAGTAATACTTTCTTGGTAATATTTCATTTAAGATTTTACGATAGCAAATACCTACTCGTACCTATGTCTGTATAAAAAGAAATTATTCTAACTACTAGGTACTTTTCATCCCGCTAGGCTACTTTTTATCCTGGAACAAAGTGGTCTAGCGGGACATTTAAAAACCTAATACCTACTGCGCGGACAAAGTCACGGGCTAAAAGTAAAAAAGTTTTTCACTGTAAGTAGGTGGGTAGAGACTACATTTTTGAGAACGAATCCGTGAAATTAGGCTAGGGATCATTCTTAAATTACGTACCAAATTACCAATGTACCTACAAGGCAAACTGCGTAATATCTACTTATTCCAGTGAGAAAAAAATCTACTATCGCCTGTAAAGTTGCAAGCTCTATATTGTAGTGAGATAGGTATGGGCAGGCGACACTGCCGCGCTGCTGTCGCCGTTTCGTCGCGTTTCTGTCGTCACAGCCGTAGCGGGTTGCGGGCTGCGGCTATGAATATTCCCCGGCTACCTGTAGAGTGCGTATTGGAACGTATTTCCTAGATGCGTAGAAGTGAAGTGTCGTGCGGCGGATTATCCAGCATTAGCATAGTGAGTGCGGGCGCGGCGTATGATAATACGACGCAGGAATGCGTGCGATTTCTAATTCAACGCATCGCAGCCGTGGAAATCTGCGACGCCGAGCACGCCACGGCCGCCGCTGGCCGCGCCGCTGACTGACGGCTGACGCGGCTGACACTTCGTGACTAACGCTGGTCAGTTTGTGTGCACCGAATAACTCAATCGATAAAAATATCTCTTCACTCTACTTATTCAAAGCAGCAAAATTTCATGATTTATTAGTCAGGTACCTACGATATTAACTTCACCTGTAACTTTGTAACTATGTAAGAGATCTTACACTTGTGCAATGCTAACGAAACAATAGCATGGTATCTATCATATGGAGGTAGGAAGAAGCTATAGGAACTCCTCGATGGCGCAAGCGTGACCATTATGGTTGGGTTTATTCGACTTGTCTAAGTGTTTGGAGACTATAATGTACCTACCTACCTAGTTATAAGGAAAAACGGTTTTTTTAAAAATGTAGAATTTGTTTAAGATTAATTTACTTATTTAGTATTAACTTTATCAGGCTTATTTAAAAAACCTATTTATGGATTTTATTCGGCACGGACACGTTTTGTGACTGTCCCTCATCCGATCGACTCACACAGCGCGTGATGAAATAACAAAAAAATAGAACTGTTTTCCGCTCCTTGCTCAATTCAAACGGGTCGAGTGTTGTCCACGTATAGGTGCGATTTGTGTAATCATTCCTTAAATCTACAGTCAATTAGGTACTTATAAATAATGGATTAATGCAAAACTGTATCGTCCCGCTCCATTAGCCCGGCGCGGCCACTGCGCTGCGGCGCCGCTGGTGGCAGCTCGAGTCGCGGTTCAAATACATCTTCCATTTCATTGATGTACTTATCCATTTCATGACGCAGTCCTCTAAATTAAATTAAAATCGAATCTACTCACCTACCTAATGCCAATTTCACCATCGCATCGCCGAGTAACGTTTGTACCTTTACGTGTACTGTAATTGTTTTTTCAAGATTTTATTGTACAACTTTGTTGGCGTAATTAATATGACGTATAACCTTGCCAAATTACAGTTACAAAGGACAGATGGACAGACGGGCGGAATTGTCGGAATTATAAGGGTTCCTTGTAGTTTTACTACGGAACCAAATTTGACATTTTGACAGATTTACAATAGAACAAAAATTGACAACGTATTTACCTACTCCTCGAATAAAATTACATCATAGAAGGCATATGCTCATTTAACCTACTTAAAATTTTGTGATAAAATTCATCAGTAGGTAGGTATTAGGAATGTTAAATGTGTTCAAGTAGTTGTTAACTAACAAACCCGCATTTGCTCGTTCGTTTGTATGCATGTCGGTTTGCCTGTAATCGGGTGCACACCTGAAATGTTTCTCCCAGCGTAGTTTGATTTCTTGTAACTCGAGTGTGAATGGCTGTTGGAAAAGCAATAAAATTAAAAATTAAACAATAGCCGGTGAAGGTGAAATTGGTACTGAGTTTAATTAAAAGAAAAAACCTTATAACAAATTTTTGAATAGGTACTTATTGTACCTACATACCGGACCCATGCAACCCTGCCTCCCGGCCTGCGAGTTGACAACAGGGTACAGTAACGAGAGCACGCGCTTCGGTCGCCCCGTGTGTTTGTGCATGTCGGAGGCCCGCGCGGTGAATATCAAGTCAATCAGCCGCTCGTGCGAGGCCGGCGTGCGAGGCCGGCCGGCCGCAGCCCCCTCGCACGACCATTTAAACTCTGCTAAGGACGCGGCCGGCCTGTCGTGTTCGAGCGGCGCCCCGCTCGTGAATTACCGCTGTTTGATTCGCGCCACACAAACGGAAAGGATTGACGGCGGGTCCCCGGGGCCCGGGGGTCGGAGGGGCCATATTTCAGCGGCGACTGCGGCCTGAGCGATGGCCCTCGCCTTTAAGGTCTATTTACACAGAACCGGTTTACCTACTAAAAATATTAATTTCTAGATCATTGTTGGCACAGATTAGATTGTTGGATTTATAAAAACTCGCCAAAACTTTCATTTATTAGGTACCTACCTACTTTCACGATTTTTCACTTTCGAGTACTTAACTACTTTGTACTTAAACCATTGTTATTATATTTTAATCGACGACGGTTTAAAAATGCCAGCCAGTCGGTATCAAATCATTTTGGTAATTAACTATTAGATTCATTCGTAGCAGATAATTTTTGATATTGATGCAGACGTCACGTTATCTGACACCATGTCCCAAGACTATAAGTATTTGTTCCCATCTCCTGCGCCGCATCGCCGCCGCTGCTCGCTCTGTGTAAACGCTCCTCGAGGCAGTCCGTCCCACGGCCCTTTATATTTCCCTATCCTTTTAATACGATGCTATCTTTGGGCGCGATTACGCCGGAATGAGTTTCTTCCCGAGCTGCGATTACTTATTCCTTTGAAGTCGGGCAACAATTCTATTAGGTAAACTGTCGGCGCCCGGCCCGCCCGGCCCCCGCCCGTCCCTCGCCCGTCCCTCGCCCGGACCGGCCCCGACCCGGCTGCCCCTCGGGTTTTTAGTTTACATTCGACGGAATGCGCGCGGAACGCCGGAATGTCCCCGTTTCATCAAGGCTTAAATACAACAATCCGCATTGTGCCTTTTCAAATGGGGCGAGATTTG
This sequence comes from Hipparchia semele, assembly GCA_933228805.2. NCBI lineage: Eukaryota > Metazoa > Arthropoda > Insecta > Lepidoptera > Nymphalidae > Hipparchia > Hipparchia semele. The sequence continues at coordinate 14,748,015 of OW121717.1, forward strand.
AAGACTTTAAAGTAAATGGGATTTTATTAGGTTACGAACATTTTTATTGTATCAATTTAAGTATTTCAGTCATTATTAAATAAGTTTAAACTCAAAAGCAGTCAGTACAATCGTCATCGTGTTTGATAGGTACTTACGGCTAATTCTAGCGCTACTCCATACTGATAATATAAATGCATGACAATCAGAGATGAGTCCGTCTGTGTGCTAAATCCTCACGTCTACTCCGCTGTACCATCTTGTGGAGGCGATAACTTTAATTCTGAGGAATGACATAACCTTATTCCGGAAAATCATACGTCCTCGCGGGATTTTAGTGTAAATATAAATTAGTTTTAAATATGTAGGTACCTACTGAACCAATGACACTGTCTTATGTAGTTGGTGCGTAATACAATTCGTTGTTTTATGAAGAGGGAGGCCACGTGAGTAGAGAAGAAGCCAGGGCAAATAAGAAGGCTTTATTACGCAACCGATAACGTAAAGCCCGGTTGAACAGAAATGAACAGAATTATCAATTAGTGGATAACTATAGTACGAGTATATATGTTTTCCATTTCATCATGTTTTTCTACGCCGTTAATTTATAATGATGTTTAAACAGAAGTGTTATTGGAACTCGGGCAGGTAAAGGTCATGCTATGGACGTTATAATGTCCCGTTAGCGGAGCGGTGCACACGGGGGCACGCGGGTGCACGCAGGGGGCACGCGGGTGCACGCGGGGGGCACGCGGGAGCACGCGGGGGGCACGCAGGGGTCCGGCGCGATGCTATCGCTGATATCATACATTAGGTACACTTGACTCGCACGCCACCTGTGTCGCCCACCGCACTCTAATTATAGGTTTTTACAATCACGTGGCAACTTTTTAATTTCCCAAAACAAAAAGTAACCTACTTTTTGTAGGCGGCAGGATAAACTTGTTGATGATACTCGTATCATCAACAAGTTTATCCTGCCGCCGTACATCCACAGTTTTTATTTTGTTACGAAGGAACGCTAAATCTTTCCGACATGAATTGTAACCTAGATCACTTCTTGTATTTCTTTTTAATTTTTATTAAAATTATCGCTCTATACTTTATAACTACCCATATTGCGCTGAGTAGGTACAAGAGGTAGGTGCCTGTGGAGCTATAGCACACATCGCAACGACATACAGTTACACTAATTATGTAGGTATTTGACTAAGCATTAAAACCTCGTTAATTGGGACCGGTCTAGGTCGATGAGTCCACACATTACTAAACTAATTATTTTAATTATATTTAAATTACCATATTATAATATTTACCGTTTTGCGTGTCACAGCCATTGTTCATTTTCCTTATTTGTTTCGGAAACAACCTGTCGACACGAGTTGCACTTCTGCTGGGAGATCTCATAACGAGGCTCCCAGTTTCCACATATGTAGTTTCATAATAACATTATATCATCACTAAAAGATGCCTGCGACTTCGTCCGCGTGGATTTAGGTTTTTTTAATTCCTTCCACCAACTCTTTAATTTTTCAGGATAAAATGCAGCCTATGTGCTAATCCTGCATATGAGCTATCTCCATTCCAAATTCCAGTCAAATTGGTTCATTCGTTGTGTTCACACACACACACACATACAAACTTTCGCCTTTATAATATCAGTGTAATTATCTCAATGCATCGCCGGCCCACTATTTCGCACGGGTCGCCTTTCAGATTATCAAAGGCTTAGACTAAATAGTCCGTACTAGACTCTACTGACTACTACTCCACTGAGCGAGGGTGATCTGAATAAATCGCCAGCCCACTACTGGGCCACTACTGTCTTCGGTTTTCTCTCAGAGTAAGAAAGATTTTTAGGCCACGCTTGCTAAATGTGGATTGGCAGACTTAATAAAGGGGTATAAAGGTTATCACGTGATGGCTTCCACCACCCTTTAAGCAAGTGATATTTCATACATCAAAACGCACACGCATTAGTTTGAATTATCAGAGGTACGTGTTTGGGATTCGAACCTCGGACTCCACCCATTTAGACAGTTGCTATGGTTGATTTGGTAAGATAAACTAGATGAACTACGCTAAGTTTTGATAAAATGATTAGGGTTTACCTTATCACAGTGAGTCGCCGGGCTCTACCGGTTAAGTAATACCTGAACAGTGAACGTGCTCTGTAAAAAATCATTGTGTAAGTGTAAGCTCGAACGGTTCTCTATTGTTCGTAATCTGTTCGCCAAAAATAAATCTCTCGCTCGTGATACGGTCGTTGTCGTTATCGCCGACTTCTGGCGGCCATTGCTCCGCCGTGCACTAACATTGCCGAGTTGAAAAAATATTTTCGAAAATCACGTAGCTCCGCTGCAATTTCCCGCGCACGGCGGAGCTTGTAATTGAACGTTTCGCGGGACGTGTGAAAGTGACATTTTCGATAACCGAATTATTTAAAGCAAAAAATACTAGTCAAATGGCAGCCTATAGAAGTAGGTAGGTACCTACTGCTTTGACATTTTTTATTGAACCAATTAAAAGTAACGTTATTTCAAGGTATTCTTGGAAAAATGTCGTACGGAATTACAATTTCTAATGTTGTTTGCGTTACAGCCGAAGTGATCAATTACGCTCTAATTACTTGAGACTCATCTGTCAATTTCAGCACAATATGTTGTTACGCAGCTTCATCTGTTCGTGGATCCTGTAGGTACCAAACGTACCTACGAACATATTATGTAAATTTTTTTTAATCTTTATTTATTTTAAGGGGCTTTTGTACAATGTAAATTACATGATTAAATTATATTAAGGGGCTTTTGTACAATGTAAATTACATCGTAGGCACTCGTATCGTAGGTATATATACTTTCTAATTTACAAGAGCTATTTTTATATCGTGAGGAAAGCTGCACACCTCAGAGTTCTCCATAATGTTTTCAAAGGCGTGTGTATTCGGATTCGCAGGTGAACTGTGGCCGACGCCCTGCTCTGAGAGGAGGTGTGCGCTAACAGGGAGCCGATGTGACAATCTTACAACAATCTAGTTTACTGTAGGTACTGCTCCAAAAATATCACAAAAAAAATTCTACACGTCATGGGTATCTTTATCAAAATCATTATTTCCATCTTCAAGGCAGTCGTCGATGTTAAGATGCACAGAGACCGCACGTAGCGGGGCGTGGTCTGTCCAAAAATATTAGTTGGCTTTCATAGCACTGCTTGCAAGTAACCACTCGTACGCCAACGAGTATTTATATTTTTTTAAATATATCTCGACCAATTCTCTCCGGCGACTCGTCCCATCATCGTCCTCCTCATCTCAACCGACCCACTTGAAATCATCCGTCTACCTCGCAGAGGATCCGGCACCTCTCACCCCCGACGTCCATCGGCTTTCCGAGCCATTCGGCTTCGGCTTATCCCCGTTCGGTGTAAATAGCCCTCGAAAGTAAACTCACACCTTTGGGATGCTGATTGAGATTAGTACCTATTACTGGACATCTACAATGTCGCTGCTCGTCCATCGAACGGTCGCCGGTAACAATAGTAAGCAGGTATAACAATGCCGGTTGAGCAACGCCTTCCCCGCGGTCTAATGTGCAGTATCTCAAACTCCGCGGCGACCACCGCGCCGCGCCGCCCGGGACAAGCTCTAGTGTCATTTTTTTGCAAAATAATTAGAAAATGTATGTCATTGGACAAAAAAAATGGAAAAGAAGTTGCGTTATTTTAGGGATTGTTACGAAATACGAATTCGCTCTGTAGTTACAGGAGCATCGACGTTGTAAGTGTAGAGCGAACTTCGTGCTTGCTCTCTTTTAGTCTCTGCGAACCTAGAGGTATCTACTTCTTATTTTATAAAATAAGTTAAAAGAAGCGCCTTGTGCTCAACGATCCACTGGCACTAATATAATATAATAAATGCGGGTTTGCGACGTAGTTGTCGCCGGTGTAGGCGCGCCGTGGCCACCCTACGGCAGTGAGTCGCGCGGCGGTCGCTCACCGTTTCGACATCGCTGTTGTAAGTGTTTTAATGAATTTGCATCATTGGGGCCGCTCTGCGCTTTACTATATTAATTAATTCTCACTCGCCATGAAGCCTCCGCCGGCCGCTATTCTCTTTATCCTCTTAATATCCGTTTAATTGATTCGGACGTGTCTTGTGCCCGTGCAATACCTTTTGTATCGCTTTCGGTTCGGTTTGATTCCGAGACCGATAAATTACGACTCTATCGGAGCGTACATTCCGAGAAATTATATTGAAATTAAAATGACCACAATCAACACTATCGATAAATTCATAAAATATCTCAATCTTCACTTTCACGAACGGCTTCGGGACGCTATTTTATTTTTAAGCAAAAGAAGTACATATCTACAGCTAGATAAGTAGGTGCAAATTCTATATCAAATTTCTAGTAACGTTAGGTATACAATAACTATTATATTTATAATTCAGATTTGTACAGATTATACGATGCACGGACCTGGCTAGCGTCGTGACGTAACCGGGCCATGATTTGGCAAAACTAAATCGTTCGATCCATTGAGTCTGCTCTCCTTCAGAGCTTTAGACGTTTCGGACGACCCTAACCAAAACAAACACGCGGCAGGAGAGGCGAGGCACCGTGGCCGCGCGCGACCCGGCGCGGCCCGGTGGCGGCGGTGGGTCGGTCCGGTCACACGTGACCCGCAGGCTCCGAGGTGCGTCGCGTTTGACCGCCTTGTGATCAGCGGTCGCCTCTAATTACATTATAATATTGTTGTTGCAGTGTCGGGGCGCGGTGACGTCAGCGGCTACTTCAACACTCAGATGGTGCTCGACCTTAAAGGTACGTGAACTACGGGCCACAGTCCCGCGAGCCGCTCGATCGAATATCGCGGCGGACCCCAATTATCCCGGGCTTTTTGTGGTATCTGCGAGGTAGCACGAGGTTCGCCTCCGCTTCCTGCTCCGACTCCACTTATTGTACGACGCACATCATCGCCTCTAGTTCAGGGATTACCGAACCCATCCACTTCTGCACTATCTCCCCAAAGTATTATGAATTTGATATTTTTGTTAAGTTTGTTCTCAGCTCGCCAAGTAAACTTACGCTCTATTTCCCAACGGCCGAGTACCAACGAGTAGTGTTCGATTGACTATTAAAAATGGAATTGTGTACTACCATGGTGGATAGGTAGGTAGGTACCTACTGCCGATCGGTCAGAACTCAGAACGTCAATTTTACTTGGCGATGGTGAATTAGACGTCAAAATATTCGTTGCTTTTCTTAATTCGACGAATATATATTATAATCTAAATATATAAAAGGCAAAGGTGACTGACTGACTGACTGATCTATCAACGCACAGCTCTAACCACTGGACCGATCGAGCTGAAATTTGGTATACAGGTAGCTGTTAGGACGTAGACATGCGCTAAGAAAGGATTTTGGAAAATTTCAACCCCCAAGAGGGTTAAATAGGGGGTTAAAAATCGAACCTAACGTGAGCGAAGCCGCGGGTTAAAGCTAGTAATTATTAACGTTTAAACAGATTGCCACTACAAAAATTGTCAAAACGTAAACTCTATTCGTCAATTATAAATACTATTCGGCGAGCGTGAAATAGGCTCCCCCAGATTTAAAATTAACCTCTATCTGCTTGTTTTTTATAACCCTTAATTTATTAATGGCTTAATTTCATTTTCCGCTGTAGAATATACATACATTAAGATAAACATAATTTTATGTTGGAATATAAAGTAAGTAATTACCTACTTTACCTTTTAGAGTTCAGCAGTACAACGACAAACACTTGTAGTTTCTTTGTCACAGGACACATGCATCTTTATTAAAAAAACTAAAGATAGAGAATGCGTAGTTTATGTTAATCTATATACCTACCTATCTCTTACATAATATTGTTGTTACTTATACGTATTAATTGTTCCTTTTAGTTCATGACTGAAGTTTTAGGCTGACATGAGTAGGTACGGACTCGCTCTTATGCGTTTGCTGACGCACTTGACCGTTTACCTATTATTGTTAGGTTACGGAGCTCTCGGAAACGTGCGGTCCATCACACTCACCCACTAGGTACCCGCTCGTAGAGTACGAAGCATACGTTTCTCGCCTGCGGTCAAGACCATAATTTATATTTTAATTTTAAGCTACGTTTATCGAGATCAGTATAATTTGTAAGCGCAGTCGTTTCCGCGCTCGACTGTACACTTTAAGGTAAAAACTCTGTGACATCTAATCGAATTACCGTGCTCCGTTAGAGCGGCGGTCACAAAAAGGTCTAGTTTAAAGTTTCTTAGTTATTATTTGTGAACCGTCCGCCGGCCTCCCGCTAAGGCCTGCCGCACGCCGGACATGACTCCGTGCGACTCGCGCCCCCGCCCCCGCGCCCCGCTCGCCCCCTCCGCCACAAAAAACGACGACATAATCAAATTAATACAAATTCACAGCGGATCTTTTTGTCAGGCCGCGCGGCGACACCGAGACATTTCTAATTTTCGTCTAGGCGTGTTTTTTACTCGCGTTAATTACGGGATGAATGGAGCCGGGAAAAAGCGGTCTGCGGCAGCGCGGGGGGCGGGCGGGGGGCGCGGGCGCGAGGCGCGGGCGCGGGGGGAGAGGTCCGGTGCGCGGTTTTTGTCGCGCGCGTGCTTCGCGGAACTCGCGTCATCGTGCGACCCGCCTCGGCCGCCAACTTATTCAAATCAAAGACATACGTTAGAGGAAGCGGGGCTCCAGCCACTCCGAGTCCTCGCCGAACACCCGAGTCAGTGTTAGCTACTGGCTTATGGCTTGTTTCAATTCCGTGTTGAAACCCGTCAGACAGTCGTAATCTACCCTTTTAAGATTCTAACTACTGAATAATATTATGTTAACTCCGAACAGCAATGATGAGCGGGCCACAATGTTTTCATGAGCATTGAGCATTTTTATCAATCAATACAGTGTATAGATACTTTACTTTATCCAGTAAACACTTACAATGAGTACAGTATAGGTACTTATTTGTAGAAGTCACCAAAAAAATATTCATTCAACCGCTAATATTCTAAACTTTAACCCGAAATCTAATACAAAAAACTATATTATATTACAGGTATACCTAGTTGATGATGAGTGGCACAATTCATTAAATAAACGTTGCTTTCTTTCCTTCTTTTTATATTATAATCGGCATGGAACGGTGGGATATCGAGCAATTTTTTTCACGCGGTTAAAGTTACGAACAAAAGCTAGAAGTTTAAAAGTTGCTTTTGCGTACTATCTACTTGATACTTCGGTAATTACTAATTTATCCCGAAATTATAGCGAGTCACACCGCGCCCGACCGGCAGCGATGTATCGGTATCTGCAATGTTAATGAAGCGAGCCGCGTCGCTCGCCAGCGGCAGCGCTGCGCAAAAACACGCGCACCGCTCCCACGCCGCCAGCGCAGCGCGCAGCCGTGCGTCCCGCGCATCCCGCGCATCCCGCGCATCCCGCGCATCCCGCGCATCCCGCGCATCCCGCGCATCCCGCGCATCGCGGCGCGTCCCGCCGGCGGCCGGCATAGCACCGCGCCGCTCAAAAACATCCGCACGTCACTACATCTCCGCGCGCCACGTGCACGCACGTAACAATTATAATTTGATCACATATCTAATAATTGTTATTAACATTGTTCGATTCGTCGTTAACGTCGTCATGACTCATGGCTCATGACTTAGCTAAACGTCGCGACGTAAGTACGAATGGGAAAGTGGGCATAATATTAATCATTCGTAAGGCTGACCGCACGTTACGCTAGTGCAATCCCAGCATAACTCGCACATTAACAGAAACTGTGTGTCACATTACTTTCTGTTTTGCCCATCGGGCGGGCGTCGCGATTTAACATGAACATTAGCCTAAAGCTTGTGCTAGGAGTGGATACGACAATAAGGCAACGTATTGAACCGTCAGCATTTCATTAACTATACAGTGCGACGTTTAACTCGCAAACCTACCCAGTATGAAACCCACACAATAGCAGCGGTATAATAGCAGAGTCGCTGCTGGCGTGTGTCCCTACATTGTGATAGTGTGGCTAAATTCTATTGCACCTACACAATCTCTAAACTAAATCTTTTTATCGGCAAGCATTATGAAGGGATAGCCCGTTATTTAGACCTAGTTTAGGGATTATACTTTGTGGCCACAATATGTGGCCTAAAACTTAATTCATCAAAATACATAAAATGTCTTTCGACCGCGCCACAGGCCACAGCGAAGCTAAGGATCGAAGTGATTTAGTGTGACATAAGCTAGGTACTTTATATTCTTGAAAAATAAACAAAATCCGCAGGATTTTAAAAAATTGATCACCACGCGACGAAGCCGCCGGTAGCGCTAGGGGCTATACTGTTGCAAATGCGGAAGTGTGCGTTGATTGCATTAGTGCGAGTGGTCGCAGAACAAGGAGAGTGGAAGTGTAGGAAAGTGGGTTTAGTTCCGCACGGACAGACAATGTCATGCCGCCCGCCGCCGCGCCCGCCGCCGCGCCCGCCGCCGCGCCCGCCGCCGCGCCCGCCGCCGCGCCCGCCGCCCGCGCAGCGCTGACTCAGCCGATCGTGCGCCGTCGAGCCAGTGTCAATGATCCCTCTGGACATCGCCTGGACCGATACCTGACGCGTGACATCAATACGGAGGGTATGGACATGATGAAAATACACCTTTCACTCGCCGAAAAAGTTTAGTTAAATGCTCTCATAACATATCTGAAATCTGAACCTCCCGTCTGATATTTACTACAACATTGCAACAGGAAGAAAATAAAAAATAAACGAGTTTTTAAATATAGGTACAGTAAATTAATGCTTTACGGTTACTGCCTATTTTAATCCGATAATAATTTATTCGCAGTAGATAAAGATAGAGTAAAGATAATACATATTTACAAAACTAAATATTTTGCTAAATATAATGTACCTATTATAATAATTATACTTAACTATAATAGGGCGATAAATTGAACTCTTTTTGGGCTACATTTCATAAGGCCAACCAAGCATTTAGTGTGCACGACAGATTTTTTTTATTTAAAGCAGTAATAGTTTCTCAAATGTATAAGTCCGCACTCGGTCCGCGTAGTGCGTGATGGACTATAGCTTCGAACCCTTCTCGTTCTGAGACGAGATCCGATGGTGAATGTATATTTGATTTAACCGGGATAAGCCATTTGTTCACGACCAGGACTTGAGGAGTAGAAAATGGAAAATTTTACATCACAGACGCGCATAAAATGAATGGAAAGGTGAAGATTTGCATCGAGACTGCTTTTTTCTTTTTTTGACGAAGGAATTTACATTCCTACACATTAGCGCGGCGTGCGGTTTTTGCGGCTCCAGCGGCGACCGCTCGGGTAAACATTCGAGATTTCCTTCGCAAATTCTCGCCGAATGCTTCTACATTTTTTGTTGAAAAGCGGTAACCGGGTCGCGGCTCACGACGCAGGTAACAGCCTCAACCGCTCGCATCTTCCGCTTCGAACTAGCGTAGGGTCGAAGTAGGGTAGAGTTCACCCGGTAAGTAAGTAGTGTTTAGTTATGCACGATCGGTTCGCTATTTTCCGCTATTAAGAAAAGAATAAGAAAACTATTACGGCGGTGTTCTCATTATTTTTTACGTTAATTCCGGGGAATTCGCGGCGCAGGCCGTGCGCGCGCGCGTCAGGGCCGGCCCGTGAAAGCGGCCACATTTGCATGCGTCGCCGCTACCTGCGTGACGCGCATCTGTCCGCGTTTTTTCTGCCTCACCTCCGCTCGGCGAACAATCGGCGCGGCTCGCATATTTCTTTCTATTTCCATTAGTTTTTGTAGCCGGCTCGTAAACGTGAATAAGAGTTTTTGTGGAGATTTATTGCGAAACGTGCATTAGCAGGGCGGCCCGGTGGCGCTGCGGTTCGGCCCGCGCCGCGACCGGCCGGGGCATTGTCTAGGAACGATAGCTACAGTGCAAGGATTGCAACGAGTCTAGGTCGTATGTCGTGTGATGTGTCGCGGCCGCCCCTGCAGCGCGCGGGCTGAACTTTGAACACCCGCTCTGTTATTCAAAATTTTCGTAATCCCATATAAAGTATGTAGGTAGTTGTTTTTCGTTTTGTCCTCTATTATCCGCTCGTGTCGATGTTATCTCGATGATACGCGATGATATCTGTTATGCTAATGAGCCGCGATGCGCGGCGCGGCGCGGTAACGAGCCCACCGTCTTCGCGCGATTTCAAATTAAATGTTGAATACATACCTACTTATTCTTTATTAGGATACGATATGAATATTATTCTACGTACGGCAATATACTAATGTAGGTGAATGTTTTATCTATAGAGCGGAGTGGGCACCTCGGTAAATATAAAAAATCGCCGTTACGGAAACATGATAATAATAGTTTTATAATAATGTTTCTGTAACGATTGTAAATTAAATGGTGAAACTTGAAACGTTTGAATTTTAACCCTGTGTAAGCATCGGTAGGTGTCTTACTTATCGATATTAAATTAATTCTCTTCTCGAATATTGCCTTAGGTAAGTAGGTATATTATTTGCAAAGATTTACGAATATCTAAAAAATGATTTCTTATATAGGGGTAATTTTTTAGGAACTTCATATCAAAGCGGTATGGAACGGATTCTTTTTGTCGGTTTCTCGGAATTTGGAGTAATCCTAGCGCGGGGCCTCGCGTATTGTAATTTATGAACGTACTTAGACCGTACGCGCTGCGGCCGCCGCGCCTCCGCCGCGTGCGATACTCACCACTACGGTCTAGGAGATTAGAACTGAAGTCGCCCGCGCGGACGGTCGTCTAGTTCAACAAAAGATTTGCATACGTAGACGGCGCAAGTTTTTGCACCGCTTTTTTGTGCGCTTTCGGGAATCCGGAGATCGATCATTGGCGACGCTCGCCGGCCGCGCCGCCGACACCCGCCGCTGCAGCCAGCGGGCCATTGTTGTAGAGCAGCCTTCCTTCGATAATAATTTATTCGCAGGTATAATAGCCTTTCTATTTTAACGACTTAGGGTAACGTAATGTGTCCGTGTGAAAAAAAGCTATTTCTTTGGAGTCAGACGTGTATGCAGTCGCATTGTAAACTGCATGACCGAATTACGTAGAGCCTCCGAATGTGACGCCTTTATATGCATAAAAATGGTTATAAGTTAAGATGGATCATCGCGTGTACGGATTGTGTATCTACGGTTGCACGTCTGCACAGTGTGCACGTCTGCACAGTGTGCACGTCTGCACAGTGTGCGCGGTGCACGGACTCAAACTCAAACCTTGAAGACACCTAAAACAAAAATAGATCAGAATTCCTATACTCGAGTGTCGACTGTCAATCAGCCCTTGAGTTCCCTGACCCTTGAGTTTATGATTACTGTTATAACCACAAATAAATAAAGTTGGATTAATTATATTAAGTTCATCAAATTATGATTACTCTTTACGAAACACAAACTCACGTTTTAAAATGTTTATAGATTTTCTATATCTGTTTGCACGTGCTAATCTTCAAAACGGAAATTTTGGCGGGATTTTCACACACATAAAAATCTAAATTTCAAAAATCAAAATTTATTTATTTCATTTAGGCCAACTTTTGGCTCTTATGACACGTCATAAATCTACCACCGGTTCGAAATGCAGATTCTGCTGAGAAGAGCCGGTAATAAACTCAGCAGTTGCTCTTTTCAAAAAAAATTTTTTTACAATGGTTAACAAAACTATGCTATGCACACAGTGTTTCCACAAAGAAGTTTCAAAAATGCACGCCTACCACAACCTAACACATGTTAAGATGGGTAGACGCAAAGCAGACCCATTCCCGTTGGTGGCACCCGTTCACGAGCATGACGCATGATCCAGCCATTGCTTCGCTCAACCATATTTGAGGGAACGTAACAACCCGCACCACACGACATCACCACAGAAATTTTTAAGAGAGCATGACATACTTAGGCTACCCATGTTAAGGCATCGAATTAAATACTAATATTAAGATACTCATTTTCTCAAGACATGACTGAGACACAAATAAAGTGGAAACACTGTAGAACAGAATACAATAGAATCATGTTACACAGAATAGTTATTACTGTCTTACTGTATTTTACTGTACTGTACTTTTTTATCATTTATATAGTCTTCAATTATTGTATAATATGTTTTTCCATGAGAGCAGATTTTATGGAAAAACATATTAATAACACATAAAACGTGGAAAAATAAGTAAGTGGCATTATAGGTACAAGAAGTTCTGTAGAGTCCACTTTATCAACCATAAACTAAAAATTATTGATGTTAGATTCGATAGGGCTTCGATAGACACGATATTCAACTTACAATTACTGCTTACAATACAAACACGTATACAAGTAAAAACATCAGCAATTAAACTGTCCACGAGAGTGATTGAAGCAAAGTGGAGCAAATTACAGTAAATGTAATATTTGCATAGAGAATAGCCGGGTGAGTGCGTACTGCATAGTGCGTAGATACCTGCTACCTACACTACCTACACACGGGTAGCAAGCGGACGAGCGACGCCGCTGCGACGCGCTGCAATACTGGCGCATACGTGAAATGTCCACATTGGTGTAATCAGAGTGTGTGCGACCAAAAGTTCTGACTGAACAGGGCACTGACCAACTTACGTACCTACCTCATGCGGGTAAGCCGAGATTTACCATTGAAAATAAAATGTTATGACTGAATACTCTTTGGAGTGTGGACATTCATTTAGGTGCCCGATTAACAAAATGTTGTGGTCGCAGCGGCAGCAGGGAACTAATTCAAAAATAGTACATGGAATGGATGTTGTGGCCGAACAACGGTTAGCGCCTTTTGAGCGAGTTCAAAACTACCGGTAGACTCGTTTTAAAGTCGGTCGCTTCGTTCACAAGGGTCGTTGCGAGCCAGCCACTGGCCAGTGGCCACGGGGTCAGCGGTGACCTTTTCTCCGCGCCCTCACCGACCGGACTGCACGCGAGCGCAGGTCCCGTTAGTCGAGCCCTTGTTGACATTTCAGCGCGGAGGGTGAATAATGGCTGTAACGGCAGTCGCGCGGCGCCCGGCGACCGCCACTCCGCGTCAGTGAGTGTCGGGCGCCGGGCCGCGGACATGCGCCCGCGCCGCGCCGCCAGCGCGCGCCCGCCGCCCTCGCGCCATGGACCGCGGTGAGTCCCACACGTTGCATTTGACATCTGGTAGAACTGAGATAGAATCGTGGGTCGTCCGGTGTGTTGTAGGAGCCAGGGTCCTAACTCCGTGTGTGAACATGGCACCTCAGTATCTCACTTTGTTTTGCATTTACGATAAAATTCGAATACAAAAGGTTTAATGGCGGCAGATCATCGCATGTTCTCGCTGTAAATAAATCAGTGAAGCGTCGACTCGCACTCATTATTTCAACACTGGCCTAGCGACCGGCGTGCACCGACACCCCCGCCCGCCCCGCACGCCGCATCCCCGCACCCCCGCACCCTCGCCGCTAAGTTTTATGATCTTATTCGCGGTAACTCCATTACACTCTTTTTAACATTTTATTGGTTTCGTTTGACGGCTCGACGTCGGATGAGCCTAACGGAGTATTTCACGGTTCCGCCGCTTTACGATACGTGCATTAGCTTACAGTTGTGCGCTTTTTAAATAAGGGATGCCCGTAAAGCGATTATGACGATCTTTGTGCCGGAGAAAGCGTCGGCGGCAAAAAAATATTTCGATTGAGACGTGAGGCGGCCGACGCGGGACTTTCTAATTTATTGCTCCACCGCTCGGAACATTTTTAAGAAAACAAAACGAAAACAATCAATGCGCTGAAATTGCACAACCGGCACCCGGCCCCGGCGACCGGCACCGGCCAGTTAGGACGCCCATAAAAGAAAGCATATTTAAATAAGTATACTTTTTATTACCTAACTGTCCCTCGTCATTATTCTTCTAAAAAACGGTTTTAGGAAAGAGATTGTAAAACATCGTTTACGGGAAAGGGCCCGAGCCTCTCGGACCCTCGGCGCTCGACACGTAATAGGTTTTAGACCGACTGCGCCGGGAGGGCGCGGAACACTCCGCTGCAATTTATTGTGAAAGGTCGCGGAAAGGGGCGAACTAGTTTATCGGGGTAACGAGTGCAGGCCGACCTTTGCGAGTCCCGTTGGACACCTGCGGACGTTGGGGTCCCGCTACGCGCCGCGCGCCCTTAACGGACCGGCCCTGACTCGTCCGCTCTGGCTGCGTTGCCTCCGCCGTCCGCGTTGAAAGCTGCCGCACTCGAAGCATGCAATGCTGCGCGTTGTTATGCAAAATAGGTTGTCACTTGTCATGATGTCATTACAGGTGAAATACTCAAAATACATGCATAGAACGACGGTTTCACGTCACGATCTGTAAACCCGATTCAAACATGAACACATCTAACCTTGCTCGGTTTGTTTGCTAGGTAGTAAGTAGGTACTCGTATCTCAGTTCGTCGTTCGTTCAGTCTCGGGTTATTACTCAACTTAGCGCTCGACGAGTCGAGTGCCTCGTAATATTCAATCGAAAATTCAGTAATCTCGGACGAGCGGTGGTAATTCAAGGTGTGAGTGGTCGCGAGCTGTCATTATCCAGCTCGTAAAGCTCAGTGCGGCCGGCTCCGGGCGGCGCGCGGCCAACGAGCCGTCAAATCTTTCGCTTATTGAATATCGATTAGGTCGTGGCGTGGAGCCGATATTGGAGGCTTTCATAATATCGACAGAGTGTAATGTGCACTCGTAAATGGAATAATTCGGACGCACCACGCAACTGCGTCCGCCTCCGCGTGCATCTCATATCGCGTTATTACAGGGCGGCGGCGGCGCGGCGTGTAGCGCGAGAGCTCGCGGCTCGACTCATGCAACCGTGTTGCTGCACGAGCGAGTGCAATCGTTGTGCGGGCTGCACACGATCGTACTATAAATCAATTAAATTAACACCATCATAGAGAAGCCTCGATATTTTTAAGCGGCTACGTTGTATTTTTTTGGCCGTAGAAATGGTACAAGTTGTGACATTTAGTTACATGACTGATTTGTTACACTCCAACACCTTGAAATTAACCAAAGATTTTGCTCAAAACAACAAAGTATATAATTATTATCAACCGATTTAGTTCGTTAATGTTGTAAGTTTGTCTTTATACGTTGGGAATTCGTGGAGCGGTAAAAATGCGCTACTGAGTTGCAACTAGGGAATGCAATCTCGATCTCGCGAGATCTCGTTTTCGCGAGATCTCGGCCTTTTTTAGCGAGATTGATCTCGGCCGAAAAAAGGGCGAGATCTCGCGAGATTAACGAGATTGCACTCGAGCATAAAAAAGTCTTATTCGAAGCGCGGACTGACACTGACGGAGTTGCGACCTGTCGGTTTCGTTCGGTGCGCGAATTAATTTTTAAATTACTAAAAGATTTGCGTTTGATATTAGAAGAGAAGACTGGTTATTTTTTTCATTTGTTATTTCAAATTCAAAATTTATTTATTTCATGTAGGCCAACTTGTACCACCCACCGGTTCGGAATGCAGATTCTGTTGAGAAGAACCGGCAAGAAACTCAGCAGTTGCTTTTCAAAAAATAAAAAATAAATTTTTTTACAATAGGTAACCAAACTGTGCTATGTATACACTGCCCTCGTAATTGAAAACACAGTAACTTAAAGGTAACTTCTATTTAACTTACTTTGTTTTCAATTACGAGGGCAGTACAGTGCTTCCACAGTGATTTGATTGATACGTACGTCAAAGTTTAGTACTTAAAAGTTTATTAAAAAATTATAGACAATTTGATTCATAAAATTCTATTGAAAAAATTCGTGAAAATAAATGTTATCTTATAATACTTATTATTTTTATTATTTTTTTTCTAATTTATTCAAATATTGTGATTATTTGCAAAAAAAACACACACAAAACTGCCAATCTCGCGAGATTTGCATTCCCTAGTTGCAACAGGCAACGGGCAACGGGCAGCGACTTTGTTAGTGCTGCAATAAGGAGCCATAAGCTGCGGCGAGTCGCAGCGAGATGCGCCGATAAGCTGCCGCCCTTATAGTGTGCAATTACTGCAATTAGCTCACAGATGCTATCTCGACTTAATAATTAACATGAGTGAAGCGCACCCGCACCGACATCTGAATACTACGCGCTTAACAAAATCTTGTAATAAACAAAATGTAGATAGAGACGAAACCCATTTTCTAAGCTTTTGTCCGAAAGGCAAAATAAATTACTCATAAGGTTAAGGTTCGGTGATCAGCTAAATAGAGCCGAAAGAAGATCGTTTTATTCAAAATCTATTGGTCATAATACTATGAAAAAAAAGGGAGTTACAATTGATCATATTTCTGGCCTGATGCCTGTTTCCAAAACACAATGACGTAAACTTTTTTCAATAGAAAAAAATTGCAAAGTTGCCTCTGCAAATACATGAATTCCAATTTTTCTCAGTTACCATACATTAATTTTTGAAAAATTTAAGTACAATTTGTTTGTCATATTTTACTACAAAAAATGGCAGTTTTAGATTTTTTTTAAAGCGACTATTATAATTTAATCTTTTTTTATCACAATTTGTGTCTTGGCCGTTTTATTTCCAGTAGCGGCTTCTTTGTCACTCGTACTCAATTAGACAGTGATCGCTAAGGCGTGCTGCTAGGTGGACCTGCGCGGCGCTGCTCTCGCTCGGCTATCAAATAACATCGCGAAATATAATAATTGAAAATTGTTTTTGTTTTATGTTGAAGAGTATTTTGTATATTTTAGTGAAGTCAAATAGAGTGTACCTAGTTATAAGTTTGTATACAATATATTGTTAATAAATAAACCATAATATAGTTGTAAATAAATAAGTAATAAGTAGTAGAAATTTTGAAAATGGGTCCGAAAAAGAAAATGAACAAAATAAAAACAACAAAAGCAGATGGTGATAGTTATAAGAGTGTCTACCTACCTATTTTTAATTTTATCGTACAGTACGTCAATGTGACGTAAATCGGCTAATCAAACTGTAGTGTGATACTTTACTATAATGTACCTTATTTTCGTCATTCTTTCTAATAGAAATTTGACTCAGTTAGTTTGGTCGCGATTTGATAATTAGAAATTGCAGGTTCGAATCTCAACTACGTTCATTTTGCATTTTCTAAAAAAAGGTTTTATGTTTTTTTTTTTAGGAAAAGTGTTTTTTTTTTTTCAAAATTAATTATAATAAGTAAAATTGTTTTTGTTTTATGTTGAAGACTATTTTGTATATTTTAGTGAAGTTAAATAGAGTTTACCTAGTTATAAGTTTGTTTATAGTCAATTGTAAATAAATAATCCATAAAATGAAGTTTTAAATAAGGTAAGTAGTAGAGTAGGCTAATTTTGAAAATGGGTCCTAAAAAAAAGCAAAATCCAAGAATTCACTATATAAAAAATATCAAAAGCAGATGATGGAAATTGTAAAGTAAGTATCTACCTATTTTTAATTTTCTCAATATTTTGTAAACGTACGTAGTACGGTGACGTAAATCGGCTAATCAAACTGTAGTGTGATACTTTACTATAATGTACCTTATTTTCGTCATTCTTTCTAATAGAAATTTGACTCAGTTAGTTTGGTCGCGATTTGATAATTAGAAATTGCAGGTTCGAATCTCAACTACGTTCATTTTGCATTTTCTAAAAAAAGGTTTTATGTTTTTTTTTTTAGGAAAAGTGTTTTTTTTTTTTCAAAATTAATTATAATAAGTAAAATTGTTTTTGTTTTATGTTGAAGACTATTTTGTATATTTTAGTGAAGTTAAATAGAGTTTACCTAGTTATAAGTTTGTTTATAGTCAATTGTAAATAAATAATCCATAAAATGAAGTTTTAAATAAGGTAAGTAGTAGAGTAGGCTAATTTTGAAAATGACCCATTTTATGACTAAAAAAAAGCAAAATCCAAGAATTCACTATATAAAAAATATCAAAAGCAGATGATGGAAATTGTAAAGTAAGTATCTACCTATTTTTAATTTTCTCAATATTTTGTAAAGGTTTTGCATTATGTAAGGGATCATGAAATATCAATTTCATCATCAATTTTCAATTACTTGGTAACTTACGTAATTTCTTCACAATTATTACGTATTTTTCAAATTACCTGCGAGATCAAATCAGAAATGAGGAGATCCGTAGGAGAACCAAGTTACCGACATAGCTCTGCGAGTCGCGAAACTAAAGTGGAAATGGGCGGGGCACATAGTTCGAAGAGCTGAAGGTCGTTGGGGTTCCAAGGTGCTGGACTAGCGACCTCACACAGGGAAGCTCAATGTTGGCAGATCCCCCACTAGGTGGACCGACGACATCAAACGAGTCGCATGGAGCCGCTGGATTCAGGCGGCGCAAGAACGAGATCTGTGGAAGTCCACGTAAGAGACCTTTGTTCAGCAGTAGACGTCTAAGGGTTGACGAAGAAGAAGGTAAGTATCTAATAATAATGGTGTACAATACCCCAGTTCGTCGTACAATTCGGCTTATCAAACTGTAGTTAGCTAGTTAGGTACTTTACTATAATAGACCTTATTTTCGTCGTTCATTGTATTAGACGTTTGGCTTAGTCAGTGTAGGAGACAGTTGATAGCTAGAAGTTACCGGTTCGGTTCTTCTACCGTGTTTGTTTTGCATTTTCTAAGGGCATTTTTTTAGGACAATAGTATTTTTTTTTTTTTAAATTAATTATAATAAGTAATTTTTAATTTTCAGTCGGAAAAAACGTTTGAAGCTCAATTCTGAGGAACCAAGAACATTGCAAGAGTGAGTAAGGCCTCTGCCCCGAATCTTGCGGGCAGTGGTGCGGCGACGGCGCACTATGGGACGAAATCATATAAACCGTCTCGAAAATCAATAACTTTTTTGTTTCTTGACATTTTGATTTGAAAATTTGTACACGTATTATTGAATGTATAAGCTACTAGAAAAATGAAACGCCAGTATTTTAAAGATAATATTTATTTCGTGAGAGTATGTCAAAAATCAAATTATTTAATTTTCCATAAGTACTAAAAATTTAATTATAATACTTAAAAATTATTTCATTATTAATAATTATTGTCATTTTAGTTATTTCATTAAAAATAAGTACTAGTTAAATAATAAGAATGATCTTATTTACATAATAAAAAAATTTTTTCACCCATGGTTTCGTGTAGAGGACAAAAATTCATTCGGAGGAAAAATATGGAGAGAGCTGATGATTGAGGATTTCGGAGACGGTTGAGGAGCACCGGCCAGGGTATCGAAGATAGGTAGGGGGTGTTCAACCAAATGTCACTCGAAACCTCATCCAATTGGCAGAGAGCCGAACAAAAACTCCAAAATGGCAAATTCAAGATGGCGGCCATACAAATTTTGTTTGTGTCTATCTCGGAGAGTATAAGAGATGGAAGAGTGGTTTCTTTGCAAAAGATAATCAGGATCCGAAGGTCCACTTGATGAATAGAAAAAAATTCAAAATGGCGGAATTTGTTTTTTCCATACAAAATATATGCACGACTTTATACGGTTCCTTTTCAAAATTTCTAATGGTTTCGTACAGAGGACAAAAATTTATTGCAGGAAAAATATGGAGAGAGCTGCTGGTTGAGGATTTCGGAGATGGGTGAGGAGCACGGGCAGGATATCGAAGATAAGTGGGAGGTGTTCAAACAAAAGTCACTCGAAACCTCATCCAATTGGCAGAGAGCCAAAAAAAACCTCCAAATAGGCAAATTCAAGATGGCGGCCATACAAATTTCGTCGGTGCCTATCTCGGAGACTATAAAAGATGGAAGAGTGGTTTCTTGGAAAAAGATGATCAGTACTTGAAGGTCTACTTGATGAATAGAAAAAAAATTCAAGATGGCGGAATTAATTTTTTTCATATACAAAATATATGCAAGACTGTTAGGGTTCTTTTTCAGAATTACCGATGATTTCAAATAGAGGACAAAAATTCAGTCTTAGAAAAAATATGGAAGAAGCTGATGATTCAGGATTTCGAAGACGGGTGAGGAGCACGGTCAGGGTATTGAAGATAGGTGGAGGTTGCTCAAACAAAAATCACGCGAAACCTCATCCAATTGGCAGGGAGCTAAAAAAAACCAAAATAGCGGAATCAAGATGGCGGCCATACAAATTTCGTCGGTGCCTATTTGACAAAGAATAAAAAATCGAAGAGTGGTTTTTTAGTAGAAAATGATCAAGTCTAAGAGCAGAAAAACCGCGGTCCACTGCAGCGGGCCGCGCACCCACGCGCTCTACTAGTTACTATATATATAGCTACTGGTGCTTATTCACTGATTCACTGACTGACTGATTGACTCATTGATCACCTCTCCTGTAAAATTTTGTATGGAAAAATTTTTTTTTACTCATGGTTTCGTATAGAGGGCAAAAATTCATTCGGAACAAAAATATGGAGATAGCTGATGATTGAGGATTTCGCAGACGGGTGAGGAGCACGGCCAGGATATTGAAGATATATATGGGGGGGTGTTCAACCAAATGTCACTCAAAACCTCATCCAATTGGCAAAGAGCCGAAAAAAAGTCTAAAATGGCGGATTCAAGATGGCGACCATACAAACTTCGTCGGTGTCTATCTCGGAGACTATAAATGGTGGAAGAGTGGTTGCTTGGAAAAAGATGATCAGGACCCAAAGGTCTATTTGATGAATAGAAAAAAAATTCAAGATGGCGGAATTTATTTTTTTCCATACAAAATATATGCAAAACTTTGATACGGGTCCTTTTCAAAATTTTTGATGGTTTCGTATAGAGGACAAAAATTCGTTTGGAGGAAAAATATGGAGAGAGCTGATGGTTGAGGATTTCGGAGACGGGTGAGGAGCACGGCCGGGGTATCGAAGATAGGTCAGGAGTGTTCAAACAAAAGTCACTCAAAACCTCATCCAATTGGCAGGGAGCTGAAAAAAAATCCAAAATGGAGGATTCAAGATGATGGCCATACAAATTTCGTCAGTGTCTATCTCGGAGACTATAAAAGATGGAGGACTGGTTTCTTTGATAAAGATGATCAGTTCCCATTAGTCTATGTGATGAATAGAAAAAAATTCAAGATGGCGGATTTTTTTTTGATATACAAAATATATGCAAGACTTTGATACGTTCCTTTCCGCTGATGGTTTCGTATAGAGGACAAAAATTAATTTGGATGAAAAATATGGAGGGAGCTGATGATTGAGGATTTCGCAGACGGGTGAGGAGCACGGCCAGGATATTGAAGATAGGTGGGGGGCTGTTCAACCAAATGTCACTCAAAACCTCATCCAATTGGCAAAGAGCCGAAAAAAAACTCCAAAATGGCGGATTCAAGATGACGACCATACAAACTTCGTCGGTGTCTATCTCGGAGACTATAAATGGTGGAAGAGTGGTTGCTTGGAAAAAGTGATCAGGACCCAAAGGTCTATTTGATGAATAGGAAAAAAATTCAAGATGGCGGAATTTATTTTTTTCCATACAAAATATATGACTTAGCAAGACTTTATGTGGCTCCTTTTCAAAATTTCTGATGGTTTCGTAGAGAGGACAAAAATTCATTTGGAGGAAAAATACGGAGAGAGCTGATGGTTGAGGATTTCTGAGACGGGTGAGGAGCAAGCCCAGGGTTTCGAAGATAGGTGGAGGGTTCTCGAACAAAAGTCACTCGAAACCTCATCCAATTGGCAAGGAGCTGAAAAAAAATCCAAAATGGCGGATTCAAGATGGCGGTCATACAAATTTCGTCGGTGCCTATCTTGGAGAGTATAAAAAGTAGAAGAGTGTCTAGTGTAAAATATTTTATTTTTATATATAATGTTTATTTTATGTTCATTTTATTTTATTGTATAATTTTAGATGTCAACATACGGACATCGTTTCCAAACCCATTTTTATTATAGCGAGCAGCGCAGGAGGCGGAGTCTAAAAAGGTTCACTACCTGCGGTGGACATCGTCCGATAAATCAGGTGATGCAGTCGATGCACCTACGCGGTCCGCGATGGGCCTATGCCGATTGTTTTTAACTTTCCCCTGCGCTGCGCGCTGTATTTAACAACTAAAAGTGGTTTTTTAGAAATAGATGATCAGTACTCGAAAGTCTACTTAATGAATAGAAAAAAATTCAAAATGGCGGAATTTATTTTTTTCATACAAAATATATGCAAGACTAAGATAAGGTTTCTTTTCCAAACTGATGGTTTCGTATAGAAGATAAAAATTCATTTGTATGAAAAATATAGAGGGAGCTGATGATTGAGGATTTCGCAGACGGGTGAGGAGCACGGTCAGGGTATTGAAGATAGGTTGAGGGTGCCCAAACAAAAATCACTCGACACCTTATCCAATTGGCAATGAGCTGAAAAAAACTACCAAAATGGCGGATTCAAGATGGTGGCCATACAAATTTCGTCGATGTCTATCTTAGAGAATGTACAAGATGAAATAGTGTTTTTGGAAAAAGATGATCAAGATCCGAAGACCTACTTGGGGAACAGAAAACACGCGGTTCGCTTTAGCGAGCCGCGGACCCACGCGCCCTACTAGTAATTTTATATACCTAGAACTAAAATATTTTTATTTTTCAACATTATTCATAAAGGTCCTATTATCTGAGAATATTAATCCATGGAAAAATCTTTGGAATCATAACATTCGTTCCAACCATTTATGAGACGGTTTATATTATTTCGTCCCATAGTGCGGCGGCGGCACTATGGGACGAAATAAAAATTTTCTCTAAAATTGATAGTTTGCCCGAAATAGTTATTTGTTCAACAAGATAGCAAAGTTTTTTTGTTGCGAGTGCCTAGTTTGAATCCCGAGCGAGATAAGGATTCTAAGTTAGAATCATAAGAGTAGTGAGGGATTCAAAGGCACAAGAAGCAAAAACTTTGCTATCGTGTGATACATACAACTTTTCACCTCAATAGTGAAAAAATACAACATGTAAGAAAAATATTTATTAGAACATTTTATTTATTTTTTATTCGATAACAAGATAGCCCTTGACTGCTATCTCACCTGATGGTAAGTGACGATGCAGTCTAAGATGGTAGCGGGCTAACTCGGAAGGGGTATAGCAGTGTCAATTCAACCCATACCCCTAATCGGTTTCAACACGCCATCGTGCCGGAACGCTAAATCGCTTGGCGGCACGTTTTTGACGGTAGGGTGGTAACTAGCCACGGCCAAAGCCTCCCACCAGACCAGACCAGAGACAATTTAGAAATTATAAATTCCTATATTGCCCCGCCGGGAATCGAACCCGAGACCTCCCACTTATAAGACCACAGCGCTCACCACTGTGCCAGGGACGTCGTCAAAAAAAATAAAGGATATTAATTAATTAATTTTAAATCTTGCAAAGTTTTTGTTTCAATTAAAAAAAGATTCACGCAAATCGGTTAAGAAATCACGGAGATATCGATATACAGAAGTAGAAAAACAAAACTCCTTCTTCTCCTTTTTCAAAAGTCGCTTAAAAAAGTAGCCTATACTATGCCCGATGATATCAGCTATCTACCAGTGAAAGTCCCGTTAAAATCGGTTTAGAAATCACGGAGATATTGATATAGTAGGTACATAAGTAAAAACATAACTCCTTTTTTGAAAATCGGTTAAAAAAGTAGCCTATATTACTCCTACCATCAGCTATCTGCCAGTGAAAGTCCCATCAAAATCGGTCCAGCCGTTCAAGCGTGATGTTTCGACAAGGGAAATAGGGATTCATTTTAAAAACTAATCCACGCGAGCGAAGCCACGGGCATCAACTAGTAATATATCAATATATAGAATATAGATTAAAAAATTAGGTAATAAATTAAAAAATACAACACCTAACTTAAAACACTATTTATTCAAATTATGTACTTAAAAAAATGTAAGTAATATTGAAATACATACTATGGTAAAAAAAGGCTAAAAATGAATAAGAAAATTAAAAAAACAATATTACATTACTGGTGTTGGCTAGGAATCGAACCTGTACTCTCTCTCTGAAAATAAACTGTAGCCATACTAACCGAGTCATATAAGTTACAATATGATCGACGAAAATAAGTTACAGTACAGACCTAATATAGTTTTGTCAGCCAGACTGAGTCGTTTCTTGCCGCTATCAAGCTAATATTGAGCGCTCGCGCTGCATTGTCCGGGGCTCCCCGCGGTTGGCGGGACTAATACCCCGCGCTTTCCTCTGTCGCACCCCCTCAAATACCTAAAATTCGTCCAGAATAGCGTCTTAATATAAGTAACAGAGATTATAACTTGCAGAAGTTACGCAATGTAAACCACTCGCATAAAAGTTTGATTATCTATTATTTTATTTGTTCATCTCGTTTCACTGTCGGTGGAGTGGTCGCGGTATAACGGGCAACGATCTAACGCTAGTTCTAACTTTTGCAATCTCTTATTTTATTTATTAGGTAATTTTAAAAAGTAGCGGATTATTATAAATATTATTTTCTCGATCTCTACCGCAATTTATAATTATTGTTAGGTAGGTACACAACTGCATAAAACATCCAAATATTCGGCTCAACATTCGGTACTGACCTAAAACCTAAACATTCATAGGTACGCTAGAATCTAAAGTATTCCACGACCGAGACTCTGGGACACACAAAAAATATATATGAAGCCATAAGCCGGTACTCAAGTGCGTTTTGGACTTATGCTCCGATTACACCGATGTTATCGGTTGTCAGTTATCACTGATCCCGCACAGTAGCCGGGTAACGGGATACATGTAGTGCGGTTAGGTGACATTTGTGTGAACGGCGCGGCGCGGCGCGTGCGCCACACCTGCCGCGCACACACACGCGCGCCGCCCGGGCGTGTGTGCGCGGGGTCAAGGCCGCGCCGCGCCGGGCCACGGCCGGTGCGGCGCTACAGGCGGTTACGGCGAGTTCACCGCCGCCACCAGCCACCGCTTGTCAGTTCTCACAAGCACCTTGGCTCGTATGACGCCGTGTATCCACATCTCGTCATCATCTTATGCGACTTCGTAATCTTCTCAATCATAAAAGTCCACGACTCGTGAGTCACACGTCAAGATCTCTTCAAGAGAAAGCCTCTATAGCTCAACGAAAGAGCGCGATTCTGCCTACGTTCGAGTGCCATCCGTTGGACTTGTCGCTCCTCCTTCCATCGCATGCTATTCTAAAATATTATAATGTGCTTTGATTGTACTGTTATGTGGTTTTTGCAAAGATATTATAAAAAAGCGAGGTCAAATAATCATATTACATATTATATTTGTGTTTCGCATAAGACGTTAGCTAGAAACTAGTTTCTAAGATGATGAGTTTATGAAGATGATTCATTCGTTCAATTCAACGTAATATTTTTTCTTTACCTTTTTTATTTAACATTTGCATCCTCTTACTTTTAATACGGGCGCAGTACATGATGTAGTTATTTAATAACTTAAGGAGTTTAATTAATTTTTTTTTAATAAGTTAAAAATATTCGTCATAAGCAAATACTAATTTGAAAGCTTGTAATTTACGGCTGTCTTCCGCGAGACGCGCCGCGCGAGCGGCACCCGCGCCGTTCCCGCATGAGCACAGTAATTTCAACAAAATATAAATTAGTAAGTAGCCAAATAAAAGATTAATTAAATGAGATTACATTAATTATGTCAGTTGTTGTTGTCAAATTTTCCGCTTGTGGCCGCGCGGCGCGGGACGGCCACGATTTATGATATGCCCCGGCTCGTTCCGTTTAACATACTCCTGTCCTGCCTTTGACGTGTAGGTTTACCTTTGTAAAAAACTGAGGATAAAAATACTGATGGATACAGTAACATCGAAGTTAGGAAATTCTAGTGCAACTGATTAGTTTAACCGTTGAACTAGTGGGACTTTATTTCAGTAGTGCAACTAAATCCTTTTAACAGTTGAACTACTCACGCAGTCATCGGTTGGGGATTTGGAGAGCGACATAAGCTACTTTTTAAAAACAAACACGTTACTAATAGGGTAGCCCCTTTAATTTTTAATTAATTTTTATTATTTGTTGTTATAGCGGCAACAGAAATACATATTCTGTGAAAATTTCGACTGTCCGCCTATTACGGACAATGAGATACAGCTCGCTGACAGACAGACCGACGGACGGACAGCGGAGGCTTAGTAATAGGGTCTCGTTGGTTACCCTTCGTGTACGGAACCCTAGAAATCGTGGTTTTGACTCACTCCAGCAATGCTAGAGACGGCAAGTTGACATGTTGTAGGTACACAACATTACTGTTATATAATTTTTTTTAAAGAGCAACCGTCGAGTTTCTTTCTTGTTCTTTTCAGTTGGAACGACATTCCGAACCAATGGGAGATACACCCATAATTCATGATATACCTACTTAACAATTCGAAAAAACTTTATAAAAGTTTAATCGTGTATCGTCTATTCTAGTTTAATTCCATCGCTTCACTTGTAATCACAACTCGGGTACAACGTACTTCACCGTTAATAGGTTAAGGCTTCTTGCGAACCGCAGACCTTTCAATTTTCAGAAGCCTGCCATAACCATTGGGCTATTGAGGTTTCAAATGAGCTATTGAGTTGAACGAATGATAGTCTCATCGACTGCTAATAGTACCTAATGACAACAACGACTTCCGTCTTATATTTGACTGTTGTATTTGTATCAGCTGAGCGGTTGTTTGTCGTCGCAGCGAAGGCTAGGCCGATGCTAGGCCGCGTGTAATCGGTTCTGTTGTTGTGAAGGTGTTGTGAAGGTGTTGCGGAGACCGCTTTGTGATATTTACGAGGGCCATTTGAATAGCTAATTGTTCCCGCTGAGCACCGCCGCAACCTTCATTTGCATACATTTAATTATAAATATTGTTACACATCTAATCTTATATACTTGCTCTAGCATGATGCCTTAATTAACTCGGACAGCACGACTCGTAACAGATGTATCTAGATAATGTTCTTTTTGTAGTAGGTATTAGCTGATTTATATCTCTCTGCCCGCCGCAGTAACCGCGCCTTGAATGATTTGCATAAAGCTATTAAATTAATGTAGACATAAGGAAATATATGTTTTAAAATTTAAATTTGGACAGACACCGTTTTATCTTCTTTGACTGCTTCAAATATTTTTTGCGGATATATTTAGCTAACTTCTACAGCATTCGAATGAAGAAACAATAGTCAGTTGCCGAACATTGTCTTCGCCAGCCATCAAAATTTTTTTTACTCCAAGTCGCCAGCACATGACATTGCAAGGGAAAGCAATACAATATATGTACCTAGTGCGAATTTTTGATTATGATGAATATTGCATAATAATTAAATATTTACTAGCTTTTACCTGCGACTTAGTCCGCACGATGTTAAGTTTTTTTAAATCCCGCAGAAACTGTTTGTTGTATGTGTTTCTGTTTCACTCTCCAAGCCCTCAGGTATAGCCGGGCAAAATATCAGTCCGTAGTTTTCATGGGACGTGATTGAAATACAAACCGACAGACAAACAAAACCCACTTTCACATTTGTAATATTAGAAAGGATTGCAAATTATTCAGCAAAGAGAAAAAAGAATACAATCAGAAAAGTAAGTTAAAACTGGGAGCTTAGGAAACCCAGAAAACAGACATATTTATTTTTAAATTAAATATTGAATTTGAGACGTTCGTAATCTCTTACGATTTTTATTACGAACTAATCACGAACCCCCTGTAAGTGCGGATCAACATTTATTTAAACAACACTCCGTCGGGAATATTTATGAACTCGAACTCGGCTTAAAAACATTCGCCGTTGGACGTGTGTGTGTGTAGTGTGTACACAATTCATACGCTATTCATAGTAAGTAGCCTTTTATTTCATCCCCTTATCTCGAGAGGGAGGGTAAAGTGTTTTAAGACCTTCCAAATTGATTCTCTCTCCATTTTTATGCTCCACTTGTACCTAAAGTTTTTCTTCACATTTTTTATTCGCCAATAAATGCAATCGCTCGTTCTCCTACGAGTAGGTACATCAACACTTGGTCCCTTATGACTAACCCTCCCTTTCGTACGTTGTACAATATTTTGCATAGTTCTGCTACTAACTTACTAACTAAAGTACCTACCTAACTTCATTTAAGATTTAAAGATAAACTGTGGATTACCAATAGATAAAATAATAGGGTACCTAAGGATGCCGAATATGAGATAGTTGCCAAATATGAGATAGTTAGGTTTTGGCGAAACTAATCGCCGCAGCTATTTTGCGATACTGTCGCCAGAAGCCACGTGGCAACAGACCGAAACATGTGTTAGTGCTTCCCAGTTCGAGACGAAGTCAGGTTGTGTATGTGCGGATTTTTACGAAACCACAAAACCCGATTTTTGACAGCAAATATTAACGAGGTATGTTACAACTTTATAGTCACACTAAATGATTTAAATTTACAGTGATTGTATCAGTTATATGATTAATTTTACAATACATTTGCAGTTTAGTTGTATTTTCTTCGTCAAGAAATAATAGGCAGCCTAGTTTTTAAATTTGGGTGTTTTCCTAATATGAGACACGTGAGGGCTCCTTAAATGAGATATCTCATATTAGGATGTATAGAAATACGACTATTTAAAAACCTCTTTTTCTAGATGCCGTCGATCAAAGAAGTCCTAGGACCACGATGCCATAATACGGGCTGTGAGGGCAGTCCGAAGCAAACAAATATGTTACCTAATAGCGTCAAAACTTTCGATGTTCCTAAGAGTATCCTAGAACGTTATGTCAAAAAAGATGCTAATGCAGAAGTATTTGTCAAGGTTCATGGGAAGACCTCCAGCTTTTTCTGACTATTTAGAAGCAAAAATAGAAAAATATTGGAAAGTTGGACTAACGATTTTATGGGTTACATCTACATCTGAAGAACATCAAGCACTTGGCACAAGCATATGATAATATATTATTAAGTTGTTACTAAAACGTTTTTATTTAGTAGTACGATGTTGTAGATGAATAAATATAGCCAATAAAAATTTTTTTTGAATTGATTTCTTTCCTTTTTCTCTAAATCTATACTATCTCATATTAAAAACCCTTGGTATCTCATAATAGGAGACCATTTCCCTGAGACGTAATTTCTGACTTTTCTTATATTATCTGATATAACAAAAAATCTATTATATCTAGCACTAAACGGTCTTTCAAGGATAAACTTCATTAAATACTTGTCGAATATAAATAATTTTCATAGTCATTAGTGCAATAGTTTATTTTTTATGGCCGAATATGTAAATGGTATCTCATATTCGGCATCTTTACCCTATTCTGTCTTAGATAAAAACAATATTTTAAGTATCATTGTACTATTAAAAGCGGTGATAGCCTTATAGTGATTGCCTCGCTTCTTTTCGGGAAGTCTAGGATTTGAACCCAGGCTCGCATGTCTGTAGAGTTCCCCGCGATATTGTCGTGTAAAGTGGCGTGTAAAGTGCCAGTCCGGGCTTAGCGTCTAGGCACTAATTATTGTAGTGTACTCTAAAGGCTTCTCGGTCGAGAGGAGCGCCATCTAGCGGCGGGCCGACGATGAGTTGTGGTGAATGAATGAATGTGATAAGAGTATACGTTATGAAAATTGCTACCGTATCCTAAAATTAGGAATAAATTGCCGAATCTAATTTAATAACTATTAACTGTTTTGATCACTTCTCTAAACAAAATAAGTCCTATAATTTTTCAATTTTTCATAGATCGTTTGGGAAAGTGAGAAATCGTAAAAGACAAAAATTAATAACCTGTCTTGGTAAATACGTAGATTTATAAAGCAGAAACCTTGCAATAGCGCATAAATGCATTTGATCGCGAGTGTCGTAAATACGTTATCACTTATCACACACAGGACTCGCTCCGTCGCGCGTCGAGCCGGCGGCGCGGGCTTATCAATCAGTCTCAGCACCTCTCGATATACAGATGAATAACTTTGTGAATAAGACGCGCATAGGTGAGGTCGATAATACTTTGTGTCCTTATTCAGTCGCGCACCCATTTTCCGAAAATCTAGCTTTCTCGTCTCGTCTCGCGACGTCGCGTCCTCGTAGAAATCGGTTTTTATTCTTATAAACCCACAGTGATCTTTTCTTTTTCCGGGATAAAATACTTTTTACCTCCCCGTTTGCCTAAGTCTTTCCAGGCCCCCAACTATACCTGTGCAAATAATCGTCGATCTGTTGTTCTGTTGCTGGGTGATTGAAGGACAAATTACAAATAAACACTCGCATTCACAATATACCTACTCGTATTAGTAAGAAGTAAGATGCCTTTGCATTCCCTTTCAAAAAGAATTCTAAATCTGCGATAGAAACATTACACATAATATGAAACATTTTCCAATTTTTATGAATTGAATTCCTCCAGATTTTTTGTGAAGTGGTTCGTGTCGTGTACCTACCTATTCTGTTGTCTTTGGTCTGACAGCGGCCAGCGCAGCGCTCCGAACGCGTCGAGCGCGAGCGCTGTCCGCGGTCTCTGCCCGTGTATAGCGAGTAGCGGTCGCTCGTTGAAGGTGTGTGTTCAACTGCGGATAATTACGATAGGTACGATGAGTAATTGCTTAAATATTGTAATGAGCTCACTTTATTTATTCATTTCGGAATGAGGTAGCGATGAGAGCGTTTCCAGGAGTCGAATCTCGCTCATTTAACAGTGTGCCTTGATTAAGCGTAAGAAATTGTTCATGTTTATGTTCATGTCCGGTTTCGGAGCTCATCGCGATCACTTCTGATTGGCCGATTCCCTCTCGCTATTGACTAAAATGTACTGTTGCAACAAGCATACCAAAAATATAGCAAATCACTAGAATTGAGCTTTTAGCGATTTAATGACCTTGAGGTTTTCAGTTATCGGCGCTGCCCGCCTTAGACGAAGACACTTACATTTCATTCTTCTTCAAGAACTTCACTATTTTTACATTTTAAAATGCTCAAAAATGTAAATACGTATACCTATCATTATGGAACGAAGACATCAGAATCATGAAATAGATGTTTTTTCATACAAATGTAAATAAAAACACAATCAAAATAGGTTCATCTTTTCGGGAGCTACGATGCCACAGACAGACACACAAAAAACACACTTACATCCCGTCGTTTTTGGGGGTTTAAAATATGCAATGCATTACATAAAAAGGTTTTAGTAAAATGTATTCAGTTAATCTGTTATGTTAAACATATGCAAATTGATTACTATAAGCCATAAACATAGTAGGTATTATACTATAAGCAGTCAAAACGATCAGTCTAATGTACTCGCGTGTTGGACAAGTCACATCGTTCGCGTCACATTGTCATTCGGCGTGCGTCCGGGAGGCCGCGGCGCCGTGATTGGCTGCAGCATCAGCCAGCTATCTGCATGCGAGCGAACACGAGCGATTTGCATCCTAATGGCTCGCGGAGCCCCGAGCCCGTCAATGTGGGCGCCGACAGTTTGCATCCGAGGCGGTATGGAGTTCGCCCACGTGGCCGCGTCCGCACAGCCAACCGATTGTTTAATATTTTAATGATATTAGGCAATTGGTACCGTTTATTCGTATCTTAGATGCCATAGTAATGGTTCAATGAATACATTTACGTATAAGCAAGTAAGCACTTGGTGACAATAAGACAAATAGGTAGGTACATCATGATTTACTCGTAAGAATTGGTCGACCTCGAATGAGAATAAAATCACGTAATTAGATTTGATAGTGAATACGCAACGACATCACGAAGTAATAGGTAGCTGTTTGCACATTTAATTTCCAATAAGATTGAGTAAATCAAATTCGACGGCAAAAATAAGAATATAATTGGATTTGACGTGTCATTATAATATAATATACCTACCTAATAGATTTGAGTACCTTCTTGGCGTAGTGGTGAGCACTGTGATTTTAAAGTGAGAGATCCCGGCTTTGATTCTCGGCGGGGAATAATTTCTGAAATGTTTCTGTGAATGTCTCCGGTCTGTCGTCCGTCCCTCCATCTCACTATCTCAGACTGCATCGTCACTTACCATCAGGTGAGATCGCAGGCAAGGGCTATCTTGTCATCGAATTAAAAGAATTCAGGTAGGTACACGTTCAATCAGTTTTATCTACATTCTTATTGTATCACAGAATTTAACATTGCATAATATTATTTAGTAAAAAAGTGCCGACTTTGTACGGTCGGCTTGAAGCGATCGAGCAATTATTATTACGGCCATTAAGTAATCTGCATATAGATCTGTATCATGAACAACGCCGATGAGCATGCCATGTTTTTCCTGTAGGAAGTGATAGGAAGAAACATTTTAATGGGATTTTTCAACAACATTAGCGACGACTCATCGTTGGATCAGTTTGCACGTAACCGTTGTATTACCTACTAGTTACTGCACGCGCGCACGCGGGCGCGGGTATATCAACTCTATTATACCTACTTATTACATTGGAAGTTGGGTCCTAGTTGGAACACTTATTACAATTGGATTTACCATTATTGTCGTAAAGTGCCAGTTTCTTCTAATTTCTCACAGAATTTTAGGCACAATTTTTTTTTAATTTTCTATTCGACAACCCGAGCCAAGGGCTCGGGTTGTCGAATACACTAAACACATAATTACAAAATATAAGGATACATAACTACAAAATATAAGGATTCAGTTATCGGGCTATCTCGGAAAGGTTGGAAAGGGGCAGATAATATATTGGCGTATTATAAGTTGAATCCATACCACTAATCGATTTGTACACGCCATCGTACCGGAACGCTGTTGGCGGTAGGTCCTTTAGTTGAATAGTAGATGTTTTCTAAAATAATATTTCGAGTTGGTTTAGGCAAGCGCAGAGCCGGCGAGGCGTAGGGACTGCAAACCAGTGCAGTGCGGTGTAGTGCATCGGCAGTGTCGCGCGACCGGGACTTCGTCTCTGCACATTCCGGGGGCGAACGTTTATTCCGCTTATCTGAATTTTAAATTGGGGTCCCCTTGTCCCCCCTCTTCTCCCGCCGCGGCTCGTTCCGCTCGGCATTCCTAGCGGGCCGCCATCCACCCGTAAAAACCCAATCAAGTAGCTATTTTTGTACCGCATGCCGCGTTTGACACACGACTTCACTTTCAGCTCCCGGAACACTGAACTCCTCCGTGCGGGCACCGGGCTGTGCCGCGTTGTCTGCGCCCACTTTACGCGGTTACCGTGAATTAGATCCTTTATTCGAAAGTTCTACGCCTGAAGAACTTCCGTGACTCACGTGGGGCGAGCACTTCGTGTGCTTAACAAGAAATGCAATTAATATATTTTGCAATTTATCGCATCCTGTAAAAACAAGAATGCAATTTGCATGTTCACACCGGACGCGGCCCGGTAGCGCGGCCCGGTAGCGCTTACTGTTTCTTCCCGCTTGTGAGATACCGTGCTACAGCAATTAGAAATTAGATACCTATATATAAACTGAATCAAATATTCTAGAATGCATTATGTGATTCGATGAAAAATATCGATCTACGGTGATTCGTGTGTACAAACAAATAAAATAATTTGTAGTTTCAGTCTGTTATCCCGCAGTAAGAATAACTGTTCAAATTCACCTACCTACTGACCAAAGTTTTACGTAATCGAAACCCAAACAATGTCTTACATTTCAAGTAAAAATTTTGGCCTGTTTTCCATCTTTTCCGAGCTAATCTTCAAACGGCTGAAATACTTCATTCCGATAGCTTTTACATATTTTATGATCTAAGTATATGTACAGGACTTAATTTCCAAAGAAGCTGTGTGAGAAATGACCTAGCATTCTGTGTATATAGGACAAAGATCCCAGGAAAATTAAGTGCTTCTGGCTACTTTAGCCGTGGGAAAATATCTGAATAAAATAACAAAAATGGTTCAGCTAATATTGCTAGTAAGTAATCGAATAGTTCAATCGAAATGGAAAACCAATAAAGTTTATTAGCGCGTTACGATGAAGAACTTAATATAAAAATAACTTGCACCGCAAAAATGTGCGGGGAATCTTCCAGCTCCATACGGGTAAAGCGGTTCCAATTACCCGTCGGGCCCGGCGCCCGCAGAGCGCGCGCTCAAACGGCGCCGCAGTGGCTCAGCGCTCAGCGCTGCGGCGCCGTCGCTATTTGTCCGTCATGTGATTTAATATTCCGCCGTGGGAACCACGCGGCCGTGCGACACTGCACTCCACTGTCGTGTCCATCTCGGACTACACACCGACAGATATAGATGTACACAGACTGAGCTCTCGAAGAGAGTGAACTTAGAGGGACACTTCGAAGTTTTAAGTTAAGTTCCATTTAGACAGTGCCGGTGATCTGAATGCATCGCCGGCCCACTGCTGGGCGAGTGTCTCCTCTCAGAGTGCGGATTGGCAGACTGTGAGAACATTGTGGACGATTCTCAGGCATACGGGTTTCCTCGCGATGTTTTTGGTGGGTTTTATTCCACCCGAACTAATTTACCGAGCAAGCGGGGTTGTAAGTCCCGCGCGAGGTCGCTGGTTTTGGGATGATTATATTAGTGGACTGTATATTTTGATGTTTTAATTTCGATAGTTTCCTATTTCTGGGCAAAACTTCAATCAGCGGGAACGAAATTAAAGAATCCACTCACCTTTTGATGCCGTCGGTCCGCCCGCGCCAGGCCGAAGATGGGGTCGCGCTTGTCCCGCTAGATAGTTCGATTGGAAAATGTAAAATCTTGAGTTCGATTAGTTCGGCACACACACACTTCACTAGACAGCTGCCATATACGTGAATTTAAAGTTCGTACCGACGCGACGAGAAGACGATGTCAGAATGTCCAGATTTTCGGGACAGCACTCGACAGCGAGCGGGCGTTACTCTCGAGGCGTCTTGCGAAGAACTAATTGTCCGCCGCTTGCGATGGCGGACGCGAACGATCGACGAAAAGAGGGTGGATCGATAAAATCGAACTCACCGAATTGACGGTGACAGTGACATTTGCCCAGATTGTGTAAACCTATCGAAACAAAACATCATATTTCTAAACGTTTTCCTTGGCCCTTAAAGTGTTATTTGCCCGCTTACAATTATTTAAACAATGCTAAATTACAACTTGTTCCCCGCTAAGGGGCGGAACGACTCCACAGCTGCGCCGCTTTCAATTTGAAGTCGGTTTATTCGTCGGCCAGAGAACAGCTTCATTTGACCGAAAATCACTCAGATCAAACTCAGACACTATTGCAATAATTTACGAATGACATAATCTTATCTTTCAATTTAATGAATGGGTCTGTGTTTGTGTTATGTAATTATACAGAGGTATTTCTGGGGTGGAGATTTATTTTATGTATTTTTCATCGCGTTTTAATCCGAAAACAACCGTATCTATTAATTAAGTATTCTGTAAACGATTTCGATGCTTTTAAAACTGGTGGATGTGAGTATACCGGTTACATTTTACTTTCTTTTTACTTTGGCCTTATGAACTATTTGCATACTTTAAAGTTTAATTATAATATTATTCTGATGCGGTGAAAAAAGTTTTTATTAAGCGCTCATTACACGCGATATTCCCCGCGGCTGCCCGCGGGCGGGCGGCGGTGTGCGTGTGTCGGGACCTAATTAATAAATCACGAAGGATCCTCCTTTGAGCTTAATTACTTTTAAGATATCGTTGTCTTTGCTTTCGTCAAAAAAGGATCTAAAAAAAATCATTTAGCATTTACCCAGTCTTGGCACGTGTGTATGAGATACACCGTACAACATTAAAAATGAAGTTTAAAAAATCTTTGTAATATGATAAATGCGAATGTGTGTTTGTTTGCTCTTTAATCATACAGTAATAAAACAAAGTATCGCCGAGTTCTTTTTGCAAAGTATAGGTGGTGATCTAGAGTGATATAGAGTTCTTTTTAACCTGGAAAAGCAGAGAGTCCCTGCGAGATTTAACTAACTAACCTAGTTGAGTACCTACTTACCTACGTAGAGGTCGATATTGTATCACACGATACTCATTATCATTTCAATAATAATAATTCACGGAGGTATTAACTACTCCGCAGGCGAGTATCAATACCAGTAGCGTGTCAGGGTGTATTATGTTTAGACGCGGTGTAATATCGGTGCACATAAATGTCAGGATGGTTTTTGTCATATCGAAAGCGAGAGGTCGGAAAGGTCGCGGTCACACGCTGCCGGCGCCGGATGTTGCGCGTCGAGCGACCACTGGCCAGCACTGGCGACCACTGGCTCAATATAATGGCATGCGTGATGGCGAGAGCGCAGCGCGCACGCGATCCCGTGGTCGCGGCCCGTACACACCGTGTTCTCTAGTGAAGTAACATTAACAAACTGTGTTTGTTTTCCGAGATGGTCAATGGAATCGATATTGAGATAGCCGGTCGCGTGATTCTTCTTACAAAAGTATTAAGCTGGAAGGTCCGTTTCTATTGTTCTAGATAGATTTATGATCTGTTTAAAGACAAGTCTTCGAACAATACGTGTAATCAGTGAAGGCGTTTGAGTTGCTACGTAAGGGCCACGCGTATGTGTGTATATATATTTATTTTTATACTACAACAGCTAAAATTACATCACATGGCAAGACATGAATAGCCAATTCTAGGCGCTACGATAAAGACAGTCCTCCTTTTTTGGAGTCGGTTATAACGTAATGCTTTAATAGTAGGTAGGTAGGTACGTTCTGTATCAATTGAGCAAGTTAAGATGCATCGGAAGCTATTGTATAGTTTTCAATTGATTAGTGTCGGCGGACGTCGCGCGGCGGGACTAGCGACTGGCCAGTGCCACTAATTAAACATAGTGACTGGATAAACAAACACACAGACACGCGAGGCGTTGATTAATGCTCGGCGGGCGCGCTGCCGGCGCGGACGTAATGCGGCTAATTGGGAGACGCGCTTTGTGCCTGGACGGGTCGGGCAGCTCGACTCGAGCTCGCCGACGCTCAGCCACAATGCCGCGCCCGCGCCGCCGACCCTCCGCCGGCCCTCCGCCGGCTGGGTCGCGACGTGCGCTACGCGTACGATAAATTAATTATGTCATGATTATTGTTAATGTATGTATTACTAGTTATAAACTCTTAAAAAATATTTTTGTAGCCGTTGCTCGGCCGTCTTGAGAATCAAATTCAGATTCAATTTACACAATATTACTCATCTCGACGCATCGCCGGCCTGCGAATACGCGACGGACCCGAACCTCCTCACGATGAAAACCTCCTCAATCTGAGAGAAGATTCGTGTACTTTCACATTCGTGATCGGGTGACATCGTAAACTTTTGAGTGTATTATGAACAACTCTCCAGCATACAAATAATAAAATGTAAATAACTTAAATGCAATTTTATTGAATGTGATTAATAACATATAATGACACCAATTACAACATAACTAAAACCTAAATTAAAAGAAAATCTTAAATACTGTCAAAAAGTAAAAGCTAAATATAAACGAAAATTGAAAACCCCCCTACCTACGTGTAAATCTTTGGCCAGACTTACGATACAGTTGACATCCTGTTACCCAGTTGTCTGCTCCATCATCAAATCCTTTTCTCCCTCTCTCTCACCTCTTTTTCCGTCGAGGGCTAAAAAGCAAAATTATTTTGAGTAATTAAATTAGGAATATAATAAGTCGACCAACAAAATTTATTTTTTGGCATCAAAACCTAGCTTCTAATTTAATAACTCAGCAACGGGAAAATGATGAAGCTTCTAATATACTAACTCGGCTTCTTCACAATGGCCACAAAATATTCCAAAGAAAGCATCAAATAAAGAGCCACTATTTTTATTATTGTCCACTGCCACTGCACGATTTGGTGCGAGCGAGATGGATACGACTGGCCATTTGCACGATTTCGTTGGTGCGAGTGAGACGGTTGCGACTGGCAATTTGCACGATCTCGTTGGTTATGGCTATTTGCACCAATCAGAGAGCGCGATTCAAAACATGCATTTGTTTTTTTTGTTGTTCTGTTGTTAGTGTGTTAATATTGCAATTATTTTTGTATAATTTTTTCTTTAAACTAAAGTTAGGTTAGGTTAGGGTTATACATGAATATTCAGGTGCCCGGCCGAAGGCCGGGCACTTAAGTTCTGTTGGGATCGTAAACCTACCTAAAACTAAAAAAAAAGTTGAAAAAAGATTTGTTTTTTTTTTTCAAAAATGTTATAATGTTATGTGTAGGTATTTATCTTGAGTTAAATTTAAAAACAATCATTTTTTAATTTCATTTTATCAAAAAAAAAAACGTTTTTTTATTTAGTTAGAAACATTTTTTTATTTCATTTTTCTCACAAAAAAAAAATAAAAATGTGGTTGAAGATTTGGTGTATTATTTGATGCTAATATTTAAGTATTTTAGGAGTTCACGGTTTGAAGCTAAGTTATAAATATAGATGCTAAAATTATATTTTTTAGAGGCTCACTAGTTGAAGCTGACTTAGTAATTTAGAAGCCAATAATGGTATTAAATAGAAGCTCGTTTAATTACATGCCATTAAATTATAAGAAGCACCAAGTGACTACGAGACGAATGGCCAAACCTACATGTTGGTCGCAGTAGACATACATTTTCTAATAAGATGTAAGTTTAAATGTGAATCGAGAAAAGCTAGTTCTATTCTTATTAGCTGCAAGTATACGTACTGTTTTAGAATCTAATTGGAAATCGACATTCAAAATATTAAGTCAGTTGCATTGCTTAGGCATATTATCATGTTAGTTAGTTTGGAAATACAAGTACAAACCTTTAGACGGTGTATCTCCAACTGGAACTAGAGGGATACTTAGCTTCTACGATAGAATACTATTAGAAATGTCGACCACTAGGTAATTGGATTTGGTGGATGTAATGACAACGGTACCGCTTAATTACTTAATAAGTTTATGTTATAATTTACAAAAAAAAAGACGTGTGGCACTCGGGGACTGCCGCGGTAAAGCTATTACATAGCATTTTTTATCAACGCCATCTAGCGGTGAGAGGAGTCCCGTGTCAGGTTATTTTCGTTACGGAATTTCTGGATTCGGTCTCCACGCTCAAGGCCCGCGATAGAAGCTATGCAATAGCTTAAAAAGAAAAATTTCTGTCCAATATATATTTTTTTTAATTATTCAAATATTTTTTATGTTACTTACGGGTTTTGGCCGTAAATTTACATAGTAAGAAAGAAAGTACCCATAATTGTGAATTTAAGTAGTAATATTCATTACATTCGAGAGTCGTAAGGCTCTGACAGACAGACAGACGGAGGAGTGGTAAGTCACCCTAGAAGCTAGAAAGATCTCGCTTCGCTTGGTCGATAAATAGATATTTTGACTTCATAATATTCGCGAAGTACAACACCGGCACAAACGACATCAACGCACGCACGGTGCGCGCCGGCAACGCGCAGGCAACGCGCAGGCAACGCGCAGGTGCCAGCGTTTTATTGTCTAATTGTTATTCTCTAGCGTACGGGTAATGTGTACTGCGTACTTACTGCGTACGATTGATGCGGTATCTAAATATGTGTATGTAAATACCTACGTACAGGCGTACTCGCCGATCGCGGCGCGAACGACGCCCGCGCCAGTGCGATGTGATGTGACACGCAACCGATGCTAATCTTTAGTTTTTACTCATGCGATGAATTCTAATAGGTAGGTACGTTTTTATATATGTCGACATATTATACCTAATATATCGGCTATATATTATATTTAAAAAATAAAATAGGCCGTCACATGTTAAGGGTTATATTAAGGGTCACATAGGTATTTCTATTCATAATTCCTATAGGAATACACATATTTTTCAAACGAACCTACTCCTTGAACCTGACATTTGAGCATTATATTACGCTAAATCTAGCCCAAAGCGTCTCGAATCAAAATCGATCGATCACAAAAAATAAAAAATCAAGCCATTGCTTTGAGACTTCACTGCGAGCGAGATACAATCAGCAACATTACTATCCAAATCTCTCTATAGTCTATAATAACGCTGTTTCCATTTTAATGCACTTATTGGAAAAAATATTAGGAAGTAAAAGATTTTCTTAATGAACAAATCCCTTGGAAATGATTTGCTCGAATGACTGCTGTACCTAATAGTTCTAATAATTCAATCCTAATAGTATTTTGAGATGACGATAACTGATAATAAAAACAACACCGCTGAGTATTTTACCGGCTCTTCTCACACCAGGGCGCGTTTACAATCCTCATAGGTTTAGATTTCAGGTCAATCCGATGATCTGTTGCGACGTTATTAATGCGTGAAATTAGCATACTATCCTGCGGAGACTGTTGGTTTTTCTGGGGTTAAAAGTAGCCACTCAAGTAACAGAGTATATATTGAGTGTGAGTTGAGGCAGTGTTAGGGTAGGTAGGCGCAACAACCTGCACGTCGCTATCGCTGGACGGCGACGGCGGGGTGCGGGCGGGGTGCGGGCGGGGTGCGGGCGGGGTGCGCGGTGTCGTGATACTCCAACAGATAGCGCACCGAGCGGAGGCCGGGTCCGCACTCCGGCGAGCCGCGCGCGCGGCCCGCGACTGCCGGTCGGGTGTCGGAAATGTACAAATCATTCCCAATTTCATCGATTACTTCACTCTCCGATTGTTATTAGGAGATTACGTCTAAACAGATACCGGCCTGTCTCCCGCGGCTCGCATTACAAACCTACCTACCTACCTAAAGTACCTACCTATTTATGTTCCGTAGCAGTTTGGGCTGGTAACAGTGGTAACTTATGAATATCTACTACAACATTTATACACTACACAAATATTGCTTTTCCTTCCTTCTTACCTAAAGAACTTTACTTCATTTCGTTGTTTATACTCTCCCGATGCACTATAGTCGCATGCCTCCCGTCTCGTGGCATAAGCTTAGTGTATACGATTACGAATACGAAGATATATTGGGTGATGTATTCACATCGAGCCTTAAAATGTAAGTGATTTCTTTTCGTCTTCTTATTTTGACGAAAAACACTAAAATTCGCTTCGTAGAGAAAGAGGTAGAATTTTTTATCCAACGTGCCGCTGGCGCTGCACGCGGCCGCTAGTGCTGCACGCGGCCGCCGTGCAGTAAGTATAGGAGGCAGGAGCAAAACGGAAACGACATATCACCACACACACCCTCCAAAACACTACGCACCTACGCGGTTCCGTCAATCTAAGCTTCGCTCCACTTCTTTGATTTATTTAAAGAATACTTAAAGCGAGGAAAATTAAAAAACATCAAATTATTTAATAGCATCGAACAAACTAAGTTAACAATGACTAATTCGTCACAAGATATCCATTAAGAGATAATAATCATATCTTCTCGCATCATCTAATACTGGAAGGGTAGAGTGGGTACCGGGGCCCGGCGCGGCGCCTGCGCCGACCCTCGGCCGCGCGACGCACACACGCGCAGAGCTGCCACACAGAGCACGCATGTAGGTACCTCATTGTAGATAATAGGGTTCCAATCTGAACACCACGCATATATATTATATGCATTTGGCATAAGTAGTTTACATTGTTCAGTTACAATATATTTTTGTAAATTAGAGCACCTTAACTTTTCTATACTAATTATAAATGGTTATTTATATTACCTAAGTACGTTAAATTATAATAAAGTATCAAATTGTTATCACGTGATCGTCAGCCTCGAGCTAAACGAAGAAGAACATTAATTAACTTATTACCTTATTAATTTATAATATGTATATTATTCTTGTACAAAACAAATACCTATCAAACATAACATGAAATAATCAAACGGAGGAAGGTGGAGCTTTTTTCAATTATAACTTCCAACTTCCTTCGGGACTTACCATGGACTTACAGACCGTTGTAGAGCGGCCTACCGTAGCGGCCATCGACACGCATGATGCAAACGCAGTTCGCGTCGCGTCGGTGTCGCATCGGTGTCGCGTCGCTGTCGCACCGGTGTCGCGTCGGTGTCGCGTCGGTGCCGCGGCGACGGGCGGCGTTCGGCGGCGCGCTCAAAGCGGATAATATCTTCATAAATCGATATTTCCCCGCTAATAAAGCGATATTAATTATCTAGTATTCAAATCTCGGCGCGTCGTGACCGGCGCGCGTGACGCGCACCGCGGACTCCGCTGCCACTACCGACCGCGACCCAACTTTAAATATTTCTCTTTCTTATAATCAACTATTTATTTACAGAGCTTTACATATAACTTTTGAAATATTAACATACTCATTACTCAATAATCAAAAAATACCAACATTTATCAGGCCCAAAGCTTATAAGCGTAAATTGAAAAATGAAAACACCTCCGACACGCGAGTCTATGGCGTCAATACGTACCTACGAATCACCGGACATCCTGTTTCCTACTTAGTTTTCTACTCCATCATCAGGGTCTCCGTCTCGATCCTCGATCATCAATCATCATCGTACTTGCACTTACTCATTGAGACCATTCTAAAGAGCCCAAACACACTATAACTGCTGTAAAGTGCTGAAAAGTTGTGCATCCCACAGATGCTGCAGCATCAGCTCAAGATTACCATGCCTCGGAAATAATTCGAAGTATCAGTAGGTACACCACACTTCAAATCAATCGCACCAGTGAAAGTTTGTGAAACCATTCAATCGAGTACGATATTAGCTGATGATCTTCAATTGCCTCAAAAATATTGGTTCAAAGTAGGTAACTCACAATTTAGGTAGATTGTTCAAAGGTAGAGCAAAAAGATACCGAATTTCACAAGATGATAGTGACCTGCCACATCTCTCGCATCGGATAGAAAGCTACAGTAAGAAACCAAAGTTACAGCGCCTGTTACATCATTGGTTTAATGTGTACCGATCGCAATAGAGCGCGTGTCGATTGGAGGCCACATGAGCCTAATAGATTTATATTATAAACTAGCTTTTTCCCGCGGCTTCGCTCACGTTAAGTTAGATTTTTCAAACACCTATTTTATCCCTTTAGGGGTTGAATTTTCAAAAATCCTTTCTTAGCGGACACCTACGTTATAATAGCTATCTACATGCAAAATTTCAGCTTGATCCGTCCAGTAGTTTGAGCTGTGCGTTGATAGATCAGTCAGTCAGTCAGTCAGTCAGTCAGTCAATCAGTCACCTTTGCCTTTTATATATTTAGATTCCGAGGCCGGTGGGATTCGAACCCGCCGGGATCTCTCTGGGAATCGCGCCCGAGTGTGTTGACCGTTACACCACGGCCAAATTGAACCACACGTCAGCCACGAAATTAGTGATATGTATCTACTTTTTCGATCAGTTTTATAGCAACTATTAGCGACATCTAGCAGCGACATATTACAGCTGTTGTCGATCTACTTTTTCCCAAGACCCCATATTACAAGACCCGACTCCTCAACCTAATGCTGCAGGGGTTCTGCCCCCCTAAACTGTTTAATAACTAATTATTAACAGATACTGTAGGCACCAAGTAAAGACTACACGGTTGAACTCCAGGACCTAACTCTTCAATCCTGATGCTGCAAGGAACTGCACTCATAAACCGCAGTGATTTAGAAATTGTCGAATGTAAATTGAAGACGTGGACGAAGTCGCAGGCGTCCGCTAGTAAATAAATAAAATAATGAGCGGTCTTTTATGAGTATTATGTAACGATTTCTGTAATCCAGTGAGACTGAGCTGATCCGTTGGGCGATTGTCAATAACTGCATATCACGTAGTTTGGAGTGTTCGGTCGTCGAGCGGTGTGCAGGGCGGGCGGTGCGGTGCGGTGCGGTGCGGTGCGGTGCGGGGGCGGGCGGAATGCTCTGCCAGATTTCATTTCCGATCCGTCTGTGCATTAATCGATTCGCTCGTGACGCGTACAAGAGCCCATTGTGCCGTTGAAATACAAAATTACTTG
This sequence comes from Hipparchia semele, assembly GCA_933228805.2. NCBI lineage: Eukaryota > Metazoa > Arthropoda > Insecta > Lepidoptera > Nymphalidae > Hipparchia > Hipparchia semele. The sequence continues at coordinate 14,791,843 of OW121717.1, forward strand.
TCATATTAACGATACTATCTCGGCCGCGCTATTGAGTGTATTTATTTGATAAAGAGTAGGTATTGTGCGCCCGCGCCGCGCGCTTGTGGTTTATTCAGATTCCTTTGTTTGCATCTAATAAATAGATCATCGCGATAGCGAATCGCGCTCCGGATCAGCGCCGGGCGCGGGCCGGGCGCGGGCCGGGCGCGGGCCGGGCGCGGGCCGGCTGCGCTCCGACGATGACTGTCATTGTTTCTGTAGATCGAGCACTAATAAACACTATTGACACTGCTTATCGCAGCGCTCCGTCTCCGCTTGTTGAGAGAGTACCTGTACTATTTATTTTGACTGCGGCTTACCTGACGTTCGAGATGTATTATAGGATGCAATAGTTAGATTCTGCGCTATGATATAAAAATTCTCCTCAAAAACCGACTTCAAACGCCACTACAAAGTACACGTTTGTTGAAGTCGGGCGGACTTAACTAGATACGATGAAACCGATACGCGATGATCGCCCGACTTCAATAAATGTGTCTCTTATATGTCACCATAAGGTGAACGTCGCGCATCGATTTCATCGTTTCTAGTTAAACCCGCCCGACTTCAACAATCGTGTACAAAAAATAAAATTGTTTTTATGCTTTGTAGTGGCGTTTGAAGTCTGTTTTCTGAAAAGAATTTTTATAGTTAACATATTATATTTAGTTAGTGTATTCAATATTACTTGCTTCTAAGAGCTCATTTTTATAACCCTAGGCTGGATAAAATCAATCAGTTTAATATGTGGTCGGTTAGCCTCGCGATGTGACCCGAGTACCCGCCGCCGCACATAGGGGTATTTTGCCGATCTAGCCGGTCAAAATTTTTTTTTTTTTTTTCTAACAACTCCCTGGTTGACTTTAAGCTAACGAAAGTACTTTACTTCTTCATCAGAATATTTTTCGGTAGACAAAAGCGAACATTCCAAGTAGTTCAATTTTTCTTCAAAATTTGGTAGGTTTTGCTCTTGCATTTTATCAAAAAGTGATTTTCGGGTCACTAATTCGTACAACTGAGCCACTAGATGATCCTGAAACCATATAATTATCACATTAACATAATGTAATGTTTAAATATAAATTCTCAATTTTTTTCTGTGTTTTGGTTTGTCACCCCTGGCTTAAAAAGGAGCGGGTAAATGCGGCTGATTTGATCATAACTATATTGTTGCAACTTTAAACTTTTATTATCAATTAAAATAATAACCGGGAAGGACCCGGAAATGCAACAAAAACCTTTTCAAACATAAAATTTGGTTAGAAATATTGATAAATTAAAACTGTTTTATTAATCGACAAAAAACAATATCTTATCAACGAAAATAACGTAGAAAAAGTAAGAAAAGTATGTGTTCTTAGTTGCTTGATCCAAATCCATAGCAACTATTTCAAAGTAATCACTTGTCATAAAGATTTTAATTTTTTAAATGATACTGTCACACTTAGAAAGCCTAGAAAGATACGTACACTTGAAGCGATGGTAAAGTTCCGACTAAAACAAGAATGCGGGTGTAGCCGATGGGAGACCGGGAGGGGTTACCTATTGTTCTTTAGTTAATCAAGAATAATAATAACCGTTTTTTTTTACCAGCGACAAATTCTTAGAAATTGATTTTTGACCGGCTAGATCGGCAAAATACCCCTATGTGCGCCGTGACCGCAGCGCGGCCCGAGCAGCGCGCAGTGCGAGCAGCGACGCCACAATTAGCGCGATTGCATCGGCCGACAATTTGTGTAATTGTGATCCCGGTGTCACCCGCCGCCGCACCGCGCCGCACCGCACCCGCCGTTCCGTCCGCTGCACTCGCGCTGCGCCACGACCACTGCTTCGTTACGTGGCGTTACTTTCGTAATTTAATACAATCATAATATTATGTAAACTACACAGCTAATGATAGTGAAAACCAAGGGGTCCTTCCGCGTGCACAGCGCTTATCTATTTATCACGAATATATCATCTGATTTAGTCAAATCATTTCGTCGGTAGGTCTTGACAATTCAACTTTAGCTAACGAATCCCTATCAATATTATAAATCTGAAAGTGTTTGTTTGTAAGTTTGTCCTTCGATTGCGCTGCAACAGAGCAACGGATCGATGTCATTCGTAGCTCTGTTGCGGCGTGATAGAAAAAAAAACGAACAAACGAATATCTGTCGCAATTATAACATTGGTAGTGATACTCAAGAAAAAACATATTATAAGTACAATTGAAGATTGAAGATTATATAAACGATAATTGAAGCAATCCACGAGACGATAAGTAAGACAGTAAACTGTAGTCTGTGGGCAACATAATATTTTAAGAAGAGCAACCGTCAAGTTTTTTGCTGGTTCTTCTCGGTTGGAAGTTGGGACGGCATTCCGGAGCAATGCTCGGTAGACGGCAGACGCACTTCATGATTCAAAAGAATTTTGTATTTATTTGAATGAAACTACTCTGTTGTATTCTAATAATTTACGTGTATTTTACATAATATTATATTTTCACTATATATAAAACTAGATGATGCTCCCGACTTCGTCCGCGTGGATTATGGTTTTGATTCCCGCGGGAACTCTTTAATTTTCCGGGATAAACTGTAGCCTGTGTGTTAATCTTGGGTATGAGGTATCCATTCCAAACAGCCAAATTAGTTTATTCGTAAGGCGTAACAGACATCCATCCATCCATTCATTCATATATATGGATGGATGTAGTTGGATGACCAAACCAAATTTCGCGTTTATACTTATTAGTAGGAGTTTATTTTCGCAATCTTGAAATAATTCCTAACTTGATCAATTGGCTCGACAGATTTGGTTATTGCGGTAGATCGCGGGTTTCGTTCTATATATTATACAGACCACACAGAATGAGGACCATTATAAAGCTGTAATGATTACGTAGGTAGGTATATGTATGTGTGTCGTGTATACACCGACAGCCATCAGTCACCAGTACCGTTGTACTCCGTGCGCGGGAAACACGATATTTTAATACGTTTTGTTCCTATGATTGAATATAATAAAACGTCAAACGATTCAACGAGCACAGGTGTGGAACACAGGAAGCCGGCCGCAGAGCATTCTCCCAGCCTGCAGCATCCCGCGCGCTCCTCAGGACCGACCCACGCGCGTGCCGATCAGTGTAACGGTTCATGTCAACGTGGGCTTTACGTTTCTACAAGAAAGTGTCCGGCCGTACTGCCGGAGCACCCCGGCACCGACTGCGTCCATTGTGTGACCGTTCACAGCGACCCCGAGTTGACTTGCGAGTTGAAGTCTCTACGGCATATTTACACACGTCAGCTCTATCGGTCGATTGCACAGTGGAGCGTGTGCTACAGAGTTGCTTGAATCGGGACAACCTCACAACTACCTGCCTGACTTTCTTCCACCTCCCGTTGTTCCAGATCATTTCTGACTTGCATCACTTGCATGGAACCAGAATTTTTTCCGGTGAGACTCTTCGGTCGTGGCCAGATACCACCCTTCCGTGGATGGCGTGCCTCCCACCGCGTCCCGGTGGGGGGTTTGAGTGTGTAATACTGCCGTACCGTCTGCCGCTACATCGTCTGTTATCGAGTGAGATCTGCTCGTCCTCGTCGGCGCGCTATTGTTATGAAAAAATATATTTACGGTTTTGTCTAGTTCCACAATTTCCACCTCGAGAAAATCCTGCGGGTATGACATTTCGTGAAGTTACTACTATCGAAATTATCAGCAAACATGAAACAATATGAAGAAAGTACCCTGTGTTTATTTTCATTGCTTAAACAAATCAAAGATGGCTCCTAGACGTCCTTTGGTAGTTAGGCATAATTGCATTAACCCGGCGCCAATGACGTGAAAAATATTACACGGCCAATGACGTCGGGTCATTTTGACCCGAACTTTAGACAGTAAATTTACAGTATCATTAAATGAACTGACATTTTTTAGTAACCATTTTAGAAATTGAGGTTTTTTGGGTAAACGACAGAATAATAAAAAATGTATTAAAGTTAATGAATTAAATATTTATTGACTTTTAAAAAAACGCTTGCAAAATCAACTTGAAAAACATAACTTGCATATTATGTTATTTTTTTTAATTAAACCTAAAAATTATAAATAATTAACAATTTTACTCTACTCCGAGTCCATATTTGTATTGTTTGCATCCTGTTCAGTATCGCTACGTTCAGATACATGGTCATCCACTTCCACGTCTGAATCTGCATATGGATCATGATAATTTTCATCGGAGTCCGATTCTTCCAATATCACCAATATTCTCTCTGGATGATCCCTTAACGCTATTTTTCTCAAAAATCTAAAAATACGTAAGAAAAGTTAACAATAACTTAAAATAAAGAAATTAAAACATGTTACGAAAACACCACGCCAACAATGACGCTGGGTCATATTGACCCGTATTGCCACAACACAAGTATATCTCGCTGCGCAGGCGGCGTCGCCCTGAGTACCACACTGCTACAGGTAGAGGGGGGGTATATCTCCAGCTACACGAAAGGTCAATTATACCGCGAGTGTTAAAACATTTTTCCGGAGGTTTAAAAAACACCTCGGGTCAATATGACCCAGCGTCATTGGCGCCGGGTTAAAGTGAACTTCCTCTAAACATTGACATGTTTAAGGGTAGAATGGAGATCCATTTGTCCGACCACCCATCCACTCGGGTCCGGCGCGCAGTGTCCGCTCCGCTGTCGGACTCGCGGACGCCGGACACTCTCGCAAATCTCGTTAGCTGAATAATATGCACTCCAATCTACAGCGGAATCGAATTTGCACCCCCCTCCCCCTTCCCGCCGTCCGCCGCCCGCCCGCGCTGCGCGGGACGAGATGTTGATGGATTATTTGTGAAGTGAAGTGAAGTGGCCGGACCGCCTTTGAAATCTTTCACGCGTTAAAACGGAGGTAATCTCGAGCGGACCGCGCCGACCTCGCCCTCCGCTTTGTTTACCGAATCATTTGATCGCGGCCTCCCGCGTCCCCGCCCCGCGCCCCGCGCGCCGCTCCCCGCGCCCGCGTCACCCCTTCGCGTGGAACCCTTCTCGAAGTATTAATTTATCTGAAATCCGGTAAACGCAGCCGCTGCGAGCGGCGCCCGCGCCGAGCGCGCCTCTCGTCTACACGCCGCAACCGGAGCTCTGCACGGAGACCCGCGGCGCCTGAGAAAGCGAGCGCAAGCTGCGCGGCGCAGTTTTACGTTTTTTGTATGTTTTACCCCAAAACTGTGTCAGGGGTGCGACAGGTCCGGGCTGCGTCTCCGCCGAAAGCTCTTTTTAGCGCAAAAACGAAGGAGCGGAACAATGCGTGACCCATTTCCCGGCCGTGGGAAGGAATAACGACCGCGCCGCTGGCTGCGAGCTCGCGAATTTGCCGATAAAAAGTGCATTACCCCACATTTTTAAAAATCGTCGAGACGCGTAAAAAACGCGATGCGAATGAACGCATTGTTCGAAGGGGATATTGAAATTTGAAAAGTTTGGAAGGGTGAGATTTATGTGCAAAATAACGGTTTTTTGACAAAAAAATCTTCGAAATCAGCTGCATTCTGTGAAATAAACGAGCGAAGTCGTTAGCGAACAATGGGTCCCCGACGACGCGGCGTCGAATCTCCGTCAGCGCTCCTGCGCTGCGCCACTGACCCACTGCGCTGATGGTCCGCTGCGCTGCGCCGCGACAAGTGAGGCTCTGAACGTGCTGTCGGCCGACAGAAGAGCGCTCCACCACTGACCCACTGCGCTGACGGTCCGCTGCGCTGCGCCGCGACAAGTGAGGCTCTGAACGTGCTGTCGACCGACTGAGGAGCGCTCCACCACTGACCCACTGCGCTGACGGTCCGCTGCGCTGCGCCGCGACAAGTGAGGCTCTGAACGTGCTGTCGACCGACTGAGGAGCGCTCCACCACTGACCCACTGCGCTGACGGTCCGCTGCGCTGCGCCGCGACAAGTGAGGCTCTGAACGTGCTGTCGACCGACTGAGGAGCGCTCCACCACTGACCCACTGCGCTGACGGTCCACTGCGCTGCGCCGCGACAAGTGAGGCTCTGAACGTGCTGTCGACCGACTGAGGAGCGCTCCACCACTGACCCACTGCGCTGACGGTCCGCTGCGCTGCGCCGCGACAAGTGAGGCTCTGAACGTGCTGTCGACCGACTGAGGAGCGCTCCACCACTGACCCACTGCGCTGACGGTCCGCTGCGCTGCGCCGCGACAAGTGAGGCTCTGAACGTGCTGTCGACCGACTGAGGAGCGCTCCACCACTGACCCACTGCGCTGACGGTCCGCTGCGCTGCGCCGCGACAAGTGAGGCTCTGAACGTGCTGTCGACCGACTGAGGAGCGCTCCACCACTGACCCACTGCGCTGACGGTCCGCTGCGCTGCGCCGCGACAAGTGAGGCTCTGAACGTGCTGTCGACCGACTGAGGAGCGCTCCACCACTGACCCACTGCGCTGACGGTCCGCTGCGCTGCGCCGCGACAAGTGAGGCTCTGAACGTGCTGTCGACCGACTGAGGAGCGCTCCACCACTGACCCACTGCGCTGACGGTCCGCTGCGCTGCGCCGCGACAAGTGAGGCTCTGAACGTGCTGTCGACCGACTGAGGAGCGCTCCACCACTGACCCACTGCGCTGATGGTCCAAAAACAAATAACAACGCATGGCGAACATAACAGTAGGCTGTCCGCACTTTGGATTCGAATTTGTAGCTACTTAATATATGACTACATATGAATACTGGTCGTAAGAATAAGTGTGCACACTAAATACGTTATTTTCCGTCAAATAGGCAGTGTGCCGGTAATATCGCTTTCGTGAAGTCCTCTTTGGTGTGTGATGAATAATTCCGTACCTACCTCCAAGGTAATTCTTTTCCCCATACTATGTCAGAGCTGTGTTCGCATGAAGAACGAGACTTTTCAATAGTTATATTATATTCTTAACACTGTACGGCCTAATCTGGCCGTTTTTGTGTACAGGGCATGAAAGAAAAATCCCAATCCCAACAACGGATTGTTTACGAACGTCGGAACTACACGCATTAATACGTTCGCTCCCATACTATTTCGAAGGTCAAAATTGTTTGTACATATAAGCCTCAATAGCCCAACGGTTAAAGGTGCGGACTCAAAACTGAAAGGTCGCAGGTTCGAATCCCACCCGTTGCACTATTGTCGTACCTACTCCCAACACAAGTTTTCACTTATTTGGAGGGGAAAGGAGAACATCAGTCAAGCTCAGCTTGGCTGATATTCTTTATTTAAAAAAAAATATCAGCATAAGTCGAATTGGTATGAAAACACATCCAAAAGGCGGACAGCCTAAGGATTCCCTGGTACAAATATTTCTGAATAGTTATAAACAAAATAACCACGAAAGCTGTGCCGGAGCTTCGCTCCAGCCTTCTAACCTGACTCAGTAAGTAATTTCCGAATGCAAGTATTTCTGGGTGGTTATAAAAAAGTATCTAACCACGAACTTAATCGCAAATTAATCGACAGTGAGGATTTCCGTTTGCAAATATTTTTGGTTATAGTCTGATTTTTAATTCGGTGGAATTCTGACAGCTGTCATTTTATAAATAGAGCGAGTTATTTGTATGAAAAACAGTATTACCACCTGTAGTTCGATTTTACCCCAAACTATCTGTCAGGCATTTGTCATAAATATCTATGTGCGGCAATTGATTTCTATTTTTATAAGTTTAAAATTATCTTTTTTGTGGGTTTTTTTTAATCTCTGGTAACATTAAGATAGTCAGAATTCCACGCAATTAAAAATCAGACTATAGTTATTCCTATGTTTAAACTATGACCAAACTGACCATTTTCGGGAGCAAATATTGGCACCCAAATATTCTTTCTGTTGGTTAGGTTGGTAAGACAAAGAAGTAAATTCTTTTGTAAATAAAAAAAAAGTATATTAATAACTAGCGGACGTCCGCGATTTCGTCCGCTTCATCAATCACAACTGATAGTTCCTAAACTCCAACAGTTTAGTACCTACCAGTACCACTACCCCTGCAGCATCAGGATTGAAGAGTTGAAACCCGAAGTTTTTATGGAAGCATCTCGTAAAGTTTTTGTATCGATTAAAAAAAGATTTACGTATGTAAATCAGTTTAGAAATTATGGAGATATCGATATACATAGGTAGAAAAACACAATTTCTTCTCCTTTTTTGAAAGTTGGTTAAGAAATTAGTCTATATTACCTACCTACCTACTTCCGATAACATCAGATATCTACCTATCAGTAAAAGTTCCGTTAAAATCGGTCCAGCCATTCCCTTGAGTGGCTACAAACAAACAGACATTCAGACAGACAGATAGACTGACAGACTAACAGACAGACAGACAGAAAATAATTTTAATAATATTTTTTTGTTACAAGTAGGTACCGCATTATTTACATATGCATTTGGTAAAAAGATGTTACTTTGATATTACAAACTTCAATTTTATTTATTTGTATGTATAGATGTATAGATAACCGGTAAAACTGTTTAAATCACCATTTTTATCATCAATATTGATAATTATTAATAAAAATCGATAAATAATCATTAATTATTTTCAATTTATTACATTTACCGTAACATACCTATAAACTAGTTTCGGCCAGCGTGGTGAGTTGTGGCTTAATTGTGATCTTGTTCTGTGAACTTGAAACTAGGAGGTAGGTCGTGCGTTAGCTCGTGCAGTTGTACCAGTCTAATTAAACATATCTACTTTAGTCGGGAGCTAAACGCTAATTGGCGAGTCTGGAGCGAGCGCGACGCAACCGACTAAAGGACACAAACGAGCCGCCTCGACGCGTCTGATTGCTGACATTGAATCTTCGCTAAACACAACCATATCTACTGTCGACATTTATAATGCGAAAGCAACTTTGTACATTACGTTTTCGATTCTTAACCATCCGGGGGAAGACATAGCTTTTTATCTCGAAAAACCAAGCTGCGAGATCGAAGGACAAGCCAATAAACAAACACATAATTAGATTTACCCATTTTGTAATATTATAATATAGAATGAAGTTATAACGGCCCCATAGGTGGGTTTTTGTGCAGTTAAAGTTAGCAACTTGTTTTCACGCGCCACCGCGCCACGACGCGGGCGCTTCAGACACTGTCGGTACATTGTGCATGAGCAACGCGCATGCGCACAGCGCGCTCGATCTGCATGTGCGCATGCGTGCACTCTGCGACTGCGATGGCATGCCAGCAGTGACCACCGCCGGCCACTCCACGCACCTGCGGCAGCCAAACGACTTCACACTGAGTGAACTTAGCGTGACAGGCTTCATACAACTCGTACTACGTGACTGTACGTAGATAGATACCTTCTCATATGCAATAATGTTTGTATGATGTACCTACGTAGGGATGGGGTAAAATTCGTTTCTCATTAGGTTTAACGGTTTAAAACGAACTTCGGTATTTGGCCGACATTCGGTAGGTAGGTATCTACAAGAAAATACTGGAAGAATCTCCTAATGTTTACCTGGTTTACTGGGTGAGTGAAATAAGTAGTTTTCTGCCTCCTAACATATAAGTACATCCAGAGATCCAGTTCCATATCTGAATACCATATTTCATGTATGTTAATGATGACGTAAAGATGGCCGCGCCCGGACCGGTGACGAGGCGGCCGCGGCGGGCTCGGCGCCAGCATCCCGCTGGACCGCATCTGCGTATCTGGACGAACCGGCTCGCGCGAGATGGCGCGTCGGGCGAGCGGCCGCAATATGCAAAGCAGGCGACGCCCCGCCCCCGGCGCCGCCCCCCGCCCCCCCTCCCGCCGCAACCCGCCGCAACCCGCCGCAACCCTTCGCGCACGTGCAGCGCGACGCGCACGCACACACGCACAGACACAAAAAACACAAAAACCTCATTGTTCCCTACAACCGCCGCTCCGACACGAACAACGCGGAACATTCAAGCAACACTGTACACCTTCTGTACACCGAACCGATTCGCCTTTTATTACTTCTATGTAACGCAGTACCCACCTATGTCGCGAATATTAATTATTATTAACTAGCTGATACCCGCGACTTCGTGAGCGTGGATTGAGAATTTTTTGGAGTCCCGCAGAAACTTTTGATTTTCCGGGTTAAAATGAAGCCTATGTGTTAATCCTAGGTGTGAGCTATCTCTATTTCAAATTTCAGTCAAATCGGTACATTCGGTGTGGCGTGAAGGAGTAACAAACGTACACACACAGACACACACATACAAACTTTCGCCTTTAGATATATAATACCTATTATAGTACATACGAGTGTGATTATCCGATCAAAGGTCAAACAATGAAATGAGTTTGTGTGGGGCGCGCTCGGACGACACTTCTAGCGAGAGCTGGAACCGGTTCCACTGACTACACGATTACATCACTAAATAACGACGACCTGACTCAGACGCACCGAGCTCCATTACGGGTAATTAAATCTAGCTTACCCACTCGCGATTCCGTGCATTTGCTTCGCGTACACTTAAGTTGTAGTACTTATACGAATTTCGTTGTTCCGGGATAGCCAGTGTAAATTATTTTTTTAATACAAGCTTTTATGGTTGCGTCGTTTTGTTACAAAGTTCCTATGGCCGGCTTGTAGTGTGCCACCTTCAGGCTACATCGCGAATCAGAGTAATGGTCAAGACGAATCAAACGAGAGTAAAATCAATGGGGTTACGTCGTTTGTCGTTTTATTAGTGTTCCATACCCGAGGGTAACCAACGGCACTCTATTACTAGGCCTCCGCTGTCCGTCCGTCCGTCCGTCCGTCCGTCAACGGGCTGTATCTAATGATCCGTACCTAATAGGTAGACAGTTGAAATTTTCAGAGAATGTGTAATTTTGTTGCCGCTATAACAACAAATAAAAAAAATAAAAATGAAACGTCCTACTAGAAAGGTGTTTTTTTTGGCGTTTTTCGGTACGCAAACCTTCGTATGCGAGTTCAACTCACATAACAGGTTATTACATAGTTCCCATAACTCCGGCTCCATCATCAGATCAGCTCCATGCCACAAAACATTGCATTGTTATCCGAATTACATAATAGGTATAGGTAGGTACTTACTTGCCAAATAGCCCAATCGGAAAACGAAAAATGGTTCTAATTCAGCTTGCAAGATTTAACCTAACAACACAGTAGTAGGTATATAGTTGAATATATTGCAAGTTATGGTGGTAGGTGGCACAGAATAAAAGTCGTACTGTTGACAACTGGGTAGCTTTATTTTATGCGTATAACTTTGTTACAAAATATATGTGGAAACACAATCAACTGGGTAACTTTGCTTTATGCGTTTAACTTTGTTGCAAATATGTAGATATACAATATATAGCCTATGGGTGGTTCGTGGAATGGGCTGCGGGGCTACCGCATTCCGTAACCTCCTAGCTAAGTACTTGACTCTGAGGGCTGCGGGGCTACCGCTCAGAACAAGCTTCGGCAGACGAGTGGACTGCGGGGCTATCGCACTCGTTGCCGTCTAGCGAGCTAATGATTTATTCCAAGGCGGCCACAGCCTTTTATAGGAATCCGGTTGGTGTGGGTAACTCCAATATCTCATAGTGTGCGTGCGTACGTTCATATGATGTGCCGTTGCGCAGATTGTTAATACGGGCGAATGTTGCTTGCTATATCGACGATGGAAAACAATAAGGGCGTATCCCCTTAAAAGGTCGTAACTAGACTACGTATAAGGTAATAATCAGCTTTTTTTTCTGCGTCGATTGGTGTAGGTCTGGTTGCTCTACGATGACATGAAATTCAAAATTTAGACAGTAATTTGAAAATTGTGTTTAATTTTTTGGGTGTAACTGCCCATAAAACAGCGTATTTATACTGTTTGGAAATACGGCTAGCAGCAGTTTGTGTTTTAAATTAAAAGAAATATACGCCGTTCCTGTTTATATGCACCACAGCCGTTACGACCTTTTTGCGGGATGCATTTTTTATAACTCCTTGCTTACGACATTTTAGCGGTTTATATTTTTCTATAGCGAAAGAATAACTTCTGAGATACTACAATTTTATGGGTGATTGAAATCAATCCAAACCATTATAAAACCATATTACCAGCATAAATATTTTATATTATTTAGTTAATACGAATCATAGGTCCCGCCATTTCTGGAATATACCGGTTTTTCCTAAGATACGCCCTAGGCAAATTACCTTAGTCGCTGCGCGGACGCCGTAACGAAAGGTTGTGTATGTTTTATCTTAGTGAAATCGTGTTGCGAAAACTTTGGAGTGTATAATTTCTCTAAATCACGGTATGTATCTATAGTTTTATTTACCTAGTGATAAGTTCCGTGATACTTATGTGTTTTTTAGACAAAATCGAAGGATAATGTTTGTAAACAAACCTTAAAAATCAGTGTTCTATTCCTATTTAAAATCGCTTTGCGTTGTAAGATTTTGGAATGTAATGTTTTGTCATGAACTTTTACTACATTTGTAATACAAATCACAAATATAAGAGGTTTTATTGCTTACAAACATTCTCTTTGATTTTGGCTTAGTATAGTAGGATGGGTGAGAAAGGCGGAGGACCGGGTTTGGTGGCGTTGTCTCAAAAAGGCCTATGTCCAGCTGTGGACGGATACGGGCTGATGGATGGATGGATGGATAGTAGGTACCTAGTTATAATAAAAAGTAATCAGTGAATAGTTGGTAGCTGATTAGATAAAACTACAAAAATAGGTGTACCCTACTTAGGGGCAACCATTCTTTTTGAAGTTTACGCAGGCTTGACTTACCGTAATGCCAGCCAAAGACGCTCAAGTAGACTTGCGCAAGTCTGACTTTGCGCAAACTACCAAGTATAGAATATTGCGCAATATTTTATCTAGATACGCTCAAATAGACTTGTACAAGTCTGAGTTTGCGTAAGTTTACTTGAGCGTGTGTTGCTGGCGTTACGTTTCGTATGTTACTGTAGCAGCAAGAGAGAGCAGAAGTTTTATTTCAGTCGTGTGGTCTAAAGCACACTCGTTTAATTTTTTTTTAGATGGCCAACCGACGAAAATGGAAAGATGAATAGAAGATAAATACTCATTAGCATATGCTAATGAGTATTTAGGTCTGAAGTATAATAGTAAGATAGTCGACTGCCTACCAGATACAGATGAAGAGGATAATGTTTAAAATTTTACAATAGGTTAAGAATAATTGATATTTCTCATAAAGATTTTGTAAACTACAAAACAACCACCGCAATCAAACAAAGTCAAATATTTATTTTAATTGGATTACAGGTAATAAACCACATATTTCTTTTATTAGTTTTATTATAGTGGGTTTGATTTTATGATTAATGTTTTTTTCAACACACTTGCTCATAAAATGGCTCCCGGTTCACCGCAATTAGGCACACAATGACACCTTTAACTCAAACTGTGACTTTTGATTACTATTATTCACAATGTGAGTTATAGAATTATTTTTTTTAATTTTATTGGTTGAGTTGCTTTGTTCTTAAAAAAGTTTCTATTACAAAAAGATCCTACCTATTGCCAAGATACCTATTGCTTGCTCATTTCATACAACTTCGTATTTAAGTAGATAATTTCAACTTGTACGTGTTTAATAAATAAAACTGTCACTCAAATATAACTTTTGTTTTTTCTGTAATAAAGAAAACTGGAAATTCCCCATTTTGTACGTGGCTATAAGAGAAAAGCCAAAAAAAAAGGTACCTCATTCTTTTAGTCTATGGCCATTAAAGGTGCGCGCGCATTCCGGAAAACTGATTAAATCAAATAAACACCTGAATAGGCTGTATAGTCGTTGATCTTTGCCTGCCCTCAAGAGCATCTCAAGAGGGCGAACAAAAGAACAACATTAATTTTTCCCGCCATTGCGAAAAAATTTTCACAACTCGTTTTCACTGTTTTGTACCATAATGTACTATTTTAGTATTATTTTCTTCACAAGTGTGTTGAAAAACGTCGTATGATACACGTGTATATTGATGATTACCGTCCTCGGCTACCTTAAGACCCTCACCTAACGGCTCGGGTCTCAATAGCGCCTCAGCGGTAATCACCAACTTTGACACTTGTACCATAATGTACTATTATAAGTGTTTAATCTTGTTGTCTATGTTACACTAGACTTATCTTTGGTTTTATATATTTTTGCTTTATAGTTTTACCTACTTAATCCAATTTAATAATGTTATTTAACTTTAAATACCTTTTTAGTGTTAAAGTTGTTGTTGACTTTGAATGTTATTTTTGCTATTGTTTTTTTATGTTTTTCAATGTCTTTTAGGTACATATTGAAGTCCATTTTCAACAAATTGTGTGAATTTAAAATACCCTTTATCACATGTAACTTTTTAAAACTTCAATAAATTTACGTTCAATCAAGCTTACAACATTTTATTGAGATCATTGCGTTTCTAGAGGTTTCACATACGACCAATTTTCTAACCATTGTATGAATTATGAATGTGTTTACACCCCGTTTCTAAAAGTAAATCAAAACAATTCCTACGTACGACCTTTTTGAGGTCGGTGAATTACTTAACATTTTCTGATTCAGTACAAACATCATGTCGAGATACTACGTTTTTGACGTCTGCAATTTCTGTTTATAATGGCTGTAACTTGAATAACTTTATTCCTAACAATAGGAAGTTATAAGTTTGTAGTGCACTCAATACAGGTTTTTATTTTATAGTAATGGTGTAAAAATCATGTTCACACGATTTACCGTTAAAAAGATATGAATTAATTTCCCTATTTTTATCTGTTTTTTGGCTCTGGTGTAAAGTTGGGATTTCTCGGGTTACGCCCTTATTGTTTTCCGTCGTCGATATTCTCCCCCTCTGGTACTCTAAAGTCGTCCCGACAGAGTACCAGCATCAGGTGTCTTGCGAGGTCAAATGGATACGACTGGCATTGGCGTTTCTTCATCTCCGGACTGACCATTGCTGATGTGTGATATCTTCCAATCGGTTTTCCAAAATCGGTTGTAGTCGACTTGCATATTCGATAGGGTGTTCTTTGACACCCTCCCCCTGCAGGAAAGCTGCTCCTATTGCATTCCTTCCATTTTCATAAGGGATTTGAGGTTATGAGTCGTAAGCTTGGGCCATACGAATGGACTGCGGGGCTATCGCATTCGTGACCTCGTCTGGTTGTCAGAGTGGGCTGCGTGGCTACCGCACTCCTTAACCCGTCTAATCTTAGAGGACTGCGGGGCTATCGCTCCAAGACGGACGTTAAGCTCAGACTGACTGTGCTCCTCCGAGTGGCTGCTTATATATACATCGTTTGTCGTTTGTCTGTTATAACTTGTTCAAGAGTGTTGTGAACTGCTCCTGTGTCATCACCATGAATTCTGGTTTTTCCTCTGCCATCTTGAATTTTGAGGGTAGATGCAAAATTTTATCTTTCCTTGTTGACTTTATGTTCGGGCGCCAAATATGGTGTTACGTCCCTGTTCGGGCGCCAAATATGGTGGTAGGTGGCACAGAATAAAAGTCGTACTGTTGACAACTGGGTAGCTTTATTTTATGCGTATAACTTTGTTACAAAATATATGTGGAAACACAATCAACTGGGTAACTTTGCTTTATGCGTTTAACTTTGTTGCAAATATGTAGATATACAATATATAGCCTATGGGTGGTTCGTGGAATGGGCTGCGGGGCTACCGCATTCCGTAACCTCCTAGCTAAGTACTTGACTCTGAGGGCTGCGGGGCTACCGCTCAGAACAAGCTTCGGCAGACGAGTGGACTGCGGGGCTATCGCACTCGTTGCCGTCTAGCGAGCTAATGATTTATTCCAATTTTTGTGTGTTGTTTCGGATTGTGTATGCTGCTGGCCCTACTGGCCGTTACAGCGTCACCGGAGGGGTTGGCGAGCGCGAGGCTCTGCCCGGAAGTAGGAAAAGAGCTCTAAGGCTCGAAGACATCGGGGGGCAACGCCTTCCTAAGGGCGCCTCCTGTGAGGCTCGAACCACGACTTAGGATGACGTTGGGACGAATGGGGGGGGAGTGGTTGGACTAAGTTAGCCCGTACGCCCCCGTGATCGTGGTAAGGATCCACGCCCAGGTAACGTTAGAAATCGGGGACCTCGTCTTCGCCGGCGAAGACGCTGTGCAGAGGTTGTATTTGTGTGCTGCCCTACCTGATAAGGAGCATTGTCGGTCGTGATCTGGTCGTCGTTATCGTAAAGGACGTGCTTGGGACGTCGTTTGTCGGGTGGGTCATTACGGTCGGGGGTGTAATCGGCTGCTTGAACTACAAGAGGGTTGGGATGACTGATTGCTTTCTCAAAATAGTTTTTGGAGAGCTGTTTGAAATACTGAGCTAGAGTGGGAAGTTCGAGATCTCTGTGGAGATCTACATTGCGTACGAACCACGGGGAGCCCGTGGCCATACGCATGAACTTGTTCTGGAGGGCTTGCAAACTTTGAAATCTACTATGGGGGACGTGTGCGAATACTACGCACGCGTATGACATGATGGGGCGGATGCACGTTTTATAAAGAGTTACTTTATGGCGGAGGGACATTTTGCTTTTAGCGTTAATCATGGGGTACAGACGACTCAACACATACGCAGCCTTACGACGAGCTCTGCGTATGTGAGCTGCGAAGCTCATTTTCCTATCAAAGGTTACACCTAGGTATTTAACATCGTTTTGCCATGGGATGGAACGCCCGTAAAGGGTGATCTCATACTGGCGAAGTGTATCTAGTGATCTAGTTTTGGACTTTTCAAAGAGCACCGCTGCGCTCTTTTCGGGGTTAACCTCTATCCTCCAAAGACGGAACCAGTTACCTAAGCTACTGACCGCCTTTTGAAGGCGAGATGTGACGGTACGGATATTTAAGTGGGAACTGTATAGAGCGGTGTCGTCCGCGAATTGGGCCATGTTGACATGTGGCGATATTGGGATGTCGCTGGTGAACAGCGCGTATAAGAGGGGGGAGAGCACTGAGCCTTGAGGGACTCCTGCTCTAATGGGTCTTGGAGAGGAGAAAGTCCCGTCCAGACGGTAGCGGAAGGTTCTGTTGGTGAGAAAATCTCGTAGCAGACGTACGAGTCTGTCGGGCACGCCTAGGTGGAGTAGCTTGTAGAGCAAGCCGGCGTGCCACACCTTATCGAAAGCTTTGGCTACATCAAAGAAGAGGGCTCCTGTTGGAATGCCCTTTTTCTGGAATCGGTTGAAACCAAGGAGAATGTGCTCCGTGAGGCGGTGCGCTTGGTGGATGCAAGAGTGACGGGCTCGGAACCCAAACTGCTCGTCGTTGAGGAGCTTTTGCTCCTCGACGACGGCCCTAAGGCGGTTGAGGATAATTTTCTCATACACCTTGCCAAGGGTGTTGAGTAAGCTAATGGGACGATAGCTAGTTGGGAGGTTCCTAGGTTTTCCCGGCTTCGGGATACCTATAACCGTTGCTTCTTTCCACCTGTCGGGGAAGGAGCATCCCATCATGAGTGTGTTAAAAATAACAACCAGGAGGTTAATTATTTGGTCGGGGAGTAATTTAAGGGTTTTGTTATTAATTGAGTCAGGACCTGGAGCTTTCTTAGCGTGTAATTCTTTGATGATTTTACGAACTTCGCCGCTGGTCGTGGGAGGGATTGGGTCGCCCTCGGGGGCGGCTGAGAGAGAAGATGCTAGTTGATTTTCAACTAGCTCGACATGGACCCTATCGTAGGAGCTAGTGCTCGGGGAGCATTGGGTTTCTAGGCTGTCGGCCAAGCATTCGGCCTTATCGATATCCTCAAAGGCGGGCGGTTGGTTGGGACGTAATAACGGTGGGGTGGCCGAGACTGGGTCGGCTTTGAGAGATCTCGCCAGGCTGTAGTAGGCTACATGCGATGGCGTGAGCTCGCTCAGCTTCCTGTCCCATTGTTCGTCGCGGAGTTCGGTTAGGCGAGCCTTTACCTCCCTCTGGGCGCGCCAGAGATCTCTCCGATTGTCAGGTGTCGGGTATGCGTCATGGGCTCTACGTTTGGCATTTTTAATAGTGATTAGCTCTCTAACGTCGTCCGGTAGCTGCCGGCGGGTGAATCCGTTCGGTATTACCCGGGAGCAAGCGCTGAGAGCGTCGCGTATGTGGTTGGTAAGGTGCAGTGAGGCTGCATGCGCTTCGTCTAAACTCACTATCCTGTCGGGGATTTGAGAGATGTGCACTGAGTCTGGGGACTTAAGATGCTCGGAGAGCTTCTTGAAGTCGATGACTGTTTTGGTCGGGGGGTCCGCGGTGGTCGGGGGTCCTAGCTGGAGTAGGACGGGACGGTGGTCTGAACATAGTTCGGATAGCACTTCTAGAGGACTCACCTGAAGGGTGATATTCTTCAGGAGCGCTATGTCGAGTATGTCCGGTCTGTCTGTGGACCGTTCGTCCATAGGGTAACGAGTCGGTTTGTCAGGGGCGATAATTATGAAATTAAGGTCCGGGCGGTCTGTCAGTCGTTTTAGTTGGTATCCACGTGTGTTGGGGGATATAGAATTCCAGCTTCTGTGTTTAGCGTTGAAATCTCCAGCCAAAATGACGGAGTCTCCTAAGGAGAGGAGTGCGCGAATGTCACTCTCTAGTAGGTCTTTCGAGGGGGATAGATATACTGATGCTAGTATGACCGTCGGATGGCCGGTCATACTCACCCGACAGATAGAGGCTTCCATATTTGTGAGAGTTGGAGGATCGAGAGGGGTGCAGTGAAGAGCCCTTCTATAGTATATAGCAGTACCACCACGAGCAGTGGTTCTGTCGTTCCTGATGAGGTCGAAATTGGCAATACGCGGATTTTTTCTACTAGGTTTTAAGAAGGTCTCTTGCACTAGGAGAATGTCTATTTGATGTGCACATACAAATTCTCGGACTTCGTCTATTTGGTCGGTAAGGCCGTTTGCATTGAAAAACGCGACAGCCAGGGAGTGAGGTTTGATTCTACTTTTGGTTGTACTCGGCATTGTGGGACTTTTCGAGTTCGGCTATAGTTTTGCAGGCGGCGAAATGAAGGGATATTGCGCTGAGCGCTCCTAGCTTGGAGACGTCCTGGCAGAGGGATTCTAATTCCACTATGTCTATAGCGGCGAAAATGCGGCTAATGAGGATGAGATTATCCGCATAATTAGGGGCTGCGGCAGCCTGCGCTGAGTGGGATGAGGGAGCTGCGGGTTTAGGCGCAGCTGCCGGTTCGGGTCGGGCGGGCTTAGCCGCGGGTGCCTGGGTAGGCTTGGGCGCCGGATGGTTGGCCCTGGGGAGGGGTTTTTCCCATGCATTAGTGGCCGGGGCCGGTGCAGGGACGAATGTTTGGGCGGGTTTGGGGGGTGCCGCAGGTTTGCGGCCTTCCGGCTTGACCCTTCGCCTAGGTTCTCTGGGAGCTTTGGGACATCCGCGGTAATTCGCGGGGTGTCCTTTGCTCCTACAGAGAACACAGCTCGGGGGCTCCTCGGTCGGCTGCGTCCTCGGGCAGTCAGAGGTGCCATGGTCCCCTAGGCACTTAACGCACCTAGGGGTGGCGAAACAGTTACGGGCGGAGTGCCCGTATAACTGACAACGGTAGCATTGGCCCAACCTACCGCGGTTGTTGGGCTTCTCGATACTGAGCCCCGAGAGGCGACATACCGACGTAATTTCGTGTATTTTCTTACCCGCGGGGGTAAGCTCTAATGAGACCAGGACCATCTCGTAGGGGGACTTGGTTCTAGGATGATACATCCTGTGAACCTCGAGGACAGGCAGCTCCTGGGAAAGGAGGTCCGACTTGATAAGCTCGGTGTTGAGCTCTTTGGGGAGGCCACGAATGACTACCCGTAGGACACGTTCCTCGGGAAGGGCATAGGTGTGAAAACCTATGTTTTCCTGTCGGAGGGTCTTAGTTAGACGACGATGGTCGTCGGAGCTAGGGCATTGGACCCTGATACCTATGGCGGTGGAACGGGCACTCGAGAAGGTGATGCCACGCTGGTCGAGTAAGGGCAGGATGCGCTGCCAGCTAAGTTTTTCCCTAATATATAGGGGAGGGACTTTTTCCCTGGGCGGGTCCTCCATGGGGGAGTCTTCCGACTCTTCCTCGGAGGCCGCTTGGGAGGGCTGGGACGCGTCGATTACCACCTTTTTGGGTGGGTTCGCGTGTGATTTTGAAGCCTTCAGCTTGCGCTTCTGGCTCTTGGACTCGACTTTAGTGAAGTCGTCCGTTTCTGAAGAGGCGGGGGACGTCTCGGAGTGAGGCTCCTGGACGCGAGGGGTAGGGGCTGGGGGCCCAGCAGGGCCCTTGGACAGGTTAATTGGGTGAGCTGAAGGCTCGGATGTGGTCTTGGAGGGAGGCTCCTTGACCTTTTGGGGGATCGGGTGGGCTGAAGGCCCGGCGGGGGTCGCGGAGTTAGGCTCCTTGACCTTTTGGGGGATCGGGTGGGCTGAAGGCCCGGCGGGGGTCGCGGAGTTAGGCTCCTTGACCTGGGTGGGCTGGGGGGGGTCTTCCTCCATAGGTGAGGAGGACGGAAAGTGTCTTTCCGCTATCTCCTCAAATCGGTCGGGGCCCTCGTGAGAGGCCCATGATTCCCTGAACATGTTCAGGTACTCAGGGCTCCTGCGCTTAAGATCGTTAATAAGGCGCTCCACGTCGAAGACGCCTTTCCTTTTTGGCTTCGCTGGGCCCTTAGGGGGCCCGGAAGCGGGACGGTCGGGGAGGGAGGGGTCCATGTTGGACCCGGGAGCTGAGCTGTCCCCCCTGCTGGAGCAGGGAGGTGGGTACCTAAGGTGAAAAAACCCTACTTGAGTCTCCGTCCTTAGGTGACGGAGGTGTGTACCTACTATGCACTAAGCCTAGTGTACTCACGGACCGGAACCCTGGAACTACACTAAAACCTAACCACAACGCAGAACAAAATCCGGGGGCACACAGCACAGCAATCCTTTTTGGCACTTTCACAATAATAACACGCGGGCGCGAGCGATAGAGCAGCGGAGGTATTCTACGCATGGGCAGGCGTCCGCACGGGGCGAACGCTGACAGCGGAATCAATTTATTCCAAGGCGGCCACAGCCTTTTATAGGAATCCGGTTGGTGTGGGTAACTCCAATATCTCATAGTGTGCGTGCGTACGTTCATATGATGTGCCGTTGCGCAGATTGTTAATACGGGCGAATGTTGCTTGCTATAAAGTTAAATAAAAAGCTTTAAAAAATAACCAATGTTATTTCACTCTCTGGTCCTCAATTATACCCACGCAAAAAATCATGTCGATCCGTTCCTGCGTGATCGAAGGACAAACCGTCTAGCAAACAAACTTTCTCATTTTAACTAGTAACATACTTATGATTCGTCCGCGTAGAGCGAGCGACTGCGAGCGAGCGGCTGGAGGCGCGGCGCAGGCTTTGATGCGTTTTTAATGTTTGTATTAGATGACAGGCAGTCGCCTCTCGTCGCATCCATTACCCACATTACCCAGCGCCCAGCGCTGCACAACGTGTCATTTCACGCTATCACTCTGTATCGCCTCGTTTACTTACCTCTCAATTGTTTGATTATATTGTTGAAATTCTCTGCTTTAACGGTTACATATTGTGCTATTACTTTTATACAGCGGCTTCGATGAACGACATAATATATTTATAACTGTTTTAAAAATAGTGGTTGTGATGTCTCCTAGGTAAGAGATCGAGTAAAAAAGTAACAAGGGGGTTACTTTTTTACTCGTCTAACCCATTGTGTGGGGTATCTTGAAAAGGTACATTTTTTAGATTTAGGGGTCCGTTTGGGAAATATTAAGTTTTAAAGTGAAAATTATCTTTCCAGGGCAGAAAATACACTAAAATATAGCGAATACTAATGTGACATGGTATTGTGAAAGCATGATTGCAATAATGTTTATGTTTAAACTCATTTAAGTGCGTGATACACATGCTTGCTACTCGCACAAAAGCATGCCAGTCAAGCAAAAATGAGCTACTCGCATGTGTATCGAGATTCTGCCAGTAACTTACTCAAGTACAAAGCATACGCGTGGATCGCGAGCCGTTTGATTGTTCCCCTTGAGAGCAAGTGGGACGGGAGACTCGTATGTCAGTTACAAGCACGTGTAACGTGTTTGCTAGTAAATCACAACTGATCGAAACTCTCATACTGTCAAAATCTTTTTAATTTTTTCTCATCCATAATGTTCTTTTTCTTTTGCATCTAATCCTTGCTAACAAAAGTTTCTTCACTAATATAATCGCGAATTGCATTGTAATACTCTTTGTTTCTTCATAAATATTCATTTTGCAAACTTCAACTCGCACGTCACTCGCAAGATACGAAACTTTTTAGAAACTGGCATACCATTCACAAGCATGTGTGTCACGCGCTGACATTCTGTCAGTACCTGCCGTGCCAGCTTACCAGCACCTAGCATACCATCCACTAGAGTGTTTGTCACGCGCTGACATTCTGTCAGTACCTGGCGTGCTAGCTTACCAGCACCTAGCATACCATCCACTAGCATGTTTGTCACGCGCTGACATTCTGTCAGTACCTGGCGTGCAACTTACCAGCACCTAAAGTACGGTCGCCGAACAGAAAGAATTTCGTACAATGACCTCTTTGCCTACTGACAGTGGTTACAAACATTTTTCTATTAAGTACGGTTTATATAAAATATTTGAAGGAGAAAAAAAATTTGTAGCTTATTAAATAAATTATTTATTTTTAAACAGTTATTATAATCGAGTTATATTAACTTATTACATACAAATAAAAAAATGAAAATTCAAAAATCAAAGTCCGATTTCTCTGTATCGGAGTAACTACTTTCCGACGACGTCTCGCCTGTCACAGTTATAACGAAATAATGTACAGTTTTGTCTACATTATGATCTAGACTACCTAAATTCAATTCACAAGCAAACAGAAACAAACCTTAGGTTCGCAAGTAAAAGGTTTACAATCCCCGAGGACGGCGGTCATTGCATTTGTTCGAGCGTGACGCATTATTTTAAAGCGGGAGTGACAGAGACAGGTAGTAACAGGTTAATGTACGAAATTCTTTCTGTTCCGCGACCGCACTATAGCATACCATCTACTAGCATGTGTGTCACGCGCTGACATTCTGTCAGTACCTGGCGTGCTAGCTTACCAGCACCTAGCATACCATCCACTAGCACGTATATATCGAGCATTAAACTCGTTTAAGCCTTTGTTCAATCACCGTGCATTGTGCAATGGTACAGAGCTCGCCTTAGTACAGTTAGCAATAAATTAGGGAGATATTTTACTACATTAAAATCTGAGTACCTAGATTTGATTAAAAACTAAGGCTCCAATTTATTCACAAAATAACTCCCTGCAAAATAATGTAACTACTTACTTACCTACCTATAGATTTTCATAAGCGTCTCTTTTAAAATAAGCAATTACAGTAGGCAGATAGATTAGGGAACAAGAATTTTATGTTTGAATCCTATGTAAAGCGGTCAGCGGATCTGGCGAGGTCAGGGCTCGCTTTGATCTGCGCCCCGAGGCCGCGGCGGGCGCTGCGGCGGGCAGCCGCCCCCGCCGCCCGCCGCCCGCCCTGCGTTACTCTCGCACGGCCGCTCATACGAGAAAGGGTATGCCTCTGTTTACCTTCCATTCTAATACTGTTAGACCAGAGCATAACGGATTTCCGAACCTTTGTAACTGCGAGGGAGTCTTCTTCAAAGTAAAATCAAAACGAGATGAAGTCGGTGGCTATTTATCTTTTTTAGAATTCCGAAAAAAACCGGATCCCTCATAGACTAGAAGTAAAATCACTTATAATATAAACGTAAACTACTCAGGCAAAAAAGTTGAAGAAACAAACGAAACAAAATTTTTAGGCTTGCGAATTGACGAACACTTTACATGGAAGTTTCATGCTGATCATGTCTGTTCAAAATTAAATCAATTATCTTATGCATTGTACATGTTGTCGAGGAAGGTTAATGGAAAAACATTATTGGTAGCATACCATGCACAAGTAGCTTCAATTCTTCGTTATGGCATTATTTTCTGGGGAAATATCAGCGAAATCAACCACGTACCTATTTGTTGCGCAAAAAAGGTGCATAAGAGCGATATGTAAGATAAAAAAAAGGGATAGCTGCAGACCTTATTTTAGAAAACTCAATATTCTTACAGTTACGTCTCTATATATATTTGAAATTGTTCTATTCCTAAGAAACAATGAAAATTTGTTTGTTCGAGTCGAGAACGCTGTAAAGATTTATTCCGATACCCCACTCACAAAACCTCATTCTTGATCAAAAGTGTTTGTGTGATGGCGATTAAGATATACAATAAGTTACCTGAGAAGATAAGGAAATGTATAATCTAAATCAATTTAAAAATAAATTACGCGACTTTTTATTAGATAAGACATTTTATAATATTAATGAATTTTTTCAACTTAGATATTTTTGATTTTACATGTAACTTTAGACTTATTTAGACATTGTTAATTTATATTTTTCCTGTATTTATGTATGTTGCACGCCCGAAGAGGCAATGTATAAATGACTTTGACTTTGACTCGCTCCGACAGACGGACAGGACAGTCTGTCTGTCTGTGTATCGAGGCCCTTTTTCTCAGAAACAGCTTGAGTAACTTATTCAAGTTGAAATTTTTACTAAATATAGAGGGCAGTTTTTACTAATTAATTATAGAGGTCTCCTTATGCTCTGAACATACTTTCAAGTTTCTCGTTCAACTCAGTGAAAAGTTACAGCTTTCAAAGCGTATGCGAGTGATTTCAAGCGAACATGGATCCGATGGTGAGATTTTTAGCCAAATGTGTATTAAATACCTTGTTTTTTTCTTTCAATTTCTTTAATTTTGTACAAGCCTTTTTTTAATATGTTTGTTTAGGTTAAATCTTGCAAGCTGATTATACTACTCATATAATATACTATTAGAACCACTTCTCGGTTTCCGATTGAGCTGAAATTTTGCATGTATAAGTAAATCAGATAACAATGCAATATTATTATGACATGGAGCTATGGAGCCGTAGCCGTAAGGTGGTTAAAATATGACTCGCACTTGGACGGTTATTTCAACTTTATTTTTGAGTAAGTAGGTAAAAGATGTCTGTAATGTAGTCCGCGTGGAGACATTCATAAAATTCCGTGTGAATTCTTTACATGCCTGAGATGAATGTTGTTCTCCGGGACCGAGCTGTCTTTGTGCTTTCGGCGCGAACGGCGCGAGCCGCTAAGGGGTCAAAGCAGGGGCGTAGCTACCGCCGTATTTGCCGTATCAATTATACGGGGCCCCCGGGCCACGGGGGCCCCCAAAGTGTGTAAGGAAAAAGAATAAAAACTTTCTAATTTATTTTATTTTACAAATGACAAAATTCTATTTTCCTTTTTTTCCCGCCTTAAGCGTGCGTTCAAAAGTTGGCAACACTACATCGTTATGGCGGGCTGCGGGACTTCCCCGTTTTACTTACTTCATCTTCAACTCAGCGGGGAATCCCCGGGAATCCTTCATCGATATCGCGATGTACGTGTACGTTGTTGTACTTTGCATTGGATGTTAAACCATGAAAAATCTTTACCTCCATATAAGGGCCTCCAAAAAAATTTTTATACGGGGCCCCGACAAGGCACGCTACGCCACTGGGTCAAAGAAAGACAAGACTTACTTTCGTGTTCAACAGCCTCTACCGGTCTGCTGAGAAGAGCCGGCACGAAAGGCAACAGTCGCTATTTTCAAATCGAAATGTCACATTATCGATATGTATGTAACTATGTATAATACCCCTAAAGTGTAACAGCTACTTAATTACGAGTAAATGGGCATCGTATCGCACGGTCACATCGACGCATGTACGCAATGTGATTAGAATTGATAGGATTGGCATGGGAGCGGCGCCATTAGAGGCGATTAAAGCAATTTGTAGCATTAGCGGGACCGCTGCCGTCTCCGGCCAGCGTCGACGCGCCGCCGCGCGCTGCGGCCCGCATCCGCGCCGCGCCCGCTCACTGCTCAGTGCTCGCCCATACCAACCCATACCTACCGCCACGTCAAGACTACAGCTCTTGCAAAACAAAATGTTACAATATCAATGTATAGCTACGTATTACAGTTTAATAAGGGCACTGCAAGTTCTTAAGTCTAGAACAAAAACATATGGTGCGAAAAGTGAAAACTGTACAATTTGTATTATTATTAAGCATTACTTTATAATAGTCTGCTTCAAGAAATTATTACTGAAAAGTCATTTTTAACTTAAAAAAACCTTAGAATGTATTTTCAAAATACTACTATCTAGGAATTAGTTTTTATATTATTAGGAGTCATTTTGTTTGGTGAAGGGCCCGTGGTCCCACCGATTTGTCCCACTGGTAGGACCACGGTATACCACTATGTACCTTGATTGTACATTTTATATTATAGTTCTTTATAAGTGAGCAAAATTATTATTTGAGAATAAAAATTCTTTAAACCTAATCCAACCTAATAAGTTATACCATTATCTTATGGGCAGCTCGATGTGAAGCCCATTGCTTCCATGTAACTTTATCCTAGAAATTCACTAACTTTGTTGGTAATAACCTCAACTTAAAAAATTGTGTTTTTACACATTATTTAAAGTGTAACGGCAAATCTAATAATAATTCCTTAG
The DNA here is from genome assembly GCA_933228805.2 of Hipparchia semele. Taxonomy (NCBI): domain Eukaryota; kingdom Metazoa; phylum Arthropoda; class Insecta; order Lepidoptera; family Nymphalidae; genus Hipparchia; species Hipparchia semele. The sequence goes on from OW121717.1 coordinate 14,818,472, forward strand.
GAATCATAGCAATATCATTATTTATATGTATTTGAGGAGTTGTGTGTAAGAGATTTCTGTACCTACTTTGCGCAGACATATTTTTGCAGGCATATATTAAGCCCTGTAGGGTTAGTATGAGATATAATTCGATAGATCGTATTCGTATTCTATCATAATAGCGTCAAAGTAAAATCAACCATAACAGTATTGAGTTACAGCTCAATTTTGTGCATGCATTCTTATGCGTTTACGAATACATATTATTTTTTTGCGAGGAATATAATATTATCATTAAATTATAACTCACACAAAAACTTCCCAACTTTACCGATTAAATGTTTCACTAATTTGACCATCGGGAATCAGTAGATATTCATCTTATCTAATTGATATCTCCGAGCCGCCCCCGGAGCTCGTCGCGCCCCGCGCCCCCCTCGCGGAAGGGTCGTGCAGTGACCGGGCAGTGTAGGTGCGGACAGCAATGCGCTGACGCAGCTGCGTGCCGGAGCTAACATTTCTATAACATAAAGAACTTGGAAACAAACAATACGGGCAAGAATACGAGTACTATTAATTTGTTTGTCAATATAATCGTCATGAATATAATTATTTTCTCGACAAATTCAATAAATGAAAGATTTAAAGTGCACAAGTGGGTCTATCTCTGCCTGTCTGTTAGCTTTTTACGGTTTAACAGCGAAACAATTCTTAACAAAGTTTGCCATAGAGATAGCTCGCATACCGAAGGTGAACATAGAGTGCTTTTTTTTCTTCAAAATTCAGTAATTCCGGGAGTGAATCTGTATTATAAACTTGTTATTACTATCGGTATCTCCATGATGAGTGGCGGGGTTGCGGGAGTGGGCGGCAGCTGCGCTCGCGGCTGCGCACGCGCCGCTTCCGACTTCCATTTCGCTCGCAGCCTCTCGCTGCACGCCGTCCAAAGGGTTTCGAGTTAACACTTTCGCCACAGCTGCCGCGGAATCGTCGCAGTTATTTATTGTTCATTTGTGAATTTGTCGCATCGTATTACCTACTTACTACTTTAATATTCTGTTGCGAATTCGTGACGGGAGATATTAATAACAAAAATTTTCTTGATTTCTATTGAATTCCAACACAAAATTATCGTTTGATAATTTCACATCAATGTGACCTTCGTAAATTGTTGGCATAATATTAAGAGTGACCTCAGAAGGTGTTCTTCACACCGAATCCAGTGTCGCGTTTATTTATTTGAAAGCTTTCATTTAAAGCACAGTTGTTGAAATTCAGTGAAAAATCCGTGAAAATAAATTATTTTATTCTAATATACCAACTCGTAAAGCAGGCATTTAATAGGTAATAACTCTTCAACCGTCGAGGGTTTGGTGTGACCTGGCCTTTGAGCGTTCAGCTTGATCGGAGAGGATTCAAATATGACTTCAATTATCTTTTCAGTTGTATATCATTGTTTTCAAATATAACAAAAGACTAGTTTTCACGGCGATTAGCACACCCCACGGGAATCTTTCTTTCCCGGGATTATACCTACCTGTATAGAAGCCTCTCTCTCTCCAGATACCCAAATATAAACATGTGAAAATTAGTAATTGCAGCGTGATCAAAGGATAAACAAATTAACAAACAAACAGACTTTTGTATTTATATATTTATATAATATTATAAATGCGAAAGTTTGGATGTACGGACGTTTGTTACTCAATCACGTCGCAACGATTGAACCGATTTGGCTGAAATTTAGCATAGAGGCATATAGACTTCTTTTTATTCTGGAAAATAAGAGAGTTCCTGCAGGAATTATAAACTCAATCGACGCGAAAGAATTCTTATATTATGATAGCTTCAAAAGCACTAATGTAGCAGATTGTCGTGAGTGACGCTAAGCTCCGCCGCGCCGCGGGCGACATTTGCGGCGGAGAGAATCAATTCGCCGCCCGCGCCACATCTGCGCACGCGCCGCGCAATTACTATCATGTTTAAGTAAAAAATTATGCCTATCTTTTATATTATAATTATACTTGCCTATTTGTATTTTACTACTTACGTTTATGAACTACGATTGGATCCGACTCAAGCAAATTCTCATTTGGGTTATGTTTATTTTGGTTCAAAATAGGATTGACGAAGAACGGATACCGCACTTTTTATCGGACATTGCCGGTTACAGTTACCGCTCTCGATGAAGGCGATTATGCGTTCGGTCCTTAAATGAATAGGCAGCGGCCAGCGAGTTAGCACAGCCCTGAAGATAAACAAGGCAAACAAGATTTATTATGAGAAGCCTCTCAAGTAGCTATTTGATTTTCGTTCAAAGTGTTGAAGGGCTGGTAGCGATCGGCAATGGAGGCAATATTGTCGGCACTCCTGAGGAGCTCCACTCGTCGCGAGAGGGTTTACAGCAATTTGATTAGCGCGGGTCCCCGGCGGGCGGCGCGGGGCGGGCGGTGCGGGCGGGGGCGGGGGCGGGTGTTTGCGCGCCGCAAACAATCGCGCTGTTTGCCGCTGCTCTGTTTGACGACTACTACCTAATATTGGTGTTTGCGCTGCGCTGTTGACAGTCATAAATTCATAACGAGCCCGCACTGCGCCGCCTCGCCGCCGCCTCGCCGCCTCACTGCCTCGCAGGCACTAGGCCGCTACGGGTCCTCGTCGCGTACGGGCGAAACAAACATTGTTACAGATGTTACTTCTCATACTGTATCGCTAAGTTCAACTCAAAGCTGTACAACCAGTTGATTTTATTCATTTGTTAAGGAACATCGAAAGAAGGTAGGTAGGTTAAATTATATTATTATTAATATTGAGGTTCTACCGCATCAGAACGAACTCAAACTTTTACATTTTCTTCCATATTTTACAAAATCTTTAATCGGGTCATATTACAAGTAGTGTTGTCCCGACAGCGCATAACAATAAATCGTGCCGGCAATACTTCATCGAACCGAGTCGTACACTAGATGAGTGACCGACATCTGAGAGGTACGGCCTTTAGCTTCCCTCCAGCCACGGAGCGTGCGGCGAATCCATTCAATCAACGGAAGGGTCACGAGTCTCGACAGAAAAAATCCTTTATAAGAACCATAGTAAGTATAGTAAAAGTTATTTCAAAATAGATATAATGTCGCGAGCACGTGGCGTTCTTCCGCGAGTTGCGACCGAGTCCTGCGTACTACAGATCATACCGGCGGGTGTGTGAGAAGATAGCTATGTGGTGGTCGTCAATTAAAGTTTAAATTACTTTTATTGCGCTATATATTACAGTTAACGATCGCGAGCGGCCGCGAGCGGCGAGCGGCGACAGTGGCAGCGTTCAGCGCTCGCCGCCACGTGCGAGCGATCCGCGTCGCGGCGTAGCTCATTCATCATCGCGCGACGTGTTTCGCTAACGACGTCGCGCTCTATAAATCAGTGAACCCTTTCACCGTACCCCCCCCCCCCCCCCCCCGCGCCGCGCCGCGCCGCGCCCGCCCCGCGCCCTTCGCCAATCGTGCCGCGGCGCGTATGTAGATCGGGCATTTACATAAATTTACATGTACCGGCGCGACCCGCCTCGAACAGCTCGACGTACCTACCTACTCATTCGAAAGGGTTAACTGTGTGCTCACCGTAAAAAACCCCGTCGGGCTCCTTTATGTGCGACCCCGTACCTATGATGTAGGTATAATTTGAATATGTAAAGTGTATATGAGCGCCTTCTCTATTCGTCGTCGAGCACGCGCGGGCGAACTGCGGCAGGGGGCGAGTCGAGGACTGCCGAGTGAAATGTTTAGTAGGTGCGTAAGTTTGAAACTAGTACCTACGTATTAATAGTCTTAAGATAGAGCTGAAACAATATAACATTGTAAATTACTCGCTTTAGAGGTTTTGTATTGAAAAATGGGCATGCCCATGCCCGTGCCTTTAATTGTAGATTTTTTTTAGCCGTAACAGTGATGATACCTATTGTGTGAAAATACAAAAAAAACTGAAGCTTTAGATCCATTTGGCAGACACACAAACAGCAGAGGCCTTGGCGCTCTTTGGATACGGAAACCTACAGAAAATCAGAGACCGACTGTACCCAACGAGGAAAATGTTAGTAATTTATAGTAACTTCAATAATAAATTTTGATAACGAATCGCAAGAAACGTCAATTTATTTTGTTCCCAACGATATTTATAGAGAAAAAAAGTCAAAGAACGTGAAAACTTGTCAACAACACTCGCACCGCTAGTTCGCGTCTCCGTGCTCGCCCTGCCGCGGCCGGTGCACGCCGCCTCGCGCCGCCTCGCGCCGCCTCGCGCGGCCGGGACTCGATGCTAATATAGAAATTCCTTTAATACGTCGCATTCATCACAGTGGTACCGTTGGAACGAGAGCTTCATTGCGCTCAGTAAAAGTGTACATAAACCTATTTACATTGTAACAATGCCCCGATGCGGCAGATCCGGCATTACAATAATAATATTTTAAAAAGTAAATGCGGGGAGTTTAAAACGTTAGAGCGAAGGGGTCGATTTATCCCCCCCCCCCCCCCCCCCTCCCGCTCCCGCGCGGCACGCGTTGACACGGCGTTCCCGGTTAACGAGATTACAGCACGCGCAACCCTTGCCGATTCTAAATGCAAATACGCAGCGCTAATCCAACATGGCCGCGCCCCCCGCGCCGCGCCCGCGCCCCGCGCACTCGCAGCGCAATCGATAGCCGCCCGCCGGATTACCCGATAGCCATTGATTACGATTGCACTGCCGCGATAACGCTCCATCGACGCGCCCTGCGCCCGACCTGCGACGAGCTGCGACAGAACAAATGCACAAACAAATAATACATCTCAGTTTCTATTAGCTCGTAGAACAGAGCCCGATGTTACGTCACGAAGACACGCGAACTTCCAAGAAGTTCAAGTGATGATTGCGTTGCGCCATGGAAGTAGTACTAAAGCAAACTGCTTCTATTGCGTTACGCGAACGAAAGGCCCACTACAAATGTCTAATTGGCAAATTAACATAATTTATAATGTTGCTGACGACGACGTTGCTGCGTTCTGTTGGGACGTGTTCTACTTTCTTGATTGTACGCCATCGGCTGCGAATAGACGAACTATTCTAACGAAGCGTGACAACGCCTGAGCTATCGCGAGCCTTCGACCGCCTTCGCTAGCGGTCCAGGTACTATAAAATGACTTCAGTTTCCCTCCGGGCCCCGCGCCGCTCGCCTCAGAACGCTAGATCCGTTTTCCGTCGGACGTCGATAAGTTTTGTGTCGACGAAAGAAAATCCTAGTTCTAAAGCTTCTCTTTGAACTTAAAAGGAAGTTTGATAAATAAAGACATTTTGCCTCGTTATTGAATGTTTTCAACTGCGTATAGCATCGTTCCTTCGATATTATCTCTGAAGAAGGTATTCTCGTTACTGAAGGTGTTCGACGGTAAGTCAGCCGACTCGACCCGGTTGTGACGCGACGTATTGCACATTAAACATGTCAAAGTGCAGTTTAAGGAGTCCCCGGGCGCGAGGGCGGCGCGCGAGATATTTACGACACGTGTCCGACGCGGCGTCTCTCACCTGAATGGGGATATAATATTTATCAATACCAATGGCAATTTCCATAAAATAGTATGTTACTTTACATCGATTTATGTAATAAATAGAGTTAGTGTGGTAGTTTTTCAACTCGGCAAATGCTGAGAGGGCTGTGATTTCTGAGGGGTTCAAACGCGCGACGCGTTGTAGAAAGCCGGCCTAGACGCTTGTTGCGTCATTGTTGCCCTTAACGACGTTCACATGTGGAAAGGGTTTGAATTATTAATTCGAGCAAAAGTTGATATTACCGCAATATGATTCCAAGCCTACTGGCCACTGGCTTCTCCACGATTATCGACGTAGCGACGACCTTTCGGTTTGTAGTTGAGAATCTGAAAGTGACATAGGCTACTTTTTATCTCGAAAAGCAGTTCTCGTGGGATTTTTTAAAACCATATTCCACGAGGACGAAGTCACGGATATAAGTTAGATTCTTTAACAAGATTTATGCCGTTTTTGCGTCAATTTAGTATTAAATTTTCATAAACTACGTGTAATAAATAAAGATAAAAGTATTCTATACGAAGATGAACGATGAAGTTACAATTTAAACTTTGTACCATGTTGATACGAAGTGAGTAGTTGAAGTGTGGTGTACTTTAGCAGTCAACTAAATCAAAAAGCTGCGTCTATTTGAATATGGAAAAATTATAGATAGGTAGATTATAAAAATACTTATAAACACAACACCGACAATTTATTAATATTACCGAATTAATAGTAAATCAGTCGATCAAGAGAAATGAAACGTCCACCCTCCGATGTTATTGTAATATGAAAGAGTCTCGATTGCGCGTGAATTATGTGCGTAGGGGTCGCGGCAACCCTTGCCCTACGACTAATTAAAGCTCCGCGTAGCGCGTCGCGTAGCGCGTCGCGTAGCCTGCGCTACGCGCGTAGCTCTCGTGTAGTCCACGGTTATTACGACACAGCATTATTAAGCGCGAAATGTGTAAAGCGTCGCGTCCGCGCGTGGCCCGCTCGCCCACTGACCCAGTGGCGCGGCGCATACATTTCCATCTCGTCGGGGCCCCGGCCCTCGCCGGACAAATTACATTCATCGTATTCAGTGTATTCAGCGCCGTTTACGTAAACATAGTTTGTTCAGCTTTTAAGGAACCGTTATTGCGGCTCCCGAGGTCGAATCTCTTATTCAAAGTAGCGATACGTCGGCACCTAAACAAACAAGCGGCCGCATTACGCACACGCCGTCCGAGCGAGATGCACGGGTGGAAACTACTTCAAAGCGGAATGGGATCTTCGCCACTCGGGCGTTTGATCGTCGAGTCCGCATTACCATCACAAAGTAGCGAATTTAAAACCCACTCTCGCCACTCGACCGCCGCGGGTTCTATTTTCTGCGTTGAAATGGAATAACAAGTACGGCCTTACGACCCGCTGTCGAAATTGAAAAAATCTGAAAAATCTAATTTTTAATGTGATCGGAACCCATTCATCGTGTACTAGTTCTTCTATCGTGTTCTAGAATTAAACTACAGTTCTATTGAAACGGAAAATTAGCTAGACAATCTGTTGAGATGTTATAGAGAGTATCGACACATTCATCGACAGGTAGGCCTCCGCCTGCACGCTGCACGCTGCACGGTGCATGGCCACAAGGCTTGATCGATGACTGCAATGACGCTAGCCTGCCGCCGTCTTTGCGATCTAAACAATAATAGGACACTAGTTTTAGCGACATCCCGTGCTCGTCGCCTCGTCTCGTATGCGGAGACTAGAGGCGCGAGGCGGCGCGGCGCGCGGGTAAAGTTTAACCGACTCCAACGAGCTTCAAGTTTTTTGAATCGAACCCGATATCGGAATTCGCGCATCGGTTGGCGCGACCCGTCGCTCCCCGCGTCTAAAAAATTAAACAGCTTTTAACGCGCGTCACGAGCGAAAAAAATCATCTCAGGTAATCGAAATAATGGCGAGGCGCGCGAAAAAAATTCACTAAGGGCGGAAAAGAAACGGATTCGTAGAAAAAAGTTGAAATTTTTAATTCGCCGGGCTCGGGGCTCGGGGCCGCGCGGCGCCGCGCCAGTCGCGCGCAGCCCGCCGACCCGAGCGCGTCTCCCGAGCCGACCGCGACCACACGGCGCCATGGTGCTGAGCGCGTGCGTGCGCGCCGAGGCCAGGAGCTTCTGCAGCGCTTACCGTGAGTCCCTCCGCCCTCGGCACCATACACTCTTATTTATGCATAAATCGTCAAAATAGTTGCTCCATTCATTTGGCTCGCCTTTTTGACGAAGTTTAAAGTTCTCAAACTAGAATTTAGTGAATTTCTTGAGATTTATTTTTGTGTTAGTTACCGACTGTTACCGATGACTTATTGTTTTGTTTTAATGAACTTTGCTTTCCCTTTATCAATATTAAAAAGGAAGACACATTTCTAATTAACTTTTTTAATTTTTCAGTACCTCAGTAGGTACTGTAGTTTAAAACCCTTCGGATTTCATGAAAAAGTTAAGTAAAAGATTTTGTTATTTATTGCAAAAAATTCAACTATTGAGCTTCATGAAATGTATTATTATATATATTTCATAATTCATTTATTTTTTGGACTTAAGTAATTGTATGAAAGATTGAGGCTACGATTTATTTTAATAACTGAATTATATTAATTACTAGCTGCTGCCCGCGACTTCGTCCGCGTAGATTTAGTTTTTAATAATCCTACGTGTATTTTAAAAATCTTTGATTGTCCAGAATAAAAAGTAGCCTTCGGTTCGGCTCTCGTTGGTTGAGCGCCGGTTCAGTAATTCGTTTTCGCTTAGCGTATTTTCTTACTCTTTTTGCCCGAGCAAAGGTTATAGTCTATTTAACATCACGGTACGACCCTTAGAAGCCGACTTCTAAGGGTCGTACCGTGATGTTAAATAGACTATAACCTTCCTCGAGGATTAGGTTAACAAATGCAAAAAGAATTTTTCAAATCCGACGGGTAGTTCCAGAGATTAGCGCGTTCAAACAAACAAATTCTTTCGCTTTATTATATAAAAAAAGTATAGATTAAGAAATATTGTATAGTGCCCGTATAACGGTCAATCCGAAATAAGTAATGTCGCTACTGAATTGCAGTTTCCAGCAGACACGAGTACTGCTGGTGCTTCATATAACTTAATGCTCATATAAATCCTAGCCCTTCAAGACCCCCGCGGTCGAGACTCGATTATTTCAATTTGAACCCATGTTTCTTTAAAGTCTTCCTGCTATATTTATAATACTTAGGTTTTTATTGCGATATTATCAATGAAGTTGTAATTTGAGAGGATAGCTTCACCACTTTCGTATCGGTTTCTGCTAAATCCTGGCAGTTGCTGTTCCTGCAGCGGATGTCATATCACGTTCACAGAACACCGCGTCTGTCGGTTCTTTCTGTTCGTTCGTGTTTCATGTACTGCATTAACCCTGTATCGATACTGCGGATTTCACAATGTGATCGTATATTTTTTCTAACGAGTAATTTTAGAAGGTTTCGTAAAAGCAGAAGGATTTTTCAATCCGTCCGCAAAAAAACGGACAACTGCTAGTTTTTTGGCGATTAAAAAATATATATTCGTTGGATGCACCCCCGCGTCTCCGCAACCCTCACAAAGACCTGATGACGTTTCAATAAGCGAGAGCGTCGACACAATGGCGAGCCTTTTAAAGGCTTTTTGGAGTTTATTTGGTTGTATTTTTTGCGCGTGTCGTCCCTCGTCCGTGCATCGCGGATACTTGCCTAGAGCTGCGTCGATTGTGCGCAAATCCTTTTGATCCGCGACAATGTATCGCATGTACGAGACGCGTGGGATTACCCGCAGGTACCGCGCGTTCCCACGCGTGGAGCTACCTGTTTACTCTGCGATAATAATGCTGCCTTTTCCTTCGTTTTCTTCTTGTCTACTCGTGAAGTAACCGCGGACACGTATTGAGAAAACTTTAAAGTTACGTAGTACAAAATCTCGTAGCTCATGTCGCGTAGGCGCCTACGACGCAACCCTTCCGTCTTGGGTTCTGTCGGTGCATACAAATATACTTACCTTGTTAATGTTGTTCTACGTGCCTAGCAGTCTATAACGAATAATTGTTCTGCTATATAATTATACTTTTAAAACAACCTTAAAAAATTTCCTTCCTTTTTATGCACAGAATGAAATTTAGACAAGTTGAAGAGTACATCTGGTGCAACTCAATCTATTTTTTATCTTAATGTCGTTGTCTAATAGTAGACTTATATTATAGACTAGCGGCCCGCTCCGGCTTCACACGGGTATAAAATATATAGCCTATGTCATTTACTGTTAATGGATCTTATTATACATATAAACCTTCCTCTTCAATCACTCTATCTATTAAAAAAAACCGCATCAAAATCCGTTGCGTAGTTTTAAAGATTTAAGCATACATAGGGACAGAGAAAGCGACTTTGTTTTATACTATGTAGTGATATTATAGAGTTGTGAAATTTATTTATTTTTGCTCAATAGTATTGTCTGATTTTAAAACAAAAAAGGAAATTAAAAAAAAAAGATTGTACGGAAACAGCGACGCGGTACAATCTGTTTCGAATGGTAATGAGTTGAATGACATTCGATTGAACGGCCGGCGCAGCGCTCGACTGGCTCGGATTGTCCAGCGCTGGCTGTAATGAAGGCCCACTCGACGGCGGCTCGGCCGAATCGGATTGTCCAGCGCTGGGCCGCGGTGGCCGCGGGCCGTGCGCCGGATTCCTGAGCCGATTAATCAGATTAATGAGCTAAGCTCGTTAGCGGCGCGCGACACGCACCCCGCGGACTGCCGATTCGAATCTAGGTTTCACTTACACATCATCTCATTAAACAGTATTCTATTAATAAAGATTACGACGAAAATTACTTCAAATACGCGACGCGCGATGATTGCGGCTAGGAGAAGCCGATACCGCGTCGAGTCTAACGTTTGCAGTGTGCTTCCATCACATTTATGTGAGAGCTCCTATAAATCACAATTAAAAATAATTTACGAGACCTTTTGGTGTAAATTTAGCTTTAATCGATTACCTTTTTACTTAGTTCAAATGTATTGAAAGTATTATTGCCTTGTTTCAGAAGAATCTGGTGACCTGATCAAGTCTCCCTCGCCGCCGCCCAGCAACGGTGAGTGCCTCCAGCCTCCTGCCTCCTGCCTCCTGCCTCTAGCCTCCTGCCTCCTGCCCGCTCGCTGCATGTAGCGCGTCACAGGACCGCGTGAGGTTCACTTGCAGTATAAGTCGATCAATAGATCAGCCACTGTGTAATGTTATCTGTTGGATTATTTAAGGACTACATGTTAATATATCTTCGAATGAAGCGTACTCATATAATATCGATCGAACTTCACTTTGCAAGTTCGTTTGATCATATACAGGGTGTCCCACGGCTATGCCACATGGAGGGGAAGTACCTTAAATATTGTAGATGGAACATTTTACTGAAAGAAGACTTCATTTTAATTTAAAAAACAATTTAAACTGCATTCATAGATTTTTAAATAATTGCCTGGTTGAACCGGGACTCGAACCCGCTATACGAGAAAAAAAATTAACCTGTATCTTTATCATACCGATCGGAAGGCTTCATCATAAGGATTATTTTTTGTTAAATAACATAGCATGAGAAATAAAAGGAAGACCATGAATTTTAGCCTTTGATGTAAAATTTTGTTCAGAAAAATGAAAAGCTGACACTGGCGTATCGACATACAACTGATATGAACTAATGAGTACCCACTTGAGAAGTACGCATCATTTCCCGATCCTTACTATCCTTACTAATCCTTACTTATATTACCTATAAATGCGAAAGTGTGTTTGTTTGTTGATTTATTGGTTTGTCCTTCAATCCCGCTGCAACAGAGCTACGAATTTTTATACGAGCTTTTCATTTTTCTGAACAAAATTTTACATCAAAGGCTAAAATTCATGGTCTTCCTTTTATTTCTCATGCTATGTTATTTAACAAAAAATAATCCTTATGATGAAGCCTTCCGATTGGTATGATAAAGATACAGGTTAATTTTTTTTCTCGTATAGCGGGTTCGAGTCCCGGTTCAACCAGGCAATTATTTAAAAATCTATGAATGCAGTTTAAATTGTTTTTTAAATTAAAATGAAGTCTTCTTTCAGTAAAATGTTCCATCTACAATATTTAAGGTACTTCCCCTCCATGTGGCATAGCCGTGGGACACCCTGTATAATATTTGTTCTTTTTTGAGTTGTCCAAATTATATTTAAAAAAACTAGATTAGATTACCTACAGTACCTATACTTAAACTATAAACGACGCACTAAGAATATCGAAGGGTATCGTAAGTTTAAATTACGGGTATCATTCTTAAATAATAGTATAAAGTACAATAAATCAAAGCAATAAATGTTAGGAGATACTTAAGGAGACACCCTAAGTTTTATTCGACATTATTAGTGTGTAACAATAGCGCAAGGAGCACGTGTGTCGGCGTGCGGGGCGAGGGGGTGAGCGGTGTATGTTGTGCGCTTGTAAGGGCTGCACGAAAGTGAACGGGTTGTATGTACGCGCACGCGCAGCGCACGCTTTGACGCAAAAAATAACGCACCTTCACCCTTTGACGACGCACGAGAAAGTGATTTAACTTCTTGGCATTGTCGGGGCACAATGTTGCGGCGCTGAATGGCGACACGCGGAAGGAATCGTTTGTAAACTCGTGCCACATGGCATCCGTCAATAAATCGCTTAAAATAGGGGGTGACCATATTTCAGTCAAAATATTTATTGAGCAAAACTAGATTTTAATAGAAGAAACATAATTATGTTATCTGTTACCGTAATATTGAAATGGAACAGATTTTTAGTTAAATGATCTTTCTCTGAACAGTAATCTTTATCTTACAAATTACTTTCTGATGGTCGACTCTGAATGTACTGAAACTTTGCTGAAAACCATATTAACCACTATTAACCTTTAGTGATAAGATTTCACTGTGTACGCAGATCTCTGTGTACACAGTGCGGGCGGGCGGCGCGGGCGGGCGGGCGGCGGGCCCGGGCGGCGCGCTATAAATCCTCGGCGCGACTGATTTACAGCGGCGCTGCAGCCGCGCGCGCTCGAGCGTTTAATGCGAAACAACTCCATACATACCTCTACGCGCTCAGCTCCACGAGCCCACTTTGTTTTTAACTATCTTTTGCCCAGTCCAAAACTTCTACTGCATGAGGTTAAATTTTTCTAAATCGTGCTGAAATACTTGACTTTTCCGGGATAAAAGTCACACTGCAGGTGCTCCACTGTATCCCTGAAAAAAATCAAGTCGATCCGCTCGCCAAACTCAATTTCGCATTCATTTTGTGAGTAATACTGATTGACGCGTGAACAGGTTCGAAGTGAACGTATTTAAATAGTACAACAATAATGCGCCTAGTTATAAATGAATAGCTAAAACTCAAGGTATAAGGTACAACTGCCTCCAGTAAAATTACAAATGCAGTTTGTTCTTGATTATAATAGAATTCCGCAAAGTTACGCTTACTTGCTGCCTTGTAGTTCGACTTGGCCGCAGTGCTATCTGGCCAACGCACTCAGATAGCGATTCCCGAGAGATGTGGGTTCGAACCCCGCCGGCCTCGGAATTTTGATATGTAAAAATAATAGATTTTTTCCAAGATGTTATTGTACATCTTTATCGGCGTATATGTGTAAACCTTGTCAAGTTACAGCTCTTTAGTAGGTACCGATCGTCTTCGCGACAGGCCGCGGACAGACGGACAGACGGATAGATGGACGGACTCGGCGAAACTATCCTTCCTGTCGGTGTTCCTGTTTTACTTTACCAGTTTTGATAAATCTAAACTACCTACTAACAATTTTCGTTTTAAAATTAATTATGTCTGTATGTCTGTTAGCTTTTCATGTTTACACCACTTAACCGATCTCGATATTTGGCAAGCTGCTTGTTGAAGAGGAACGTAGAACACTTTAGATCTCAGAATATCCAAGAGCTCCAACAGAGAGCGGCGCTTATAAAGTCTAAATACACGCGGCCAAAGTCAGGGGCATATGCTACTACTTGTCGGAGACTATATTATGAGTTATTGTTTTGAAAAAGTGTCATCGATGTTTTCAGACGGATCGGCGAGCGGCGAGGGCGAAGGCGAGGGCGAGTGCGAGGCGAGCGGGGACGAGCGCGCGTCGCCGGGCGCGCCGCGCGCCGCCGCGCACGCCGTCAGCGCCGCGTCCGCCGCCGCCTCCGCCGTGCTGGTGAGTCGCGCGCTGCACTCCCCGTGCACCTGCATGAGCGGAGCCTTGCGAGACACCAGCGCACACCCGGCCACGGGGCGAAATATCGCAGAGCTTCTGTGGGACTCGGGCCCAGAAACGCATCGGACGTTTCCGACATATTGCGTAGAATTGGTCGCAATGAATATTTTGTTATACACGAGTAGTAACCCGAGCACGGTGTGTGTTGCAGAGCGCGGCGGGCGCGGGCAGCGCGCTGGCGCAGCTGCAGCACCTGCTGCTGACGCAGCACGGCGCGCACTCGCTGCTGCTGCACACGCAGGTACCGCGCGCCGCATGCTCTGTTCTGGCTCCCTCCGTGGGACGCGCTCCCGGCGATGTATAAACTCGCGGAGAGGGTCTCAGTGCGGAGCGTATGAATGTTCCACTGATTTTTGCGGGATATGGCGCTTGGGCAGACTTGGACTGATTTGCGTAATTTTTAACCATTAAAGTTTCCGCAATAGTCCCATAAAATTTTCCGGTTCCAACTTCTCAATGTTATTTGCCACCAGCAATCAGCAGAAAAACCTGAAAAGCTTTAATCGATCAACTCAGTTTTTTTTTCTAATGTAAATTCTATCGGTTGATAAATAATTACCTGGTGTCTGAAAACTATCCTATTTCCTCCTATCCTATTCTATTTCCTTATTCCTTCGCATTTATAAATTTAATATGTATATTATAAATGCGAAAGTTTGGATGGATGGATGTTTATTAGGTACTCAATCACGATGCAGCGACTAAACTGATTTGGCTGAAATTTGCCACAGAGATACATAGATTATAGTCAAGTATAACGCAAAGACTACTTCTTATACTGGAAAGTAAAAGATTTCCCGCGGGAATTACCTCAATCCACGCGCACGAAGTCGCGGACATCAACTAGTTAGCTATAATTTTCTTTTATTCTTATTTATTTACTCTAATTAGCTGTCAATTTTCTTTGAGAATAAAATAAAATAAAAATGAAATATTTTCATATTAAACTCTATGATTTTGTTGATAGTTTACATTGTGCAGGAACGTTTAAGAAAAAATTGGATAATGTTACGTTCTCACTTTGCTATTATTAAATCAATATTTGAATGAGGTTTCCTAATTAATTAATTTATTTATTTGTTTAAAGACAAAAAAGTGAACACAATTTACACCATAATTTATAGACCAAAGCATTAGACTAAAACTTGTGGCTGGTGATTGCAATTGGCAGCCCAATTAGACCGTAGCCTGTGCTAGTGCTGTCCAAAATATATCCTTGGCCCAATTGTATTTAATTTTTATTAAAGTTCTGATCTTTTTTTTTGATATACCTAACTAAAAATAACTAAATCTAAATCTATCTAAATTAATAGCAATGGATCTTATTAATATTATAAATGCGAGAGTTTGGATGTAGGTATGGATGGATGGACGGATGGATGAAAAAAAAATACTCAATTTCGTCGCAGAGACTGAACCGCTTTGGCAGAAATTTGGCAAAGAGATAGATTATATTTTGGAATAACTAACTTCCAGACTATAATCTATCTCTGTGTCAAATTTCAGCCAAATCAGTTCAGTCGTTGCGACGTGATTGAGTAACAAACATACAATCTTTCGCATTTATAATCTACTATATAAAAATAAGTCGGGTTTTCCTTCCTGACGCTATAACTCCAGAACGCACGAACCGATTTCCACGGTTTTGCATTCGTTGGAAAGGTCTCGGGCTCCGTGAGGTTTATAGCAAAGAAAATTCAGGAAAAATTTCAACAATTTAAGAACGCGGACGAAGTCGCGGGCGTCCGCTAGTATTAATATAATAATAGGATTAATACAACTAAAAATTATATGTACCTATGGCAGCAACTTACGAGACAGTAATAACTGCCCAAGTAGCACACGAAGGCTGCTTAGCAGCTGAATAACGAATTCCCGTCACGCTTAAAGCTGTATAAAAAAGCTGCATAAGGGCTGTATACGGCCGTATACAGCTCTTATACCTCTTAAAGGGGCACAAATTATACAGCCTTAAGTTGAGTAAAAGATTACAAGTTACTCTTTATTCAGCAAATATGTCACGTGACGTAAAAGTGAAGTATCAAACTTAATCTAGCAAATTAATATACTTCGTGGAGTGAATTGAATACGTGTGGTTATATATTCAAAGTTAAATGCATTGTTTTCATATTTATAAAAGAAAAATGATTGGGAATGTGATTTTACTGACATTATACATATATATTACCTAAGAAAATTTTAGTGCGCCACGAAAATATTCGGTTTTTAATTAGTTTCGTGATATAAATAAGCCGTGATGAAAACTTGAATAAACAATTTTTAGTGCTTTGAAAAGAATTATAAGATAAAAAGTTGTTATTATGATATCGAGAAGTAAAAACTAATGCAATCCATTCCTAATTCATACACAAAACATCATAAAAGTTGAAAAATGAATCAGAGTATTTATATAGGTTATGATGTTATACAATAAAATGGTGGATTCATGTTAAACAGCGACGTGAATAGTTAAAACTCTGATATTCAGCAATAAGCTGTAATGTGGGCCACATATCATCCATTATATAGCAATTAACTTCATAATAGTTCACACGTACCCCCTTAATAAGTCAGTGTAATAAGAGTTCACAAATACCTTCTTATACAGCATTTGGCGTAATTTTATCCACTAAACAGCCCTTATTCAGCCTAAGCTGTTTAAATATCACTGACAGCTATTATGTAGCTGTAGGATCACCAGTGTACTCTTAAAAGAGTCTTAATACGCATAGAGTTTCAAATAGGTCTAAAAGTGAGTATTTATACAGCTATCTGTGCTACTTGGGTGTAAACTGTACTTATACTGTAAATGATATTCGGTTGGAACGGCAATCCGAACCAGTGTCCGTGCTGGTCTCGCGTTGTCGCGTCGGTCGGCGGCGGCTAAGTGCGGGTGACGTGTGCAGGTGCAGCAGGCCGTGGCGCAGGCGGCCGCGCAGCAGCTGCAGCAACTGCAAGCGCGCGCCAGCGCCGCGCACCCCACCATCGGTGAGTCTGCATTGTCACATATCATACATGCATCACTACCGTCGGGCTTAGGCTAGATCGCGACCTCAGTTCGTGAAATTCATTTAAAATGAAATATTCTTCTTCAAGGACCTCTTAAAATATGTGTGTGGTGCGATTGTGGTAGAAGTTAAATTGTGGTTGTGCTATAGTGATGAAGTAAGGGGGGACAAGGAAAGGTTCCTCCGGGCCGCGAGTTCAGGAGTCCCTTCTAAAATCTACTCTCTATTTAAATCCTAAATCAGCCCGAATATGTTCGTGTTATAAAATACTTATGCCCAGTCATATTGACCCAAGCTATCAATAAGCAGACAGTGGTAAAAGTACCTCAGGATTGTTTCTGTCAAGAAATAATGTGCGCTCACTTCGCTAGTACCTACTCGTAACTACGCTGCCGTTCGATTTCTTTAACTTTCTTATCTATTATACATTAATTCTGCAAAGCTATTAAGAGATAGAGCTCGAAGCAGACACACAAAATAACACATTCAAAGACTTTTGGTGAACGTGCAAATCAAAAATATGAATGCGACCGGCAGTGACTCCGGCGCTGTCTCGTGTTGCAGAGGCTCGCTCGCCCTCCCCCCGCCGCAGCCCGCCCGGCGCCGCGGCCTTCCTCACGCCGCACACGCCGGGCCCGGGCCGCGCGCGCTCGCCGCACCCGCACGCGCACGCGCACCCGCACGCGCACGCGCTGCACGCGCACTCGCCGCTCGGCCACGCGCCGGGCGCCGCGCACTCGCCGCTGCACGCGCACGCGCACAAGCCCCGCGCGCTCGACCCCGCCGACGACACCGCCGACCTCGAGGAGCTCGAGCACTTCGCCAAGACCTTCAAGCAGCGCCGCATCAAGCTCGGTGAGTGTCCGCCGGTGTCCGCCGGCGTCCGCGCGACCGCCGCGCCCGAAGCTCGCTCACGGTCCGCCGTTGTGTCGCAGGGTTCACGCAGGGCGACGTGGGGCTGGCCATGGGCAAGCTGTACGGCAACGACTTCTCGCAGACCACCATCTCGCGCTTCGAGGCGCTCAACCTCAGCTTCAAGAACATGTGCAAGCTCAAACCGCTGCTGCAGAAGTGGCTCGAGGACGCGGACTCGTCGCTGAGCGGCGGCGGCGCGGGCGGCGCGGCCGGCGGCGCCGCGCTGGCCGAGGCCGTGGGGCGGCGCCGCAAGAAGCGCACCAGCATCGAGAGCGGCGTGCGCGTCGCGCTCGAGAAGGCCTTCCTGCACAACCCCAAGCCCACCAGCGAGGAGATCGCCGCGCTCGCCGACTCGCTGTGCATGGAGAAGGAGGTCGTGCGCGTCTGGTTCTGCAACCGCCGCCAGAAGGTGAGTGTCGCTCAGGCACCGCTTGCCCCCGACCCCTCGCGCCCCGCGCCCCCACCGCCGCACTAACCGCGCCGTCCTCCGCAGGAAAAACGCATCAACCCGCCGGCGGGCGAGTCGGGCGGCGCGGCGTCGCCCGGCGGCGGCGCCTCGCTGCTGCCGCTGGCGCACCCCCTCGCGCATGCGCTGCCGCCGCACGTGCATGCGCACGCGCACTCGCACCCGCACGCGCACGGCGGCGCCGCGGCCGCGCACGCCGCGCTGCAGGCCGCCGCGCTGCAGCCGCTGGCGCTGCTGGCGCGCGCGCCGCGCGACTGACCGACACATATCCTGTAAAGTGTAAATACCGCGGCCGCGCCCGCGCCGCAGAGACTCCTAGTGTACATAGCGTAGGCCTAGCGCGACGCCGCGCGCCCCGCAGGCCCGCGCGGGCGGCCGGCGGGCTCGGGCGCGCGCCGCACCGGCCCGCGACCGACCCCGCAGCGCCCCCCGCGGGCCGGCCGGGCGCGCCGCGCCGCGCGGTAGCTGTAAGTTTATATAATAATGTGAATTTTATTTATGCGAGGCGGTCTCCGGACCGCCGTGTACAGAACCCATATCACTTAGCGCATAACGCGTAGTTAAGGTGGATGTGTAGAAAACTGTCTATATGTTACAATAAAACATGATAGATGACTCCGACTCTCTTTTATTTACTCCTTCTACCATCACGAGTCACGCTCGACCCCGAACTCGTCTGTAGAGTGCAGCCACCCGCGGCCCGCGCTGCACGGGCGTGGGGCGAGCTGCACGGGCGCGGGGCGAGCTGCACGGGCGTGGGGCGAGCCGCACGCCGCGCCGACTGCACGCGGAGTCGTCGGCGGTTTGGCGCAGATGTGAACATCATTTGGCATTTATCCGGAAGGCAGCCGCATCCAGACTGAAAGCATACGGCTGGCTCCCAGTCTCGAGGCCGACCGTTCACATTAAGCTCTACCGTCAGCCAGCGGAGAGTACTCCCCACCTTCTACCCACAGACAAATGAACAAATATACAAATAATTATTTTCTTCGTTTTTCGTTCGTCTTTTTCATGTCTTCCTAGAAACTAACACCGTGGTTGCTGACTAGAAAACATCAAAATAATAAGAATTAAATTGCTTTAACTACAAACAGCAGTATTTTATTTGAACATCGCACAAAAAAATCTGCGCTCGATGGTTTGTCGCATGCTGTGTATTTTGGACGAGGACTCCGGGCGCGCCGCCACGGCCCGGCGTCGCCGTCGTAAGGGAGAAACGCCTCGACGTTCGCACCGACGACGCGACGTTCGAATGCAATTAATTCGACGCTGCAGCCTCGAGTAGCCTGCGGAATACCCGACCCCTCGTCGCTTACAGCAGATACAGCGTGTTTGGGCTCGTTACAGTAGTCTCATTGAGTAGGTGTTAGATGGATGTTGATCGTGGAATATACTGTCAATATTACTGTGGAGCGGCGAGTGGCATAATATATTAAATATTTACATTGTTACATTAGACTTATACCTATACTAATAAAATTACATGATAAAGTAGAGGAGACTGATGCTGTTAACTTAGTACGACGTGATAATATTACTGATGTAAAAATAACTTTGTTGAGTTGTTGAAATAAACTTAAAATTGTGGAAAGAAAGATATGCTACGGTCGCGTATCAGGAATTCCATGCGTGCCATACAGGATCCATTCCATAGTAACTGTCAACAACCATACAATTAGGTATTGTTGCCACACGCCGTCACACTCGACCGACAACAATTTTTTTTTTATTTATTTATTTCAGGACGACCAACAGGTTACAATAAATTAAAAACTAAAAAAACTACAAGATGAAAAAATTATTATGAAGTAATGTACACTTACTTACAGGTTGCCACAACATGCTTAAAGTTTAGTACCTACTACTTGAGAAATGTTGAGCAAACAAATACACTGGGAATACTGAGGGACTGTACGAGGTGGATTTCGATATTTGCAGTGCAATGTAACAGGGGTTAGGGTTAGAGTAAACGAGATTAACTGTTCGAATGTACTGATGTACTTCAACTAGTCAATTAGTCAACTAGTCATAGGCTACATTTTATCCTGGAAAATGAAAGAGTACCCGAGGGGGTTAAGAACCTTTATCGACGCAGACGAAGCCGCGGGCATCATCTGGTAATTTTATAAAATACATTCGACGTGGACGATGTTCTTATATTTGTGGTTCCGGTACGTACCCACTCTGACAGGCGCTACACTTTGAAGTAAACTATCGGATATACCCCGGAGAGTGCGTTCGACAGCTTTCACAGCAATCACAGCCTTGTGAGCGATGACACGCTTACGAAGTTGAAATCCAACCTGAGTACGCGTACCAAAGGCTGTTTCAAAAACAAACAAACCACTAAGGTGTGGAACGCACTTCCAGCGTCTGATTCCGGCCACCTTCAAGACAAGGGTGAACGGGCATTTTTTTAGACAAGCGCGCTCCAACCTAGACCTCATCAGTGTTTTTCGTTAAGTGCAAGTCTATCTCGTAATAAAAAAGGCAATATTCAGTTATCAAATATTTGCTATTAAATATAAGTAGGCTCGCCCGTTTCAATCTAGGCAGGCATCTGCGACCGACCTAGATATAAAAATCTAATCAAACAGTTTACCTACTACATAGCTAAAGTGCAAATGACAGTAAAGTCGTAAAACAGATCGTAACAACAACAAATGATCAAATGACCCGCCACCTTCGACACGACCTACTCGCGTATGCAGCGTCAGTCGCGGCGCGCGCGCTCACCGGCGCTCACCGCTCGTCGCTCGTCGGCCCGCACTCGTCGCGCCGCACCTCGCTGCAGGTGGAGGCGGTGGAGGCTCGGACTTATGCGCGCGTGATATCACCCGCCGGCCGCCTTATCAGTGCGAGATTAGATACCGCCGCGAGCGCACGCCGCCGCGCGCCGACAGCCGAGCGCACGGAGCGCCATGAGGAGCAAGGACCGCCTCGACGAGCTGCGCCACGTGAGTACAGCGCCGCGCCGCGGACACCGAACACTGCACTGTCAGCAGTCTATGCCGTCGTCGGGCCTCGCGTTAGTTATTAAGAAACAGTGCACCGCTGGCTGCCCTACGAAATCTTTGATTTTCCGGGATAAAATGTAGCCTATGTTACTCTCCCGGTCCTTAACTATACTCGTGCAAAAATTCACGTCGATCCATATCTCTGTTGCAAAAAAATCCAAATTGTATAAAATGCAAACAAATCAATTTATTTGCCCGAAACCTGTCTACGAGTACCTATTCATTATTAATGACATACTTAGGTGTAATACTATCGCAAGTCTTTAAGCAGCAGCATTTATTCGATATCATTGTGTCAACTATAACAATTCATTAATTGCACTTTAATAAGCAATGACATTAATACCGTCAATATAAGTAATACTGTTGTATTTTAGTAGTAGTGTTGTACTTAGTAGTTAACTGATTCGCCAGTATCCCAATTCCCAATTATTTGGATGTTGAGTACCGAACCAACAGGTGCGTCGGGACAGCTGGTGGAAGGGAAAAGGCCACACGATAGGTACTGTGGCAGCTTCATTCTAATATTTCTTGCTATCGGAGATTTACACGATTTCGGCATTAGATACGGGCGACGATAACCGATAACGAGTGGCATACCCAGTGGGCACCTACTAGTACACGTCATAGTATCGAACCATATTCCTGCTGACTATCACAAATCGGTCATGTAAAAAAATACTACTTCTGTTGCTATCCATTAATGTTAAAAGCATTATTGCAACGACGATTATATATAATATTATGCATCTGCAACAAGAACTTTTGAAAATTAGTCTTAGATGATGCCCGTGATAAAAAGTAGCCAATGCTATTCCAGTCTATGATCTATCTCTGTGCCAAGTTTCAGCCAAACCGGTTCAGTCGTTGCAGCGTGATTGAGTAACAAACATCCGTACATCCAAACTAAATAGGAAATAGGATTAAATATTAATACGCTTTGGAAGAGAAACATCAGTCCAAACAATAAAACAATTAGGTATTGTGAGTTGCCGTTAGGGGCGAGTTCTAGTAGAGTCACATAATTTTTTAACCGACTTCCAAAAAGAAGGAGGTTAGCTATTTTTTTTATTTTTATAATTTATGAACATATAAACAGTTACAAGAAAATACTTAATTCCAGTTTCCGAAGATGAAATCAGTGAAACCTGTAACTCGTTGATCATGTCAAATCGGATTGCAATAAGTAAAGAAAATTCGCCAATGCCAGGTCATTGGCGAATTAGGTGTTCAAACTTCGTTCGATCGTAGATTCGGTTACTTCAAATCCAAATAATATAATGGCACAGAGTATGGACAGATGGTTAGAACTTCTGTAATGTGCATCAAAATTAACTTGTTCAGATAATTTTACTGTCAGCTACATCAGCATAACTAAAGAATAGTGTTTCGGAAATTGGGTTTTAATATTTTAAAACCCAATTGGTTTGGGTTTTTATTGGGTTTAACCTAGCACAGGCTACGGTCTAATTGGGCTGCCAATTACAATCACCAGCCACAAGTTTTAGTCTAATGCTTTGGTCTATAAATTATGGTGTAAATTGTGTCACTTTTTTGTCTTTAAATAAATAAATAAATTAATTGGTTATGGTTTTTTTTGGTGTGCCGGGGAGAGGACCCGTAGAGCCAGAGCTGAGCGGCCGAGGCGCCGGCGGGGAGATGTCATGTGCCGCATAATACATTGTAGTTGTAATGCGCTGTGTGCGTGTGTGTTGCAGCGCGCGCAGCTCGCGGGCGTGCAGCACGACATCGCGCTGCCGGAGCCCGGCGCGCCGCACCGCCCGGACCTCGAGGAGCTGCTCCGAGAGGTCAGTGCCCGACGCGCGCCCGACGCGCGACCGACGCCCGCCCGACGCCCGAACGACGCGCGCCCGACACGCCGCGCTGTCTGGCGACACCGCACCGACATAATATCATTTGAGCCAAATATTCCTGCGTCTACGTTTCATCAAAATCGTTGGATATGGCGGTGACCCTGCCATAAATAATCGTAAATTCTACTGACGCCCCGCGGTGATGTGCGCGACCGATAATAATAAAATGCACCAAGTTAGATATGTGATGTGTGATAATGGATGAACCCGGCTCCGTGGATTGGCGAACTCAGATCTTAAATCATAGAAACTTTTGATAGCTGTATTTTAAGCAGCATAAGATCGAATATATTTCCCACTGGGTAGGTATGTCGGCCGGTCGGCGCTCCGCGGCCGCGATTCCGCCGCCTCGTTGTGCTAATTAAGCTTATTAATTGTTTACGCAACACGCCCGTGTCCGATGTATTTATTTGCGGACTCTACGTTAAATGTTTATTGACTCTAATTTACGTCATTTATTTTACTAATAGTCTACACTTTATGAATAACTAGATAGATCGTTTTCGTGGATTTAAATTTTTTTGAA
Organism: Hipparchia semele; assembly: GCA_933228805.2. NCBI lineage: Eukaryota > Metazoa > Arthropoda > Insecta > Lepidoptera > Nymphalidae > Hipparchia > Hipparchia semele. The sequence goes on from OW121717.1 coordinate 14,842,120, forward strand.
AATCCCGTGGGATCTCTTCGCTACTCCGGGATATAAAATGCTTTTCAAAACACTGATGTATCCGCCTTCCCTACCGATGTAAGCGATATTACAAAATGCTCAGTTATACATATGATATCGTAGGCGATTTAACCACGCGAGCGGTTAACGTTCATGTTTACACGGGCGATTAGTACCTACCTAGTGTAGTGATTGTCGTTTGTTTATCGCCAAGGCAGATGTCCGCTCACCGCTCAGTGTCGCTCCGCTGCAAACTGCCTCAAGGCGAGCCGCGCTGCGTGACATCATGCTGCACTGTAAAACTCGAGCTTATCACAAATCACACATCTCACACTCAAATCCACACGACGGTATACGACTAGACGATACGATATTTCTCCTATTAGTTTATTGATTTTGAGACGTTAGGTCTGGAAACCTGCGTGCCTGAAATTTCTACATGCTGTTCTCAATGGTGTGTGAAGTCTGCCAATCCGCAGGGTGAACTGTGTGTCCTAACTGTCTCCCCTCGCTGCAGGTGGAGCCGCTGCGGCGCTGGATCCTGGACGTGGAGCGCAACACGCAGCTGATCCGCCACCTGCACGCCGACCCCACCTACCACTCCAACCGGCGTGAGTACCGCACCCGACCCCGTCTACCACTCCAACCGACGTGAGTACCGCACCCGACCCCACCTACCACTCCAACCGGCGTGAGTACCGCACCCGACCCCGTCTACCACTCCAACCGACGTGAGTACCGCACCCGACCCCACCTACCACTCCAACCGGCGTGAGTACCGCACCCGACCCCGTCTACCACTCCAACCGACGTGAGTACCGCACCCGACCCCACCTACCACTCCAACCGGCGTGAGTACCGCACCCGACCCCGTCTACCACTCCAACCGACGTGAGTACCGCACCCGACCCCACCTACCACTCCAACCGGCGTGAGTACCGCACCCGACCCCGTCTACCACTCCAACCGGCGTGAGTACCGCACCCGACCCCACCTACCACTCCGACATTCTGAATGTAATACGTTTCCGATTGCCGTTTAGGATACTTAAGTATCGTATAATTACACTTTTTAGAATAATTCGGGTCGTGCGTAAGCGGTAATGTTCAGAGTTGCAGGAGCAGCTGGACGCGCTGGCCACGGCGTCCAACGCGCTGGGGCTGAAGGCGTGCGGCGCGCTGCGGCAGCTGCAGGCGCGCGCGCGGGGCGCGGGGGGCGGCGCCGTCGGCCGCGCCGCGCGCCTGCAGTACGCCGCCACGCGCCGCCTGTGCGACGACGCGCTCACGCGGCACCAGCGCGCGCTGCAGGCGCTGCACGACCAGCAGCACCGCCTGCTGCAGCAGCAGATCAGACTCAGTACGTACCTATAGCGAGCGCTCGGTCGGTCGGTCCGCTCTGCCTACAGACAAACACGTAGTACGTACGTCTTGCGATCTGACGATACGATAATTGGTGTAACTGTTCATTTTTCATTATGACGACGATTCGAGGAAACCAAAAATAGGTACCGACTACCAATGTTCTCGCCGCTGGGGTCGACGACCTCCGGTCGCCGCGCCTAGCCGAGTGTGAGACGCTAACTCGCGGCGGCGAGCTAACTTATTGCTCATCGCCGCCGTCCGCGTCGTGAGAAACCGGAACTTGGAAATGCGTACCGCTTACTTGTACGGTGAGTATTTAACGCTCTTCTGCCGAATGGAGAGCTCGTACCGAGGACGTCAGAAGACGGCAGACGCTTCTACCTATCCCCCTGTCTGTCCCCGCGCACTCAGACGGACAGACAATTGTTGAGACTAGATTTGATTGATTAGATATTAGTAAATACTTATTTTATAATTAGAAGTAAAAAAAAGGGAAAAGCTGTCAAATAAGAAAAATAAATATTGATTGCTGAACAAAGATGTCGTTTTAATTTAGTTTAATTTTCTTATTTAAATATTTGGAAAAACTTATATTTAGCTAAAATGCTGAACATAAAAATGGTCCTTAACGAACGCCGGATATTATTAATATTAGGAAAGAAGAAAATTTAAAAAAAAAATACAGTCCAAAAAAGTTTGTAAATTTATTATTTTACGAATTATTTGTAATGGAGACTAATGATATTATAACGCTTTTAGAAGATACTTTACACCTTATAGAAAGAGCGCATATCAACTTTAAAAAGGTACCGAAAACTCAACTTACTCTAGGATATGTAAAGGTAAGATCACAATGTATACAAGAATATTGGGTGAAGTTCAAGGAATTGCATTCGTTGTTGTTGCGAACAATAAAGAAGGAGGAACTGATGGTTGTGCCCTATTTTTTAAACGATGTATATGGAACATGCGAAGACAAATATTTGACAGTAAGAACGGAAATGGAGGAAATTATGAGTTCTTTTATGGAGGACACTTTTCATATTGCTTCAACGGTGAATAGTACATCAGGTTCTGCTTTGAAAATGGGAGAAGTTAAACTTCCCAAAATAGATTTGCCTAAGTTTAATGGGGAATATGAGCAATGGTTAACATTTGAAGATGCTTTTATTTCATTAATTCATAATAATAGTAATTTGACAAACTTTCATAAACTTCATTATTTAAAATCCTGCGTAACAGGGGAAGCGGCTACTTCACTAAAGTGTTATAAGGTTACTGAAAGTAACTATGCTCCAGCGTGGGAGACATTAAAAGAGCGATATTGTCACAAACGTTTAATAGTCAACACAATCTTCAAGCGACTCCTTGGACAAGAAAAGATATGTACACAATCAGCAAGTCAACTAAAAGTTCTTATTGATGGAATTAAGGAAGTTATTACTGGATTAAAGAATGTTGGAATCTCTACAGTTTCGTGGGATCCAATTCTCATTTTTATAGTCACAGAAAGATTAGACATTGATACACATAGAGAATGGGAAGATCATGTTAGCAAAGAATATAATAAAGAATTACCAACTTTTATTAGTTTATTAGATTTTCTGGAAAAAAAAGTATTTACATTAGAACTTATTTCATCTTCAAAATTTAATAAAGAAAGCAAGAACGCGTTTTATTTATTGACAAAGGAAAAGGAAAGGAAGGAATCTAATTGTACATATTGTAAAGAAATACATAAGCTTTATCAATGTGAAACATTTAAAAGATTGAATGTGAAACAAAGGAAGATATTTGTAACAAATACAGGTCTTTGTTTTCGTTGTCTGTCTCCTGGACATCGTGCATATATGTGCCAGAATAGATTTCATTGCGAATATTGTGGTAAACGTCATAGTAAACTGTTACATGACTTTAATAATTATAGCCCAGTCATATTAGGGCTTTCACCTCGGAATGAAAGATAATAAGCTGCAAATTGGTATGAACCTTTGTTTTGTCATTCTAAATGTTGTCTCAAAAGTCACAATCGTTATCGTGTCCGCGTCTCAAGATATTCAAGGTCAAAGGTCACAAAAATCGGTTTTTCGCGAATATCTGGCTTCCTATCAGTTAAATGAGATTTGCATTTATTATAAAAGTTGTAGGCTATAAAATTCCCTACAACTTTTGTTTAAACTTTTTTTTCATACGACCAACCGTTTTGAAGGTAGAGCGCGAAGAGTGCACATCGTACAGTCATATACGGCCTAATGCAAGGTCAAGCGTGAGTTATGGTTATCAGTACGTTATAAAGTCAATTATTTACTTGGAAATTATAATTATTAAACAATGCCTATTATTTATGTACTAACTATTAATTATTTATATTTAATTAAAGTAAGTAACTTGATTATTTATATATAATTATTCATATTTAACTATTTAAGTATAAAATATTATTAATTCTGGATTATATATTTTAGTTTTATTTTAAGTTAACACGACATTATATATCTTTTCTTTAAAACGCGTAAATTTAAACGAACAAGAAGAAGATAATTAGCTTCCATTTCCAATTTCATTACAATTAAAATCAACAAAGATACTTTTGATATTTGAACTCACATTTTGATAAATGTATATTATGCCGTATTTAATAATAAATAAAAATATGTGTAAAATATATACTCTTACTATCATTTTAACTTAAAATAAAACTAAAATATATAATCCAGAATTAATAATATTTTATACTTAAATAGTTAAATATGAATAATTATATATAAATAATCAAGTTACTTACTTTAATTAAATATAAATAATTAATAGTTAGTACATAAATAATAGGCATTGTTTAATAATTATAATTTCCAAGTAAATAATTGACTTTATAACGTACTGATAACCATAACTCACGCTTGACCTTGCATTAGGCCGTATATGACTGTACGATGTGCACTCTTCGCGCTCTACCTTCAAAACGGTTGGTCGTATGAAAAAAAAGTTTAAACAAAAGTTGTAGGGAATTTTATAGCCTACAACTTTTATAATAAATGCAAATCTCATTTAACTGATAGGAAGCCAGATATTCGCGAAAAACCGATTTTTGTGACCTTTGACCTTGAATATCTTGAGACGCGGACACGATAACGATTGTGACTTTTGAGACAACATTTAGAATGACAAAACAAAGGTTCATACCAATTTGCAGCTTATTATCTTTCATTCCGAGGTTGACCCCTTTTTTTACCTAATATGACTGGGCTATTATAATAGAATAAGCGTACGAAATAAATATGTTTTGAATAGTGGTACATCAAGAGAAAATGATAGCATATATGACCCTACTCGTAGTATAGAACGCAAGAAATGTAATGATGAAAGAGACGAAATTACTAATGCTACATTTAAATCTCAGGGCGCTAACAAGAAAAGTAATTGTAATTTATTGGCTACAGCACTTGTACCTGTGAAAGATAAGCATGGTCAAACATATTTTATGAGAGCCTTAGTGGATCAGGGTTCACAGGTGACATGCATTAGTCAAAGAGCAGCTCAGTTGTTAAAATTAAAACAATATCCTGCAAAAGAATCTATAGTTGGTTTAGGAAATAAAGAAACAGAAGTAAACCATACGGTACAACTTGAGCTATTGTCAAGGTATGAGAAAGGGTTCAATCTTAGAATGAACGCGTTTGTTACAACTGAACAAGTCATTACGTATTTGCCAAAACAACCAATAGACAAACTTCCATGGCCCCATGTTGTAGGATTACCGCTAGCAGATCCAAATTTTAATCGACCAGACAAGATTGATCTGTTACTAGGAGTTGACGTATGTGCGCAAATACTTCAAAATGATATGTTAAAAGGACCTGCGGGTACACCTTGTGCTCAGAAAACAAGTTTAGGTTGGATTTTATTTGGTAATGTGTTCTCAGTTTTATAATTTTCTTATGTTATTAGAATGGGTATTTGGTTTGTTTTAATATATATTTTTTTTGTTTTAGTGATAATAGGAAATAATATAATTTATTGCACTATAACATACTTTGTAAATGATGTATATAAGCGACTTAGATTATTTAAATATAGGTAATTTTGTCATATTATATAATCATTCAGGATTTAGAAGAAATGTTCATTATGGTTAGGTTTGTTAAGGTTTGTTACTTAGTTCTATTTGAAAAACATGGTTTTTGCGGGGCTGCATGTTGAGACTAGATTTGATTGATTAGATATTAGTAAATACTTATTTTATAATTAGAAGTAAAAAAAAGGGAAAAGCTGTCAAATAAGAAAAATAAATATTGATTGCTGAACAAAGATGTCGTTTTAATTTAGTTTAATTTTCTTATTTAAATATTTGGAAAAACTTATATTTAGCTAAAATGCTGAACAACAATAATGTCAAACTTTTGTTTCAGCGAATCTCACAATATCGGAAGAAGAATGCGAACACCTTCTAGAGTCAAACAATATCGCCTTATTCGTTGATAATGTAAGTGACCGACGCGACCACGACGAGTTGCTTTATAAATGTAATGAATTAATGTAATTTTTATTTTATAAAAATATGCTACAAATATTACCTATGCTATTTTTAATGAACTTTTAACAATGATCGATCACTGACATACGAGAAGCACGCCACTATCACAATCGCTGATCCTTTTCCCCGCGTGTGGGCCCCATCGAGTAGACGAGACATAGTCTTAACGACAAGCGCTGACGGGCGACCGCATTAGCGACGCGCGTGCCGCGGTGGCCTGCGCACGCGGCGTGTGACGGTGCGTCTGTGTGTCGCAGCTGCGCGCGGAGACGGCGGAGGCGCGGTTGGCGCTGCGCGAGGCGGAGGCACAGCGCGACGAGCTGGCGCGCGTCGAGCGCTCGCTGCAGGCCGTGCGCGACCTGTTCCTGGAGCTGGCGCACCTCGTCGCCGCGCAGGTACGACGTGCGCACATCCCATGTGTCGGTGTGTGTGTCGCGGCTGCGCGCGGAGACGGCGGAGGCGCGGCTGGCGCTGCGCGAGGCGGAGGCGCAGCGCGACGAGCTGGCGCGCGTCGAGCGCTCGCTGCAGGCCGTGCGCGACCTGTTCCTGGAGCTGGCGCACCTCGTCGCCGCGCAGGTACGACGTGCGCACATCCCATGTGTCGGTGTGTGTGTCGCGGCTGCGCGCGGAGACGGCGGAGGCGCGGCTGGCGCTGCGCGAGGCGGAGGCGCAGCGCGACGAGCTGGCGCGCGTCGAGCGCTCGCTGCAGGCCGTGCGCGACCTGTTCCTGGAGCTGGCGCACCTCGTCGCCGCGCAGGTACGACGTGCGCACATCCCATGTGTCGGTGTGTGTGTCGCGGCTGCGCGCGGAGACGGCGGAGGCGCGGCTGGCGCTGCGCGAGGCGGAGGCGCAGCGCGACGAGCTGGCGCGCGTCGAGCGCTCGCTGCAGGCCGTGCGCGACCTGTTCCTGGAGCTGGCGCACCTCGTCGCCGCGCAGGTACGACGTGCGCACATCCCATGTGTCGGTGTGTGTGTCGCGGCTGCGCGCGGAGACGGCGGAGGCGCGGCTGGCGCTGCGCGAGCATATACATGCATTATACCAGCCGATCAGAAGTGATCGTGATTGCCGCACTGCTGCACGACTAACGGCAACTAAACAACGACAGTGTGTCTCTTTGATATTGCACTGTGTTGAGTTGCCGCCGGTTCAATAGTTGGCTCACCGAACGCGAGCGAAAGTGTTTGGCGATCGACGCAATTGAAAGCCTTCGATAGGACGTCACAAAAATCCAAATAGCATTCTAAGAACGCCTCTAGCATAAAAAACAAAATAATGTAAACTTGGTAGCAAGATCAAAAAAAGTTGATTTTTTGAAATGATCATTTAAGAAAACGTTAACCTAAATGATGCAAACAGTTACCGTTAACACAGTTTTCCGCTAACTGTCATTGCAGCAAGAGCAGATCGACAGCGTGGAGTTCTACGCGCTGCAGGCCTCCGAGCACGTGGAGAGCGGCGGCCAGCAGCTGCTGCAGGGCACCGTCAGCCGCCGCAAGGCGAAGAAGGTACGCCGCACTGGCTCCGCGGACAGCACCACTCTCGATAGAGACGCGCCATCAAGTACATGTTTCCCGTTACAGAAGAAACTAGGCCTCGTCATTTGCCTCGCGGTGGGCTGCCTCATAGTGCTGCTCGTGGTCGGGTGGAGCTGACACCGAGCCTCGTCACCCGCCTCGCGGCCCGCTGCCTCATAGTGCTGCTCGTGGTCGGGTGGAGCTGACACCGAGCCTCGTCACCCGCCTCGCGGCCCGCTGCCTCATAGTGCTGCTCGTGGTCGGGTGGAGCTGACACCGAGCCTCGTCACCCGCCTCGCGGCCCGCTGCCTCATAGTGCTGCTCGTGGTCGGGTGGAGCTGACACCGAGCCTCGTCACCCGCCTCGCGGCCCGCTGCCTCATAGTGCTATTTTATAGAATTATTGTTACATGTGGATTGTTCTTTAAATAAATAAATTAATTAATTAACATTTAAATAAACAGAGAGATATAGATTATGGTAGAGCTATGTGCGGAACAAAATCCTACACAAATCCCATCCGGGTGAAGTAAGAAAATAATAATATGAGGGATACAAATTACGAATTAGTTCGTCATAAAATGTTTGTAAAGTATTCTAAAAAATGTCAAACAATAGGCCTATAATTAAGTAAATTAATTGTAATTTAAAGATTCAGTTGACAATTCGAAAACACATACTATGTATAAGGGTACGTCAGGGTGTCAGGGTGTATCTATGAACTACGAACTATGAGCACGCTTCCACTTAACGATACTTATTTATTTGAATGCTGTATAACTTTATCTAGGAACTAGCGGACGCCCGTGACTTCGTCCGCTTCAATTCGCAATCGAGAGTTCCTAAATACCAGTTTAGGTGTGCAGAACGAACCCCTGCCGCATCAGGATTGAGGAGTTGGAACCCAAAGTTTTTATGGGAGCATCTTGCAAAATTTTTGTATCGTATAAAAAAAGATTCACGAAAATCGGTTTAGAAATCATATAGGAGATGTCGATAAAAAACTCTACTCCCGATAATATCAACTGTCTACCAGTGAAAGTCCTGTCAAAATTGATCGAGCCGTTCCCGAGATTAGCGGCAACAAACATACAGACAGACAAAATTTTTTTTGTTATAAGTAGCGTATTTATTTACATACGCATTAATTAAAAAGCTGTTATTTTGATATTATAAACAGACACTTCAATTTTATTTATTTGTATATTAGATGATAAGGTTAACAGTTGTTGCACACTTAATTTTTTGTACATATTTTAAAGCTAGTCACTATTATTATTTTTATTATAAAAAATAGTTAAATAACTAACTTACTTGTGAAGGATGTTACATGCGAGTCAACCCTACCGCCAAACAAGTGCCATCAGACAATTTAGCGTTCCGGCACGACAGAGTGCACCAAACCGATTTGGAGTACAGGTTTTATTAAAACCGCCATTCCACCTTCCAAGTTATCCTGCTACCATCTATACCTACCATCGTGAATCGTCACTTACCATAAGGTGAGATCGCAGTCGAGGGCTATTGTCAATGAACAGAAAAAAGTAGTATTTATATGAAATATAACAATTTTTTGCCAAACCTGACTGACCGCTGCCAAATAATATTTAAACAAAAAAAGTAACATTTTTTGCAAAGCAACAACTGATATGAGGTCAGAAAGAGTTAAGCCTTCAAGTCCTGTGTATTGTAAAATGTAAAGTACTAAAAACAATAAAATATTTAAAAAAATTATATTTCTTTCATTTCCTTTACAAATATTCAAAAATAATATATGATTAGATGATGTATGATGGATGTATATATATGAACAAGTTAATGAAACCGTTCTAGTATCTAAACCGGACCTGAATATCCATTATTTGCTTGTTACTTAGAAATAGTTAATCTTATAAATACCAACGTCATTGTCAACGTAACGTTAGAGGCAACATAAGTACCAACATTACATTCCTCCTTAGATAAGTAAATTTTTAGTATTGCCTCTGTTACTTATTATAGGCCGCAAATTCAATAACTTGGAGTTTGATTCTAAATAAAAAAATAAAATAAACTCCCATGGGAATCCTTTCTTCTACGAGGATAAAATACACATGTCACTCCCCAAGTCCTCAACAACACCAATACAAAAAATCACGTCGATCCGTGATTCAGTTACTGCGTGAATTATACAAAAAACAAAATAAGTAAAACATGCTTGTTAGCCGCTCTCCTTAACTGTTCTCTCACTCATAACTGCAGAAATCTATACAAATAAATAAAATTGAAATGTCTGTTTGTAATATCAAAACTACTAACTAACTTTTAACTAACTGCATATGAAGGTAAATACCGTACTTATACCAAGAAAACAATTTTTAAAATTTTTGTCTGTCTGTCTGTCTGTTTGTTGCCGCTAAACTCGGGAACGGCTGGACCGATTTTGACTTGACTTTCACTGGTAGACAGGTGATATTATCAGGCATCGTATGGCTACTTTTCAATCGACTTTCTGAAAAGAAGGAGACGTTGTTGTGATTTTCTACCTCTGTATATCTCCGTGATTTCTTAACCGATTTGCGTGAATCTTTTTTCATCGACACAAAAACTTTGCAAGATGCTCCAATAAAAATTTGGGTTTCCAACTCGTCAATCCAGATGCTGCAGGGGTACTACTCTCCTAAACTGTGGGAATTTAGGAACTGTCGATTATGAATAGTTATTGTAGGTACCAATTAAAGACTAAATCGTTGAATTCCAGGACCCCACTCCTCAATCCTGATACTGCAGGATTTCTGCCCACGTAAACTGAGGGGATTCAGCAACTGTCGATTGTGAATTGAAGAAGCGGACAAAGTCGCGGGCGTCCGCTAGTGCTGAATAAAAAAATTTGTAAAAATTGATAGAACAAGCCTAAACTAGGTTAGGTTCCAGCAACGTTCATCCGCCTGTATCTTCTAATCCGGTGAACAGAAAATTTTGAAAAAACAAAAAAAAGTAGCATATAAAACAAGAATGCAAAAACAATTTTCAAAAATAAGATAATGTTCTTATATTTCGAAAACAAAGTGACCAACATAAGGTGTAGTTGGCATGAACGAAAATGAAACGAATTGTATGGGAGGACAGGTGCAGCAGTAAAGTTGTAAACTTACTGTCTAATGTCTAACCGTTAGGTTTGGGTTAGGTTTGGGTTAGGTTTGGGTTAGGTTTGGGTTAGGTTTGGGTTAGGTTTGGGTTAGGTTTGGGTTAGGTTTGGGTTAGGTTTGGGTTAGGTTTGGGTTAGGTTTGGGTTAGGTTTGGGTTAGGTTTGGGTTAGGTTTGGGTTAGGTTTGGGTTAGGTTTGGGTTAGGTTTGGGTTAGGTTTGGGTTAGGTTTGGGTTAGGTTTGGGTTAGGTTTGGGTTAGGTTTGGGTTAGGTTTGGGTTAGGTTTGGGTTAGGTTTGGGTTAGGTTTGGGTTAGGTTTGGGTTAGGTTTGGGTTAGGTTTGGGTTAGGTTTGGGTTAGGTTTGGGTTAGGTTTGGGTTAGGTTTGGGTTAGGTTTGGGTTAGGTTTGGGTTAGGTTTGGGTTAGGTTTGGGTTAGGTTTGGGTTAGGTTTGGGTTAGGTTTGGGTTAGGTTTGGGTTAGGTTTGGGTTAGGTTTGGGTTAGGTTTGGGTTAGGTTTGGGTTAGGTTTGGGTTAGGTTTGGGTTAGGTTTGGGTTAGGTTTGGGTTAGGTTTGGGTTAGGTTTGGGTTAGGTTTGGGTTAGGTTTGGGTTAGGTTTGGGTTAGGTTTGGGTTAGGTTTGGGTTAGGTTTGGGTTAGGTTTGGGTTAGGTTTGGGTTAGGTTTGGGTTAGGTTTGGGTTAGGTTTGGGTTAGGTTTGGGTTAGGTTTGGGTTAGGTTTGGGTTAGGTTTGGGTTAGGTTTGGGTTAGGTTTGGGTTAGGTTTGGGTTAGGTTTGGGTTAGGTTTGGGTTAGGTTTGGGTTAGGTTTGGGTTAGGTTTGGGTTAGGTTTGGGTTAGGTTTGGGTTAGGTTTGGGTTAGGTTTGGGTTAGGTTTGGGTTAGGTTTGGGTTAGGTTTGGGTTAGGTTTGGGTTAGGTTTGGGTTAGGTTTGGGTTAGGTTTGGGTTAGGTTTGGGTTAGGTTTGGGTTAGGTTTGGGTTAGGTTTGGGTTAGGTTTGGGTTAGGTTTGGGTTAGGTTTGGGTTAGGTTTGGGTTAGGTTTGGGTTAGGTTTGGGTTAGGTTTGGGTTAGGTTTGGGTTAGGTTTGGGTTAGGTTTGGGTTAGGTTTGGGTTAGGTTTGGGTTAGGTTTGGGTTAGGTTTGGGTTAGGTTTGGGTTAGGTTTGGGTTAGGTTTGGGTTAGGTTTGGGTTAGGTTTGGGTTAGGTTTGGGTTAGGTTTGGGTTAGGTTTGGGTTAGGTTTGGGTTAGGTTTGGGTTAGGTTTGGGTTAGGTTTGGGTTAGGTTTGGGTTAGGTTTGGGTTAGGTTTGGGTTAGGTTTGGGTTAGGTTTGGGTTAGGTTTGGGTTAGGTTTGGGTTAGGTTTGGGTTAGGTTTGGGTTAGGTTTGGGTTAGGTTTGGGTTAGGTTTGGGTTAGGTTTGGGTTAGGTTTGGGTTAGGTTTGGGTTAGGTTTGGGTTAGGTTTGGGTTAGGTTTGGGTTAGGTTTGGGTTAGGTTTGGGTTAGGTTTGGGTTAGGTTTGGGTTAGGTTTGGGTTAGGTTTGGGTTAGGTTTGGGTTAGGTTTGGGTTAGGTTTGGGTTAGGTTTGGGTTAGGTTTGGGTTAGGTTTGGGTTAGGTTTGGGTTAGGTTTGGGTTAGGTTTGGGTTAGGTTTGGGTTAGGTTTGGGTTAGGTTTGGGTTAGGTTTGGGTTAGGTTTGGGTTAGGTTTGGGTTAGGTTTGGGTTAGGTTTGGGTTAGGTTTGGGTTAGGTTTGGGTTAGGTTTGGGTTAGGTTTGGGTTAGGTTTGGGTTAGGTTTGGGTTAGGTTTGGGTTAGGTTTGGGTTAGGTTTGGGTTAGGTTTGGGTTAGGTTTGGGTTAGGTTTGGGTTAGGTTTGGGTTAGGTTTGGGTTAGGTTTGGGTTAGGTTTGGGTTAGGTTTGGGTTAGGTTTGGGTTAGGTTTGGGTTAGGTTTGGGTTAGGTTTGGGTTAGGTTTGGGTTAGGTTTGGGTTAGGTTTGGGTTAGGTTTGGGTTAGGTTTGGGTTAGGTTTGGGTTAGGTTTGGGTTAGGTTTGGGTTAGGTTTGGGTTAGGTTTGGGTTAGGTTTGGGTTAGGTTTGGGTTAGGTTTGGGTTAGGTTTGGGTTAGGTTTGGGTTAGGTTTGGGTTAGGTTTGGGTTAGGTTTGGGTTAGGTTTGGGTTAGGTTTGGGTTAGGTTTGGGTTAGGTTTGGGTTAGGTTTGGGTTAGGTTTGGGTTAGGTTTGGGTTAGGTTTGGGTTAGGTTTGGGTTAGGTTTGGGTTAGGTTTGGGTTAGGTTTGGGTTAGGTTTGGGTTAGGTTTGGGTTAGGTTTGGGTTAGGTTTGGGTTAGGTTTGGGTTAGGTTTGGGTTAGGTTTGGGTTAGGTTTGGGTTAGGTTTGGGTTAGGTTTGGGTTAGGTTTGGGTTAGGTTTGGGTTAGGTTTGGGTTAGGTTTGGGTTAGGTTTGGGTTAGGTTTGGGTTAGGTTTGGGTTAGGTTTGGGTTAGGTTTGGGTTAGGTTTGGGTTAGGTTTGGGTTAGGTTTGGGTTAGGTTTGGGTTAGGTTTGGGTTAGGTTTGGGTTAGGTTTGGGTTAGGTTTGGGTTAGGTTTGGGTTAGGTTTGGGTTAGGTTTGGGTTAGGTTTGGGTTAGGTTTGGGTTAGGTTTGGGTTAGGTTTGGGTTAGGTTTGGGTTAGGTTTGGGTTAGGTTTGGGTTAGGTTTGGGTTAGGTTTGGGTTAGGTTTGGGTTAGGTTTGGGTTAGGTTTGGGTTAGGTTTGGGTTAGGTTTGGGTTAGGTTTGGGTTAGGTTTGGGTTAGGTTTGGGTTAGGTTTGGGTTAGGTTTGGGTTAGGTTTGGGTTAGGTTTGGGTTAGGTTTGGGTTAGGTTTGGGTTAGGTTTGGGTTAGGTTTGGGTTAGGTTTGGGTTAGGTTTGGGTTAGGTTTGGGTTAGGTTTGGGTTAGGTTTGGGTTAGGTTTGGGTTAGGTTTGGGTTAGGTTTGGGTTAGGTTTGGGTTAGGTTTGGGTTAGGTTTGGGTTAGGTTTGGGTTAGGTTTGGGTTAGGTTTGGGTTAGGTTTGGGTTAGGTTTGGGTTAGGTTTGGGTTAGGTTTGGGTTAGGTTTGGGTTAGGTTTGGGTTAGGTTTGGGTTAGGTTTGGGTTAGGTTTGGGTTAGGTTTGGGTTAGGTTTGGGTTAGGTTTGGGTTAGGTTTGGGTTAGGTTTGGGTTAGGTTTGGGTTAGGTTTGGGTTAGGTTTGGGTTAGGTTTGGGTTAGGTTTGGGTTAGGTTTGGGTTAGGTTTGGGTTAGGTTTGGGTTAGGTTTGGGTTAGGTTTGGGTTAGGTTTGGGTTAGGTTTGGGTTAGGTTTGGGTTAGGTTTGGGTTAGGTTTGGGTTAGGTTTGGGTTAGGTTTGGGTTAGGTTTGGGTTAGGTTTGGGTTAGGTTTGGGTTAGGTTTGGGTTAGGTTTGGGTTAGGTTTGGGTTAGGTTTGGGTTAGGTTTGGGTTAGGTTTGGGTTAGGTTTGGGTTAGGTTTGGGTTAGGTTTGGGTTAGGTTTGGGTTAGGTTTGGGTTAGGTTTGGGTTAGGTTTGGGTTAGGTTTGGGTTAGGTTTGGGTTAGGTTTGGGTTAGGTTTGGGTTAGGTTTGGGTTAGGTTTGGGTTAGGTTTGGGTTAGGTTTGGGTTAGGTTTGGGTTAGGTTTGGGTTAGGTTTGGGTTAGGTTTGGGTTAGGTTTGGGTTAGGTTTGGGTTAGGTTTGGGTTAGGTTTGGGTTAGGTTTGGGTTAGGTTTGGGTTAGGTTTGGGTTAGGTTTGGGTTAGGTTTGGGTTAGGTTTGGGTTAGGTTTGGGTTAGGTTTGGGTTAGGTTTGGGTTAGGTTTGGGTTAGGTTTGGGTTAGGTTTGGGTTAGGTTTGGGTTAGGTTTGGGTTAGGTTTGGGTTAGGTTTGGGTTAGGTTTGGGTTAGGTTTGGGTTAGGTTTGGGTTAGGTTTGGGTTAGGTTTGGGTTAGGTTTGGGTTAGGTTTGGGTTAGGTTTGGGTTAGGTTTGGGTTAGGTTTGGGTTAGGTTTGGGTTAGGTTTGGGTTAGGTTTGGGTTAGGTTTGGGTTAGGTTTGGGTTAGGTTTGGGTTAGGTTTGGGTTAGGTTTGGGTTAGGTTTGGGTTAGGTTTGGGTTAGGTTTGGGTTAGGTTTGGGTTAGGTTTGGGTTAGGTTTGGGTTAGGTTTGGGTTAGGTTTGGGTTAGGTTTGGGTTAGGTTTGGGTTAGGTTTGGGTTAGGTTTGGGTTAGGTTTGGGTTAGGTTTGGGTTAGGTTTGGGTTAGGTTTGGGTTAGGTTTGGGTTAGGTTTGGGTTAGGTTTGGGTTAGGTTTGGGTTAGGTTTGGGTTAGGTTTGGGTTAGGTTTGGGTTAGGTTTGGGTTAGGTTTGGGTTAGGTTTGGGTTAGGTTTGGGTTAGGTTTGGGTTAGGTTTGGGTTAGGTTTGGGTTAGGTTTGGGTTAGGTTTGGGTTAGGTTTGGGTTAGGTTTGGGTTAGGTTTGGGTTAGGTTTGGGTTAGGTTTGGGTTAGGTTTGGGTTAGGTTTGGGTTAGGTTTGGGTTAGGTTTGGGTTAGGTTTGGGTTAGGTTTGGGTTAGGTTTGGGTTAGGTTTGGGTTAGGTTTGGGTTAGGTTTGGGTTAGGTTTGGGTTAGGTTTGGGTTAGGTTAGGTTAGGTTAGGTTAGGTTAGGTTAGGTTAGGTTAGGTTAGGTTAGGTTAGGTTAGGTTAGGTTAGGTTAGGTTAGGTTAGGTTAGGTTAGGTTAGGTTAGGTTAGGTTAGGTTAGGTTAGGTTAGGTTAGGTTAGGTTAGGTTAGGTTAGGTTAGGTTAGGTTAGGTTAGGTTAGGTTAGGTTAGGTTAGGTTAGGTTAGGTTAGGTTAGGTTAGGTTAGGTTAGGTTAGGTTAGGTTAGGTTAGGTTAGGTTAGGTTAGGTTAGGTTAGGTTAGGTTAGGTTTTTTTTTTTTTTTTTTTTTTAATAAGAAGTTTGGGGTGTAAATTTTCCCAAACTGTCAGGATCCCTCTGATCTGGTAGTCAGAGACCTTTTATTTTTAATCTTTAATAACACCTTATTTTATTTATTTGTTTTTTACCTAAATAGTATGTGAGCTGTTTTATTTATGTAACTTGTTATATTATTATAATATAAACTATACAGTAAAGCTATACAACCACATACTATTTACGTCTTGTTTTTATTTATTACTGAAATTGCAATTTTCTTGCAAAACTTTAAAAATATGTCCCTGGTTGATTTTTCAGCCACTATCTCACAAAGATTTTCAACCCTTATCTTTTTATCGATATACAGTTCCGTATCATACCTACTTTTACCATATATCGGACATTCTGTAATAATATGCATTACAGTTTGTTCTGTCTGGTTGTCACAGTCACAAACTGGGCTGTTCTTGCATTTAAATCTGTGGAGATAGTAGCCGAAACCACCATGACCTGTCATAATTTGCACTAATTCAGGTGTAAGTTTTATTTGTTTTAAAATTTTGTATGCCTTTTCGATGCTCGGAAAGAATGTTTTGGTGACTACAGCGTTAGAGCTTTCTTTATACCTACAATCCCATTTTTTAATTGATTCCTTACGTATTTCACGTTTTATGAAGGAAATGGGACATTTATCGTAGTCCGGAGCCGACTTCTTAGTCAAGGCTGCTTCCTTGGCTAAGAAGTCAGCTCTTTCATTACCGATTGTTCCTACATGAGCTCTTATCCAATAGATGTTAATGACTTTGTCCTGCTGTTTCAGCTTATGTAAATTTTCTCTTATGGCAAATGCCAGGGGATGGAATGTGTTGGGCTTTTTAATAAGATCTAGTGATGATCTGGAGTCACTTAAAATGTTTACGGAGGCTTCTTTGCGTTTAATTGCTATTTCTGTGGCTCGGTAGAGTGCATACATCTCGGCTTGGAATACTGTGCAGTAAGACGCAAGCCGAAACTTTCTGTATTCTGTTTCGGTTCCGTCTTTCCAGATAGTTAAAGCGGCACCCACCTTGCCATCGATTTTGCTACCATCCGTAAACATTTCAACCGCTGCTTTTTTACATTCCATACCACCCTCGAGCGTTTGATCGTCCAGGCATTCAAAATCATAGGTCTCTTCACTAGCCGGATGTGGTGCGAAGAGATAACTTTTCCTCTCCTCTATGTCCATATCTTCTCCAATAAAATCATGGAATTTCCCTCGTTTTGCCTCATAGATGTAGGCATTTTCATGCACTCGCAAGTCGAGAGGTATCAGTCCAGCAAGGGTTAATGCTGCAGTGAGAGAGGTCGTTCTGTAGGCTTTCACGATCTTTTGAGCAAAACCACGCTGGACTGTATTGAGTTGTTTCTGTGTCATCCATTTGTCCACTGCCGGAGCCCACACGCTGGCCGCATACAAGATAATCGGCTCGATTACCGCCGTATACATCGTTCTTATGATTTCTGAATTTAATCCCCATTTTATTTTTGCCGTGCGTGCCAATGGTTTGTAAATATTGAGTGCTTTTTTACAGATATATTTAATATGACTATTAAAAGTTAATCCTTTATCTATTATTAGGCCTAAAATTTTAATTTCATCAACTATTTCTATTTGAGTGCTTCCCATGTGGATGCATGGGGCGTCATACTTTAGTTTCTTAGTGACCACCATAGCTTGAGTTTTATGTGGGGCAAACTTCAACTTGTTACTGACGCCCCATTCATACACATGGTTAAGTACTGAAGCTGTTTGTTCTTCTATTTTATTTATTGCGTTACCAGAAAACACAAGAACGATATCGTCAGCAAAAGCTTGACAGTGAACGCCCATACTTTCTACCTTGTACAGCAACGGATCCAGCAGAACGTTCCAGAAGGTAGGGCCACCGATAGAACCCTGTATGCAGCCCTTATTGGTATCAGCTGTGATTTCTTTACCTGCATACCGAACGTTAACCTTTCGATCCTTTAGGTAGCTACCTACCAATTTGCGTAAATTTTGGGGGCATTTTTTGTCCATCAGTTGGCACTTTATTGCTGGCCACCACGCGCTGTCAAAGGCTCCCTCAATATCCAACGATACAATAACACTGATGAGTTTTTTCCTATTGTTTTCCTTTACGTGTTGGATTAGATCGTAGAGGGAGTCCTCCGTACAGCGCTGTGGAACAAAGCCATATTGTCTCGGACTCTGTTTCAACGACAAGTGCCAACGAACCCTTCTGATTAGAAGCTTTTCCAATATCTTCCCGTGAATCGACAGCAAGCCAATTGGTCTATACGCTTTCGCTAGGCTGTAGTCCGGTTTCGATGGCTTGCGCAGGACAATAATTGTTGCCTCTTTCCATATTCTCGGGAAGTATGAGAGTTCAAGGCACTTGTTGACGACACTAAGAAACACACCTCCACTCATCTGGATGGAGGCGGCGCAGATATCAGCCGTAAAGCCGTCGCGTCCAGGTGCCTTTTTAATGTTAAAGGATTCAATGACATATTTTAACTCTTCGCTTGTGAATGGAGGATCCTGTTTTACGTCTCTATCTAAATTCTCGCTGTTTTTGGCTCGGTTTCTAATTTCTCGGTGTTCTTGATTGTCTTCCACTTCGTTGTCTACCGGAAAGAACGTTTCAGCAAGAAGTTTTGCTGAGTCCGCGGGACCCAAGACCTGTCCGTCTCTGGATAGTGGCTGATCTTCGTACTGCTTTGACGTCTTACGTATTACGCGATATACTCCATCCCAGAAACTTTCACGGTCCTGGGCTCCGCAAAATTTCTTCCAACTTCTAGTTTGAGCCTTTACAGTTTCTTCTTCATATGTCTTTTTTGATTTCAGGTACTCTTCAACCACAAGGTTTTTTCGTCGAGTTGCAGCGCAGCGGATTCGTCGCTTCTTAGTCATCATGTCTTTCTTCAGGTCTTCGAGCTCCGGTGTCCACCAAGGTAAGTTAATTTTTGTTTTGCTTCCGATTGAAGGTATTGCTTTCTTGCATGCTTCAGTTATGCTGTTTATAAATTTTTGCACTATTTCTTCCAGTTCTGCCTCTATTTGAATATTTTCTATTTCTTCTATCGTAATATTATTTTTTTGTAGTTCTTCTCTAAACACTTGCTTAAATTCATTCCATTTTGCTTTCTTAGTATTATATTTTCGGGTTGATTTTGTTAATCTTTTTGTTGCAAACTGCTTTAATTTTATTGTATATATGATTGCATTGTGGTCGGAGCTTGTAACACCTTCGTCTACTTTCCAATCATCCACTGCACTAAGCAAGTTTTGGCTACATGCTGTAACATCGACTATACTTTTATGTATCTTCCCATTCCTTATGGTAAAGAATGTGGGTTTACTTCCTTCGTTTAGTATGTGCATCTCCATCTCTTCAAGTGCGCCCATTAGAGCTTCGCCTCTATGGTCTTCGTGCTCACTACCCCACCATGTACTCCAAGCATTTGCATCACCACCAATGATCAAGTTTCTTGGTTTTAGCTTGTCCTTGATCATTTTCACATGTGCGAGGTAGGGCTCAATCGGCAAGCTGTCTTCAAAGTAGATGGAGATGACACATACTTCCCAGGAGCCTGTTTTCAGAATTGCTACTGCGATGTTCTCTGTGGTAAGTGTTGGTTGTTCAAGTACCTCAATGTCATTGTTTAAGACTATCACTGCTGCTTTGACCGGTTTTGACCTGTTCGATGTTTTTTGAACAACTCTATATCCTCTTGCCTGAGCCAGCTCACCGCCAGCGCCCACATAAGGTTCTTGGACCATAGCAACGCATGTCTTGCGCTTCTGTGTCTCAAGGAGGAGTTCGTTTGTCGCCAGCTTTGATCGTTGTAGGTTGGCTTGAATTATTCGACACATAAAATCTTCCGCAACATCAGTTACAACTTGTGTTCCGTCCTGGGAGCCCTCAGCAGTACGCCACTTTCGCCCTTGCCAGTGCATCCCACTTCTTCCGGATCGGACAAACTTCTTCAAAGCTGTTGTGGTCCGATCTGTCAAGTCGGGCAATCTGACAGTTGCGGCATGTGGGTCGTTCCCCAGCCTGCCACGCCGGGCATGCGTTGCGTAAGTGTGACCCTGCACAGTGACTGCAGGTGTCTTCCGACTCCTGACAGGCCTTACGGCCATGTCCGTAGCCGAGACACCTAGAGCACTGTACCAACGGGGACTGGTCTTTTACTGTAACGCGCTGAAGGTCTATATGGACTTTGCCCACATCAATAACGCGTTGCCATATTGACGGCGATACCTGTAAGACTACGTGGTTTTCAAGCGGGTTCCTTGCTCTTCTACGGTACCGCACGCTCGCCCTGTACTCCTCCTCGGGTATCGTCCCCAGTATGTGTTCGTTTTGCCTTCGTAGGGCGCTCAGCACGTCGTCATCAGTGTTGACTTTGAGTACGTTGTGTAGTATGATTTGGGGGTCTTTATTAGTTTTTTCTTCTGTAAGCAGCGTTGGGCTGCCAGACTTTAGCTTTTCTGTCACTCTGGCCAGCTCTTCACGAGTCCGGCAGCCAAGCACTACTTTCTGATCCCTTGCTTTCCTCACCCTGTCCACTCTTATGCCTGATGTCTTGGCGCTAACGGCCGTCCTGATTTTATTGAGGACATCTTCGCTGGTGTCATGAGCGTCGACCGACGACACGATCATAGAGTGGACAGACTGGGGTTTGGACAAGTCAGAAGTTTGCAGAGGTTTAGCAATCGCAGCCACTGCTGCGTATGAGGCGCCGTCTAAGACCTTGATGTGGTCCTTAACCGCGTCCACACTCAACTTCGTCGCGATGACAATTTCCCTCTGTTTTTTTAACTCTTCAAGTACCTCCTTGCTGAAGTCGGCGGAAGCTGGCTGTGACGCAGGAGAAGGAGGTCTAGAACTGAGCCTCAAGGCGACAGTATAGAGGCTATTGAGGCACTCAATTACCGTCTCTTTTATACTGGCTTTTATATTTCCAGACTGTTCCAGTTGGAATTTTCCCTCCTGAAAAAGTTGGTTTGCCACAACTGCTAAATCCTCAAGTGGGCCTTCTGAGGCTGACTTTATTAAAGGCGCGATTTCTTTCGTCGTAGCTTCTTTCTTAGCTGTAGCTTTTTTCTCTAGATCCGCATGCTTCATCGCTATGCTGGCAGTGTTCACCGGTTTTGGCAATTCTTGTTTTGTAGTTTTGAGAGACATCTCAAGTGGAGAGACAAGAGCGTATTTCCAACTATTATATATCTAAATGGGAGGTGTAGAGTGCCTCCCAAGTCAATTGATTCAATAAAATCTAACCAGTCAAAGATACGTTTGTGGGAGGTGTAAAGCCTCCCAGGTCAGTAACTAATAAAATAATTAAAATATATATTAAGTCTTAGTCTAGTGTTTGGGAGGTGTAAAGGCCTCCCAAGTCGGTGTCTATAGTTGGGGGTGTAGAAAGCCCCCAACGTCAACTAAAACTAATTAAAATTAAAATTGGTATTTTAGCCGCCTGTTTTCCACCAAAAGGAGCCAGGAAAGTGGGGGTCCAAATGTAGATTTTGGACCCTCTCGAGATGCCTGATAAATTAGGGCAATAAAAATTTTTTGCCCAAAAAAGACCCTCAACCCTATATATATAACTAATGGGCGGGCGGGTGGGCACGGAAATCGCGTTTTTCGCCTGTATCTCGCGAACCACGCGGCCGATTCGGTCGCGCGACGGCGCGTCCGACGCGGCTCGGCGGGGGCCACCGATCACAGCTGTGACCGGGAAAATCGGCCTTTCCTCGGAAAAGTTTTCGAGGAAAAACCGATTTTTCCTGACTGGACCGGTGGAATTCGCACGCGTTCGGGAGATACAGACGACTAAATCGCGTAGGCGACTACAGTCGCGCGTGCAGCTTGCGAAAATTTGCGAAAGTGAAGAAAAATTTGGAAAATTTTCGCGAAAAACCACGAAAATTCGAAGTAAACTTCGAAATCAGTGTATGTAAATACCAATGGTTAGGTTAGGTTAGGTTAGGTTAGGTTAGGTTAGGTTAGGTTAGGTTAGGTTAGGTTAGGTTAGGTTAGGTTAGGTTAGGTTAGGTTAGGTTAGGTTAGGTTAGGTTAGGTTAGGTTAGGTTAGGTTAGGTTAGGTTAGGTTAGGTTAGGTTAGGTTAGGTTAGGTTAGGTTAGGTTAGGTTAGGTTAGGTTAGGTTAGGTTAGGTTAGGTTAGGTTAGGTTAGGTTAGGTTAGGTTAGGTTAGGTTAGGTTAGGTTAGGTTAGGTTAGGTTAGGTTAGGTTAGGTTAGGTTAGGTTAGGTTAGGTTAGGTTAGGTTAGGTTAGGTTAGGTTAGGTTAGGTTAGGTTAGGTTAGGTTAGGTTAGGTTAGGTTAGGTTAGGTTAGGTTAGGTTAGGTTAGGTTAGGTTAGGTTAGGTTAGGTTAGGTTAGGTTAGGTTAGGTTAGGTTAGGTTAGGTTAGGTTAGGTTAGGTTAGGTTAGGTTAGGTTAGGTTAGGTTAGGTTAGGTTAGGTTAGGTTAGGTTAGGTTAGGTTAGGTTAGGTTAGGTTAGGTTAGGTTAGGTTAGGTTAGGTTAGGTTAGGTTAGGTTAGGTTAGGTTAGGTTAGGTTAGGTTAGGTTAGGTTAGGTTAGGTTAGGTTAGGTTAGGTTAGGTTAGGTTAGGTTAGGTTAGGTTAGGTTAGGTTAGGTTAGGTTAGGTTAGGTTAGGTTAGGTTAGGTTAGGTTAGGTTAGGTTAGGTTAGGTTAGGTTAGGTTAGGTTAGGTTAGGTTAGGTTAGGTTAGGTTAGGTTAGGTTAGGTTAGGTTAGGTTAGGTTAGGTTAGGTTAGGTTAGGTTAGGTTAGGTTAGGTTAGGTTAGGTTAGGTTAGGTTAGGTTAGGTTAGGTTAGGTTAGGTTAGGTTAGGTTAGGTTAGGTTAGGTTAGGTTAGGTTAGGTTAGGTTAGGTTAGGTTAGGTTAGGTTAGGTTAGGTTAGGTTAGGTTAGGTTAGGTTAGGTTAGGTTAGGTTAGGTTAGGTTAGGTTAGGTTAGGTTAGGTTAGGTTAGGTTAGGTTAGGTTAGGTTAGGTTAGGTTAGGTTAGGTTAGGTTAGGTTAGGTTAGGTTAGGTTAGGTTAGGTTAGGTTAGGTTAGGTTAGGTTAGGTTAGGTTAGGTTAGGTTAGGTTAGGTTAGGTTAGGTTAGGTTAGGTTAGGTTAGGTTAGGTTAGGTTAGGTTAGGTTAGGTTAGGTTAGGTTAGGTTAGGTTAGGTTAGGTTAGGTTAGGTTAGGTTAGGTTAGGTTAGGTTAGGTTAGGTTAGGTTAGGTTAGGTTAGGTTAGGTTAGGTTAGGTTAGGTTAGGTTAGGTTAGGTTAGGTTAGGTTAGGTTAGGTTAGGTTAGGTTAGGTTAGGTTAGGTTAGGTTAGGTTAGGTTAGGTTAGGTTAGGTTAGGTTAGGTTAGGTTAGGTTAGGTTAGGTTAGGTTAGGTTAGGTTAGGTTAGGTTAGGTTAGGTTAGGTTAGGTTAGGTTAGGTTAGGTTAGGTTAGGTTAGGTTAGGTTAGGTTAGGTTAGGTTAGGTTAGGTTAGGTTAGGTTAGGTTAGGTTAGGTTAGGTTAGGTTAGGTTAGGTTAGGTTAGGTTAGGTTAGGTTAGGTTAGGTTAGGTTAGGTTAGGTTAGGTTAGGTTAGGTTAGGTTAGGTTAGGTTAGGTTAGGTTAGGTTAGGTTAGGTTAGGTTAGGTTAGGTTAGGTTAGGTTAGGTTAGGTTAGGTTAGGTTAGGTTAGGTTAGGTTAGGTTAGGTTAGGTTAGGTTAGGTTAGGTTAGGTTAGGTTAGGTTAGGTTAGGTTAGGTTAGGTTAGGTTAGGTTAGGTTAGGTTAGGTTAGGTTAGGTTAGGTTAGGTTAGGTTAGGTTAGGTTAGGTTAGGTTAGGTTAGGTTAGGTTAGGTTAGGTTAGGTTAGGTTAGGTTAGGTTAGGTTAGGTTAGGTTAGGTTAGGTTAGGTTAGGTTAGGTTAGGTTAGGTTAGGTTAGGTTAGGTTAGGTTAGGTTAGGTTAGGTTAGGTTAGGTTAGGTTAGGTTAGGTTAGGTTAGGTTAGGTTAGGTTAGGTTAGGTTAGGTTAGGTTAGGTTAGGTTAGGTTAGGTTAGGTTAGGTTAGGTTAGGTTAGGTTAGGTTAGGTTAGGTTAGGTTAGGTTAGGTTAGGTTAGGTTAGGTTAGGTTAGGTTAGGTTAGGTTAGGTTAGGTTAGGTTAGGTTAGGTTAGGTTAGGTTAGGTTAGGTTAGGTTAGGTTAGGTTAGGTTAGGTTAGGTTAGGTTAGGTTAGGTTAGGTTAGGTTAGGTTAGGTTAGGTTAGGTTAGGTTAGGTTAGGTTAGGTTAGGTTAGGTTAGGTTAGGTTAGGTTAGGTTAGGTTAGGTTAGGTTAGGTTAGGTTAGGTTAGGTTAGGTTAGGTTAGGTTAGGTTAGGTTAGGTTAGGTTAGGTTAGGTTAGGTTAGGTTAGGTTAGGTTAGGTTAGGTTAGGTTAGGTTAGGTTAGGTTAGGTTAGGTTAGGTTAGGTTAGGTTAGGTTAGGTTAGGTTAGGTTAGGTTAGGTTAGGTTAGGTTAGGTTAGGTTAGGTTAGGTTAGGTTAGGTTAGGTTAGGTTAGGTTAGGTTAGGTTAGGTTAGGTTAGGTTAGGTTAGGTTAGGTTAGGTTAGGTTAGGTTAGGTTAGGTTAGGTTAGGTTAGGTTAGGTTAGGTTAGGTTAGGTTAGGTTAGGTTAGGTTAGGTTAGGTTAGGTTAGGTTAGGTTAGGTTAGGTTAGGTTAGGTTAGGTTAGGTTAGGTTAGGTTAGGTTAGGTTAGGTTAGGTTAGGTTAGGTTAGGTTAGGTTAGGTTAGGTTAGGTTAGGTTAGGTTAGGTTAGGTTAGGTTAGGTTAGGTTAGGTTAGGTTAGGTTAGGTTAGGTTAGGTTAGGTTAGGTTAGGTTAGGTTAGGTTAGGTTAGGTTAGGTTAGGTTAGGTTAGGTTAGGTTAGGTTAGGTTAGGTTAGGTTAGGTTAGGTTAGGTTAGGTTAGGTTAGGTTAGGTTAGGTTAGGTTAGGTTAGGTTAGGTTAGGTTAGGTTAGGTTAGGTTAGGTTAGGTTAGGTTAGGTTAGGTTAGGTTAGGTTAGGTTAGGTTAGGTTAGGTTAGGTTAGGTTAGGTTAGGTTAGGTTAGGTTAGGTTAGGTTAGGTTAGGTTAGGTTAGGTTAGGTTAGGTTAGGTTAGGTTAGGTTAGGTTAGGTTAGGTTAGGTTAGGTTAGGTTAGGTTAGGTTAGGTTAGGTTAGGTTAGGTTAGGTTAGGTTAGGTTAGGTTAGGTTAGGTTAGGTTAGGTTAGGTTAGGTTAGGTTAGGTTAGGTTAGGTTAGGTTAGGTTAGGTTAGGTTAGGTTAGGTTAGGTTAGGTTAGGTTAGGTTAGGTTAGGTTAGGTTAGGTTAGGTTAGGTTAGGTTAGGTTAGGTTAGGTTAGGTTAGGTTAGGTTAGGTTAGGTTAGGTTAGGTTAGGTTAGGTTAGGTTAGGTTAGGTTAGGTTAGGTTAGGTTAGGTTAGGTTAGGTTAGGTTAGGTTAGGTTAGGTTAGGTTAGGTTAGGTTAGGTTAGGTTAGGTTAGGTTAGGTTAGGTTAGGTTAGGTTAGGTTAGGTTAGGTTAGGTTAGGTTAGGTTAGGTTAGGTTAGGTTAGGTTAGGTTAGGTTAGGTTAGGTTAGGTTAGGTTAGGTTAGGTTAGGTTAGGTTAGGTTAGGTTAGGTTAGGTTAGGTTAGGTTAGGTTAGGTTAGGTTAGGTTAGGTTAGGTTAGGTTAGGTTAGGTTAGGTTAGGTTAGGTTAGGTTAGGTTAGGTTAGGTTAGGTTAGGTTAGGTTAGGTTAGGTTAGGTTAGGTTAGGTTAGGTTAGGTTAGGTTAGGTTAGGTTAGGTTAGGTTAGGTTAGGTTAGGTTAGGTTAGGTTAGGTTAGGTTAGGTTAGGTTAGGTTAGGTTAGGTTAGGTTAGGTTAGGTTAGGTTAGGTTAGGTTAGGTTAGGTTAGGTTAGGTTAGGTTAGGTTAGGTTAGGTTAGGTTAGGTTAGGTTAGGTTAGGTTAGGTTAGGTTAGGTTAGGTTAGGTTAGGTTAGGTTAGGTTAGGTTAGGTTAGGTTAGGTTAGGTTAGGTTAGGTTAGGTTAGGTTAGGTTAGGTTAGGTTAGGTTAGGTTAGGTTAGGTTAGGTTAGGTTAGGTTAGGTTAGGTTAGGTTAGGTTAGGTTAGGTTAGGTTAGGTTAGGTTAGGTTAGGTTAGGTTAGGTTAGGTTAGGTTAGGTTAGGTTAGGTTAGGTTAGGTTAGGTTAGGTTAGGTTAGGTTAGGTTAGGTTAGGTTAGGTTAGGTTAGGTTAGGTTAGGTTAGGTTAGGTTAGGTTAGGTTAGGTTAGGTTAGGTTAGGTTAGGTTAGGTTAGGTTAGGTTAGGTTAGGTTAGGTTAGGTTAGGTTAGGTTAGGTTAGGTTAGGTTAGGTTAGGTTAGGTTAGGTTAGGTTAGGTTAGGTTAGGTTAGGTTAGGTTAGGTTAGGTTAGGTTAGGTTAGGTTAGGTTAGGTTAGGTTAGGTTAGGTTAGGTTAGGTTAGGTTAGGTTAGGTTAGGTTAGGTTAGGTTAGGTTAGGTTAGGTTAGGTTAGGTTAGGTTAGGTTAGGTTAGGTTAGGTTAGGTTAGGTTAGGTTAGGTTAGGTTAGGTTAGGTTAGGTTAGGTTAGGTTAGGTTAGGTTAGGTTAGGTTAGGTTAGGTTAGGTTAGGTTAGGTTAGGTTAGGTTAGGTTAGGTTAGGTTAGGTTAGGTTAGGTTAGGTTAGGTTAGGTTAGGTTAGGTTAGGTTAGGTTAGGTTAGGTTAGGTTAGGTTAGGTTAGGTTAGGTTAGGTTAGGTTAGGTTAGGTTAGGTTAGGTTAGGTTAGGTTAGGTTAGGTTAGGTTAGGTTAGGTTAGGTTAGGTTAGGTTAGGTTAGGTTAGGTTAGGTTAGGTTAGGTTAGGTTAGGTTAGGTTAGGTTAGGTTAGGTTAGGTTAGGTTAGGTTAGGTTAGGTTAGGTTAGGTTAGGTTAGGTTAGGTTAGGTTAGGTTAGGTTAGGTTAGGTTAGGTTAGGTTAGGTTAGGTTAGGTTAGGTTAGGTTAGGTTAGGTTAGGTTAGGTTAGGTTAGGTTAGGTTAGGTTAGGTTAGGTTAGGTTAGGTTAGGTTAGGTTAGGTTAGGTTAGGTTAGGTTAGGTTAGGTTAGGTTAGGTTAGGTTAGGTTAGGTTAGGTTAGGTTAGGTTAGGTTAGGTTAGGTTAGGTTAGGTTAGGTTAGGTTAGGTTAGGTTAGGTTAGGTTAGGTTAGGTTAGGTTAGGTTAGGTTAGGTTAGGTTAGGTTAGGTTAGGTTAGGTTAGGTTAGGTTAGGTTAGGTTAGGTTAGGTTAGGTTAGGTTAGGTTAGGTTAGGTTAGGTTAGGTTAGGTTAGGTTAGGTTAGGTTAGGTTAGGTTAGGTTAGGTTAGGTTAGGTTAGGTTAGGTTAGGTTAGGTTAGGTTAGGTTAGGTTAGGTTAGGTTAGGTTAGGTTAGGTTAGGTTAGGTTAGGTTAGGTTAGGTTAGGTTAGGTTAGGTTAGGTTAGGTTAGGTTAGGTTAGGTTAGGTTAGGTTAGGTTAGGTTAGGTTAGGTTAGGTTAGGTTAGGTTAGGTTAGGTTAGGTTAGGTTAGGTTAGGTTAGGTTAGGTTAGGTTAGGTTAGGTTAGGTTAGGTTAGGTTAGGTTAGGTTAGGTTAGGTTAGGTTAGGTTAGGTTAGGTTAGGTTAGGTTAGGTTAGGTTAGGTTAGGTTAGGTTAGGTTAGGTTAGGTTAGGTTAGGTTAGGTTAGGTTAGGTTAGGTTAGGTTAGGTTAGGTTAGGTTAGGTTAGGTTAGGTTAGGTTAGGTTAGGTTAGGTTAGGTTAGAGGTTAGGTTAGGTTAGGTTAGGTTAGGTTAGGTTAGGTTAGGTTAGGTTAGGTTAGGTTAGGTTAGGTTAGGTTAGGT
The DNA here is from genome assembly GCA_933228805.2 of Hipparchia semele. Classification (NCBI taxonomy): domain Eukaryota; kingdom Metazoa; phylum Arthropoda; class Insecta; order Lepidoptera; family Nymphalidae; genus Hipparchia; species Hipparchia semele. Next base: position 14,869,564 of record OW121717.1, read on the forward strand.
TAGGTTAGGTTAGGTTAGGTTAGGTTAGGTTAGGTTAGGTTAGGTTAGGTTAGGTTAGGTTAGGTTAGGTTAGGTTAGGTTAGGTTAGGTTAGGTTAGGTTAGGTTAGGTTAGGTTAGGTTAGGTTAGGTTAGGTTAGGTTAGGTTAGGTTAGGTTAGGTTAGGTTAGGTTAGGTTAGGTTAGGTTAGGTTAGGTTAGGTTAGGTTAGGTTAGGTTAGGTTAGGTTAGGTTAGGTTAGGTTAGGTTAGGTTAGGTTAGGTTAGGTTAGGTTAGGTTAGGTTAGGTTAGGTTAGGTTAGGTTAGGTTAGGTTAGGTTAGGTTAGGTTAGGTTAGGTTAGGTTAGGTTAGGTTAGGTTAGGTTAGGTTAGGTTAGGTTAGGTTAGGTTAGGTTAGGTTAGGTTAGGTTAGGTTAGGTTAGGTTAGGTTAGGTTAGGTTAGGTTAGGTTAGGTTAGGTTAGGTTAGGTTAGGTTAGGTTAGGTTAGGTTAGGTTAGGTTAGGTTAGGTTAGGTTAGGTTAGGTTAGGTTAGGTTAGGTTAGGTTAGGTTAGGTTAGGTTAGGTTAGGTTAGGTTAGGTTAGGTTAGGTTAGGTTAGGTTAGGTTAGGTTAGGTTAGGTTAGGTTAGGTTAGGTTAGGTTAGGTTAGGTTAGGTTAGGTTAGGTTAGGTTAGGTTAGGTTAGGTTAGGTTAGGTTAGGTTAGGTTAGGTTAGGTTAGGTTAGGTTAGGTTAGGTTAGGTTAGGTTAGGTTAGGTTAGGTTAGGTTAGGTTAGGTTAGGTTAGGTTAGGTTAGGTTAGGTTAGGTTAGGTTAGGTTAGGTTAGGTTAGGTTAGGTTAGGTTAGGTTAGGTTAGGTTAGGTTAGGTTAGGTTAGGTTAGGTTAGGTTAGGTTAGGTTAGGTTAGGTTAGGTTAGGTTAGGTTAGGTTAGGTTAGGTTAGGTTAGGTTAGGTTAGGTTAGGTTAGGTTAGGTTAGGTTAGGTTAGGTTAGGTTAGGTTAGGTTAGGTTAGGTTAGGTTAGGTTAGGTTAGGTTAGGTTAGGTTAGGTTAGGTTAGGTTAGGTTAGGTTAGGTTAGGTTAGGTTAGGTTAGGTTAGGTTAGGTTAGGTTAGGTTAGGTTAGGTTAGGTTAGGTTAGGTTAGGTTAGGTTAGGTTAGGTTAGGTTAGGTTAGGTTAGGTTAGGTTAGGTTAGGTTAGGTTAGGTTAGGTTAGGTTAGGTTAGGTTAGGTTAGGTTAGGTTAGGTTAGGTTAGGTTAGGTTAGGTTAGGTTAGGTTAGGTTAGGTTAGGTTAGGTTAGGTTAGGTTAGGTTAGGTTAGGTTAGGTTAGGTTAGGTTAGGTTAGGTTAGGTTAGGTTAGGTTAGGTTAGGTTAGGTTAGGTTAGGTTAGGTTAGGTTAGGTTAGGTTAGGTTAGGTTAGGTTAGGTTAGGTTAGGTTAGGTTAGGTTAGGTTAGGTTAGGTTAGGTTAGGTTAGGTTAGGTTAGGTTAGGTTAGGTTAGGTTAGGTTAGGTTAGGTTAGGTTAGGTTAGGTTAGGTTAGGTTAGGTTAGGTTAGGTTAGGTTAGGTTAGGTTAGGTTAGGTTAGGTTAGGTTAGGTTAGGTTAGGTTAGGTTAGGTTAGGTTAGGTTAGGTTAGGTTAGGTTAGGTTAGGTTAGGTTAGGTTAGGTTAGGTTAGGTTAGGTTAGGTTAGGTTAGGTTAGGTTAGGTTAGGTTAGGTTAGGTTAGGTTAGGTTAGGTTAGGTTAGGTTAGGTTAGGTTAGGTTAGGTTAGGTTAGGTTAGGTTAGGTTAGGTTAGGTTAGGTTAGGTTAGGTTAGGTTAGGTTAGGTTAGGTTAGGTTAGGTTAGGTTAGGTTAGGTTAGGTTAGGTTAGGTTAGGTTAGGTTAGGTTAGGTTAGGTTAGGTTAGGTTAGGTTAGGTTAGGTTAGGTTAGGTTAGGTTAGGTTAGGTTAGGTTAGGTTAGGTTAGGTTAGGTTAGGTTAGGTTAGGTTAGGTTAGGTTAGGTTAGGTTAGGTTAGGTTAGGTTAGGTTAGGTTAGGTTAGGTTAGGTTAGGTTAGGTTAGGTTAGGTTAGGTTAGGTTAGGTTAGGTTAGGTTAGGTTAGGTTAGGTTAGGTTAGGTTAGGTTAGGTTAGGTTAGGTTAGGTTAGGTTAGGTTAGGTTAGGTTAGGTTAGGTTAGGTTAGGTTAGGTTAGGTTAGGTTAGGTTAGGTTAGGTTAGGTTAGGTTAGGTTAGGTTAGGTTAGGTTAGGTTAGGTTAGGTTAGGTTAGGTTAGGTTAGGTTAGGTTAGGTTAGGTTAGGTTAGGTTAGGTTAGGTTAGGTTAGGTTAGGTTAGGTTAGGTTAGGTTAGGTTAGGTTAGGTTAGGTTAGGTTAGGTTAGGTTAGGTTAGGTTAGGTTAGGTTAGGTTAGGTTAGGTTAGGTTAGGTTAGGTTAGGTTAGGTTAGGTTAGGTTAGGTTAGGTTAGGTTAGGTTAGGTTAGGTTAGGTTAGGTTAGGTTAGGTTAGGTTAGGTTAGGTTAGGTTAGGTTAGGTTAGGTTAGGTTAGGTTAGGTTAGGTTAGGTTAGGTTAGGTTAGGTTAGGTTAGGTTAGGTTAGGTTAGGTTAGGTTAGGTTAGGTTAGGTTAGGTTAGGTTAGGTTAGGTTAGGTTAGGTTAGGTTAGGTTAGGTTAGGTTAGGTTAGGTTAGGTTAGGTTAGGTTAGGTTAGGTTAGGTTAGGTTAGGTTAGGTTAGGTTAGGTTAGGTTAGGTTAGGTTAGGTTAGGTTAGGTTAGGTTAGGTTAGGTTAGGTTAGGTTAGGTTAGGTTAGGTTAGGTTAGGTTAGGTTAGGTTAGGTTAGGTTAGGTTAGGTTAGGTTAGGTTAGGTTAGGTTAGGTTAGGTTAGGTTAGGTTAGGTTAGGTTAGGTTAGGTTAGGTTAGGTTAGGTTAGGTTAGGTTAGGTTAGGTTAGGTTAGGTTAGGTTAGGTTAGGTTAGGTTAGGTTAGGTTAGGTTAGGTTAGGTTAGGTTAGGTTAGGTTAGGTTAGGTTAGGTTAGGTTAGGTTAGGTTAGGTTAGGTTAGGTTAGGTTAGGTTAGGTTAGGTTAGGTTAGGTTAGGTTAGGTTAGGTTAGGTTAGGTTAGGTTAGGTTAGGTTAGGTTAGGTTAGGTTAGGTTAGGTTAGGTTAGGTTAGGTTAGGTTAGGTTAGGTTAGGTTAGGTTAGGTTAGGTTAGGTTAGGTTAGGTTAGGTTAGGTTAGGTTAGGTTAGGTTAGGTTAGGTTAGGTTAGGTTAGGTTAGGTTAGGTTAGGTTAGGTTAGGTTAGGTTAGGTTAGGTTAGGTTAGGTTAGGTTAGGTTAGGTTAGGTTAGGTTAGGTTAGGTTAGGTTAGGTTAGGTTAGGTTAGGTTAGGTTAGGTTAGGTTAGGTTAGGTTAGGTTAGGTTAGGTTAGGTTAGGTTAGGTTAGGTTAGGTTAGGTTAGGTTAGGTTAGGTTAGGTTAGGTTAGGTTAGGTTAGGTTAGGTTAGGTTAGGTTAGGTTAGGTTAGGTTAGGTTAGGTTAGGTTAGGTTAGGTTAGGTTAGGTTAGGTTAGGTTAGGTTAGGTTAGGTTAGGTTAGGTTAGGTTAGGTTAGGTTAGGTTAGGTTAGGTTAGGTTAGGTTAGGTTAGGTTAGGTTAGGTTAGGTTAGGTTAGGTTAGGTTAGGTTAGGTTAGGTTAGGTTAGGTTAGGTTAGGTTAGGTTAGGTTAGGTTAGGTTAGGTTAGGTTAGGTTAGGTTAGGTTAGGTTAGGTTAGGTTAGGTTAGGTTAGGTTAGGTTAGGTTAGGTTAGGTTAGGTTAGGTTAGGTTAGGTTAGGTTAGGTTAGGTTAGGTTAGGTTAGGTTAGGTTAGGTTAGGTTAGGTTAGGTTAGGTTAGGTTAGGTTAGGTTAGGTTAGGTTAGGTTAGGTTAGGTTAGGTTAGGTTAGGTTAGGTTAGGTTAGGTTAGGTTAGGTTAGGTTAGGTTAGGTTAGGTTAGGTTAGGTTAGGTTAGGTTAGGTTAGGTTAGGTTAGGTTAGGTTAGGTTAGGTTAGGTTAGGTTAGGTTAGGTTAGGTTAGGTTAGGTTAGGTTAGGTTAGGTTAGGTTAGGTTAGGTTAGGTTAGGTTAGGTTAGGTTAGGTTAGGTTAGGTTAGGTTAGGTTAGGTTAGGTTAGGTTAGGTTAGGTTAGGTTAGGTTAGGTTAGGTTAGGTTAGGTTAGGTTAGGTTAGGTTAGGTTAGGTTAGGTTAGGTTAGGTTAGGTTAGGTTAGGTTAGGTTAGGTTAGGTTAGGTTAGGTTAGGTTAGGTTAGGTTAGGTTAGGTTAGGTTAGGTTAGGTTAGGTTAGGTTAGGTTAGGTTAGGTTAGGTTAGGTTAGGTTAGGTTAGGTTAGGTTAGGTTAGGTTAGGTTAGGTTAGGTTAGGTTAGGTTAGGTTAGGTTAGGTTAGGTTAGGTTAGGTTAGGTTAGGTTAGGTTAGGTTAGGTTAGGTTAGGTTAGGTTAGGTTAGGTTAGGTTAGGTTAGGTTAGGTTAGGTTAGGTTAGGTTAGGTTAGGTTAGGTTAGGTTAGGTTAGGTTAGGTTAGGTTAGGTTAGGTTAGGTTAGGTTAGGTTAGGTTAGGTTAGGTTAGGTTAGGTTAGGTTAGGTTAGGTTAGGTTAGGTTAGGTTAGGTTAGGTTAGGTTAGGTTAGGTTAGGTTAGGTTAGGTTAGGTTAGGTTAGGTTAGGTTAGGTTAGGTTAGGTTAGGTTAGGTTAGGTTAGGTTAGGTTAGGTTAGGTTAGGTTAGGTTAGGTTAGGTTAGGTTAGGTTAGGTTAGGTTAGGTTAGGTTAGGTTAGGTTAGGTTAGGTTAGGTTAGGTTAGGTTAGGTTAGGTTAGGTTAGGTTAGGTTAGGTTAGGTTAGGTTAGGTTAGGTTAGGTTAGGTTAGGTTAGGTTAGGTTAGGTTAGGTTAGGTTAGGTTAGGTTAGGTTAGGTTAGGTTAGGTTAGGTTAGGTTAGGTTAGGTTAGGTTAGGTTAGGTTAGGTTAGGTTAGGTTAGGTTAGGTTAGGTTAGGTTAGGTTAGGTTAGGTTAGGTTAGGTTAGGTTAGGTTAGGTTAGGTTAGGTTAGGTTAGGTTAGGTTAGGTTAGGTTAGGTTAGGTTAGGTTAGGTTAGGTTAGGTTAGGTTAGGTTAGGTTAGGTTAGGTTAGGTTAGGTTAGGTTAGGTTAGGTTAGGTTAGGTTAGGTTAGGTTAGGTTAGGTTAGGTTAGGTTAGGTTAGGTTAGGTTAGGTTAGGTTAGGTTAGGTTAGGTTAGGTTAGGTTAGGTTAGGTTAGGTTAGGTTAGGTTAGGTTAGGTTAGGTTAGGTTAGGTTAGGTTAGGTTAGGTTAGGTTAGGTTAGGTTAGGTTAGGTTAGGTTAGGTTAGGTTAGGTTAGGTTAGGTTAGGTTAGGTTAGGTTAGGTTAGGTTAGGTTAGGTTAGGTTAGGTTAGGTTAGGTTAGGTTAGGTTAGGTTAGGTTAGGTTAGGTTAGGTTAGGTTAGGTTAGGTTAGGTTAGGTTAGGTTAGGTTAGGTTAGGTTAGGTTAGGTTAGGTTAGGTTAGGTTAGGTTAGGTTAGGTTAGGTTAGGTTAGGTTAGGTTAGGTTAGGTTAGGTTAGGTTAGGTTAGGTTAGGTTAGGTTAGGTTAGGTTAGGTTAGGTTAGGTTAGGTTAGGTTAGGTTAGGTTAGGTTAGGTTAGGTTAGGTTAGGTTAGGTTAGGTTAGGTTAGGTTAGGTTAGGTTAGGTTAGGTTAGGTTAGGTTAGGTTAGGTTAGGTTAGGTTAGGTTAGGTTAGGTTAGGTTAGGTTAGGTTAGGTTAGGTTAGGTTAGGTTAGGTTAGGTTAGGTTAGGTTAGGTTAGGTTAGGTTAGGTTAGGTTAGGTTAGGTTAGGTTAGGTTAGGTTAGGTTAGGTTAGGTTAGGTTAGGTTAGGTTAGGTTAGGTTAGGTTAGGTTAGGTTAGGTTAGGTTAGGTTAGGTTAGGTTAGGTTAGGTTAGGTTAGGTTAGGTTAGGTTAGGTTAGGTTAGGTTAGGTTAGGTTAGGTTAGGTTAGGTTAGGTTAGGTTAGGTTAGGTTAGGTTAGGTTAGGTTAGGTTAGGTTAGGTTAGGTTAGGTTAGGTTAGGTTAGGTTAGGTTAGGTTAGGTTAGGTTAGGTTAGGTTAGGTTAGGTTAGGTTAGGTTAGGTTAGGTTAGGTTAGGTTAGGTTAGGTTAGGTTAGGTTAGGTTAGGTTAGGTTAGGTTAGGTTAGGTTAGGTTAGGTTAGGTTAGGTTAGGTTAGGTTAGGTTAGGTTAGGTTAGGTTAGGTTAGGTTAGGTTAGGTTAGGTTAGGTTAGGTTAGGTTAGGTTAGGTTAGGTTAGGTTAGGTTAGGTTAGGTTAGGTTAGGTTAGGTTAGGTTAGGTTAGGTTAGGTTAGGTTAGGTTAGGTTAGGTTAGGTTAGGTTAGGTTAGGTTAGGTTAGGTTAGGTTAGGTTAGGTTAGGTTAGGTTAGGTTAGGTTAGGTTAGGTTAGGTTAGGTTAGGTTAGGTTAGGTTAGGTTAGGTTAGGTTAGGTTAGGTTAGGTTAGGTTAGGTTAGGTTAGGTTAGGTTAGGTTAGGTTAGGTTAGGTTAGGTTAGGTTAGGTTAGGTTAGGTTAGGTTAGGTTAGGTTAGGTTAGGTTAGGTTAGGTTAGGTTAGGTTAGGTTAGGTTAGGTTAGGTTAGGTTAGGTTAGGTTAGGTTAGGTTAGGTTAGGTTAGGTTAGGTTAGGTTAGGTTAGGTTAGGTTAGGTTAGGTTAGGTTAGGTTAGGTTAGGTTAGGTTAGGTTAGGTTAGGTTAGGTTAGGTTAGGTTAGGTTAGGTTAGGTTAGGTTAGGTTAGGTTAGGTTAGGTTAGGTTAGGTTAGGTTAGGTTAGGTTAGGTTAGGTTAGGTTAGGTTAGGTTAGGTTAGGTTAGGTTAGGTTAGGTTAGGTTAGGTTAGGTTAGGTTAGGTTAGGTTAGGTTAGGTTAGGTTAGGTTAGGTTAGGTTAGGTTAGGTTAGGTTAGGTTAGGTTAGGTTAGGTTAGGTTAGGTTAGGTTAGGTTAGGTTAGGTTAGGTTAGGTTAGGTTAGGTTAGGTTAGGTTAGGTTAGGTTAGGTTAGGTTAGGTTAGGTTAGGTTAGGTTAGGTTAGGTTAGGTTAGGTTAGGTTAGGTTAGGTTAGGTTAGGTTAGGTTAGGTTAGGTTAGGTTAGGTTAGGTTAGGTTAGGTTAGGTTAGGTTAGGTTAGGTTAGGTTAGGTTAGGTTAGGTTAGGTTAGGTTAGGTTAGGTTAGGTTAGGTTAGGTTAGGTTAGGTTAGGTTAGGTTAGGTTAGGTTAGGTTAGGTTAGGATAGGT